>CM074783.1:4104990-5484990 GCA_037355745.1 Pseudo-nitzschia multiseries
CAACTTGCCCCACAGAATGCCCAAAATGTTGTGGTTTGACTCTCCAAATGGCAAACATGAGGGTATTTTGGGTGCAATTCAAGGGCACAAAATAACTTATTAGGTAATGACTACAAAAGTATCTGGTCCAAGCCATGATTACATTGATCATGACTCATCAAATGCATATTGGGAACAACTTTGCCCCACAGAATGCCAAAAATGTTGAGGTTTAACTCTCCAAATGGCAAACATGAGGGTATTTTGGGTTCAATTCCTGGGCACAAACTGACTTATTGGGTAATGAATCCTAAAATATCCAGTTCAAGCCATGAATACATTTAACATGGCTCATCAAATGGATATTGGGAACAACTTTGTCACACAGAATCCTGGAAATGTTGTGGTTTCACTCTCCAAATAGCAAACATGAGGGTATTTTGGGTTGAATTCCAGTTCACAAACTAACTTATTGGGTAATGACTCCAAAAGTATCCGGTCCAAGCCATGAATACATTCATCATGACTCATCAAATGCATATTGGGAACAACTTTGTTACACAGAATGCCCAAAATGTTGTGGTTTGACTCTCCAAACAAAAACATGAGGGTATTTTGGCTTAAATTCCAGGGCACAAACTGAGTTATTGGGTAATGACTCCAAAAGTATCCGGTCCAAGCCATGAATACATTTATAATCACTCATCAAATGCATATTGGGAACAACTTTGCCCCACAGAATGCCCAAAATGTTGTGGTTTGACTCTCCAAATGGCAAATTTGAGGGTATTTTGGGTGCAAAAATTCCAGGACACAAACTTAATTATTGGGTAATGACTCCAAAAATATCCAGTCCAAACCATGAATACATTTATCATGACTCATCAAATGCATATTGGGAACAACTTTGCCCCACAGAATGCCCAAAATGTTGTGGTTTGACTCTCCAAATGGCAAACATGAGGGTATTTTGGGTGCAATTCAAGGGCACAAAATAACTTATTAGGTAATGACTACAAAAGTATCTGGTCCAAGCCATGATTACATTGATCATGACTCATCAAATGCATATTGGGAACAACTTTGCCCCACAGAATGCCAAAAATGTTGAGGTTTAACTCTCCAAATGGCAAACATGAGGGTATTTTGGGTTCAATTCCTGGGCACAAACTGACTTATTGGGTAATGAATCCTAAAATATCCAGTTCCAAGCCATGAATACATTTAACATGGCTCATCAAATGGATATTGGGAACAACTTTGTCACACAGAATCCTGGAAATGTTGTGGTTTCACTCTCCAAATAGCAAACATGAGGGTATTTTGGGTTGAATTCCAGTTCACAAACTAACTTATTGGGTAATGACTCCAAAAGTATCCGGTCCAAGCCATGAATACATTCATCATGACTCATCAAATGCATATTGGGAACAACTTTGTTACACAGAATGCCCAAAATGTTGTGGTTTGACTCTCCAAACAAAAACATGAGGGTATTTTGGCTTAAATTCCAGGGCACAAACTGAGTTATTGGGTAATGACTCCAAAAGTATCCGGTCCAAGCCATGAATACATTTATAATCACTCATCAAATGCATATTGGGAACAACTTTGCCCCACAGAATGCCCAAAATGTTGTGGTTTGACTCTCCAAATGGCAAATTTGAGGGTATTTTGGGTGCAAAAATTCCAGGACACAAACTTAATTATTGGGTAATGACTCCAAAAATATCCAGTCCAAACCATGAATACATTTATCATGACTCATCAAATGCATATTGGGAACAACTTTGCCCCACAGAAAGCCCAAAATGTTGTGGTTTGACTCTCCAAATGGCAAACATGAGGGTATTTTGGGTGCAATTCAAGGGCACAAACTAACTTATTGGGTAATGACTCCAAAAGTATATGGTACAAGCCATGAATACATTCATCATGACTCATCAAATGCATATTGGGAACAACTTTGCCCCACAGAATGCCAAAAATGTTGAGGTTTAACTCTCCAAATGGCAAACATGAGGGTATTTTGGGTTCAATTCCTGGGCACAAACTGACTTATTGGGTAATGAATCCTAAAATATCCAGTTCAAGCCATGAATACATTTAACATGGCTCATCAAATGGATATTGGGAACAACTTTGTCACACAGAATCCTGGAAATGTTGTGGTTTCACTCTCCAAATAGCAAACATGAGGGTATTTTGGGTTGAATTCCAGTTCACAAACTAACTTATTGGGTAATGACTCCAAAAGTATCCGGTCCAAGCCATGAATACATTCATCATGACTCATCAAATGCATATTGGGAACAACTTTGTTACACAGAATGCCCAAAATGTTGTGGTTTGACTCTCCAAACAAAAACATGAGGGTATTTTGGCTTAAATTCCAGGGCACAAACTGAGTTATTGGGTAATGACTCCAAAAGTATCCGGTCCAAGCCATGAATACATTTATAATCACTCATCAAATGCATATTGGGAACAACTTTGCCCCACAGAATGCCCAAAATGTTGTGGTTTGACTCTCCAAATGGCAAATTTGAGGGTATTTTGGGTGCAAAAATTCCAGGACACAAACTTAATTATTGGGTAATGACTCCAAAAATATCCAGTCCAAACCATGAATACATTTATCATGACTCATCAAATGCATATTGGGAACAACTTTGCCCCACAGAAAGCCCAAAATGTTGTGGTTTGACTCTCCAAATGGCAAACATGAGGGTATTTTGGGTGCAATTCAAGGGCACAAACTAACTTATTGGGTAATGACTCCAAAAGTATATGGTACAAGCCATGAATACATTCATCATGACTCATCAAATGCATATTGCGAACAACTTTGTCGCACAGAATGCCCAAAATGTTGTGGTTTAACTCTCCAAATGGCAAACATGGGGGTATTTGGGGTGCAAGAATTCCTGGGCACAAACTAACTTATTGGGCAATGACTACAAAAGTATCTTGTCCAAGCCATGAATACATTCATCATGACTCATCAAATGGATATTGGGAACAACTTTGCCCCACAGAAAGCCGGAAATGTTGTGGTTTGACTCTCCAAATGGCAAACATGGGGGTATTTTGGGTTCAATTCCTGGGCACAAACTGACTTATTGGATAATGACTTAGAAAGTATCCGGTCCAAGCCATGAATACATTTATCATGACTCATCAAATGCATATTGGGAACAACTTTGTTACACAGAATCCCGGAAATGTTGTTGTTTCAATCTCCAAATGGCAAATTTGAGTGTATTTTGGGTTCAATTCCTGGGCACAAACTGACTTATTGGATAATGACTTAAAAAGTATCCGGTCCAAGCCATGAATACATTTATCATGACTCATCAAATGCATATTGGAAACAACTTTGTCACACAGAATGCTGGAAATGTTGGGGTTTCACACTCCAAATGGCAAACATGAGGGTGTTTTGGGGGAAAATACAGGGCACAATCAGTCTCATTTGGTAATGACTACCAAAGTTTGCGTACCAGGCCATGAATGCACATCACATGACTCATCAAATGCATGTTGGGAACAACTTTCAAATGCATATTGGGAACAACTTTGCCACACACAGTACAGAAAATGTTGTGGTTTGTAGATACAAATGGCACACAAGACAGTACGGTATGTTAGGTGCAGTCTACGAGATTCTACATGTGACTAGAGAATTGAAATACATAACCTTAGTGTTATCAAAAGTTTCCCTTTTGAAATAATTATGGCGCGGGAGGGATGGCTGGCACAGGTACGTGATCTCCTTCTACAAATATATAAGGGCGCGCCCAAGACAAACAACACACAAAAGAAGTTAGGGCAAACATCATAGTACAGAACCAACGGAAAAACTCTAAACAAAAAACATCGTACACATACTACCCGAAACACCGTACACACACACACACACACACACACACACGAAACACGAAACACCGTACACACACACACACACACACACACACACGAAAATTAAAAAAATGCAAACAAAGGAAACACTGTACACGCACAAGAAAGAACCCAAAAAAATTATTAGTACACACACAAAACCACACAAAAAGAAACACATGATTCTTGATCGACACCGTATTCAGAAAATAAAATAAAAAAAGATGAATGCTATCAGAAAGACACGACGAAGCAAAAAATCTGAGGGAAGGACACTTCAAAACAACAAAACCATCCGGCACGGTGATCATCAAACTACAGGGGACAACAACGGTAAGAAGAAAAGAAGAGTTAAAACAAACACGGCAATTACTAACAAAGTGTGTAACAGTAATACCACAACTATGAACGAAACAAAGGGCAACAGTGAAAAAAATGATACCGATAACACAATTTCTACTACTACAAACATGAAAGAACAAAACACCATCAACCAGAGTAACGAAACAGCACTGAGCATTACCAACACAACCACCACTACAGTAATGAACCAACAGAAAGAAGGAACAAAAACCAATGTGGTAGAGAAAACTTCCAACAGAGAATGCTTTGATACAGAGGATGTTGTGAACCGTGTCATGAAAAAAATCACTGACATAGTGGAACAGGAAGTGGCAAAACACTTACGGCAAATAGAGAGGGAACCACATAAAGGGGTGGGAAAGGTAGTAATGGTACATAAACAAATGGAGGCAACCATGCAGGGAGAGGGGAGTTACAATGCCGGCAACACAAGAGAACGAGCAGTAAGTACAATTACAGACGAATATGGGCATATGACAGACAACGATATGCTTAAGGCTTTGAGTAATATGACTGAAACACTGGACAAGCAGCTAAGAGATTACATCAAAAAACATTGGTACCATAACATGAAGTTCCCTATGGGTAATGCCGTAACGGCGCATGTAATACAAAAGACTGTTAAATCAAATGCGGTTATGAAGCCACAAAATATTCCAATGGCGTCATTCGCTTTCTTTTATAGGAAACAAGTAGGGACAGTACTGACTGCATTGAGGCACAACTCACAAACATTAGCGAGAAAAAACTGGATAGGTAAATACAGGTTGGGGAATTGGTTGTTGAAGGTAGGAATTTTGGAATCTATTTTTGGTCCGATAACACTAACATGCTGCCCGTTGATACTGATGATACTTCCGTACAGCTGATTACAGCAAAGGTCGAGTCCCTATCACCTTCCCTGGTACTGTTGCAGTTATTCAAGACACAGAAAATGAGGACACAGGTATTTTAAACCCTCAATACAGGAAATACAACAACGCGGAAAATGAAGATTTTTATTATTTTGTTACAAGAATCATGTCGGCAATCAATCCGACAAAATCCAATTTCAAACAACGGAAGGAGAAGCACTTGCTGAGTGATATATTTTCTGTAGCGAATGAAGCATTTGCATTGACAGTGATCTACAATGAGCATCATGTATGGGTGAACCAGCAGCAACGAAAGAGTGATGCTACGATTCCGCGACAAACTTTTTTACTGCGATTCAGACAGTGGAAGCAGAAATGGATGGATGGAGGAAGGACGAGAGTTGTTCAGTGATTTGTGCGGCAAAATTGGCGAGATGCGAAAACACCCAGAAACAGGAAGGGAATTGGAAGAAATGATGAGGGAGAGATTTAGGTATTACACCCCCTGATTCACGAGCAGGGAGGTGAAGAGAAAGAAAGATACGGGGGGGAGGCCGAGAATGTGCCGCACAGGGAGCTAAGCACACAATTTCCTCTGGGGTTAACCGACAGTGGAGGTGCTGAACGGCCGGAGATAGGTAGCTTAAGGTAAACACTGGTGCTCTTGCGGGACACAAGTGTAAGTTATAAGGGCTCTATAACCTGTTGTAACTCTAAAAATCGACCGAAAGGTATAGGATAATTGAAATTTAAAGAGATGTGAGCATATCATGAGATTGCTCTGTTACTGTGTATTTTACTGTATTCGACCGGTATCCCTGTGTTAGTATTGTATGTAGGGATGTCTAAACCGGTCGTCGATCATGTGTAATTCGTCATAAGACAGAGAACACATGAGGTGACATAGATATCTTGATACTTGAAGTCATTTTATCTCTGTAGGAGTATAAGTAACTTTTCAAGTGTAGAATGGATATAATTCCTGTAGAATGTACGTAAGTAGAGTACGTGTATTTTTGACCGACAGCAAATACTGAGTAAAGATTTATTTTTTATTTTTGAATAGAAGTAAGTGTTGTTGGTACGGAATAATAATTGGGTTCTGCTAGAGACGGAAATAAATTATTTTTATTCGAGAGTAGAGTAATGGGTCATTCCCGAAAACACAGAATATCTGTGTAATTTAGGTCGTGCACGATTGTGTGTGTTTTGTTACTCAGTTTTCCGCTTTTTTACTCACATTACCGTTTTTAAGTGTTTACGAGACCCCCTCGTAAACATCAATTTACACACAATTCTGTGTCTCCATTTGGAATCCATAACTGCACTTTTTTCATTTCCTTGTTAGTAATCCAACGGACGATGAGTCACATAAAAGAACAAAAACATCCAGCAGTCACAGTCCAACTCGCCAATTTCAATCATACGTACAACCGACACCAAAAATTGAACAACAACATTTTATCAAGTAATTATACGGTTTTTTCCACGATGAAGAGTAGGCCATATCGCCAGTTCCCCATACATTCATCATGCTGCCAGCAAAGAGGGGTCCAACGAACTACACCTCAGACGAACTCAGGTCTCTGTTGAAGAAGATATTTCGTGTTAACCCTGTCTCTAGTGAGGAATGGAATTTTGTTATAGAAGCTCATAGAGATGCTTATCCTGATTCCCAAAAGGAAGGACAACCCATCCGCCGCAAACTAAGCAATCTCTATTGCCAAAAAATTCCAACGGGCGATCCAATATGTCCCTGGCAAGTAAGGGCAGCAAAGGTAATCAAGGCAAGGATGCTTTATAAGGCAAATGGTGGCAATGGACACAAGCAGTATGACATGCCACAAGGTTATGAGGAGAATACCTTTCTTTCTATTGAAGAGGAAGACCTTTTTGGCGAAGACGATGACGGCTTTCCCCTTCTTCCTCCTCTTGGTCAACCTACTCAACAACCAACACAAGAACCAACGCAAGAGCCATCAACGCAAGGAGAAGAGCCATCAATGCAAGGAGAAGTCTTGATTCCCATTCTTCCACAAAATCTGGTGTTGACTGCTGGAGCAATGAGTCGGAGTAAGAATTGGCGATTCCACTTAAGGATTTGGTTCCTGTTTAATCGCAAGAGGTAGTTCCGCAGTTGGTAGAACTTCATCCTTCAAATCGGAATCCGAATCCGAATCCGAATCGCCAAATAACCATGAATCATTTGACGATGAATCATTACCATCCACTTCACCAGTAGATGGGTTTGAATCGAGTGGATTGGTTTGGGTAGCAATCTGTTGTTGGCAGTAGACTCTCCGCGCTTGAAGAGCCTGAAGAATCTCAGCAATCTGTTGTTGATGTTTAACATTCTGTTCCCGGAGTCGCCGTTGCCGTTGGATTTTGGCTTTACGTTGCTGTCGGTGTTGCCATTCAACTTTGGCTTGAAGAGCCTGAAGAATCTGTTCTTGTTGTTCTTTGGTAGTTACCATAGTAGTAGATTAACGATTAGTAGTAGTAGTTGCTTTTGGTTTTTCAAGAAAACGAATTATGAGCCTTGCAAGTTGCAGTGAGCTTTGCAAGTTGGAAAGGAATGAACTACTAGTAACTACTAGTAACTCCTGCAAAATGGTGAAGTCGGTGAAGTTGTTACATGAAAGTCTGAACTCGATGGGAATCAACGCAGCGGCCAACGATTCCCATTTCCATTCCCATTTCCATGTGTATGGAAAAACTGATGGGATTGAACCCCTCTCAAGGAGTTGAACCCCTCGGAAGGAGTCGTGCGGTTTTTATGAACCCGAACACCAAACGCGAAACTACTCCATCTTGATCGAAACTACTCCCCATATTACTTGTAACTCATGTAAACTACTCGTAACAAGCAGCAACAAGCTCTAAGAAGCTCAGAAGCTCATAATTCAAAAACCTAGCAACAGCAAAAGCTATGTACAAATATAACACGCAACAGCGAAAGCTATGTACAAATAGAACACGCTACTACTAGTACTAATTACTACCACCACCATGTGGGATCTCAACAATCTACTTCTACTCGACCATGGAGAATCTACTTCTACTCGACCATGGAGAATCGATAGTTGGAACAGGAACCTCCTCACCAACAACCGGAACCGACAATCTACTCAACCACCCAAAGCGAAATTAGAAGGCGAAACTTCCATCACCCAATCACCGGCTCAACGGCTTTGCGCAGCTCCTCAACGGCTCAACGCAGCTCCTCAACGGCTCAACAATCACCGGCTGCTGTCTACTCGAACATGCCGGTGGCATCTTCAGTTGGCTTGGTGTCGTAAGAGAAGTATCCATTCTTCTTATGCATGAAAACATTCAGGATCTGGTTGTGGCCGACAGTACTGGTTTGGTAGTTGTACAGAAGCATCATCACGTTAAGTATGACCTTTCGATCTCCAAAGTCCTCTAAAAGAAGCCTGTCTTTCAATCACGGGAATTGCCCCTGGATCATGCGCATCCCCCACTCTGATAACTGCCGAAGTGAGGTTGCTTCACGATTCAACACGAGAGCTTCAGCACCAACTTGATCGGCTTGCGAACTCTGGATAAGATAGTTTGAAAGTCTTACTTTGAATGCTGCATCAACCATAAGCATTGCGGCATACTCATCGAACATTTCCTGCATCTGGTCATAAACGCCGTAATCTGCAACGGTGCTGTCATGCCAAGAACCCGGACAGTTGAAAGCAGTTATGCGAATTCTCCCATCAGGTGCAAAAACAAAAACACTACTCACGTAAGTGTCGCATGTCCAACCGTTGTAGTACTGGCTCTGTATTAACCAATTATCAGAGTGCTGTATTAATTAAGAGTTTCAGACCATCGGCAGCGCCCCATACTCTTTTTTCATGAAGTGCCAGATATTTTGCACCAATTGCGCTAATGTATTCCTCCATTTCTACTTTGTTTGGAAGTGTAATCCTTGCATTTGGATGGTTCTGTAATACACACAAAAGAACTTTCCGCAAAAACTTAATCCATTTGTACATGACAGTAGATGTAAGTCCAAAAGCCAGTGAGGAGCTTCTTGCAACCGATCCTCTTGTTTGGAACCAAAAAAGGACTAACCCAAGACAACATGTTGCATTCGCCTCTCTTTTTCTTCCTTTTGGTACTCCATTCTTTGTAAAGGTTAGCTTGCGGATACGCTCCGTTTTTTATCGATTGTGTACATATCGAATACTGGTTGGAAGAGGTGTAGGAGATCGCGAAAGACCTTGTGGTCTACACCACAGCAGTTGAGAAGAGCCTGTTCATTGCCAGAGTTGAATAGGTAAGTGAAGGAGGATTGGCAGTGCCGGCGAATGGCTATTCTTGGTGTTCTTCTATCTTTTAGATGCCTGTCAGAAGGATCAGCTTCATCTTCAGAATCGCCGTCGTCTATCATACAGAAGATGGAAAGGATCTCAAGTGTTGCCATGATAGTGAAATTTTGCTAAGTATGACGATTGACGATTGTTAAGAGCGACGGCGAGGACAAGAATCCATCGGAAGAGAGGGAAATAAACATCAAAAATTTCACATTACACGACCGACAAAATTAGTACGATCACCAGGGAGAAAGATACCTTTTTTAGTCCGTTTGTACCTTTTTTAGTCGGAGAAAGAGGAGGCAGATACCAATTTTTGTCGGTTGTATCATAGGTATCCCCGAATTCCTTATTCCAAAAATGAGCATGAATATGGGAAGAGTTTTTAGCGCACAGATATCTGTGTCAACAATTTTCATTCCCGAATACACACATTGATGCCATGGGACACAGATATTCTGTGTTTTCGGGAATGACCCAATGTGCATCACATGCACAGAAATAGTGCTGAGTTTACGTATACCCCTTATACGATCGGCGCGAATTTCAGATTCACGCACAAAATTTGTGCGGGAGAAGTAAATTCGAACCCCGCGAAACAGTTCTCGGACGTAATTATTACTTGTATTATTCAGTGATTTCAAGTAGTTCTTTAATTTGTAAGTGATTATCATGTAAAGCTGATTATTCGGATAGCACCTCCATTGATGCACTATTAGCGCACCTCTATCATTAGCGATTCGGCGAGCCGGCCCAAGTCAGCCGTTCGCTTTATTGGTCTGTTAGTGTTTGTGTGTTTGTCCGTATGTCCGATGCGTTCTTACGTCGTCCGTACGTTAGTTACACCGGCGCTTTTCTAGCGAGATGCTCACATTTTAGTTGAAAATTTAGTTTTTTGTGAGAAGAATCGTCTATCCTCAACAACAGCAACACCTTTACCCCTCGACAGATTGAATAGAATGAATACTAACTCTCAAGACCACAGCAACCTATTGTTCGCAGAGATGGCTGAGAAGTACTATGACTGGGACTTTATGCCGCCGTCCCAAAGGGGCCGAGGGCCGTTGACCCAGGACGCGGCTCCTGGATTACTTGATATGATCAAATCTGAGGACCAGAGAGCACAGATGGCAGCCTGAATGGAGGTTGCAATGAGGAGAGTAGGTTGTGAATTAATTATGGAAGGGGACAAGGAACTTCCACTCGTAATACATGAAAAGGGGGCCGGCGGCTGCGATGACGATGACGAGGAGCAGAAGGAGAACATGATAGAAGAAATCATAGACAATGAAACAGAAACAACAGAAAAAACCAACAACAACAACAACAACCAAACAATCAAACTTGCACGCGACGAACTACCGACTAGACCAGCGAGAGTATCCATCAAGCCATCTAGATCAATACTTCGAAACCCATATAAAAAGAGGAAGAAAAGAAACGCCGCCGCCACCACCATCAACAACAACCGACAACTTCGACATGATGGCTCGCGCCAAAGAGTATACACAGAAGATCTACAACAATACAAATCACTTCAACACATTTGGAGAGAAGGGGGAAGAGTATGCCTTGGCTGAAATAGTCACCAGAAAGTATTCAAAGATGAAGAACAGCACACACAATCGATTCCTTAAAATTGTTAGAGAAGCAACAGATCCTGCAAAGCATAGCCCTGGAGACGCAGTCCTACATGAGATGTTTACAAAAGAAGTACAGATGGAGAACCATCTAGAGGTGGATTTTCTCTTTTACTACAATGTAAGTGGGGAAGCGAACATCCACAAGCGAAGTATCCTACACCAAGCATTTTTTCTGCATTTGAAATATGCATATTATATTATAACATCGCTCTGCGTCTCTGAGGATGGCTTGATTGCTTGATGATCAGCTTGATGAATCAGCGTTGCATAAAACATCCGGTCGGAGCTTCCTCGCGATACTTTATTTCGTGGTGTGCTTGCCCCATCATGCATCCCGCCGTGCACAAAAATACAATATCGGACGTGATGTTGGCGCAGTGGGCGGCGCAATCGAGCGCATCGCTGTCGATGCAAATGGTGAGACAGTTCAGTGCGATCGACACGCAAAAGATGCAATTGTTGCACCGAATGAGACGCACGTCGTCCTGGTCCAACCCCAGGTGATAGTGGCGCCGCAGGACCAACGAGGTCGCCGAAGCGGCCGGGCCGGGACAGAAAAAAATCTCGAGACACATGCATGGAACCGGGCAGGCGCTTTCGCCCAAGCTTCCGGGCTGGAAGCAGCAGCATCCTCCGTAAAATCCCTGGCAGCACTTGTAGTCGGCCCATCCGCTGCCGGGATTGACGTGATTCAGTACCGCCTTGCGCATGATCATCTGGCTGCAAGGGCAGCACAGCATGGAAGCACACCAGCAGCCCGGTTCCTTGCAGGGCGTCTGGCACATGCTGATCTGGAACGTGTTGCTATCGTTCAGGTGTTCGCCGTACACCGCTCCGTATTTCCCTTTCCCGACTTCATCGCTGCTGAGCGGATCACCGGAGAAACAACAGAAGCACATAGTGGATGATGAATATATGAATAGGTATATGGAGGAATGGATGAATAGGTGGATGAATAGGTGGATGAATGGACGAATTGATGAATTGGTTCTGTATGTTGTGAGATGAAGTATTACGATTATGAATTTCGAACTTTACTGCTTGTCATCTTCTAACATATGTCCATACTGTACCGTAGTAAGAGAATAGTGCACAGGCGTAAATGTTACGAGTACTTATGGTATCTTGCCGAGTATGGATGTTCACTATGGAAACGAGCGTGCGCGGACTCGGAAATGTCAGATGAGATGAATGGTGTCACAAAGATATCCATGGTGAACTTCTAAGTTTACCGTAAGATTATTAAATTCCTTTCGTGTCTAGGTTGGTAGAGGTACGAGATCGGAAATAATGAGACCTCGAAAATTACCGGACAAGAGAAGAATCGATCGTCACTCCACAAAATCGATCGTCACTTCAATTTGATACTTAAGTACGCACACTAGAGGTTCGCACATGCAATCTCTTGTTAAGTGTGCTGTTTTCAAGAAAAGACAGCAGAGGTTCGAAGCGCTGCCCACGAACTTGTTTATCTGCTGTGTAGAAATACGTGTTGTATTAGCGGCAACCGGTATTTCCCCGTAACACGGTATTTTACCGTATAGTCGTAACACACGGTATTTTACCGTATAATATATTCGTAACAAAGTGCTGTATTAGCGGCAGCACGCTTTAAAGCGGTAACTTGCTCTCCAGCAAGCCAACACGCTTATACTTTTAGATTATTTGATTATTCAACCTTAAACCTTGCACCGGACGCCTCCTTTGCGTCCCTTTTGTAGAACTACAAGCCTAAGATCTAACTGATTGCGTCGATTGGTCGATAGTCAGAATAGATCTGATTGGATTCGCATCCAGTCGTAGTGGATATCAGAGAAATATTAGAACACAACAGACCGGCACCTCAACCGGCCTGCAGCTAAAGCTCCTGTTGCTCTTCTTTGCCTTTGGATTGAATCAGCTCAACAGCCAGTTTCAAAAGGAAAATAACAGATTAACAGTCGCAAGCTTGTTGAAGCTTGCAAAAGAAGACGACAAGTAAAAAGCACTCGACGCCGACGACAATCCGACAGCAGATCCGATTTTTTTATTACGAAAACAAAACAACAACACAAAGTCAACGAATTTACGTTCTCGATACAAGAAATCTGCGGCGTTGGTCTACAGCAACAAACGCAGGAAACGGATTTTTGTTCTCGATACAAGAAATCTGCGGCGTTGGTCTACAGCAACAAACGCAGGAAACGGATTTTCGTTGCCTCTCGCAGCGTTACAGTCATTAGACCCATCCTCTCATGCCGGACATCCCCGTCGCCGCCAGAACGCGAAGCAGATCGACGGGACGAAGCAGGTCCACAGGATTCCAAACACTCCAACCCGGAAGCGCTGCAACCACATCCCTACTGCCTGCAAACGACATGGACGACCCGCAGGACAGGTTGCATGACGATGAAGAAGAAAGCACACCTATCGAACACCTCTTCCCATCATTTGACCAACCACTAGCCACATTCTTGCATGAAATTTTTGACGTACCAAGGGAACAAAATGACGCCCTGTGTGAGGCTCTCATTGCTGCAAGGATCAAGACATGGCTAGCCTTCTTGTACATCGAGAACATTGGAGACTTAGTTTTCCTCGAAGGCGGAGTAAGAACCCCAATTTATCGACATGTACAGACGTCCATACAGCAAGTCATTGACTACGGCGAGCATCTCACAGCACAAGGACTCGACTCAGAGGATAGAACCCAGTATACCAAAGACAACTTTCGCAGATACTGTATTAGTGCTGTCAAAGCCAGAAGAGCATCTGGAACGAACATTACAATCACTAGCGCCAGCACGCCTCGACGACAACAGGAAAGATCCTCCAAGCCTATTGAACAGCTTAGATATGAATCCTGGACCAAGAAATCAAGGGATGAATCCACCTTTCCCATCCTACAGAATGATGCAAGGTTTGAACGCTGGCTTGTAAAATTCAAGGCAAAGCTGGAAACGTCTGACATAGATACTCGCACATTCCTTGACCCAAGCTGGCCTGATACACCGCTCGTCGGGTATGAAAAAGCTCTCCATGACAAGCAATGTGCTTTCTTCTGGACCCTTGTCCTACATGCCCTCCAGAGTGATCTCTCCTACTCCTGCGTGCTCAGCCATACCTCCTCAAGAGATGGTAGACAAGCCTTCTTTGACTTTGTGTCATTGCACGACAGATCCAAATCCAAAGTATATGATACCTCCATCGTGATGCAACAACTATTGGACATTGATTTGAGAACGTGGAAGGATACCAAGGTAAAATTCATCACCCAGTGGTTTGCTCAGTTGGAATATCTCAACACACTACGCGATCCACAGAGGCCACTTGATTTTGATACTGTCAAAACGCACCTTTGCAAGGCCTGTAGTAGCAGCTTCCAGCTCAGTGAACAGTTCTATAAGGTTGATGATCCTCCTGCAGCACAGGATTTGATTAAGTTTAGGCAGCACGAAGCCGTTGCTATCAGTGAATTGAAAAATACCCTCCTCCTTGAAGCCACCAGACTAGATTCCCAAGCTTCCCTGTCCCAACCTCGAAGTCGGTTGTCTGTCAAAGCCAATACTCATGGTTTGTCTTCTATGACACAGTCCACATATTCTGCTATCACTGACGACTCGGCATCATATTTACCTCCTATTGATTTTAATGGTGACTATCAAGACTACGCTGTTTACAAGGCTGGAAGAACCCCAGACCCGACCACAAGGCTACCATCTGCAGTTTGGACAACTCTCTCTAAGCAAGGCATGAAGCATTGGCTTGGCTTCACAGCTGATGACAAGAAACGACTAGTTGCCTGCCTCCGGCCTGAGCTCCTTGATGCTGCATTACCACCGGACCCCAATTCCAGCAAGCCAATCACGCGCCGGGCCTATGAGCACCATACTGATGAGCAGATCGCCTCACCCGCTACTGAGCAAGTTCTATCGCCTGCTGACGAGAGCTCAGCCAGATCTGCATTCCATGCATCACTTGGTGTATACAAATCATCTTCCCAATCAGACACCAGGCCCCTCAAGTCTTCTGTTTCTCCTGCACACCCAGCCCGATTCCTTGCAGACAACCCTGATATACTTTACAAGAAAGAAGGCAATGTCTATATCCCTGTTGAACAACCCCCACGATCAGTGAACTTTCACTATTGGGCACCGCTGGAATGTGAATCTCCTGTTTCATCAGCAAACCCCCTCACTACGTATCACTCCAGCAAAACTGCTGTATACACACCTGGTTCTGCCATGGTTGACAGAGGTGCAAATGGGTGTATCATTGGAAATGACGCATGTCTCATCTCTAAAGATATTCCCCCAAGATATGTCAATGTAACTGGTATAAACAACCACCAAATCCAGAACATCCCTATTGCAACATGCGGCGCCTACTCTGTCTCCAACAGAGGTCCTGTCATTATCATTTTTCATGAGAGTGCATACACCGGACAACACCCATCTATCTTGTCTTCTCCCCAGATGGAAGCATATCACTCAACCGTGGATGATTCCTCTATCAAGACAGGCGGCTCCCAAGTAATTACCACTACTGATGGTCATGTCTTTCCACTCAGTATATGCCATGGCTTACCTTACCTTGCTATGCGCAAGTATACCAGTGCAGAATTTGCTAATCTTCCCCATGTCATAATGACCAGTGATCAGCATTGGAACCCATCTGTACTGGATAACGCATATACCCCACAGGATGATACCTTCATTCAGAAATACCCACCTGTTTTCACATCACTTCCATATCAAGATTATGATGAATATGGCGCGCTTAGGGATATCAACATTGACACCTCCTCCACGGTCACCTCATTCTTGTCCAACAGCACTACCTCCTCCCTACAGGCCTTGGATGTTTCTGATACTTCATTTTGGCTTAGCCCCACTGATTACATTCATCAAGACATCCTTAGTAGGTGCTCCAATCAATCTCCTTCCACTTTTATCACTGCTGCAGCCCATGTTCAATCGCCCACTGATATCGATTACCTGTCCCTGAAACCCTTTTTTGGATGGATCTCCCTTGACCGTATCAAGGCCACCTTCAACAATTCCACACAGTATGGCTCACTTTCACTTAGTCCGGATGGTAACATCTTCAAAAGGTTCCAATCACCACAGCCTGCCATGAATGTCCGGCCTCTCAATGATGATGTCCTCTCTGATGTCATCTATTCTGACACCCCTGCTATCGATGGTGGTTCCAAAATCGCTCAAGTTTTCTTTGGTCGCAAATCTCATATCATCCATGTTGAAGAAATGCGGACTACTGCTGATTTTCTCCCTTGTCTCCAAAATTTTGTTCGGCAATGGGGTAGACCACTCAGATTGCTCTGTGATCATGGATCTTACCAGTCCAGCAAATCTGTTCTTGACTACCTCAAGATGATGTGGATTGGCTTATGGCAAAGTGAACCATACCATCAACACCAAAATCTCTTTGAACGGCGATACCAAACCTTCAAACGCATTGTCAATAGAATCATGGATCGCACGGGCACTCCACCACACCTCTGGCTTCTTTGTATGCAATATGTTGGCCGTCTCATGAATCATTTGTCTGATCCCACTCTCTCTGACAAACAACCTTTCTTTATTGCTACTGGTATCATTGGTGACATCAGTCCCTACCTTAGTTTCTTCTGGTTTGAGCCTGTCTACTACAAGACTCCTGATACCCAGTTTGGCTCCCAAACCACTGAATGCCTTGGTCACTTTGTTGGCATTGCCGAGCATGTTGGTAACAGCCTATGTTTCACCATCTGGGATCCCATCACCAATAAACTCCTTGATCGCTCTGGTGTACGCACTGCTTTAACTCCTGAGCATCGCAACAAGCGCGCTGGCTTGTTCACTGATGATGGCTTTCTTGCATGGCGCAAGGCGAAAGATGCTTCCCTCACTCCTAAGTCTTCCGGTGATAGTCCCTCCTTCCAACATTCCACACCACCCCATCCCGTACCAGCTTCACCTCCTCTGCTCCTCACAAAGCCATCCTTGCCTACATTCCTTTATTCCAAGGTTCCTAATACACGAAGCTTTGTACCTTCTCCACTCCCTAACAACTATGGGGAGATTCTTGATGGACCTCCAACCCCTCACATCTTCAGCAAAACCCCTAACGGCGTACCTGTTACTGAAGATGATTTTGGTCCCCCTGAGCTAGCATATTTTGATGTTAGTGAAGCCACACCTTCACCCATCAATCCTGCTACCCCATCTGTTGGCACATCTGAAGTAGTTGTTACTGATGAAGAAGGCAATGCCCAATTTGACGATGATGGCACACCCATCACCATCCCTGCTATCCCTGTTACTGAATTGCAAGGTCGGTCTTTTCTCATGGCCCTCCCTGATGGCACACAGAAAAGAATGACAGTTGTTGACATTGAAAACAGTCTTGAGAAAAACAAAGACTTCATCAAGTTCAAATGCAAGCATACAGATGATGAACTTACAGATATCATAGCCTACAATGACGTCATGAATTACATCCACAGGGATGTAACTCAAGAAGATGGCAAACTTTGGTCTTTCCGACGCATACTTGGTCATCAAGGTCCCCTTGACAACAAGCATCCTCAATACAAAGGTTCCAAATACAACCTATGGATTGAATGGGAAAACATGGAGCGCACCTATGAACCTCTCTCCAATGTAGCTGCAGACGACCCTGTTACTGTAGCCAAATATGCAAAGGACAACAACATGCTTGATCAACCTGGGTGGAAACATCTCAAACGCATTGTTTCCCTTGCCAGAAGAACCAAGAAGCTAGACCGGTTAATCCATCAAGCCAAGCTCCGCTCCTTTCGAACTGCTCCACAGTACCAGTATGGATTCAAAGTACCTCGAAATCATGACGAGGCCATCCAGTTTGATACAGCAAATGGCAACACCAAATGGCAGGATGCCATAGCCCTGGAAATGTCACAGCTTCAAGAATATGACACCTTTATTGACAAAGGTATCTACAAGGCTAGCAATATACCCATTGGTTTCCAACAAATCAAGGTCCACATGATTTATGCAGTCAAGCACGATGGGCGACACAAAGCCCGACTAGTCGCAAATGGTAATCTTACTGAAGCTCCCATTCACAGTGTGTATGCAGGAGTTGTTTCACTTAGAGGCTTGCGCATGTGCCTATTCCTTGCTGAGCTGAATAGCTTAGAAGCATGGGGAACTGACATTGGTAATGCATACCTTGAAGCTGTTACCTGCGAAAAAGTATGCATCAAGGCTGGCGCTGAATTTGGATCACTAGAAGGCCACCTCCTATTGATTTACAAGGCCCTATATGGACTTCGATCATCTGGCAAGTGCTTTGGTGATCTACTTGCTTCCTGCCTCGTTGAACTAGGTTTTGAAAGATCTAAGGCAGAGCCCGAAATCTTTATCAAGCCTGGCAACAACAAACATGGGGAGCCAGTATATGAGCTCATATGCACATATGTTGATGACCTCTGCTTATGTATGGCCAATCCCGAAGCCTTTCTGATAATCCTACAGTCTGAACCTTATAATTTCAAATTAAAGGGTTCTGGGCCAATGAACTTTCATTTGGGATGTGGATTCGAAAGAGATGAACATGGTGTGCTCTGCATGAACCCCATCAAGTTCATCGAGAAAATGGAGGCCTCGTATGTACAAATGTTTGGCTGCAAACCTACCACCAGATTCCATTCACCACTTGCTGAGAACGACCACCCAGAGCTAGACTCAACATCCTTCCTAAGTGATACTGATATCCAAAAGTATCAAAGCATGATTGGTTCACTTCAATGGGTCATAGCTATTGGACGTTTTGACGTACAGACTGCTGTTATGACATTGTCAAGCTTCCGAGTCCAACCTAGGGAAGGCCATCTCAACAGAGCCAAAAGAATCTATGGTTACATCTCTAAGTTTCGACACTTCAAAATCCGATTCAGAGTGGGCATACCAGATTTTGTACTCACTGAAGGTACCAGCACAGACTGGTCCAATACAGTGTATGGGGAGCACTCCGAGGACCTCCCTAGTGATGCTCCTAAACCCCTGGGTAAGGTGGTTGTGTTGTCTCATTTTTATGATGCAAACTTAATGCATGACATCCTAAGTGGTAAAGCTGTCACTGGTATACTGCACTTTGCAAACAAGACCCCCATCATGTGGTTCTCCAAGAAGCAGGCAACCTCTGAAACAGCCACCTTTGGCGCCGAATTTGTGTCTGCTAGAACATGTATTGAGCAGATTGTTGACATTCGACAGTCATTCAGATATCTAGGTACTAGGGTACACGACACATCCTACACATGGGGAGACAATGAAAAGATGATCCAAACCTCTACATTCCCATATGTGAGGCTCCACAAGAGGCATCACATTCTATCATATCACTATGTTAGAAGCATGATAGCTAGAGGCTTCATCCTCATGCAACACCTCGCGGGCAAAGATAATTGTGCTGATATCCTCACAAAGCATTGGGGACACTCGGTGGTGTATCCTTTACTCAAGCCCATCTTTTACTACTGTGGAAACACTGGTGATCTATTGCAGGATGACTGCACCAGATACTAGAGGATGCTTTCATGTGGATACATGGGGAGTATTAAATTCCTTTCGTGTCTAGGTTGGTAGAGGTACGAGATCGGAAATAATGAGACCTCGAAAATTACCGGACAAGAGAAGAATCGATCGTCACTCCACAAAATCGATCGTCACTTCAATTTGATACTTAAGTACGCACACTAGAGGTTCGCACATGCAATCTCTTGTTAAGTGTGCTGTTTTCAAGAAAAGACAGCAGAGGTTCGAAGCGCTGCCCACGAACTTGTTTATCTGCTGTGTAGAAATACGTGTTGTATTAGCGGCAACCGGTATTTCCCCGTAACACGGTATTTTACCGTATAGTCGTAACACACGGTATTTTACCGTATAATATATTCGTAACAAAGTGCTGTATTAGCGGCAGCACGCTTTAAAGCGGTAACTTGCTCTCCAGCAAGCCAACACGCTTATACTTTTAGATTATTTGATTATTCAACCTTAAACCTTGCACCGGACGCCTCCTTTGCGTCCCTTTTGTAGAACTACAAGCCTAAGATCTAACTGATTGCGTCGATTGGTCGATAGTCAGAATAGATCTGATTGGATTCGCATCCAGTCGTAGTGGATATCAGAGAAATATTAGAACACAACAGACCGGCACCTCAACCGGCCTGCAGCTAAAGCTCCTGTTGCTCTTCTTTGCCTTTGGATTGAATCAGCTCAACAGCCAGTTTCAAAAGGAAAATAACAAAGATTTACGGTATCTACCGTCGCACGACTTGTGGTATTCAAACCCTCACGATTGAATTACCCACGATTCAAGAAAATCTGAAATCTGACATCAGCACCAATGCCACACCAGCCAGCCTTCAATATTGAAGTCTGGATGAAGAACATCTCTAATTCTTCTATGTGCAATGTATGCTGAATTCAATTCAACGCCTTTTTACTGTCATAAGCTTTCCAACGCTTCCTCGGAGTAGTTGGCAGAGCTAGCTCACAATCTTAGTTTAATCATACATGACAGCAAATATAACATTACGTTAGTACCTTTATTTAGAGGCATACAACACTGTTTAAACAGTCGAAAAACTGCTTTGACCTACAACTACTACTACTTCAACTACTTGAGTAAACACTATTACGACTGCTAACAAGCAACCAACTGATCCTACCGATTGTCCAGTAAGAAGTGAAGAGGAAGACAACAATGTCTAGCTCCATCATCCCTTTCAAATTTGACTTTGATCAAGAGTCTATTGATAAAGTGGAATTCAAGAACACACAAGAGTTCAATGGAATGCCTGAAACCACCAAGCTCAAGATTCCTTTGATTACTGCAGGATCAACCAAATTACAAATTCTTTTCACCATCAATAAATTCATGCTGTCCAAGAAGACACTCCAACCTAACTACAGGTCCAAGACTGTATGACAAGTTTGTAGACCTCCTCAGAGATTACATGAACAAGAGTTGGTGGAATGACTACCTTGCAAACAATGTTCCTCAAAGAACGGCCGATAACTTCTCCACGACTGTGCAAGCATTTGTCAACTACAACAAGTTCGACAACAACCTCGATGCATACCAAAACCATCAAAGATTCCTCACCCATATCAAGAAAACAACCACCATGACAGTACACCAATTTGTCTCCCAAGTCATCTTCCACAACCATGTTATTCTTCCACTGCCCCAGGACACCCACCAGAGGATGCAGAAATCAAGGAGAGAGAGTTCAAGAACTTAATCTTCGAATCCATGCCCGAAGATTGGAAGTACACCTACCAACAACACCATTCCCCTCACAGGGATTCTCTTTCTGAAATAATGATGAGATTTTAGAGATACCAGTATGCAAAAAATTTCAAAAAGAAAACAGATAATGCATCCCAAAACAGCTATAACAACAACAATAATAGCAACAACAACGGAACAACAATAACCTACGCAATTGAAACAATCGAAACAATGGAAACATCAACAATTGGAACACCGGAAATAATTGATCAAACAACAATAACAATGGCCAAAATTGACAACGCAACAGCAACAACAACAACCAAGGCAATAGCAACAACAGCAAAGCCTCGACAAGGATCTCCAATGACTCACCATGTCCAATCCACCCAGGTACCAACCACACTTGGGGCCAATGCTATGCCAACAAATTTGGTAAAAACTCCAATCAGTCCAACAACGACAACAACGACTCGCATGTGATAACAATTCCAGCAATAGCAGCACTTGATCCAGCAATTCCTCTTCCTATGGCAGCAATCCTCATGAACCAGAACAGCACATGTGTGTCTTCATCAATGAACCAGAAGAAACTATTCCTTCAATGCCTTTGCCAGATCTCTTCCATGCAGACATGGATGTTGATGATGAATATTATAATTCAGATCTTCAGAGATCTCCCACGGATGAATCACAAAACCTCGGTTCCGACAACAACAAGCAAGATGTTGCTCCCAGCAACACAGACGTCGACCTTGCTCCAACCACAGTAAGTGTCTACAACTCCTGTATCAACGGGTCCACCGGAAAGTACTACTTGAAAACCCTCTTTGATTCCGGATCCACAGACAATCTCATTGTCAAATCAGCAATTCCCCCTGGAATCAAGAAACACTTGCTTGCCCAACCAATTCAAATGCAAACAACAAATGGCAAAACCACTTGTGACCACTATGTAACCTTCAAGAACACCATGTAACACACTAGGGGTAGAATTTGAGTAGGAGTGATAGTTATAAATAGATTAATACTTTATGAAAATGGATGGAAACTTAACAGATAAAATAATGAGCGATCAGGCCATGCTGGCTTCGATCGGGCCATGCTGGCTTTGATCGCTCATGGATATTCATATGGAGTTGCGATACAAATTGTGACGCCCGCCTGGCATCGGTATACCATTGTATACAGATAATGCTTTGCTACTTAATGATTCTTAGATTAGCTCAAGTCTCATTAGTTCGATCGTACATATTCTTTGATGGTATCTTGGATAGTACGACTTGTATGATAGATTGTAGTACGTAGATTGTAGTATGTAGCTTGGTACGTACGCAGCTTGGTACGTACGATTGCAGTACGTTACAGAGTCCCCCAATGAGTGACTTGAGGGTTCTCTGAATCGTTTCAGTGTTAACTTCTTCCATGTCTAGATCATTGTTTGCCGGTTCATCTTGTGCTAGGTGTTCTTTGTATGGAGTCAGCTTTCGGATGTTGACGGTTTCGGTGACGTTTGGAGACAGCCTCAGTTTCACTGTACCATTGGTATGTACTTGCACAATTTGATATGGGCCTTTCTTCTGAGGTTGTAATTTGTCTGGATCTGGTTCTTTCATCCATACTTTATCATCAGCCTTGAAAACGTGCTTGATGCGCTTGGCATTCTGTCGGAGCAGATTCATGTTGATGCCTTGTTGTCGAATTTGTTGTAGCGCAATGAGATTGGATGTAAGTGGGATATCCAGCAGCATGTCTCTGTTGAAAACAAGGGCTCCTGGAGATGAACCCATAGATGCGTTGATTGCGCACCTGGTTGCGTGCATGCAAGTCGCTAATGCGTTGTCCATGAGCTGTGTGGCCTGCGTGTTGGTTTGAGGTGGATTCACATGTACCAATATTCGAAGAGTGTCTGCAATGGTATGATGTGCCCTTTCGCAGACAGCATTGCTCTGAGGATTCTTGACTGTGGTAGCCACACCTTCAATTCCATAGGCTGCCAGTGTATTTTGGAATTCATGGCCTAGGAACTCTCCACCATTGTCATAGACACATTTGACAGGTCTTGGATATCTGGATAACCAGCAGTTGGTGAATTGGTTGGAGACATGTTGACTTGACTTATCTCTGATGCGAATGATTTCCAGTAGGTTGGTAACTGGGTCAATGCACGTGAGAGCCTTGAAGTTGTAGACTTTTCCTTGGGCTGTTACCTTCCACGGTCTGATCAGATCCACATGTACTTCACTGAATGGTGCCAATGGTGCTTGCTTGGGCGCCAGCAATCCATAACTAGCATTTCTGCTCTTGTACTTGATGCAATCATCCGGGCATACGTATTCTTGGCAAAGCTTGGCAAGTCGTTCCACGTGGAACCTGGAAGCTATCGTTTGATTGAGCCTGGTGGATCCACAGTGCCCTAGTAGTAGATGGTACCACTTGAGTAGTTGGGGAGCAAGGGAGGTTGGAATGTAGATTTTCCATTCCTCTCTGGTTTCTGCTTTGGAGTAGCACGTGATTTCCTGATTACTAAGGTGTTGTTTGAAGAAGGTTGGTAATTGTAGCTTGGCTGGGAGCGTGTCACCGTTCTGTTGATGTTGAGCAATGTTGGTGTAGTTCACTGGGCATTCCATTTCCTGGAGTGTTGGCAGGTTGACCAGACACTCATTGTTCAGTAGACATGAATATAATTCAGCGTCCGCATCATGGCATAGGTGTGGGAATACCTCTGGGAATTCTTGTAAGAAAAGCTCTTCATCTGCTTGTTCAGGGACGTCTAACTTGAGAAAATCAATTAGAGTGCCTTTACCTTCCTTCTGTTTCTCCCCCACTGTAGGTGGATCCATCCTGGGTAATCTTGAGAATGCATCAGCGAGCACATTCTTGGGGCCCTCAACGTAGTTCCAGTTGAGGTTGTATTCTTGTAGAAAGAGGTTCCAGCGAAGGACCCGTTGTGGAGAAAGGGTCTTGAAGGTGAGATTCTTGTGGTCTGTGTAAATGTTGAGTTCACAGCCTAATAATAGTTTCCTGTATTCCTTGCAACACAAGACTATTGCAAGTAGTTCCTTTTCCATTGTTGTATAATTCTTCTGAGCTGCATTCAGCTTTTTGGACCAATAAGCAATGAGTTTGCCATTTTGTAGGATGGCTGCGCCAAGTTGTAGATCTGATGCATCTGTGTAGATATCAAATGGTAGGTTCAGATCCGGGTATATGTTCAGCGCGTCACTTGCTATCATTGCTTTCATTTCTTCAAAGGCTTTTTCCTGGGCCGGTCCCCATGTGAAGACTGACTTGTTCGTTGATTTGGACTGCCCATTGGCAGTTTTCTTGGGGGTTCCCGTGAGTTCAAATAAAGGAGATAGGACATGTGATCGTCACGGCCACATATCTCTGTAGTAACCAACAGCACCTAGAAAAGACTTGACTTGAGTGATAGTTTTTGGTCTGTCCATTCGCAGAATAGCTTCAATCTTTTTCTTCCAAGGTTTCACGGCTTCTGGAGTCATCCAAAATCCGAGAAAGACGGTTTCCTGTACAGCCCAGTCACATTTGAGAGGGTTGCACTTGAGACCATTTTCATTCAGTCGTTGCAGAATTGTGTCCACTGTTTGCATGTGGTGGCTGAAGGTGCCATTTGTCCAGATTCCAATATCATCAATATAGACAGTGCAGTCGGTGTCCTGCAAAATGTCCTCCATGAGTTGTTGTGCCACATCTGGAGAGATTTTGACACCCATTTGAAGTCTTTGATATTCACAGCAACCATATGGGGTGACAATTGTGCATAGTTTCTTGCTTGGTTCATCCAGTTCAAAATAATAGTATTGCATGGATAAATCAATCTTGGTGAAGTGGGTGTATTTGCCACGGCGATGCATGATGTCCTGTATTCTTGGTATAGATTATGGCCTTCTGACTAGCAGTTCATTGAGTTCTCAAAAATCTGACACCCATCGAACCCTGTTGTCCTTCTTTGGAATGATGAATGTAGGAAATGCCCATTCAGCCGGTCCGTCACATCTTTTGAGGACTCCATCATCTACAAGATTCTGGAGCTCCCTTTTGAACAGTTCTTCTCTTTTGTATGCGACTGCATATGGCTTCTTGTGAACTGACTTGGCGTTGGGCTTCAGTTTGAGTGAGATTTTCTTGTGTGGGTATTTGCCTAGTTTGCCATTGAAGACGTTTGGATATTTGGATAGGACAGCTTGGAACTGTTGTTTTTCTGATGCTGTCATATGTGCTTGCTGCTCAGCAACTGAGGTTGGATCAGTTGCTTCATAAGCTCTGTCAAGGATGATAGGTGATGAAGATACGGCATCATGCACAAATAGCTCGGAATCAATGGATTCCTCCAGTAATGCTTGAAAATATGCTTCTTGCAGATCTGGAGTAATATCAAAACTGGCTGTTTTGCGCATTGGAATTTGTCGCTTGTTCCATTGAATCATGCTAGATTCAAATAACAAGTTGATATTGGTGCTGCATAGATAATCTTGACCAAAGATAATATCATATCTGCATGATTTGGATTCAAATAATCTGGCTTCACAACGCTCGATTGTTGTGTTCCCAAATTCTTGTAGTTTGAGATTCTTCATTACGACAAACAACGAGGTGTCGAATGATCCATTGGCTGTGGTTGTGATGGTCCTTGTTTTGGATTGGATTGGTAGAACTCCAAAGGGAAGTGCCCTTTTGTTGATGAGGGTTGTTGTGCTGCCGCTGTTGAGTAGGGCAAGCATTGTTTTTGTTGTTTTTACAGGAATGCCTTGAATGTATTGGATGGTTGTTAAAACAATTGGAGCCACATCGCTCTTCTTTGTTTTGGTAGATACGGGATATTCCGTATTTGGTTGTAGGGTCTTTGCTAGACGCGAGGTCCAGCTTGTGGTCATCATACCCGTATTACTGGCTGTTTTATTGGCTTCTGTACCCGTATTGCCGATCGAATCGTCATTCGATTTGGCTGTTTTATTGGCTTCTGTACACGTATTTTCATTTTCGTTTTTGTTTTCATTGTTACCGACGCGTTCGTCCGTTACATCTGTAAAATGGACTCGTCGTGAGCTCTTGTCATCATCAGATATACGTCCTGTAGGTTTCTCCGTGGAGAGAGTTCCTCCTGCGAGCCCAATTGGCAGTGCCAAATTGGCATCCAGGTCCTGTGGAGCTGGAGGCAGGGTGACTGCTCTTTGGCTTCATGGAAGCCATATCTGCTCACCGCTCTGCACGCTATGTTCTGCTTTGGCTCCATGTTGTTGGAGGAAAGCTTCCTTTGCGCGCTGCATGTGTGCTTGGAATGATTCATTGCTGGCTGTGGTGGTTTTGCCGGCCGAGTCATTTTTCTTGTTGTCAGCGCATTGCTTTTTCTTCTGTTTGGAGTACCTGTTTTTGGGACACTCGGACCAGTCGTGGTTGTGACCGGGAATGCGACAGGGATTAGAAGATTTTTGACCTTGGTTCTTGTTGTTGTTTTTGCGTTTGGAATGATTGGCATTGTTTCCAGGACGTCTCCCTTGTTTTTTGCCTTCATTCCTCAGCTTGGACTGTCGTTCCTGACTGGACATATATTCCACAATCTTTTGGGTGGATGTTTCTGCGGTGATGCCACCATGAATTTGACCGTATTGCTTCACCCACAGGTTGGGGAAGGTGTGGAGCAACATTATTGTTTTGCTGATTTTGTTAAGTTTTTGGCCATGACCTTGTAGCTTATCCGAGTATCAAATGAGCCTGTTGATTCGCAATGCATGGTCCTTGGCGGTGGTGTCATGTGGTTTCTTGCATGCGTCACTGCGAATTTTTGTTTGCATGATTTCTTGTGCATCCCTGGCATCGCAGTAGTGTTCTTAGATGTAATCCTTGACTGCTTCTTCGTAGCCTTCGATGTTGTCGGGGTAATTCATCTCGTGATTGTCGTCGCGGGTTGTTTCCTGCCATTTGCGTTGTGCTTCAGGGCATAGAATCTTGGTGAATGATTCATAGTATCGGTCTTCAGATAGTGGCAGGGTGTTTGTCGCAATGAGAAAGGCTTCCTCACAATACAATAATTCTTCCAGGCCCCCTTCTTCTGAAAAGATGGGTACCTTCCATTCCTGTGAATTACCATCGGCATCATAGACTTTCAAAGTGGCAAGTTTGTTCTTAGTCCAATCAAAGCTGGAATCATAGGTGATTGGTGGTTCACGATGCAATCCGGTTGACATGGTTGAGGATACTTGCCTGATTTGATTGTTTTTCTTTGTTTCGACGGCTTTGATGTTTTTCAATTGATTCGATGTTCCATTGATTAACAATGTTCGAGACCGCTTTTCCGTTCTGGAGTTATTTCGATGAGTTAGAAAAATTGTTACGAATTTCGGTAGGTTATTTGTTATCGAAGAAAGAGCCGTTGTTCGAAAATTCGTTCTTCGAAGAAAAAAAATCGTTATTCTACAGTAGCTGTAAGAGTAATTACTGTGTAACACACTAGGGGTAGAATTTGAGTAGGAGTGATAATTATAAATAGATTAATACTTTATGAAAATGGATGGAAACTTAAAAGATAAAATAATGAGCGATCAGGCCATGCTGGCTTTGATCGCTCATGGATATTCATATGGAGTTGCGATACAAATTGTGACGCCCGCCTGGCATTGGTATACCATTGTATACAGATAATGCTTTGCTACTTAATGATTCTTAGATTAGCTCAAGTCTCATTAGTTCGATCGTACGTATTCTTTGATGGTATCTTGGATAGTACGACTTGTATGATAGATTGTAGTACGTAGATTGTAGTATGTAGCTTGGTACGTACGCAGCTTGGCACGTACGATTGCAGTACGTTACACACCATGTTTCCAGAACTATCCTATTCGATGAAGGTCCTGAAAATCAAGTGCTTTGTTGTCACCCATAACATCAACTATCATCTCCTCATTGGTAGATGGACCATGAGAGACCTTGGAATGAAGATGGACTTCGAAACTTGCACCATAGAATGGTATGAAAAGACCATGCACTTCCATCCTTGCAATTACTTTGATAACAAGGCCCTACTCCACAAGGTCATGTCTGCAGAGCCACACGCTGTAGCAGAGAGTTATTCCAACCGAGCCATCCAACAGTCATACGTAGATGGCACCTCCAAGTATGAGAAGACTGACCTCCACAAGTTAGTCAGCGAACAAACCCATCTCTCTGACAATGAGAAACAAACTTTGTTACCAATACTTTACAAAAATGAAGAACTTTTTAAAAGCTTGAATGACAAAGAATTAGGCATTTTCCCTAATCAAGAGTTCCACATTGAGCTCCAGCAAGACGCGAAGCCATTCCATGTGAAACAACCATATCCAATTCCACTTCACCAACAGGAAGCTGTGAAGAAGGAAATTGATCGACAAGTGAAACTTGGCATCATCAAATGCTGCTATGCCACTGAATGGGGAATGCCAACCTTTGTAATACCAAAACCAGATGGCTCCTGTTGACTCATCAGTGACTTCTGAGAGCTCAACAAGGTCACCAAGAAGCTCCACTATCCACTTCCAAAACTCCAAGATATCTTCCACAGAAGAAGAGGGTTAAAATATGTGACCCTTATCGATGTCAGCATGCAATTCCACACTTTCAAACTCGATGAAGCCTCCACTTGGCTTTGTGTCCTTGTTACTCCATTTGGAAAATTCTGAATTCTCCGATTGCCAATGGGCTTCCTCAACTCTCCAAGCTGGGCCCAAGGCTGCATGGAACAGATGCTCCTCCACTTAAAGGACATTGAAGTATACATCAATGACATTGGAATCTTCTCTGATACTCTCAAATCCCATTGCAAGTCTATCTCTTCTGTTCTCTCTTTACTCAAGGCCCACAACTTCTCTGTCAAGCCCTCCAAGTGCCACTGGTTTCAATTGCAAGCGCCTTGGCTTGGCCACATCATATCCAGAGATGGAATCCGCCCAAATCCAAACAAGATAGCTCCCATCCTGAAACTAGCCTTTCCCTCAACAACAATCCAACTCCGATCCTTTGTTGGAATGATCAACTTCTATCATAACTTCTATCCAAAGCGTGCAGAAGTCCTTGCTCCGCTCACAGACCTCTCCAGTAGAGCCAAAAGCAAGATATCTCCAACCCCTGAGCTTATTGGGGCCTTCAACAAAGCCAAAGCCCTCATTGCCAAGGATATTTTTCTTGCCTTTCCAAATCCGAACAAGCCCTTCCATGTATATACTGACGCATCTGAATATCAATTTGGAGCTATGCTATGAAAGAAAATAGCCACAGGAAGCTTCACGATTATAGTTTTGGAGACCAAATTATGACGAAAAATGAAAAGCAAATTCCTGGAGCTTTTGAAGCAAGAAGCAAGGGCCCTTACACTATCCAGAAAATTCATACGAATGGTACAGGTTACTTTCTCTTAGGAAACCATGTTGAGTGGTCATTAAATCCATTCATTGTTTTCATCGATATTGGTAAATGTTTCATCTCCTATGACAATATCATCCTTTGGTACTTGAATCGTGTGGAATCAACTAGTGTGCCCCTGTTTCGCCGATGACTATCCCCTACAGAGGGTGGCTTTATACAGGGCAGCCTTCAATTGGCAAGAACATAATTTTTGCCTTCAATATGAGTGAGGTTGATATCAAATTCAGACATGGAAAGCTTCCCTCTGACGAGGACTCTCTGGATGGAGAAGGTTTTGAATATGAGATTCTTGTGGTCCATATAGACATGTAGCACTCCACCTAAGTGAATTTTCCTGTATTCGGTGAGTGTGAAAATGATTGCTAGAAGCTCCTTTTGTGTAGTTTTGTTGGACTTTGGATAGCTTTCTGCTGAAACAGGCTACCACTCTGCTGCCGTCCTGGATGATTACTGCTTCAAGTTGATAGTTCGAGGAGTCTGTGTAGGTATTAAAGGGCTTTCGTCCGAGAACTGTTTCGCGGGGTTCAAATTTACTTCTCGCGCACAAATTTTGTGCGTGAATTTAACACGGCAATTTTTCTGTACACCCTGAAATTTGCGACGATCGTATAAGGGGTATACGTAAACTCAGCACTATTTCTGTGCGCGTGATGCACATTACTCTACTCTCAAATAAAAATAATTTATTTCAGTCTCTAGCAGAACCCAATTATTATTCTGTACCAACAACACTTACTTCTATTCAAAAATAAAAAAGAAATCTTTACTCAGTATTAATTCCAAAATATTAATCTCCCAAATAACAATTCGATTCTGCTCTCCTAATTGTGAATTCTATTTCTCAACTACAATATTCCCTTTTTAAAATGTAGATTATATTATGCTTGATTTATTCCTAGTGCAACGTATTACGAATCCTCCACTATTTCTAATATTCTCAACATTAAGTTCATGATTAGTAGTATTTTTGTATTATGTATGTACTGTTATTTTCTACATTAGTTCACCAATAGATAAACTTTCATTCATTGATGCTGTTATTTCCGGATCAATATAGAACTTCCTTTTCTTTTTATTAAATTCCTTTCGTGACCAGAAGTACCAAAGCTACCAAAGGGTAGATTTCCTATGCGCACGAATCAATGAGTCCCGTATCCATCTAAGTAATCGATTCCCACGGCATATCGATTCCCACGGCGCATCGATTCCCATCGCGCATCAACGGTGAGCAATCCCTGTCTTACGATATTGCCATTGTTCTTCGGTGAGCAAACTCTGATTTCATAAAAATATCACACGAGCTACGGGAGCAATTCCTGACCTTAATGATAAACATTTCATGGAGTCTTCCTAACGGAACAAGAGAAGAAAACCGTTGGCATGTGATTCTCACACAATACATATACATGCATACAAATATATATGGTCAACGACTAATACATGTACGGAAATAATCAGCGAGTAATCTCAGCACTACGCAACAGCAGTTGCAACGTATTCATCTCAATAAAAGAGATATCTTGCATTTCGGCAAGATTTCACTTTATCTCATACTTTTAACATTCAACTGATTTATATCCCAAAAATTCACACTAGTTGCTACCAACTACTTGTAATCTACATACTAAGGTCTGTCTCGCTGCAATCTGAATAAGTCACAGCAAGAGGAGATCTGGCGTTTCCCTAGTCTCGCCTGTAGTCCGATTATCCGTTGCCGAAAGCATCCAACCACAATTGTCACGCGTAGAGTACAATCGTTCGTCTACTAACACACTAACGCAGCGTTGCTGTTCGTCAGAAGCCTTTGAATCAGACTCTCAACGAATCGGATTCAGAAGGAAAATAATAGATTAACAGTCGCAAGCTCTAAGAAGGCTTGCACACAAAAAGGAACAGGAACGGAATTGAATACAATCCCTACGCTGGCATATGCACATCGCACATCGTACACGAAGCAGTTCCCATTCTCAGTCACCGCGCAATTCTTTCCAAGGCTCGGATCCACCACAGATGCCGAACATACCGTTGATGCCCGGCAATGCACTCGGAGGCAAAGAGAAGAATGACGCCGAAGTCACCACTATCGAACGCTTTCCCAGCTTCGATGCTGATATGAGAAAGATACTCATATCCTTACTCAACGTAACAAGTGAGATTACTAGCAAGTTGTGCCTAGCTCTCAAAGAAGGCGGACTATGCGAGTGGAAGTTGTTCCTCGACGCACTTATCGAACTGGATTTTGCACGCGAACTTACCTATACGGAGGGAGAATTGCCAACGCATATCCCTAGATCCATCCAAAGGAGCATAGAAGCACTTGCGGATTTCGCTATCGACCTACAAGAAGAAGATGTCGCCCTAGAAGAAGACGAGAGGAACTGGAAAGATGTAAAGTCATATACATACAGGGAATTCCAGTCATTCCGCGAAGAACGTGCCCAACGCTTGCGTAACGAATCTGCTCTGAACCCACCACCTCCTCCGGCGGGAAGTAACAAAAAGTCCCCTCAGCAGGTAAAGTACGAATCATGGTGCCAAAAAGCACGGGATGAAAAGTCCTTTACACCCCTCATGAATGACTCAAGATTCGAACACTGGCTCGTCGGTTTCAAAGCTAAACTCGAGGCATACGACATCGATACAGAGACATTCCTCGATGAAACTTGGCCCCCAGCCACGCTTGTGGGTTACACCCGTGATCTCTTTGTCAAACAATGTGCCTTCTTCTGGGTACTAATGTTGGAAGTCTTCAAGAGTGACCTTTCTGCATCATGTGTACACAGTCATTCTACCACTCGTGATGGACGCAAGGCATACTTCGATTTCATAAACCTTCATAGCAAATCAAAAGCAAAGGTATACGACAACTCGACTCAGCTACAAGCGTTGCTCAAGTTGAACCTCAACAATTGGAAGGAATCCAAAGTGAAATTCATCACACATTGGTTTGATGAATTGAATCACCTCAACAAGCTCCGTCCTCCCAACAAGCCCCTTGAGTACCATGCTGTTAAATCAGCATTGTGTCAGGCATGCTATTCCAGCTTCCAGCTAAGCGAACAGTTTGCCAAAGTCAAGGATCCAGGTGGGACGAATAGCACCGTAACGGATGCAGTTGCCAAAGCCGCTGCTATCCATGATCTTAAAATCACGCTTTTACTCGAAGCAACTCGACTTGATTCCCAGTCCGCGATGTCTGCTCCTCGGTCGACCGTACGTGCACACGTTCATGATTTTTCTTCTGAATCGAGCCAAAACCATGATGACTATGCTCTCCCCATCGAATTTGAAGGAGACTATCAAGATTATGCTGTGTTTAAGGCTGGACGTACCCCTGACCCTACCACAAGGTTGCCTACAAACATATGGAAGGCCTTGTCACGTCAGGACATGAAGAGTTGGCTCAGTTTTTCTCCGGAAGGCAAGAAAATTGTGGTTGCCTCATTGCAACACGACTTACTTAACACGGACCAACCTGACCCCAACAGTGTCAAACCCATTACCCGGAAGGCATACCAACATGAACACTCGGTATCTTTTCGAGAAGACGATACTTCGACCAAGGATGAGCATGCCAATTCCGCAGCAGACCTCCATCCTGCTGTAGAGAATGATCGTAGAGGTGTTTTCCACGCATCCCTAGGTGTATACAAATCAACGACCTCTTCGTCTAAGGACCAGCGACCTCTCAAGTCTTCCGTGTCACCCGCGCATCCAGCTCGATTCCTTTCAGACAACCCTGACATTCAGTACAAAAAGGACGGTGACACCCAAATACCTGTGGGAACACCATCCTATTCCGCCAATTTTCACCAGTGGTATACTCCCGAGGATGATCTCACCTTTCCTAATGATGGTCCCGTAACGTCATACACATACCGTATACACAAAACTACGGTTACTAGCCCTGGTTTTGCCATGGTCGATCGCGGCGCAAATGGCTGCATCATCAGTAATGATGCGTGTCTCATCTCCAAGGATATCCCACCACGATATGTTAACGTCACCGGCATTAACAATCATCAGGTACAAAATATTCCCATTGCTACATGCGGAGCCTATTCCATATCGAACAGAGGCCCCGTCATTCTCATTTTCAATGAATGCGCCTATACAGGACGACATCCTTCTATATTGTCATCCGGCCAGATGGAAGCATATTTTTCCACTGTCGACGACACGTCCATCAAAGCAGGCGGAGGACAGGTCATCACCACCTCTGATGGCTATGCACTGCCTCTTAGCATACGACACGGTTTACCATACCTTGCGATGCGAAAGTATACAACTGTTGAATTTGACACGCTACCACATGTTATCATGACATCCGATAAACATTGGGACCCATCTGTTCTCGATACCACGATCAGTGCAAAGGATGAACAATTTCTCCACATGTTATCATGACATCCGATAAACATTGGGACCCATCTGTTCTCGATACCACGATCAGTGCGAAGATTGAACAATTTCTCCAGAGATATCCTCCCCAACCACAGCAACTCCCTTATGCCGATTACGACGAATATGGGAACCCACGCTGCCTTGAAGGATTAGATATCTCTGTTTCTCCCGGGTCCTCCATGGTCACATCCCTCAGCTCGTATTCCAGCCATTCCACTCGATCTCCCTTTCTTCCTATTGATGATCATAGGACCAACGATCGCTCCTTTTGGCTTACTTCCACCGACTACGCTCATCAAGAACGTCTCGCATGCTGCGCGCTACCCGCAGTCTCTGGAACAGTCACTGCGTTTCTGACAGATTGTACAGCCAGTGACACTACACGCATTGCAGCTACGCCCCGCGAAAGATACCCCAACGAACATGACTACTTATCCCTGAAACCTTTCTTTTGTTGGGTTTCCACCGATCGTATCAAAGCTACGTTTGAAAACTCAACCCAATACGGTTCATTAGCGGTTAGCCCTGATGGTAACATTTTCAAACGGTTTCATTCCCCTCAACCGGCCATGAACGTTCGCCCCTTCAATGACGATGTTATGTCCGATGCTGTCTTTTCAGATGTCCCAGCCATTGATGGTGGATCCAAGATTGCTCAGATCTTCTTTGGCCGCAAATCACATATTATACACGTTGAGGAAATGCGTACCACCGGCGATTTCCTATCCTGCTTTCAGAACTTTGTTCGAAAATGGGGCAGGCCCATCCGCCTCCTTTGCAACCACGGTAACTATCAATCCAGTAAGAAGGTCATGGATTACCTCAAAATGTTATGGATTGGACTCTGGCAAAGTGAACCGTATCATCAACACCAGAATCAATTCGAACGAAGATACCAAACGTTCAAACGCATTGTCAATCGCGTCATGGATCGTACCGGCACACCACCACACATGTGGCTACTGTGCATGACATACGTCGCGGGTCTCCTCAATGTTGTTTCTGACCCTACGCTGTCCGATAAACAACCGATCTTCATTGCCACGGGTACACTTGGCGACATCAGCGCATACACCAGTTTCTTCTGGTTTGAACCTGTGTATTTCAAGACCAATGACTCTCCTTTCGGTACCAAATCTACCGAACGCCTAGGTCATTTCGTCGGCATCGCCGAACATGTTGGCAATGGACTCTGCTTTCGAATCTGGGATCCAGTTACCAACAAGTTACTCGACCGGTCCGGTGTTCGATCTGCTCTTACACCTGAGTCACGTAACAAACGCGCGGGCCTATTTACTGATGATGGTTTCATCAAATGGCGCAACGCAAAAGATTCCTTACCCCGTATATACGCCACTGGAGAAGCTCCAGCATTCAAACATGGGGAGCATACCAATCAGAATAAACTCATTGACGAGTCTACAAAACCAAACAGCTCAGTTCCCCCTAGCGTTTCACCCGCTGATTCTGACACCGCCGATGACACCGTTCCATCTGCACCCAACAAACAACCAGATACCACACCACAAGCATCTGGCACTCAACCAATTCTTCAACCACCCGCCCACCCCTCGTTACCGAGCTTTCTTTATAAGAAGGTCGATGACAGCCCAAGCTGGTCACCTTCTCCACTCCCTAACAACTATGGGGAGAGTCTTGATGGTCCTCCTACGACACACATCTTCAGCAAGACATCGGACGGCGTTCTCCTTACTGAAGATGATTTTGACCCACCGGAATTAGCATACTTTGATGTTAGTGAGGTCGCAACTCCACACACCAACCCCGCTACTCCTTCCGTAGACCCATCACAGGTAGTTGTTACCGACGAAGAAGGTAACGCACAATTTGACGATGACGGTAAACCCATTACCATTCCTACGATCCCGATTGCCGATCTACAAGGACGTTCCTTCCTTGTAACCAATCCAGATGGCACTCGGAAACGTCTTACCATCGTCGATGTTGAAGACAGTCTTGAACGCAACAAAGACTTCATCAAGTTCAAGTGCAAACACTCCAATGACAAACTCGATGATATCATGGCATACAATGACGTCATGAATTACATACATCGTGATTCAACACAAGAAGACGGCAAACTCTGGTCGTTTCGCCGCATCCTAGGACACCAAGGTCCACTGGATAACAAGCATCCTCAATACAAAGGTTCCAAGTATAACCTTTGGATTGAATGGGAGAATATGGAACGCACATATGAACCTCTGGCCAATATTAAACTGATGACCCGGTCACCGTTGCAAAATATGGGAAAGACAACAACTTGCTTGACCTCCCGGGTTGGAAACGTCTCAGGAGAATCACCAACCTAGCCCGACGAACCAAGAAACTTGATCGACTCGTGCACCAAGCCAAACTACGTTCTTTCCGTACCACCCCGCAGTACCAATATGGATTCAAAGTGCCTCGTAACCACGAAGAAGCCCTCCGATTTGATCAAGCCAACGGGAACACCAAATGGGAAGATGCCACCACTCTGGAAATGGCACAACTCAATGAGTACAATACATTCATTGATAAAGGCGTGTACAAAACAAGCTCCAGTCCCCCTGGATTCCAACAGATCAAGGTACACATGATATACGCTGTCAAACACGACGGAAGACACAAGGCTCGCCTCGTTGCTAACGGTAATCTCACTGAGGCCCCTATCCACAGTGTTTACGCAGGCGTCGTATCTCTTCGCGGCCTACGTATGTGCCTATTCCTAGCTGAACTCAACGATCTAGAAGCATGGGGCACCGACATAGGTAACGCCTACTTAGAAGCAGTCACCTGCGAGAAAGTATGCATCAAGGCAGGTCCCGAATTCGGATCGCTGGAGGGTCACCTGCTGATCATTTACAAAGCCCTATATGGTCTCAGGTCTTCAGGCAAGTGCTTTGGAGACTTACTCGCGGCTTGTCTCATCGAACTCGGCTTCGAAAGATCCCGCGCAGAACCGGAAATATTCCTCAAACCCGGAACGAACAAGCATGGTGAATGTGTATATGAGCTTATATGCACATATGCCGATGACCTATGTCTCTGCATGGCAGATCCCAATTCCTTCTTGAAGATATTGCAATCGTCACCATATAACTTCAAATTGAAGGGATCCGGACCTATGAACTTTCACTTAGGTTGTGGATTTGAGCGCGACGCGCATGTTGTTCTATGCATGAATCCCATAAAGTTCATCAAAAAGATGGAAGCGTCTTACGAACAAATGTTCGGATGCAAACCTAGCACTAGGTTCCAATCACCCATTGCGGAGAACGATCATCCTGAATTGGACTCCTCAGCCTTTCTTGAAGAAACCGGTATACAGAAATACCAAAGTATGATCGGTTCACTACAATGGATCATCGCTATTGGCCGTTTCGATGTACAAACAGCAGTGATGACGCTCTCAAGTTTCAGAGCTCAGCCACGAGATGGGCATCTCGAACGTGCAAAACGTATCTATGGATATATCTCCAAGTTTAGACATTTTAAAATCAGATTCCGCGTGGAACCGCCCGATTTTATATTGACTAAACCCGACACCATCGACTGGTCCAACACCGTCTATGGGGAGCATTCTGAAGAGCTACCCGACGACGCTCCTGCACCGCTTGGAAAGACAGTAGTGTTAACACACTTCTATGATGCCAACCTCATGCATGATATTCTCAGTGGCAAGGCAGTAACCGGCATTCTTCATTTCGCGAACAAGACTCCCATGATGTGGTTCTCGAAGAAGCAGTCTACTACGGAGACAGCCACCTTTGGAGCTGAATTTGTTGCAGGAAGGACTTGCATCGAACAGATCGTCGATTTACGCCACTCATTCCGATACCTAGGAACACGAGTCCATGATATCTCCTACTCTTGGGGTGACAACGAAAAGATGATCCAAACGTCAACCTTCCCTTACGCAAGGTTGCACAAACGTCACAACATTCTGTCGTTTCACTACGTACGAAGCATGATAGCGAGAGGTTTCATTTTAATGATGCACATCCCAGGTAAGGATAACTGTGCAGACATTCTCACCAAGCATTGGAGTCACTCAGTTGTGTATCCACTGCTCAGGCCCATCTTCCACTTCTGTGGTAATACTGGCGACCTTCTTCAGGATGATGGAAGCATCATGTAGAGCGTGATGACCCTTCACAAGGAGACATGGGGAGTATTAAATTCCTTTCGTGACCAGAAGTACCAAAGCTACCAAAGGGTAGATTTCCTATGCGCACGAATCAATGAGTCCCGTATCCATCTAAGTAATCGATTCCCACGGCATATCGATTCCCACGGCGCATCGATTCCCATCACGCATCAACGGTGAGCAATCCCTGTCTTACGATATTGCAATTGTTCTTCGGTGAGCAAACTCTGATTTCATAAAAATATCACACGAGCTACGGGAGCAATTCCTGACCTTAATGATAAACATTTCATGGAGTCTTCCTAACGGAACAAGAGAAGAAAACCGTTGGCATGTGATTCTCACACAATACATATACATGCATACAAATATATATGGTCAACGACTAATACATGTACGGAAATAATCAGCGAGTAATCTCAGCACTACGCAACAGCAGTTGCAACGTATTCATCTCAATAAAAGAGATATCTTGCATTTCGGCAAGATTTCACTTTATCTCATACTTTTAACATTCAACTGATTTATATCCCAAAAATTCACACTAGTTGCTACCAACTACTTGTAATCTACATACTAAGGTCTGTCTCGCTGCAATCTGAATAAGTCACAGCAAGAGGAGATCTGGCGTTTCCCTAGTCTCGCCTGTAGTCCGATTATCCGTTGCCGAAAGTATCCAACCACAATTGTCACGCGTAGAGTACAATCGTTCGTCTACTAACACACTAACGCAGCGTTGCTGTTCGTCAGAAGCCTTTGAATCAGACTCTCAACGAATCGGATTCAGAAGGAAAATAATACTTTTTCTGTTTTGGTCCACTACAACTAGTGGAGCTGCTACTAGTAATATTTGCATTGCCATGCTTATTTTTCTTGATGTAATTTGTCGAACTTTCGTTCCTAAATCTCTCCCTCATCATTTCTTCCAATTCCCTTCCTGTTTCTGGTTGTTTTTGCATCTCACCAATTTCGTTGCACAAATCACTGAACAACTCTCGTCCTTCCTCCATCCATCCATTTCTGCTTCCACTGTCTGAATCGCAGAAAAAAAGTTTGTCACGGAATTGTAGCATCACTCTTTCGTTGCTGCTGGTTCACCCATACATGATGCTCATTGTAGATCACTATCAATGCAAATGCTTCATTCGCTACAGAAAATATATCACTCAGCAAGTGCTTCTCCTTCCGTTGTTTGAAATTGGATTTTGTCGGATTGATTGCCGACATGATTCTTGTAACAAAATAATAAAAATCTTCATTTTCCGCGTCGTTGTATTTCCTGTATTGAGGGTTTAAAATACCTGTGTCCTCATTTTCTGTGTCGTGAATAACTGCAACAGTACCAGGGAAGGTGATAGGGACTCGACCTTTGCTGTAATCAGCTGTACGGAAGTATCATCAGTATCAACGGGCAGCATGTTAGTGTTATCGGACCAAAAATAGATTCCAAAATTCCTACCTTCAACAACCAATTCCCCAACCTGTATTTACCTATCCAGTTTTTTCTCGCTAATGTTTGTGAGTTGTGCCTCAATGCAGTCAGTACTGTCCCTACTCGTTTCCTATAAAAGAAAGCGAATGACGCCATTGGAATATTTTGTGGCTTCATAACCGCATTTGATTTAACAGTCTTTTGTATTACATGCGCCGTTACGGCATTACCCATAGGGAACTTCATGTTATGGTACCAATGTTTTTTGATGTAATCTCTTAGCTGCTTGTCCAGTGTTTCAGTCATATTACTCAAAGCCTTAAGCATATCGTTGTCTGTCATATGCCCATATTCGTCTGTAATTGTACTTACTGCTCGTTCTCTTGTGTTGCCGGCATTGTAACTCCCCTCTCCCTGCATGGTTGCCTCCATTTGTTTATGTACCATTACTACCTTTCCCACCCCTTTATGTGGTTCCCTCTCTATTTGCCGTAAGTGTTTTGCCACTTCCTGTTCCACTATGTCAGTGATTTTTTTCATGACACGGTTCACAACATCCTCTGTATCAAAGCATTCTCTGTTGGAAGTTTTCTCTACCACATTGGTTTTTGTTCCTTCTTTCTGTTGGTTCATTACTGTAGTGGTGGTTGTGTTGGTAATGCTCAGTGCTGTTTCGTTACTCTGGTTGATGGTGTTTTGTTCTTTCATGTTTGTAGTAGTAGAAATTGTGTTATCGGTATCATTTTTTTCACTGTTGCCCTTTGTTTCGTTCATAGTTGTGGTATTACTGTTACACACTTTGTTAGTAATTGCCGTGTTTGTTTTAACTCTTCTTTTCTTCTTACCGTTGTTGTCCCCTGTAGTTTGATGATCACCGTGCCGGATGGTTTTGTTGTTTTGAAGTGTCCTTCCCTCAGATTTTTTGCTTCGTCGTGTCTTTCTGATAGCATTCATCTTTTTTTATTTTATTTTCTGAATACGGTGTCGATCAAGAATCATGTGTTTCTTTTTGTGTGGTTTTGTGTGTGTACTAATAATTTTTTTGGGTTCTTTCTTGTGCGTGTACAGTGTTTCCTTTGTTTGCATTTTTTTAATTTTCGTGTGTGTGTGTGTGTGTGTGTGTGTGTGTACGGTGTTTCGTGTTTCGTGTGTGTGTGTGTGTGTGTGTACGGTGTTTCGGGTAGTATGTGTACGATGTTTTTTGTTTAGAGTTTTTCCGTTGGTTCTGTACTATGATGTTTGCCCTAACTTCTTTTGTGTGTTGTTTGTCTTGGGCGCGCCCTTATATATTTGTAGAAGGAGATCACGTACCTGTGCCAGCCATCCCTCCCGCGCCATAATTATTTCAAAAGGGAAACTTTTGATAACACTAAGGTTATGTATTTCAATTCTCTAGTCACATGTAGAATCTCGTAGACTGCACCTAACATACCGTACTGTCTTGTGTGCCATTTGTATCTACAAACCACAACATTTTCTGTACTGTGTATGGCAAAGTTGTTCCCAATATGCATTTGAAAGTTGTTCCCAACATGCATTTGATGAGTCATGTGATGTGCATTCATGGCCTGGTACGCAAACTTTGGTAGGCATTACCAAATGGGACTGGTTGTGCCCTGTATTTTCCCCAAAAGCACCCTCATGTTTGCCATTTGGAGTGTGAAACCCCAACATTTCCAGCATTCTGTGTGACAAAGTTGTTTCCAACATGCATTTGATGAGTCATGATAAATGTATTCATGGCTTGGACCGGATACTTTTTGAGTCATTACCCAATAAGTTAGTTTGTGAACTGGAATTCAACCCAAAATACCCTCATGTTTGCTATTTGGAGTGTGAAACCACAACATTTCCAGGATTCTGTGTGACAAAGTTGTTCCCAATATGCATTTGATGAGTCATGATAAATGTATTCATGGCTTGGACCGGATATTTTTGGAGTCATCACCCAATAAGTTAGTTTGTGCCCTGGAATTGCACAAAAAATACCCTCATTTGTGCCATTTGGAGAATCAAACCACAACATTTATGGCATTCTGTGGGGCAAAGTTGTTCTCAATATGCAATTGATGAGTCATGATGAATGTATTCCTGGCTTGGACCCGATACTTTTGGAGTCATTACCCAATAAGTTAGTTTGTGCCCTGGAATTGCACCAAAAATACTATCATTTGTGCCATTTGGAGAGTGAAACTGTTGTTACTCTAAAAATCGACCGTATAGGTATAACGAATTGTTTAAATTTAATGAGATGTGAGCTCAGAGAGAGGCTCTTATTTTTACTATGTATTTTCACTGTATCGGGGCTCTCTGCTGTATTTTGCTTGGTAGAGATCTTCCCCGGTTATCTGTTACTGTTATTTTCATCGTACCGATACTGCTGTTGCTGTTGCTGTATTAGCGTCGTGTCGGTCTTACTGTATCGGTCTTTTACGATATTAAGTATTTCTTATCCGGTGTGGGCGTATGCTTGTTCGTAGAATGGGTAGATAAATGAGGCCCATCCGGAATCGGTATTGATTTTCTTGATTGCAATAAGTAATTTCCTCACGGGATATCAAGTATATTCTTCTGAATCTACTTATGGATTCCAAGTGTTTACTTACTGTTCAGGTCTTTGGATATTTCTTGTTTCTAACCGATTATCCTCTTTTGTTTGTAGCCTTAGGTGATACCGTTTTTACCACTTAAGGATTTCCAAGTAGTGGAGGTGCGTTTGATTCTAACGCTCGATCGTTCTCGTATTCCGCACCTCGGTCGTCGCTTCGTTCGATTTGTCGGCTTTTCCAATCAAATTTGATGCCAACAAAGTCCGTATTTTTCGCCGACAACACACCCTTTGATCCAATACTCTCCTCTTGTTGTATTGTATTACTGTCGGAGTATATCATCTTGAATTGGTCGATAGGGAGATTAACCTTGGTTGACTTGTTTGATGGCTTCTGTCAATAGCCGGATTACATCATTCTATCACTTCGAATGACTGCTGGATCTCATTTTTCAATTGCGTCCGAATATAACCGTATCGACGTTTAATCGATTGATAGATCGAACGTTCGAATCAAATCGTAACGCGCAAGCGATTAAACCCGGGTAGTGTCCCATGATAAATCTTGTGTGTCGGGCGTGTAAGATCCATCCCAATGGTTTGGTTAGATCATCAGCTGGGTTGATAACTCCAGGGATATGAATCATCTTGATTTCACCATTTTCTTTCCATGCTTGAATGGCAAAGAACCTGATTTCAATGTGTCTGGTTCTTTCGGTTGGCTTTTGAGCATTGATGATTTCAATTGCTGATGCATTGTCTTCATAGATCGGAGTTGGACCAACTTGGGCGAATCCTAATTCCTTGAGTATAGACCTGAGATATCTGGCTGTTTTGGCTGCAGTGACAGCAGCAATGAACTCAGCTTCCGTAGAACTCTGTGCAGTAAGTGACTGAGCTTTGGATCGGTAAACAATGGCGCCACCGGCATAAGTGAAAACATATCCTGTGGTGGACCTACGATGTTTTGGATCATTGCCATACGCGGCATCAACAAAACACATCAGTTTGGCTTGCTTGATATCTTCAGGGAATTTTGGGAGTGATGCATCTTGGACTACGTCGGTGTATGGTTCTCCTGATGGTAAAGATGGCTCAGCATTTGGTCTGTAGAATCTAATTCCCCAAGATCTGGTTGTTCTGAGATAGCGGGCTATATTCTTCAGACTGGAATAGTGGAATGCAGTGGGATTGGAACTGTACTTTGACATGAGAGTCACCGCATAGCCTATGTCTGGCCGGCAGCTCACATATGCAAACATCATTTCACCTAGGAGTGTCCTGTATGAGAAGCCAGATGTGGATTGTAGTTCCGCATGTTCCTTGGTGCCTTCTAATGGTCCATCAGTATGTGATTGGAGTTGACTCAGTACTTCCGTTGATAATGGTGCTGAAGGCTTGGAGTGAGGTTTCATCTTAGAATCAGTTTCCCAACCATGGGATGTCATGATTCTGTCAATGTAATTTGCACAGGATAGTTCAATGTACTCAGCTGTCTGTTTGACATCAATTCCATTGAAGTCTTCAAGCAATCCCATTTTTGTGAAGGGGACAGCATCTTCTCTAGGAAGCTTCAGTTTTGCGCCAATCATATCATAGATCTTGTCAGATATGGATTCTGATGTGCAAGCCAGTGCAAAATCGTCAACCTGTCTCAGCATGTAGACTGTTTCACCTTCAAAAACTGTCGTGTAGATTGTTCTGTCATGAGTGGTGGTCTTGAAGTTGAGATCAGGGCCTTTCAATATTTTGTTGATGTGGGTTTCCCAAAGTCGTCCAGATTCTGGATGGCCTTGAAGTGCTCAAAGGACAGGGAGCACCAATCTTCTGTCTATGTCCTTGCCATGCTTGTGCCGGTACCATTCTGCATACGCATCATCAATAGTCATGTATGTAGGAATGTTGGGTCCTGGACTATGTGCATATGCGTCAGCAGCATCCCCACCATAGACTTTGAGATTGAGGCTTGCTGCAATGGCAAAGAACAGTCTTTGGATGGGGTGTTCAACACATGATGAGTATGACATTGCTATGGCATGCAGGGTTGGCGCGGCATATTTGCTTCCGTTGCAACATTGCCTGGCTCTTCTGACACCATTCCTTTTTACACTGTATTGCCAATGAGGCCTGAGAATAATAGCGTCTGGGTCTTTAGGGTATTGAATTGGTGATCCAAACATTTCCAAATCTTCAAACTGATCAAGCTGTTTTCGCTCACCAGCTTCCCATTCAGACCATGTGGATAATGACTTGAGGTTCCTACGAGTGAAGTGCCCTAGTGCTTGTTCTTCAGGTGTAGTTGCCTTGGAATTGATGGCCTTGATGAAAAGTTCAATTTCTTCAGTTGGCAGTGAAGCTGCATCTAGTGGTAATGCATGATTTCCTGGTTTATGAAGCTTGGTGATAGCTCTGAGGGATGCAATATCAATCGTGGGAATGACGACATCCATGTCATCTTCAATTGGTGCCAAGTGTTTTTGGATGGAGGCATGGAGGGCTTCAGTGTTGTCAACTTGGTTGATTCTGGATTGGATGATATTCTTGTATGTAGTGCCAATGGTCTTGATAGCCTTGATGGATGAAATGCGGTCCAAGAATGGTGGGTCTTCTTCATGAGTGGGTTCTTTCCAAGACGTATTTGGAGCAAATAGTCCATATTCATTCGAGTGTGTCCTGACTTCTTTCATAGACAATTTCTCTTCAAGTGCAAAGGTAATTGGAGTATCTATTGAATCCCTCACCCCTCGAGCGTGGGATTGGTGCAAGGCTGTGGTAACATCAGCAGCAGTGAACACACGGTTGTGATTGATAGATACAATATAAGCGCCTCGGAGCTTTGAGAGGGATTTCTTGTGTGAGGAGAAAAGTTTTGAGGCAGGGCTATTTTGGAGGATATCTGTGATGTAAGCTCTGCCAAGCAGTGAGTCATTAGCATAGCGGAGGCGAAAGGTTTGATCAGTGCAAGAGGGGAAGACAGGGAGCCTGAGATTTGTGAGATTGGCAAATGGTGAGATAGAGAATTGAAAATCACTGGAGGACACCTCACTGGGTTCCGCAGGAAGGGGACGGTTGTCATCTGTCCTGAGCAGGTGTTTGACATTAGTAGGAAGGTCGGAAAGTGGGAGATCATTCATGCCTTCGTCAAACCTGACATGCGTGGCGATCTTGACTCTGTGGGTCTCAGTATCATACCAAAGAATGTTGCGAGTAGTGTAGGGTACAAAACCTAGAAATATGCCTTTCTTGCATTGGGTTTGAGTTTGATTGATCTCTTTCCTGGAGGTCTGACCCAAACTCGGCAACCAAAGGTTCGGAAATCAGCAAGATTCTCCTTATGGCCAGTTGCTAATTCCAATGGTGAATGTAGCTGGTTGCCTTCAGGGAAGGCGTTTGACAATCTTAGGGCATGATAGAAGGCAAACAGCCAAAACTTGATGGGCAAATTCGCACCAGAGAGCATGGCTCTCATTGAATTAGCCAAAGTTCGATGCGCTCTTTCAACTGTACCATTCTGGTGAGAAGCGTCAGCTCCGGTGGGAAAAATTGAGTATCCAAATGCAGAGAAGAGGTTTCTGATATCAGGATTGTGATAGAGTTCGCCACCTTGATCAACTGAAACATACTTGTTGGCACAAGTTGGGTTGTGCTGAGAGAAGAAATGTTCTAGCCAATGAAGTGGTGCAGCTTTTGAAATCCTGGTGTCGCCATATTTCATACCGGTGAAGTGGTCTGTAATAAGAATCCATGCTGTTTCACCATGAATGCCTTCATAGTCACGCTTGCGTTTGCTGTTGGAGGATTGGACGCCAGAGAATGTAAAATCAATTGATAATCCTTGAAAAGGTTGTGTAACCTTCCTTGTGGAATGTGAGCCAGCGGGTGTTTTTGTTTGCTTACATTGGATGCAAGTAGGACAATGATCAAGAATGCTGGTCTGACGCTTGAATTTTGGTACGCCCAGAATATGCTTGTGTGCATTGTAGAGGAAGCCATCACATGGGTGCCCTAATCTTTGGTGCCATAGCAGTTTCGAGGTCTTTGCTTTGATTGCATGAATGGGGATGTGTTTGTCCACAACATGGGTGAAGAACAGTTTGGCATCAAAGAGAGGAGTGCCAGTGGTAGCAGGTTGTGTTCTGGAAGTTTGAGCGCATTTCTGTAGTGCAACAAGATTCATGTAGGTATCACACCGAAGAGCACTAATGGTTTTTTTGGAGGCCAAGTTGCAAGCTGCCTTGAGCTGTATGTCGTTTGCCAAAGCATAGGCCAAAGATGTCGAGCAGTTGGCATATGGAGATGCAATATCAATGTCTGGGATCAGTACTGGATGAGTGTAACATTGTCCATCGATGATGCTTCCATGCAGGACGATACTTTTGGCGGTGTTCTGTTTGTGGTGGCAAATGATGGTGAGGTTTCCATTGTGCTGAAGAGGTGAGCCATAGTCGTCATTGAAGACTTTGTGAATGGACTGTCCACTGAACTGGTGTCTCATGCGAGATGTTATTCCACAGAGATCATTCTCACTCAGCAACGTTGCTGACAGGGAGGGAGAATAATAGAAGAAGACTTTGACATACCCTATGGGATTGGGTGCTGGGATATGCAAATATCCCGAACCTTCAGGAATGCAGGTCGCTGCTTTTCCTCCTATTGCTGCCGTAAGCCTGACAGGACATTTCCTCATCCTGGTGTAAGGTTTGTAACTGTGCAGAATATGCTTTAGGTTTGTGCAGGAAACTTTTGCACCGGTATCGATCTGAGCTCTGACGCCGCGTTGGAGGTAGGCTGTAGCTGCGATCGGATCTGGGGGGACCAGTAGTTGCACAGTATTGGTATCAACTGATGTAGGATTGTCCCTATCAAAGTTGGGATCCTCATTGGTTTTCAGGTGTGATTCCAATGTAGGGGTCGTAGCCTCAAGTGATTCCATATCACAGTAGACATCAATTGGGATTGATGACTGGAGGCTGTCCTTAGGAAGGAGATTGACGGCACCAATTTTGACAGATTCGTAGGAGCTGACACTGCTGGAGTCCAAGGAGGGGCATAAGCTGTTCACTTGGGGCGCTGTGACGTTGTCAAATCCTTGGGGATCATCTTGAGGTGATGTCATAGAATGGCTGCAAGAAAGACTTTCTATTCTTGGAAATCGCAAAAATTTTGTTCCTCTACTGCATCATCAGGTGAAACCTCATTTTGATCTTCATTGCCAATGTTGATCTAAGAGATTTGTTGGGTGGAATCTAAGAGTTGTTGGGTCTGTTTATTGGATTTGTTCAGAAAAACAGCTGCAGCAATCCTATGTTTCTTCAGGGACTCAACATCCTGCAATGCAGGACAATTATCAAAATTATGACCGGACATGTGGCAAACAATGCATTTTCTGGATGTGTCAAAGAGACTAGGTTGCTTATCGAATGCAGTGATAGCATTGCAATATGCTTGGTGGAGGAAGGGATCGTCAGATTCTTCATCCATCTCCGGGTAGCCAAGTGATTCAATCAGGCTGATTGAGTGAGAAGTCAGAGTAGAGGGTGTTCTAACAGTACTGTTGCTAGCGCGCTTTGGAAACCTATCATTGCGACGGGGACCTGGTCTAGTGCCTGAGACAGGCAATTGCTTGGACTGGATCGGTTTGGAGGTGTTCCTCTTGTACTTTTGTTCAGCCTTGATCTCTTGCTCATATATTTGCAGGGTTTGTAGAAGCCTACCTGCTTTGTACTTGTCCCGTTTGAATTGATCATCTGAGTCGCGTTCATCTTCTGTTTTCTCAAATAGTTCGTGACTGAGAGTGGTCCCTGCAATCAAATTACTGACTTCTTCTGTCGAACTCAAGGTGCCAGGTTGGTTTTGGAGGAAGACTCTGAGTCGCAAGTAATCCTTGTATCTGAAGTAGTATTCTTCAAGGGATTCATTTGCATCTTGGTTGGGAGGATTCCTGACCATTCTGGCTGCATTGGATTCTCTCTTTGAGTTGGGATGTGTCTGAGCAATTACGGTGTACAGAGCTTCGTAACCTTGTCCTCCTTCAAAGCTTTGAATTGTGGACTTCATTCTAACACATGAGTCAGGGATGATCTTATCAGTTCTGAGTGCAGTGTAGATGAGGTTACCCCATTCATGAATTGCCAATTCATATCTTGCAGGTAGGTCGTGTGGTAGTTCATCACCAATGGTAAATCCTCTAAGATGGTCAGCTTCGCTTCGGTAGAGATAGTAAGGGTGAATGTAAATATGATGCTGCTGTGCATGTGCAGTGATCTCTCTGTACCACTTTCTGACCTGAGGGTCTGCTGCATCCTTTAGCTGTGGAAACCCCGAGAGGAAAAGTTTGTCTCTAGCTACTTCCTTGGACTTGTCAGAAGCTCTGGTTAGATCAAAACAGTCACCACTTCTGGTGATCAGGCGCTGGTCATTTCTCCCACTGCCTAGGTTGTGTAGGTAGTAGTTTTGCCTGACAATGGTTTCATTTCCCGATGAGTCGGTGTAGGTGATTGGGAAGTCTTTCATGTCATCTCTGGTGAGGAATTCATCTTTCCTGTAGTAACGGTCCTTCACTGGTGGTGGTAAGGTTGCCGGATTCCATGGGAGGTCAAGTGTCGCTTGATGGTTGGCACCAGCATTGGTGTTGTTGTTGTTGTTATTGGTGGTGCTGTTGTCGACCAGTTGCTGGAGTAGAGTGGTCAATTGCTGCATGTCCGTGCCTGTTGTCGCTGGTGCTGGTGCTGGGAGTGTAGGCGTATCATCATTCAGTTCAGGGAAATTGTAGATATTGGCGTCATAAACCTCATCAAAGTGTAATGGATCCCAATCTGGTTTAAAGCCCCAGTGAGTTACTCTGATTTCTATGAGGAACGTGTCCTGTCCATTTGAGATAGCTTGTTCTCCTGCCCTATCCATTGCATTCTTGTTCCTGAGTCATCTTGCTGATTGAGTTGTAACAACATACCAGAAGGTGGCATCAGCAAAGAGAGTGGATATGTGTCCCTTGTTAATTTCTGTTTGTTCTCGGGCGGGGATGATATCCATGATTGCGTTGACGATGATTTCCTTCAACATGGTTGCTGGGTCTGGAGCCAATGTCTTGGGTCCTTCGGCATCCTCATCTGTGATATATAGGCCATCTGTGTCCTCTAGATAGTGAGAGAACGATTTGTTGAGTTCGACGTGTTTGTCTGCGTTCCTCTTGGTACGGAATGATCCAAATTGGATTTTAATGTCCCAGATCTGATTCCAGTCAAATGGAGCCGGCGGCATGGTCGTCGTCGTCGTGGTAATCGATTAGAGAAGATTCTCGTAGAACAATCGTCGGTGGAACAATTGTTGTTGGTCTGTTGATGTAACCGCGGAACGTTCTTGTGATGCGATTAACCGGTGATGTTGGAGGAATCGTTTGATCGTCGAATCGTTGCGTTCGATTGTCGATGTCGGATCGTCCAATCGTACTTGTAGGTGATGTGTAGAAGGATCTGTGGATACACCCGTTTGATCGTACTTGGCGACGATCGTTGTGGTCAAAAAGAATTAACCGTGGAACGTTCGTAGGAGAAAAAAGGCGGTCGCGGAAACAATCGGTGGTGAACAGAGTTGCGATGGAGGGGATCGGCGATTAACGTAATCGTAATCGTTCGATCGATCGTCGTTAGATGTGTTGTGACTCTAAAAATCGACCGGATAGGTATAACGAATTGTTTAAATTTAAAGAGATGTGAGCTCAGAGAGAGGCTCTTATTTTACTACGTATTTTCACTGTGTATCGGGGCTCTCTGCTGTATTTTACTTGGTAGAGATCTTCCCCGGTTATCTGTTACTGTTGTCTTTACCGTCGTACCGATACTTCTGTCGCTGTTGCTGTATTAGCGTCGTGTCGGCCTTACTGTATCGGTCATCGTTGGGGTTAAGTATTCTGTTTGATGGGGCGTATGCTTATTCGTGGTATATATGCTGGATATGAGTAGGCCCATCTGGAATCGGTACTGATTTTCTTGATTGCAATAAGTAATTTCCTCACGGGATATCAAGTATATTGTATTGAATGTACTTATGGGTTCCAAGTGTTTACTTACTGTTCAGGTCTTTGGATATGTCTTGTTTCTAACCGATTACTGTCTTTTGTTTGTAGTCCTAAGTGATGTTGTTTTTACCACTTAGGGATTTCCAAGTAGTGGAGGTGCGTTTGATTCTAAGACTCGATCATCGAAATAATCGTACCTCTGTCGTTACTCCGTGTTAATATTCTGCACCTCGGTCGTCGTTTCGTTTTGCCGGCTTTTCCAATCGAATTTGATGCCGACAACCGTCCGTATTTTTTCGCCGACAACACACCCCTTGATCCAATGCTCTGACATTGTGGTATTGGATTACTGTCGGAGTATATTATCTTGAGTTGTATCGATTGATCGATCGAACATTCGGATCGAATCGTATCGTATCGTTGAACCGGCAGATTCAAAGAATAGGATCATCGAATTGCGAATGATCGAATGATTTAGCCTGCGTGGTGTCCCATAATGTATCTTGCGTGTCGGGCGTGCAAGATCCATCCCAATGGTTTGGTTAGATCATCAGCCGGGTTGATAACTCCAGGAATATGAATCATCTTGATTTCACCGTTTTCCTTCCATGCTTGGATGGCAAAGAACCTGATTTCAATATGCCTGGTTCTTTCAGTCGGCTTCTGGGCATTGATGATCTCAATTGCTGATGCATTGTCTTCATAGATCGGAGTTGGACCAACTTGGGCGAATCCTAATTCTTTGAGTATAGACCTGAGATATCTGGCTGTTTTGGCTGCCGTGATGGCAGCAATGAACTCAGCTTCTGTAGAACTCTGTGCGGTAAGGGACTGAGCTTTGGATCTGTAAACAATTGCTCCACCAGCATAAGTGAAAACGTATCCTGTGGTGGACCTTCGGTGTTTTGGATCATTGCCATATGCGGCGTCCACAAAACACATCAGTTTGGCTTGCTTGATGTCTTCCGGGAATTTTGGGAGTGATAAATCTTGGACTGCATTGTTGTATGGTTCTCCTGGTGGTAGAGATGGCTCAGCATTTGGCCTAAAGAATCTGATACCCCAAGATCTGGTTGTTCTGAGATAGCGGGCTATATTCTTCAGGCTGGAATAGTGGAAAGCAGTGGGATTGGAACTGTATTTTGACATCAGAGTCACGGCATAGCCTATGTCTGGCCGGCAACTAACATATGCGAACATCATTTCACCTAAAAGCGTCCTGTAGGAGAAACCAGATGTGGATTGCAATTCAGCATGTTCCTTGGTGCCTTCTAATGGGCCATCAGTATGTGATTGTAGTTGGCTCAGTACTTCGGTTGATAGTGGCGCAGATGGCTTGGAATGTGGTTTCATCTTAGAATCAGTTTCCCATCCATGAGATCTCATGATTCTGTCAATGTAGTTCGCACAGGACAGTTCAATGTAGTCAGCTGTCTGTTTGACATCAATTCCATTGAAGTCTTCAAGCAATCCCATTTTTGTGAAGGGGACAACATCTTCTTTAGGAAGCTTCAGCTTTGCGCCAATTATGTCATAGATCTTCTCAGATATGGATTCTGATGTGCAAGCCAGTGCAAAATCGTCAACTTGTCTCAGCATGTAGACCGTTTCACCTTCGAAAACTGTCGTGTAGATCGTTCTGTCATGAGTGGTGGTTTTGAAGTTGAGATCAGGGCCTTTCAATATTTTGTTGATGTGTGTTTCCCAAAGTCTTCCAGATTCTGGATGGCCTTGAAGTGCTCGAAGGACAGGGAGCACCAGTCTTCTGTCTATGTCTTTGCCATGCTTGTGTCTGTACCATTCTGCATATGCATCATCAATAGTCATGTATGTAGGAATGTTGGGTCCTGGACTATGCGCGTAGGCGTCTGCAGCATCCCCCCCGTACACTTTGAGGTTGAGGCTTGCAGCAATAGCAAAGAATAACCTTTGAATGGGATGTTCAACACATGATGAGTATGACATTGCTATGGCATGCAGGGTTGGGGCTGCATATTTGCTTCCATTGCAACATTGCCTGGCTCTTCTGACACCATTCCTTTTTACACTGTATTGCCAGTGAGGTCTGAGAATGATAGCGTCTGGGTCTTTAGGGTATTGAATTGGTGATCCAAACATTTCCAAATCTTCAAACTGATCAAGCTGTTTTTGCTCCCCAGCTTGCCATTCAGGCCATGTGGATAAAGGCTTGAGATTCCTTCGAGTGAAGTGCCCTAGTGCTTGTTTGTCAGGTGTAGTTGCCTTGGAATTGATGGCTTTGATTAAGAGTTCAATTTCTTCAGTTGGTAGTGAATCTGCATCTAGAGGTAATGCCTGATTGCCTGGTTTATGAAGCTTGGTGATAGCTCTGAGCGATGCAATGTCAATGGTGGGAATGACAACCTCCATGTCATCTTCGATTGGGGCCAAGTGTTTTTGGATGGAGGCATGGAGTGTTTCAGTGCTATCAACCTGGTTGATTCTTGATTGTATCAGCTGCTTGTATTTGGTACCAATGCGCTGGATAGCTTTGATTGATGAAATCCGGTCCAAGAATGGTGGACCTCATTCAGCAGTGGGTTCCTTCCAGGAGGTATTGGGAGCAAATAAACCATATTCATTGGAGTGTTTCCTGACCTCCTTCATAGATAATTTTTCTTCAAGTGCAAAGGTAATTGGTGTATCTATTGAAGAATCCCGCACCCCTCGATCGTGGCAGGCCTGTAAGGCTGTAGTAACATCAGCAGCAGTAAAGACACGATTGTGATTGATAGATACAATATAAGCGCCGCGGAGCTTGGAGAGAGTCTTCTTGGGGGAGGAGAAAAGCTTGGAGGCAGGACTATTTGGAATGATATCTGTGATGTAAGCTCTGCCAATCAGTGAGTCGGTTGCGTATCGAAGGCCAAAGGCTGGATCAGCACAAGATGGGGAGACAGCGAGTCTGAGATTTGTGAGATCTGCAAAGGGGGAGATGGAGAATTGGAATTCACTAGAGGATACCTCACGGGGTTCTGCAGGAAGGGGAATGTTGTCATCAGTCCGGAGTAGGTGCTGAACATTAGTGGGGAGATCTGCAAGTGGGAGATCATTCATGCCTTCATCAAACCTGACATGGGTGGCTATTTTGACGCGGTGGGTCTCAGTATCACACCAAAGGATGTTTCTGGTAGTGTATGGGACAAAACCCAGGAAGATGCCTTTTCGTGCATTGGGTTTGAGTTTAATAGATCGCTTGCCTGGAGGTCTAACCCAAACTCTGCAACCAAAGGTTCGGAAATCAGCAAGGTTTTCCTTACGCCCAGTTGCCATTTCCAATGGTGAATGTGGTTGGTTGCCTTCAGGGAATGCATTGGACAACCAAAGTGCATGGTAGAAAGCAAAGGGCCAGAACTTGATGGGCAAATTAGCACCAGACAGCATGGCGCGCATTGAATTAGCCAGAGTGCGATGCCCTCTTTCAACAGTACCATTCTGGTGTGAAGCATCAGCACCAGTGGGGGAAATCGAGTATCCAAATGCAGAGAAAAGGTTTCTGATATCAGGGTTGTGATAGAGTTCACCGCCTTGGTCGACTGAAACATACTTGTTGGCACAAGCCGGGTTGTACTGGGAAAAGAAATGTTCCAACCAGTGAAGGGGTGCTGCCTTGGATATTCGCGTATCACCATATTTCATACCAGTATAGTGATCTGTGATCAGAATCCAGGCTGTTTCTCCATGGATGCCTTCATAGTCGCGCTTGCGTTTGCTGTTGGAGGATCTCGCGCCAGAGAATGCAAAATCAACTGATAATCCTTGAAAAGGTTGTGTAGCCTTTCTTGTGGAATGTGTGCCAGCAGGTGTTTTAGTTTGCTTGCATTGTATGCAAGTTGGGCATTGATCAAGAATGCTTGTTTGGCGCTTGAACTTTGGGACTCCAATGATGTGCTTATGAGCTTGATAGAGAAAATCATCGCATGGGTGTCCCAACCTTTGATGCCACAGAAGTTTCGATGTCCTGGTTTTGATGGCTTGGATTGGGATATTTTTGTCCACTATTTTGGTGAAAAACAGTTTGGCATCAAACTTTGGCGTGTCACTAGTATCAGACTGAGCTTTCGCTGCGTCAGTACATTTTTGCAGATTGACAAGATTGGTGTAGATATCATACCTGTAGTTGCTAATAGTTTCTTTGGAGGCCAGTTCACAAGCTTCCTTGAACTGCATGTCAGTCGCCAAAGCCTAGGCTGACGATGTTGCACAATTAGCATATGGAGATGTAATATCAACGTCTGGGATCAGTACTGGGTGTGTATAGCATTGACCGTCAATGATGCTGCCATGGAGAACAATGCTGCTGGCAGTGTTCTGCTTGTGATGACAGATGATTGTGAGGTTGCCGTTTCGTGGAGCGGATGAGTCATAGTTGTCAATGAATGATTTATGGATTGACTGCCCACTAAACTGACATCGCATGCGAGATGTCATTCCACAGAGATCATTCTCACTCAGTAATGTCGTTGACAGGGAGGGAGAATAATAGAAGAAGACTCTAAGATACCCGATGTGATTGGGTGCTGGGATATGCAAATATCCCGAGCCTTCAGGGATGCAGGTAGCTGCTTTTCCTCCTATTGCTGCTGTAAGCCTGACAGGACATTTCCTTATCCTGGTGTAAGGTTTATAACTGTGCAGGATGTGTTTGAGATTTGTGCAGGAGACTTTTGCACCGGTGTCAATCTGAGCCCTGACACCATGTTGGAAGTAGGCTGTAGCTGCAATCAGGTCCGGTGGGACTAGGGATTGCACATTGTATGTATCAACTGGTGTAGGGTTGTCCCTATCAAAATTGGGATCCTCATTGGTCGTCAGGTGTGATTCCAATGTAGGGGTTGTAGCCTCAAGTGATTCCATATCACAGTAGACATCAATGGGGATTGAAGGCTGGAGGTTATCCCGAGGAAGAAGATTGACAGCACCAATCGTGACAGATTCGTATGAGCTGACACTGCTGGAGTCCAAGGAAGGGCAAAAGCTTTTCACTTGATGGGCTGTGACGTCGTCAAATCCTTGAGGGTCATCTTGAGGTGATGTCGTGTGGTGGCTGCAAGAAAGACTTTTTATTCTTGGCTGTTGCAAAAATTTTGGTCTTCTGGTTCACAACTTGGGAAGGTCTCATTCTGCTCGTCATCTTCAATGTGGATTTGAGAGATACGTTGAGTAGAATCCAAGAGCTTTTTGGTTTCCCTCATGTTTTTGCTGATGTAAACGGCGGTGGCAATCCTATGTTTTCTAAGTGACTCAACATCTTGCAGCGCAGGACAGTTGTCAAAGTTGTGGCCGGAGGTGTGACAGACAATGCACTGCCTTGAGGTGTCAAACAGACTAGGGTCTTTGTCAAGCGCAGTAATGGCATTGCAGTACGCTTGGTGGAGGAACGGATTATCAGTTGCTTCATCCATTTCAGGGTATCCAAGTGAATCAACCAGACTGATTGAATGAGAAGTCAAGGTAGAAGGTGTTCTGACTGTATTGTTGCCAGTGCGTTTCTGAAACCTGTTATTGCGATGGGGGCCTGGTCTGATTCCTGTGACTGGTAGTTGTTTGGACAAGTTTGGTGTGGAGGTTTTGTTCTTGTACCTTTGTTCGGCTTTAATCTCTTGCTCATATGTTTGGAGGATCTGCAGAAGTCTACCTGCCTTGTATTTGTCCCGCTTGAATTGGTCATCGGAGTCGCGTTCATCTTCTGTCTTTTTGAAAAGCTCGTCTGAGAGGGTGGTTCCTGCAATGAGATTGCTGACTGCTTCAGTCGAACTGATAGTGCCAGGTTGGTTCTGGAGAAACACTCTAAGTCTCAGATAATCCTTGTACCGGAAGTAGTATTCTTCAAGAGATTCACCTACGTCTTGGTTTGGAGGGTTTCTGACCATTCTGCTGGAGTTGGATGGCCTTTTAGAGTTGGGATGTGTTTGAGCGATAATCGTGTAGAGCGCTTCATATCCCTGTCCGCCTTCAAAGCTCTGAATAGTGGCCTTCATACTTGCACATGAATCAGGGATGATTTTATCGGTTCTTAGTGCAGTGTAAATGAGATTTCCCCATTCGTTGATAGCCAATTCATATCGTGAAGGTAGGTCGTGTGGAAAGTCATCACCAATTGTGAATCCTCTGAGGTGATCAGCTTCACGTCTGTATAAATAGTATGGGTGTACATAAATGTGGTGTTGCTGTGAATGAGCTGTGATCTCTCTGTACCATTTCCTGACCTGAGGGTCTGTTGCATCCTTTAGTTGCGGGAATCCTGAGAGGAACAGTTTATCTCTAGCTGCTTCTTTGGACTTGTCAGAGGCTCTGGTTAGATCAAAACAGTCACCACTTCTGGTGATCAGGCGCTGGTCATTTCTCCCACTGCCTAGGTTGTGTAGGTAGTAGTTTTGCCTGACAATGGTTTCATTTCCCGATGAGTCGGTGTAGGTGATTGGGAAGTCTTTCATATCATCTCTGGTGAGGAATTCATCTTTTCTGTAGTAACGGTCCTTCACTGGTGGTGGTAGGGTCGCTGGATTCCATGGGAGGTCAAGTGTCGCTTGATGGTTGGCACCAGCATTGGTGTTGTTGTTGTTGTTATTGGTGGTGCTGTTGTCGACCAGTTGCTGGAGTAGAGTGGTCAATTGCTGCATGTCCGTGCCTGTTGTCGCTGGTGCTGGTGCTGGGAGTGTAGGCGTATCATCATTCAGTTCAGGGAAATTGTAGATATTGGCGTCATAAACCTCATCAAAGTGTAATGGATCCCAATCTGGTTTAAAGCCCCAGTGAGTTACTCTGATTTCTATGAGGAACGTGTCCTGTCCATTTGCGATAGCTTGTTCTCCTGCCCTATCCATTGCATTCTTGTTCCTGAGCCGTCTTGCGGATTGAGTCGTATCAACATACCAGAAGGTGGCATCAGCAAAGAGAGTGGATATGTGTCCCTTGTTAATTTCTGTTTGTTCTCGGGCGGGGATGATATCCATGATTGCGTTGACGATGATTTCCTTCAACATGGTTGCCGGGTCTGGAGCCAATGTCTTGGGTCCTTCGGCATCCTCATCTGTGATGTATATGCCATCTGTATCCTCTAGATAGTGAGAGAATGATTTGTTGAGTTCGCCGTGTTTGTCTGCGTTCCTCTTGGTACGGAATGATCCAAATTGGATTTTAATGTCCCGGATCTGATTCCAGTCAAATGGAGCTGGCGGCATGATGAATTATCGTATCGGTGTTTCGTCGTTGATTAATAGAGGTGTCGGCGTTGTCAAAACGGCGATGTCGGTGTTTTCGAACGATCGTTGATGTAAACGTCGTCGTCGAAATAACGAATGAGCGTCGGTGAACTGGTTGTGGCGGTAATCGTAATCGGTCGTCGTCCTTAGATGTGTATTACAGAATTACAGAAGGAGATTCTTGGTAGAACGTTCTGTAGATACACCCGTAAATCGTAATCGTTTGACCGTCGTCCTTAGATGTGTATTACAGAAGGAGATTCTTGGTAGAATGTTCTGTAGATACACCCCTTGATACGTATGCTTGGTCGTGTATTACAGAAGAAGATTCTTGGTAGAAGGATCTGTATACACCCCTTGATACGCGAGTAAGGAGGAGAAGAAAGAAAGAAGGAAAGAGGCGGGGGGGGAGGTCTATTGATACAGCCCGTCGCCGAGTCCCGTACCAAGTATACTCTGGCTGTAACCGACAGTGGAGGTGCTGTACGGGGCGGAGATAGGTAGCTTAAGGTATCCACTTGTTAGTGGAAGGTATAAGGGCTCTATAACCTGTTGTTACTCTAAAAATTGACCGAAAGGATAGGATAATTAAAATTTAAAGAGATGTGAGCTCAGAGGGAGGCTCTTATTTTACTACGTATTTTCACTGTGTATCGGGGCTCTCTGCTGTATTTTACTTGGTAGAGATCTTCCCCGGTTATCTGTTACTGTTGTCTTTACCGTCGTACCGATACTTCTGTCGCTGTTGCTGTATTAGCATCATGTCGGCCTTACTGTATCGGTCATCGTCGGGGTTAAGTATTCTGTTTGATGGGGCGTATGCTTATTCGTGGTATATATGCTGGATATGAGTAGGCCCATCTGGAATCGGTACTGATTTTCTTGATTGCAATAAGTAATTTCCTCACGGGATATCAAGTATATTGTATTGAATGTACTTATGGGTTCCAAGTGTTTACTTACTGTTCAGGTCTTTGGATATGTCTTGTTTCTAACCGATTACTGTCTTTTGTTTGTAGTCCTAAGTGATGTTGTTTTTACCACTTAGGGATTTCCAAGTAGTGGAGGTGCGTTTGATTCTAAGACTCGATCATCGAAATAATCGTACCTCTGTCGTTACTCCGTGTTAATATTCTGCACCTCGGTCGTCGTTTCGTTTTGCCGGCTTTTCCAATCGAATTTGATGCCGACAACCGTCCGTATTTTTTCGCCGACAACAAGATGTGTATTACAGAAGGAGATTCTTGGTAGAATGTTCTGTAGATACACCCCTTGATACGTATGCTTGGTCGTGTATTACAGAAGAAGATTCTTGGTAGAAGGATCTGTATACACCCCTTGATACGCGAGTAAGGAGGAGAAGAAAGAAAGAAGGAAAGAGGCGGGGGGGGAGGTCTATTGATACAGCCCGTCGCCGAGTCCCGTACCAAGTATACTCTGGCTGTAACCGACAGTGGAGGTGCTGTACGGGGCGGAGATAGGTAGCTTAAGGTATCCACTTGTTAGTGGAAGGTATAAGGGCTCTATAACCTGTTGTTACTCTAAAAATTGACCGAAAGGATAGGATAATTAAAATTTAAAGAGATGTGAGCTCAGAGGGAGGCTCTTATTTTACTACGTATTTTCACTGTGTATCGGGGCTCTCTGCTGTATTTTACATGGTAGAGATCTTCCCCGATTATTTGTTACCATTCTCGTACCGATACTGTTGTTGCTGTTGCTGTTGCTATATTAGCGTCGTGTCGGCCTTACTGTATGGGTCATTTGGTGTTAAGTAATCTGTTCGATGGGGCGTATGCTTGTTCGTGGTATATATGCTAGATATGAGGCCCATCCGGAATCGGTATTGATTTTCTTGATTGCAATAAGTAATTTCCTCACGGGATATCAAGTGTATTCTTTCGAATGTACTTATGGATTCCAAGTGTTCACTTATTGGTCAGGTCTTTGGATATGTCTTGTTTCTAACCGATTACTGTCTTTTGTTTGTAGTCCTAAGTGATATAGAAAAAGTGTGTCGTAACAAACAACAAATGCAATCAGTCTTATGACCGATTGATTTAGTGAGTAGAACAATCGATGTTACAGTTCATTCGACCTTGTCGGTGACGATCGACAGGTTACTCGTCGTATCGTGTAATTTCAAGCATACAAAACACATGTAATTCTTAAGACACAAAACACACGCAAAACCATCTTCGATCGGTCTTTTGTAACCGTATAATTCACCGTGATATTCTCATTGAATATCACATGTGATTGTACCTTATTATGTAGAATTAGTACTAGGTTGTACGTAGATTTTAGGGCATGATGGTGTTTTAGTGTTGTTAATTCTTCGAAGAGTGAGCTGAGAGGAAAAATCCCGCTAAGAGGCAATCCACATAAAAGCGCCGACGATTATTCAAAGGATAAATAACCTTACGAATAAGGTTATTTGCCCTTATGACTTTTCGTATACGCCCGCTTAGTACGTACGAATACGCGTTACACGGTGGATTCTTTTCAGTCCCCTTCAGTCGTAAATCCAATCGTTAAGCGTTTGGATCTTTTGACTTAATCTATCCATCGTGAGTCGTGTTGAATACCAAACTGTATCCAGTCTACCATCAGAGGCCCTATCAAAAAAAATGGGGCGGCGTTTTGCCTTTCATTCTGGCTTACATCATGGCATTTTGCCCTGATCCTTGCCAGTTTGATATATTGTATTCATGGATCAAATTATCCAACATCGAAATGCTCATTGCAGATCGAACATAAAATCAACTTGTTACTTCAATCGAACAATCGATCGAACATTCCATCGAATGATTGATTCTTTACTTTACCACATGCAACGAGAACAATGTTCCCGGAAAACAGCGCCGCTCATTAGCTTTGTAAACAAATCAGCAATATTTGTTGAACCTGGTTCCTTTGCAACTCTGATAATTCCTGCTGCAATAGATTCACGCGCTTTGTGGTATGCAATGCTGTTGTGCTTCTTCTTACATGGGCTTTCAGGTCGTGTAACATTTGTGACAACTGAATCATTATCACAATACACATTTGTGCTCCCATCAATTGGAACACCCATCATTCTCAACTTGTACCTTAGACCTTCAACCAATTCGATTGCAATTTTCAAAGCAATGATTTCAGATCCAAAAGTTGATGTCTCAACTGTTGTTTGTCTTTTGGAAAACCAAATGATTGGTGCATTATTAATGAAGATAATAACACCAGTATGAGATCTCCTTGTTGCCTTGCATCCGGCATGATCAGCATCGACAAAACAGCTCATCGTCACATGTTTTCCCAAAGCTTCAGGCATATCTGTTGGTATGACTTCAGTGGCACCAGGATAAAATTCAGACCAGTCACATTTTTGAAATTTACTTTCATCAACACTTGGTACAGTATCATCAAAAACCAGTTTTGACCTGTTGTACTTTTTCAAATATGCAAATATATGAAACAACTGATTCAAATGCCCGATCCTTGCCTGTGCCAAATACCTTGACATCAGTGATACTGGCATTACTATGTCGAGTCTTCCTAGTTCACAAATCCACCTGAGAACCCCAATTAAACCTTGATAGTAATTTTGCAATTCAGGGTTCAATTCTTCTGATATATCAATTTCCGGTCGGTAATCATGTGATAGTGGACTAGATGCTGATTTTGGTAGATACTTGTAGCCATATTTTTCAGTTCCTAACTCTTGTTCGACTGCTGCAACAGCTTTCGCTGTGTACTTAGTGCTTGATAATGACCATCTTGGCTTTGAATCACCTTCAAAGTAGAATTTCCCAATATCAGCTCCCAAATATAGAGTTGGCTCTTCAATTGTATCATCCTTCAATTTGAACTTTCGTTCAATGTTTTCAAGCTGGAACTTTGGATCTTCGCCAGAACATAGGATATCATCTACATATGCAATGAGCATTGCCCAGTATCTGGATCCATCTTTCCTGGTTTCAATTCTTAAGTGCACATCCGGATCTGCCTTACTAGGTGAATATCCAAGATCTCTCAAATGCTGGGTGAGGTATGACCTGAAAGATGCACCAGCAACCGGCAGTCCATATAATGCGCGAACAATCTTGCAAGGTCTTCCTGCAAGGTGAGGTGGAAAACCATCTTCTTCTCTTGCTTTCAGAAAATATTTCTCTTTAATCGGGGCTGTCAAATATGCATTTTGAATATCAGCTGAGAGAACCTTCAAATCATTCAGCGCTGCCAGCAGAAAGAATATTCTTACTGAGTCTCGACTGGGAACCGATGAATAAGTATTTTCTTTGGCCACTGCAGGGACTTTGTGACCGTCCCCTACCAACCTGGCCTTCCTTGTTAGGGACCCAAGCTTGATGTCAAAAATCATGTGGGTTGTTATCTGTTTATGGCCTACTGGAATAACATCATCATCAGAAAATTCAAACGCTGCCATATTATTTGTCATTTCCTTATGAATTGCTCTTTCCCAGTGGTCAGTACCTGTTTTCTTATCAATAGCCAGCGCTTGTTTGATTGAATGTGGCAATTCAACTCCATATTTGTGAGTCTTCAACCAATACTTTGCTGTTTTTGCCGCTTTAAGGATTCGATCCTTCCTCCTCAAAATTTTGTGCACCCACCATCTGAAAGCTGGTGTTTTTTCAAGATTATTGTTGATAGCATATTCAGCCAATTGCACTGGAAATGACTCTTTCACATCACTTAGCTTACACCACGATTCAGTGCCATCTTTCCAACTGGCTAAAATTCTCCAACCTCTAGTTGTAGGTTTATGGAATTTCCTGCCATTTTTTGCTATGGTCGTGGCTTCATCATCAGTTAGTGCAGTGTTGTCGCATTCATGATCAGTGAGCTCATCTAGTAGAGTGAACATCCTCCCGTCATCATCAACAGAGCTGTATAGGCTTTCTGCAACAATATTTGCCGTGTATTCCTCCATGGTGCCATCAGGTAGTTGCAATTTATACAGCCTCGTGTCTAGTATGGGATTCTCATTTCTGATTCCTATTGGTCTGTTTTGCAAGTCGCGAACCCTGTCCTTGACAATGCACCTGAGTCTTTCATCACCTCTTTCAATGATCACTTCATTTCCCAGATATTCATCTGGTTCATCAACATCTTCTACTGATGCTTCTGGCTCAGCCATTTCGAGTTTCATATCCGGTGTGTTTACTGGTTGATTCTCAAATAGCTCTATTTGGGGCTCTGGGTAGTTTTCCTGGAAGAATGATGCGCTGTCCTTGACTTCATCTCCAATCTTGGATTCAATTGATTTGTCGATCGCTTCCATTCTTCTTAGGACATCTCTATCCCTCCATTCATATTCCTTTACAGGCCTTATTGAATTTGTAGATATTGGTATTGCCGACTCGGGCAGTAGCCAAAAACAATCTCCCCCACCTACCCTATTCCCACAGGGACCCAACCATCGCGCCAGCCTTTCAGCACCTCGGGTGGAAGAATCACCCTTTTCATAATAAAACACAAAATCATACCATTCTGATGAAGTATATAATGTAATATCGGGCCTATAGCCATGGACCAATTCAAATGGGGTTCTCCCCATTGAAGAAGGGTTGTTTGATGCTGTTCGCTGCCTGATATTAGCACATAGTTCACCACAAAATGACCATAATCTTCTCGGTGACTTCTTCTTTGCAGACTTGGTTGTGATTGCACTACCAAGATGGCCAATTGCTTGTTCTGCTCGATTTTGGAATGGGCAATGTGGCTGGATAAATGTCTGATGGATATGGTTGCGCTTTACAATTGAATTCCAGTGTGTCTTGTAGGTTCTTGGGGATCCTTGTTCTGGCGCACCATCAGAAATCAAATGCTCTGGAATTCCAATTTCATGAATAAATGTCTTCAGTCCTTGGTGGGCTTGTGATTTGTCCTGTATTGGTATAAATACTTCAAACCCATTTCCATTTGTAAAGATCTGTGCACATTTTTCTTGCCTCATAATACTCGTGGTTCTTGCATGCCAGGTATCAGTGTACCAGGTTCCTTGTGCAACTCTCTTGTTCCTGAAGCGCTGAGTAGGAAGTCGCTTCATCAATGGTGATTGCAAATTCCTGAGTGCCTTCTGCGTCGTGACTTTCAGTGTCTGTTCAGCTTTCTTGAAACTAATGTTCCAAGTTTTGGCTAGGCGTTCACAGTCAACTTTGTTTGGACCTTCAATTGTTATCACTGATGGCCCCCATTGATTTCTTCTGTCAAGAGACCTCCTTTCTAGTGTATTGTCAATTTCTTGCAAGCTAGGGGCCTGTTTTGATTCTGCTTCAGGAGCTTCCATAAAGTCAAATTCTGTATCATCAAACAAAAATTGGTCTACCCTTCGCGCGCTTGAAATATTCCTTACTGAAGAAATTCGATGAGCAATATTTCCATCTGTTGCAATCTGGCATTCAGTTAGCATTCTCCTTGTGGATACTTGATGGACCCTCATCAGTTTGCATTGCTGCATGACACTTGGATGCCGTTTGTCTAAGCTGGTCTTGGGAAGTGTATTTGTAACATTACTAGCAGGTTCTGTTACAACAGAACTTTCCTCCATTGCTTGGTCCTCTTCGGTCGACATAGCTTGAAGGCTGAATTGGTCCCCTGAAATTGGATCTCCATTGTCAATGGCTAGCTCGGCCATCCTGAACTTCAGTGAATGTGGATCCCAGGGGGTATCATTTGTTGCTATCAAATGTTGACATTCATCAAGTTCCATTCTTGTGGGCTTTCTTGTGGGGAAATATGAGATCACATTCCTCATACTCAGTTTGATAAAAACTTTCTTCGGATCATCATCCTCCAGTGGAGTTTGAATTGTAATTCCATGCTTGGATCTTGGATCAAATTGGCGAGGTGTCTCTTCAACAGAGTTGAAATTGCAGTCCCTCACTTGATTTGGGCATATCAAGCTGTTTTTTAATTTGTCCCCAAAGTACAGTGCTTGATGGAACACTATGATATATACTTGGCCTGATGTTGGATTTGTCCATGCAGTCGCACAGCTTCCAATGGGGATTTTCTTGATGGGCTTGTACTCTTCAGAAAAAGGTGCAACATCAACGTGTGTTGTGATTTGATCAGGATTCAGCAATACCATATTGCTTCCTGCTGCAGTAGTATCTGCATGTGAGTCTAACTCACAATATCCTTCTTCATTTTCCCCATCATCAAAACCTACAGGGACATTCATCTGGTATAATGACCGGCTCACCATTTTTAACAATTTGTGTTCTAGTGATAGTGTCCGGTTATTATGTCATTTCTTAGATTTTGATCCAAAACTGTCACCAGCGCCTTCATTGTCAGTTTCTTTCTTTTTAGTCTCAGCAGCCTTGAGATTTCGTTTCTTTTTAGCCTGTCTCATCTGGTAAAGCTCCTGGCGCTGTTCTTTTGACATTGTTTTATAAACACTTGTTGGGTAAGGCTTGCACTCAACTTTTCCTGTAAAAGTTCCAGTTGTCTTTTGCTTCTTGTTGCTGGTTGTGCCCATAGAATACAAACTTCTGGAACCTCTTTTACTCTTCCCTGTTGCAAGCTTTTTCAATCCAAGACGATTGGTGAATAAAATCAAACATTCATTGAAGTTGTCACGATAGTCTTTGCTCTCATCAATTGCATCTGCTTTTGCAGCATCAAGTCGCTCATCACTGATTGAATTGATAAAATCCCAGACAAATCTTCTTTCATTATGATTCTTTTCAAATCTCAGAATCGTTCCATGGAAAGCAGTCCAATTGCGCTTGTGCTTGTTCCAGTCATAACCCTTGGAATCTCCAGTGTAGTGTGAATCTTTCATATCCTGATATGTCTTATTCAGAACCATAGTGATATTGGTATCGGTGTAAGCGTGTTGCATGAGAGAAATGAAAGCGTTTCTGGCATTACCAGAATTCAGTGCAGTGTTTTGGAAATGTGCCACATATTCCCAACCGGGACCTTTTCTAGTTGCATCACACAGCAACCTCCAGACGACGTTGTTGTCCTCATCATACTGGGGACCTGACAGGACACCACATCTTTCATTGTAATCACTCCAAGTTGGATAAGTATCTGTTGTAGTTTGCCCGACTGTTCCAGCCCTGGCTTCATCAGTAACTTCTTCCTTTTCTTGGGGTCTTATGACATACAAGATTGGAAAACCCTCAGAGTTGAATCTGTATCTCAAGTTTTGTCGGAAGCCTTCCTCCCATTCCCTGAATTTTGTGAGATCCTTCAGCTCGGGTGGAGTTGCCTTTTCCTGTGATTTCACACTTGATTCCATCATCTTGATTCTGAATTGCTGCAGTTCCAAGTTGTTTGGGTTTGCGTTCCAGTCGATAGCCATTGGCTTAACTCCAATCAATGGTTGATACCGGGCCCAATTTGCCCAAGTTAGGAGCCTCGATGATAGTCTGTTACCATAGTGGATACTTTTTGGATTAGGACAGTCTGGACTGATAGCTTTCAATCCGTGCATGAATGATTTAATGCTTTCCTTGTTGAGGTCTGTAATTTCGCGGATATTAGACATCCCTCCCCTCATAATTTCTTCAGCTGATTCATAGTTGATGCCAAAATCCATTAGGCTGCTCCTGAAAGCGAGCTGTTCTGGGTTCAGAAATCTACCATTGTTGAATCCCCTGATTTTTATCCTGGGTTGGGATGACCTTCTTCCTAGCCGTTCAGCTCTTGCGTTCTCTGCATTTTGGTCAGCATCGTTTCCTTCATCCTCATCATCTGGATTCACACCCTTTCTTTCTGCATCTCTCATTGCCCTGACTCTTTTCTTTATTTCTTGGTCGATGATTCTCTTCATGGTTGAGTTTGATTCTGGGTCCTCAAAGGCCCTTTCCATAACTTCCATGATTTTATCTTCCAATTTCTCTTCCAAATCGTCATCGTCTGAATCGTCATCGTCTGAATCGTCATCGTCATCCACTTCCATTTTTGTTTCTTCCATGTCGTCGTCCGCTCTGGTTCGTACCATGGTGATGAATTGTGTATTCTAATGGAGTTTCGAATTATATTGGAGGAGTATGGATGGTCGATTCGATGTATTTGTTTCGAAATATTCGGATGATGGTATTCGATGTAAGTTTCGAATATTCGGAGGATGGTATGTGGGTAAAGAGAGTGTAATTTTAATCGAAGGATTGAATGTGAGATGGTTGTTTATCGTTGGTGACTGTCAGGTGATTTGCTTTTCAGTTCTGTATTTATATCCGAATCGTATTTTGGTCCGGTTTGTTTTGTGTGAGCTTTTGCTTTTGTTGCAAATCAAGATTGTGAGCTTTCCTATCCTTTCTTGGGATTTGCTCATTCTGTATTTCTGTGGTGAAAGATTGAAAGATTGTTTCCTGAGAATTTAGTGTTCTCTTTTTCCTTTTGGATCTTTTCGATCTCCGAGATTTTGTGTTCTCATATCTTTGGATTTTCGTTTTTCGCTCGTAGCAGATGCTCTTTGCAATCTGTTCCTTGTTGCGGGCAGATGTTCTTCGCAATCCGTTTCTGTTTCACCACAGAATACTTCAGGCTCAATCTTCTGGCTCACGTCGTTCTATTTTCAGTGAAAGATCAGTGTTCTCGAATTTGGATATTGATTCCTTTCAACTGATGCCAACCTGGGCGATTCGTTCAGCTGAATCGTCCAGTGTCTTTTCCCTTGCTTGTTTTGCTGGATCCCGAAACCCGGTGGAGCCACCACCTTGGTTCGGTTCTTCGGTCTCTTCTTTCAGGGAGACCGCCCTGGTGTTGGTCTATTCCAGGGCTCCACAGGCAACTGCCTCTTTTACATCCTTGAGGGTTGATGCCGGCAGCTGATCAGGCTAATCCGGATTCTTTGTCTTCGAGCTCAAACTGCGTTTCTAGGTGGGAAACGCCAATCGGTCCTCAGCATTGTAGGATGCTGGCCACAGCCCGTAGACGCTGTGGGTCTGATAAACTAGAAAAAGTGTGTCGTAACAAACAACAAATGCAATCAGTCTTATGACCGATTGATTTAGTGAGTAGAACAATCGATGTTACAGTTCATTCGACCTTGTCGGTGACGATCGACAGGTTACTCGTCGTATCGTGTAATTTCAAGCATACAAAACACATGTAATTCTTAAGACACAAAACACACGCAAAACCATCTTCGATCGGTCTTTTGTAACCGTATAATTCACCGTGATATTCTCATTGAATATCACATGTGATTGTACCTTATTATGTAGAATTAGTACTAGGTTGTACGTAGATTTTAGGGCATGATGGTGTTTTAGTGTTGTTAATTCTTCGAAGAGTGAGCTGAGAGGAAAAATCCCGCTAAGAGGCAATCCACATAAAAGCGCCGACGATTATTCAAAGGATAAATAACCTTACGAATAAGGTTATTTGCCCTTATGACTTTTCGTATACGCCCGCTTAGTACGTACGAATACGCGTTACACGGTGGATTCTTTTCAGATATCATTTTACCACTTAGGAATATTCCAAGTAGTGGAGGTGCGTTTGATTCTAAGCTTCGATCTTTGGAATATTCGTATCTCGTATCGCACCTCGGTCGTCGTTTCGTCAGCTTTTTCGATCGAATTTGATGCCGACAAAGTCCGTATTTTTCGCCGACAACAAGTACAAAAATCGTGTAGTAATATACTCACGTAGAAACCTATGCTGTTTCAATACTAGTATGTATCTAGTACAAAAAGTATGTAGAAATCTACGCGTGTAGAAACCTACGAGGATTCAGTACCGGAAATTTTATAGTACAAAAAATGTGTAGAAATCTACTACCGTAGAAACCTACGCGGATTCAATACCCGAAAATATCTAGTAGAAACTACGTGTAAAAATCTACTTGTGTAGAAGCCTACGTGGATTCAATACCGTAAATTATCTAGTACTAAAAACGTGTAGAAATCTACTCGCGTAGAAACATACGCGGATTCAATACCAGAAAATATCTAGTAGAAAAACGTGTAAAAATCTACTTGTGTAGAAACCTTGATTCAATACCGTAAATTATCTAGTACAAAAAACGTGTAGAATTCTACACTAGTACAAAATCCTGTAGAATTCTACAGAAGTTGAAGTATCCTCTACTTCGATCGATCGATGATTTTTTTTTTCTACCTCGCGACAAACAAAAAAACTCTCTCCCACACAAACAGTAATAATCTTTTTAATTTTCTTACCTTGCGACAAACAAAAAAAATCACTTTTTCTACCTCGCGACAAAAAAAACAATCACTTCATAATCTGCCTTCTTACATCCTACTTGTTTGACTAGGGTGTTGGTTCTTGCAATCAACACTCCGTCCGAAAACGTTTGATCCGAAACCTCTTTAACAGAGCCGGAGGATCTGTTGTCAGATATTTTAGTCCGAAATAACAGCCTTGTACTGGAAAAGAAGTAGTTAGCATTGGGCGAGAAGGGGAATTGCTGGATAGATATTGTTGTTCGGATTCGCGACCTAAACATATATGTCTTGAACGAAGCAATGAACCAGCATCGTCCCTTGCCTCTATATCAACAGGAACAAGGTACTGTTTTTCGTGACGTAGGAGTAAGAAGTAATCTACGGCAGCAGCAGCAACAACAATTTCATCGGCATCTACGGCAGCAGTAACAACAACTTCATCGGGACAATTGTCGGAACGTCGGAACAGGCAAAGGTAAGAATGAGAGAGATAGGCATCGACAACGACAACGACAATGGCAACGACAACGACAACGACAATGACAATGACAATGACAATGGCAACGGCAACGGCAACAACAACAACAACAACAACAACAACAACAACGACAACGACAACGACAACGACAACGACAACGACAACGGCAACGACAACGGCAACGGCAACGGCAACGGCAACGGCAACGGCAACGGCAACGGCAACGGCAACGGCAACGGCAACGGCAACGGCAACGGCAACGGCAACGGCAACGGCAACGGCAACGGCAACGGCAACGGCAACGGCAACGGCAACGGCAACGGCAACGGCAACGGCAACGGCAACGGCAACGGCAACGGCAACGGCAACGGCAACGGCAACGACAACGACAACGACAACGACAACGACAACGACAACGACAACGACAACGACAACGACAACGACAACGACAACGCCAACGCCAACGCCAACGCCAACGCCAACGCCAACGCCAACGCCAACGCCAACGGCAACGGCACAGGCAAAGGCAACGACAACGGCAACGGCAACGGCAACGGCAACGGCAACGGCAACGACAACGACAACAACAACGACAACGACAACGACAACGACAACGACAACGACAATTGATTGGTCTTCCACTCCACCGGCATTACTGATAATGTATTTCTTCTCTGTTTTTCTTATTTTCATAGGACCGGATCGGAAGCAACGGATTGGAAACGTCGGCATCAACGAATCATACTGAAGCTGTGGCGTCGGATCAGAAGCAACGGATTGGAAACGTGGGCATCAATGAATCACACTGAAGGTGCGGCGTCGATTGAATCAACGTCAGCATTGAATTGATCAGCATGTAGATTATATTATTCTGTTTTTATTACTTACTCTATGTACTACATCAATATATACTCACCCATTTTGTTGAATTATTATATATTGTTATAGATCCGCAGAACCAACAACGACCGGTGTTGTTGGAGGAGGCGAATCGTCCTTGTTGATGGAGGAGGAGACGAATCGCCATTGTCGTTGTTGTTGTTGGAGGAGGAGACGAATCCCCGTTGTTGTTGTTGGCGGAGACAAATCTCCATTGTTGTTGTTGTTGTTGTTGTTGTTGTTGTTGGAGGAGGAGGAGACGAATCGCTGCTCTGTTGGATGAGGGGAGCGGATTCGGATTCGCTGCTGGATGGAGGAGACGAATTGCTGTTGTTGTTGGAGGAGACGAATCCCCGTTGTTGTTGTTGGAGGAGGAGACGAATTGCCGTTGTTGTTGTTGGAGGATGAGACGAATCCCCGTTGTTGTTGTTGGAGGAGGAGACAAATTGCTGCTCTGTTGGATGAGGGGAGCGGATTCGCTGCTGGATGGAGGAGACGAATCGCCATTGTTGTTGGAGGAGGAGAAGAATTGCTGTTGTTGTTGTTGTTGGAGGAGGAGGAGATGAATCGCTGCTCTGTTGGATGAGGGGAGCGGATTCGGATTCGCTGCTGGATGGAGGAGACGAATTGCCGTTGTTGTTGGAGGAGACGAATTGCCGTTGTTGTTGTTGGAGGAGGAGACGAATCCCTGTTGTTATTGTTGTTGGAGGAGGAGGAGACGAATCGCTGCTCTGTTGGATGAGGGGAGCGGATTTGGATTCACTGCTGGATGGAGGAGATGAATCGCTGTTGTTGTTGGAGGAGGAGACGAATTGCCGTTGTTGTTGTTGGAGGAGGAGACGAATCCCCTATGTTGTTGTTGTTGTGGTTGTTGTTGTTGTTGTGGTTGTTGTTGTTGAAGGATGAGATGAATCGCTGCTCTGTTGGTTGAGGGGAGCGGATTCGGATTCGCTGTTGCTCTCGCTAGTCGCTGGTGTTGCTCTCGCTAGTTGCTCTCGCTAGTCGCTCTCTCTAGTCGCTATTGCTATTGCTATTGCTATTGCTATTGCTTTCGCCAGTCACTAGTTGCTAGTCGCTATTGCTGTTGCTGTTGCTGTTGCAGTTGCTGTTGCTCTCGCTAGTCGCTAGTCGCTGGTCGCTGTTGCTGTTGCTCTCGCTGGTCGCTGTTGCTGTTGCTCTCGCTAGCCGCTGCCGCTGTTGCTGAAGCTGTTGCTGTTGCTCTCGCTAGTTGTTGTTGCTGTTGCTTTTGCTATTCGCTGTTGCTGTTGCTCTTGCTAGTCGCTACTATTGCTATTGCTGTTGCTGTTGCCCTCGCTAGTTGCTGTTGCTGCCGCTCTCACTGTTGATAATGGTGTCACTTGCTTTCTGATCCGTTTGCTGTTGTTCTTCCTATCCCCGCTTGCTGTTCCTCTCACTGCTCTTGCTGTTACTCTTCCTGTCGCCGCTCGCCGCTCACCGCTCGCTGTTGTAGTAGGGTGCATCGTTGTTGTATGCTCATTTTTTTGTATCTTTGTCTTTTCGTTTGAATACCGGTACTCTTCCCGATTGGAAACAAAGTAGAGTAGCATGTAGGTATTTGAGTTGGTATCATTTTGTACTATTTGTATGGTGGTGAACCTCCATGGTGGTCTGTTCTATGGAAGGAGAAACAGAATGGTCGTCAAAATGGAAACGGTGTTTGTATCTTTGTAATTTGCCTTTTTGCTCCAAAAGGCCGCTGCTCGCTGCTGGCTTCCTGCTGCTCCAAAACGCCGCTTGAAACGCCGCTGCTGGCTTCGTGCTGGCTTCGTGCTGCTCCAAAATGCCGCTCCAAAACGCTGCTGCTGGCTGCTGGCTTCCTGCTGCTCCAAAACGCCACTTGAAATGCCGCTGCTGGCTTCCTGCTGGCTTCCTGCTGGCTTCCTGCTGCTCCAAAACGCCGCTCCAAAATGCCGCTGCTGGCTGCTGGCTTCCTGCTGCTCGAAACAGCGCTCCAAAACGCCTCTTGATTGTCGTTTGAATACCCTTCCCAATCAAAAACGAAGTAGAGTAACGTGCAGGTATTTGAGCTGGTGTCATTTTGTACTATTTGTACGGTGGTGAGCCTTCATGGTCTGTTCTAGTGAAGGAGAAACAGAAGGGTCGTTGCAGGGTCATCAAAATGGAAGTTAATGACATTGGTGATTTCGATGATTGGAATTCCTATCAAAAATAAATCATGTCTTTGAGGTTTTTTTTTCTGTGTTTGCAGGGTCTTTTCACTTGTTCTTTTTTTGAAGAGATTTCAGTGTACGGAGCACACACATGTTCATTACCCGTAGACTTGTACATGGTTTTTGTACTGTGTATTTATTGTGGTATTTTGCACACAGTGTGTTACTTGTAAGTGCAGTTAACAGCATGTTTCGAAGATGAGAGAAAATCATTTGTGCGTAAGAAGTTTGACACAAAATATTGTTCATCACGGCAACTTTATGATATCCCTAACCCTGAAAATGTTATTTAATTGATTATTTTTATTCCACCAAGTTGAGAGTGAGTTTTAGGTGATGATCCAGATAGGGATCGATGAGATATTGTCTGGAAAGGAGATGCGCGCGACACGCGAGGTATTTTAGTAGACACGCGACCTAAAAAGATAGGAAATTTTAAAAATAGGGTCGAGAATTTTAAAAATACCACGTGAGAGCCCGCGGGGGGTACAGAAACAGTTCTCGGACGTTGTGTAGTTGGGATAGACATTCATGGCGTCTGCAGCTAGGAAGCAATCACCGACAAACACTGGAGTAGTTAATTTCCCAAAATATTTCCCAGAAGCAATTGGGGTAGCAACAAAACATCTATAGAACCAATTATCCATGTCAGTCTGAAGAATAACAGTGGCTTCAGGATTCTTGAAGGCAAATGCCTGCATCCAGGTTGAGTGGGTGCATGATTGTTGATTGGGTAAAGATTTGAGCATGTATTCAAAACACGCATTTTGAGGTCGACGTAGCATCTTTTTAACCTGCCTCGGTTTGGAAGTGGAAGTGAGACCAGATACTAGAAACCAAGAATACAGATTTTTTTGGGAAGTGTCATCGGGAGATGGGCTATTCATCATACATTTGGACATAAATTGCTGGAATGGAGGGAAATGAGTTAAATAAATTTGTTCCTTTATCAAGGGTAACGTCTGATGGAGACAACAATGTTGATCGAAAGTTGGGAAAAGAGTTTCGTCCAACCACCAAAAAGTAGAATCGGAATCTGTCCGGTTCTTCCGAGTCTGGAAAAGTGCATCATGACTTGAATAGACGACTCTGATCTCAAGATCGCAACACATGCACTTAAAAGTAATAAGACCAAAGCTGTAAGGCGGCGTGGGGTCAGTTTAGTTACTTTTAGTATTTACGTTATTTTGCTCTTTTTACGGTGTTGGAAAGAGTTATCGATAAGATTATGATCGGATTGTTTCTGGACCATATTGATCTCTCATTTACTAATTTGTCTTTCCTTCGTGTGGAGATACGAGAGTTCGATCCTCATATCGCGTACCTCTGCTCAGTGCTTTAAGTATCTTTTTGATACTCCCCAGCGCTTATGTATTATTTACTTATTGCGCTCAGCCTGTGATAGAAGCTTGCGACTTTTACGTATTTGTAAAAGTCACGTATTACGGATACGTAAAACGTAAAACATAATACGTAAAACGTAATACGTAAAACGTAATACGTAATACGTAATACGTAATACGTAAAACGTAATACGTAATACTTAATACGTAATAGGTAAAGGTTGTGTTGGGATTAAATACACACAACAAGACGACGTCGATCACCTAGTCGAGGCCATAGGGACCAAATACACCTTCAAGGTCGACTGGTCGGGAAAACAATACGTAGGGGTCCACCTACGTTGGGACTACGACAAGCGTGAAGTTCAGTTATCGATGGATGGCTATGTGGAACAAGCCCTAAAGGAATTTGAACACGTGAGACCTTCGCGAACATACGCGGGCCCCTCACGTGCTGACATACCGGCCTACGGCGCAAAAATACAATATGCAAAACTTGAGGATACTTCCACATTGACCGACGACGAGATCAAATTCATACAACAAGTCACAGGAAAGTTCCTGTTCTACGCACGGGCTGTGGACAACACAATGCTCCACGCACTCAACGACATAGCTTCCGCCAAGGACAACCAAACGACCCTCTTGGCAACGAGACATTTCCTCAATTACGCAGCCTGCAACCCAAACGCCACCATAATCTACAGGGCCAGTTACATGATACTCCGGGTGGATAGCGATGCGGCGTACCTAGTATGCCCAGGGGCCAAGAGCCGAGCAGGGGGATATCACTATCTGGGAGATATGATGGGAAGCACTTTCAATGGGCCAATTCTCGTATTGGCAAAAATAATCAAGAATGTGATGGCATCCGCGGCCGAAGCCGAGGTGGCATCTTTGTTCCTGAACGCAAGAGAGGCAATACCAGTCAGGCAGTGTCTCATCGAGCTGGGGCATCCACAACCAGCTACCCCGCTGAAGACCGGCAATAACACAGCGGAAGGCATATTAAACGGCACGATCAAACAGAAGAGATCTAAAGCCATTGACATGCATTTCTATTGGTTAAGAGACAGAGCGGAGCAGGGGCAATTTAATATCTTTTGGGAACCGGGAAAACATAACCTGGCGGATTACCCCACCAAACATCATGCTGGAAGCCACCATAAGAAGGTGAGGCCTATCTATTTGTATGAGACGGACAGTCCAAGGACCATCCAAGGGTGTATTGAATTACTAAGTCAAGCGTGAAGTATACGTATACGCGATACGTAAATTGTGCCATACGTAACGTACAATTTACGAATACGTGAACGATTTACGAATACGTATTGTTTTACCTAAACGTAATACGTAATACGTATTACGTAATACAAAAACAAGAAGTACGAATCCAAAGTGTTCTAGATCTTTTATCACAAGGAGAGCGCAATAAGTAAAGTATACATAAGCACTCGTGAGTATCAAGAGATACTTAAAGCACTGTGTATCGAACACACAATGCGAGTATCTATGAGTATCAAACTCTCGGTACGCGTATTCACACACAAAGGAAAGACAAATTAGTAAATGAGAGAACAATATGGTCCAGAAACAATCCGATCATAATCTTATCGATAACTCTTTCCATCATCATAACAGTAACAGATAAAATAACAAATAATAACGACGTAGCGATCTTTGGTCTTATTAGAAATGAAAGATTCACATTACACTGGCGATGCTAAGAATTATGACTGGAACAAGCACAAGCGAAACTGGACAGCTTTCCATGGAACAATTCTGAGATTTGAAAAGAACCACAATGAAAGGAGATTTGTTTGGGATTTTATCAATTCAATCAGTGATGAGCGGCTTGATGCTGCAAAAGCAGATGCAATTGATGAGAGCAAAGACTATCGTGACAACTTCAATGAATGTTTGATTCTATTCACCAATCGACTTGGATTGAAGAAGCTTGCAAATGGGAAGCATAAAAGAGGTTCCAGAAGTGTGTATTCTGTGGGCACGACAAGCAACAAGAAGCAGAAAACGACTGGAACGTTTACAGGAAAAGTTGAATGCAAGCCCTATCCAACAAATTTTTATAAAACAATGTCAAAAGAACAGCGACAGGAGCTTTACCAGATGAGACAAGCAAAGAAGAAACAAAATCTCAAGTCTGCTGAGACTAAAAAGAAAGAAGCTGAGAATGAAGGCGCGGGTGACTGTTTTGGCTCAAAATCTAAGAAATGACATAATAACCGGACACTATCACTAGAACACAAATTGTTAACAATGGTGGGCCGGTCATTATACAAGATGAATGTTCCTGTAGATTTTGACGATGGAGAAAATGAAGAAGGATATTGTGAGTTGGACTCACATGCAGACACTACTGCGGCAGGAAGCAATATGGTATTGCTGAATCCTGATCAGATCACAACACATGTTGATGTTGCACCTTTTTCTGAAGAGTACAAGCCCATCAAGAAGATCCCGATTGGAAGCTGTGCTACGGCATGGACAAATCCAACATCAGGCCAAGTATATATCATAGTGTTCCATCAAGCGCTGTACTTTGGGAACAAATTGAAAAACAGCTTGATATGCCCAAACCAAGTGAGGGACTGCAATTTCAATTCTGTTGAGGAAACACCGCGTCAATTTGATCCAAGATCCAAGCATGGAATTACAATTCAAACTCCACTGGAAGATGATGATCCGAAGAAAGTTTTTATCAAACTGAGTATGAGAAACGTGATCTCATATTTCCCCACTAGGAAGCCAACAAGAATGGAGCTTGATGAATGTCAACATTTGATTGCAACAAATGATACCCCTTGGGATCCACATTCACTGAAATTCAGGATGGCCGAGTTAGCCATTGACAATGGAGATCCAATTTCAGGGGACCAGTTGAGCCTTCAAGCTATGTCGACCGAAGAGGATCAAGCCATGGATACAAGTTCAATTGTAACAGAACCTGCAAGTAATGTTACAGGTATGCTCCCCAAGACCAGCTTAGAGAACAGGCATCCAAGCGTGATGCAGCAATGCAAACTGATGAGAGTACATCAGGTATCAACAAGAAGAATGCTAACTGAATGCCAGATTGCAACAGATGGAAATATAGCTCATCAAATTTCTTCAGTAAGGAATATTTCAAGCGCGCGAAGGGTAGACCAATTTTTGTTTGATGATACAGAATTTGACTTCATGGAAGCTCATGAAGAAGAATCAAAACAGGCCCCTAGCTTGCAAGAAATTGACAAAACACTTGAAAGGAGATCTCTCGATAGAAGAAATCAATGGGGGCCATCAGTGATAACAATTGAAGGTCCAAACAAAGTTGACTGTGAACGCCTAGCCAAAACTTGGAATATTAGTTTCAAGAAAGCTGAGCAGACATTGAAGGTCACAACCCAGAAGGCGCTCAGGAATTTGCAATTACCATTGATGAAGAGGCTGCCTACACAGCGCTTCAGGAACAAGAGAATTGCACAAGGAACCTGGTACACTGATACGTGGCATGCTAGAACGACCAGTATTATGAGACAGGAGAAATGTGCACAGATCTTCACAAATGGAAATGGGTTTGAAGTATTTATACCAATACAGGACAAATCCCAGGCGCATCAAGGAATGAAAACATTCATTCATGAAATTGGAATCCCTGAGCATTTGATTTCTGACGGTGCACCAGAACAAGGATCTCCAAGAACTTACAAGACGCACTGGAATTCAATTGTAAAGCGAAATCATATTCACCAGACATTCATACAACCTCATTGCCCATTTCAAAATCGAGCAGAACAAGCGATTGGACATCTTGTTAGTGCTATCACAACCAAGTCAGCAAAGAAGAAATCACCTAGGCGATTATGGTCATTTTGTGGTGAATTATGTGCAAACATCAGGCAGAGAACAGCATCAAGCAACCCTTCTTCAATGGGGCGAACTCCATTTGAATTGGTCCATGGCTATAGACCGGATATTACACTATACACTTCATCAGAATGGTATGACTTTGTGTTTTATTATGAAAAAGGTGATTCTTCCACCCAAGGTGTTGAAAGGCTGGCGCGATGGTTGGGTCCCTGTGGCAATAAGGTAGGTGGGGGTGATTGTTTCTGGCTCCTGACTGAATCAGCAATACCAATATCTACAAATTCAATAAGGCCTGTCAAAGAATTCGAATGGAGAGATAGAGATATCCTCAGAAGAATGGAAGCAATTGACAAATCAATTGAATCCAAGATTGGTGATGAAATGAAGGATAGCGCGTCCTTTTTCCAAGAAAACTACCCGGAGCCTCAAATGGAGCTATTTGAGGATCAACCAGTAGAATCACCTGATCTGAAACTTGAAATGGCTGAACCAGAAGCGTCAGTAGAAGATATTGATGAACCAGATGAATATCTGGGCAATGAAGTGATCATTGAAAGAGGTGATGAAAGACTCAGGTGTGTTGTCAAGGATAGAGTGCGAGACTTGCAAAACAGACCAATTGGACTTAGAAATGAGAATCCCATACTAGACACGAGGCTGTACAAATTGCAACTACCTGATGGCACCATAGAGGAATACACGGCAAATATTGTTGCAGAAAGTCTGTACAGTTCTGTTGATGATGACGGAAGGATGTTCACTCTACTAGATGAACTCATTGACCATGAATGCGACAACACTGCACTAACTGATGATGAAGCCACGACCATAGCAAAAAATGGCAGGAAAACCCATAAGCCGACAACTAGGGGTTGGAGGATTCTCGCCAGTTGGAAAGATGGCACCGAATCATGGTGTAAGTTAAGCGATGTGAAAGAATCATTTCCAGTGCAATTAGCTGAGTATGCTGTCAATATTAAATTCCTTTCATGTCCGGCATTCGACAGTCATTCAGGTATCTTGGTACTAGAGTGCACGACACATCCTACACATGGGGAGACAATGAAAAGATGATCCAAACCTCCACATTCCCATACGCGAGGCTCCACAAGAGGCATCACATTCTATCATATCACTATGTCAGAAGCATGATAGCTAGAGGCTTCATCCTCATGCAACATCTTGCGGGCAAAGATAATTGTGCTGATATCCTCACAAAGCATTGGGGACATTCAGTGGTGTATCCATTGCTCAAGCCCATCTTTCACTACTGTGGAAACACAGGTGATTTGTTGCAGGACGATTGCATCGGATCTTAGTCAATGCTTTCCCATGGACACATGGGGAGTATTAAATTCCTTTCATGTCCGGCATAGCGTATGTAACAGTGGTACAGTGGTATCTCATTCTTTACTCACACGAGTTCAGCTTACTTGCTCGCGAATCATGATGTTTGACATTATGGACCAAATGGCTCAATCTGTGAGCTAAATATCTCATTTTCTGACCAAATGGCTTGATCGTGTAAGCCAGGTGTCTCATTATTGACCAAATGGCTCAATCTTGCGAGCCAAATGATCGTCACTCGTACGATCGAATTATCGATACTTAAGAAGATCAAAGAGAGAATACACGGCAGAAACTAGCATATGCTAGCCATCCCGTTAAGTGTTTTGTTTTCAAGAAAAGACAGCAGAGGTTCGATCTTTGTGCTCACGGACCTGTTTGTTTGTTGCACAAAATTACGTGTTGTATTAGCAACAACACATTAATTACACGTTATATCGTGTTGTATTAGCGGCAACACGGTATTTTACTGTATCGTACTGTATTAGCGGCAGTACGACCTTTAAAGCGCTATCTTGCTTTCCAGCAAGATCAATCGCTTATTCTTTTAGATTATTTGATTATTCAACCTTAAACCTTGCATACCGGAGGCCTCCTTTGCGTCTCATTTGTAGAACTACAAGCCTAAGATCTAACTGATTGCGTCGATTGGTCGATAGTCAGAATAGATCTGATTGGATTCGCATCCAGTCGTAGTGGATATCAGAGAAATATTAGACCACAACAGACCGGCACCTCAACCGGCCTGCAGATAAAGCTTCCATTGCTCTTCTTTGCCTTTGGAATGAATCAGCTCAACAGCCAGTTCAGAAGGAAATTAACAGATTAACAGTCGCAAGCTTGTTGAAGCTTGCAAAAGAAGAAGACAGTAGAAGCACTCGACGACGACGAAAACAATTGACGAAAACAATCCGACAGCAGATCATCAATTGACTCGACTACGGACGACGATTGATAGTTCTCTGATCCGATCACAGCATAACAAAGAACAAACGGACAAAGCCATTCGTCTTTAATAGAAGCCCATCGCATTGGACACGCCAATAACAATCTATCGCCATCCAAATCCCCAGGATTCCATCAACCTAGGATTACACGACAACAATGCCTAACGTTCCGATTGCTGGGAGAACAAGAAGCAGGTCGACTGGACGAAGCAGATCAACAGGACGATTCCAAACACTCCAACCTGGGAGCGCAGCAACCACACCTCGGCTACCCACAGCAGACGTAGCACCCGATCAACAGAATAATCCAAGCCAAGAGGAGGAAGAGGACACATCTATCGCGGACCTCTTCCCATCGTTTGACCCACCACTAGCCACCTTCTTGCATGAAATCTTTGACATACCAAGGGAACGAAATGACGCCCTGTGTGAGGCTCTCATTGCTGGAAGGATCAAGACATGGCTAGCCTTCTTGTACATCGAGAACATTGGAGATCTAGCTTTCCTCGAAGGGGGCGTAAGAACACCAATTTATCGACATGTACAGATGTCCATACAGCAAGTCATCAACTTCGGCCAACATCTCACAGCACAAGGACTAGACTCAGAGGATAGAACCCAGTATACCAAAGACGCCTTTCAGAGCTACTGTTTTAGTGCTGTCAGAGCCAGAAGAGCATCTGGAACGGATATGGGAATCACTAGCACAGTCAACAGCACCGGCACACCTCGACGACAACAGGAAAGATCCTCCAAGCCCATCGAACAGCTCAGATATGAATCCTGGACCAAGAAATCAAGGGATGAAACCACCTTTCCAATTCTGCAGAATGATGCAAGGTTTGAACGCTGGCTTGTCAAATTCAAGGCAAAGCTGGAAACATCTGACATAGATACTCATACATTCCTCGATCCAAACTGGCCTGATACACCACTCGTCGGGTATGAAAAAGCTCTCCATGACAAGCAATGTGCTTTCTTCTGGACCCTTGTCCTACATGCCCTCCAGAGTGATCTCTCCTACTCCTGCGTGCTCAGCCATACCTCCTCAAGGGATGGTAGACAAGCCTTCTTTGACTTTGTGTCATTGCACGACAGATCCAAATCCAAAGTATATGACACCTCCATCGTGATGCAACAACTATTGGACATTGATTTGAGGACATGGAAAGATACCAAGGTCAAGTTCATCACCCAGTGGTTTGCCCAGTTGGAACATCTCAACACACTACGCGATCCACAGAGGCCACTTGATTTTGATACTGTCAAAACGCACCTTTGCAAGGCCTGTAGTAGCAGCTTCCAGCTCAGTGAACAGTTCTACAAGGTTGATGATCCCCCTGCAGCACAGGACTTGATTAAGTTTCGACAGCATGAAGCCGTTGCTATCAGTGAATTGAAAAATACCCTCCTCCTTGAAGCAACCAGGTTGGATTCCCAAGCATCACTGTCCCAGCCTCGCAGTCGGACGTCTGTTAAGGCCAACTCCCATGATTTCTCCTCTGTGACACCGTCCACATATTCTGGAATAACTGATGACTCAGCATCATATTTGCCTCCTATTGATTTTGATGGCGACTATCAAGACTACGCTGTTTACAAGGCTGGAAGAACCCCAGACCCAACCACAAGGTTACCTTCTGCCGTCTGGAAAACTCTATCCAAGCAAGGTATGAAACATTGGCTTGGCTTCACAGCTGATGACAAGAAGCGCCTAGTTGCTTGCCTTCGCTCTGAGCTCCTTGATGCTGCACTGCCACCGGACCCCAATTCCAGCAAGCCAATCACGCAACGAGCTTATGAACACCTTACTGATGAACAGGTCCCCTCATCACATGACGACGAGCAAGTCCTCTCACCTGATGAAGAAAGCTCCGCCAGATCCGCCTTCCATGCATCCCTCGGTGTATACAAGACATCTTCTCACTAAGACAACAGGCCCCTCAAGTCTTCTGTTTCTCCTGCACACCCAGCTCGCTTCCTTGCAGATAATCCTGATATTCTTTACAAGAAAGAAGGCAATGTTTATGTCCCTGCCGGTCTGTCTTCCATGTCTGTGAAATTCCACCATTGGGCATCGCCGGACTGTGAACCTCATGTTTCACCGTCACACCCCATTGATACATATCATTCTAGCAAAACTAATGTCTCCACACCCGGTTATGCTATGGTTGACAGAGGCGCAAATGGATGTATCATAGGACATGATGCATGTCTCATCTCCAAGGATATTCCACCACGGTATGTCAATGTGACTGCCATCAACAATCATCAAATTCAGAACATTCCTATTGCTACATGTGGCGCGTACTCTGTTTCCAACAGGGGCCCTGTCATCATCATCTTTCATGAGTGTGCCTACACTGGACAACATCCATCCATCTTGTCTTCTCCTCAGATGGAAGCATACTTCTCGATTGTAGATGACACCTCTATCAAGACGGGAGGCACCCAAGTCATCACCACCACCAATGGTTATGTCTTTCCACTCAGTATATGCCATGGATTGCCTTATCTTGCCATGCGCAAGTATACCAGTGAAGAATTTGCTCATCTTCCTCATGTTGTCATGACCAGTGATCAACATTGGGACCCATCTACACTAGATCGCGCATATACCCCCCAGGATGATACCTTCATCCAGAAAAACCCGCCTCTTGTCACATCACTTCCATATAAAGACTATGATGAATTTGGCTCCCTCAGGGATATCAACATTGGCTCGTCTCCTACGGTCACCTCATTCTTGTCCAACAGCGCCACTTCACCCATCCCGGCATTGGATGCTTCTGATCCCTCTTTTTGGCTCAGCCCAGCTGATTATATTCACCAAGCAATCCTCAGTCGGTGCTCTAATCAGACTCCTTCCACCTCCATTACTGCTGCAGCCCATGTTCAATCGCCCACTGATATAGATTACTTGTCACTGAAGCCCTTCTTTGGATGGATCTCCCTTGACCGTATCAAGGCCACCTTCACCAATTTCACTCAGTATGGCTCACTGTCACTTAGTCCCGATGGTAACATCTTCAAAAGGTTCCAATCACCACAGCCTGCCATGAATGTCCGGCCTTTCAATGATGATGTCCTCTCTGATGTCATCTATTCAGACACCCCTGCTATCAATGGTGGTTCCAAGATTGCTCAAGTTTTCTTTGGTCGCAAATCTCATATCATCTATGTTGAAGAAATGAGGACTACTGCTGATTTTCTCCCTTGTCTCCAAAATTTTGTTCGGCAATGGGGTAGACCACTCAGATTGCTCTGTGATCATGGATCTTACCAGTCCAGCAAATCTGTTCTTGACTACCTCAAGATGATGTGGATTGGCTTATGGCAAAGTGAACCATACCATCAACACCAAAATCTCTTTGAACGACGGTACCAGACCTTCAAACGCATTGTCAATAGAATCATGGATCGCACGGGCACTCCACCACACCTCTGGCTTCTTTGTATGAAATATGTTGGCCGCCTCATGAATCATTTGTCTGATCCCACTCTCTCTGACAAACAGCCTTTCTTTATTGCTACCGGTATCATTGGTGACATCAGTCCCTACCTTAGTTTCTTCTGGTTTGAGCCCGTATACTACAAGACTCCAGATACACAGTTTGGCTCTCAGACCACTGAATGTCTTGGCCACTTTGTTGGCATTGCTGAACATGTTGGCAATAGCTTATGTTTCACCATCTGGGATCCCATCACCAATAAGCTCCTTGACCGCTCTGGTGTACGCACTGCTTTAACTCCCGAGCATCGCAACAAGCGTGCTGGCTTGTTCACTGATGATGGCTTTCTTGCATGGCGCAAGGCCAAAGATGCTTCCATCACTCCTAAATCTTTCGGTGATAGTCCCTCCTCTTCACCTCCTACACCTCCCAGCTCAGTCACCGCATCACCCCCTCTACGCATCTCCCAGCCATCCCTGCCTACTTTTCTTTATTCCCAGGTTCCTAATACAAGAAGCTATGTACCTTCTCCACTCCCTAACAACTATGGGGAGATTCTTGATGGTCCTCCAACCCCTCATATCTTCAGCAAAACCCCTGACGGCGTCCCTGTTACTGAAGAGGATTTTGGTCCCCCTGAGCTAGCATATTTTGATGTTAGTGAAGTCACACCTGCACTCATCAATCCTGCTACCCCTTCTGTAGGCCCATCTGAGGTAGTTGTTACTGATGAAGAAGGCAATGCCCAATTTCACGATGATGGCAAACCCATCACCATCCCTGCCATCCCCGCTGCTGACTTGCAAGGTTGATCCTTTCTAATGGCCCTCCCTGATGGCACACAGAAAAGAATGACAGTTGTTGATGTTGAAAACAGCATTGAGCAAAACAAAGACTTCATCAAGTTCAAGTGCAAGCATACAGATGATGAACTTGAAGATATCATCGCCTACAATGATGTCATGAATTATATCCACAGGGATGTCACTCAAGAAGATGGCAAACTTTGGTCCTTTCGACGCATACTTGGTCATCAAGGTCCCCTTGACAACAAGCACCCCCAATACAAAGGTTCCAAATACAACCTATGGATTGAGTGGGAAAACATGGAGCGTACCTATGAACCTCTCTCCAATGTAGCTGCAGACGACCCTGTTACTGTAGCCAAATATGCAAAGGACAACAACATGCTTGATCAACCTGGTTGGAAACATCTCAAACGCATTGTTTCCCTTGCCCGAAGAACCAAGAAACTAGACAGGCTAATCCACCAAGCCAAACTTCGATCCTTTCAAACTGCTCCACAGTACCAGTATGGATTCAAAGTACCTCGCAATCATGAAGAAGCCACCCAGTTCGATACAGCAAATGGCAACACCAAATGGCAAGATGCCATAGCTTTAGAGATGTCGCAGCTTCAAGAATATGACACCTTTATTGACAAAGGTATCTACAAGGCTAGCAATATACCCATTGGTTTTCAACAGATCAAGGTCCACATGATTTATGCGGTCAAGCATGATGGTCGACACAAAGCCCGGCTAGTTGCAAATGGCAATCTCACTGAAACTCTTGTCCACAGTGTATATGCAGGAGTTGTTTCTCTTCGGGGCCTGCGCATGTGCCTATTCCTTGCTGAACTGAACAGCTTAGAAGCATGGGGAACTGACATTGGCAATGCATACCTTGAAGCTGTTACCTGTGAGAAAGTATACATCAAGGCTGGCGCTGAATTTGGATCACTAGAAGGCCACCTCCTATTGATTTACAAGGCCCTATATGGCCTTCGATCATCCGGCAAGTGTTTTGGTGATCTACTTGCTGCCTGCCTCGTTGAACTGGGTTTTGAAAGATCCAAGGCAGAGCCCGAAATCTTTATCAAGCCTGGCAACAACAAACATGGGGAGCCAGTATATGAGCTCATATGCACATATGTTGATGACCTCTGCTTATGTATGGCCAATCCCAAAGCCTTTCTGATAATCCTACAGTCTGAACCTTATCATTTCAAATTAAAGGGTTCTGGGCCAATGAACTTTCATTTGGGATGTGGATTCGAAAGAGATGAACATGGTGTGCTCTGCATGAACCCCATCAAGTTCATCGAGAAAATGGAGGCCTCGTATGTACAAATGTTTGGCTGCAAACCTACCACCAGATTCCATTCACCACTTGCTGAGAACGACCACCCAGAGCTAGACTCAACATCCTTCCTAGGCGATACTGATATCCAAAAGTATCAAAGCATGATTGGATCACTTCAATGGGTCATAGCTATTGGACGTTTTGACGTGCAGACTGCTGTTATGACATTGTCAAGCTTCCGAGTGCAACCTAGGGAAGGCCATCTCAACAGAGCCAAAAGAATCTATGGTTACATCTCTAAGTTTCGACACTTCAAAATCCGATTCAGAGTGGGCATACCAGATTTTGTACTCACTGAAGGTACCAGCACGGACTGGTCCAATACAGTGTATGGGGAGCACTCCGAGGACCTCCCTAGTGATGCTCCTAAACCCCTGGGTAAGGTGGTTGTGTTGTCTCATTTTTATGACGCAAACCTAATGCATGACATCCTAAGTGGCAAGGCTGTCACTGGCATCCTGCATTTTGCAAACAAGACCCCCATCATGTGGTTCTCCAAGAAGCAAGCAACATCTGAAACAGCCACCTTTGGGGCTGAGTTTGTATCTGCTAGAACCTGCATTGAGCAAATTGTTGACATTCGACAGTCATTCAGGTATCTTGGTACTAGAGTGCACGACACATCCTACACATGGGGAGACAATGAAAAGATGATCCAAACCTCCACATTCCCATACGCGAGGCTCCACAAGAGGCATCACATTCTATCATATCACTATGTCAGAAGCATGATAGCTAGAGGCTTCATCCTCATGCAACATCTTGCGGGCAAAGATAATTGTGCTGATATCCTCACAAAGCATTGGGGACATTCAGTGGTGTATCCATTGCTCAAGCCCATCTTTCACTACTGTGGAAACACAGGTGATTTGTTGCAGGACGATTGCATTGGATCTTAGAGAAGGGTTTCTCATGGACACATGGGGAGTATTAAATTCCTTTCATGTCCGGCATAGCGTATGTAACAGTGGTACAGTGGTATCTCATTCTTTACTCACACGAGTTCAGCTTACTTGCTCGCGAATCATAATATTTAACCTTATGGCCCAAATGGCTCAATCTGTGAGCTAAATATCTCATTTTCTGACCAAATGGCTTGATCGTGTAAGCCAGGTGTCTCATTATTGACCAAATGGCTCAATCTTGCGAGCCAAATGATCGTCACTCGTACGATCGAATTATCGATACTTAAGAAGATCAAAGAGAGAATACACGGCAGAAACTAGCATATGCTAGCCATCCCGTTAAGTGTTTTGTTTTCAAGAAAAGACAGCAGAGGTTCGATCTTTGTGCTCACGGACCTGTTTGTTTGCTGCACAAAATTACGTGTTGTATTAGCGACAACACATTACACGTTATATCGTGTTGTATTAGCGGCAACACGGTATTTTACTGTATCGTACTGTATTAGCGGCAGTACGACCTTTAAAGCGCTATCTTGCTTTCCAGCAAGATCAATCGCTTATTCTTTTAGATTATTTGATTATTCAACCTTAAACCTTGCATACCGGAGGCCTCCTTTGCGTCTCATTTGTAGAACTACAAGCCTAAGATCTAACTGATTGCGTCGATTGGTCGATAGTCAGAATAGATCTGATTGGATTCGCATCCAGTCGTAGTGGATATCAGAGAAATATTAGACCACAACAGACCGGCACCTCAACCGGCCTGCAGATAAAGCTTCCATTGCTCTTCTTTGCCTTTGGAATGAATCAGCTCAACAGCCAGTTCAGAAGGAAATTAACAGTCAACAATAATCTTGAAAAATCACCAGCATTCAGATGGTGGGTGCACAAAATTTTGAGAAGAAAGGAACGGATCCTTAAGGCAGCCAAAACAGCAAAGTATTGGTTGAAGACTCACAAGTATGGCGTTGAGTTGCCACATTCAATCAAACAAGCGCTGGCTATTGATAAGAAAACAGGCACTGATCACTGGGAAAGGGCAATTCACAAAGAAATGACCAACAATATGGCAGCGTTCGAATTTTCCGATGATGATGTTATTCCAGTCGGTCACAAGGAAATAACAACCCACATGATCTTTGACATCAAGCTTGGATCCTTGACAAGGAAGGCTAGATTGGTAGGGGATGGTCATAAAGTTCCTGCAGTGGCAAAAGAAAATACTTACTCATTGGTTCCCAGTCGGGATTCAGTGAGGATATTCTTCCTACTGGCAGCGCTGAATGATTTGAAGGTTCTCTCAGCAGATATTCAAAATGCATATTTGACAGACCCGATTAAAGAAAAATACTTTCTAAAAGCGAGAGCTGAAGATGGTTTTCCACCACATCTTGCAGGAAGGCCTTGCAAGATAGTTCGCGCATTGTATGGTCTGCCGGTTGCAGGTGCATCTTTCAGGTCATATCTCACACAGCATTTGAGAGATCTTGGATATTCACCATGCAAAGCAGATCCGGATGTGCACTTACGAATTGAAACCAGGAAAGATGGATCCAGATACTGGGAAATGCTGATTGCCTATGTAGACGACATCTTATGTTCTGGTGAAGATCCAAAATTCCAGCTTGAAAACATTGAGCGAAAGTTCAAATTGAAGGATGATACTATTGAAGAGCCAACTCTGTATTTGGGAGCAGATATTGGAAAATTCTACTTTGAAGGTGATTCAAAGCCAAGATGGTCATTGTCAAGCACTAAGTATACGGTGAAAGCTGTTGCAGCAGTCGAACAAGAGTTAGGAACTGAAAAATATGGCTACAAATATCTACCAAAATCAGCGTCCAGTCCACTGTCGCATGATTATCGACCGGAAATTGATATATCAGAAGAATTGAATCCTGAATTGCAAAATTACTATCAAGGTTTAATTGGAGTCCTCAGGTGGATTTGTGAATTAGGAAGGCTAGACATTGTAATGCCAGTCTCGCTGATGTCAAGGTATCTGGCACAAGCAAGAAAAGGACACTTGAATCAGTTGTTTCATATATTTGCATATTTGAAAAAGTACAACAGGTCAAAATTGGTCTTTGATGATACAGTACCAAGCATCGATGAGAGTAAATTCCAAAAATGCGATTGGTCTGAATTTTATCCTGGTTCTGCTGAAGTCGTCATACCAGCAGATATGCCTGAAGCTTTGGGAAAACATGTGACGATGAGTTGTTTTGTTGATGCTGACCATGCTGGATGCAAGGCAACGAGAAGGTCTCATACCGGTGTTATTATCTTCATTAATAATGCACCGATCATTTGGTTTTCCAAAAGACAAACAACAGTTGAAACATCAACTTTTGGATCTGAAATCATTGCTTTGAAAATTGCAATAGAATTGGTTGAAGGTCTAAGGTACAAGTTGAGAATGATGGGTGTTCCAATTGATGGAAGCACAAATGTGTATTGTGATAATGATTCGGTTGTCACAAATGTTACACGACCTGAGAGCCCATGTAAAAAGAAGCACAACAGCATTGCATACCACAAAGCACGCGAATCTATTGCAGCAGGAATTATCAGAGTTGCAAAGGAACCAGGTTCAACAAATATTGCTGATTTGTTTACAAAGCTAATGAGTGGCGCTGTTTTCAGAGAACATTGTTCTCGTTGCATGTGGTAAGGAAAGAATCAATCATTCGATGGAATGTTCGATCGATCATCCGATCGGAGTAACAAGTTGATTTTACTAAGTTCGATCATGGAAACGAATCGATCTGCCATGAGCATTTCGAAGATGGATAATTTGATCCATGAATACAATATATCAAACCGGCAAGGATCAGGGCAAAATGCCATGATACAAGCCAGAATGACTGGCAAAATGCCTCCCCATTTCTTTTGATAGGGCCTCTGATGGTAGACTGGATACAGTTTGGTATTCAACACACGAATGACTCACGATAAACATATTAAGTCATAGAATCCAGCCGCTTAACGGTTGGAGGATTTATGACTGAAGGGGACTGAAAAGAATACACCGTGTAAACGCATATTCGTACGTACGAAGAGTCATGAAGGCAAATAACCTTATTCGTAAGGTTATTTAACCTGAGTGAATAATCGTCGGCGATTATCCATGTGGATTGCCTCTTAGTGAAATTCTCCCCATCAGCTCACTCTTCGAAGAATTAACAACTCTAAAACACTGTCATGCCCTAAAATCTACGTACAACCTAGTACTAATTCTACATGATAAGGTACAATAACATGTGATATTTACCGAGAATATCACGGTGAATTACGGTAACAGAAAGACCGATCGAAGATGGTTTTGCGTGTGTTTTGTGTCTTAAGATTACATGTGTTTTGTATGCTAAAATTACACGATGACGACGAGTAATTAACCTGTCGATCGAAATCGACGAGGACGATTGAACTGTAACAACAGTTGTTCTACTCACTAAGTCAATCGATCGTAAGATCGATTGCATTTGTTTTATTACTGTTACGACGCACTTTTTCTAAGATCGCCCACGACGACCTAGTAAAGAAAGTGTGTTGTAACAAACAAACGCAAACGATCTTACGATCGATTGATTTAGTGAGTAAGGTCATTGTTACAGTTTATTCGGCCTTGTCGATGCCGATCTTATCGATGCCGATCGACAGGTTAATTAATCGTCGTCAAATTAAACGTCGTCATTCGTGTAATTTTACCATACAAAACACATGTACACTTAAGACACAAAACACACGCAAAACCATCTTCTTTCGGTCTTTCGTTGTATCGTATTACCGTATAATTCACCGTGATATTCTCATTGGAATATCACAGTATTGTACCTTGTTGTGTAGAATTAGTACTAGGTTGTACATAGATTTTAGGGCATGATAGTGTTTTAGAGTTGTTAATTCTTCGAAGAGTGAGCTGAGAGGAAAATCCCGCTAAGAGGCAATCCACATAAAAGCGCCGACGATTATTCTTGATAAATAACCTTACGAATAAGGTTATTTGCCCTTATGACTTTTCGTGCTATACGCCCGCTTAGTACGTACGAATACGCGTTACACGGTGGATTCTTTTCAGTCCCCTTCAGTCGTAAATCCAATCGTTAAGCGTTTGGATCTTTTGACTTAATCTATTCATCGTGAGTCGTGTTGAATACCAAACTGTATCCAGTCTACCATCAGAGGCCCTATCAAAAAGAAATGGGGCGGCATTTTGCCTTTCATTCTGGCTTGTATCATGGCATTTTGCCCTGACCCTTGCCGGTTTGATATATTGTATTCATGGATCAAATTATCCATTTTCGAAATGCTCATTGCAGAACGATTTGTTCATTTTTCGTGATTGAACTTAGAAAATCAACTTGTTACTTCAATCGAACGATCGATCGAACATTCCATCGAATGATTGATTTTTATCAAATCTCTTACCACATGCAACGAGAACAATGTTCTCTGAAAACAGCGCCACTCATTAGCTTTGTAAACAAATCAGCAATATTTGTTGAACCTGGTTCCTTTGCAACTCTGATAATTCCTGCTGCAATAGATTCACGAGCTTTGTGATATGCAATGCTGTTGTGCTTCTTCTTACATGGGCTTTCAGGTCGTGTAACATTTGTAACAACTGAATCATTATCACAATACACATTTGTGCTCCCATCAATTGGAACACCCATCATTCTCAACTTGTACCTTAGACCTTCAACCAATTCTATTGCAATTTTCAAAGCAATGATTTCAGATCCAAAAGTTGATGTCTCAACTGTTGTTTGTCTTTTGGAAAACCAAATGATCGGTGCATTATTAATGAAGATAATAACACCAGTATGAGATCTCCTTGTTGCCTTGCATCCGGCATGATCAGCATCGACAAAACAGCTCATCGTCACATGTTTTCCCAAAGCTTCAGGCATATCTGTTGGTATGACTTCAGCAGCACCAGGATAAAATTCAGACCAGTCACATTTTTGAAATTTACTTTCATCAACACTTGGTACAGTATCATCAAAAACCAGTTTTGACCTGTTGTACTTTTTCAAATATGCAAATATATGAAACAACTGATTCAAATGCCCGATCCTTGCCTGTGCCAGATACCTTGACATCAGTGATACTGCCATTACTATGTCAAGTCTTCCTAGTTCACAAATCCACCTGAGAACTCCAATTAAACCTTGATAGTAATTTTGCAATTCAGGGTTCAATTCTTCTGATATATCAATTTCCGGTCGATAATCATGTGACAGTGGACTAGATGCTGATTTTGGTAGATACTTGTAGCCATATTTTTCAGTTCCTAACTCTTGTTCGACTGCTGCAACAGCTTTCGCTGTGTACTTAGTGCTTGATAATGACCATCTTGGCTTTGAATCGCCTTCAAAGTAGAATTTCCCAATGTCAGCTCCCAAATATAGAGTTGGCTCTTCAATTGTATCATCCTTCAATTTGAACTTTCGTTCAATGTTTTCAAGCTGGAACTTTGGATCTTCGCCAGAACATAGGATATCATCTACATATGCAATGAGCATTGCCCAGTATCTGGATCCATCTTTCCTGGTTTCAATTCTTAAGTGCACATCCGGGTCTGCCTTGCACGGTGAGTATCCAAGATCTCTCAAATGCTGGGTGAGGTATGACCTGAAAGATGCACCAGCAACCGGCAGTCCATACAATGCGCGGACAATCTTACAAGGTCTTCCTGCAAGGTGAGGTGGAAAACCATCTTCTTCTCTCGCTTTTAGGAAGTATTTCTCTTTAATCGGGGCTGTCAAATATGCATTTTGAATATCAGCTGAGAGAACCTTCAAATCATTCAGCGCTGCCAGCAGAAAGAATATTCTTACTGAGTCTCGACTGGGAACCGATGAATAAGTATTTTCTTTGGCCACTGCAGGGACTTTGTGGCCGTCCCCTACCAACCTGGCCTTCCTTGTTAGGGACCCAAGCTTGATGTCAAAAATCATGTGGGTTGTTATCTGTTTATGGCCAACTGGAATAACATCATCATCAGAAAATTCAAACGCTGCCATATTATTTGTCATTTCTTTATGAATTGCTCTTTCCCAGTGGTCGGTCCCCGTTTTCTTATCAATAGCCAGCGCTTGTTTGATTGAATGTGGCAATTCAACTCCATATTTGTGAGTCTTCAACCAATACTTTGCTGTTTTGGCCGCTTTAAGGATTCGGTCCTTCCTCCTCAAAATTTTGTGCACCCACCATCTGAAAGCTGGTGTTTTTTCAAGATTATTGTTGATAGCATATTCAGCCAATTGCACTGGAAATGACTCTTTCACATCACTTAGCTTACACCACGATTCAGTGCCATCTTTCCAACTGGCTAAAATTCTCCAACCTCTAGTTGTAGGTTTATGGAATTTCCTGCCATTTTTTGCTATGGTCGTGGCTTCATCATCAGTTAGTGCAGTGTTGTCGCATTCATGATCAATGAGCTCATCTAGTAGAGTGAACATCCTCCCGTCATCATCAACAGAGCTGTATAGGCTTTCTGCAACAATATTTGCCGTGTATTCCTCCATGGTGCCATCAGGTAGTTGCAATTTATACAGCCTCGTGTCTAGTATGGGATTCTCATTTCTGATTCCTATTGGTCTGTTTTGCAAGTCGCGAACCCTGTCCTTGACAATGCACCTGAGTCTTTCATCACCTCTTTCAATGATCACTTCATTTCCCAGATATTCATCTGGTTCATCAACATCTTCTACTGATGCTTCTGGCTCAGCCATTTCGAGTTTCATATCCGGTGTGTTTACTGGTTGATTCTCAAATAGCTCTATTTGGGGCTCTGGGTAGTTTTCCTGGAAGAATGATGCGCTGTCCTTGACTTCATCTCCAATCTTGGATTCAATTGATTTGTCGATCGCTTCCATTCTTCTTAGGACATCTCTATCCCTCCATTCATATTCCTTTACAGGCCTTATTGAATTTGTAGATATTGGTATTGCCGACTCGGGCAGTAGCCAAAAACAATCTCCCCCACCTACCCTATTCCCACAGGGACCCAACCATCGCGCCAGCCTTTCAGCACCTCGGGTGGAAGAATCACCCTTTTCATAATAAAACACAAAATCATACCATTCTGATGAAGTATATAATGTAATATCGGGCCTATAGCCATGGACCAATTCAAATGGGGTTCTCCCCATTGAAGAAGGGTTGTTTGATGCTGTTCGCTGCCTGATATTAGCACATAGTTCACCACAAAATGACCATAATCTTCTCGGTGACTTCTTCTTTGCAGAATTGGTTGTGATTGCACTACCAAGATGGCCAATTGCTTGTTCTGCTCGATTTTGGAATGGGCAATGTGGCTGGATAAATGTCTGATGGATATGGTTGCGCTTTACAATTGAATTCCAGTGTGTCTTGTAGGTTCTTGGGGATCCTTGTTCTGGCGCACCATCAGAAATCAAATGCTCTGGAATGCCAATTTCATGAATAAATGTCTTCAGTCCTTGGTGGGCTTGTGATTTGTCCTGTATTGGTATAAATACTTCAAACCCATTTCCATTTGTAAAGATCTGTGCACATTTTTCTTGCCTCATAATACTGGTAGTCCTGGCATGCCACGTATCAGTGTACCAGGTTCCTTGTGCGACTCTTTTGTTCCTGAAACGCTGAGTAGGCAGCCGCTTCATCAATGGTGATTGCAAATTCCTGAGTGCCTTCTGCGTCGTGACTTTCAGTGTCTGTTCAGCTTTCTTGAAACTAATGTTCCAAGTTTTGGCTAGGCGTTCACAGTCAACTTTGTTTGGGCCTTCAATTGTTATCACTGATGGCCCCCATTGATTTCTTCTGTCAAGAGACCTCCTTTCTAGTGTATTGTCAATTTCTTGCAAGCTAGGGGCCTGTTTTGATTCTGCTTCAGGAGCTTCCATAAAGTCAAATTCTGTATCATCAAACAAAAATTGGTCTACCCTTCGCGCGCTTGAAATATTCCTTACTGAAGAAATTCGATGAGCAATATTTCCATCTGTTGCAATCTGGCATTCGGTTAGCATTCTCCTTGTGGATACCTGATGGACCCTCATCAGTTTGCATTGCTGCATGACACTTGGATGCCGATCTTTTCCTAAGCTGGTCTTGGGGAGGTTATCTGTAACATTACTAGCAGGTTCTGTTACAACTGAACTTTCATCCATTTCTTGGTCCTCTTCTGTCGACATAGCTTGAAGGCTGAATTGGTCCCCTGAAATTGGATCTCCATTGTCAATGGCTAGCTCGGCCATCCTGAACTTCAGTGAATGTGGATCCCAGGGGGTATCATTTGTTGCTATCAAATGTTGACATTCATCAAGTTCCATTCTTGTGGGCTTTCTTGTGGGGAAATATGAGATCACATTCCTCATACTCAGTTTGATAAAAACTTTCTTCGGATCATCATCCTCCAGTGGAGTTTGAATTGTAATTCCATGCTTGGATCTTGGATCAAATTGGCGAGGTGTCTCTTCAACAGAGTTGAAATTGCAGTCCCTCACTTGATTTGGGCATATCAAGCTGTTTTTTAATTTGTCCCCAAAGTACAGTGCTTGATGGAACACTATGATATATACTTGGCCTGATGTTGGATTTGTCCATGCAGTCGCACAGCTTCCAATGGGGATTTTCTTGATGGGCTTGTACTCTTCAGAAAAAGGTGCAACATCAACGTGTGTTGTGATTTGATCAGGATTCAGCAATACCATATTGCTTCCTGCTGCAGTAGTATCTGCATGTGAGTCTAACTCACAATATCCTTCTTCATTTTCCCCATCATCAAAACCTACAGGGACATTCATCTGGTATAATGACCGGCTCACCATTTTTAACAATTTGTGTTCTAGTGATAGTGTCCGGTTATTATGTCATTTCTTAGATTTTGATCCAAAACTGTCACCAGCGCCTTCATTGTCAGTTTCTTTCTTTTTAGTCTCAGCAGCCTTGAGATTTCGTTTCTTTTTAGCCTGTCTCATCTGGTAAAGCTCCTGGCGCTGTTCTTTTGACATTGTTTTATAAACACTTGTTGGGTAAGGCTTGCACTCAACTTTTCCTGTAAAAGTTCCAGTTGTCTTTTGCTTCTTGTTGCTGGTTGTGCCCATAGAATACAAACTTCTGGAACCTCTTTTACTCTTCCCTGTTGCAAGCTTTTTCAATCCAAGACGATTGGTGAATAAAATCAAACATTCATTGAAGTTGTCACGATAGTCTTTGCTCTCATCAATTGCATCTGCTTTTGCAGCATCAAGTCGCTCATCACTGATTGAATTGATAAAATCCCAGACAAATCTTCTTTCATTATGATTCTTTTCAAATCTCAGGATCGTTCCATGGAAAGCAGTCCAATTGCGCTTGTGCTTGTTCCAGTCATAACCCTTGGAATCTCCAGTGTAGTGTGAATCTTTCATATCCTGATATGTCTTATTCAGAACCATAGTGATATTGGTATCGGTGTAAGCGTGTTGCATGAGAGAAATGAAAGCGTTTCTGGCATTACCAGAATTCAGTGCAGTGTTTTGGAAATGTGCCACATATTCCCAACCGGGACCTTTTCTAGTTGCATCACACAGCAACCTCCAGACGACGTTGTTGTCCTCATCATACTGGGGACCTGACAGGACACCACATCTTTCATTGTAATCACTCCAAGTTGGATAAGTATCTGTTGTAGTTTGCCCGACTGTTCCAGCCCTGGCTTCATCAGTAACTTCTTCCATTTCTTGGGGCCTTATGACATACAAGATTGGAAAGCCCTCATAGTTGAATCTGTATCTCAAGTTTTGTCGGAAGCCTTCCTCCCATTCCCTGAATTTTGTGAGATCCTTCAGCTCGGGTGGAGTTGCCTTTTCCTGTGATTTCACACTTGATTCCATCATCTTGATTCTGAATTGCTGCAGTTCCAAGTTGTTTGGGTTTGCGTTCCAGTCGATAGCCATTGGCTTAACTCCAATCAATGGTTGATACCGGGCCCAATTTGCCCAAGTTAGGAGCCTCGATGATAGTCTGTTACCATAGTGGATACTTTTTGGATTAGGACAGTCTGGACTGATAGCTTTCAATCCGTGCATGAATGATTTAATGCTTTCCTTGTTGAGGTCTGTAATTTCGCGGATATTAGACATCCCTCCCCTCATAATTTCTTCAGCTGATTCATAGTTGATGCCAAAATCCATTAGGCTGCTCCTGAAAGCGAGCTGTTCTGGGTTCAGAAATCTACCATTGTTGAATCCCCTGATTTTTATCCTGGGTTGGGATGACCTTCTTCCTAGCCGTTCAGCTCTTGCGTTCTCTGCATTTTGGTCAGCATCGTTTCCTTCATCCTCATCATCTGGATTCACACCCTTTCTTTCTGCATCTCTCATTGCCCTGACTCTTTTCTTTATTTCTTGGTCGATGATTCTCTTCATGGTTGAGTTTGATTCTGGGTCCTCAAAGGCCCTTTCCATAACTTCCATGATTTTATCTTCCAATTTCTCTTCCAAATCGTCATCGTCTGAATCGTCATCGTCTGAATCGTCATCGTCATCCACTTCCATTTTTGTTTCTTCCATGTCGTCGTCCGCTCTGGTTCGTACCATGGTGATGAATTGTGTATTCTAATGGAGTTTCGAATTATATTGGAGGAGTATGGATGGTCGATTCGATGTATTTGTTTCGAAATATTCGGATGATGGTATTCGATGTAAGTTTCGAATATTCGGAGGATGGTATGTGGGTAAAGAGAGTGTAATTTTAATCGAAGGATTGAATGTGAGATGGTTGTTTATCGTTGGTGACTGTCAGGTGATTTGCTTTTCAGTTCTGTATTTATATCCGAAGCGTATTTTGGTCCGGTTTGTTTTGTGTGAGCTTTTGCTTTTGTTGCAAATCAAGATTGTGAGCTTTCCTATCCTTTCTTGGGATTTGCTCATTCTGTATTTCTGTGGTGAAAGATTGAAAGATTGTTTCCTGAGAATTTAGTGTTCTCTTTTTCCTTTTGGATCTTTTCGATCTCCGAGATTTTGTGTTCTCATATCTTTGGGTTTTCGTTTTTTTTTTCGCTCGTAGCAGATGCTCTTTGCAATCTGTTCCTTGTTGCGGGCAGATGTTCTTCGCAATCCGTTTCTGTTTCACCACAGAATACTTCAGGCTCAATCTTCTGGCTCACGTCGTTCTATTTTCAGTGAAAGATCAGTGTTCTCGAATTTGGATATTGATTCCTTTCAACTGATGCCAACCTGGGCGATTCGTTCAGCTGAATCGTCCAGTGTCTTTTCCCTTGCTTGTTTTGCTGGATCCCGAAACCCGGTGGAGCCACCACCTTGGTTCGGTTCTTCGGTCTCTTCTTTCAGGGAGACCGCCCTGGTGTTGGTCTATTCCGGGGCTCCACAGGCAACTGCCTCTTTTACATCCTTGAGGGTTGATGCCGGTAGCTGATCAGGCTAATCCGGATTCTTTGTCTTCGAGCTCAAACTGCGTTTCTCGGTGGGAAACGCGGTCCTCAGCATTGTAGGATGCTGGCCACAGCTCGTAGAGAGTGCTGTGGGTCTGATAAACTAAAGAAAGTGTGTTGTAACAAACAAACGCAAACGATCTTACGATCGATTGATTTAGTGAGTAAGGTCATTGTTACAGTTTATTCGGCCTTGTCGATGCCGATCTTATCGATGCCGATCGACAGGTTAATTAATCGTCGTCAAATTAAACGTCGTCATTCGTGTAATTTTACCATACAAAACACATGTACACTTAAGACACAAAACACACGCAAAACCATCTTCTTTCGGTCTTTCGTTGTATCGTATTACCGTATAATTCACCGTGATATTCTCATTGGAATATCACAGTATTGTACCTTGTTGTGTAGAATTAGTACTAGGTTGTACATAGATTTTAGGGCATGATAGTGTTTTAGAGTTGTTAATTCTTCGAAGAGTGAGCTGAGAGGAAAATCCCGCTAAGAGGCAATCCACATAAAAGCGCCGACGATTATTCTTGATAAATAACCTTACGAATAAGGTTATTTGCCCTTATGACTTTTCGTGCTATACGCCCGCTTAGTACGTACGAATACGCGTTACACGGTGGATTCTTTTCACTAGTTGACCACCTCCAGAAATATGGATACAAAAAGGCCCCCACACAGAGGGGCTGTTCCTACACGATGAACGGGACATTAACTTTACCCTCGTGGTGGATGACTTTGGAATCAAATACACCCGACAGGAGGATGTAGATCACCTAGTCGCAGCCGTCGGCGCCAAATATACCTTCAAGGTGGACTGGTCGGGAAAACAGTATGTTGGGGTCCACCTGCGATGGGACTACGACAAACGTGAAGTACGATTGTCTATGGACGGTTACGTAGAACAAGCTTTGAAAGAATTTGAACACGTGCGACCAACACGCACGTATGCAGGCCCATCACGTGCGGACGTCCCTGCCTACAGCAAAAAAATACAATACGCAAAGCTCAAGGACATGTCTACACTATCGGACAAAGAAATAAAATTCATCCAACAAGTCACAGGAAAATTCCTATTTTATGCCCGAGCAGTCGATAACACAATGTTACATGCGCTCAACGATATCGCCTCCGCCAAGAATAACAAAACGACATTAGCAGCCACAAAATATTTCCTCAACTATGCATCATGTAATCCCGACGCAACCATCATCTACAGGGCAAGTGATATGATACTCCGGGTGGATAGCGACGCAGCGTACTTAGTGTGTCCTGAGGCCAAGAGCCGAGCCGGGGGAAATCATTACCTAGGGGATACATCCGATCACACATTCAACGGCGCTATACTAGTATTGGCAAAAATAATCAAAAATGTTATGGCATCCGCGGCCGAGGCCGAAGTTGCAGCATTATTCCTAAATGCACGAGAAGCCTTACCCATCCGTCAATGTCTAATTGAACTGGGACACCCACAACCGGCCACTCCACTGAAAACCGACAATAATACAGCAGAGGGCATACTCAACGGCACGATCAAACAAAAGAGGTCTAAAGCCATCAATATGCGATTCTATTGGTTAAAAGATAGGGCTCAACAAGGGCAATTCAATATTTTCTGGGAACCGGGAAAACATAATCTGGCTGTATACCCCACCAAGCACCATCCGGGAAGCCACCATAAAAAGGGAAGACCAATATATCTATATGAGCCAGATAGTCCAAGGACCATCCAAGGGTGTATTGGAATATTAAATCAAGCGTGAATCGTAAGCGTTACGTACGGTACAAGATATACGTAATACGTAACGTAATACGCGACGAATACGCCTACCGTACCAGTTACGTATTACATATTACGTATTACGATATACGTAATACGTGATACAAAACAAGACGTACGATTCCAAAGTGTTCTAGATCTTTTATCACAAGGAGAGCGCAATAAGTAAATTATACATAAGCGCTCGTGAATATCCAGAGATACTTAAAGCAATGAGTATCAAACTCCCGATACGAGTATCTATGAGTGACGAACTCCCGATACGCGTATACCCACACAAGAAAGACAAATTAGTGTATGTGAGAACAATATGGTCCAGAAACAATCCGATCATAATCTTATCGATAACTCTTTCCAACACCGTAAAAAGAGCAAAATAACGTAAATACTAAAAGTAACTAAACTGACCCAACGCCGTCTTACAGCTTTGGTCTTATTATGGTTGTATGAATGTCTGATGAATATGGTTGCGCTGTACAATTAAATTCCAGTGGGTCTTGTAGGTTCTTGGAGATCCTTGTTCTGGTGCACCGTCAGAAATCAAATGCTCAGGGATTCCAACTTCATGGATGAATATTTTCAACCCTTGATGCGCTTGTGATTTGTCCTGTATTGGTATAAATACTTCAAACCCATTTCCATTTGTAAAGATCTGTGCGCATTTTTCTTGCCTCATAATACTGGTGCTCCTAGCATGCCACGTATCAGTGTACCAGGTTCCTTGTGCAATTCTCTTGTTTCTAAAGCGCTGTGTTGGCAGCCTCTTCATCAATGGTAATTGCAAATTCCTCAGTGCCTTCTGAGTTGTGACTTTCAGTGTCTGCTCAGCCTTCTTGAAGCTAATATTCCAAGTCTTGGCTAGGCGTTCACAGTCAACTTTGTTTGGACCTTCAATAGTTATCACTGATGGCCCCCATTGATTTCTTCTATCAAGCGACCTCCTTTCAAGTGTATTGTCAATTCCTTGCAAGCTAGGGGCTGGTTTTGATTCATCTTCAGGAGCTTCCATGAAGTCAAATTCTGTATCATCAAACAAAAATTGGTCTACCCTTCGCGCGCTTGAAATATTTGTTACTGAAGAAATCCAATGAGAAATATTGCCATCTGTTGCAATTTGACATTCAGTTAGCATTCTTCTGGTTGATACCTGATGCAATCTCATCAGTTTGCATTGCTGCATGAGATTTGGATGCCTGTTCTCTAAGCTAGTCTTGGAGAGCATATCTGTAATATTACTTGTAGGTTCCGTTACAATCGAGCTTGCATCCTCAGTCAACATGGCTTGATCTTCTTTGGTCGACATGGCTTGAATGCTAAATTGGTCCCCTGAAATTGGATCTCCATTGTCCATTGCTAACTCAGCCATCCTGAACTTCAGTGAATGTGGATCCCATGGGGTGTCATTTGTTGCTATCAAATGTTGGCATTCATCAAGCTCCATTCTTGTTGGCTTCCTTGTGGGAAAATAAGAAATCACATTTCTCATACTCAGTTTTATGAAAACCTTCCTGGGGTCGTCATCTTCCATTGGCGTTTGGATTGTAATTCCATGCTTGGATCTGGGGTCAAACTGACGGGGTGTTTCTTCAACAGAGTTGAAATTGCAATCCCTCACTTGATTTGGGCATATCAAGCTGTTCTTCAATTTATTCCCAAAGTACAGCGCTTGATGGAACACTATGATGTATACTTGACCTGATGTTGGATTTGTCCAATCAGTTGCACAACTTCCAATTGGGATCTTCTTGATTGGCTTGTATTCTTCAGAAAAGGGTGCAACATCAACATGTGTTGTGATCTGATCAGGATTTAGCAATATCATGTTGCTTCCAGTGGCAGTTGTGTGTGCATGTGAGTCTAGCTTGCAGTATCCTTCTTCATTTTTTCCATCATCAAAATCTAGAGGAATATTCATCTTGTATAATGACCGGCCCACCATTGTTAACAATTTGTTCTCTAGTGTCCGGTTATGATGTCATTTCTTAGATTTTGATCCAAAGCTATCACCTGCTCCTTCCTTTTCAGCTTCTTTTGCCTTTTTGGTCTCAGCAGCCTTGAGATTTCGTTTCTTCTTTGCCTGTCTCATCTGGTAAAGCTCCTGACGCTGTTCTTTTGACATTGTTTTATAAACACTTGTTGGGTAGGGCTTGCATTCAACTTTTCCTGTAAACGTTTTAGTTGTTTTCTGCTTCTTATTGCTTGTCGTGCCCACAGAATACACACTTCTGGAACCTCTTTTATGCTTTCCATTTGCAAGCTTCTTCAATCCAAGCCGGTTGGTGAATAGAATCAAACATTCATTGAAGTTGTCACGATAGTCTTTGCTCTCATCAATTGCATCCGCTTTGGCAGCATCAAGCCGCTCATAACTGATTGAATTGATAAAATCCCAAACAAATCTTCTTTCATTGTGGTTCTTTTCAAATCTCAGGATTGTTCCATGAAAAGCAGTCCAGTTCCTCTTGTGTTTGTTCCAATCATAATTCTTAGCATCGCCAGTGTAATGTGATTCTTTCATTTCCTGGTAGGTTTTGTTCAGAACCATAGTGATATTGGTGTCAGTGTACGCATGCTGCATCAATGAAATGAATGCATTTCTAGCATTACCTGAGTTCAGCTCAGTATTTTGGAAATGTGCCACGTATTCCCAACCAGGTCCTTTCCTTGTTGTATCACATAACAACCTCCAGACGACGTTGTTATCTTCATCATGTTGTTACTCTAAAAATTGACCGGATAGGTATAACGAATAGTTTAAATTTAAAGAGATGTGAGCATATCATGAGATTGCTCTGTTACTGTGTACTTTACTGTATTCAACTGGTATCCCTGTGTTATTTGTGTTGTATGTAGGGATGTCTAAACCGGTCGTCATAGATCATGTGTAATTCGTCATAAGACAGAGAACACATGATATGACCTAAATGTCTGGATACTTGAAGTCATTTTTATCTCTGGAGGAGTATAAGTAACTTTTCAAGTGTAGAATGGATATCATTCCTGTATCACGTACGTAAGTAGGGTACGTGTATTTTTGACCGACAGCACACCCCTTGATTCAACACTTAGTAAAGGAGTGTTGAATTACAAGTCGGTTCTCCATCTTGTAGAACTCTAGAAAACTTAAGTATGGGCTTGGATATCGAATCGGAAGATTGTGATCGTAGAATCGAACCAATCGTAAATCAATGAGGAAGGAGAGGTGCTTGAGTATGATGTAGTGGTCGTGAAACCGATGAGGAATCGTAAGATCGGGATGCGATCGAGAGATTGTAGGAATCAATATGTTCGTAGTGGCGAATCGCAATTGTAGTTCATTGGAGAATTGATTGACTGTAGAATCATGAGGAGACGGGTTGTAGAAATTAGATGAGACGTCGATGGAGAGAATGGATTGGACAATGCTTGGTACCTATCACGGAAGGGATGACCAAGGGTCGTCGGTGAGGAGGAACCGAATTGAATCAAATGGTTGGAGAGAAAATGGAACATTGATTCGTATCCTTGAAGAGGAGATCAAATCCAACGTAGTAGGATAGATGGATCGAGACAGAGGAAGACGCAAATCGTTTGATTGTAGATAAAATCGTAGGATAGGTTGCTCCAGGCTGTAGGATAGAATCGTACGTAGAGAATGGAAGAGCACAGCGACGTGACGATGTTGGTAGTAGAACCAGGTTGGAAACAATCGATTGGATGGCTAACGAATCATCAAGTCGTAGGAGACAGTAGGAATCGATATGATTGGAGAATCCACTCGTAGAAGGCGGGTGAGCAGCATCAAAGACAATTGAGTGACAATCGTAATTCGATTGTAGATTGAGTATCGATTGAGTGTCGAATATGATGATCGGCAGCCGGAATATTGATGCGTATCCTGGGAAGGAGATTGGGAAATCTGAATCGACTTCATTGACAAGGAAATCGAGATTCGAAGACGATTGATTGATAGTAGAAGAGCTATCAGTCGGAATTCAAGGGAAGGAATCGATCCAAGGAGGAGATATGATCGTAGAATTCGATTGAGAAGTAGGAAAGAATTCAATCGGATCGTAGGAATCGGTTGAGTGTGGAATACGATTGAGAGATCGTAGGAGTCAGGAGTCAATATGATCGTAGAATCAAATCGTAATCGCAGAAGTAGGGATCGACTGTATCAATTGAAGCGGAACGGAAGGCTCAATTGAAGATCTCAACGGAGGGGAGATCCATGAGTGATTGTGTATTGATTGAGCGTGAGGATTACGCCGACCAAGGGATTGAATCATATGAAACGAATCGTAGAAATCGATTGATCATAGAACAGAAGCATAGTGGATATCACTTCGACGTGGTGCCGTAGATACAAAAGGAATGTCGAGAGACGTGTCTTTGGAGAAGAGGAAGACGGACCAACGGCAAGCCGTAGGTGCCGGATCAAACGTCGACGGAGACGAGATTGGCTCATAGCCGTAGATGCAGATCTATTGATTCCAGAATCAAATAGCAATCGGTTGATTGTGGAAGTGTGGAAGATCTATTGATTCCAGAATGAATTGTCAAATGCGAAGGGATTAATATGGTCGTATATCAGATCGTAGAACCAAATCGTAGGGAGGAGATTAGCGCATAGTTGTAGACGCAGGGTCGAATGTATCGCCGATCGAATGGTGGAATGGAGAATCAGAATCGTCAAATAAGATCAAATGGTATTGTTGTAGGGAGACGATGCTGGATATCAAGTAAATTGCTGGAATTTGAATCGACGCATAGAAACTCGATAAGTAGATTCATTTCAACTTGGTAGGAAGCAGATCTTGAATCGATGCATAGAAACTCGATAAGTAGATTCATTTCAACTTGGTAGGAAGCAGATCTTGAATCGATTCCAGAATCAAATAGCAATCGGTTGAGTGTGGAATGTCAGTAGCAATTGCAACTGCTTGAATGAAACATTATTCCAGAGTTGGGACGGAATTATTGGATGCCGTGGAATTATTGGATGCCGTAGAAGAGGATTGATCTGAAGGAATGCAAGGAGAATATCAAGTCAAGGATTGAAGAACGGGGTCCAAAGCCGACTAGTAGATTCCTTCTGTATTAGATCTCATCTAGCTCTTATGTTAATTAAGCTTTGAATCATTTCTTTGTCTTGAGTAAGTTCCGTGAATTCGTCGGAACCGGCAACACACCCCTTGATTCAGCGCTGAGTGGAGGAGTGGTGAATTATCAGTCGGTTCGGTGATTTGTTTTCAGTGGGATCCGTGTCGCATGCGGGGAGCATAAGTAGATTGGTGGAGGCTTATGATGAAAACGCTGGAAGTTTAACTCGTTCAAATGAAGCGCTATGCAGTGCGCCAATGCACACCCCTTGATGTAGATGCATACCCCTCGATGCAACACTTATTGAATTGAATTCCATGGTCGTAGAAACAAAGGATGGAGGCGAAAGGTGGACTTAATCAGAATCAAAGACGGCAGTGATGGGGAAGGTGCAGTCGGGTGCAATGTTCAGTCAAAAGTGTCGTAAAACCAATTCATCGACAAAAGGTTAGCATACAAGTGATACAACTTTATCTTCAGGGCATCGCGATGTCGTATGGTGATGCAGAAGACAGTTTGATTTGAAAGCAAGTATATCCCGCAACGAAGGTGAGATGAATATGTGCTGTGTTCTGCAAATGTAGGAATGCCGCTGGGAAGGATAGTGCCCTCTTGAGATGCCTTGGGCAATGCAGGTGGCATGGATTGCTTGAGAGGGACGGAGGCCGGTTTCGGCAAGCGATGGAACACCACAGTTTCGCTCTGAGGGGTAAATTTCCATCGAAAATTGGCTGGTTGATAAATTGGAGCATAATGATGACCAAACCTAGTCTGTGCAGATGGTGAGACAGATGGTGTGGTCACAATGGAAGACTTCTCTTGACGTTGAACAGGAGGACTTGAAGATGTGACACATAGGAGGGAGTTAGAGCGGACGCGGCGGAATGAGACCAATTCACTTTGGGGAGAATAGGTCCAGGTCCAGGTGCAATGGGGAGCTTCGACGGAGGGAGTATCGGCAATTGGACCAACTGGTTGAAGGGGACCCAGGGTGGCAGTCGCCGTAGGAATGCGTGCTGTGGTATTGATGTATTTTTGTTGTTGTAAATTGGCAAATCGGGCCCTGGAGGCGTCAGCAGTTTTATCCGCTACCATTGTAGCGTCGCGGGTGTTGCTTTTACCATATCGGTTTTGAGTTGCGTCAGGGAGACTGTAGATGTTGGTGTCATAGATCTCGCCAAAATGTATTGCATCCCAATCTGGTTTGAATCCCCAGTGTGTTGCTCTGATTTCTATGAAGATGGTGTCTTGTCCATTGTTGATAGCGAGTTCTCCTGCTTTGTCCATCGAGTGTTTGTTTCTGAGTCTCTTTGCCGATTGGTTTGGAGCGACATACCAGAAAGTGGCATCAGCAAGAAGCCTGGATATGTGTCTTTTGTTGACTGCAGTTTGTTCTCTGGAGGGGATGATATCCATGATTGCGTTGACAATGATTTCCCTGAGCATGGTGACCGGATCAGGAGCCAGTGTTTTGGGTCCTTCGGCATCATCGTCTGTGATGAATAGGCTGTCCATGTACTCTAGACAGTGGGCAAATGCGTGGTTGAGGGCTTCATGTTTGTGGGCATTGCCCTTGGTGTTGAATGGTCCAAATCGGATTGCAATATCCTGGATCTGATTCCAGTCAAATGCAGTTGCTGGCATGGTAATATCGTCGTCGTCCGTTGATGTTCGTCGTTCACAGATGTCCAGAGTAGTAGCGTTTGCAGGAAGGGACACCAGGAAAAGACAGAGTGCGGGATTGCCGTTTCGAGGGAGAGTGGTAGTGAGGCGCTCAACAGCGGGCTCACAAAAATCTGGAGTATCCGGACTCTCAAATGATCCGCAGAACGATCCGCGGCGGTGTGGCGGTCGCGGTGGCGGAAAGGAGATGATTTGCGGATGGACCGAAGAGTGAACCAAAGAAATATCAACCGTCGGAGAAGACAGTCGAAGGATGTGGCGCCGGAAGAGATAATGAAAGATTGGAAGGGAGTGTAAAGACCACTCGGCGTTGCGCGGAGCAATTGATCGGTTCTCAATTTATCAAGATGTAATTCGTATTTGCCAGTCAATGGTTCGACATCGTCCTTGGATGTGTACGCGTATTACAGAAGAATGTTCTTGGTAATCCGCGTCGGAAGGAGATAATCGTCGGCGTCAAAGGTGTCGTCGGCGTTATCAGTGATTGAAGTGGTGCTTAGCACAATCAAATGGGCGTCGATGGACCTTTGACACATTTGGTGTCGGCGGGATGATGGACGCGGAAGAAAAAATAAGGGGTATTGCAATCAGCGTGTCCGATGCAATGGGCTTCTATTAAAGACGGCAATGTTCTTTATCTTGTATTAATGTAATCGTAAGCGTAAGCGTAATCGTAATCATTCGATCGTCTGGTGGACAAAGTGAATTAACCTTGGGAGCGGCGGAAAAACCAATCGTTGGTGATCGGAGTTGCACTTATTGGTGCGTCGTAAGCGTTCGATGATTGCGATGATTGTAGTGGTAGAAACGAAACAATCGTTGAATCGTCGAATCGTCTATGTGTATTACAGAAGGAGATTCTTGGTAGAATGTTCTGTAGATACACCCCTTGATTCGTATGCTTGGTCCTGTATTACAGAAGAACATTCTTGGTAGAAGGATCTGTATACACCCCTTGATACGCGAGTAAGGAGGAGAAAGAAAGAAGCGGGGGGAGGTCTATTGATACAGCCCGTCGCCGAGTCCCGTACCAAGTATACTCTGGCTATAACCAACAGTGGAGGTGCTGTACGGGGCGGAGATAGGTAGCTTAAGGTATCCACTTGTTAGTGGAAGGTATAAGGGCTCTATAACCTGTTGTTACTCTAAAAATTGACCGGATAGGTATAACGAATAGTTTAAATTTAAAGAGACGTGAGCATATCATGAGATTGCTCTGTTACTGTGTACTTTACTGTATTCAACCGGTATCCCTGTGTTATTTGTGTTGTATGTAGGGATGTCTAAACCGGTCGTCATAGATCATGTGTAATTCGTCATAAGACAGAGAACACATGATATGACCTAAATGTCTGGATACTTGAAGTCATTTTTATCTCTGGAGGAGTATAAGTAACTTTTCAAGTGTAGAATGGATATAATTCCCGTATCACGTACGTAAGTAGGGTACGTGTATTTTTGACCGACAGCACATCATACTGGTGGCCTGACAAAACACCACACCTTTCATTGTAGTCACTCCAAGTTGGATAGGTATCTGTTGGACTTTGCCCGACTGTTCCAGACCTGGCTTCATCAGTAACATCTTCCTTCTCTTGGGGTCTTATGACATACAGGATTGGGAAACCTTCAGAGTTGAATCTGTATCTCAAGTTTTGGCAAAAGTCTTCCTCCCATTCTCTGAATTTTGTAAGATCCTTTAGCTCGGGTGGGGATGCTTTTTCCTGTGATTTCACGCTTGACTCCATCATCTTGATTCTGAATTGTTGCAGCTCCAGATTGTTTGGGTTTGCGTTCTAGTCAATAGCTCTTGGTTTGACTCCAATCAATGGTTGATACCTAGCCCAGTTCGCCCATGTGAGAAGCCTCGATGATAGCCTGTTACCATAGTGGATACTTTTCAGATTAGGACAGTCTGGACTGATCGATTTCAATCCATGCATGAATGACTTTATGCTTTCCTTGTTGAGGTCTGTAATTTCACGAATATTGGACATTCCTCCCCTCATAATTTCTTCAGCTGATTCATAGTTGATACCAAAATCCATCAAGCTGCTTCTGAAAGCGAGCTGTTCTGGGTTCAGAAATCTCCCATTGTTGAATCCTCTGATTTTTATTCTGGGTTGGGACGACCTCCTTGCGAGTCGGTCAGCCCTTGCATCCGCGTTTTGATCTCCCTCTTCATTGTCACTATTCTCATCATCTGGATTCTCACCCCTACTTTCGGCATCCCTTATTGCTCTGATCCTTTTCTTTACTTCTTGGTCGATGATTCTTTTCATGGTTGAGTTCATTTCTGGGTCGACGAGGGCCCTTTCCATTACTTGCATGATTCTATCTTCAAATTCATCGTCATCTCCCCTACCTCCTCCATTGTTCTCATCAGGATCTTGTGGATCATCCACTTCCATTTTTTCTTCCTCACTGGTGTCATTTGCTCTAGTTTGGACCATGGTGGGGAGGATATTCAATCGAAGGTGGTATGTGGGTAAAGAGAGTGTAATTTAATCGAAGGATTGGATGTGAGATGGTTGGTAGGTGTTGTATGGCTGATGTGTGTGATTCGCTTATCTGTTTTTGTATTTGTATATCCGGATCGAATTTTCGTTCCGGTTTGTTTGTACTGTTGTTCGGATCGAGTTATTCGTTCCGGTTAGTTTTGTGTGAGCTTTTGCTTTTGTTGCAAATCAAGATTGTGAGCTTTCCTATCCTATCTTGGGATTTGCTCATTCTGTATTTCTGTGGTGAAAAATTGTTTCCAGAGAATTTAGTGTTCTCTTTTTCCTTTTGGATCTTTGAGATCTTTCGTTCTTCGAGATTTGGTGTTCTCGATTCTAGAGCAGATGTTCTTTCGCAATCTGTTCCTACCGCAGATGTTCTTCGCGGTTTGTTTTCCACCACAGAATACTTGAGGCTCAATCTTCTGGCTCACGTCATTCTTGTTTTCAGTGAAAGATCAGTGTTCTCGAATATTGATTCCTTTCAACTGATGCCAACCTGGGCGATTCGTTCAGCTGAATTGTCCAGTGTCTTTTCCCTTGCTTGTTGCTGGATCTCGAAACCTGATGGAGCCTACCATCTTGGTTCGGTTCTTTGGTCTCTTCTTTCATGGAGACCGCCCTGGTGTTGGTCTATTCCAGGGCTCCACAAGCAACTGCCTCTTTTACATCCTTGAGGGTTGATGCCGGTAGCTGATCAGGCTAATCCGGATTCGTTTGGTCTTCGCGCTCAACTGCGTTTCTTGGTGGGAAACGCCATTCGTTGGTCCTCCACAGCTCGTAGAGTGCTTTGGGTCTGATAAACTAGAAAAAGTGCGTCGTAACAAACAAACGCAATCGATCTTACTGTTGTTACTCTAAAAATCGACCGGTAAGGTTTTGGATAATTGAAATTTAAAGAGATGTGAGCTCAGAGAGAGACTCTTAATTTTACTATGTATTTTCACTGTATCGGGGCTCTCTGCTGTATTTTACTTGGTAGAGATCTTCCCCGGTCTTTTCACTATGGGTTCCATCGTACCGATACTGCTGTTGCTGTTACTGTATTAGCGTCGTGTCGGTCTTACTGTATCGGTCATTTGGTGGTATTGGTCTTTTACGAGGTTAAGTATTTCTTGTCCGGTGGGGCGTATGCTTGTTCGTTGAGTGGGTAGATAAATGAGGCCCATCCGGAATTGGTATTGATTTTCTTGATTGCAATAAGTAATTTCCTCACGGGATATCAAGTATATTCTTTTGAATGTACTTATGGGTTCCAAGTGTTTACTTACTGTTCAGGTCTTTGGATATTTCTTGTTTCTAACCGATTATCCTTATTTGTTTGTAGCCTTAGGTGGTATCGTTTTTACCACTTAAGGATTCCAAGTAGTGGAGGTGCGTTTGGTTCTAGCGATCAGCTGAATATTTGTATCTCGTACCCTGCACCTCGGTCGTCGTTTCGTCAGCTTTTTTGATCGAATTTGATGCCAACAAAGTCCGTATTTTTTTGCCGACAACACACCCCTTGATCCAATACTCTCATCTTGTTGTATTGGATTACTGTCAGAGTACATCATCTTGAATTGATCGATAGGAAGATTGAACATTCGAACTTGAGCAATTTAGATTGAATCGAGATCAATTGCATCATTGAATGGTCTTATCTGGTTATCGGTCGAATGGAATGATTTAACCTGGGTAGTTTCCCATGATGTATCTTGCGTGTCGGGCGTGCAAGATCCATCCCAATGGTTTGGTTAGATCATCAGCCGGGTTGATAATTCCAGGGATATGTATCATCTTGATTTCGCCATTTTCTTTCCATGCTTGGATGGCAAAGAACCTGATTTCAATATGTCTGGTCCTTTCAGTTGGCTTCTGGGCATTGATGATTTCAATTGCTGATGCATTGTCTTCATAGATAGGAGTTGGACCAACTTGAACAAATCCTAATTCCTTGAGTATAGACCTGAGATATCTGGCTGTTTTGGCTGCTGTAACAGCAGCAATGAACTCAGCTTCCGTAGAACTCTGTGCAGTAAGTGACTGAGCTTTGGATCGGAAAACAATTGCTCCACCAGCATAAGTGAACACATATCCTGTGGTGGATCTGCGATGTTTTGGATCATTGCCATACGCGGCATCAACAAAACACATCAGTTTGGCTTGCTTGATATCTTCAGGGAATTTTGGGAGTGATGCATCTTGGACTACGTCGGTGTAGGGTTCTCCTGATGGTAAAGATGACTCAGCGTTTGGTCTGTAGAATCTAATACCCCAAGATCTGGTTGTTCTGAGATAACAGGCTATATTCTTCAGGCTGGAATAGTGGAATGCAGTGGGATTGGAACTGTATTTTGACATGAGAGTCACTGCATAGCCTATGTCTGGCCGGCAACTCACATATGCAAACATCATTTCACCTAAGAGCGTCCTGTAGGAGAAACCAGATGTGGATTGCAATTCAGCATGTTCCTTGGTGCCTTCTAATGGTCCATCAGTATGTGATTGTAGTTGGCTCAGTACTTCAGTTGATAATGGCGCAGATGGCTTGGAATGAGGTTTCATCTTAGAATCAGTTTCCCATCCATGAGATCTCATGATTCTGTCAATGTAGTTTGCACAGGTCAGTTCAATGTAGTCAGCTGTCTGTTTGACATCAATTCCATTGAAGTCTTCCAGCAATCCCATTTTTGTGAAGGGGACAACATCTTCTCTAGGAAGCTTCAGTTTTGCACCAATTATGTCATAGATCTTGTCAGATATGGATTCAGATGTGCAGGCTAGCGCGAAGTCATTAACTTGTCTCAGCATGTAGACCGTTTCACCTTCAAAAACTGTCGTGTAGATCGTTCTGTCATGTGTGGTGGTCTTGAGGTTGAGATCAGGGCCTTTCAATATTTTGTTGATGTGGGTTTCCCAAAGTCTTCCAGATTCTGGATGGCCTTGAAGTGCTCAAAGGACAGGGAGCACCAGTCTTCTGTCTATGTCTTTGCCATGCTTGTGTCTGTACCATTCTGCAAATGCATCATCAATAGTCATGTATGTAGGGATGTTGGGCCCTGGAGAATGGGCATAGGCGTCAGCCGCATCACCGCCATAGATTTTGAGATTGAGGCTTGCTGCAATGGCAAAGAACAGTCTTTGGATGGGGTGTTCAACACACGATGAGTATGACATTGCTATGGCGTGCAGGGTTGGAGCTGCATATTTGCTTCCATTGCAACATTGCCTAGCTCTTCTGACACCATTCCTTATTACACTGTATTGCCAGTGAGGCCTGAGAATGATAGCGTCTGGGTCCTTAGGGTATTGAATTGGTGATCCAAACATTTCCAAGTCTTCAAACTGATCAAGCTGTTTTCGCTCACCAGCTTCCCATTCCGCCCATGTAGATAATGGCTTGAGGTTCCTACGAGTGAAGTGCCCTAGTGCTTGTTCTTCAGGTGTAGTTGCTTTTGAATTGATGGCCTTGATTAAGAGTTCAATTTCTTCAGTTGGTAGTGAATCTGCATCTAGGGGTAATGCATGATTACCTGGTTTATGAAGCTTAGTGATGGCTCTGAGCGATGCAATGTCAATGGTGGGAATGACAACCTCCATGTCATCTTCGATTGGGGCCAAGTGTTTTTGGATGGAGGCATGGAGGGCTTCAGTGTGGTCAACTTGGTTGATTCTGGATTGGATGATATTCTTGTATTTGGTGCCAATTTTCTTGATAGTCTTGATGGATGAAATCCGGTCCAAAAAAGGTGGGTCTTCTTCATCAGTGGTTTCCTTCCAAGAGGTGTTTGGAGCAAATAAACCATATTCGTTGGAGTGTTTCCTGACTTCTTTCATAGACAATTTTCCTTCAAGTGCAAAAGTGATAGGAGTAGCCATTGAATCCCTCACCCCTCAAGCGTGTGATTGGTGCAATGCGGTGGTGACATCAGCAGCATTGAACACACGGTTGTGATTAATGGAGACAATATAAGCGCCACGGAGCTTGGAGAGAGATTTCTTATGTGAGAAGAAAAGTTTGGAGGCAGGGCTTTTGGGAAGGATGTCTGTGATGTAAGCTCTGCCAAGAAGGGAATCATTTGCATATCGAAGACCAAAGGTTTGATCAGCACAACTACTGGAGACAGTGAGCTGGAGATTGGTGAGATTGGCAAAGGGAGAGATGGAGAATTGAAAATCACTGGAGGACACCTCGTGTGGTTCGGCTGGAAGAGGAATGTTATCATCGGTCCTTAGCAGGTGCTTGACATTTGTTGGAAGATCTGCAAGGGGTAAATCATTCATCCCTTCATCAAATCTGACATGAGTGGCGATCTTGGCTCTATGCGTTTCAGTATCGTACCAAAGAATGTTTCTGGTAGTGTATGGGACAAAACCAAGAAATATGCCTTTTCTCGCATTGGGTTGAAGCTTGATTGATTTCTTCCCTGGAGGTCGCACCCAAACTCTGCACCCAAATGTGCGGAAGTCAGCAAGATTTTCCTTATGGCCAGTTGCCAATTCTAAGGGTGAATGTGGTTGATTGCCTTCTGGGAAGGCATTGGACAACCGAAGTGCATGATAAAATGCAAAGGGCCAGAATTTTATGGGCAAATTCGCACCACTGAGCATGGTCCTCATTGAGTTAGCGAGAGTCCGATGAGCTCTTTCAACTGTACCATTCTGGTGAGAAGCATCTGCACCAGTTGGGAAAATTGAGTACCCATAGGCAGAGAAGAGGTTTTGGATGTCAGGGTTGTGGTAGAGTTCACGACCTTGATCAACGCTGATATACTTGTTGGCACAAGTTGGGTTGTGCTGTGAGAAGAAATGTTCCAGCCAATGTAGAGGCGCTCCTTTGGAGATTCTGGTATCACCATATTTCATACCAGTATAGTGATCTGTGATGAGAATCCAAGCTGTCTCGCCATGTATCCCTTCGTAATCTGACTTTTGTTTGCTGTTGGAGGATCTGGCACCTGAGAATGCAAAATCAATTGATAAACCTTGAAACGGTTGCGTAGCCTTTCTTGTGGAATGTGAGCCAGCAGGTGTTTTAGTTTGCTTACATCGTATGCAAGTTGGGCATTGATCAAGAATACTTGTTTGTCCCTTGAACTTTGGTACTCCAAGGATGTGCTTATGAGCTTGATACAGAAAGTCATCGCATGGGTGTCCCAATCGTTGGTGCCACAGAAGTTTCGATGTCTTGGTTTTGATGGCGTGGATGGGGATATTTTTGTCCACAATCTTGGTGAAGAACAATTTAGCATCAAACTTTGGCATGTTGCTGGTATCAGACTGAGCTTGAGCTGCTTCTGTGCATTTTTGCAGTGTGACAAGATTGGTGTATACATCATATCTGTAGTTGCTAATGGCTTCTTTGGAGGCCAGTTCACAAGCGTCCTTGAACTGCATGTCAGTCGCCAAAGCATAGGCTGACGATGTTGCACAATTGGCATATGGGGATGTAAGATCAATGTCTGGGATGAGTACTGGATATGTGTAGCATTGAGCATCAATGATACTTCCATGTAGGACAATACTTTTGGCAGTACTCTGCTTGTGATGACAGATAATAGTGAGGTGTCCATTTTGCTGAACAGATGAGCCTTGGTTATCATGGAAGGCTTTGTGAATAGACTGTCCGCTGAACTGGTTTCGCACACGAGGTGTCATTCCACAAAGGTCATTCTCACTCAGCAGTGTAGTCGACAGGGAGGGAGAATAGTAGAAGAGGACTTTGATATATCCAATGTGATTCGGTGCTGGGATATGCAAGTAGCCAGATTGTTAATTTCCTTCTGAAACTGGCTGTTGAGCTGATTCAATCCAAAGGCAAGGAAGAGCAATGGGAGCTTTAGCTGCAGGCCGGTTGAGGTGCCGGTCTGTTGTGGTCTAATATTTCTCTGATATCCACTACGACTGGATGTGAATCCAATCAGATCTATTCTGACTATCGACCAGTCGACGCAATCAGTTAGATCTTAGGCTTGTAGTTCTACAAATGAGACGCAAAGGAGGCGTCCGGTGCAAGGTTTAAGGTTGAATAATCCAATAATCTAAAAGTATAAGCGTGTTGGCTTGCTGGAGAGCAAGTTACCGCTTTAAAGCTGTAACACACTAGGGGTAGAATTTGAGTAGGAGTGATAATTATGAATGGATTAATACTTTACGAAAATGGATGGAAACTTAACAGATAAAATAATGAGCGATCGGGCCATGCTGGCTTCGATCGCTCATGGACATTCATATAGAGTGGGGATATGAATCATGCCGCCCGCCTGGCATCAGTATACCATTGTATACAGATGATGCTTCGCTACTTAATGATTCTTAGAGTAGACCAAGTCTCATTAATTCGATCGCACGTATCCTTCGAATGGTATCTTGGATAGTACAACTCGTACGGTAGATTGATAGTAGTACGTACGGGTATTACATAGCTCGGTACGTACGTACCTTGGCTTGTATGTCCGTAGTACGTTACAGAGTCCCCCAATGAGTGACTTGAGGATGATCTTTTCATTACTAGACTTCTTCCATGTCTAGATCGTTGTTGGCCGGTGCATCGTCTTGTGCTGGATCCTCATTTGCTGGGTGTTCCTTGTATGGGGTCAGCTTTCGGATGTTGACTGTTTCGGTGACATTTGGAGACAGCCTCAGTTTCACTGTGCCATTGGTATGTACTTGGACAATTTGATATGGGCCTTTCTTCTGAGGTTGTAATTTGTCTGGATCTGGTTCTTTCATCCATACCTTATCATCAACCTTGAAAACATGTTTGATGCGCTTGGCATTTTGACGGAGCAGATTCATGTTGATGCCTTGTTGTCGAATTTGTTGTAGCGCAATGAGATTGGACGTAAGTGGGATATCCAGCAACATGTCTCTGTTGAACACAAGGGTATTAAATTCCTTTCGTGTCTAGGTTGGTAGAGGTACGAGATCGAAAATAATGAGACCTCGAACGATCGAGTTCGATACTTAAACTGAAAGAGAAGAATCGATCGTCACTCCACAGGATCGATCGTCACTCCAATTCGATACTTAGTACTCAAGGAAAGAACACACACTAGAGGTTCGCACACGCAATCTCTTGTTAAGTGTGCTGTTTTCAAGAAAAGACAGCAGAGGTTCGAAGCGCTGCTCACGAACTTGTTTATCTGCTGTGTAAAAATACGTGTTGTATCAGCGGCAACACGGTATTTCCCCGTAACACGGTATTTTACCGTATAATATATTCGTAACAAAGTGCTGTATTAGCGGCAGCACGCTTTAAAGCGGTAACTTGCTCTCCAGCAAGCCAACACGCTTATACTTTTAGATTATTTGATTATTCAACCTTAAACCTTGCATCGGACGTTCTTGCGTCCTACTGTAGAACTACAAGCCTAAGATCTATCTGATTGCGTCGGTACCGATAGTCAGAATAGATCTGGTTGGATCAACATCCAACCGTAGTGGATATCAGAGAAATATTAGACCAAAACAGACCGGCACCTCAACCGGCCTGCAGCTAAAGCTCCTGTTGCCCTCCTTTGCCTTTGGATTGAATCAGCTCAACAGCCAGTTTCAAAAGGAAATTAACAGATTAACAGTCGCAAGCTTGTTGAAGCTTGCAGAAGAAGACAACAGTAAAAGCACCAATCCGACAGCAGATCATCGAAAGCTCGACTACGGACAACGCTCGATAGTTCTCTGATCCGATTACACAACAAAGTTGCAACGAAAAAGAAGACGAAAAGACGGCACGCCATCAACGATCATCTCTTTGTCACATCAAGTCTCCCTATTGATTGAGATAGAGGCAATTCCTCGTCTCCAGTATTCCGGAATTTACCAAAATCAACGACGACATCTGACTAATCGTCTTTGTTGCGAAACGAAACAACGACTGCGCAAATTTTCGTTGTCCCACGTTGATTTTCGCTAACGCGCCTCATTACCACTTGCACGTCGTGTCCCATCGAATACAATTCCCCATCTCTATTGCCAACACAGCGATACAAGAAACAATCCATCAGCGGATCATCGAACGGTCAATTACGGACGACGATTGATAGTTCTCTGATTTGATTGCGAAAACGCAACAGCATACATGTCTGACGTCCCCATTGCCGGTCGAACCCGTAGCAGGTCCACAGGATTCCAAACACTCCAACCCGGAAGTGCTGCAACCACGTCCCTCCTGCCCACAACTGACATGGCACCCGATCAACAGAATAATCCAACCCAAGATGATGAGGAGGACACGTCTATCACAGACCTTTTCCCATCATTTGATCAAGCGCTAGCCACTTTCTTGCACGACTCCTTGGACGTCCCAAAGGAGTCCCGCAGCACCTTGTGTGAGGCGCTCATTGCTAGTCAGTACAAAACATGGTTGGATTTCCTATACATCGAGAACATTGGTGATCTAGCATACCTTGAGAGGGGAACAAGAACACCACTCTCCCGACATGTACAGCTGAACCTACAACGAGTCATCGATTTTGGACAACATCTTACCTCACAAGGATTAGACTGGGAAGATCGAACCCACTACACCAAAGACGCCTTCAAGGGTTACTGCAGAGGAATTGTCAAGGCCAGAAGAGAATCTGCGGCTGATGTTGGAACAGTGGCCCACGTCGGCACATCCCAACGACAACAAGAAAGATCCTCCAAACCCATCGAACAGCTGAGATATGAATCATGGACTAAGAAATCAAGGGATGAAACCACATTTCCAACCCTTCAAAATGATGCAACGTTCGAGCGGTGGCTTGTCAAATTCAAGGCCAAGCTGGAAACATCTGACATAGACACTCGCACCTTCCTTGATCCTAGTTGGCCTGATGTACCACTCATCGGATATGAGAAGGCTCTCCATGACAAGCAGTGTGCATTCTTCTGGACTCTTGTTCTACATGCTCTCCAGAGTGACCTCTCCTACTCCTGTGTGCTCAGCCATACCACCTCGAGAGACGGCAGACAAGCTTTCTTTGACTTCGTTGCACTACATGACAGGTCCAAATCCAAAGTATATGATACCTCCATTGTGATGCAGCATCTATTGGACATTGACTTAAGGGTATGGAAGGACACCAAAGTCAAGTTTATCACCCAGTGGTTTGCCCAGCTAGAACACCTCAACACGCTACGAGATCCGCAACGGCCACTTGATTTTGACACTGTCAAAACACACCTCTGCAAGGCCTGTAGTAGCAGCTTCCAGCTCAGCGAACAATTCTGCAAAGTTGAGGATCCCCCTGCAGCCCAGGATATGATTAAATTCAGACAGCATGAAGCTGTCGCCATCAGCGAATTGAAAAATATCCTCCTCCTTGAAGCCACCAGACTGGATTCCCAAGCTTCCCTGTCCCAACCTCGAAGTCGGATGTCTGTCAAAGCCAACACCCATGATTTCTCTTCTGTGACGCAGTCCACATATTCTGGCATAACTGATGACTCGGCATCATATTTACCTCCTATTGATTTTGATGGCGACTATCAGGACTACGCTGTTTACAAGGCTGGAAGAACCCCAGACCCAACCACAAGACTACCATCTGCAGTTTGGAAAACTCTCTCAAAACAAGGTATGAAGCATTGGCTTGGCTTTACCGCTGATGACAAGAAGCGACTAGTTGCTTGCCTCCGGCCTGAGCTACTTGATACTGCATTACCACCGGACCCCAATTCCAGCAAGCCTATCACACGTCGGGCTTATGAGCATCATACTGATGAGCAGGTCCCCTCACCCACTACTGAGCAAGTCCTATCGCCTGCTGACGAGAGCTCCGCCAGATCTGCATTCCATGCATCACTTGGTGTATACAAATCATCTTCCCAATCAGACACCAGGCCTCTCAGGTCTTCTGTTTCTCCTGCACACCCAGCACGATTCCTTGCAGACAACCCTGATATACTTTACAAGAAAGAAGGCAATGTCTATATCCCTGTTGAACAAACCTCACGATCAGTGAACTTTCACTATTGGGCACCGATGGAATGTGAATCTCCTGTTTCATCGGCAAACCCCATCGCTACTTATCACTCAAGCAAAACTGCTGTATCCACACCTGGTTCTGCTATGGTTGACAGAGGTGCAAATGGATGTATCATCGGAAATGACGCATGTCTCATCTCTAAAGATATTCCCCCAAGATATGTCAACGTAACTGGTATAAACAATCACCAAATCCAGAACATCCCTATTGCAACATGCGGCGCCTACTCTGTCTCCAACAGAGGTCCTGTCATTATCATCTTTCATGAGAGTGCATACACCGGCCAACACCCATCTATCCTGTCTTCCCCCCAGATGGAAGCATACCACTCAATCGTGGATGATTCCTCTATCAAGACAGGCGGCTCCCAAGTCATTACCACTACTGATGGTCATGTCTTTCCACTCAGTATATGCCATGGCTTACCTTATCTTGCTATGCGCAAGTATACCAGTGCAGAATTCGATAGTCTTCCCCACGTCATAATGACAAGTGATCAGCATTGGAACCCATCTGTACTGGATAACGCATATACCCCACAGGATGATACATTCATTCAGAAATACCCGCCTGTTTCCACATCACTTCCATATCAAGATTATGATGAATTTGGCGCGATTAGGGATATCAACATTGGCACCTCCTCTACAGTCACCTCATTCTTGTCCAACAGCACTACCTCCTCCCTACAGGCCTTGGACGTTTCTGATACTTCATTTTGGCTTAGCCCCACTGATTACATTCATCAAGACATCCTTAGTAGGTGCTCTAATCAATCTCCTTCCACCTTTATCACTGCTGCAGCCCATGTTCAATCGCCCACCGATCTTGATTACCTGTCCCTGAAACCCTTCTTTGGATGGATCTCCCTTGACCGTATCAAGGCCACTTTCAACAATTCCACACAGTATGGCTCACTGTCACTTAGTCCCGATGGTAACATCTTCAAAAGGTTCCAATCACCACAGCCTGCCATGAATGTCCGGCCTCTCAATGATGATGTCCTCTCTGATGTCATCTACTCAGACACCCCCGCCATCGATGGTGGTTCCAAAATTGCTCAAGTTTTCTTTGGTCGAAAATCTCATATCATCCATGTTGAAGAAATGAGGACTACTGCTGATTTTCTCCCTTGCCTCCAAAATTTTGTTCGGCAATGGGGTAGACCACTCAGGTTGCTCTGTGATCATGGATCCTACCAGTCCAGCAAATCTGTTCTTGACTACCTCAAGATGATGTGGATTGGCTTATGGCAAAGTGAACCATACCATCAACACCAAAATCTCTTTGAACGGAGATATCAGACCTTCAAACGCATTGTCAATAGAATCATGGATCGCACGGGCACTCCACCACACCTCTGGCTTCTTTGTATGCAATATGTTGGCCGCCTCATGAATCATTTGTCTGACCCCACTCTCTCTGACAAACAGCCTTTCTTTATTGCTACTGGTATCATTGGTGACATCAGTCCCTACCTTAGTTTCTTCTGGTTTGAGCCCGTCTACTACAAGACTCCTGATAACCAATTTGGCTCCCAGACCACTGAATGTCTTGGTCACTTTGTTGGCATTGCTGCGCATGTTGGTAATAGCCTATGTTTCACCATCTGGGATCCCATCACCAATAAACTCCTTGATCGCTCTGGTGTACGCACTGCTTTAACTCCTGAGCATCGTAACAAGCGCGCTGGCTTGTTCACTGATGATGGCTTTCTTGCATGGCGCAAGGCTAAGGATGCTTCCCTCACTCCTAAGTCTTCTGGTGATAGTCCCTCCTTCCAACATCCTACACCAACCCGTTCCGTCACAGCATCACCTCCTCTGCACATCACAAAGCCATCCTTGCCTACATTCCTTTATTCCAAGGTTCCTAATACACGAAGCTATGTCCCTTCTCCACTCCCTAACAACTATGGGGAGATTCTTGATGGCCCCCCAACCTCTCACATCTACAGCAAGACCCCTACCGGTACCCCTGTTACTGAAGATGACTTTGGTCCCCCTGAGCTAGCATATTTTGATGTCAGTGACGCCACACCTCCACCTATCAATCCTGCTACCCCATCTGTTGGTCCATCTACAGTAGTTGTTACTGATGAAGAAGGCAACGCCCAATTTGACGCTGATGGCACACCCATCACCATCCCTGCTATCCCTGTTGCCGACTTGCAAGGTCGCTCTTTTCTCATGGCTCTTCCTGATGGCACACAGAAAAGAATGACAGTTGTTGACATTGAAAACAGTCTTGAGAAAAACAAAGACTTCATCAAGTTCAAATGCAAGCATACAGATGATGAACTTGAAGATATCATAGCCTACAATGACGTCATGAATTACATCCACAGGGATGTAACTCAAGAAGATGGCAAACTTTGGTCTTTTCGACGCATACTTGGTCATCAAGGTCCCCTTGACAACAAGCACCCACAATACAAAGGTTCCAAATACAACCTATGGATTGAATGGGAAAACATGGAGCGCACCTATGAACCTCTCTCCAATGTAGCTGCAGACGACCCTGTTACTGTAGCCAAATATGCAAAGGACAACAATATGCTTGATCAACCTGGGTGGAAACATCTCAAACGCATTGTTTCCCTTGCCCGAAGAACCAAGAAGCTAGACAGGCTAATCCACCAAGCCAAGCTCCGCTCCTTTCGAACTGCTCCACAGTACCAGTATGGATTCAAAGTACCTCGAAATCATGACGAGGCCATCCAGTTTGATACAGCAAATGGCAACACCAAATGGCAGGATGCCATAGCGCTGGAAATGTCACAGCTCCAAGAATATGACACCTTTATTGACAAAGGTATCTACAAGGCTAGCAATATACCCATTGGCTTCCAACAGATCAAGGTCCACATGATTTATGCAGTCAAGCATGATGGCCGACACAAAGCCCGGCTAGTTGCAAATGGCAATCTCACTGAAGCTCCCATTCACAGTGTGTATGCAGGGGTTGTTTCCCTTCGTGGCTTGCGCATGTGCCTATTCCTTGCTGAGCTGAATAGCTTAGAAGCATGGGGAACTGACATTGGTAATGCATACCTCGAAGCTGTTACCTGTGAAAAAGTATGCATCAAGGCTGGCGCTGAATTTGGATCACTAGAAGGCCACCTCCTATTGATTTACAAGGCCCTATATGGACTTCGATCATCTGGCAAGTGCTTTGGTGATCTACTTGCTGCCTGCCTCGTTGAACTAGGCTTTGAAAGATCCAAGGCAGAGCCCGAAATCTTTATCAAGCCTGGCAACAACAAACATGGGGAGCCAGTATATGAGCTCATATGCACATATGTTGATGACCTCTGCTTATGTATGGCCAATCCAGAAGCCTTTCTGATAATCCTACAGTCTGAACCTTATAATTTCAAATTAAAGGGTTCTGGGCCAATGAACTTTCATTTGGGATGTGGATTCGAAAGAGATGAACATGGTGTGCTCTGCATGAACCCCATCAAGTTCATCGAGAAAATGGAGGCCTCGTATGTACAAATGTTTGGCTGCAAACCTACCACCAGATTCCACTCACCACTTGCTGAGAACGACCACCCAGAGCTAGACTCAACATCCTTTCTAAGCGATACTGATATCCAAAAGTATCAAAGCATGATTGGTTCACTTCAATGGGTCATAGCTATTGGACGTTTTGACGTGCAGACTGCTGTTATGACATTGTCAAGCTTCCGAGTCCAACCTAGGGAAGGCCATCTCAACAGAGCCAAAAGAATCTATGGTTACATCTCTAAGTTTCGACACTTCAAAATCCGATTCAGAGTGGGCATACCAGATTTTGTACTCACTGAAGGTACCAGCACAGACTGGTCCAATACAGTGTATGGGGAGCACTCCGAGGACCTCCCTAGTGATGCTCCTAAACCCCTGGGTAAGGTGGTTGTGTTGTCTCATTTCTATGATGCAAACTTAATGCATGACATCCTAAGTGGTAAGGCTGTCACTGGTATCCTGCACTTTGCAAACAAGACCCCCATCATGTGGTTCTCCAAGAAGCAAGCAACATCTGAAACAGCCACCTTTGGCGCTGAGTTTGTATCTGCTAGAACCTGTATTGAACAAATTGTTGACATTCGACAGTCATTCAGGTATCTTGGTACTAGAGTACACGACACATCCTACACGTGGGGAGACAATGAAAAGATGATCCAAACCTCTACATTCCCATATGCGAGGCTCCACAAGAGGCATCACATTCTCTCATATCACTATGTTAGAAGCATGATCGCAAGAGGTTTCATCCTCATGCAACATCTTGCAGGCAAGGATAATTGTGCTGATATCCTCACCAAGCATTGGGGACACTCAGTAGTGTATCCTTTACTCAAGCCCATCTTTCACTACTGTGGGAACACCGGTGATTTGTTGCAGGATGACTGCACCAGATACTAGAGGATGCTTTCATGTGGACACATGGGGAGTATTAAATTCCTTTCGTGTCTAGGTTGGTAGAGGTACGAGATCGAAAATAATGAGACCTCGAACGATCGAGTTCGATACTTAAACTGAAAGAGAAGAATCGATCGTCACTCCACAGGATCGATCGTCACTCCAATTCGATACTTAGTACTCAAGGAAAGAACACACACTAGAGGTTCGCACACGCAATCTCTTGTTAAGTGTGCTGTTTTCAAGAAAAGACAGCAGAGGTTCGAAGCGCTGCTCACGAACTTGTTTATCTGCTGTGTAAAAATACGTGTTGTATCAGCGGCAACACGGTATTTCCCCGTAACACGGTATTTTACCGTATAATATATTCGTAACAAAGTGCTGTATTAGCGGCAGCACGCTTTAAAGCGGTAACTTGCTCTCCAGCAAGCCAACACGCTTATACTTTTAGATTATTTGATTATTCAACCTTAAACCTTGCATCGGACGTTCTTGCGTCCTACTGTAGAACTACAAGCCTAAGATCTATCTGATTGCGTCGGTACCGATAGTCAGAATAGATCTGGTTGGATCAACATCCAACCGTAGTGGATATCAGAGAAATATTAGACCAAAACAGACCGGCACCTCAACCGGCCTGCAGCTAAAGCTCCTGTTGCCCTCCTTTGCCTTTGGATTGAATCAGCTCAACAGCCAGTTTCAAAAGGAAATTAACAAAGGGCTCCTGGAGATGAACCCATAGATGCGTTGATTGCGCACCTGGTTGCGTGCATGCAAGTAGCTAACGCATTGTCCATGAGCTGTGTGGCCTGTGTGTTGGTTTGAGGCGGATTCACATGTACTAATATGCGTAGGGTGTCTGCAATGGTATGATGAGCCCTTTCGCAGACGGCATTGCTCTGAGGATTTTTGACTGTGGTAGCTACACCCTCAATTCCATAGGCTGCCAGTGTATTTTGGAATTCGTGGCCTAGGAACTCTCCACCATTGTCATAGACACACTTGACTGGCCTTGGATATCTGGATAACCAGCAGTTGTTGAACTGGTTGGAGACATGTTGACTTGATTTATCTCTGATGCGAATGATTTCCAGCAGGTTGGTGACTGGGTCAATGCACGTGAGAGCCTTGAAGTTGTAAACTTTTCCTTGGGCTGTTACTTTCCATGGTCCAATCAAATCCACATGCACTTCACTGAATGGTGCCAATGGCGCTTGCTTGGGCGCCAGCAATCCATAACTAGCATTTCTGCTCTTGTACTTGATGCAATCATCCGGGCATATGTATTCTTGGCACAGCTTCGCAAGACGTTCCACGTGGAACCTGGCGGCTATTGTTTGGTTGAGCCTGGTGGATCCACAGTGCCCTAATAGTAGATGGTACCACTTGAGTAGTTGTGGAGCAAGGGAGGTTGGAATGTAGATTTTCCATTCTTCTCTGGTTTCTGCTTTGGAGTAGCATGCAATTTCTTGATTACCAAGTTGTTGTTTGAAGAAGGTTGGTAATTGTAGCTTGGCTGGTAGCGTCTCATCGTTTTGTTGATGTTGAGCGATATTGGTGTAATTCACTGGGCATTCCATCTCCTGGAGTGTTGGTAGGTTGACCAGACACTCATTGTTCAGTAGACATGAATATAATTCATCGTCTGCGTCATGGCATAGGTTTGGGAATACCTCTGGGAATTCTTGTAGAAAAAGCTCTTCATCTGCTTGTTCAGGGACGTCTAACTTGAGAAAATCGATTAAAGTTCCTTTGCCTTGCTTCTGTTTCTCCCCCACTGTAGGTGGATCCATCCTGGGTAATCTTGAGAATGCGTCCGCGAGGACATTCTTGGGTCCTTCCACATAATTCCACTTGAGGTTGTATTCTTGGAGAAAGAGATTCCATCTGAGTACCCGTTGTGGAGAGAGGGTTTTTGAAGGTGAGATTCTTGTGGTCTGTGTAAATGTTGAGTTCACAGCCTAATAGTAGTTCTCTGTATTCCTTGCAACACAGGACTATTGCAAGTAGTTCCTTTTCTGTCGTAGTATAATTCTTCTGAGCTGCATTCAGCTTCTTGGACCAATAAGCAATTGGTTTTCCTTTTTGTAGGATCGCTGCGCCAAGTTGTAGATCTGATGCATCTGTGTAGATATCAAATGGGAGATTCAGATCCGGGTATGTGTTCAGCGCGTCGCTTGCTATCATGGCTTTCATTTCTTCAAAGGCTTTTTCCTGAGCCAGCCCCCATGTGAAGGCCGACTTTGTTGTTGTTTTAGGCTGCCCATTGGCAGTCTTCTTTGGGGTTCCCGTGAGTTCAAACAAAGGAGAGAGGACATGTGATCTTCTTGGCCACATGTCCCGGTAGTAACCAACAGCGCCTAGAAAGGACTTGACTTGAGTGATTGTTTTGGGTCTGTCCATTCTCAGAATAGCTTCAATTTTCTTCTTCCAAGGTTTCACGGCTTCTGGAGTCATCCAAAATCCGAGGAAGTCAGTTTCCTGTACAGCCCAGTCACATTTGAGGGGGTTGCACTTGAGACCATTTTCATTCAGTCGATGCAGAATTGTGTCCACTGTTTGCATGTGGTGGTTGAAGGTGTCATTTGTCCAGATTCCAATGTCATCAATATAGACGGTGCAGTCGGTACCTTGCAAAATGTCCTCCATCAGTTGCTGCGCGACATCCGGAGAGATTTTCACGCCCATTGGCAGCCTTTGGTATTCATAGCAGCCATATGGTGTGACAATCGTGCACAGTTTCTTGCTTGGTTCATCCAATTCAAAACAGTAGTATTGCATGGACAAGTCAATCTTGGTGAAATGGGTGTATTTGCCGCGTCGATGCATGATGTCCTGAATTCTTGGTATTGGATATGGTCTTCTGACTAGCAGTTCATTGAGTTCTCGAAAATCTGACACCCAACGGACCCTGTTATCCTTCTTTGGAATAATAAAAGTAGGAAATGCCCATTCAGCTGGGCCATCACATCTTTTGAGGACTCCATCATCTACCAGATTCTGGAGCTCCCTTTTGAATAGTTCTTCTCTTTTGTATGTGACTGCATATGGCTTCTTGTGGACTGGCTTAGCATCGGGCTTCAGTTTGAGTGAGATTTTCTTGTGCGGGTATTTTCCTAGTTTGCCATTGAAAACGTTTGGATATTTGGATAGGACAGCTTGGAATTGTTGTTTTTCTAACGCTGTCATATGCGCTTGCTGTTCTGCAACTGATGTTGGATCCGTGGCTTCATAGGCTCTGTCAAGGATGATGGGCGACGAAGATACTGCATCATGCGCAAATAGCTCAGAATCAATGGATTCTTCCAGTAATGCTTGAAAATATGCTTCTTGCAGATCTGGAGTAATATCAAAACTGGCTGTTTCGCGCATTGGAATTTGTCGGTTGTTCCATTGAATCATGCTGGATTCAAATAACAAGTTGATATTGGTGCTGCATAGAAAGTCTCGACCGAAGATAATATCATATCTGCATGATTTGGATTCAAATAATCTGGCCTCACAACGCTCGATTGTTGTGTTCCCAAATTCTTGTAGCTTGAGATTCTTCATTATGACAAACAACGAGGTGTCGAATGATCCATTGGCTGTGGTTGTGATGGTCCTTGTTTTGGATTGGATTGGTAGAACTCCAAAGGGAAGGGCCCTTTTGTTGATGAGGGTTGTTGTGCTGCCACTGTCGAGTAGGGCAAGCATTGTTTTTGTTGTTTTTACAGGAATGCCTTGAATGTATTGGATGGTTGTTAAAACAATTGGAGCCACATCGCTCCTCTTTGTTTTGGTAGCTACGGGATATTCCGTATTTGGTTGTACTAGGGTTGTACTTTTTGCTAGGCGAGACGTCCAGCTTGTTGTCATCGAGCGTGTCGATGTCGATGTCGCTGCCCCATTATTTCGGTCGTTCGTACCCGTGCCAATAGAATCGTCATTCATTTTGGCTGTATTTTTGGCTTCTGTACCCTTATTTTTCTTTTTACCGACGCGTTCATCCTGTTCAAACTGGACTCGTCGTGAGCTTTTGTCAACATCAGATATATGTTCTGTAGGTTTCTCCCCTTCTGTGGAGAGAGTTCCTCCTGCGAGCCCAATTGGTATTAAATTCCTTTCGTGTCTAGGTTGGTAGAGGTACGAGATCGAAAATAATGAGACCTCAAACTTACCGGGCTCATTCTTACGATCGAGTTCAATACTTAAACTGGAAGAGAAGAATCAATCGTCACTCTGATTTGATACTTAGTACTCAAAGAAAGTATGCACACTAGAGGTTCGCACATGCAATCTCTTGTTAAGTGTGCTGTTTTCAAGAAAAGACAGCAGAGGTTCGAAGTGCTGCTCACGAACTTGTTTATCTGCTGAAATACGTGTTGTATTAGCGGCAACACGATATTTTTCCCCGTAACACGGTACTTTACCGTATATTTGTAACAAAGTGCTGTATTAGCGGCAGCACGAGCGCTATCTTGCTCTCCAGCAAGCTGAAGCGCATACTTTTAGATTACTTGATTATTCAACCTTAAACCTTGCACCGGACGTTCTTGCGTCCTACTGTAGAACTACAAGCCCAAGATCTAACTGATTGCGTCGGTTGCCGATAGTCAGAATAGATCTGGTTGGATTAGCATTCAACCGTAGTGGATATCAGAGAAATATTAGACCACAACAGACCGGCACCTCAACCGGCCTGCAGCTACAGCTCCTGCTGTTCTTCTTTGCCTTTGGATTGAATCAGCTCAACAGCCAGTTTCAAAAGGAAAATAACAGATTAACAGTCGCAAGCTTGTTGAAGCTTGCAAAAGAAGAAGACGACGACAGTAGAAGAACTCGACGCCGACGACGACAGTAGAAGAACTCGACGCCGACGACAACCCGACAGAAGATTATCAATTGACTCGACTACGGACGACGATTGATAGTTCTCTGATCCGATTACACCATAAACCACCGACTGCAATTACCAATTGATAATTGCCTTACCCCATACACAACAACGTCATTTACGTTCGAGAGGCGAAACAATTGAGAGCCAACACCAACCAACGACGTTACGAATTAATCGATTTTTTTTCGTAATCGAATCTTCGTTGTTTTCCAACACATCTCTATTGCCAACACAGCGATACAAGAAACAATCCATCTGCGGATCATCGAACGATCAACTACGGACGACGATTGATAGTTCTCTGATTTGCAACAACGTACATGTCTAACGTCCCCATTGCCGGTCGAACCCGTAGCAGGTCCGCAGGATTCCAAACACTCCAACCCGGAAGTGCTGCAACCACATCCCTCCTGCCCACAACTGACATGGCACCCGATCAACAGAATAATCCAACCCAAGATGATGAGGAGGACACGTCTATCACAGACCTTTTCCCATCATTTGATCAAGCACTAGCCACTTTCTTGCACGACTCCTTGGACGTCCCAAAGGAGTCCCGCAGCACCTTGTGTGAGGCGCTCATTGATAGTCAGTACAAAACATGGTTGGATTTCCTATACATCGAGAACATTGGTGATCTAGCATACCTTGAGAGGGGAACAAGAACACCACTCTCCCGACATGTACAGCTGAACCTACAACGAGTCATCGATTTTGGACAACATCTTACCTCACAAGGATTAGACTGGGAAGATCGAACCCACTACTCCAAAGATGCCTTCAAGGGTTACTGCAGAGGAATTGTCAAGGCCAGAAGAGAATCTGCGGCTGATGTTGGAACAGTGGCCCACGTCGGCACATCCCAACGACAACAAGAAAGATCCTCCAAACCCATCGAACAGCTGAGATATGAATCATGGACTAAGAAAGCAAGGGATGAAACCACATTTCCAACCCTTCAAAATGATGCAACGTTCGAGCGATGGCTTGTCAAATTCAAGGCCAAGCTGGAAACATCTGACATAGACACTCGCACCTTCCTTGATCCTAGTTGGCCTGATGTACCACTCATCGGGTATGAGAAGGCCCTCCATGACAAGCAGTGTGCATTCTTCTGGACTCTTGTTCTACATGCTCTCCAGAGTGACCTCTCCTACTCCTGTGTGCTCAGCCATACCACCTCGAGAGACGGCAGACAAGCTTTCTTTGACTTCGTTGCACTGCATGACAGGTCCAAATCCAAAGTATATGATACCTCCATTGTGATGCAGCATCTATTGGACATTGACTTAAGGGTATGGAAGGACACCAAAGTCAAGTTTATCACCCAGTGGTTTGCCCAGCTAGAACACCTCAACACGCTACGAGATCCGCAACGGCCACTTGACTTTGACACTGTCAAAACACATCTCTGCAAGGCCTGTAGTAGCAGCTTCCAGCTCAGCGAACAATTCTGCAAAGTTGAGGATCCCCCTGCAGCCCAGGATATGATTAAGTTCAGACAGCATGAAGCTGTCGCCATCAGCGAATTGAAAAATATCCTCCTCCTTGAAGCCACCAGACTGGATTCCCAAGCTTCCCTGTCCCAACCTCGAAGTCGGATGTCTGTCAAAGCCAACACCCATGATTTCTCTTCTGTGACGCAGTCCACATATTCTGGCATAACTGATGACTCGGCATCATATTTACCTCCTATTGATTTTGATGGCGACTATCAGGACTACGCTGTTTACAAGGCTGGCAGGACCCCAGACCCAACCACAAGACTACCATCTGCAGTTTGGAAAACTCTCTCAAAACAAGGTATGAAGCATTGGCTTGGTTTTACCGCTGATGACAAGAAGCGACTAGTTGCTTGCCTCCGGCCTGAGCTCCTTGATGCTGCATTACCACCGGACCCCAATTCCAGCAAGCCTATCACACGTCGGGCTTATGAGCATCATACTGATGAGCAGGACCCCTCACCCACTACTGAGCAAGTCCTATCGCCTGCTGACGAGAGCTCCGCCAGATCTGCATTCCATGCATCACTTGGTGTATACAAATCATCTTCCCAATCAGACACCAGGCCTCTCAGGTCTTCTGTTTCTCCTGCACACCCAGCCCGATTCCTTGCAGACAACCCTAATATACTTTACAAGAAAGAAGGCAATGTCTATATCCCTGTTGAACAAACCTCTAGATCAGTGAACTTTCACTATTGGGCACCGATGGAATGTGAATCTCCTGTTTCATCAACAACCCCCTTCACTACTTATCACTCAAGCAAAACTGCTGTATCCACACCTGGTTCTGCTATGGTTGACAGAGGTGCAAATGGATGTATCATCGGAAATGACGCATGTCTCATCTCTAAAGATATTCCCCCAAGATATGTCAACGTCACCGGTATAAACAATCACCAAATCCAGAACATCCCTATTGCAACATGCGGCGCCTACTCTGTCTCCAACAGAGGTCCTGTCATTATCATCTTTCATGAGAGTGCATACACCGGCCAACACCCATCTATCCTGTCTTCCCCCCAGATGGAAGCATACCACTCAATCGTGGATGATTCCTCTATCAAGACAGGCGGCTCCCAAGTCATTACCACTACTGATGGTCATGTCTTTCCACTCAGTATATGCCATGGCTTACCTTATCTTGCTATGCGCAAGTATACCAGTGCAGAATTCGATAGTCTTCCCCACGTCATAATGACAAGTGATCAGCATTGGAACCCATCTGTACTGGATAACGCGTATACCCCACAGGATGATACATTCATTCAGAAATACCCGCCTGTTTCCACATCACTTCCATATCAAGCTTATGATGAATTTGGCGCGCTTAGGGATATCAACATTGGCACCTCCTCCACAGTCACCTCATTCTTGTCCAACAGCACTACCTCCTCCCTACAGGCCTTGGATGTTTCTGATACTTCATTTTGGCTTAGCCCCACTGATTACATTCATCAAGACATCCTTAGTAGGTGCTCTAATCAATCTCCTTCCACCTTTATCACTGCTGCAGCCCATGTTCAATCGCCCACCGATATTGATTACCTGTCCCTGAAACCCTTCTTTGGATGGATCTCCCTTGACCGTATCAAGGCCACTTTCAACAATTCCACACAGTATGGCTCATTGTCTCTGAGTCCCGATGGTAACATCTTCAAAAGGTTCCAATCACCACAGCCTGCCATGAATGTCAGGCCTTTCAATGATGATGTCCTCTCTGATGTCATCTATTCAGACACCCCTGCTATCAATGGTGGTTCCAAAATTGCTCAAGTTTTCTTTGGTCGAAAATCTCATATCATCCATGTTGAAGAAATGAAGACTACTGCTGATTTTCTTCCTTGTCTCCAAGGTTTTGTTCGACAATGGGGTAGACCACTCAGATTGCTCTGTGATCATGGATCTTATCAGTCCAGCAAATCTGTTCTTGACTACCTCAAGATGATGTGGATTGGCTTATGGCAAAGTGAACCATACCATCAACACCAAAATCTTTTTGAACGGCGATACCAGACCTTCAAACGCATTGTCAATAGAATCATGGATCGCACGGGCACTCCACCACACCTCTGGCTTCTTTGCATGCGATATGTTGGCCGCCTCATGAATCATTTGTCTGATCCCACTCTCTCTGACAAACAGCCTTTCTTTATTGCTACTGGTACCATTGGTGATATCAGTCCCTCCCTTAGTTTCTTCTGGTTTGAGCCCGTATACTACAAGACTCCAGATACACAGTTTGGCTCTCAGACCACTGAATGCCTTGGCCACTTTGTTGGCATTGCTGAACATGTTGGCAATAGCTTATGTTTCACTATCTGGGATCCCATCACCAATAAGCTCCTTGACCGCTCTGGTGTACGCACTGCTTTAACTCCCGAGCATCGCAACAAACGTGCTGGATTGTTCACTGATGATGGCTTTCTTGCATGGCGCAAGGCCAAAGATGCTTCCATCACTCCTAAATCTTCTGGTGATAGTCCCTCCTTTCGACATCCTTCCTCCCCCAGTCCGGTCCCAGCATCATCTACTCTGCGCCTTCCAAAGCCATCCTTGCCTACCTTCCTTTATTCCAAGGTTCCTAATACACAAAGCTATGTACCTTCTCCACTCCCTAACAACTATGGGGAGATTCTTGATGGTCCTCCAACACTCCACATCTTCAGCAAAACCCCTGTCGGTGTCCCTGCCACTGAAGATGATTTTGGTCCCCCCGAGTTAGCATATTTTGATGTTAGTGACGCCATACCTTCAACCACCAACCCGGCTATCCCGTCTGTAGACCCATCTGAGGTAGTTGTTACTGATGAAGAAGGCAACGCCCAATTTGACGATGATGGCAAACCTATCACCGTCCCTGCTATCCCTGTTGCTGACTTGCAAGGTCGCTCTTTTCTTATGCCCCTCCCTGATGGCACCCAGAAAAGAATGACAGTTGTTGACGTTGAAAACAGTCTTGAGCAAAACAAGGACTTCATCAAATTCAAGTGCAAGCATACAGATGATGAACTTGAAGATATCATAGCATACAATGACGTCATGAACTACATCCACAGGGATGTAACTCAAGAAGATGGCAAACTTTGGTCTTTTCGACGCATACTTGGTCATCAAGGTCCCCTTGACAACAAGCACCCACAATACAAAGGTTCCAAATACAACCTATGGATTGAATGGGAAAACATGGAGCGCACCTATGAACCTCTCTCCAATGTAGCTGCAGACGACCCTGTTACTGTCGCCAAATATGCAAAGGACAACAACATGCTTGATCAACCTGGTTGGAAACATCTCAAACGCATTGTTTCCCTTGCCCGAAGAACCAAGAAGCTAGACAGGCTAATCCATCAAGCCAAACTTCGCTCCTTTCGAACTGCTCCACAGTACCAGTATGGATTCAAGGTACCTCGCAATCATGAAGAAGCCATCCAGTTTGACACAGCCAATGGCAATACCAAATGGCAGGATGCCATAGCGCTGGAAATGTCACAGCTTCAAGAATATGACACCTTTATTGACAAAGGTATCTACAAGGCTAGCAATATACCCGTTGGTTTCCAACAAATCAAGGTCCACATGATTTATGCAGTCAAGCACGATGGCCGACACAAAGCCCGGCTAGTTGCAAATGGTAATCTTACTGAAGCTCCCATTCACAGTGTGTATGCAGGAGTTGTTTCACTCAGAGGCTTGCGCATGTGCCTCTTCCTTGCTGAACTGAATAGTTTAGAAGCATGGGGAACCGACATTGGGAATGCATACCTAGAAGCTGTTACCTGTGAAAAGGTATGCATCAAGGCTGGCGCTGAATTTGGATCACTAGAAGGCCACCTCCTATTGATTTACAAGGCCCTATATGGCCTTCGATCATCTGGCAAGTGTTTTGGTGATCTACTTGCTGCCTGCCTCGTTGAACTAGGCTTTGAAAGATCCAAGGCAGAGCCCGAAATCTTTATCAAGCCTGGCAACAACAAACATGGGGAGCCAGTATATGAGCTCATATGCACATATGTCGATGACCTCTGCTTATGTATGGCCAATCCCGAAGCCTTTCTGATAATCCTACAGTCTGAACCTTATAATTTCAAATTAAAGGGTTCTGGGCCAATGAACTTTCATTTGGGATGTGGATTCGAAAGAGATGAACATGGTGTGCTCTGCATGAACCCCATCAAGTTCATCGAGAAAATGGAGGCCTCATATGTACAAATGTTTGGCTGCAAACCTACCACCAGATTCCATTCACCACTTGCTGAGAACGACCACCCAGAGCTAGACTCAACATCCTTCCTAAGTGATACTGATATCCAAAAGTATCAAAGCATGATTGGTTCACTTCAATGGGTCATAGCTATTGGACGTTTTGACGTGCAGACTGCTGTTATGACATTGTCAAGCTTCCGAGTCCAACCTAGGGAAGGCCATCTCAACAGAGCCAAAAGAATCTATGGTTACATCTCTAAGTTTCGACACTTCAAAATTCGATTCAGAGTGGGCATACCAGATTTTGTACTCACTGAAGGTACCAGCACAGACTGGTCCAATACAGTGTATGGGGAGCACTCCGAGGACCTCCCTAGTGATGCTCCTAAACCCCTGGGTAAGGTGGTTGTGTTATCTCATTTCTATGATGCAAACTTAATGCATGACATCCTAAGTGGTAAGGCTGTCACTGGTATACTGCATTTTGCAAACAAGACCCCCATCATGTGGTTCTCCAAGAAGCAAGCAACATCTGAAACAGCCACCTTTGGCGCTGAGTTTGTATCTGCTAGAACCTGCATTGAGCAAATTGTTGACATTCGACAGTCATTCAGGTATCTTGGTACTAGAGTACACGACACATCCTACACGTGGGGAGACAATGAAAAGATGATCCAAACTTCTACATTCCCATATGCGAGGCTCCACAAGAGGCATCACATTCTCTCATATCACTATGTTAGAAGCATGATCGCAAGAGGTTTCATCCTCATGCAACATCTTGCAGGCAAGGATAACTGTGCCGACATTCTCACCAAGCATTGGGGACACTCAGTAGTGTATCCTTTACTCAAGCCCATCTTTCACTACTGTGGAAACACCGGTGATTTGTTGCAGGATGACTGCACCAGATACTAGAGGATGCTTTCATGTGGACACATGGGGAGTATTAAATTCCTTTCGTGTCTAGGTTGGTAGAGGTACGAGATCGAAAATAATGAGACCTCAAACTTACCGGGCTCATTCTTACGATCGAGTTCAATACTTAAACTGGAAGAGAAGAATCAATCGTCACTCTGATTTGATACTTAGTACTCAAAGAAAGTATGCACACTAGAGGTTCGCACATGCAATCTCTTGTTAAGTGTGCTGTTTTCAAGAAAAGACAGCAGAGGTTCGAAGTGCTGCTCACGAACTTGTTTATCTGCTGAAATACGTGTTGTATTAGCGGCAACACGATATTTTTCCCCGTAACACGGTACTTTACCGTATATTTGTAACAAAGTGCTGTATTAGCGGCAGCACGAGCGCTATCTTGCTCTCCAGCAAGCTGAAGCGCATACTTTTAGATTACTTGATTATTCAACCTTAAACCTTGCACCGGACGTTCTTGCGTCCTACTGTAGAACTACAAGCCCAAGATCTAACTGATTGCGTCGGTTGCCGATAGTCAGAATAGATCTGGTTGGATTAGCATTCAACCGTAGTGGATATCAGAGAAATATTAGACCACAACAGACCGGCACCTCAACCGGCCTGCAGCTACAGCTCCTGCTGTTCTTCTTTGCCTTTGGATTGAATCAGCTCAACAGCCAGTTTCAAAAGGAAAATAACAATTGGCTGTGCCAAATTGGCATCCAGGTCCTGTGGAGCTGGAGGCAGGGTGACTGCTCTTGTTTGGCCTCAAGGAAGCCAAATTTGCTCACCGCTCTGTACGCTGTGTTCTGCTTTGCCGCCATGTTGTTGGAGGAAAGCTTCCTTTGCGCGCTGCATGTGTGCTTGGAATGATTCATTGCTGGCTGTGGTAGTTTTGCCGGCTGAGTCATTATTGTTTTTCTTGTCGGCGCGCTGCTTTTTCTTCTGTTTGGAATACCTGTTCTTGGGACACTCGGACCAATCATGGTGGTGTCCAGAAATGCGACAGGGATTAGAAGATTTTTGTCCTTGGTTTTTGTTGTTGGTTTTGCGTACACTTTCAAAGTGGCAAGTTTGTTCTTAGTCCGGTCAAAGCTGGAATCATAGGTGATTGGTGGTTCTCGATGCAATCCGGTTGACATGGTTGGTACTTGCCTGGTTTGATATTCAGATTGTTTATTTTGTTTGATTTCAGTGTTTTCCGATGATTTCGATGTTTTCGATGATTTTGATGTTTTCTGATGTAGAGACAGGAATTTGTTGATTAACAATGTCGAATTGGTGTGAGACCACTTTTGTTTCCGTAAGTTATTTGTTAGCGAAAAACCGTTGTCGTTCGAAAATTCGTTAGCGAAAAATCGTTCGAAAAATTCGTTTCGAAAGCTCGATCGTTATTCTACAGTAGCTGTAAGAGTAATTACTGTGTAACACACTAGGGGTAGAATTTGAGTAGGAGTGATAATTATGAATGGATTAATACTTTACGAAAATGGATGGAAACTTAACAGATAAAATAATGAGCGATCGGGCCATGCTGGCTTCGATCGCTCATGGACATTCATATAGAGTGGGGATATGAATCATGCCGCCCGCCTGGCATCAGTATACCATTGTATACAGATGATGCTTCGCTACTTAATGATTCTTAGAGTAGACCAAGTCTCATTAATTCGATCGCACGTATCCTTCGAATGGTATCTTGGATAGTACGACTCGTACGGTAGATTGATAGTAGTACGTACGGGTATTACATAGCTCGGTACGTACGTACCTTGGCTTGTATGTCCGTAGTACGTTACAAAAGCGTGCTGCCGCTAACAAATACAGCACGATACGAGTATTTTATACGGTAATATACCGTGTGTTACGAGAAAATATCGTGTTGTCGCTAATACAACACGTATTTTGTGCAGCAGAAAGAAAACAAGTTCGTGAGCACAAAGATCGAACCTCTGCTGTCTTTTCTTGAAAACAAAACACTTAACGAGATGACTAGCATATGCTAGTGCCTGCCGTGTGTTTCTCTTGGATCTCTAAGTATCGATAATTCGATCGTACCAGTGACAATCATTTGGCTCGCAAGGTTGAGCCATTTGGTCAATAATGAGACACTTGGCTCGCAAGACTGAGCCATATGGTAAATAATGAGATACCCGGCTCGCAAGATCGAGCCATTTGGTCACCAAAATGAGATATTTTGGCTCACAGATTGAGCCATTTGGGCCATAAGGTTAAATATTATGATTCGCGTACAACCAAGCTGGACGCGTGTGGGTAAAGAATGAGATGCCACTGTACCATTGTTACATACGGTTATGCTGGACATGAAAGGAATTTAATACTCCCCATGTGTCCATGAGAAACCCTTCTCTAAGATCCAATGCAATCGTCCTGTAGTAAATCACCTGTGTTTCCACAGTAGTGAAAGATGGGCTTGAGCAATGGATACACCACTGAATGTCCCCAATGCTTTGTTAGGATATCAGCACAATTATCTTTGCCCGCAAGATGTTGCATGAGGATGAAGCCTCTAGCTATCATGCTTCTGACATAGTGATATGATAGAATGTGATGCCTCTTGTGGTGCCTTGCATATGGGAATGTAGAGGTTTGGATCATCTTTTCATTGTCTCCCCACGTGTAGGATGTGTCGTGTACTCTAGTACCAAGATACCTGAATGACTGTCGAATGTCAACAATTTGCTCAATGCAGGTTCTAGCAGATACAAACTCAGCGCCAAAGGTGGCTGTTTCAGATGTTGCTTGCTTCTTGGAGAACCACATGATGGGGGTCTTGTTGGCAAAATGCAGAATACCAGTTACAGCTTTGCCACTTAGAATGTCATGCATTAAGTTAGCATCGTAAAAATGAGACAGTACAACTACCTTGCCGAGGGGGGTAGGAGCATCACTTGGTAGATCTTCAGAATGCTCCCCATATACGGTATTGGACCAGTCTGTACTGGTGCCTTCAGTGAGTACAAAATCTGGTATGCCCACTCTGAATCGGATTTTGAAGTGTCGAAACTTGGAGATGTAACCATAGATTCTTTTGGCTCTGTTGAGATGGCCTTCCCTAGGTTGCACTCGAAAGCTTGACAATGTCATAACAGCAGTCTGCACGTCAAAACGTCCAATGGCTATGACCCATTGAAGTGATCCAATCATGCTTTGATACTTTTGGATATCAGTATCGCCTAGGAAGGATGTTGAGTCTAGCTCTGGGTGGTCGTTCTCAGCAAGTGGTGAATGGAATCTGGTGGTAGGTTTGCAGCCAAACATTTGTACATACGAGGCCTCCATTTTCTCAATGAACTTGATGGGGTTCATGCAGAGCACACCATGTTCATCTCTTTCGAATCCACATCCCAAATGAAAGTTCATTGGCCCAGAACCCTTTAATTTGAAATTATAAGGTTCAGACTGTAGGATTATCAGAAAGGCTTCAGGATTGGCCATACATAAGCAGAGGTCATCAACATATGTGCATATGAGCTCATATACTGGCTCCCCATGTTTGTTGTTGCCAGGCTTGATAAAGATTTCGGGCTCTGCCTTGGATCTTTCAAAACCCAGTTCAACGAGGCAGGCAGCAAGTAGATCACCAAAACACTTGCCAGATGATCGAAGGCCATATAGGGCCTTGTAAATCAATAGGAGGTGGCCTTCTAGTGATCCAAATTCGGCGCCAGCCTTGATGCATACTTTCTCACAGGTAACAGCTTCAAGGTATGCATTACCAATGTCAGTTCCCCATGCTTCTAAGCTATTCAGTTCAGCAAGGAATAGGCACATGCGCAGGCCCCGAAGAGAAACAACTCCTGCATATACACTGTGGACAAGAGTTTCAGTGAGATTGCCATTTGCAACTAGCCGGGCTTTGTGTCGGCCATCATGCTTGACCGCATAAATCATGTGGACCTTGATTTGTTGAAAACCAATGGGTATATTGCTAGCCTTGTAGATGCCTTTGTCAATAAAGGTGTCATATTCTTGAAGCTGCGACATCTCTAAAGCTATGGCATCTTGCCATTTGGTGTTGCCATTTGCTGTATCGAACTGGGTGGCTTCTTCATGATTGCGAGGTACTTTGAATCCATACTGGTACTGTGGAGCAGTTTGAAAGGATCGAAGTTTGGCTTGGTGGATTAGCCTGTCTAGTTTCTTGGTTCTTCGGGCAAGGGAAACAATGCGTTTGAGATGTTTCCAACCAGGTTGATCAAGCATGTTGTGGTCCTTTGCATATTTGGCTACAGTAACAGGGTCATCTGCAGCTACATTGGAGAGAGGTTCATAGGTACGCTCCATGTTTTCCCACTCAATCCATAGGTTGTATTTGGAACCTTTGTATTGGGGGTGCTTGTTGTCAAGGGGACCTTGATGACCAAGTATGCGTCGAAAAGACCAAAGTTTGCCATCTTCTTGAGTGATATCTCTGTGGATATAATTCATGACATCATTGTAGGCGATGATATCGTCAAGTTCATCATCTGTATGCTTGCACTTGAACTTGATGAAGTCTTTGTTTTGCTCAATGCTGTTTTCAACATCAACAACTGTCATTCTTTTCTGTGTGCCATCAGGGAGGGCCATTAGAAAGGATCAACCTTGCAAGTCAGCAGCGGGGATGGCAGGGATGGTGATGGGTTTGCCATCATCGTGAAATTGGGCATTGCCTTCTTCATCAGTAACAACTACCTCAGATGGGCCTACAGAAGGGGTAGCAGGATTGATGAGTGTAGGTGTGACTTCACTAACATCAAAATATGCTAGCTCAGGGGGACCAAAATCATCTTCAGTAGCAGGGACGCCGCTAGGGGTTTTGCTGAAGATATGAGGGGTTGGAGGACCATCAAGAATCTCCCCATAGTTGTTAGGGAGTGGAGAAGGTACATAGCTTCTTGTATTAGGAACCTTGGAATAAAGGAATGTAGGCAAGGATGGCTTTGTGATGGGCAGAGGAGGTGATGCTGGTATGGAACGGGATGGTGTAGGATGTTGGAAGGAGGGACGATCACCAGAAGACTTAGGAGTGAGGGAAGCATCCTTAGCCTTGCGCCATGCAAGAAAGCCATCATCAGTAAACAAGCCAGCGCGCTTGTTGCGATGCTCAGGAGTTAAAGCAGTGCGTACACCAGAGCGATCAAGGAGTTTATTGGTGATGGGATCCCATATGGTGAAACAAAGGCTGTTACCAACATGCGCAGCAATGCCAACAAAGTGACCAAGACATTCAGTGGTCTGGGAGCCAAACTGTGTATCTGGAGTCTTGTAGTATACGGGCTCAAACCAGAAGAAACTAAGGTAGGGACTGATGTCACCAATGATACCGGTAGCAATAAAGAAAGGCTGTTTGTCAGAGAGAGTGGGATCAGACAAATGATTCATGAGGCGGCCAACATATTTCATACAAAGAAGCCAGAGGTGTGGTGGAGTGCCCGTGCGATCCATGATTCTATTGACAATGCGTTTGAAGGTCTGGTACCGGCGTTCAAAGAGATTTTGGTGTTGATGGTATGGTTCACGTTGCCATAAGCCAATCCACATCATCTTGAGGTAGTCAAGAACAGATTTGCTGGACTGGTAAGATCCATGATCACAGAGCAATCTGAGTGGTCTACCCCATTGCCGAACAAAATTTTGGAGACAAGGGAGAAAATCAGCAGTAGTCCTCATTTCCTCAACATGAATGATATGGGATTTGCGACCAAAGAAAACTTGAGCAATCCTGGAACCACCATTGATAGCAGGGGTGTCGGAATAGATGACATCAGAGAGGACATCATCATTGAAAGGCCGGACATTCATGGCAGGCTGTGGTGATTGGAACCTTTTGAAGATGTTACCATCTGGACTAAGGGACAGTGAACCATACTGTGTGGAATTGTTGAAGGTGGCCTTGATACGGTCAAGGGAGATCCATCCAAAGAAGGGTTTCAATGACAGGTAGTCGATATCAGTGGGCGATTGAACATGGGCTGCAGCAGTGATGGAGGGGGAAGGAGACTGAGTAGAGCACCTACGAAGGATGGCTTGATGGATGTAATCAGTGGGACTGAGCCAAAACGAGGTATCACAAGCATCCAATGCTTGGAGGGCGGGAGTGGAGCTGTTGGACAGGAACGATGCGATCTCAGGAGACGAGCCAATGTTGATATCCCTGAGGGAGCCAAATTCATCATAGTCTTGATATGGAAGTGATGTGACAAGAGGCGGGTATTTCTGAATGAAGGTATCATCCTGGGGGGTATAAGCACGATCTAGGGTAGATGGGTCCCAATGTTGATCACTGGTCATGACAACATGAGGAAGATGAGCAAATTCATCACTGGTATACTTTCGCATGGCAAGATAAGGCAATCCATGGCATATACTGAGTGGAAAGACATAACCATCGGTGGTGGTGATGACTTGGGTGCCTCCTGTCTTGATAGAGGTGTCATCTACAATTGAGAAGTATGCTTCCATCTGAGGAGAAGACAGGATGGATGGGTGTTGTCCAGTGTAGGCACACTCATGAAAGATGATGATGACAGGACCCCTGTTGGAAACAGAGTACGCCCCACATGTAGCAATAGGAATGTTCTGGATTTGATGATTGTTGATACCAGTCACATTGACATACCTTGGTGGAATATCCTTGGAGATGAGACATGCATCATGTCCTATGATACATCCATTTGCGCCTCTGTCAACCATAGCATAACCGGGTGTGGAGACATTAGTTTTGCTAGAGTGATATGTGGCAATGGGGTGTGACGGTGAAACATGAGATTCACAGTCCGGCGATGCCCAATGGTGGAATTTCACAGACATGGAAGACTGGCTGGCAGGGACATAAACATTGCCTTCTTTCTTGTAAAGGATGTTAGGATTATCTGCAAGGAATCGGGCTGGATGTGCAGGAGAAACAGAAGACTTGAGGGGCCTGGTATCTTCGTGAGAAGATGTCTTGTATACACCAAGGGAAGCATGAAAGGCAGATCTGGCGGAGCTTTCTTCATCAGGTGAGAGGACTTGCTCATCATCAGTTGGTGAAGGGAGCTGCTCATCAGTAAGGTGTTCATAAGCTCGGCGCGTGATTGGTTTGCTAGAATTGGGGTCCGGTGGCAGTGCAGCATCAAGGAGCTCAGAGCGAAGGCAAGCAACTAGTCACTTCTTGTCATCAGCTGTGAAGCCAAGCCAATGTTTCATACCTTGCTTGGAGTGAGTTTTCCAAACGGCAGAAGGTAACCTTGTGGTTGGATCTGGTGTTCTGCCAGCTTTGTAAACAGCGTAGTCCTGATAGTCACCATCAAAATCAATAGGAGGTAAATATGATGCCGAGTCATCAGTTATGCCAGAGTATGTGGACTGCGTCACAGAAGAGAAATCATGGGTGTTGGCCTTAACAGACGTCCGACTGCGAGGCTGGGACAGTGATGCTTGGGAATCCAACCTGGTTGCTTCAAGGAGGAGGGTATTTTTCAATTCACTGATAGCAACGGCTTCATGCTGTCTAAACTTAATCAAGTCCTGTGCTGCAGGGGGATCATCAACTTTGTAGAACTGTTCACTGAGCTGGAAGCTGCTACTACAGGCCTTGCAAAGGTGCGTTTTGACAGTATCAAAATCAAGTGGCCTCTGTGGGTCGCGTAGTGTGTTGAGATGTTCCAACTGGGCAAACCACTGGGTGATGAACTTGACCTTGGTATCTTTCCATGTCCTCAAATCAATGTCCAATAGTTGTTGCATCACGATGGAGGTGTCATATACTTTGGATTTGGATCTGTCGTGCAATGACACAAAGTCAAAGAAGGCTTGTCTACCATCCCTTGAGGAGGTATGGCTGAGCACGCAGGAGTAGGAGAGATCACTCTGGAGGGCATGTAGGACAAGGGTCCAGAAGAAAGCACATTGCTTGTCATGAAGAGCTTTTTCATACCCGACGAGTGGTATATCAGGCCAGTTTGGATCGAGGAATGTATGAGTATCTATGTCAGATGTTTCCAGCTTTGCCTTGAATTTGACAAGCCAGCGTTCAAACCTTGCGTCATTTTGCAGAATTGGAAAGGTGGCTTCATCCCTTGATTTCTTGGTCCAGGATTCATATCTGAGCTGTTCGATGGGCTTGGAGGATCTTTCCTGTTGTTGTCGAGGTGTGCCGGTGCTGTTGAGCGTGCTGGTGATTCCAATATCCGTTCCAGATGCTCTTCTGGCTCTGACAGCACTAAAACAGTAGCTCTGAAAGGCATCTTTGGTATAATGGATTCTATCCTCTGAGTCTAGTCCTTGTGCTGTGAGATGTTGGCCGAAGTCGATGACTTGCTGTATGGACATCTGTACATGTCGATAAATTGGTGTTCTTACGCCCCCTTCGAGGAAAGCTAGATCGCCAATGTTTTCGATGTACAAGAAGGCTAGCCATGTCTTGATCCTTCCAGCAATGAGAGCCTCACACAGGGCGTCATTTCGTTCCCTTGGTATGTCAAAGATTTCATGCAAGAAGGTGGCTAGTGGTCGGTCAAACGATTGTTGTTACTCTAAAAATCGACCGAAAGGTATAGGATAATTGAAATTTAAAGAGAAGTGAGCTCAGAGAGAGGCTCTTATTTTACTGTGTATTTTGTACTGTATTGGGGCTCTCTGCTGTAATTTACGTGATAGAGATCTTCCCCGGTTATTTGTTACCATTCTCGTACCGATACTGTCATTGCTGTTGCTGTTGCTGTATTAGCGTCGTGTCGGTCTTACTGTATCAGTCATTCGATGGTATTGGTCATTGTGGGGTTAAGTATTCTGTTTGATGGGGCGTATGCTTATTCGTGGTATATGTGCTGGATATAGGTAGGCCCATCTGGAATCGGTATTGATTTTCTTGATTGCAATAAGTAATTTCCTCACGGGACATCATGTATATTCTTCTGAATGTACTTATGGGTTCCAAATGTTTACTTACTGTTCAGGTCTTTGGATATTTCTTGTTTCTAACCGGTTATTCCTTTTTGTTTGTAGCCTTAGGTGATATCATTTTTACCACTTAAGGATTCCAGGTAGTGGAGGTGCGTTTGATTCTAATGCTCGATCGTTCTTGTATTCCGCACCTCGGTCGTCGTTTCTTTTGTTTCGTCGGCTTTTTTGTTTTCGATCAAATTTGATGCCGACATGAAGTCCGTATTTTTCGCCGACAACACACCCCTTGATCCAATACTCTACCCGTGTTGTATTGGATTACTGTCGGGGTATATTTAACCTTGGATCAATTTTGCTGATTCGGATCGGATCGGAATCAGATCGAATCAATCGTAGCAATCGTCGAAGCGCGTACTGTTGACTGGTTTACCCTGCGTGGTGTCCCATAATGTATCTTGCATGTCGGGCGTGTAAGATCCATCCCAATGGTTTGGTTAGATCATCAGCCGGGTTGATAACGCCAGGAATATGAATCATCTTGATCTCACCGTTTTCCTTCCATGATTGGATGGCAAAAAACCTGATTTCAATATGCCTGGTTCTTTCAGTTGGCTTCTGAGCATTGATGATCTCAATTGCCGATGCATTGTCTTCATAGATAGGGGTTGGACCAGCTTGGGCAAATCCTAATTCTTTGAGTACGAATCTGAGGTATCTGGCTGTTTTGGCCGCTGTGACTGCAGCAATGAATTCTGCTTCTGTAGAACTCTGTGCAGTGAGTGATTGCGCTTTGGATCTGTAAACAATTGCTCCACCCGCATAAGTGAACACATATCCTGTGGTGGACCTGCGATGTTTTGGATCATTTCCATATGCTGCATCAACAAAACACATCAACTTGCTATGCTTGATATCTGCAGGGTATTCTGGGAGTGATCCATCTTGGACTACATCATTATATGGTTCTCCTGATGGAAGAGATGGTTCTGCATTCGGTCTATAGAATCTAATACCCCAGGATCGGGTTGTTCTGAGATATCGAGCGATGTTCTTCAGACTGGAATAGTGGAATGCAGTGGGATTGGAGCTGTATTTTGACATCAGGGTCACTGCATAGCCAATGTCTGGCCGGCAGCTCACATATGCAAACATCATTTCACCCAAGAGTGTTCTGTAGGAGAACCCTGATGTGGATTGTAATGCAGCGTGTTCCTTGGTGCCTTCCAATGGTCCATTCGTATGTGATTGCAGTTGGCTCAGTACTTCAGTTGATAACGGCGCTGATGGTTTGGAGTGGGGTTTCATCTTAGAATCAGTCTCCCAACCATGGGATGTCATGATCCGGTCAATGTAATTGGCGCAGGACAGTTCAATGTAGTCAGCTGTCTGTTTGACATCAATTCCATTGAAGTCTTCAAGCAAACCCATTTTGGTGAAGGGGACAGCATCTTCTCTAGGGAGCTTCAGCCTTGCACCTATAATGTCATAGATCTTGTCAGATATGGATTCCGATGTGCAAGCCAGTGCAAAATCGTCAACTTGTCTCAGCATGTAAACCGTTTCTCCTTCAAAAACTGTCGTGTAGATCGTCCTGTCATGTGTGGTGGTTTTGAAGTTGAGATCGGGACCTTTCAAGATCTTGTTGATGTGGGTTTCCCAGAGTCTTCCAGATTCTGGGTGGCCTTGAAGTGCTCGAAGGACTGGAAGCACCAATCGTCTGTCTATGTCCTTGTCATGCTTGTGTCTGTACCATTCTGCATAAGCATCGTCAATAGTCATGTATGTAGGGATGTTGGGCCCTGGAGAATGGGCGTATGCGTCTGCAGCATCACCCCCATAGACTTTGAGATTGAGACTTGCTGCAATGGCAAAGAACAGTCTTTGGATGGGGTGTTCAACACATGATGAGTATGACATGGCTATGGCATGCAGAGTTGGAGCTGCATACTTGCTTCCATTGCAACATTGTCTGGCTCTTCTGACACCATTCCTTTTGACACTGTATTGCCAATGGGGTCTGAGAATAATCGCGTCTGGGTCCTTAGGGTATTGAATTCGTGATCCAAACATTTCCAAATCTTCAAACTGATCAAGCTGTTTTCGCTCCCCAGCTTGCCATTCAGGCCATGTAGATAAAGGCTTGAGATTCCTTCGAGTGAAGTGCCCTAGTGCTTGTTCTTCAGGTGTAGTTGCCTTGGAATTGATGGCCTTGATTAAGAGTTCAATTTCTTCAGTTGGTAGTGAATCTGCATCTAGTGGTAATGCTTGATTTCCTGGTTTATGAAGCTTGGTGATAGCTCGGAGGGATGCAATATCAATAGTAGGAATGACAACATCCATGTCGTCTTCAGTTGGTGCCAAGTGTTTTTGGATGGAGGCATGGAGTGCTTCAGTGCTATCGACCTGGTTGATTCTTGATTGTATCAGCTGCTTGTATTTTGTACCAATGCGCTGGATAGCTTTGATGGAGGAAATCCGGTCCAAGAATGGTGGATCTTCTTCAGCAGTGGGTTCCTTCCAGGAGGTATTGGGAGCAAATAAACCATATTCATTTGAGTGTTTCCTGACTTCCTTCATAGACAATTTCTCTTCAAGTGCAAAGGTAATTGGTGTATCTATTGAAGAATCCCTCACCCCTCGATCGTGGCAGGTCTGTAAAGCTGTAGTAACATCAGCAGCAGTAAAGACATGATTGTGATTGATAGATACAATATAAGCACCTCGTAGCTTGGAGAGAGATTTCTTGTGTGAGGAGAAAAGTTTTGAGGCAGGGCTATTTGGGAGGATAGCTGTGATGTAAGCTCTGCCAAGCAGTGAATCATTGGCATACCGGAGGCCAAATGTTTGATCAGTACAAGATGGGGAGACAGTGAGCCTGAGATTTGTGAGATCGGCAAAGGGGGAGATAGAGAATTGAAAATCACTGGATGACACCTCAGTGGGTTCCGCAGGAAGTGGAATGTTGTCATCTGTCCTGAGCAGGTGTTTGACATTAGTGGGGAGGTCTGCAAGTGGGAGATCATTCATGCCTTCATCAAACCTGACATGCGTGGCTATCTTGACTCTGTGTGTCTCAGTATCATACCACAGAATGTTTCTGGTAGTGTAGGGTACAAAACCTAGAAATATGCCTTTTCTTGCATTGGGTTTGAGCTTGATTGATCTCTTGCCTGGAGGTCTAACCCAAACTCTGCAACCAAAGGTTCGGAAATCAGCAAGGTTTTCCTTACGGCCAGTTGCCAATTCCAATGGCGAATGTAGTTGGGTGCCTTCAGGGAATGCATTGGACAACCGGAGTGCATGGTAGAAAGCAAAGGGCCAGAACTTGATGGGCAAATTAGCACCAGACAGCATTGTCCTCATGGAGTTAGCAAGAGTTCTGTGTGCTCTTTCAACTGTACCATTCTGGTGTGAAGCGTCCGCGCCAGTGGGGAAAATAGAATATCCAAACGCAGAGAATAGGTTTCTGATGTCAGGATTGTGATAGAGTTCTCCACCTTGATCAACTGAAACATACTTGTCGGCACAAGTTGGGTTGTGCTGGGCGAAGAAATGCTCTAACCAGTGTAGTGGCGCTGCTTTAGAGATTCGCGTGTCTCCATATTTCATACCAGTATAGTGATCTGTGATGAGAATCCAAGCAGTTTCTCCATGAATGCCTTCATAATCGCGCTTGCGTTTGCTGTTGGAGGATTTGGTACCTGAGAATGCAAAATCAATAGATAAACCCTGAAACGGTTGCGTGGCCTTGCGTGTGGAATGTGAGCCAGCAGGTGTTTTGGCTTGCTTACATTGTATGCAAGTTGGACATTGGTCAAGAATACTGGTTTGCCGTTTGAACTTTGGGACTCCAATGATGTGCTTATGAGCTTGATACAGAAAATCATCGCATGGGTGTCCCAACCTTTGGTGCCACAGGAGTTTCGATGTCTTGGTTTTGATGGCTTGGATTGGGATATTTTTGTCCACAATTTTGGTGAAAAACAGTTTGGCATCAAACCTTGGTATGACACTGGTATCAGACTGAGCTTTCGCTGTTTCAGTGCATGTCTGCAGATTGACAAGGTTTGTGTATATATCATACCTGTAGTTGCTAATTGCTTCTTTGGAGGCCAGTTCACAAGCTTCCTTGAACTGCATGTCAGTCGCTAAGGCATAGGCGGACGATGTTGCACAATTTGCATATGGAGAGGCAATATCAACATCTGGGATCAGTACTGGGTGTGTATAGCATTGACCATCAATGATGCTCCCATGGAGGACAATGCTGCAGGCAGTGTTCTGCTTGTGATGACAAATAATGGTGAGGTTGCCATTTTGTGAAGTAGATGAGTCAAGGTTCTCAGTGAATGATTTATGGATGGACTGTCCACTGAACTGACATCGCATACGGGATGTCATTCCACAGAGATCGTTCTCACTCAGTAATGTTGTTGACAGGGAGGGAGAGTAGTAGAAGAAAACTTTGATATATCCAATGTGATTCGGTGCTGGGATATGCAAATATCCTGAGCCTTCAGGGATGCAGGTAGCTGCTGTGCCTCCTATTGCTGCTGTAAGCCTGACAGGACATTTTCTTATCTTGGTGTAAGGTTTGTAACCGTGCAGGATGTGTTTGAGGTTTGTGCAGGAAACCTTTGCACCGGTGTCAATCTGAGCCCGGACACCCTGTTGGAAGTAGGCTGTAGCTGCAATAGGGTCCGGTGGGACGAGGGATTGCACATTGTATGTATCAACTGGCGTAGGGTTGTCCCTATCGAAATTGGGATCCTCATTGGTCTTCAGGTGTGATTCCAATGTAGGGGATGTAGCCCTGGGTGATTCCATGTCACAGTAGACATCAATGGGGATTGATGACTGGAAGCTGTCCTTGGGAAGGAGGTTGACGGCACCAATTATGACAGATTCGTAGGAGCTGGCACTGCTGTAGTCCAAGGAGGGGCATAAGCTGCTCACTTGAGGCGCTGTGGCGTTGTCAAATCCTTGAGGATCATCTTGAGGTGATGTCATAGTATGGCTCCAAGAAAGACTTTCTATTCTTGGCCATTGCAAAAATTTTGTCCTTCTACTGTAGCATCAGGTGAAACCTCATCTTGATCTTCATTACCAATGTTGATCTGTGAGATTTGCTGGGTGGAATCCAAGAGTTGTTGGGTCTGCTTATTGGATTTGTTCAGAAAAACAGCCGCAGCAATCCTATGTTTCTTCAGGGACTCAATATCTTGCAATGCAGGACAATTATCAAAATTGTGACCGGACATGTGGCAAACGATACATTTTCTGGATGTGTCAAAAAGACTAGGTTGCTTATCGAATGCCGTGATGGCATTGCAGTATGCTTGGTGGAGGAAGGGATCGTCAGATTCTTCGTCCATCTCCGGGTAGCCAAGTGATTCAATCAGGCTGATTGAGTGAGAGGTCAAGGTAGAAGGTGTCCTAACAGTGCTGTTGCTAGCGCGTTTTTGAAATCTATCATTGCGCTGGTGACCCGGTCTGGTACCTGAGACAGGCAATTGCTTGGGCTGGATCGATCTGGAGGTGTTCCTCTTGTACTTTTGTTCAGCCTTGATCTCTTGTTCATAGGTTTGGAGGGTTTGTAGAAGCCTACCTGCCTTGTATTTGTCTCTTTTGAATTGATCATCAGAGTCGCGTTCATCTTCTGTCTTTTTGAAGAGCTCTTCTGAGAGGGTGGTTCCTGCAATAAGATTGCTGACTTCTTCTGTTGAACTGATAGTGCTGGGTTGGTTTTGGAGGAACACTCTAAGTCTCAGATAATCCTTGTACCGGAAGTAGTATTCTTCAAGAGATTCATTTGCATCTTGGTTGGGAGGGTTTCTGACCATTCTGCTGGCATTGGATGGCCTTTTTGAGTTGGGGTGTGTTTGAGCAATAATCGTGTAGAGCGCTTCATATCCCTGTCCGCCTTCAAAGCTCTGAATAGTGGCCTTCATACTTGCACATGAATCAGGGATGATTTTATCAGTTCTCAGTGCTGTGTAAATGAGATTTCCCCATTCATTGATAGCCAATTCATATCTTGAAGGTAGGTCGTGCGGAAGGTCATCACCAATTGTGAATCCTCTGAGGTGATCAGCTTCACGTCTGAATAGGTAGTATGGGTGCACATAAATATGGTGTTGCTGGGAATGAGCTGTGATTTCTCTGTACCATTTTCTAACCTGGGGGTCCGTTGCGTCCTTTAGTTGTGGGAATCCTGAGAGGAACAGTTTGTCTCTAGCAGCTTCCTTGGACTTGTCAGAGGCTCTGGTCAGATCAAAACAATCACCACTTCTAGTGATCAGACGTTGGTCATTTCTCCCGCTGCCCAGGTTGTGTAGGTAGTAGTTTTGCCTGATGACCGTTTCATTTCCGGATGAGTCGGTGTAGGTGATTGAGAAGTCCTTCATATCATCTCTGGTGAGGAATTCATCTTTCTTGTAGTATCGGTCCTTGACAGGTGGTGGTAATGTTGCTGGATTCCATGGAAGGTCAAGTGTCGCTTGATTGTTGGCGCCAGCGTTGTTGTTGTTGGTGTTGTTGTTGTTGACCAATTGTTGTAGTAGGGTGGTCAATTCTTGCATGTCGGTGCCCGTTGCGGTGGGCGCTGGGTTTGGAGCGGGGTTTGGAGCTGCGGCATCTTCATCATCTGAGTCGGCCTGTGTGGCACCTTTATAGATCTTGTCAAAGCGTTGGGGTCGCCAGGTGGGTTTGAATTGCCATTCGGTGATGAGTAGTTCAATGATGATGAATGGTTTGGTGGAATTGTCTGTGTGGTGTGTGAGTGCTTCCTTTGCAGCTTTTTCCAAGTCGACGGGTCCGCGAACTTTCTTTTCAGCACCGACGTGATTCACGTAGGATATGGTGCATCCTGAGAGGAGTTGGGTGATGTGTCCTTTCTCGAGCTCTGTGGAGCTGGGTAGATAGGAGGTGATTGCATTGACAACGCTGCCGCGGAGGTTGGACATCATGGAGGGGGCTAGCACCTTTGCGTCTGCGCTCTCCACAAATAAATCTTCCATGTCGGTGTCGTCCATGATCTGGGAGTAGACAGCATTCAATTTCTCGTCATAGGGGCTATTGCCCTTGAAACGGAATTGGATGCCTTCCATGGCATTCCAATCAAAGGGGTCAACCATGCTTGCTTGTGGATTATCAAAGAACTGTGTGTAGAAACAGTGGGTACACCCTCTGATTCACAAGCAGGAGGGGAAGAAGAAGAAAAAAAGTGGCGACACGGGGCGTTCGGTGGAGGAACCAAAGAACAAAGAAGGGAACCGGCGGCGTAAAGCGGTGTCGTTGTGGAAGGAACGAACACAAAAGCGGAAGAGAAACCGGAGGGAGGACCGAAAGAAAGAACCGACGATCGGAAGAAGACCGATGATCGAGGGAGCGATGACCGGAAGAAAATAACCGGTGTCGGCGGTAGAAGCGGCGATGACCGGAGAATTAACCGAAGATCGTTCGTTCGATTTAACGGAAGAAAGGACCAAAGGAACGTTCGTCGGGGAAATAAGGAGAAGAGGGGGAGATTGGAAGGGAGGCGCTCAACAGCGGGCTCGCGTAACAATCTCTGCGCTGGGGGGAAGGCCTATCGCTCAACAGCAATGTCCTCTGGCGGTGACCGGTCAGTGGAGGTGCTGATCGGGCGGAGATAGGCTCTTAAGATATACGCTCAACAGCGCGAGTTATAAGGGCTCTATAACCTGTTGTTACTCTAAAAATCGACCGAAAGGTATAGGATAATTGAAATTTAAAGAGAAGTGAGCTCAGAGAGAGGCTCTTATTTTACTGTGTATTTTGTACTGTATTGGGGCTCTCTGCTGTAATTTACGTGATAGAGATCTTCCCCGGTTATTTGTTACCATTCTCGTACCGATACTGTCATTGCTGTTGCTGTTGCTGTATTAGCGTCGTGTCGGTCTTACTGTATCAGTCATTCGATGGTATTGGTCATTGTGGGGTTAAGTATTCTGTTTGATGGGGCGTATGCTTATTCGTGGTATATGTGCTGGATATAGGTAGGCCCATCTGGAATCGGTATTGATTTTCTTGATTGCAATAAGTAATTTCCTCACGGGACATCATGTATATTCTTCTGAATGTACTTATGGGTTCCAAATGTTTACTTACTGTTCAGGTCTTTGGATATTTCTTGTTTCTAACCGGTTATTCCTTTTTGTTTGTAGCCTTAGGTGATATCATTTTTACCACTTAAGGATTCCAGGTAGTGGAGGTGCGTTTGATTCTAATGCTTGATCGTTCTTGTATTCCGCACCTCGGTCGTCGTTTCTTTTGTTTCGTCGGCTTTTTTGTTTTCGATCAAATTTGATGCCGACATGAAGTCCGTATTTTTCGCCGACAACAACGATGGGAAGAGGTCCGCGATAGATGTGTCCTCTTCCTCCTCTTGGCTTGGATTATTCTGTTGATCGGGTGCTACGTCTGCTGTGGGGAGCCGAGGTGTGGTTGCTGCGCTCCCAGGTTGGAGTGTTTGGAATCGTCCTGTCGATCTGCTTCGTCCTGTCGACCTGCTTCTTGTTCTCCCAGCAATCGGAATGGTAGGCATTGTTGTCGTCTTTGTCTTCTCTGTTTGTCTTTCAATTGCTTTGCCTTGTGGACGCAATTGACGTTGTAGTGTAGACGAAAAGGTGTAAGAGAGCTATCGTTGGAATAGCTGTAGTCGATGGTTTGTGGTGCTTAGCACAATCAAATGATGGGCGTCGTGGAGTGTAGACGCGGAAATAAATGTAATCCGGGGAACTTGCAATGCGGTCCTTGAATGTGGGGATTGCTATCGGCGTGTCCAATGCAATGGGCTTCTATTAAAGACTAATGGCTTGTCCGTTTGGTCTTTGTTATGTAATCGGATCAGAGAACTATCGATCGTCGTCCGTGGTCAAGTCGGTCGATGATCTGCTGTCGGATTGCCGTCCTTCTACCGTTGTCTTCTTCTTTTGCAAGCTTCAACAAGCTTGCGACTGTTTATCTGTTAATTTCCTTCTGAAACTGGCTGTTGAGCTGATTCAATCCAAAGGCAAGGAAGAGCAACGGGAGCTTTAGCTGCAGGCCGGTTGAGGTGCCGGTCTGTTGTGGTCTAATATTTCTCTGATATCCACTACGACTGGATGTGAATCCAATCAGATCTATTCTACATACGGTTATGCTGGACATGAAAGGAATTTAATGCAGATCCTTCAGGGATGCAGGTCGCTGCCTTTCCTCCAATCGCTGCCGTGAGCCTGACAGGACATTTCCTTAGCTTGGTGTAGGGTTTGTAACCATGCAGGATGTGTTTGAGATTTGTGTAGGAAACTTTCGCACCGGTGTCAATCTGAGCTCTAACACCATGTTGGAAATATGCTGTAGCCGCAATAGGGTCTGGTGGGACCAGAAATTGCACATTGTAGGTATCAGCTGATGTAGGGTTGTCTCTGTCGAAGTTGGGATCTCCATTGATTTCCAGGTGTGATTCCAATGCAGGTGCAGTAGCCTCAAGTGATTCCATATCATAGTAGACATCAATTGGGATTGAAGGCTGGATGCTATCCCTAGGGAGAAGATTGACAGCACCAATCGTGACAGATTCGTATGAGCTGACACTGCTGGAGTCCAAGGAGGGGCAGAAGCTGTTCACTTGGTGAGCTGTGGCGTCGTCAAATCCTTGATGGTCATCTTGAGGTGATGTCGTATGGTGGCTGCAAGAAAGACTTTCTATTCTTGGCCGGTGCAAAAATTTTGGTCTTCTACTACATCATCGGGTGAAACCTCATCTTGATCTTTATCGCCAATGTTGATCTGAGAGATTTGTTGGGTTGAATCTAAGAGCTGTTGGGTTTGTTTATTGGATTTGTTCAGAAAGACAGCTGCAGCAATCCTATGTTTCCTGAGGGACTCAATATCCTGCAATGCAGGACAATTGTCAAAATTATGACCGGACATGTGACAAACAATGCATTTTCTGGATGTGTCAAAGAGACTAGGTTGCTTATCGAATGCTGTGATAGCATTGCAATATGCTTGGTGGAGGAAGGGGTCGTCAGATTCTTCATCCATTTCCGGGTACCCAAGTGATTCGATGAGGCTGATTGAGTGAGAAGTCAAAGTAGAAGGTGTTCTAACAGTACTATTGCTAGCGCGCTTTTGAAACCTATCATTGCGACGGGGGCCTGGTCTGGTGCCTGAGACAGGCAATTGCTTGGACTGGATTGGTTTGGAGGTGTTCCTCTTGTACTTTTGTTCAGCCTTGATCTCTTGCTCATATGTTTGCAGGGTTTGTAGAAGCCTACCTGCGTTGTACTTGTCCCGTTTGAATTGGTCATCTGAGTCGCGTTCATCTTCTGTTTTCTCAAATAGTTCGTGACTGAGAGTGGTCCCTGCAATCAAATTACTGACTTCTTCCGTCGAGCTCATGGTGCCAGGTTGGTTTTGGAGGAAAACTCTGAGTCGCAAGTAATCCTTGTATCTGAAGTAGTATTCTTCAAGGGATTCATTTGCATCTTGGTTGGGAGGATTCCTGACCATTCTGGTTGCATTGGATTCTCTCTTTGAGTTGGGATGTGTCTGAGCAATCACTGTATACAGAGCTTCGTAACCTTGTCCCCCTTCAAAGCTTTGAATCGTGGACTTCATTCTATCACATGAGTCAGGGATGATTTTATCAGTTCTGAGTGCAGTGTAGATGAGGTTACCCCATTCGTGAATTGCCAATTCATATCTTGCAGGTAGGTCGTGTGGTAGTCCATCACCAATGGTAAATCCTCTAAGATGGTCAGCTTCGCGTCTGTAGAGATAGTAAGGATGGATGTAAATATGATGCTGCTGTGCATGTGCAGTGATCTCTCTGTACCACTTTCTGACCTGAGGGTGGGTGTCGTCCTTTAGTTGTGGAAATCCCGAGAGGAATAGTTTGTCTCTAGCTGCTTCCTTGGACTTGTCAGAGGCTCTGGTTAGGTCAAAGCAATCACCACTTCGAGTGATCAGGCGCTGGTCGTTTCTGCCACTTCCTAGGTTATGTAGGTAGTTGTTTTGTCTGACAATTGTTTCATTTCCTGATGAGTCCGTGTAGGTGATTGGAAAGTCTTTCATATCATCTTTGGTGAGAAATTCTTCTTTCCTATAGTATCACTCCTTAACGTGTGGTGGTAAGGTGGCTGGATTCCATGGGAGGTCAAGAGCTTGGTGGTTGGCGCCGGTATTGTTGTTGGTGTTGTTATTGGTGTTGCTGTTGTCGACCAGTTGCTGGAGTAGAGTGGTCAATTGCTGCATGTCGGTGCCTGTTGTCACTGGTGCTGGGAGTGTAGTCACTTCATCATTCGGTTCAGGGAAGCTGTAGATGTTGGCGTCATAAACCTCATCAAAGTGTAATGGGTCCCAATCTGGTTTAAAGCCCCAGTGAGTTACTCTGATTTCTATGAGGAACGTGTCCTGTCCATTTGAGATAGCTTGTTCTCCTGCCCTATCCATTGCATTCTTGTTCCTGAGTCGTCTTGCTGATTGAGTCGTATCTACATGCCAGAAGGTGGCATCAGCAAAGAGAGTGGATATGTGTCCCTTGTTAATTTCTGTTTTTTCTCGGGCGGGGATGATATCCATGATTGCATTGACAATGATTTCCTTGAGCATGGTTGCCGGGTCTGGAGCCAATGTCTTGGGTCCTTCGGCATCCTCATCTGTGATGAATAGGCCATCGGTGTCCTCTAGATAGTGAGAGAATGATTTGTTGAGTTCGACGTGTTTGTCTGCATTCCCCTTGGTATGGAAGGATCCAAATTGAATTTTAATGTCCCGGATCTGATTCCAGTCAAATGGAGGTGCTGGCGGCATGATTTAGAGATTGTTGTCGTCGTCGTTCCGGATGTGGATTAGAATCGTTTGATCAATCGTTGTGGTCGAAATAACGAATGATCGTTGTCGCCGTCGGATAAGGGAAGATTCTAGTAGAACAAGAAACAATCGATCGAATTGTCGACGTTTGATTTCAGCGGTTGTCGAAATGACGAATCGTCGTTGTCGATGATAGCGTACGATGTCGGTTTTACTCGATTAGTCGGTCTTGGTCGTGGAGTACAAAAGAATATTCCTGGTAGAATGTTCGATCCTTCGTATTCGATGTGGTTGCGGCGATTAATCGTAATCGTAATCGATCGATCGTCGTCCTTAGATGTGTATTACAGAAGGAGATTCTTGGTAGAATGTTCTGTAGATACGCCCCTTGATACGTACGCTTCTTGGTCGTGTATTACAGAAGAACATTCTTGGTAGAAGGATCTGTATACACCCCTTGATACGCGAGTAAGGAGGAGAAAGAAAGAAAGAAAGAAAGGAAGAGAGGCGGGGGGGGAGGTCTATTGATACAGCCTGTCGCCGAGTCCCGGACCAAGTATACTCTGGCTGTAACCGACAGTGGAGGTGCTGTACGGGGCGGAGATAGGTAGCTTAAGGTATCCACTTGTTAGTGGAAGGTATAAGGGCTCTATAACCTGTTGTTACTCTAAAAATCGACCGGTAAGGTATTGGATAATTGAAATTTGAAGAGATGTGAGCTCAGAGAGAGACTCTTAATTTTACTATGTATTTTCACTGTATCGGGGCTCTCTGCTGTATTTTACTTGGTAGAGATCTTCCCCGGTCTTTTCACTATGGGTTCCATCGTACCGATACTGCTGTTGCTGTTACTGTATTAGCGTCGTGTCGGTCTTACTGTATCGGTCATTTGGTGGTATTGGTCTTTTACGAGGTTAAGTATTTCTTGTCCGGTGGGGCGTATGCTTGTTCGTTGAGTGGGTAGATAAATGAGGCCCATCCGGAATTGGTATTGATTTTCTTGATTGCAATAAGTAATTTCCTCACGGGATATCAAGTATATTCTTTTGAATGTACTTATGGGTTCCAAGTGTTTACTTACTGTTCAGGTCTTTGGATATTTCTTGTTTCTAACTGATTATCCTTATTTGTTTGTAGCCCTAGGTGGTATCATTTTTACCACTTAAGGATTCCAAGTAGTGGAGGTGCGTTTGGTTCTAGCGATCAGCTGAATATTTGTATCTCGTACCCTGCACCTCGGTTGTCGTTTCGTCAGCTTTTTTGATCGAATTTGATGCCAACAAAGTCCGTATTTTTTTGCCGACAACACTTACGATCGATTGATTTAGTGAGTAAAAGTAAGATCGTTATTACAGTTCGATCGTCTTTGCCGAACGACAGGTTAATTACTCATCGTCATCAAATAACTCGTCGTATCGTGTAATTTGTAGCATACAAAACACATGTAATCTTAAGACACAAAACACACGCAAAACCATCTTCTTTCGGTCTTTCGTGTTTCCGTATTACCGTGATATTCTATCGGAATATCACATGTGATTATACCTTATCATGTAGAATTAGTACTAGGTTGTACATAGATTTTAGGGCATGATAGTGTTTTATAGTTGTTAATTCTTCAAAGAGTGAGCTGATGGGGAAATCCGGTAAAGAGACAATCCACATAAAAGCGCCGATGATTATTCATTGAGAATTAACCTTACGAATAAGGTTTTTCATGCTATACGCCCGCTTATTACGTACCAATACGCGTTACACGGTGAATTCTTTTCACATAAGAACTGTTACTGAACAACGCACAGACACTTCAATCATGTGTCACTGACACACCATCTCAGTCCAGTCACGAGTCATCGACACACCCTTTCAGTCATGAGTCACTGACACACTCCTCCAGTCCAGTCATGCGTCATTGACACATTCCCTCAGTCATGAGTCAATGACATCGTTCCCGATCCTCTGTCATTGTTCAATCGTATTCGAACATCAAATAGAACCTTCTCCTTGAAGTCTCATCCGAATTCCGATTATCAAAGAACACAGTTCTTTTCCAATCGTATCACTGAACTAGCTGGGAAGCTTCTCGAAGTATCTCGAAGTCATAGTAGACACTAAAACTCAATAGCACACAATTTCATACACAGCGTATCTAGAAAAGCGCCGGTAACACACGTACAGACGTACGAACATTCGGGAATACACACGAATGAGATAACACACACGTATGACTAACAGGCAAATAAGCGAGCCGACTCGCTGAATCGCTAACAGTAATAGAGCACCGATAGAGGTTCGATCTCAGAGATCATTTTACACGTAATTGCTCACAAATCTAAATACTAATACTTGAAATCACTGAATACTGCTAGTAAGAATATCTAGCAGACTACACGTGTAAACGCGTAGTGACGAGAGAAAAGATAGAGTTTATCAGACCCAAATGGACTCAAAGAGTCTGGGTAAAGAAAATGAAAGCTGATTGCCGACTGATCACCGGTTAATCGCCGTCTGAAGCCAAGAGGCTGGACGTTAAAGACCCTCTCCAACAGAAGAGACTCAGGCGCTTAGAAGATTAACAACACTAGCGCAGCAGAGCACACCAGGCTAATACCCGTGGCTTCTACTGAGGTTTGTAGGGGAGAGAAATGAACACCAAAAGCTTGTTACCCACCAAAATAGACACTTGCAAGAGGTCCCCAACGATGGGAACAGCAAAAGATGTGTCGAAAATACAACGGCAAAATAACGTCCGGAATAATGCGATGTACGTGTGTTCGGTACTGCGAATCGTATAACGGCTACAAAAGAACCGTTAATAAAGAGAGGCATGCGACCTCGAAAACGTGACCTCGGAAACAAAGCAAATGGGAATCAAATTCAATTCCTACAGAAAAGAGCCCAAGTATACTCACTCGTATACAAATGATATGATAACAAAACCAGCCGAGGTAATATACATACCCAGTATTGGATAAACACATACACAAAAAATAGAAATGACGAAAAATGCTGGACCAAATATTTAATAAGAGACGAACGAATATTCGATACCGTTTCGGAAAAAGGGAAACAACTGTTGAGCTTAAGTATAGAGGAACTGAAAAATTGGGGTTCCGATAGGAATCAATCCTCATACCGTGGATATGAACCTGTTTACTAGCAAAAGCACGTGGAAAGAAAAACACTCCACAAGTTGCTTCAGAACTCAGAAAATCACAATCACAGCTTCCTCATGAAAGCAAAAGCTAACAAACCCCTTATTACAAGCCTAATTCCTACAGCATACTCCGAAACAACACACCATGGCGCCACCAACCAGAGCTCAACTAGCTGCAACCGCGGCAGCAGCAGTAGCAGAAGCAGAAGCAGCGGACGCGGCCGCAACAGAGGCGGCGGGCAACTTGATAGGCTTACTACCTCCATCGGTAACAACAAGATTGGACCCAGAACAGCTTGAGCAACTCACGGTGACCCTGGTCGCAAGACTATCAAGCAGGGACATATCCCTATCAACGACAGCAAGAGAAGCCAAAGAAAGGGCAGAGGCCAATGATGGCATCCCCGGCTACGAAGGAGAAAGGTCGCTGACCTCAGCCGAGGTTTGTTTCAGGAAAATCCTCGAATCCTTTGGGGTCAACAGGCCTACGGCAAACGAAATATTCAGGCATGGATATTCTAACATGAAGGCCATTGCAGACCTCGATTCAGAAGGGATCAAGTCCACTCTAGGGTCGCTAACCAAGGCAAAACACCATCTATGCCCGGATCCACAGGAAGTCTTTATTGGAAGGGCATTTGGCGATCGACTGAAGCTGTTTGTGGCTTGGATCAAATTCCAGCCTATGATAGGCGCAACGGCCACCGAAGTGGACTGGATCAAGGACCCAACGGCCGAGATGGATACACGGGAACGTTTGAGATCTACAAAGGAGGACGATGAAAATACGGCAGTTAAGGATCTAACACTACCCGACAAACTGACTACAATGTCAAAGTTCAGGGAATTTGATGAGAACTTACGTGAATATCTACGGCATAAGAGGGGTGTCACCAAGACATCCCTACTTTACACGATAAGACAACAATCTGCAGTCGGAGAAACCGACAGGTGTGGAACGGTCGGATCGGGCCCAGATGACACTTACCCTGACTGGACTGAGTATGCAATAAGATGCACGATTCACGCCAACTCTCATTGGTCTAAAGACAACAATACTCTCTGGGGGATATTGTTTAAGCTGGTGGGATCCGGACCCGGTTGGTCCTATATACAAAGCTTTGGGACCAAACACGGGGTAGGGGGTGACGGCCGAAAGGCATACTTTGCCCTCTACTCTCAAGCCTATGAGGCAACCAACGTAAAACTAATTGTCGAAGCAAAAAGGCAGTTTATCCGGGAATCGGTGTACACGGGGGATTCCAAACACTACAATTTTGACAGGCACAAAAGGCTATGGCATGATGCAAAACAAACCTTGATAAGATACGGCGCATTCCCACCTGAGGACCAGTTTGTGTACGACTTCGTACGATCCCTACAGGATGTACGACTCGAACAATCCATCCCAAATGTAATAACAGAAGAGTCGGACTATTACGCAAATTTTGAGAAGGCTTCGGCGTATCTTACTCGAATGCTCGGAGTAAAGAAACTCCAGAATCAACCACAAAAGAGGGGTAGGAACGTGTCAGCCTTCACTAACAACAAAAAGAGGAAAGGTGACAACAAACGCGGCAACTTCTCTTCCAACAAGCCACAAGGCAACAACAACAACAACAACAATAGTGGTGGCTCAAAGGCACAACCAGGGACATATAAAGGGCCCGTTGAATGCAAGTTCTATCCACGAGAAATATGGTTGAGCATGTCCCAAGAGCAGCAACAAAGAGTCCGAGCGCTAAAACAAGCACGGAATGCAAGCAATAGCGGGGGCAACCAACAATCAAAAGTGGCAGCAGCCACAGCTGCAAACCCTCCCAATAACCACAGTTCAGCTGGGAACCAGTTTGGCTGCCACAGCCACATTGGAAACGGGAATAGGAATTGATTCGCCGGCCGGGGCCTTAAGATAGAACCTCGGGTAGGCCGGCCGATAGTCCATCTCAAAGAGATGACCCAGTCATCCAGTGTTAAGCCAGGACGTTGCGAGCTGGATAGCCATGCAGACACAACTGCAGCTGGATCTAACATGGTATTACTCGATTCACTGGATTCTATCATGACATTTGCTGATGTTGCTCCATTTTCAGACGTGTACTCACCAATGAAAGATGTTCCTATTGCCCGTTGTGCTACTGCTTGGACAGACCCAACGGACGGTATCACATACATATTGGTATTCGGACAGGCCCTCTATTTCGGAGAATCATTGCAGCACAGTCTGATATGCCCGAACCAAATCAGAGAATGCAATTTGAATGTGGTTGAAGACATACCAAGAAGATACTGCAGTTCTTCCAGTCACAGTCTTATCTTTCGGGCCGACGGTTTCGAATTGGCAATACCATTGTTAGTTGATGGTGTTCTGTCATACTTTGACACGCGGAAGCCGACACGCCGGGAACTCGATACATGTGACCAAGTCCTTGCAACCGACACTCATACCTGGGACCCATACGCCCCCCACTTCAGAGAAGATGAAGAAGCAGCAACCGCGTCGTTCCCATGAGTAGTGGCCGCCCTCTCTGGAGGAGTTTCGACTGGGACAACTGAATCTTGGATACGCTCCACGGACAACCCTATACTCATCAATGTAAAACACAAGGATTATCGCCTCAGATACCTACAGAAAATCTGTACAACCCGTACTCAACGGACGGGGTATACTCAACAAGAGATTGGCGACCGGTTACACTCAGCTTTTGTTAAGAGTACCGGGGACAGAGAAAGCTCGGAGATACTCCGAATTTCAGCTACTTCAACCAAAACTTCGATTTCCCTAACAGAGGAAGAGCTTGCCATCCAAAAGGAAGCAAAAGCTCGGACAAAAGAAAGGAAACTACTCCGCCGCCAACAGGATGTGATAGATAAGGAAACTTCCCTAGAGAAGAGATCATTTATCCGCCGCGGACAATGGGGACCTCCGATAAGAATTCCGGAGAAAGTGGACAGATATGATTCAGAGGCCATTGCAAAGATGTGGAACATCAGCGTTAAGAGGGCCTAAGAAACGATTAAAGTCACTACCCAGGAAGGCATAAGAAACCTTACACAACCAATCACCCGAAGGCTAAAGACCCAAAAGTGGAGAAACAGAAAAGTACTTAAGGGTCGGTGGTTCGCTGACACCATGAAGTTCAAAGTACCGAGTATCATTCGGAATGATACTGACGCACAGATCTTTACCAATGGGAAAGGATATGTGGCATTCTATCCAGTAAGAGGGGAGAAACGATGCCACGACGGACTATCTTGCTTCATAAATGAGGTAGGAATACCGGAACACCTTGTCACTGATGGGGCAAAGGCCCAAGGAAATCATGAGACACACAGCACCGGATGGACTAAACTTCGATCGGAGTATCACATACGCCAAACCTACATACAGCCCCACTGTTGGTGGCAGAATACGGCAGAACACAGTGCAGGGGACCTAAGGAGATCAATAAGATTAATGACTTCTAAGAAAGGAAGCCCGAGGAGGTGCTGGGCCTTTTGTGGAATGTTAGCGGCCGGAAGGTTAAGTAACACCGCATCTGGGGACCCATCTGCGATGGGAAGAACGGGGTTTGAGTTAGTCCATGGATATACTCCAGATATAACCCCATACATGATACACGATTGGTACGATTTCATCCGGTGGTACGACCTACAGGATAAGTCGGAGAAATACGGAAGATGGCTGGGCCCATGTGGAGATACTTATGGAGGTGGCGATTGTCACTACGTATTGTATAAGACTGGAAAAGTACACATAACAAACGGCACACGGCCTATATCTGAAGTGGAATGGAAACACCCAGACACTATCCTACAGTTAGAGGAACACAACAAGCTACTTAATGAAAAGATCGGCGATGAGGCAAAACCCTCGGATACTTACCTGGAAAACGAGTTAGGGGAACCACCCTTGGGCCTATTTGATGGCAAATATGAGGGTGAGGACGAGGTACTTATGGCTGAGCCAGAGGCGTCTTCCCCGGACATTGATGACTTAACCGACAATCTTGATGAGTACCTTGGAAGCCAAGTGCTACTGCAGATAGGGGACCAACGGATTCGCGGTACGGTTAATAACCGGTACAGGGACGCAAGCGGAATCCTAGTCGGAGAAAAGAATAACAATCCACTCCTAGATACAAGGTCCTACGAGGTTTCTATGCCGGACGGATCCATTGAGATCTACACAGCAAATGTGCTAGCGGAGAATCTCTATTCCTCCGTGGACGATGAAGGGCGCATGTATTGTCTCCTGAACGAGCTACTTGACTATGAAAAGGATAAAGAGGCTCTGACAGTACAACAGGCAACTATCACTACTAAGTCCGGACAAACTCGGACTAAGCCGACAACCAAAGGGTGGAGAATCCTGGTCAGTTGGAAAGATGGAACTTCCTCTTGGGCAAAGTTAAGTGACATGAAGGAAAGTTTCCCCGTCGAAACGGCCCTGTTCGCCAAGGATCAAGGCATAATAGATGAGCCAGCCTTCAAGTGGTGGGCCTATCGGGTAATTCGGAAGAAAGACCGGATTATCTCCAGCGCCAAGACCAAATATTGGACCAAATCCCATAAGTATGGGGTTAGACTACCAAAAAACAATTGCTGAAGCAAGAAGGATAGATGAGGAATCTGGCAGTGACTATTGGGCCCGGGCTATTGCAAAAGAAATGAAGAACAATTTCATAGCTTTTGAGTTCAATGATGAGGACGAAGTACCGGTGGCACATACAAAAATCACTATGCACATGGTATTTGATGTGAAGATAGACTTAACTCGGAAGGCCCGACTCGTTGGGGATGGGCATAAAGTGCCCGAAATATCACGGGAGTATACATACTCAAGCGTGCCCAGCAGGGATTCGGTTCGGATGTTCTTCTTAGTTGCTGCACTTAATGACCTTGAGGTCTTAAGCGCTGACATCCAAAATGCATACTTAACCGCACCAATTAAGGAAAAGTACTACACAGTGGCTACACTGGAACAAGGATTTGCACCGGAGTTATGTGGAAGGCCCTGCAAAATTGTGAGAGCTCTGTATGGATTACCAGTAGCGGGCGCATCATTTCGATCTCATCTGTCTGAGCACTTAAGGGGACTTGGATATAAGTCTTGCAAGGCGGATCCAGATGTATATATGCGACCGGCTGTAAAGAAAGATGGCTCAGCATATTACGAATATTGCGTGGCATATGTGGATGACATCCTTGTATGTGGGATGGATCCAAAGTTCCAAATGGATGCAATCGAAAGACAGTTCAAACTGAAGGATGGAACTGTTGAACCACCCACTTTCTATCTAGGGGCGGATATTGGTAACACATCTGTTGATGGGGCCGAGTACTGGTCCATGTCTTCAACAAAGTATACCTCCAAAGCCGTTAAGTCTGTTGAAGAGGAACTGAGTAGGGGGCAATATGCCTTCAAGGTACTCCCAAAATCCGCAAAATCACCATTGGCAACTGGGTATAGGCCCGAAATCGATGCCTCACCAGAACTTGCTCCGGAGAAACAAAACTATTATCAGGGTTTAATAGGTATACTCCGTTGGATATGTGAACTCGGGAGGCTAGATATTGTAATGCCTGTTTCACTTATGTCCCGGTATCTTGCACAGGCCCGAGAAGGACATCTAAACCAATTGTTTCATTTGTTTGCATACTTAAAGAATTACAGCAAATCAAAGTTGGTGTTTGACTGTTCCATCCCAGAACTTGATGAATCAGTTTTCCATGAATGTGACTGGGCCGAATTCTATCCGGAAGCGGGGGAACTAATTCCTCCGGATATGCCCGAGTCACGAGGAAACTCCGTAACTACCACATGTTTCGTGGACGCCGACCATGCTGGTTGCAAGGCGACTAGGAGGTCTCATACGGGAATCATCATCTTTGTTAACAGGGCACCAATCCTATGGTTCTCTAAGAGACAAACAACTGTTGAAACATCCACGTTTGGCTCAGAAATTGTGGCACTCAAGATCGCAATCGAAATGGTAGAAGGCCTACGGTATAAGCTCAGAATGATGGGCATACCTATAGAAGGACCAACAAACATGTATTGTGACAATGACTCGGTTGTTAAGAATGTAACACACCCAGAAAGCCCTTGTAAGAAGAAGCATAACAGCATTGCTTACCATAAGGCACGCGAATGCATTGCAGGAAAGATTATCCGGATTGGAAAGGAACCCGGTGAAACTAATATTGCAGATCTACTCACTAAACTTATGGGTGGGGTAAAGCTATTCTCCTTATGTAGGAGATGTATGTGGCGGTGCAAATAAGGGACCGGCCCTTAAGGTATCTTCTACAAGTACTTAACAGTACGAGTACGAAGACACGGGGACTCTAGAAAAGCGCCGGTAACACACGTACAGACGTACGAACATTCGGGAATACACACGAATGAGATAACACACACGTATGACTAACAGGCAAATAAGCGAGCCGACTCGCTGAATCGCTAACAGTAATAGAGCACCGATAGAGGTTCGATCTCAGAGATCATTTTACACGTAATTGCTCACAAATCTAAATACTAATACTTGAAATCACTGAATACTGCTAGTAAGAATATCTAGCAGACTACACGTGTAAACGCGTAGTGACGAGAGAAAAGATAGACGTAGTTCATATTGAATTCAATCGCAATAGAATATCGCTTTGAAATTTTTTTTATCGTGTGATCATGTATGGACACCGAGAGTAAAACTACAATGTCTTCCACGATTCGCTTCCTGGCACATACCGAAAATCTGCCTCACTCTCCACCTCTGACCATTCTTTTCCAAGGCAACCTTTGATCAATAAACGCACAAGCACACAAGCACACAAGCACACAAGCACACACGCACACACGCACACGCACACTCAAACGCACACGCACACACGCACACAAACAAGCAAACAAGCGATTAGCAGCACATCATTGAGCAAAAATGAGATCCTTTCTGTGGTCGAGCGTCTTTCTCTTGTTGATGGTCGAACTGGCCATCACTCTGATCCTGGTCATTCCCGTTCCACGCAAGATACGGAATTGGATTTCCCTCAAGGTCTCGAAATTCGAGCTGAAGAAGCGCTTGAAAATGCCGATTATCGGGATTTTCTTTGCCCTTCTCTTTGCCCTTTTGGATACGATCAATTTCCTGTCGCAGATCTACAAGAAGGAGGACGAAGAACGCAACGGCATCGGAAGCACCATCGATCGCCATTTGATTAAGGAAAAGGAATACAGGGCGGGACGGAATATGTATTTGGTTGGATTTGCACTGACTCTTCTCTTTGTGATCGGACGTATCACGGAGCTGATTCAGGAACACGCCGAGTTGGAGGCGCGCATCGAAAACCTGGAACTGGCGGCAACCATGAAATCCAAACACGAATCGGAGGGAAAAGGATCAAAGAAGAAGAATTGATTGTTTGTTTTTTAGTTTGTTGGGTCGTTCAATTCCGTTTGATTAGTTGACTTTGTTCGTGTTTGTCAATGTAGGGCTTCTTTTTATTTGATGGCAAACGGCTAGTGTTGGATGCGAGCTTTCGAGCTTTTCAAAGGAAATGCAGACAACACTCAATAACTTTTGATGGATTGAGTGGACTTTGGCTTGTCATGATTTCCCTTTTTTTGTGTGACGAAGTACACATAATATTACACTGAATACGTAAAAAGAAAAATGCGATTCAAGATTGCGACTGATAAATATTGGCCAATAGACGATATTGAATATTGAATAATACCATAATAAACGTTTGCGAAACAAAATAAATAACAAACTAGTTGGTTGCGACGGAATAGACGGGATCCGTCTTTGGATCGGATTCGATGATCAACTTGTACGGGCTGCCATCGCCATGGAGCCTATTCAACAACCGAGTGCAGTCATCACTCAGGTGTCGCAAGTGGACTGTCTTGCCCGCTTCGTTGTACTTGTCGGCTATGTTGTGAATGGCTTCCAGAGCCGAGTGATCGTATACTCTTGAATTCGTGAAATCAATCACTACTTCGGAGGGGTCTTCTCGAACGTTAGAAAAGAGCTTAGAAAAGGACGTCACCGAACCAAAGAACAGGGGCCCCTTAACGTGGTAGGATTTCTGGTCCTTGCCCTGCGTTGCGATTGCTGTGATTTCGGTCGATTGTTTCCAGGCAAAGCCGAGAGCCGAGGCTACTATTCCAGCAACCACCGCCTTGGCCAGATCGTCTCGGACGGTAATGAAACTCACCAAAAAGATGACGAACGCATCGAGTTTGGGAATCTTGTGGAGAATGCGGAGACTGCTCCAGCTAAAGGTCGATTGACAGACGGTTAGCATAACCCCCACCAAAGCAGCGATGGGAATATTTGCCAGCAGGGGCGCCCCGGCCAAAATTCCCAGTGCCAAAAAAAGAGAGACGCTCATCCCCGAGAGCCGGCTCAGACCACCACCCGATTCCACGTTGATGATGCTCTGTCCCAATAGGGCACAGCCACCGATTCCACCGGTCAATCCGGCGGCAATGTTTCCGAGTCCCTGTCCTATGCATTCCTGTTTGGTGGACGAGCTTCCGTCTTCCATGATGCCATCGATCAGTTGCATCGTCAGCAGAGATTCAATCGCTCCAACGGCCGCCATGGTAATCGCGTAGGGCAAGACAATTTTCAGAGTTTCCAAGGAAAATGGAACGCTGGAGGGCCAAAGTTCCAATTTGGGCAGAACCGACCACCCTCCTCGAAAGGTATCCGCTCCGGAAACATCGGCGAGTGTTTTGACCCCAGGGAGTTTCAGGAGTTTTTGCAGGACCGAACAAAACGTGACCGCCCCTAGGGTGGGCGGAGTCGACTTGAGAGCCGGGATTCTGGGGATCAATCGGACCAACACCGCTGTCAGGGCCGACAATCCAATCATCGATCGCCCTGCCAGCGATGAAAGAGAGAGAAAGGCACCACTGGCATCACGAAAATGTCCCAGCTGGGCTCTGGCCATGACCACCGTCAATCCATTTACGAATCCCAGCATGACAGGATGTGGGACTAACCGGATGAACTTCCCGGTGCTTCGAAAGACGATCTGCAAGATTCCCGCCATCAAGGCGCAAACCGACAGATACGGAGCTCCCATGGCAGCGCAGAGCGGAGCAACGACCACGGAGCAGGCACCGCTGGCAGAGCTGCAAATTCCGGGCCGTCCACCAAAGATCGCCGCCACAAAACCCATGAGGACCGTCGTCCAAAGCCCCACCAGTGGCGAAACTCCCGCCACGTAGGAAAAGGAAATAGCCTCCGGGATCATGGCCAACGAGACCGCTAATCCCGCCGCAAGGCTCTTGGCGTAAACCTGTCGCTGCTGCTGCATCACGTCGACGGTGCCCGCTTCTGTGATTTCCTTCGTATCATCGGTGGGACTTTTGTTGCCAAAGAAATTGAGGGACTTTGCCAAGTTCCGGAGGGATTCGATCTGGGACAATGGGGGTGATGATTGCGGTCCGCTGTCACTGTCACTGTCGGCAGCCTTGGCATTTCTACCGCTGCTGCCACCCGAGACGAACAGTGGGCTTGGACCAGAATAATACTGCTTTCTTGGCTTTCCGTTCAGTAGAAGGAGCGAAGTGGAAGAGGATCTATGAAATCGTTGTTGAGAGAGGAATGGAGTGCGGGTTTCTTTGAATGCATTTGCGCAAAAACTTTCTAGCAATTTCCCATCGCTTGGCGTCCAATTGAGATGAACTGAACAACGCACAGACACTTCAATCATGTGTCACTGACACACCATCTCAGTCCAGTCACGAGCGACACACTCTTTCAGTCATGAGTCACTGACACACTCCTCCAGTCCAGTCATGCGTCATTGACACATTCCCTCAGTCATGAGTCAATGACATCGTTCCCGATCCTCTGTCATTGTTCAATCGTATTCGAACATCAAATAGAACCTTCTCCTTGAAGTCTCATCCGAATTCCGATTATCAAAGAACTGTTGTTACTCTAAAAATCGACCGGTAAGGTATTGGATAATTGAAATTTAAAGAGATGTGAGCTCAGAGAGAGGCTCTTATTTTTACTGTGTATTTTTTACTGTATCGGGGCTCTCTGCGGTATTTTTATGTGGTAGAGATCTTCCCCGGTTATTTGATCTTCATCGTACCGATACTGGTGCTGTTGCTGTATTAGCATCGTGTCGGTCTTACTGTATTGGTCATTTGATGGCATTGGTCTTTTACGAGGTTAAGTGTTTCTTATCCGGTGGGGCATATGCTTGTTCGTAGAGTAGGTAGATAAATGAGGCCCATCCGGAATCGGTATCGATTTTCTTGATTGCAATAAGTAATTTCCTCACGGGGTATCAAGTATATTCCTTTGAATGTACTTATGGGTTCCAAGTGTTTACTTACTGTTCAGGTCTTTGGATATTTCTTGTTTCTAACCGATTCTCCTTTTTTGTTTGTAGTCCTAAGTGATATCGTTTTACCACTTAGGGATTTTCATGTAGTGGAGGTGCGTTTGACTCTAAGACTCGATCATCGAAATAATCGTATCTCTGTTGTTACTCCTTGTTAATATTCCGCACCTCGGTCGTCGTTTCGTTTTGTCGGCTTTTTGATCAAATTTGATGCCGACAATGGTCCGTATTTTTCGCCGACAACACACCCCTTGATCCAATACTCTACTCGCACGGTATTGGATTACTGTCGGAGTATATTTAACCTTGGTCACATTGAGGCTGTGTTCGATGGATCGATCGATCGATTTTAACCTGGGTAGTGTCCCATGATATATCTTGCATGTCGGGCGTGCAAGATCCATCCCAATGGTTTGGTTAGGTCATCAGCCGGGTTGATAACTCCAGGAATATGAATCATCTTGATCTCACCGTTTTCCTTCCATGCTTGTATGGCAAAGAACCTGATTTCAATATGTCTGGTTCTTTCAGTTGGCTTCTGAGCATTGATGATCTCAATTGCCGATGCATTGTCTTCATAGATAGGGGTTGGACCAGCTTGGGCAAATCCTAATTCTTTGAGTACGAATCTGAGGTATCTGGCTGTTTTGGCCGCTGTGACTGCAGCAATGAATTCTGCTTCTGTAGAACTCTGTGCAGTGAGTGATTGCGCTTTGGATCTGTAAACAATTGCTCCACCCGCATAAGTGAACACATATCCTGTGGTGGACCTGCGATGTTTTGGATCATTTCCATATGCTGCATCAACAAAACACATCAACTTGCTATGCTTGATATCTGCAGGGTATTCTGGGAGTGATCCATCTTGGACTACATCATTATATGGTTCTCCTGATGGAAGAGATGGTTCTGCATTCGGTCTATAGAATCTAATACCCCAGGATCGGGTTGTTCTGAGATATCGAGCGATGTTCTTCAGACTGGAATAGTGGAATGCAGTGGGATTGGAGCTGTATTTTGACATCAGGGTCACTGCATAGCCAATGTCTGGCCGGCAGCTCACATATGCAAACATCATTTCACCCAAGAGTGTTCTGTAGGAGAACCCTGATGTGGATTGTAATGCAGCGTGTTCCTTGGTGCCTTCCAATGGTCCATTCGTATGTGATTGCAGTTGGCTCAGTACTTCAGTTGATAACGGCGCTGATGGTTTGGAGTGGGGTTTCATCTTAGAATCAGTCTCCCAACCATGGGATGTCATGATCCGGTCAATGTAATTGGCGCAGGACAGTTCAATGTAGTCAGCTGTCTGTTTGACATCAATTCCATTGAAGTCTTCAAGCAAACCCATTTTTGTGAAGGGGACAGCATCTTCTCTAGGGAGCTTCAGCCTTGCACCTATAATGTCATAGATCTTGTCAGATATGGATTCCGATGTGCAAGCCAGTGCAAAATCGTCAACTTGTCTCAGCATGTAAACCGTTTCTCCTTCAAAAACTGTCGTGTAGATCGTCCTGTCATGTGTGGTGGTTTTGAAGTTGAGATCGGGACCTTTCAAGATCTTGTTGATGTGGGTTTCCCAGAGTCTTCCAGATTCTGGGTGGCCTTGAAGTGCTCGAAGGACTGGAAGCACCAATCGTCTGTCTATGTCCTTGTCATGCTTGTGTCTGTACCATTCTGCATAAGCATCGTCAATAGTCATGTATGTAGGGATGTTGGGCCCTGGAGAATGGGCATATGCGTCAGCCGCGTCCCCCCCATAGACTTTGAGATTGAGACTTGCTGCAATGGCAAAGAACAGTCTTTGGATGGGGTGTTCAACACACGATGAGTATGACATGGCTATGGCATGCAGAGTTGGAGCTGCATACTTGCTTCCATTGCAACATTGTCTGGCTCTTCTGACACCATTCCTTTTGACACTGTATTGCCAATGGGGTCTGAGAATAATCGCGTCTGGGTCCTTAGGGTATTGAATTGGTGATCCAAACATTTCCAAATCTTCAAACTGATCAAGCTGTTTTCGCTCCCCAGCTTGCCATTCAGGCCATGTAGATAAAGGCTTGAGATTCCTTCGAGTGAAGTGCCCTAGTGCTTGTTCTTCAGGTGTAGTTGCCTTGGAATTGATGGCCTTGATTAAGAGTTCAATTTCTTCAGTTGGTAGTGAATCTGCATCTAGTGGTAATGCTTGATTTCCTGGTTTATGAAGCTTGGTGATAGCTCGGAGGGATGCAATATCAATAGTAGGAATGACAACATCCATGTCGTCTTCAGTTGGTGCCAAGTGTTTTTGGATGGAGGCATGGAGTGCTTCAGTGCTATCGACCTGGTTGATTCTTGATTGTATCAGCTGCTTGTATTTTGTACCAATGCGCTGGATAGCTTTGATGGAGGAAATCCGGTCTAAGAATGGTGGATCTTCTTCAGCAGTGGGTTCCTTCCAGGAGGTATTGGGAGCAAATAAACCATATTCATTTGAGTGTTTCCTGACCTCCTTCATAGACAATTTCTCTTCAAGTGCAAAGGTAATTGGTGTATCTATTGAAGAATCCCTCACCCCTCGATCGTGGCAGGCCTGTAAAGCTGTAGTAACATCAGCAGCAGTAAAGACACGATTGTGATTGATAGATACAATATAAGCACCTCGTAGCTTGGAGAGGGATTTCTTGTGTGAGGAGAAAAGTTTTGAGGCAGGGCTATTTGGGAGGATATCTGTGATGTAAGCTCTGCCAAGCAGGTTATCATTGGCATACCGGAGGCCAAATGTTTGATCAGTACAAGATGGGGAGACAGTGAGCCTGAGATTTGTGAGATCGGCAAAGGGGGAGATATAGAATTGAAAATCACTGGATGACACCTCAGTGGGTTCCGCAGGAAGTGGAATGTTGTCATCTGTCCTGAGCAGGTGTTTGACATTAGTGGGGAGGTCTGCAAGTGGGAGATCATTCATGCCTTCATCAAACCTGACATGAGTGGCGATCTTGACTCTGTGTGTCTCAGTATCATACCACAGAATGTTTCTGGTAGTGTAGGGTACAAAACCTAGAAAGATGCCTTTTCTTGCATTGGGTTTGAGCTTGATTGATCTCTTGCCTGGAGGTCTAACCCAAACTCTGCAACCAAAGGTTCGGAAATCAGCAAGGTTTTCCTTACGGCCAGTTGCCAATTCCAATGGCGAATGTAGTTGGGTGCCTTCAGGGAATGCATTGGACAACCGGAGTGCATGGTAGAAAGCAAAGGGCCAGAACTTGATGGGCAAATTAGCACCAGACAGCATTGTCCTCATGGAGTTAGCAAGAGTTCGGTGTGCTCTTTCAACTGTGCCATTCTGGTGTGAAGCGTCCGCGCCAGTGGGGAAAATGGAATATCCAAACGCAGAGAATAGGTTTCGGATGTCAGGGTTGTGATAGAGTTCTCCACCTTGATCAACTGAAACATACTTGTCGGCACAAATTGGGTTGTGCTGGGCGAAGAAATGCTCTAACCAGTGTAGTGGCGCTGCTTTAGAGATTCGCGTGTCTCCATATTTCATACCAGTATAGTGATCTGTGATGAGAATCCAAGCAGTTTCTCCATGAATGCCTTCATAATCGCGCTTGCGTTTGCTGTTGGAGGATTTCGTACCTGAGAATGCAAAATCAATAGATAAACCCTGAAACGGTTGTGTGGCCTTGCGTGTGGAATGTGAGCCAGCAGGTGTTTTGGTTTGCTTACATTGTATGCAAGTTGGACATTGGTCAAGAATACTGGTTTGCCGTTTGAACTTTGGGACTCCAATGATGTGCTTATGAGCTTGATACAGAAAATCATCGCATGGGTGTCCCAACCTTTGGTGCCACAGGAGTTTCGATGTCTTGGTTTTGATGGCTTGGATTGGGATATTTTTGTCCACAATTTTGGTGAAAAACAGTTTGGCATCAAACCTTGGTATGACACTGGTATCAGACTGAGCTTTTGCTGCTTCAGTGCATGTCTGCAGGTTGACAAGGTTTGTGTATATATCATACCTGTAGTTGCTAATTGCTTGTTTGGAGGCCAGTTCACAAGCTTCCTTGAACTGCATGTCAGTCGCTAAGGCATAGGCGGACGATGTTGCACAATTTGCATATGGAGAGGTAATATCAACATCTGGGATCAGAACTGGGTGTGTATAGCATTGACCATCAATGATGCTCCCATGGAGGACAATGCTGCAGGCAGTGTTCTGCTTGTGATGACAAATAATGGTGAGGTTGCCATTTTGTGGAGCAGATGAGTCAAGGTTCTCAGTGAATGATTTATGGATGGACTGTCCACTGAACTGACATCGCGTACGGGATGTCATTCCACAGATATCGTTCTCACTCAGTAATGTTGTTGACAGGGAGGGAGAATAGTAGAAGAAAACTTTGATATATCCAATGTGATTCGGTGCTGGGATATGCAAATATCCTGAGCCTTCAGGGATGCAGGTGGCTGCAGTGCCTCCTATTGCTGCTGTAAGCCTGACGGGACATTTTCTTATCTTGGTGTAAGGTTTGTAACCGTGCAGGATGTGTTTGAGGTTTGTGCAGGAAACCTTTGCACCGGTGTCAATCTGAGCCCGGACACCCTGTTGGAAGTAGGCTGTAGCTGCAATAGGGTCCGGTGGGACGAGGGATTGCACATTGTATGTATCAACTGGAGTAGGGTTGTCCCTATCGAAATTGGGATCCTCATTGGTCTTCAGGTGTGATTCCAATGTAGGGGATGTAGCCCTGAGTGATTCCATGTCACAGTAGACATCAATTGGTATAGATGACTGGAGGCTGTCTTTCGGAAGGAGGTCGACGGCACCAATTATGACAGATTCATAGGAGCTGACACTGCTGGAGTCCAAGGAGGGGCATAAGCTGTTCACTTGGGACGCTGTGATGTTGTCAAATCCTTGAGGATCATCTTGAGGTGATGTCATAGTATGGCTCCAAGAAAGACTTTCTATTCTTGGCCATTGCAAAAATTTTGGTTTTCTACTGTAGCATCAGGTGAAACCTCATCTTGATCTTCATTGCCAATGTTGATCTGAGAGATTTGTTGGGTGGAATCTAAGAGTTGTTGGGTCTGTTTATTGGATTTGTTCAGAAAAACAGCCGCAGCAATCCTATGTTTCTTCAGGGACTCAATATCTTGCAATGCAGGACAATTATCAAAATTGTGACCAGACATGTGGCAAACAATACATTTTCTGGATGTGTCAAAAAGACTAGGTTGCTTATCGAATGCCGTGATGGCATTGCAATATGCTTGGTGGAGGAAGGGGTCGTCAGATTCTTCATCCATCTCCGGGTAGCCAAGTGATTCAATCAGGCTGATTGAGTGAGATGTCAAAGTAGAAGGTGTTCTAACAGTACTGTTGCTAGCGCGCTTTTGAAACCGATCATTCCGACGGGGACCTGGTCTGGTTCCTGAGACGTTCAATTGCTTGGGCTGGATTGGTTTGGAGTTGTTCCTCTTGTACTTTTGCTCAGCCTTGATCTCTTGTTCATATGTTTGGAGGGTTTGTAGGAGCCTACCTGCCTTGTATTTGTCTCGCTTGAATTGGTCATCAGAGTCGCGTTCATCTTCTGTTTTTTTGAAGAGCTCTTCTGAGAGGGTGGTTCCTGCAATAAGGTTGCTAACTTCTTCTGTTGAACCGATAGTGCCAGGTTGGTTTTGGAGGAACACTCTGAGTCTCAAGTAATCCTTGTACCGGAAGTAGTATTCTTCAAGGGATTCACTTGCGTTTTGGTTTGGAGGATTTCGGACCATTCTGCTGGCATTGGATGGTCTTTTTGAGTTGGGATGTGTCTGAGAAATAACTGTGTATAGCGCTTCATAACCTTGTCCTCCTTCAAAGCTCTGGATGGTTGCCTTCATGCTTGCACATGAATCAGGGATGATTTTGTCGCTTCTGAGTGCGGTGTAAATCAGGTTTCCCCATTCATTGATGGCCAATTCATATCTTAAAGGTAAATCATGTGGAAAGTTATCGCCAATGGTGAATCCTCTTAGGTGATCAGCTTCGCGCCTGAAGAGATAGTATGGGTGGACATAAATATGGTGTTGCTGTGAGTGAGCTGTGATTTCTCTGTACCATTTCCTAACCTGAGGGTCTGTTGCATCCTGTAGTTGTGGAAATCCTGAGAGGAATAGTTTGTCTCTAGCGGCTTCCTTGGACTTGTCATAGGCTCTGGTGAGGTCAAAGCAGTCACCACTTCTGGTGATCAGGCGCTGGTCATTTCTGCCACTGCCTAGATTGTGTAGGTAGTAGTTTTGCCTGACAATTGTTTCATTTCCCGATGAGTCGGTGTAGGTGATTGGGAAATCCTTCATATCATCTTTGGTGAGGAATTCATCTCGCCTGTAATATCGCTCTTTCACAGGTGGTGGTAATGTTGCTGGATTCCATGGAAGGTCAAGAGATTGGTGGTTGGCGCCGGTATTGTTGTTGGTGACGTTGTTGTTGTTGTTGTTGCCGTTGTTGACCAATTGTTGGAGTAGGTTGGTCAATTCTTGCATGTCAGTGCCTGTTGCAGTGGGCGCCGGGTTTGGAGCTGTGGCATTTGCATCGTTGTTGGCCTCATCTTCACCATCACCGTCGTGTTGAACTTCACCTGTATAGATGCCGTTGAAATAGTTGCCGGGGTTATTTGTCTTCCAGTTTCTTCTGAACTTCCATTGGTTGATGTTGAAGATTACTGTGACGACTGGTTTTGGGTTATTTGCGGCTTCAGCACGTCTGACGGCTTCTATTCCTGCAGAGTCAAATTCCTGTGGGGTTCTGATCCGTTGGTTTGATAATCCAGGGTTGACAAATCGTACGGGGCATGAATCAAGGAGCTGGGCTATGTGTCCCTTTTCTAGTTCATCGATGTTTAGCATTTCCAAGGTGATGCTGTTGCAGAAGGCTTCTCTTAGTGCAGTTACTGGGGCCGGACCAAGGGTTCTAGCGCCTTCGTCATTGGCGTCCGATGTGAAGAGGGTTGACATCTCGGGTGCTGTGAGCGGGACAGTTTCTGCATAGGTGCCATTGAGAGAAAGGACTTCTTGGGGGTTATTGTCACTTTGGAATTTGAATTCAATCCCATAGACATTGGACCAATCGTATGCGTTTGGTGGAGGAACCATGGTGGGTGTCGAGCCGTAAATTTATTGCGGTGTTTCGTCGTCGTCGTCAAAAAGCGAATGATCGCCGATGAGAGGAGAGTCTGGCGTTCTTGTAGATTGGTGTCCTGTAGAAACACCCCTTGATACGTATGGAGAAATAATTGATTGTCGGGAGAATATGTTGGTGTTGTGCGCTTATAATTAACCGTGCAATCGTCGTGGTGAATGTGGCAATCGTTTGATCGTTCGATTCGATCGATTGTCGGAACGATCTTCAGAGGTGCAGAAATGACCAAAGGAATGTTCCAAAGGAAGACGAATGATCGTCGTTACCGTTGTAATCGATCGTGGGGGATGAGAGAAGATTCGCGTAGAACAATCGTCGTGTTGCCGAACGGTTAATCGTAATCGTACGATCGTCGTCCTTAGATGTGTATTACAGAAGGAGATTCGTGGTAGAATGTTCTGTAGATACACCCCTTGATACGTATGCTTGGTCGTGTATTACAGAAGAAGATTCTTGGTAGAAGGATCTGGTATACACCCCTTGATACGCGAGTAAGGAGGAGAAAGAAAAGAATGAGATGGGGGGAGGCCGAAGCGTAGCACACGGATGGGCGTCACTACGAAGTTCCTCTGGAGTTAACCGACAGTGGAGGTGCTGAACGGCCGGAGATAGATAGCTTAAGGGATACACGATCCTACGGATGGGCAGCAATCGTGTGAGTTATAAGGGCTCTATAACCTGTTGTTACTCTAAAAATCGACCGGTAAGGTATTGGATAATTGAAATTTAAAGAGATGTGAGCTCAGAGAGAGGCTCTTATTTTTACTGTGTATTTTTTACTGTATCGGGGCTCTCTGCGGTATTTTTATGTGGTAGAGATCTTCCCCGGTTATTTGATCTTCATCGTACCGATACTGGTGCTGTTGCTGTATTAGCATCGTGTCGGTCTTACTGTATTGGTCATTTGATGGCATTGGTCTTTTACGAGGTTAAGTGTTTCTTATCCGGTGGGGCATATGCTTGTTCGTAGAGTAGGTAGATAAATGAGGCCCATCCGGAATCGGTATCGATTTTCTTGATTGCAATAAGTAATTTCCTCACGGGGTATCAAGTATATTCCTTTGAATGTACTTATGGGTTCCAAGTGTTTACTTACTGTTCAGGTCTTTGGATATTTCTTGTTTCTAACCGATTCTCCTTTTTTGTTTGTAGTCCTAAGTGATATCGTTTTACCACTTAGGGATTTTCATGTAGTGGAGGTGCGTTTGACTCTAAGACTCGATCATCGAAATAATCGTATCTCTGTTGTTACTCCTTGTTAATATTCCGCACCTCGGTCGTCGTTTCGTTTTGTCGGCTTTTTGATCAAATTTGATGCCGACAATGGTCCGTATTTTTCGCCGACAACAAGAACACAGTTCTTTTCCAATCGTATCACTGAACTAGCTGGGAAGCTTCTCGAAGTATCTCGAAGTCATAGTAGACACTAAAACTCAATAGCACACAATTTCATACACAGCGTAGTTCATTACGACCGCGATTAAAAGGGCAACCACCCGATTGGGGGCCCCGATGGCTGCTTCCATGATCTAGGGGGGTGAAAGGAATTGGTGGAGTTGTTAGTTGAACGTTTAACACTAACCCTAAGAGTTGACAACGTAACCTTGTAGACGGAGTTTATGTGGGGGGGGGTGGGGGGGGAAATACGTAGAAATATTTAAAAAATCTGTTTTTAACAAGTAGACTTGGTACAAATGCTACGACTAAAAATCGTAAAAAACAGTACCCAAATAATTATTTACGGAAATGAGATGCTTCTTCTAAAAGCAATAGTAATATCTAGTGGCGCGCGCTCATTTTTATGGTAGCAAACTCTCATTTTTATGGTTGCACGTAACCATAAGATTTAACCTGAATAGAGAAAAAAATCATACGATTAAAATCTGTCTTAGATCAAGTTGGTCGTCGTCGTTGTCAACCTTGCCAGATGAGAGAGTTGGTGAGAAAAAATAATATCGGACTTGTTAGAATTCTCATACCGGCGAAAGCCGACAAACCGAGGTGCGGTACATACCGGTTACTCTCATACAAATCGATTGGTAATAGATCACCTAGGTAAACGAGTACGAGTACGAAGCTGTCGGAATTCGATTGAAAAAGCCAACAAACCGAGGTGCGAAATATTGTACGGTACTCTCATACCGATCGATTGGTAAGAGATCACTTGGTAGCATCGGTACGTACGGTATGTACCTTGTTCGAATTTAAAATAGAACTCGCGCGAATGACGTCACTTGATTGGTAGTAGAGATCGATTGGTAGGATCAGTATGAGTATGTACTGGATGGGGGAGCGCGGGGGGGAGAACTAAAATTAAAAATAAAAAAAATAGTTTCTTTCACCCCCTACTACAATTTAAAAAAAACAGTTTCTCTTGAACCAAAATTAAAAAAATAGTTTCTTTCACCCCCTCAAAAATGTAGTACGACACAAGTATGGTATGTAGTATGAGTATGTACTGGATCTAAAACAAATCTTTTGAAAAACTAAAAATTGAAAAAATAGTTTCTTTCACCCCCTCAAAAATGAAGTATGACTCAAGCAAGGTATGTAGTATGAGTATGCACTGGATCTAAGAACAAAATCAGTCATCTACTCTAATCATTGTTGTGATACGGTACGTACCAGTATCTTGTAATTATCGGTAGATCGTACTGGTACAATTCTCATCGTCGTCATCGTCGGCCCGAATACATCTATTAACATGGAGTACGGTATGTACTCATACTCGTAAGTACAGTAGATACGAACTTCAATCGAAAAAGACGCAATGTCATCTATTCTACCAATCAAGTGACGTCATTCGCGCGAGTTCTATTTTAAATTCGAGCTCTCATCTGGCAAGATTTCCAAGTAGTGGAGGTGTATTTGATTTTAAGTAATGATCGGGGTTTTGCACCTCGGTTGTGTTGTTTTTGATGACTAGTGACGTCATTCGCGCGAGTTCTATTTTAAATTTGAGCTCTCAACTGGCAAGATTTCCAAGTAGTGGAGGTGTATTTGATTTTAAGTAATGATCGGGGTTTTGCACCTCGGTTGTGTTGTTTTTGTTTTTCTTTTTGGATAGAATTTGCCGCCGACATCGCGTCTTTTTCTATTGAAGTTCGTATCTACTGTACTTACGAGTACAAGTACGTCGAGGATTGGCAGGATTTGCACTGTGTTCAAATCTGGTGGGTTTCTTGTTTGATGACTGAGTTATATTTTGGTTGGTGATTGGCAGGATTTGCACTGTGTTCAAATCTGGTGGGTTTTTGGGTTTCAAATCTGGTGGGTTTTTGGGTTGATGATTGAATTATATTGTTTTGGTTAGGGACTGGAAAGATTTGCACTGTGTTCAAATCTGGTGGGTTTTTGGGTAGATGACTGAGTTGTATTTTGGTCGGGGATTGGCAGGATTTGCACTGTGTTCAAATCTGGTGAGTTTTTGGATTGATGACTGAGTTATATTTTGGTCGGAGATGGGCAGGATTTGCACTGTCTTCAAATCTGGTGAGTTTTTGGATTGATGACTGAGTTATATTTTGGTCAGGGATGGGCAGGATTTGCACTGTCTTCAAATCTGGTGAGTTTTTGGATTGATGACTGAGTTATATTTTGGTCGGGGATGGGCAGGATTTGCACTGTCTTCAAATCTGGTGAGTTTTTGGATTGATGACTGAGTTATATTTTGGTCGGGGATGGGCAGGATTTGCACTGTCTTCAAATCTGGTGAGTTTTTGGATTGATGACTGAGTTATATTTTGGTCAGGGATGGGCAGGATTTGCACTGTCTTCAATTCTGGTGAATTTTTGGATTGATGACTGAGTTATCTTTTGGTCAGGGATGGGCAGGATTTGCACAGTGCTAAAATCTGGTGGGTTTTTGGGTTGATGACTGAGTTATATTTTGGTTAGGGACTGGAAAGATTTGCACTGAGTTCAAATCTGGTGGTTTTTAGGGTTGACGATTGAATTATATTTTGGTAAGGGACTGCAAAGATTTGCACTTTGTTCAAATCTGGTTGGTTTTAGGGTTGATGAATGAGTTGTATTTTGGTCGGGGACGGGCAGGATTTGCACAGTGTTCAAATCAGGTGGGTTTTGGGTTGATGAATGAGTTATATTTTGATTGGTGATTGGCAGGATTTGCACTGTGTTTTAAATCTGGTGGGTTTTTGGGTTTCAAATCTGGTGAGTTTTTGGGTTGCCGATTGAATTATATTGTTTTGGTTAGGGAGTGGAAAGATTTGCACTGTGTTCAAATCTGGTGAGTTTTTGGTAGATGCCTGAGTTATATTTTGGTCGGGAATTGGCAGGATTTGCACTGTGTTCAAATCTGGTGAGTTTTTGGATTGATGACTGAGTTATATGTTGGTCGGAGATTGGCAGGATTTGCACTGTCTGAAAATCTGGTGAGTTTTTGGTTTGATGACTGAGTTGGATTGATGACTGAGTTATCTTTTGGTTGGGGATGGACAGGATTTGCACAGTGCTAAAATCTGGTGGGTTTTTGGGTTGATGACTGAATTATATTTTGGTTAGGGACTGGAAAGATTTGCACTGTGTTCAAATCAGGTGGGTTTTTGGTTTGATGACTTTGTTATATTTTGGTCGGGGATGGGCAGGATTTGCACTGTCTTCAAATCTGGTGAGTTTTTGGATTGATGACTGAGTTATATTTTGGTCGGGGATGGGCAGGATTTGCACTGTCTTCAAATCTGGTGAGTTTTTGGATTGATGACTGAGTTATATTTTGGTCGGGGATGGGCAGGATTTGCACTGTCTTCAAATCTGGTGAGTTTTTGGATTGATGACTGAGTTATATTTTGGTCGGGGATGGGCAGGATTTGCACTGTCTTCAAATCTGGTGAGTTTTTGGATTGATGACTGAGTTATATTTTGGTCAGGGATGGGCAGGATTTGCACTGTCTTCAATTCTGGTGAATTTTTGGATTGATGACTGAGTTATCTTTTGGTCAGGGATGGGCAGGATTTGCACAGTGCTAAAATCTGGTGGGTTTTTGGGTTGATGACTGAGTTATATTTTGGTTAGGGACTGGAAAGATTTGCACTGAGTTCAAATCTGGTGGTTTTTAGGGTTGACGATTGAATTATATTTTGGTAAGGGACTGCAAAGATTTGCACTTTGTTCAAATCTGGTTGGTTTTAGGGTTGATGAATGAGTTGTATTTTGGTCGGGGACGGGCAGGATTTGCACAGTGTTCAAATCAGGTGGGTTTTGGGTTGATGAATGAGTTATATTTTGATTGGTGATTGGCAGGATTTGCACTGTGTTTTAAATCTGGTGGGTTTTTGGGTTTCAAATCTGGTGAGTTTTTGGGTTGCCGATTGAATTATATTGTTTTGGTTAGGGAGTGGAAAGATTTGCACTGTGTTCAAATCTGGTGAGTTTTTGGTAGATGCCTGAGTTATATTTTGGTCGGGAATTGGCAGGATTTGCACTGTGTTCAAATCTGGTGAGTTTTTGGATTGATGACTGAGTTATATGTTGGTCGGAGATTGGCAGGATTTGCACTGTCTGAAAATCTGGTGAGTTTTTGGTTTGATGACTGAGTTGGATTGATGACTGAGTTATCTTTTGGTTGGGGATGGACAGGATTTGCACAGTGCTAAAATCTGGTGGGTTTTTGGGTTGATGACTGAATTATATTTTGGTTAGGGACTGGAAAGATTTGCACTGTGTTCAAATCAGGTGGGTTTTTGGTTTGATGACTTTGTTATATTTTGGTCGGGGATGGGCAGGATTTGCACTGTCTTCAAATCTGGTGAGTTTTTGGATTGATGACTGAGTTATATTTTGGTCGGGGATGGGCAGGATTTGCACTGTCTTCAAATCTGGTGAGTTTTTGGATTGATGACTGAGTTATATTTTGGTCGGGGATGGGCAGGATTTGCACTGTCTTCAAATCTGGTGAGTTTTTGGATTGATGACTGAGTTATATTTTGGTCGGGGATGGGCAGGATTTGCACTGTCTTCAATTCTGGTGAATTTTTGGATTGATGACTGAGTTATATTTTGGTCGGGGATGGGCAGGATTTGCACTGTCTTCAGATCTGGTGAGTTTTTGGATTGATGACTGAGTTATATTTTGGTCAGGGATGGGCAGGATTTGCACTGTCTGAAAATCTGGTGAGTTTTTGGACTGATGACTGAGTTATCTTTTGGTTGGGGATGGGCAGGATTTGCACAGTGCTAAAATCTGGTGGGTTTTAGGGTTGATGACTGAGTTATATTTTGGTTAGGGACTGGAAAGATTGGCACTGTGTTCAAATTTGGTGGTTTTTAGGGTTGACGATTGAATTATATTTTGGTAAGGGACTGGAAAGATTTGCACTGTGTTCAAATCTGGTGGGTTTTAGGGTTGATGAATGAGTTATATTTTGGTCGGGGACGGGCAGGATTTGCACAGTGTTCAAATCAGGTGGGTTTTGGGTTGATGAATGAGTTATATTTTGATTGGTGATTGGCAGGATTTGCACTGTGTTTTAAATCTGGTGGGTTTTTGGGTTTCAAATCTGGTGAGTTTTTGGGTTGCTGATTGAATTATATTGTTTTGGTTAGGGAGTGGAAAGATTTGCACTGTGTTCAAATCTGGTGAGTTTTTGGTAGATGCCTGAGTTATATTTTGGTCGGGAATTGGCAGGATTTGCACTGTGTTCAAATCTGGTGAGTTTTTGGATTGATGACTGAGTTATATTTTGGTCGGAGATTGGCAGGATTTGCACTGTCTTCAAATCTGGTGAATTTTTTGATTGATGACTGAGTTGGATTGATGACTGAGTTATCTTTTGGTTGGGGATGGGCAGGATTTGCACAGTGCTAAAATCTGGTGGGTTTTTGGGTTGATGACTGAATTATATTTTGGTTAGGGACTGGAAAGATTTGCACTGTGTTCAAATCAGGTGGGTTTTTGGTTTGATGACTTTGTTATATTTTGGTCGGGGATGGGCAGGATTTGCACTGTCTTCAAATCTGGTGAGTTTTTGGATTGATGACTGAGTTATCTTTTGGTTGGGGATGGGCAGGATTTACACAGTGCTAAAATCTGGTGGGTTTTTGGGTTGATGACTGAATTATATTTTGGTTATGGACTGGAAAGATTTGCACTGTGTTCAAATCAGGTGGGTTTTTGGTTTGATGACTTTGTTATATTTTGGTCGGGGACTGGCAGGATTTGCACTGTGTTCCAATCTGATGGGTTTTTGGGTTGATGACTGAATTATATTTTAGTTAGGGACTAGAAAGATTTGCACTGTGTTCAAATCTGGTGGGTTTTTGGGTTGATGCCTGAATTATACTTTGGTCGGGTACTGGCAGGATTAGCACTGTGTTCAAATCTGGTGGGTTTTTGGTTTGATGACTGAGTTAAATTTTTGTCGGGGACTGGCAGGATTTGCACTTTGTTCAAATATGGTGTGTTTTTGGGTTGACGATTGAATTATATTTTGGTTAGGGACTGGCAGGATTTGCACTGCTGGTGGGTTTTTGGGTTGACAATTGAATTATATTTTGGATAGGGACTGGAAAGATTTGCACTGTGTTCAAATCTGGTGGGTTTTTGGGATGATGACTGAGTTATATTTTGGTCGGGGACTGGCAGGATTTGCACTGTGTTCAAATCTGGTGGGTTTTTGGGTTGATGACTGAGTTATATTTTGGTCGGGGACTGGCAGGATTTGCAATGTGTTCAAATCTGGTTGGGTTTTTGGTTGATGACTGAATTATACTTTGGTCGGGTACTGGCAGGATTTGCACTGTTTTGAAATCTGGTTGGTTTTTGGGTTGATGACTGAGTTATATTTTGGTCGGGGACTGGCAGGATTTGCACTGTGTTCAAATCTGGTGGGTTTTTGGGCTGATGACTGAGTTATATTTTGGTAAGGGACTGGCATGATTTGCACTGTGTTCAAATCTGGTGGGTTTTTGGGTTGACAATTGAATTATATTTTGGTTAGGGACTGGAAAGATTTGCACTGTGTTCAAATCTGGTGGGTTTTTTGTTTGATGACTGAATTATATTTTGGTCGGGGACTGGCAGGATTTGCACTGTGTTCAAATCTGGTGAGTTTTTGGATTGATGACTGAATTATATTTTGGTTAGGGACTGGAAAGATTTGCACTGTGTTCAAATCTGGTGGGTTTTTGGGTTGATGACTGAGTTATATTTTGGTTAGGGACTGGAAAGATTTGCACTGTGTTCAAATCTGGTGGGTTTTTGGGTTGATGACTGAATTATATTTTGGTTAGGGACTGGAAAGATTTGCACTGTGTTCAACTCTGATGGGTTTTTTGTTTGATGACTGAGTTATATTTTGGTTAGGGACTGGAAAGATTTGCACTGTGTTCAAATCAGGTGGGTTTTTGGTTTGATGACTGAATTATACTTTGGTGGGGTACTGGCAGGATTTGCACTGTGTTGAAATCTGGTTGGTTTTGGGTTGATGACTGAGTTATATTTTGGTCGGGGACTGGCAGGATTTGCACTGTGTTCAAATCTGGTGTGTTTTTGGGTTGACGACTGAATTATATTTTGGTAAGGGACTGGCAGGATTTGCACTGTGTTCCAATCTGGTGGGTTTTTGGGTTGATGACTGAATTATATTTTGGTTAGGGACTGGAGAGATTTGCACTGTGCGAATGACTCACTTGATTGGTAGTATAGATCAATTGGTATGATTGATTTTTTTTTTGTACGTACGAGATTTTTTTTTTTCGTATGTACGAGATTGATTTTTTTTTGTAAGTGTAACAATAATCCTCGTGACTGACCGATCGATCGGGATTCCATCATTGAAGAGGATCCTAAATGACCGGAAGAATATTCCTATTGACCGGAAGAGGAAGATGCTTCCGGAAGAAGGGGAGGTATGACTCTCCTTCAGACCAAATCATAATTTTATGTCACTTTCAGTAATTACTTATAATTTTTTATTTACCATTCTAAAAACGTATCGGTAGTTGATACACTGTAATTACACTAAGACTACTAAGCTACGATAAGAAGAAAAAGAAAACAAGAAGATGAACACCCAATTCCAACCATGTATCCAATACAAGAGGACCTTCGATGTCACAGAGGATCACGACAGCCACAGAATTGTAGTTGACTACGCGAGAGCCACCAACAGGTCGGCAGGCAAGAAGAACATCCAAAGAGTACAGAACTTGGAAGTAGAAGAAATTAGTGCTTTGCAGGGGCCCTGTGGAGTTGTTGAATAGGTAGTTACTGTATGTATTGTAAGTATGTGTCAGTAAAGTTATGGTAAGAAGTACTCGTACGATAACGCGTGTGCATCAAGTAAGATCAGATTTACCAAAGGTGTTCTGATCTGTACCACCAATTCTTACCAGAACCAATTCTACAATTAGCCAACCAACCAAATTTATGTGTAAGCTATCAGCAAGGTATCTACATTCATAGGGGTGGGGTTACATTCGAACAAGCAAGTTGTAGGAGCTACCGGTAATTACGAGCTATCAGATCTACAAGCAAGCTGTCTATGTTCTTCTCAATCATACCAATTATTTGAAGACAGTGCAAATCCTGACCATCCCCAACCTAATATTAACTCACTCATCAACCCAAAAACTCACCAGATTTGAAGACAGTGCAAATCCTGCCAATCCCCGACCAAACTATAACTTAGTCATCAACCAAAAAACTAACCAGGTTTGAATACAGTGCAAATCCTGCCCATCCCCAACCTAAAATTTACTCAACCATCAACCCAAAAACCCACCAGATTTAAAGACAGTGCAAATCCTGCCAATCCCCAACCAAACTATAACTCAGTCATCAACCCATAAACCCACCAGATTTGAAGACAGTGCAAATCCTGCCCATCCCAAACCTAAAATTAACTCAATCATCAACCCATAAATCAACCAGATTTGAAGACACTACAAATCCTGCAAATCCCCGACCATACTATACCTCAGTCATCAACCCATAAACCCACCAAACTTGAAGACAGTGCAAATCCTGCCCATCCCCAACCTAAAACGAACTCAATCATCAACCAAAAAAACCACCAGATTTGAAGACAGTGCAAATCTTGCCAATCCCCAACCAAACTATAACTCAGTCATCAACCCAAAAACTCACCAGATTTGAAGACAGTGCAAATCTTGCCAATCCCCGGCCAAACTATAACTCAGTCATCGACCCAAAAACCCACCAGATTTGAAGACTGTGCAAATTCTGCCAATCCTCGACCAAACTATCTCAGTCATCAACCCAAAAACTCACCAGATTTGAAGACAGTGCAAATCTTGCCAATCCCCCGCCAAACTATAACTCAGTCATCAACCCAAAAACCCACCAGATTTGAAGACTTTGCAAATTCTGCCAATCCTCGACCAAACTATCTCAGTCATCAACCCAAAAACTCACCAGATTTGAAGACAGTGCAAATCCTGCCCATCCCCAACCTTAAATTAACTCAATCATCAACCCAAAAACCCACCAGATTTGAAGACAGTGCAAATCCTGCCAATCCCCGACCAAACTATAACTCAGTCATCAACCCAAAAACTCACCAGATTTGAAGAGAGTGCAAATCATGCCAATCCCCGACCAACATATAACTCAGTCATCAATCCAAAAACCCACCAGATTTGAAGACAGTGAAAATCTTGCAAATCCTTAACCAAACTAATTCGGTCATCAACCCATAAACCCACCAGATTTGAAAACAGTGCAAATCCTGCCCATCCCCAACCTTAAATTAACTCAATCATCAATAAAAAAACCCACCAGATTTGAAGACAGTGCAAATCATGCCAATCCCTTACCAAACTATAACTCAGTCATCAACCCAAAAACCCACCAGATTTGAAGACTTTGCAAATTCTGCCAATCCTTGACCAAACTATCTCAGTCATCAACCCAAAAACTCACCAGATTTGAAGGCAGTGCAAATCCTGCCCATCCCCAACCTAAAATGAACTCAATCATCAACCCAAAAACCCAACAAACTTGAAGACAGTGCAAATCCTGCCAATCCCCAACCAAACTATAACTCAGTCATCAACCCATAAACCCACCAGATTTGAAGACAGTGCAAATCCTGCCCATCCCAAACCTAAAATTAACTCAATCATCAACCCATAAATCAACCAGATTTGAAGACACTACAAATCCTGCAAATCCCCGACCATACTATACCTCAGTCATCAACCCATAAACCCACCAAACTTGAAGACAGTGCAAATCCTGCCCATCCCCAACCTAAAACGAACTCAATCATCAACCAAAAAAACCACCAGATTTGAAGACAGTGCAAATCTTGCCAATCCCCAACCAAACTATAACTCAGTCATCAACCCAAAAACTCACCAGATTTGAAGACAGTGCAAATCTTGCCAATCCCCGGCCAAACTATAACTCAGTCATCGACCCAAAAACCCACCAGATTTGAAGACTGTGCAAATTCTGCCAATCCTCGACCAAACTATCTCAGTCATCAACCCAAAAACTCACCAGATTTGAAGACAGTGCAAATCTTGCCAATCCCCCGCCAAACTATAACTCAGTCATCAACCCAAAAACCCACCAGATTTGAAGACTTTGCAAATTCTGCCAATCCTCGACCAAACTACCTCAGTCATCAACCCAAAAACTCACCAGATTTGAAGACAGTGCAAATCCTGCCCATCCCCAACCTTAAATTAACTCAATCATCAACCCAAAAACCCACCAGATTTGAAGACAGTGCAAATCCTGCCAATCCCCGACCAAACTATAACTCAGTCATCAACCCAAAAACTCACCAGATTTGAAGAGAGTGCAAATCATGCCATTCCCCGACCAACATATAACTCAGTCATCAATCCAAAAACCCACCAGATTTGAAGACAGTGAAAATCTTGCAAATCCTTAACCAAACTAATTCGGTCATCAACCCATAAACCCACCAGATTTGAAAACAGTGCAAATCCTGCCCATCCCCAACCTTAAATTAACTCAATCATCAATAAAAAAACCCACCAGATTTGAAGACAGTGCAAATCATGCCAATCCCTTACCAAACTATAACTCAGTCATCAACCCAAAAACCCACCAGATTTGAAGACTTTGCAAATTCTGCCAATCCTTGACCAAACTATCTCAGTCATCAACCCAAAAACTCACCAGATTTGAAGGCAGTGCAAATCCTGCCCATCCCCAACCTAAAATGAACTCAATCATCAACCCAAAAACCCAACAAACTTGAAGACAGTGCAAATCCTGCCAACCCCCAACCAAACTATAACTCAGTCATCAACCCATAAACCCACCAGATGTGAAGACAGTGCAAATCTTGCCAATCCCTGACCAACATATAACTCAGTCATCAATCCAAAAACCCAGCAGATTTGAAGACAGTGAAAATCTTGCCAATCCTCAACCAAAATATAACTCAGTCATCAACCCAAAAACTCACCAGATTTGAAGACAGTGCAAATCTTGCCAATCCCTGACCAACATATAACTCAGTCATCAATCCAAAAACCCAGCAGATTTGAAGACAGTGAAAATCTTGCCCATCCTCAACCAAACTATAACGCGGTCATCAACCCATAAACCCACCAGATTTGAAGACAGTGCAAATCCTGCCCATCCCCAACCTTAAATTAACTCAATCATCAACCCAAAGACTCACCAAACTTGAAGACAGTGCAAATCCTGCCCATCCCCAACCTAAAATTAACTCAAGCATCAATCAAAAAACCCACCAGATTTGAAGAGATTACAAATCATGCCAATACCCGACCAAACTATAACTCAGTCATCAACCCAAAAACTCACAAGACTTGAAGAGATTACAAATCATGCCAATACCCGACCAAACTCTAACTCAGTCATCAACCCAAAAACTCACAAGACTTGAAGACAGTGCAAATCCTGCCAATCCCTGACCAAACTATAATTCAGTCATCAACCCAAAAACTCACCAGATTTGAAAACAGTGCAAATCTTGCCAATCCCTTACCAAACTATAACTCAGTCATCAACCCAAAAACTCACCAGATTTGAAGACAGTGCAAATCTTGCCAATCCCCGGCCAAACTATAACTCAGTCATCGACCCAAAAACCCACCAGATTTGAAGACTGTGCAAATTCTGCCAATCCTCGACCAAACTATCTCAGTCATCAACCCAAAAACTCACCAGATTTGAAGACAGTGCAAATCTTGCCAATCCCTGACCAACATATAACTCAGTCATCAATCCAAAAACCCAGCAGATTTGAAGACAGTGAAAATCTTGCCAATCCTCAACCAAACTATAACTCAGTCATCAACCCAAAAACTCACCAGATTTGAAGACAGTGCAAATCCTGCCAATCCCTGACCAACATATAACTCAGTCATCAATCCAAAAACCCAGCAGATTTGAAGACAGTGAAAATCTTGCCAATCCTCAACCAAACTATAACGCGGTCATCAACCCATAAACCCACCAAACTTGAAGACAGTGCAAATCCTGCCCATCCCCAACCTTAAATTAACTCAATCATCAACCCAAAGACTCACAAAACTTGAAGACAGTGCAAATCCTGCCCATCCCCAACCTAAAATTAACTCAATCATCAATCAAATAACCCACCAGATTTGAAGAGATTACAAATCATGCCAATACCCGACCAAACTATAACTCAGTCATCAACCCAAAAACTCACAAGACTTGAAGACAGTGCAAATCCTGCCAATCCCTGACCAAACTATAATTCAGTCATCAACCCAAAAACTCACAAGTTTTGAAGACAGTGCAAATCTTGCCAATCCCTTACCAAACTATAACTCAGTCATCAACCAAAAAACTCACAAGATTTGAAGACAGTGTAAATCTTGCCAATCCCTTACCAAACTCTAACTCATTCATCAACCAAAAAACTCACCAGATTTGAAGACGGTGCAAAACCTGCCAATCCCAGACCAAACTATTACTCTGTCATCAACTCAAAAACCCACCAGATTTGAAGACAGTGCACATCTTGCCAATCCCCAACAAAACAATAACTCAGTCATCAACCCAAAAACCCACCAGATTTGAACACAGTGCAAATCCTGCCCATCCCCAACCTTAAATTAACTCAATCATCAACCCAAAGACCCACCAAATTTGAAGACAGTGCAAATCCTGCCCATCCCCAACCTAAAATTAACTCAATCATCAATCCAAAAACTCACCAGATTTGAAGACAGTGCAAATTCTGCCAATCCCCGACCAAACTATAACTCAGTCATCAACCCAAAAACTCACCAGATTTGAAGGCAGTGCAAATCATGCCAATCCCTGACCAAACTATAACTCAGTCATCAACCCAAAAACTCACCAGAATTGAGGACAGTGTAAATTTTGCCAATCCCCAAGCAGATTAAAACTCTGTCACCAACCCAAAAAGCCAACAGATTTGAAGACAGTGCAAATCATGCCCATCCCCGACCTTAAATTAACTCAATCATCAATCAAAAAACCCATCAGATTTGAAGACAGTGCAAATCCTGCCCACCCCCAACCTTAAATTTACTCAATCGTCAACCCAAAGACCCACCAAACTTGAAGACAGTGCAAATCCTGCCCATCCCCAACCTTAAATTAACTCAATCATCAATCAAATAACCCACCAGATTTGAAGAGAGTACAAATCATTCCAATCCCCGACCAAACTATAACTCAGTCATCAACCCAAAAACTCACAAGACTTGAAGACAGTAAAAATCCTGCCAATCCCCAACCAAACTATAACTCAGTCATCAACCCAAAAACTCACCAGATTTGAAGACAGTGCAAATCATGCCAATCCCCGACCAACATATAACTCAGTCATCAATCCAAAAACCCAGCAGATTTGAAGACAGTGAAAATCTTGCCAATCCCCAACCAAACTATAACTCGGTCATCATGCCATAAACCCAACAGATTTGAAGACAGTGCAAATCCTTCCCATCCCCAACCTAAAATTTACTCAACCATCAACCCAAAAACCCACCAGATTTGAAGACAGTGCAAATCATGCCAATCCCTGACCAAACTATAACTCAGTCATCAACCCAAAAACTCACCAGAATTGAAGACAGTGCAAATTTTGCCAATCCCCAAGCAAATTGAAACACTGTCATCAACCCATAAACCCACCAGATTTGAAGACGGTGCAAATCCTGCCCATCCCAAACCTTAAATTTACTGAATCATCAATCAAAAAACCAACCAGATTTGAAGACAGTGTAAATCATGCCCATCCCCAACCTTAAATTTACTCAATCATCAATCAAAAAACCCACCAGATTTGAAGACAGTGTAAATCCTGCCCATCCCCAACCTTAAATTAACTCAATCATCAACCCAAAAACCCACCAGATTTGAAGACAGTATAAATCCTGCCAATCCCCAACCTAAAATTAACTCAATCATCAATCAAAAAACCCACCAGATTTGAAGACAGTGCAAATCCTGCCAATCCCCAACCTTAAATTAACTCAATCATCAACCCAAAAACCCACCAGATTTGAAGACAGTGTAAATCCTGCCAATCCCCGACTAAACTATAACTCAGTCATCAACCCAAAAACCGACCAGATTTGAAGACAGCGCAAATCATGCCCATCTCCAACCTTAAATTAACTCAATCATCAACCCAAAAACCCACCAGATTTGAAGACAGTGTAAATCCTGCCAATCCCCGACTAAACTATAACTCAGTCATCAACCCAAAAACCCACCAGATTTGAAGACAGCGCAAATCATGCCCATCCCCAACCTTAAATGAACTCAATCATCAATCAAAAAACCCACCAGATTTGAACACAGTGCAAATCCTGCCCATCCCCAACCTTAAATTAACTCAATCATCAATTAAAAAACCCACCAGATTTGAAGACAGTGTAAATCGTGCCAATCCCCAACCTTAAATTAACTCAATCATCAATCAAAAAACCTACCAGATTTGAAGACAGTGCAAATCCTGCCAATCCCCAACCTTAAATTAACTCTGTCATCAACCCAAAAACCCACCAGATTTGAAGACAGTGCAGATCCTGCCCATCCCCAACCTAAAATTTACTCAACCATCAACCCAAAAACCCACCAGATTTGAAGACAGTGCAGATCCTGCCCATCCCCAACCTTAAATTAACTCAATCATCAATCAAAAAACCCTCCAGATTTGAAGACGGTGCAAATCCTGCCCATCCCCAACCTTAAATTAACTCAATCATCAACCCAAAAACCCACCAGATTCGAAGACAGTGCAAATCCTGCCCATCCCCAACCTTAAATTAACTCTGTCATCAACCCAAAAACCCAACAGATTTGAAGACAGTGCAAATCCTGCCCATCCCCAACCTAAAATGAACTCAATCATCAACCAAAAAACCCACCAGATTTGAGGACAGTGCAAATCTTGCCAATCCCTGACAAAACTATAACTCAGTCATCAACCCAAAAACTCACCAGTCTTGAAGACAGTGCAAATCATGCCAATCCCCGACCAAACTATAACTCAGTCATCAACCCAAAAACTCACAAGATTTGAAGACAGTGCAAATCCTGCCCATTCCCAACCTAAAATTAACTCAATCATCAACCAAAAAAACCACCAAACTTGAAGACAGTGCAAATCCTGCCAATCCCCGACCAAACTATAACTCAGTGGTCAACCCAAAACCCCACCAAACTTGGAGACAGTGCAAATCCTGCCCATCCCCAACCAAACTATAACTCAGTCATCAACCCAAAAACCCACCAGATTTGAAGACAGTGCAAATCTTGCCAATCCCCAACCTAAAATTAACTCAATCCTCAACCCAAAAACTCAACAGATGTGAAGACAGTGCAAATCTTGCCAATCCGCGACCAAAATATAAGTCAGTCATCAACCCAAAAACTCACCAGATTCGAATACAGTGCAAATCTTGCCAATCCTTGACCAAACTATAACTCAGCAGTCATCAACCCAAAAACTCACCAGATTTGAAGACAGTGCAAATCCTGTCAATCCCCGACGAAAATATAAGTCAGTCATCAACCCAAAAACTCACCAGATTTGAAGACAGTGCAAGTCTTGCCAATCTGCGACCAAAATATAAGTCAGTCATCAATCAAAAAACTCGCCATATTTGAAGACAGTGCAAATCCTGCCCATCCCCAACCTAAAATGAACTCAATCATCATCCAAAAAACACACCAGATTTGAGGACAGTGCAAATCTTGCCAATCCCCAACCAAACTATAACTCAGTCATCAACCCAAAAAAAACCCACCAGATTTGAAGACAGTGCAAATCCTGCCAGTCCCCGACCAGAATATAACTCAGTCATCTTTCCAAAAACTCACCAGATTTGAAGACAGTGCAAATCTTGCCAATCCCTGATCAAAATATAACTCATACATCAACCCAAAAACTCACCAAATTTGAAGACAGTGCAAATCCTACCAATCCCCGACCAAACTATAACTCAGTCACCAACCCAAAAACCCACCAGATTTGAAGACAGTGCAAATCTTGCCAATCCCCGACCAAACTATAACTCAGTCATCAACACAAAAACTCACAAGATTTGAAGACAGTGCAAATCCTGCCCATTCCCAACCTAAAATTAACTCAATCATCAACCAAAAAACCCACCAAACTTGAAGACAGTGCAAATCCTGCCAATCCCCGACCAAAATATAACTCAGTTTCAAAAGATTTGTTCTTAGATCCAGTACATACTCATACTACATACCATGCTTGAGTCATACTTCACTTTTGAGGGGGTGAATGTTAAGGAAACTTTTTTTAAAATATTAGTCCCCCCCCCCCCCCCCCCCGCCCCCCAATCCAGTACACACTCATACTGTAGTTAGCTACCTTCATACTTATTTTACCAATCAATCTATACTACCAATCAAGTGACGTCATTCGCGCGAGATTTTCCTTTAAAATGCGCAGTTGAAAACTAGTACAAGCAAGCAAGCTACATACGTTCATACCGATCTTACCAAGTGATCTATACTACGAATCAAGTGAAGCTTGGTATTCCCAGGCGACATTTTGTTGTTGAAAATGCTTACACAATTTACACGAATTTTGCTAGCGAGAGCCCCCCTGCCAATCGTTTGAATCGAAAGATAGCTCAAACGTCGACAACAATGCATGTAGATGGGCGCTGGTACCTGTAGAACCTTCTAACTCCCTCTGGAAGCAAAGTTATGGCAGTAGCAAGATTGGTCTCCCCATGTAACCTTTTTGGTGTTGAAAATTCTTAGTACCCAAATGCACTAATTAGGTGGTGACAGACAAACTATGACAGATAACTCACTTCTGTTTCTTTCATGATTCATCTCATCCATAACAGGAACAATATTCATGGTTCAATCACACAAAATATCTGATTTTCTATTTTTTAATTGCAAATTAGTGTGTATTTTTTCTCCAAATCCAGTACCCCAATGCACTGATTAGGTGGTGACACACAAACTATGACAGATAACTCACTTCTGTTTCTTTCATGATTCATCTCATCCACAACAGGAACAATATTCATGGTTCAATCACACAAAATATCTGAATTTCTACTTTTTAATTGCAAATTAGTGTGTATTTTTTCTCCAAATCCAGTACCCCAATGCACTAATTAGGTGGTGACACACAAACTATGACAGATAACTCACTTCTGTTTCTTTCATGATTCATCTCATCCATAACAGGAACAATATTCATGGTTCAATCACACAAAATATCTGAATTTCTATTTTTTAATTGCAAATTAGTGTGTATTTTTTCTCCAAATCCAGTACTCCAATGCACTAATTAGGTGGTGACACACAAACTATGACAGATAACTCACTTCTGTTTCTTTCATGATTCATCTCATCCATAACAGGAACAATATTCATGGTTCAATCACACTAAATATCTGAATTTCTATTTGTTAATTGCAAATTAGTGTGTATTTTTCCTCCAAATCCAGTACCCCAATGCACTAATTAGGTGGTGACACACAAACTATGACAGATAACTCACTTCTGTTTCTTTCATGATTCATCTCATCCATAACAGGAACAATATTCATGGTTCAATCACACAAAATATCTGATTTTCTATTTGTTAATTGCAAATTAGTGTGTATTTTTCCTCCAAATCCAGTACCCCAATGCACTAATTAGGTGGTGACACACAAACTATGACAGATAACTCACTTCTGTTTCTTTCATGATTCATCTCATCCATAACAGGAACAATATTCATGGTTCAATCACACAAAATATCTGATTTTCTATTTGTTAATTGCAAATTAGTGTGTATTTTTCCTCCAAATCCAGTTCCTCAATGCACTAATTAGGTGGTGACAGACAAACTATGACAGATAACTCACTTCTGTTTCTTTCATGATTCATCTCATCCATAACAGGAACAATATTCATGGTTCAATCACACAAAATATCTGAATTTCTATTTGTTAATTGCAAATTAGTGTGTACTGTCTATGTGGTACTTGCATTACTACTGGTAGTAGTATGGTACCTGTAGTAGTACTTGTACTGCTTGGCATGTACTTGATGGTCTGTCCTTTTTCCGTTTTTATGGTCTGTGCTTTCTCCGTTTTTATGGTCTGTCCTTTTTCCGTTTTTATGGTCTGTCCTTTTTCCTTTTTTATGGTCTGTCCTTTTTCCGTTTTTTGGTCCGTCCTTTACCCCTATTTTTGTTTTTATTGTCTGTCCCTTATCCGCGGCTGGCATGCGCGCGCGTGCGCGCGCAGGCATAGCCAGAAGAATCAGGTAAAAAGCTGTTATTTTAATTCCATTAAAAACATCTGGTTCTCCAAGGTTTTTTTTGGGGTGTTTAGATAAGCCTCTTTTTTTTGCAGGAGTTTTCAAAAGTAATATTATTTGAGTCTCCATCTCACGATTAGATCTCTTGCTTGCTTCTTTTTCCACTTTTTGTTTTCGTACCGGTAATGGAAAAAGAAGCAAGCAAACAAAGAATCAACAACAATGAACCAAGAACAAGAACAATGGTGACAGTAAAAACTTGATATCTCCCTGAGTATTGGGAGATAGTAGACCAAACTGGTACCAAAATGTCCGCAATGACAAGGTGGTATCGATTATGTCAAACGGCTTTGCGTTCGTAGCTTAGGGGAGCAACGAAAATTAATTTCAGTCGTCGTTGTCATTGCCGTCGTCATCGTCAATGAAACCAAGAATGGTGACAGTAAAAAATTGATATCTCCCTGAATATTGGGAGCTAGGAGACCAAACTGGTACCAAAATGTCCGCAATGAGGAGGCGGTATCGATTTTGTTGAACGGCTTTGCGTTCGTAGCTTAGGGGAGAAACGAAAATTAATTTCGCCGCCGTCATTGCCATCGCAAGGTTGACGACGATGACAATGACGTGACGACCAACTTGATCTAAGACAGATTTTAATCGTATGATTTTTTTCTTTATTCAGGTTAAATCTTATGGTTACTTGCAACCAAAAAAATGAGAGTTTGCTACCATAAAAATGAGCGCGCGCCACTAGATATTACTATTGCTTTTAGAAGAAGCATCTCATTTCCGTAAATAATTATTTGGGTACTGTTTTTAATGATTTTTAGTCGTAGCGTTTGTACCAAGTCTACTTGTTAAAAACAGATTTTTTTAATATTTCTACATATTTTCCCCCCCCCAAACCCCCCCCACATAAACTCCGTCTACAAGGTTACGTTGTCAACTCTTAGGATTAGGGTTAGTGTTTAACGTTCAACTAACAACTCCACCAATTTTGTATACGTACGATCTGTTTGTGGATGCGTGCAATGATTTAGGAATGCCGGTAGCCCGCTGGCATACACAATGGGGACAGTGCCTATCCAGAGGACCCAGAAAGAGGTGGAATGAAACCCTAGCGAACAGAGAGATAGAACATACCAAGGAAGGGTTCAAGAACACAATGCGAGCGTACGTCAACGCCATCACACCAGATCCGGATGCGAAAGGGACCATGATAGCGTCGTTTGAACATCAGCACATGGCCAAGCCCATGGAGGTGTTGGAGCACGATCACTTCAGCAGAATTGACACCATCCTCGATTACATTGACATGCTACCGGGGGATGATGACAATGACCTTACCGAACAACAGAGAAAAAGAATGTTTTTCAAAACACATCCTAGATCTTGGCAGGATGCCTACATGGACACGGCAGTCAACTCCAGAGAAGTATCCATACTACAAATTCGAGACTACATGACGCGGAAGAAGGGCAGTGCCGACAGAGCGAGAAAACAAGACCGGCAGGGCAAGCGACAGAATTCTGGACAGGGACGAGGATCCGGAAGAGGAAGAAACTCCAACCAAGGCCGAGGATATGGCAATAGAGGAGCAGGAAGAAAGTGCAGGAACCATCCACAAGGCAATCACACATGGGAGCAATGCTACATGAATCCGAGGAACCAGAACGCGCCTTATCCGAACTACGTTGGACCCGACGGCAACAGTACATATTCAGGACAGAGTAATTATTACGGCGGAAGTCAAGGACAAGCGGGTCGGTTCAATGGAGGCAGAGGACGAGGAGGCAGATTCAACGGAGGCCGAGGAAGATTCGGGGGCAGGAACAACAACAACAACAACAACTCGGGCGCGAGCAATACCAACGAGAGCAATCACAATTGGGAACAGAATGCCTTCTCGAACATCACAGCGAGCGACGCCAGTTATTTTACCAGCAACCAGGATTCAAATTCAAATCGATACGAATGACTAGACACACACTCCAATGAGAGTCCGGGGCCAAGGGCCACCGACGAAACAGCAGGAGGGCTACAGGCCACTCAAGCTGAAAGGCTACAGGCCGAACATAAGAAAACAATAGGGCCACGAGCCGATGAGAAAAGAACAACGACGAGGCTACAGGCCATCGATCAAGGGCGAAAGGCCACGATGAACAATGATGCAACGCCAACAGTGCTTCTTAAGATCAAAGAGATACAGGGAATCCGATCGGATAGACCGTATACCGCACTGTTAGACTCAGGGAGCACAAAAACTATGATCAACAAGCAGTCGATGCCATTCGGCGTGCAACCAAAACACATAGGACATAAAAGAATGACAACAACAACCAACGGGGAATTTGACACCTCTCATGAAGTGCGACTGGAGGAGCTGCTGCTACCTGAGTTCGTGAATGGCAGGCGAATCCAAGGGATATCAGCTTCCATATTCGATTCACCGCAGTGCAGATATGATATCATACTGGGGAGAGATTTTCTCAAAATGGCCGGCATTGAGATATCCTTTGAAACAAATGAGATTAGATGGCTGGGAGTAACCATCCCCATGAGAGATGCCGCACGAACCACTCGAGCCGGCCCAGAAGAGGCCAAAGACGCGATGCTGTTCAACACCAATACAACAGCGGAGATATTAGAAAGGAGTTACCAACAAGTAACATCCGAGGAGGTCTCACGACGACAGGATCATTTGACAACAGAGGAAAAGCAAAAACTACAGACGATGTTGAAGCAACATGAGGTAGTATTCAATGGAGAGCTGGGATGTTACCCACACAGAGAGGTACACATAGATTTAAAGAAAGGCGCCGAGCCAGTGCACATGAAACCATATCCAGTTGCGTATAAGAGAGAAGAGATATTCAGAAGAGAATTAGCCAGTTTGATAGCGGACGGTGTCCTTGAACCATGCGGACCATCGGAATGGGCATTTCCAACCTTCATCATTCCCAAAAAGGATAACAGAGTACGATGGGTGTCCGATTTCAGGGAACTCAACAACAGGATCAAAAGAAAACCCTTTCCATTACCTAGGATACAGGACATCATGAACCGGCGAGGAAAATACACATACTTCACAAAAATTGATCTATCCATGCAATACTATTGTTTTCAGTTGGATGAGGCAAGCCAAAAGCTATGCACTATCACAACGCCCTATGGTTTGTTTCGCTACAAAAGATTACCCATGGGGGTAAAAATCAGTGGAGACGTATCACAGCACATCATGACAGAAATGTTACAAGGAATTGACTGTGAATGCTACATCGATGATGTGGGCATCTGGACCAATCAATCATTCGACCATCACCTACAAGTCCTGGATCAGGTCCTTGAGCGATTTGCAAAGAATGGCATGAAGTGCAACCCGTTGAAATGCAGCTGGCTTGTCAAGGAAACAGATTTCCTAGGCCATTGGATGACACCAGAAGGAATCAAGCCTTGGAAAAGAAAGATTGAGGCGGTACTCCGGATGGGACGACCACAGAACATCACTCAGGTTAGATCGCTTATTGGAGCGGTAAATTACTACAAGTCCTTCTGGCCAAGAAGAGCACACGTCCTAGCACCACTCACAGAGATGACAGGAGCCAAGAAATTCACATGGGATACCAACAAACAACAAGCCTTCGAGGAGATGAAAGCACTCTTAGCAGCGGACGCAATGAATGTTTATCCGGACTATACCAAACCATTCCACATCTATACAGACTCATCTGACTATCAGCTAGGCGCGGTCATCATTCAAGAGGGCCGCGTAGTAGCATACTACAGCAGAAAACTGTCCAAGGCCCAACAAAATTATACCACCACCGAAAAAGAGCTCCTCGCAATCATCCTCACACTGACAGAATACAGAAAGATTCTTCTGGGTGGAATCCTCCATGTCTATACGGACCACAAAAACCTCATCTTTGAAACCTTCTCAATCCAACGGGTACTCCGATGGAAACTCTTCATGTCAGAATTTGATATCAATCTCACCCATATTGCAGGAAAGAAGAACGTCCTCGCTGACTGTTTTTCGAGACTGCCGCGAATGGCGCCACCCTCTGTGGGGGATAGAAGTCAGCTAGGCAAAAACAACAAAACAACCAACAACCGGCGCACCGGAACCGTAGTAGATTTCCACACAATCCCAGTACCAAAGGACGGCATCATCATAGGAGACGAGGAAGCATTTATCAATATTGATGAAGACACGGAATGGATGGAATGCCTGCTCAACTTACCACCATTACAAGAAATGCCAAACCCCATCACCATCACAAACATCCAGAACCACCAAAACCAGGACATCCACCTCCGCACAGCCCATCAGGAAGATCCAGCCAAATTCCCAATCATCGTCATCAACGGACAGCAGATAATAGCAAGAAGGGACGCCAAGGAACCAAACTGGAGAATCGTCATACCAGCCACACTCATCCAACAAACAATACACTGGTACCACGTTGTACTAGGGCACTGCGGCATCCAACGGCTATACGATACCATATCCGCCAGATTCTATTCACCCAATCTCCAACAACTATGCAAACAATACATTTGCCCCGCTAACTGCCAACAATACAAGGAAGCAGGCAGGGGGTATGGACAACTACCACCAAGGGAAGCAGCCATAGCACCGTGGGACGAAATTTGTGTCGATCTCATCGGACCCTGGAAGATACAAGCAGGCAACCGGCAATTCGAGTTCAAGGCACTCACCGCAATTGATCCAGTCACCAATCTGGCGGAGATAAGCAGAATAAACAACAAATCAAGCCAACACATAGCAGATCAATTAGCGAATGGTTGGTTAGCGAGATACCCGAGACCCAACCGATGCGTCCATGATAATGGAGGCGAATTTTTGGGGCATGCCTTCCAAACACTGCTGATCCAACACGGCATCAAGTCAGTGCCAATGACAGTAAAGAACCCGCAATCCAACGCCATCTGTGAAAGACTGCATCGAACCATGGGGGACATACTGAGGGTCACCATGAGAACAGCACACGCCAACAACGAGCAGGAAGCAGAACAGATTGTGGACAACGCCCTAGCCAGCTGCATGCATGCCACCAGATGCGCAGTAAATCACACCATGCAAACCTCACCAGGCGCAATAGCATTCGGCAGAGACATGATGATAGATGTGCCATTGATAGCTAATCTCGAAACCATCTGGAACAGAAGACAACAGCTCATCGATCAAAACCTAATGAGAACGAACAAGAGCAGGATAATAAAGAAAGTGCGTCGGCAAACGAAATCGTCCTTACGATCGATTGATTTAGTGAGTAGAACAATCAGTTTATTACCATTCAATCGTTGCAGTTCGATCGTCTTTGCCGATCGAATCGACAGGTTAATTACTCGTCGTATCGTGTAATTTCAAGCATACAAAACACATGTAATTCTTAAGACACAAAACACACGCAAACCATCTTCAATCGGTCTTTCTTTGTATCGTATTACCGTGTAATTCACCGTGATATTCTCATTGGAATATCACAGTATTTGTACCTTATTACGTAGAATTAGTACTAGATTGTACATAGATTTTAGGGCATGATAGTGTTTTAGAGTTGTTAATTCTTCGAAGAGTGAGCTGTTGGGAAAATTCCCGCTAAGAGACAATCCACATGGATAATCACCGACGATTATTCACTCAGGTTAAATAACCTTACGAATAAGGTTATTTGCCTTCGTGACTCTTCGTACGTATGAATACGCGTTACACGGTGAATTCTTTTCAGTCCCCTTCAGTCATAAATCCTCCAACCGTTAAGCGGCTGGATTCTATGGCTTAATATGTTCATCGTGAGTTGAATACCAAACTGTATCCAGTCTACCATCAGAGGCCCTATCAAAAAGAAATGGGGCGGCGTTTTGCCTTTCATTCTGGCTTGTATCATGGCATTTTGCCCTGACCCTTGCCGGTTTGATATATTGTATTCATGGATCAAATTATCCATCTTTCGAAATGCTCATTGCAGAACGATTTGTTCATTATTCATTTTTTCCGTGATCGAACTTAGAAAATCAACTTGTCGCTTCGGTCGAACGATCGATCGAACATTCCACTGAATGATTGATTTTAACAAATTGCTTACCACATGCAACGAGAACAATGTTCTCTGAAAACAGCGCCACTCATTAGCTTTGTAAACAAATCAGCAATATTTGTTGAACCTGGTTCCTTTGCAACTCTGATAATTCCTGCTGCAATAGATTCACGCGCTTTGTGGTATGCAATGCTGTTGTGCTTTTTCTTGCATGGGCTTTCAGGTCGTGTAACATTTGTGACGACAGAATCATTATCACAATACACATTTGTGCTCCCATCAATTGGAACACCCATCATTCTCAACTTGTACCTTAGACCTTCAACCAATTCTATTGCAATTTTCAAAGCAATGATTTCAGATCCAAAAGTTGATGTCTCAACTGTTGTTTGTCTTTTGGAAAACCAAATGATCGGTGCATTATTAATGAAGATAATAACACCAGTATGAGATCTCCTTGTCGCCTTGCATCCTGCATGGTCAGCATCAACAAAACAACTCACCGTTACATGTTTTCCCAAAGCTTCAGGCATATCTGCTGGTATGACTTCAGCGGCACCAGGATAAAATTCAGACCAGTCACATTTTTGAAATTTACTCTCGTCAACATTTGGTACAGTATCATCAAAAACCAATTTTGACCTGTTGTACTTTTTCAAATATGCAAATATATGAAACAGCTGATTCAAATGCCCGATCCTTGCCTGTGCCAAATACCTTGACATCAGCGAGACTGGCATTACAATGTCCAGCCTTCCTAATTCACAAATCCACCTGAGAACTCCAATTAAACCTTGGTAATAATTTTGCAATTCAGGGTTCAATTCTTCTGATATATCAATTTCCGGTCGATAATCGTGTGACAGTGGACTGGACGCTGATTTTGGCAGATACTTGTAACCATATTTTTCAGTTCCTAACTCTTGTTCGACTGCTGCAACAGCTTTCGCCGTATACTTAGTGCTTGATAATGACCATCTTGGCTTTGAATCACCTTCAAAGTAGAATTTTCCATTATCTGCTCCCAGATATAGGGTTGGCTCTTCAATAGTATCATCCTTCAGTTTGAACTTGCGCTCAATGTTTTCAAGCTGGAACTTTGGATCTTCACCAGAACATAAGATGTCGTCTACATAGGCAATCAGCATTGCCCAGTATTTGGATCCATCTTTCCTGGTTTCAATTCGTAAGTGCACATCCGGATCTGCTTTGCAAGGTGAATATCCAAGATATCTCAAATGCTGTGTGAGGTATGACCTGAAAGATGCACCTGCCACCGGCAGTCCATACAATGCGTGGACAATCTTGCAAGGCCTTCCTGCAAGATGAGGTGGAAAACCATCTTCTGCTCTCGCCTTTAGAAAGTATTTTTCTTTAATCGGGGCTGTCAAATATGCATTTTGAATATCTGCTGATAGTACCTTCAAATCATTCAGCGCTGCCAGCAGGAAGAATATTCTTACTGAGTCTCGACTGGGAACCGATGAATAAGTATTTTCTTTTGCCACTGCAGGGACTTTATGACCGTCCCCTACCAACCTAGCCTTCCTTGTTAGTGATCCAAGCTTGATGTCAAATATCATGTGGGTTGTTATCTGCTATGGCCAACTGGAATAACATCATCATCAGAAAATTCAAACGCTGCCATGTTATTTGTCATTTCCTTATGAATTGCTCTTTCCCAGTGGTCGGTCCCTGTTTTCTTATCAATACCCAGCGCTTGTTTGATTGAATGTGGCAACTCAACTCCATATTTGTGAGTCTTCAACCAATACTTCGCTGTTTTGGCCGCTTTAAGGATTCGATCCTTCCTTCTCAAAATTTTGTGCACCCACCATCGGAATGCTGGTGTCTTTTCAAGATTATTGTTGACAGCATATTCAGCTAATTGCACTGGAAATGACTCTTTCACATCACTTAGCTTACACCATGATTCAGTGCCATCTTTCCAACTGGCTAAAATCCTCCAACCCCTAGTTGTCGGTTTATGGGTTTTCCTGCCATTTTTTGCTATAGTTGTCGCTTCCTCATCACTTAAAGCGGTGTTGTCTTTTTCATGGTCAATGAGTTCATCCAGTAGGGTGAACATGCGTCCGTCATCATCAACAGAACTATACAGACTTTCTGCAACAATATTTGCCGTGTATTCCTCCATTGTACCATCGGGTAGTTGCAATTTATACAGCCTCGTGTCTAGTATGGGATTCTCATTTCTGAGTCCTATCGGTCTGTTTTGCAAGTCGCGAACCCTGTCCTTGACAACGCACCTGAGTCTTTCGTCACCTCTTTCAATGATAACCTCATTCCCCAGGTAATCATCTGGTTCATCAATATCTTCTACTGATGCTTCTGGTTCAGCCATTTCAAGTTTCAAATCAGGTGATTCCACTGGTTGGTTCTCAAATAGCTCCATTTGAGGCTCTGGGTAGTTTTCCTGGAAGAATGACGCGCTATCCCTCACTTCATCTCCTATCTTGGATTCAATTGATTTGTCAATTGCTTCCATTCGTCTGAGGATATCTCTATCCCTCCATTCAAATTCTTTGACAGGTCGTATTGAATTTGTAGATATTGGTATTGCTGATTCAGTCAGGAGCCAAAAACAATCACCCCCACCTACCTTATTACCACAGGGACCCAACCATCGCGCCAGCCTTTCAACACCTCGGGTGGAAGAATCACCTTTTTCATAATAAAACACAAAGTCATACCATTCTGATGAAGTGTATAGTGTAATATCCGGCCTACAGCCATGTACCAATTCGAATGGGGTTCTCCCCATTGAAGAAGGGTTGTTCGATGCTGTTCGCTGCCTGATATTAGCACATAGCTCACCACAAAATGACCATAATCTCCTCGGTGACTTCTTCTTTGCAGACTTGGTTGTGATTGCACTACCAAGATGACCAATTGCTTGTTCTGCTCGATTTTGGAATGGGCAATGTGGTTGGATGAATGTCTGGTGAATATGGTTGCGCTTTACAATTGAATTCCAGTGTGTCTTGTAGGTTCTTGGAGATCCTTGTTCTGGTGCACCATCAGAAATCAAATGCTCTGGGATTCCAATTTCGTGAATGAATGTTTTCAATCCTTGATGCGCCTGAGACTTGTCCTGTATTGGTATAAATACTTCAAAGCCATTTCCATTTGTGAAGATTTGTGCACATTTTTCCTGTCTCATAATACTGGTGGTTCTAGCGTGCCACGTATCAGTGTACCAGGTTCCTTGTGCAACTCTCTTGTTCCTGAAGCGCTGAGTAGGTAGCCTCTTCATCAATGGTGATTGCAAATTCCTGAGTGCCTTCTGCGTCGTGACTTTCAATGTCTGCTCAGCTTTCTTGAAACTGATATTCCAAGTTTTGGCTAGGCGTTCACAGTCAACTTTGTTTGGACCTTCAATTGTTATCACTGATGGCCCCCATTGATTTCTTCTGTCAAGAGACCTTCTCTCAAGTGTATTGTCAATTTCTTGCAAGCTAGGGGCCTGTTTTGATTCTTCTTCAGGAGCTTCCATAAAGTCAAATTCTGTATCATCAAACAAAAATTGGTCTACCCTTCGCGCGCTTGAAATATTCCTTACTGAGGAAATCCGATGAGCTATATTTCCATCTGTTGCAATCTGGCATTCAGTTAGCATTCTCCTTGTGGATACCTGATGGACTCTCATCAGTTTGCATTGCTGCATGACACTTGGATTCCTGTTGTCTAAGATGGTCTTGGGGAGTTTATCTGTAACATTACTAGCAGGTTCTGTTACAACCGAACTTGTATCCATTGTTTGGTCGTCTTCGGTCGACATAGCTTGAAGGCTGAATTGGTCCCCTGAAATTGGATCTCCATTGTCAATGGCTAGCTCGGCCATCCTGAACTTCAGTGAATGTGGATCCCAGGGGGTATCATTTGTTGCTATCAAATGTTGACATTCATCAAGTTCCATTCTTGTGGGCTTTCTTGTGGGGAAATATGAGATCACGTTTCTCATACTCAGTTTGATAAAAACTTTCTTCGGATCATCATCTTCCAGTGGAGTTTGAATTGTAATTCCATGCTTGGATCTTGAATCAAATTGGCGAGGTGTCTCTTCAACAGAGTTGAAATTGCAGTCCCTCACTTGGTTTGGGCATATCAGGCTGTTTTTCAATTTGTCCCCAAAGTACAGTGCCTGATGGAACACTATGATGTACACTCGGCCTGACGTTGGGTTTGTCCATGCCGTAGCACAGCTTCCTATCGGGATCTTCTTGATGGGCTTGTATTCTTCAGAAAAAGGTGCAGCATCAACGTGTGTTGTGATCTGATCAGGATTCAGTAATACCATATTGCTTCCTGCCGCAGTAGTGTCTGCATGTGAGTCTAGCTCACAATATCCTTCTTCACTTTCCCCATCATCAAAATCTACAGGAACGTTCATCTTGTATAATGACCGGCTCACCATTGTTAACAATTTGTGTTCTAGTGATAGTGTCCGGTTATTATGTCATTTCTTAGATTTTGAGCCAAAACTGTCACCCGCGCCTTCATTTTCAGTTTCTTTCTTTTTAGTCTCAGCAGCCTTGAGATTTCTTTTCTTCTTAGCCTGTCTCATCTGGTAAAGCTCCTGGCGCTGTTCTTTTGACATTGTTTTATAAACACTTGTTGGATAAGGCTTGCACTCAACTTTTCCTGTAAAAGTTCCAGTTGTCTTTTGCTTTTTGTTGCTTGATGTGCCCATCGAATACAAACTTCTGGAACCTCTTTTATGCTTCCCGTTTGCAAGCTTTTTCAATCCAAGACGATTGGTGAATAGAATCAAGCATTCATTGAAATTGTCCCGGTAATCTTTGCTCTCGTCAATTGCATCAGCTTTAGCAGCATCAAGTCGCTCATCGCTGATTGAATTGATAAAATCCCAGACAAATCTCCTTTCATTATGATTCTTTTCAAATCTCAGAATTGTACCATGAAAAGCAGTCCAGTTCCGTTTGTGCTTGTTCCAGTCATAATTCTTAGAATCTCCAGTGTAGTGTGAATCTTTCATTTCCTGATATGTCTTATTCAGAACCATAGTGATATTGGTATCAGTATAAGCATGTTGCATCAATGAAATGAAAGCGTTTCTTGCATTTCCTGAGTTCAGCGCAGTGTTTTGGAAATGTGCCACATATTCCCAACCAGGACCTTTTCTTGTTGCATCACACAGCAACCTCCAGACGACGTTGTTGTCCTCATCATACTGGTGACCTGACAGGACGCCACATCTTTCATTGTAATCACTCCAAGTTGGATAAGTATCTGTTGTACTTTGCCCGACTGTTCCAGCCCTGGCTTTGTCAGTAACTTCTTCCTTTTCTTGGGGTCTTATGACATACAAGATTGGGAATCCCTCAGAGTTGAATCTGTACCTCAGGTTTTGTCGAAAGCCTTCCTCCCATTCTCTGAACTTCGTAAGGTCCTTTAATTCTGGTGGGGTTGACTTTTCCTGTGATTTCACACTTGATTCCATCATCTTGATTCTGAATTGCTGCAGTTCCAGGTTGTTTGGATTTGTGTTCCAGTCGGTAGCCCTTGGCTTGACTCCAATCAATGGTTGGTACCGGGCCCAATTTGCCCAAGTTAGGAGCCTCGATGATAGCCTGTTACCATAGTGGATACTTTTTGGATTAGGACAGTCCGGACTGATAGATTTCAATCCATGCATGAATGATTTAATGCTTTCCTTGTTGAGGTCTGTAATTTCACGAATATTAGACATCCCTCCCCTCATAATTTCTTCAGCTGATTCATAGTTGATACCAAAATCCATTAGGCTGCTTCTGAAAGCAAGCTGTTCTGGGTTCAGAAATCTACCATTGTTGAATCCTCTGATTTTTATCCTGGGTTGGGATGACCTCCTACCCAGTCGATCTGCTCTTGCATCCTTGGCATTTTGGTCAGCATCATTTCCCTCATCGTTGTCGCTATCCGCGTCACCTGGGTTCTCACCCCTCCTTTCTGCATCTCTCATTGCCCTGACTCTCTTCTTTACTTCTTGGTCGATGATTCTCTTCATGGTTGAGTTTGTTTCTGGGTCCCCAAGGGCCCTTTCCATGACTTCCATGATTTTATCTTCCAAATCTTCCTCTTCTCCCATACCTCTTCCATTGTTTTCATTAGAATCCTGTGGATCGTCCACTTCCATTTTTTCTTCTTCAATGTCGCCGTATGTTCTAGTTCGTACCATGGTGGAGAATTGCGATATTCCAAACGAAGTTTCGGATTAATTTTGATGAAGTATGGATGGGCGATTCGATCGAATATTCAATCGAAGGTGGTATGTGGTGGAAGAGTGTAATCGAATCGAAGGTTGGATGTGAGAGATGGATATGATTAGATGGATATTATTTGTTTGTGACTGTCGAGTGATGTGCTTATATTCGAAACGACTATATTCCGGTTGTTTATACTTTTGTTCGGATCGAGTTTTCGTTCCGGTTAGTTTCGTGTGAGCTTTTGCTTTTGTTGCAAATCAAGATTGTGAGCTTTCCTATCCTTTCTCGGGATTTTGCTCATTCTGTATTTCTGTGGTGAAAGATTGAAAGATTGTTTCCTGAGAATTTAGTGTTCTCCTTTTAGTGTTCTCAACGATCTTTCGCGATTTGGTCTTTCGCGATTTGGTGTTCTCGATTCTAGAGCAGATGTTTTCGCAACCTGCTCCTTTGCAAGCAGATGTTCTTCGCAATGTTGCGGGCAGATGTTCTTCGCAATCCGTTTCTGTTTCACCACAGAATACTCCAGGCTCAATCTTCTGGCTCACGTCGTTCTATTTTTTTTTTCAGTGAAAGATCAGTGTTCTCGAATTTGGATATTGATTCCTTTCAACTGATGCCAACCTGGGCGGCCCTTTTGACTGAGCCGTCCAGCTTCTTTTCCCTTGCTTGTTTTGCTGGATCTCGAAACCCGGTGGAGCCACCACCTTGGTTCGATTCTTCGGTCTCTTCTTTCAGGAGACCGCCCTGGTGTTGGTCTATTCCAGGGCTCCACAGGCAACTGCCTCTTTTACATCCTTGAGGGTTGATGCCGGTAGCTGATCAGGCTAGTCCGGATTAGTCTGGTCTTTGAGCTCAACTGCGTTTCTTGGTGGGAAACGCCATTCGGTCCTCCACAGCTCGTAGAGTGCTGTGGGTCTGATAAACTAAAGAAAGTGCGTCGGCAAACGAAATCGGCCTTCCGATCGATTGATTTAGTGAGTAGAACAATCAGTTTATTACCATTCAATCGTTGCAGTTCGATCGTCTTTGCCGATCGAATCGACAGGTTAATTACTCGTCGTATCGTGTAATTTCAAGCATACAAAACACATGTAATTCTTAAGACACAAAACACACGCAAACCATCTTCAATCGGTCTTTCTTTGTATTGTATTACCGTGTAATTCACCGTGATATTCTCATTGGAATATCACAGTATTTGTACCTTATTACGTAGAATTAGTACTAGATTGTACATAGATTTTAGGGCATGATAGTGTTTTAGAGTTGTTAATTCTTCGAAGAGTGAGCTGTTGGGAAAATTCCCGCTAAGAGACAATCCACATGGATAATCACCGACGATTATTCACTCAGGTTAAATAACCTTACGAATAAGGTTATTTGCCTTTGTGACTCTTCGTACGTATGAATACGCGTTACACGGTGAATTCTTTTCAATAAACCACAACTATCGAATAGGAGAAAGAATAATGGTCAGAGTATATGACCCGAACAAACTACAGGAAAGGTTCCATGGACCATACCCAATCATCCAAGTTTTCACCAACGGGACGATCAAGGTACAACGGTCAGAGGCCGTTGCAGAAACACACAACATTCGAAAGGTAGTACCCTATCGAGAACCATAATGGTTCGTTGATCGGTCGGCCAGTCACTGTGGGGGATAGTGTAACAATAATCCTCGTGACTGACCGATCGATCGGGATTCCATCATTGAAGAGGATCCTAAATGACCGGAAGAATATTCCTAATGACCGGAAGAGGAAGATGCTTCCGGAAGAAGGGGAGGTATGACTCTCCTTCAGACCAAATCACAATTTTATGTCACTTTCAGTAATTACTTATAATTCTTTATTTACCATTCTAAAAACGTATCGGTAGTTGATACAAGTACGAGATTGATTTTTTTTTTCGTACGTACCAGATTTTTTTTTTGGTACGTACGAGATTTTTTTTTTCCAACGTATGTATCTAGTACAAAAAGCGTGTACGAATCTACAGGCGTAGAAAGTTACGCGGATTCACTACTAGGAATTAAAAACATCTAGAATTCTACAGAAGATTGAAGTATGCTCTACTTCGATCGATTGATGATTTTTTTTCTACCTCACCAAAAAACCTCTCTCCCACACAAACAGTAATAATCTTTTCTTACCTTGCGACAGACAAAAAAATCACTTTTTTAATCTCTTGACAAAAATAACAATCCTTCACAATCAGCCTTCTTACATCCAACTTATTTGAGTAGAGTTGCTATTCCGCACTCCGTCGGTGAACGTGGGATTCCACCTAATACTTCTTTATCAGTATTAGGCAGGTTATCCGTGCTCTTATATTTTAGTCTGAAATAACAGCCTTGTACTGAAAAAAGAATTAGCTCGCATTGGAGAAGAGGTGGTTTGCTCGATAGATAGTAGTGTTCTTGGACTTGATCACCCAAACATATACGTCTTGAGAGCAATAAATCTGCATCCATTGCTTCTATATCAACAGGCACGAGGTACTGTTTTTCGTGACAGAGGAGTAAAAAGGCTGCAAATCAACGGCAGCAGCAACAACAACAATTCTTTCATCGGGACGATTGTCGGAACAACAACGATTGTCGGAACAACAGAACAAGCAACGGTACGAATGAGAGAGATAGGCAACAACAATGGCAACGGCAATTGATTGGTCTTCCACTCCACCGGCATTACTGATAATGTATTTCCTCTCTGTTTTTCTTCTTATTTTCATAGGACCGGATCAGAAGCAACGAATCGAAACCAACGGATTGGAATCAACGGATCGGAAGCAGCAACCATCGAATCGTCAGCAACGGATCGGAAGCAGCGGATCAGAATCAACCGATCGGGGAATTTTCCCGGTTGGTGATAATTATGAATCGATCGGCATGTACATTATATTATTCTGTTGTTATTATTTACTCTATGTAGTACATCAATAGATACTCACCCATTTTGTTCAATGATCATATCATATATTCGAATAGGATCGTCGACAACGGCAACGATGATCAAAGCGGCCGCAACGGGGAATATCGCGAGAGCATAGGATCATCGGCAATGACAATGCGAGAGCAACAACAACAGGAGCCACTGGGAACGATCGAGCCGCAAAGCAAGAGCAACAACAGCAACCGGGCCGGGGCTTGGAAGGCCAGTTTTTAGCCAAATTTTGCCCATCATCTTTCCCATCCATGTTGAGTCGTTTTTTTCTGATTCGCTGGATCAATCAATTCGAAACTTGGTCGGCGTGTTCTTAAATATGTAATGAAGAGGACCCTGCAATATCATTGCTGTTGGTGCCGTTGGTGCAGAGATATCTGCTGTGACTGTTGTTTGGGTTGCTTCCTTGAAATGTAGCCAAATTTTGCCCCTCTGCTTCACCGGTTCGATTCTTCTGATCCGCTGGATCAATCAATTCGAAACTTGGTCTGCGTGTTCTTAGATATGTAATAAAGAGGACCCTGCAATATCGTTGCTGTTGGTGTCGTTGATATGGAGATATCTGCTGTGACTGTTATTTGGGGTGTTTCTTTGAAATGTAGCCAAATTTTGCCCCTCTGCTTCACCAGTTCGATTCTTCTGATCCGCTGGATCAATCAATTCGAAACTTGGTCTGCGTGTTCTTAGATATGTAATGAAGAGGACCCTGCAATATCGTTGCTGTTGGTGTCGTTGATATGGAGATATCTGCTGTGACTGTTATTTGGGTTGTTTCTTTGAAATACAACCAGATTTTCCCAATCTGCTTCACCGGTTCGATTCTTCTGATCCGCTGGATCAATCAATTCGAAACTTGGTCTGCGTGTTCTTAGATATGTAATGAAGAGGACCCTGCAATATCGTTGCTGTTGGTGTCGTTGATATGGAGATATCTGCTGTGACTGTTATTTGGGGTGTTTCTTTGAAATGTAGCCAAATTTTCCCAATCTGCTTCACCGGTTCGATTCTTCTATTCCTCTCAATCAATCAATCCGAAACTTGGAGGACGTCTCCTTCTAGATGTAATAAAGAGGTCTGTGCAATATCGTTGGAAGCGGCGACTTCAGGATGGAGATATCTGCTGTCACCGTTATTTGGGTTGCTTCCTTGAAATACAACCAAATTTTCCCAATCTGCTTCACCGGTTTGATTCTTCCAATCCACTCAATCAATCGATTCGAAACTTGCAGGCCTTGTCCTTCTCGATATAATGAAGAGATCCCTGCAATATCGTTGCCCGCGGTGACTTCAGTATGGAGATATTAATATTAAAATGGACCTTCTGTGTCCAATGCTTTGCCGGTTAGATACTTCCAATTCACTCAATCAATCGATTCAAAACTTGCAGGCCTTGTCCTTCTCAATATTATGCAGAGATCCCTGCAATATCGTTGCCCGCGGCGCCTTCAGTATAGAGATATCTGCTGTCCCTTGGGTTTGGAGGGGGTGTTTTCTGTGGAGGTGAAAAATCGGATTTGGAGTCCTCTGCTAGGCCCTCCAATTGCTTCATAACTGAGTTATATTTTGGTGAGGGACTGGAAAGATTTGCACTGTGTTCAAATCTGGTTGGTTTTTGGGTTGACGATTGAATTATATTTTGATTGGGGACTGGAAAGATTTGCACTGTGTTCAAATCTGGTGGGTTTTTGGGTTGATGATTGAGTTATATTTTGGTCGGGGCCTGGCAGTATTTGCACTGTGCTCAAATCTGGTGGGTTTTTGGTTTGATGACTGAGTTATATTTTGGTCGGGGATGGGCAGGATTTGCACTGACTTCAAATCAGGTGGGTTTTTTGGTTGATTAGATGACTGAGTTATATTTGGGTCGGGGACTGGCAGGATTTGCACAGTGTTCAAATCTTTTGGGTTTTCGGGTTGATGACTGAGTTATATTTTGCTCTGGGACTGGCAGGATTTGCACTGTGATCAAATCTGGTGGGTTTTTGGGTTGACGATTGAATTATACTTTGGTTAGGGACTGGAAAGATTTTCACTGTGTTCAAATCTTGTGGATTTTTGGGTTGATGATTGAGTTATATTTTGGTTAGGGACTGAAAAGATTTGCACTGTGCTCAAATCTGGTGGGTTTTTGGGTTGATGACTGAGTTATATTTTTGTCGAGGACTGACAGAATTTGCACTGTGTTCAAATCTGGTGGGTTTCAAATCTGGTTTGTTTTTGGGTTGACGATTGAATTATATTTTGGTTAGGGACTGGAAAGATGTGCACTGCGTTCAAATCTTGTGGGTTGACGATTGAGTTATATTTTGGTTAGGGACTGGCAGGATTTGCACTGTGCTCAAATCTGGTGGGTTTTTGGATTGATGACTGAGTTATATTTTGGTGGGGGATCGGCAGGATTTGCACTGTCTTCAAATCTGGTTGGTTTTTTGGGTTGACGATTGAATTATATTTTGGTTAGGGACTGGAAAGATTTGCACTTTGTTCAAATCTGGTGGGTTTTTTGGTTGATGACTGAGTTATATTTTGGTTGGGGATCGGCAGGATTTGCACTGTCTTCAAATCTGGTGGGTTTTTGGTTTGATGACTGAATTATATTTTGGTCGGGGACTGGCAGGATTTGCACTTTGCTGAAATCTGGTGGGTTTTTGTGTTGATGATTGAATTATATTTTGATTGCGGACTGGAAAGATTTGCACTGTGTTCAAATCTGCTTATAGATCTGGTAGCTCGTAATTACCTGTAGCTCGTACAGCTTGCTTGCTCCAATTTAAAATAAAACTCGCGCGAATGACTCAGTTCATTGGTAGTATAGATCAATTGGTATGATCAATATGAAGGTAGGTACCTTGCTTGTAGATCTGGTACCTCATAATTTCCGGTAGCTCGTACAGCTTGCTTGTTCTTATTTAAAAAAGAGCTTGCGCGAATGACGACACTGGTAGGTTGCTTGCTTGTAGATCTGATAGCTCGTAATTACCGGTAGCTCGTACAGCTGGCTTGTTCAAATGTAACCCCAACCCTATGAGTGTAGATACCTTGCTGATAGCTTACACATGAATTTGGTTGGTTGGCTAATGGTATAATTGGAACTGGTAAGAATTGGTACAGATTAGAACCCCTTTGGTAATTCTGATCTGACTTGATGCACACTAGTACTAGTAGAAATTGTATGCGTTATTGTATGAGTACTTCTTACCATAACTTTACTGACACATACTTACAATACATACAATAACTACGTACTCAACAACTCCACAGGGCCCCTGCAAAGCACTAATTGGTGGAGTTGTTAGTTGAACGTTAAACACTAACCCTAATCCTAAGAGTTGACACCGTAACCTTCTAGACGGAGTTTATGTGGGGGGGGTTTGGGGGGGGGGGGGGGGGAAATACGTAGAAATATTAAAAAAATCTGTTTTTAACAAGTAGCCTTGGTACAAACGCTACGACTAAAAATCCCTAAAAAGCTTAGCCAAACAATTATTTACGGAAATGAGATGCTTGGTCTAAAAGCAATAGTAATATTTTGTGGCGCGCGTTCATTTTTATGGTAGCAAACTCTCATTCTTTTGGTTGCAAGGAACCATAAGATTTAACCTGAATACAGATAAAAATCATACGATTCTCATCGTCGTCATCATCGGCCCGTCGTCGTTTCTCATACGGTACCGGTACCGGTACGAATCGAATTTTTTCTGTAGTTGTCATCTTTGCCAGATGAGAGAGTTGGTGAGAGAAATACAATCGAATTTCGCATATGTCCCGTTGTTTTTCTTTTCTTTTTCCCCGACAAATGTTAATTTCCTTCTGAAACTGGCTGTTGAGCTGATCCAATCCAAAGGCAAAGAGAAGCAACAGGAGCTTTAGCTGTGGGCCGGTTGAGGTGCCGGTCCGTTGTTTCTAATATTTCTTTGATATCCACTACGACTGGATGCGAATCCAATCAGATCTAATCTGACTATCGACCAATCGACGCAATCAGTTAGATCTTAGGCTTGTAGTTCTACAAAAGGGACGCAAGAACGTCCAGTGCAAGGTTTAAGGTTGAATAATCAAATAATCTAAAAGTATGCGCTTCAGCTTGCTGGTGAGCAAGGTAGCACTTTAAAGCGTGCTGCCGCTAATACAGCACTTTGTTACAAATATACGGTAAATACCGCGTTACGAGAAAATATCGTGTTGCCGCTAATACAGCACGTATTTTATACAGCAGAAGACAGGTTCGTGAGCAAGTATGCAAACCTCTGCTGTCTTTTCTTGAAAACAGCACACTTAACAAGAGATTGCATGCGCGAACCTCTAGTGTGTGTTCTTCTTTGATTACTAAGTATCGGACTTCGATCGTAAGAATGACTGTTGTCCGATCACTAAGTATCGAATGTGGGTGTCAGAATGACGGTTGCACCTCTGGTTCGATCGTATTCCAATCTCACATAGAGAAAGATGTAACCTTCAAGTCTCATTATTCCAAGCACTGAAGGTGCACTTTGACTCGTAGGATCGTATCATTCCAGCTGCAGTACTGTAAGTTACGTAGGAATGTACGTACATAAGTTAGAGTACTGTAGTGTTCGCGTACGTGCAAAAGGAATTTAATATGCCCCATCTTCTCGCAGGTGATGAAGCACAAGCATTATCGCTGTGAGAAGAACAAACAAAAATTCCCTGAGTACGTATGTGGGGAACATGTAATATGCCCCATCTGCTTACTCGATGGAAAGGAAGAAACCTTTATCACAGGAAGAGTACCAAAGGAGAAGAATGCCCCATGGTTGGGCATGGATTTGCATAGATCAAGATGCCCCATGATTAGGCATCGGTTTTGCCTAGAGTAAGATGTCCCATGATTGGACATCAATTAATTGTAGATGTTGGATCAATCGGGGTCAGATCGGATCGAGGAAGATTGGAAATTGATTGAGTGTCAAAACATAGACGGTTGACGTAATTGGACATGTAGAATCATCGATCATATATCGAATCTTGGAAGCAAATCATATCAATCGAAGATCAAACTGTAGATCAAACTGTAGATCAAACTGTAGATCAAATTGTAGATCTAATTGTAGAAAGCGATCGATCGTAGGTTCTCAAACAACGGTCGTACAAGCACCAATGCATAAGCATTCGATTGATGAACCGTAGATTGAACCAGTGATTTGTAGATATTTAAGCTTGGAATGAATCGTATCGTGGAAATGGAGGGTCAAATTCAATTGTAATCGAAATGGGAATGTGATCAGAGATCGATGGAATGTTGATGATCAAGCTAATCGTATTGTCAGATCTTAATAACCGTGACTGAGAATCGAATCGGATGGTTGATATTGTGGAATCAAATTGTTGCCCCTTTGATTGGGAAGGAAGACTTGCAAGTGGTCGTGGTGGCTGTCTAGGAATTTAATATGCCCCATCTTCTCGCAATACGATCGTATAGATCGGGTATCACAATCGAATGGAGAGGGCATCAATTGATTGGAGGTGGATGGATTGTATATGTCAACAACAACGAATCGTGAAATTGGTCGTATAAATCAACTTGAGTGGATATTGATGAGTCGGAGATGAGACGTAGTAATAAAGTAGCAATTGATCAGATCGATCGGAGATGTCATGTGACGTCATCATACATCCAGTGAGCCAACAAGAGAGTGGCATGTAGGTGATACATCTTGAGCTTGATAGCATCACGATGTCGTTTGGTGATGCAAACAGCAGGCGAATCGTAGGTCATAGGATATGCGCGATAATGAGGCTTCCGGAATGGACAAGTAGGTGCCCCATGTGCCCCATAAATATGCTTCCGAACTGGATAAGAAGTTGCCCCATACTGGGAATAGGCATGAACTGAGCTTGGAATGACACTATCCTTAGAGAGTGCCCCAGATGGTGGAAGTTGCAAGGAAGAAATGCAAGTAGACTTGGGGAGGGAACGGGCACGATGAAATACCACGGTTTCAGACTGAGGGCAAAATGTCCAACGAGAGTGGTCTGGAGACGGAGAGGAAGTTTGAGCGCGAGTGGAATGTGGCTCGCAGTTGCGTTTACATGGAACATCGCCAGTATGAATGTTGGTGTGAACAATACTAGGAGTGGAGGTAATTTTGGTGAATCGAACTGACCCAGTGCTGGGGAAATATTTCCAAGTGTAGGAAGGGGTACTAGGGAAATTTTTGGGATTGTCATCAGTAGAGTGGTCAGGCGTGTTGCTAGCAGTAGTAGGAGGGCTGTTATGAACAGCGGGAGTGTTACTGGTGGAATGAACAGGCGCGTGAGTTGACACTGGTGGAGTTGGTCGAGGCGTCACGATATTGCCGACGGCAGGAGGCCGTACTGGAACAGGACCTGGAGAGGACATTGGTGCTGCTGGTGGCATTGGATGGGACACTGTTTTGTGGAGCTGGACAAAATCAAAGTAAGCCTGACGACCATCGCATGTCTGTTGGTGGTACAACACACATGAGGAAGAAAAATCACCTTGGAACACATGCTGGAGGAGTGTCCAGAAGAATGCACATTGTTCTTCATGGAGGGCCTTGGGGTACCCTGTGAGCACGTGATATGGCCAGTATGGATCAAGGAATGTGGTGGGGTTAATACCATTCGCGTCTAGTTGTGCTGTAAATTGTACAAGCCAATGTTCAAATGTTGCATCATTTAGTAGCACTGGAAAGGTGGTTTCGTCTCTTGGTTTTCTGATCCATGATTCATATTGGAGCTGGGCTATCGGTTTTGGCGGCCAGCCATGTCCATCTGTTGATATCGTGGCGCGGTTGGTCACTGCAGAGTCTCGCCTGGCTTGGACGATTCCTTGACAGTAGTCCTTGAAAGCTTTCTTGGTGTACTGGTCGCGTTCTTCCCAGTCTAGACCCCGTTCGGTGAGGTGTTGACCAAAATCAATGAATCGTTGTAGCTTGAGCTGTACATGCCGAGTGAGTGGTACTCTTGCACTCCCGTCGTGATATTCAAGATCATCGATGTATTCAATGTGTAGGAAAGCTGGCCATGTCCTATACCGGGCATTGATGAGCGCCGCACACAAAGTGCTGTGAGATTCTTTTGGGACATCGAAGGAGTCGTGTAGGAATGTGGCTAGTGCGTGATCAAATGATGGGAAGAGGTCCGAGATGGAGACATCTTCTTTATCAGCTTCTTGAGTAGTGTTATCCTGTTGGTCGGGCGTCATAATCGTAGGTAGATGCCGTGTTCGCAGCGAATGGGGTATTACGTAGGACAGTGAATGCCGACTTCGATGAGATACGGCAGGTGTGCTGATAACAGGGGAAGGAGCAGAATGGATTGCTTGGTGTAATCTCGTCGTTACTCCGGAATTGTCGTCCCTTCTACTAGCGTCGTGGCGTTGATGGCGTAACCTCAACAAAAGGCGTAAGGCGTGTAGTTGGCTTGGCTGGTCCGGAAGAATAGAAGTAACGGATACAGGAACGCGTAGAGGCCTTCTATTCGTGAGGTTAAGAGGTCAAAGCGACGTTGACGCCGTAATTGGTGAAACAACGGGATTTCGTTTTCTTTGTGTCGTTGTTTCGTTTTCGCAACGATGGTCCGAATTAATTGAATTTTTTTTTTTTTTTTTTTTTTTTTTTTTTTTTTTTTTTTTTGGTAAATTCTAGAGTACTGGGGACGAGGAATTTCCTCTAATACTAGGAGATGGGGAGTCGGTCTCGATGAGATACGACGTGCCGATGACGCGGAGAGGCAACAAAGATCCGTTTACTTCGTTTGTTGTTGTTGACAAACGCCGTAGTTCTCTTGCATCGAGAAAATTGGATATCTCTGTCAGTATTGGGAGATAGATGACCAGAGTGGTTTCGGCGTGTCCGCAATAGAGATGGGGAGTCGTTTTCGATGAAGTACGGCGTGTCGTCGTTGAGAGGCAACGAAATCGACTTGTATGAGATGGGGTGGACACAACGAAAATTCGTTTACGAAAATTCGACTAATTCAGATCGACGTTGTTGACAAACGCGTAGTCTTCTTGCATCGGGAAAGTTGAATATCTATTACGTATAGTAATAGGTGTAAAACAACTCTCAATTGTAGCTGTAGTCGTAGTTGATGGTTTGTGGTGCGTAGCACTATCAAATGGGCGTCGTTGGGTTCTTGACACGCTTGGTGTCGTGTAGACGCGAAAATATACTCCTGAACGGGGAAACTGGTGATGGGGTCCTTGGATGGAGATATTGCTATTGGCGTGTCCAATGCAATGAGCTTCTATTGAGGACAAGCGGCTTGTTCGTTTGGTCTTTGTTATGCTGTAATCGGATCAGAGAACTATCAATCGTCGTCCGTAGTCGAGTCAATTGATGATCTGCTGTCGGATTGTTTTCGTCGTCGTCGAGTGCTTCTACTGTCTTCTTCTTTTGCAAGCTTCAACAAGCTTGCGACTGTTAATCTGTTAATTTCCTTCTGAAACTGGCTGTTGAGCTGATCCAATCCAAAGGCAAAGAGAAGCAACAGGAGCTTTAGCTGTGGGCCGGTTGAGGTGCCGGTCCGTTGTTTCTAATATTTCTTTGATATCCACTACGACTGGATGCGAATCCAATCAGATCTAATCTGACTATCGACCAATCGACGCAATCAGTTAGATCTTAGGCTTGTAGTTCTACAAAAGGGACGCAAGAACGTCCAGTGCAAGGTTTAAGGTTGAATAATCAAATAATCTAAAAGTATGCGCTTCAGCTTGCTGGTGAGCAAGGTAGCACTTTAAAGCGTGCTGCCGCTAATACAGCACTTTGTTACAAATATACGGTAAATACCGCGTTACGAGAAAATATCGTGTTGCCGCTAATACAGCACGTATTTTATACAGCAGAAGACAGGTTCGTGAGCAAGTATGCGAACCTCTGCTGTCTTTTCTTGAAAACAGCACACTTAACAAGAGATTGCATGCGCGAACCTCTAGTGTGTGTTCTTCTTTGATTACTAAGTATCGGACTTCGATCGTAAGAATGACTGTTGTCCGATCACTAAGTATCGAATGTGGGTGTCAGAATGACGGTTGCACCTCTGGTTCGATCGTATTCCAATCTCACATAGAGAAAGATGTAACCTTCGAGTCTCATTATTCCAAGCACTGAAGGTGCACTTTGACTCGTAGGATCGTATCATTCCAGCTGCAGTACTGTAAGTTACGTAGGAATGTACGTACATAAGTTAGAGTACTGTAGTGTTCGCGTACGTGCAAAAGGAATTTAATAACAAAAGGGAAAAATTCGAATGTAGTCCGACTCATTCATGTACAAATTGTACCAAATCTAAAAAGTCCGACCGAGTGAAAAGAATTCACCGTGTAACGCGTATTCATACGTACGAAGAGTCACGAAGGCAAATAACCTTATTCGTAAGGTTATTTAACCTGAGTGAATAATCGTCGGTGATTATCCATGTGGATTGTCTCTTAGCGGGAATTTTCCCAACCGCTCACTCTTCGAAGAATTAACAACTCTAAAACACTATCATGCCCTAAATCTATGTACAACCTAGTACTAATTCTACGTAATAAGGTACAAATGCTGTGATATTCCAATGAGAATATCACGGTGAATTATACGGTAAAAGACCGATTGAAGATGGTTTACGTGTGTTTTGTGTCTTATTTATGTGTGCTTTGTATGCTAAGAATTACACGGTAATATGCTGTAAAATCGACACGACGATACGATGAGTAATTAACCTGTTGATCGACAACGACAAGGCCGAATGAAATGTAACAACCACACTCTTGCTCACTAAATCAATCGATCGTAAGACCGATTGCGTTTGCGTTTGTTTGTTACGACACACTTTCTTTAGTTTATCAGACCCACAGCACTCTACGAGCTGTGGAGGACCGAATGGCGTTTCCCACCAAGAAACGCAGTTGAGCTCGAAGACCAGACTAATCCGGACTAGCCTGATCAGCTAGCGGCATCAACCCTCAAGGATGTAAAAGAGGCAGTTGCCTGTGGAGCCCTGGAATAGACCAACACCAGGGCGGTCTCCCTGAAAGAAGAGACCGAAGAATCGAACCAAGGTGGTGGCTCCACCGGGTTTCGAGATCCAGCAAAACAAGCAAGGGAAAAGAAGCTGGACGGCTCAGTCAAAAGGGCCGCCCAGGTTGGCATCAGTTGAAAGGAATCAATATCCAAATTCGAGAACACTGATCTTTCACTGAAAAAAAAAATAGAACGACGTGAGCCAGAAGATTGAGCCTGGAGTATTCTGTGGTGAAACAGAAACGGATTGCGAAGAACATCTGCCCGCAACAAGGAACAGATTGCAAAGAGCATCTGCTACGAGCGAAAACGAAAAATCCAAAGATATGAGAACACCAAATCGCGAAAGACCAAATCGCAAAAGATCGTCGAGAACACTAAAAGGAGAACACTAAATTCTCAGGAAACAATCTTTCAATCTTTCACCACAGAAATACAGAATGAGCAAAATCCCGAGAAAGGATAGGAAAGCTCACAATCTTGATTTGCAACAAAAGCAAAAGCTCACACGAAACTAACCGGAACGAAAACTCGATCCGAACAAAAGTATAAACAACCGGAATATAGTCGTTTCGAATATAAGCACATCACTCGACAGTCACAAACGAATAATATCCATCTAATCATATCCATCTCTCACATCCAACCTTCGATTCGATTACACTCTTCCACCACATACCACCTTCGATTGAATATTCGATCGAATCGCCCATCCATACTTCATCAAAATTAATCCGAAACTTCGTTTGGAATATCGCAATTCTCCACCATGGTACGAACTAGAACATACGGCGACATTGAAGAAGAAAAAATGGAAGTGGACGATCCACAGGATTCTAATGAAAACAATGGAAGAGGTATGGGAGAAGAGGAAGATTTGGAAGATAAAATCATGGAAGTCATGGAAAGGGCCCTTGGGGACCCAGAAACAAACTCAACCATGAAGAGAATCATCGACCAAGAAGTAAAGAAGAGAGTCAGGGCAATGAGAGATGCAGAAAGGAGGGGTGAGAACCCAGGTGACGCGGATAGCGACAACGATGAGGGAAATGATGCTGACCAAAATGCCGAGGATGCAAGAGCAGATCGACTGGGTAGGAGGTCATCCCAACCCAGGATAAAAATCAGAGGATTCAACAATGGTAGATTTCTGAACCCAGAACAGCTCGCTTTCAGAAGCAGCCTAATGGATTTTGGTATCAACTATGAATCAGCTGAAGAAATTATGAGGGGAGGGATGTCTAATATTCGTGAAATTACAGACCTCAACAAGGAAAGCATTAAATCATTCATGCATGGATTGAAATCTATCAGTCCGGACTGTCCTAATCCAAAAAGTATCCACTATGGTAACAGGCTATCATCGAGGCTCCTAACTTGGGCAAATTGGGCCCGGTACCAACCATTGATTGGAGTCAAGCCAAGGGCTACCGACTGGAACACAAATCCAAACAACCTGGAACTGCAGCAATTCAGAATCAAGATGATGGAATCAAGTGTGAAATCACAGGAAAAGTCAACCCCACCAGAATTAAAGGACCTTACGAAGTTCAGAGAATGGGAGGAAGGCTTTCGACAAAACCTGAGGTACAGATTCAACTCTGAGGGATTCCCAATCTTGTATGTCATAAGACCCCAAGAAAAGGAAGAAGTTACTGACAAAGCCAGGGCTGGAACAGTCGGGCAAAGTACAACAGATACTTATCCAACTTGGAGTGATTACAATGAAAGATGTGGCGTCCTGTCAGGTCACCAGTATGATGAGGACAACAACGTCGTCTGGAGGTTGCTGTGTGATGCAACAAGAAAAGGTCCTGGTTGGGAATATGTGGCACATTTCCAAAACACTGCGCTGAACTCAGGAAATGCAAGAAACGCTTTCATTTCATTGATGCAACATGCTTATACTGATACCAATATCACTATGGTTCTGAATAAGACATATCAGGAAATGAAAGATTCACACTACACTGGAGATTCTAAGAATTATGACTGGAACAAGCACAAACGGAACTGGACTGCTTTTCATGGTACAATTCTGAGATTTGAAAAGAATCATAATGAAAGGAGATTTGTCTGGGATTTTATCAATTCAATCAGCGATGAGCGACTTGATGCTGCTAAAGCCGATGCAATTGACGAGAGCAAAGATTACCGGGACAATTTCAATGAATGCTTGATTCTATTCACCAATCGTCTTGGATTGAAAAAGCTTGCAAACGGGAAGCATAAAAGAGGTTCCAGAAGTTTGTATTCGATGGGCACATCAAGCAACAAAAAGCAAAAGACAACTGGAACTTTTACAGGAAAAGTTGAGTGCAAGCCTTATCCGACAAGTGTTTATAAAACAATGTCAAAAGAACAGCACCAGGAGCTTTACCAGATGAGACAGGCTAAGAAGAAAAGAAATCTCAAGGCTGCTGAGACTAAAAAGAAAGAAACTGAAAATGAAGGCGCGGGTGACAGTTTTGGCTCAAAATCTAAGAAATGACATAATAACCGGACACTATCACTAGAACACAAATTGTTAACAATGGTGAGCCGGTCATTATACAAGATGAACGTTCCTGTAGATTTTGATGATGGGGAAAGTGAAGAAGGATATTGTGAGCTAGACTCACATGCAGACACTACTGCGGCAGGAAGCAATATGGTATTACTGAATCCTGATCAGATCACAACACACGTTGATGTTGCACCTTTTTCTGAAGAATACAAGCCCATCAAGAAGATCCCGATAGGAAGCTGTGCTACGGCGTGGACAAACCCAACGTCAGGCCGAGTGTACATCATAGTGTTCCATCAGGCACTGTACTTTGGGGACAAATTGAAAAACAGCCTGATATGCCCAAACCAAGTGAGGGACTGCAATTTCAACTCTGTTGAAGAGACACCTCGCCAATTTGATTCAAGATCCAAGCATGGAATTACAATTCAAACTCCACTGGAAGATGATGATCCGAAGAAAGTTTTTATCAAACTGAGTATGAGAAACGTGATCTCATATTTCCCCACAAGAAAGCCCACAAGAATGGAACTTGATGAATGTCAACATTTGAGAGCAACAAATGATACCCCCTGGGATCCACATTCACTGAAGTTCAGGATGGCCGAGCTAGCCATTGACAATGGAGATCCAATTTCAGGGGACCAATTCAGCCTTCAAGCTATGTCGACCGAAGACGACCAAACAATGGATACAAGTTCGGTTGTAACAGAACCTGCTAGTAATGTTACAGATAAACTCCCAAGACCAGCTTAGACAAACGGAATCCAAGTGTCATGCAGCAATGCAAACTAATGAGAGTCCATCAGGTATCCACAAGGAGAATGCTAACTGAATGCCAGATTGCAACAGATGGAAATATAGCTCATCGGATTTCCTCAGTAAGGAATATTTCAAGCGCGCGAAGGGTAGACCAATTTTTGTTTGATGATACAGAATTTGACTTTATGGAAGCTCCTGAAGAAGAATCAAAACAGGCCCCTAGCTTGCAAGAAATTGACAATACACTTGAAAGGAGATCTCTCGATAGAAGAAATCAATGGGGGCCATCAGTGATAACTATTGAAGGTCCAAACAAAGTTGACTGTGAACGCCTAGCCAAAACTTGGAATATTAGTTTCAAGAAAGCTGAGCAGACATTGAAAGTCACGACGCAGAAGGCACTCAGGAATTTGCAATCACCATTGATGAAGAGGCTACCTACTCAGCGCTTCAGGAACAAGAGAGTTGCACAAGGAACCTGGTACACTGATACGTGGCACGCTAGAACCACCAGTATTATGAGGCAAGAAAAATGTGCACAAATCTTCACAAATGGAAATGGCTTTGAAGTATTTATACCAATACAGGACAAGTCTCAGGCGCATCAAGGATTGAAAACATTCATTCACGAAATTGGAATCCCAGAGCATTTGATTTCTGATGGTGCACCAGAACAAGGATCTCCAAGAACCTACAAGACACACTGGAATTCAATTGTAAAGCGCAACCATATTCACCAGACATTCATCCAACCACATTGCCCATTCCAAAATCGAGCAGAACAAGCAATTGGTCATCTTGGTAGTGCAATCACAACCAAGTCTGCAAAGAAGAAGTCACCGAGGAGATTATGGTCATTTTGTGGTGAGCTATGTGCTAATATCAGGCAGCGAACAGCATCAAGCAACCCTTCTTCAATGGGGAGAACCCCATTCGAATTGGTCCATGGCTATAGACCGGATAATACACTATACACTTCATCAGAATGGTATGACTTTGTGTTTTATTATGAAAAAGGTGATTCTTCCACCCGAGGTGTTGAAAGGCTGGCGCGATGGTTGGGTCCCTGTGGTAATAAGGTAGGTGGGGGTGATTGTTTTTGGCTCCTGACTGAATCGGCAATACCAATATCTACAAATTCAATACGACCTGTCAAAGAATTTGAATGGAGGGATAGAGATATCCTCAGACGAATGGAAGCAATTGACAAATCAATTGAATCCAAGATAGGAGATGAAGTGAGGGATAGCGCGTCATTCTTCCAGGAAAACTACCCAGAGCCTCAAATGGAGCTATTTGAGAACCAACCAGTGGAATCACCTGATTTGAAACTTGAAATGGCTGAACCAGACGCATCAGTAGAAGATATTGATGAACCAGATGAATACCTGGGGAATGAGGTTATCATTGAAAGAGGTGACGAAAGACTCAGGTGCGTTGTCAAGGACAGGGTTCGCGACTTGCAAAACAGACCGATAGGACTCAGAAATGAGAATCCCATACTAGACACGAGACTGTATAAATTGCAACTACCCGATGGTACAATGGAGGAATACACGGCAAATATTGTTGCAGAAAGTCTGTATAGTTCTGTTGATGATGACGGACGCATGTTCACCCTACTGGATGAACTCATTGACCATGAAAAAGACAACATCGCTTTAAGTGATGAGGAAGCGACAACTATAGCAAAAAATGGCAGGAAAACCCATAAACCGACAACTAGGGGTTGGAGGATTTTAGCCAGTTGGAAAGATGGCACTGAATCATGGTGTAAGCTAAGTGATGTGAAAGAGTCATTTCCAGTGCAATTAGCTGAATATGCTGTCAACAATAATCTTGAAAAGACACCAGCATTCCGATGGTGGGTGCACAAAATTTTGAGAAGGAAGGATCGAATCCTTAAAGCGGCCAAAACAGCGAAGTATTGGTTGAAGACTCACAAATATGGAGTTGAGTTGCCACATTCAATCAAACAAGCGCTGGGTATTGATAAGAAAACAGGCACTGACCACTGGGAAAGGGCAATTCACAAAGAAATGACCAACAATATGGCAGCGTTCGAATTTTCCGATGATGATGTTATTCCAGTTGGCCATAAACAGATAACAACCCACATGATATTTGATATCAAGCTTGGGTCCCTAACAAGGAAGGCTAGGTTGGTAGGGGACGGTCATAAAGTCCCTGCAGTGGCAAAAGAAAATACTTATTCACCGGTTCCCAGTCGAGACTCAGTAAGAATATTCTTCCTGCTGGCATCGCTGAATGATTTGAAAGTTCTTTCAGCAGATATTCAAAATGCATATTTGACAGCCCCAATTAAAGAGAAATACTTTCTAAAGGCGAGAGCTGAAGATGGTTTTCCACCTCATCTTGCAGGAAGGCCTTGCAAGATTGTCCACGCATTGTATGGACTGCCGGTTGCAGGTGCATCTTTCAGGTCATACCTCACACAGCATTTGAGAGATCTTGGATATTCACCTTGCAAAGCAGATCCGGATGTGCACTTACGAATTGAAACCAGGAAAGATGGATCCAGGTACTGGGCAATGCTGATTGCCTATGTAGACGACATCTTATGTTCTGGTGAAGATCCAAAGTTCCAGCTTGAAAATATTGAGCGAAAGTTCAAATTGAAGGATGATACCATTGAAGAGCCAACCCTGTATCTGGGAGCAGATATTGGAAAATTCTACTTTGAAGGTGATTCAAAGCCAAGATGGTCATTATCAAGCACTAAGTATACGGCGAAAGCTGTTGCAGCAGTCGAACAAGAGTTAGGAACTGAAAAATATGGTTACAAGTATCTACCAAAATCAGCGTCCAGTCCACTGTCACATGATTACCGACCGGAAATTGATATATCAGAAGAACTGAACCCTGAATTGCAAAATTACTACCAAGGTTTAATTGGAGTTCTCAGGTGGATTTGTGAATTAGGAAGACTGGACATTGTAATGCCAGTCTCGCTGATGTCAAGGTATTTGGCACAGGCAAGGATCGGGCATTTGAATCAGTTGTTTCATATATTTGCATATTTGAAAAAGTACAACAGGTCAAAATTGGTTTTTGATGATACTGTACCAAATGTTGACGAGAGTAAATTTCAAAAATGTGACTGGTCTGAATTTTATCCTGGTGCCGCTGAAGTCATACCAGCAGATATGCCTGAAGCTTTGGGAAAACATGTAACGATGAGTTGTTTTGTTGATGCTGACCATGCAGGATGCAAGGCAACACGGAGATCTCATACCAGCGTTATTATCTTCATTAATAATGCACCGATCATTTGGTTTTCCAAAAGACAAACAACAGTTGAGACATCAACTTTTGGATCTGAAATCATTGCTTTGAAAATTGCAATCGAATTGGTTGAAGGTCTAAGGTACAAGTTGAGAATGATGGGTGTTCCAATTGATGGGAGCACAAACGTGTATTGTGATAATGATTCGGTTGTCACAAATGTTACACGGCCAGAAAGCCCATGCAAGAAAAAGCACAACAGCATTGCATATCACAAGGCGCGTGAATCTATTGCAGCAGGAATTATCAGAGTTGCAAGAGAACCAGGTTCAACAAATATCGCTGACTTGTTTACCAAGCTAATGAGTGGCACCGTCTTTCGAGAACATTGTTCCCGATGCATGTGGTAGGCATGTTTTGTTTTGCATGTGGTGAGTTAAGGAACAAATCAATCATTCAGTGGAATGTTCGATCGATTGTTCGACCGAAGCGACAAGTTGATTTTACTTTACTAAGTTTTGATCATGGAAACGTTCGACCTGCAACGAGCATTTCGAAGACGAATAATAAACAAATCGTTCTGCAATGAGCATTTCGAAAATGGATAATTTGATCAATGAATACAATATATCAAACCGGCAAGGATCAGGGCAAAATGCCATGATACGAGCCAGAATGAATGGCAAAATGCCTTCCACATTTTCTTTTGATAGGGCCTCTGATGGTAAACTGGATACAGTTTGGTATTCAACATTTGAATGACTCACGATGAATAGGTTAAGTCATAGAATCCAGCCGCTTAACGGTTGGAGGATTTATGACTGAAGGGGACTGAAAAGAATTCACCGTGTAACGCGTATTCATACGTACGAAGAGTCACGAAGGCAAATAACCTTATTCGTAAGGTTATTTAACCTGAGTGAATAATCGTCGGTGATTATCCATGTGGATTGTCTCTTAGCGGGAATTTTCCCAACCGCTCACTCTTCGAAGAATTAACAACTCTAAAACACTATCATGCCCTAAATCTATGTACAACCTAGTACTAATTCTACGTAATAAGGTACAAATGCTGTGATATTCCAATGAGAATACCACGGTGAATTATACGGTAAAAGACCGATCGAAGATGGTTTACGTGTGTTTTGTGTCTTATTTATGTGTGCTTTGTATGCTAAGAATTACTCGGTAATATGCTGTAAAATCGACACGACGATACGATGAGTAATTAACCTGTTGATCGACAACGACAAGGCCGAATGAAATGTAACAACCACACTCTTGCTCACTAAATCAATCGATCGTAAGACCGATTGCGTTTGCGTTTGTTTGTTACGACACACTTTCTTTACGAGGTGCAAAATTCGATTGAGGTGCGAGAAATTGGTGGAGTTGTTAGTTGAATGTTTAACACTAACCCTAAGAGTTGACAACGTAACCTTCTAGAAGGAGTTTATGGGGGGGTTTTGGGGGGGGAAATATGTAGAAATATTAATAAAACCTGTTTTTAACAAGTAGACTTGGTACAAACGCTACGACTAAAAACTTTTAAAAACAGAATTGAAACAATTATTTACGGAAATGAGATGCTTCATCTAAAAGCAATAGTAATATCTAGTGGTTTCGTACCTCTACCAACCTCTACCAACCTAGACACAAAAGGAATTTAATATTTTAAAGTGGCAAACTCTCATTTTTATGGTTGCAAGTAACCATAAGATTTAACCTGAATACAGATAAGAATCATACCATTCTCCTCGTCGTCATACGAGTAGAATTCAATCATAGAATCCAACCAATTGAATTATAGAATTCAATCATTGAATTCAATTATAGATTGATAGAATTCAATCGTAGAATTTGATCGAAAAAGACACGACATAGAATTCAATTGTAGAATTCAATCATAGAATCCGACCAATTGAATCCTAGAATTTTGCAACCAACTGAATCAAAGAATCATAGAATTCAATACAATGGCAATACTGTAAAACAGGGATTGCTCACCATTGATGCGTAATGGGAATCGATGCGCCGTGGAAATGGATATGCCGTGGGAATCGATTACTTAGATTGATACGGGATTCATTGATTCGTACGAATAGGATATCTACCATCTGGTAGCTTTGATACTTCTGGTCACGAAAGGAATTTAATACAACCCATTCAATCGTAGAATTCTGTGGAATTCCAACGCTAGCGATTGATATTATTCAACTGAATCGTTTTGGTCAATCATAGAATTCAACTGTAGAATCCAACTGAATCCTAGAATTTATTTATAGAATTCAATCATGGCAGGATTTGCACTGTCTTCAAATCTGGTGAGTTTTTGATTTTAGGTCGGGGATGGGCAGGATTTGCACTGTCTTCAAATCTGGTGAGTTTTTTGGTTGATGACCGAGATAGTTTGGGCGAGGATTGGCAGAATTTGCACTGTCTTCAAATCTGGTGGTTTTTTGGGTTGATGACTGAGTTATATTTATGTCGGGAATTGGCAAGATTTGCACTGTCTTCAAATCTGGTGGGTTTTTTGGTTGATGATTGAGTTAATTTTAGGTTGGGGATGGGCAGGATTTGCACTGTCTTCAAATCTGGTGAGTTTATGGGTTGCACTGTCTTCAAATCTGGTGGGTTTATGGGTTGATGACTGAGTTATAGTTTGGTCGGGGACTAGCAGGATTTGCACTGTCTTCAAGTTTGGTGGGTTTTTGGGTTGATGATTGAGTTAATTTTAGGTTGGGGATGGGCAGGATTTGCACTGTCTTCAAGTTTGGTGGGTTTTTGGGTTGCACTGTCTACAAATTTGGTGAGTTTTTGGGTTGATGACTGAGTTATATTTTGGTCTGGGATTAGCAGGATTTGCACTGTCTTCAAGTTTGGTGGGTTTTTGGGTTGATGATTGAGTTAATTTTAGGTTTGGGATTGGCAGGATTTGCACTTTCTTCAAGTTTGGTGGGTTTTTTGGTTGCACTGTCTTCAAATTTGGTGAGTTTTTGGGTTGATGACCGAGTTATAGTTTGGTTGGGGATTAGCAGGATTTGCACTGTCTTCAAGTTTGGTGGGTTTTTGGGTTGATGATTGAGTTAATTTTAGGTTGGGGATGGGCAGGATTTGCACTGTCTTCAAGTTTGGTGAGTTTTTTGGTTGATGATTGAGTTAATTATAGGTTCGGGATGGGCAAATTTGCACTGTCTTCAAGTTTGGTGAGTTTTTTGTTTGATGACTGACATAGTATGGGCGAGGATTGGCAGAATTTGCACTGTCTTCAAGTTTGGTGGGTTTTTGGGTTGATGACTGAGTTAATTTTTGGTTGGGGATGGGCAAGATTTGCACTGTCTTCAAATCTGGTGAGTTTTTTGGTTGCACTGTCTTCAAATTTGGTGAGTTTTTGGGTTGATGACCGAGTTATAGTTTGGTTGGGGATGGGCAGGATTTGCACTGTCTTCAAGTTTGGTGAGTTTTTTGGTTGATGATTGAGTTAATTATAGGTTCGGGATGGGCAAATTTGCACTGTCTTCAAGTTTGGTGAGTTTTTTGTTTGATGACTGACATAGTATGGGCGAGGATTGGCAGAATTTGCACTGTCTTCAAGTTTGGTGGGTTTTTGGGTTGATGACTGAGTTAATTTTTGGTTGGGGATGGGCAAGATTTGCACTGTCTTCAAATCTGGTGAGTTTTTGGATTGATGACTGAGATAGTTTGGGCGAGGATTGGCAGAATTTGCACTGTCTTCAAATCTGGTGGGTTTTTGGGTTGATGATTGAGTTAATTTTAGGTTGGGGATGGGCAGGATTTTCACTGTCTTCAAATCTGGTGAGTTTATGGGTTGGTGACTGAGTTATAGTTTGGTCGGGGATTAGCAGGATTTGCACTCTCTTCAAATCTGGTTGGTTTATGGGTTGATGATTGAATTAATTTAAGGTTGGGAATGGGCAAGATTTGCACTGTCTTCAAATATGGTGAGTTTTTGGGTTGATGACTGACTAAAATTTTGGTCAGGGATCGACAAGATTTGCACTGTCTCCAAATCTGGTGGGTTTTTGGGTTGAGAACTGAGTTAAACTTTGGTCAGGGACTGGCAGGATTTGCACTGTCTTCAAATCTGTTTGGTTTATGGGTTGATGACTGAGTTATAGTTTGGTCGGGAATTGGCAGGATTTGCACTGTCTTCAAATCTGGTGGGTTTATGGGTTGATGACTGAGTTATATTTTGGTCGGGGATTGGCAGGATTTATACTATCTTTGAATCTTTTGGGTTTTTGGGTTGCAACGGGCAATAGGAACATCTTTCATTGGTGAGTACACATCTGAAAATAGGGGCAACATCAGCAAATGTCATTATAGAATCAAGTGGATCGAGTAATACCATGTTAGATCCAGCTCGCAAAGGCCTGGCTTAACTATTATTTTCCTTTTGAATCCGATTCGTTGAGAGTCTGATTAAAAGGCTTCTGAAGAACAGCAACGCTGCGTTAGTGTGTTAGTAGACAAACGATTGTACTCTACGCGTGATAAATGTGTTTGGATACTTTCGGCAATGGATAATCGGACTACAGGCGAAGCTAGGGAGACGCCAGATCTCTTCTTGCTGTGACTTATTCAGATTGCAGCAAGACAGACCTTAGTATGTAGATTACAAGTAGTTGGTAGCTGTTTGAAGTCGATCGAACAAGGGTTTCGATCATACTAGTCATCTTGCTTCTACAGGAATCTTCTCGTACGAATGAATGAATGAGACGTGAATGAATGGAATGAATGAGACATGAATGAATGAATGAGACGTGAATGAATGAATGAGACGTGAATGAATGAATGAGACACGAATGAGCGAATGAGACACGAGTGAATGAGACGCGTGATCGATTGTACGATGAGTCTTGCTACTGCAGGAATGGACTAACAGGATTGGAGATGGGAATGGAAGTGGGAATGAGAATTTACCACTTACCGGTTCCGGTTCTCCTTCTTACTAAAAATAGACCCTTATGTACCAATTATACAGGGCGCAAGGTAGAGGCCTACAGCCCATTGGTACAAGGGCACGTGCAACACATCGAAGTATTAGCGGGTCGATGTGATTATTAGTGATTTAGTGTGTGCATTGGAGTATTAACAGACCGATGCACCAATTCTAGTGATCTTAGGAAAGAGTGGATTCGTCCGCTCACAAATTTAGTGTTAAGACAATGTAATAACCAACAAAGTTAACTACCAAATACCGACTGTTCACCTCCATTTTCAGAGCCCTTCAAACATTCTTCGAAGAATTCTTCGTTACGGAGCGCTCCCGAGGATTGGAACTTGGTCGAAGAAGAAAGAGATTTTCTTATTTTGCAGCAGGCTGGCCAACCATCGGGGCCAGCGACCTTTCTACAGAATGCTGACTAATCATCGGAGACAGCGATTCATTTCCTTCATCCGCGCGTCTTCAGCGGAATACTTTCTTTTTGTCCACCAAGATTGGACCGACATTTTTCAACAGCAGGGTCGGTATCGACACACCAGAATCGATAGGGCCGATTATTATCAAGAACCAAGCAACAGCAGGATCGGTATCGCCACACCATAAGCGATTGGGCCGATTACATATTTTTCTTTCTTTCTGTCGGAATAGGAGTACGACAATTTACGGGATACACATCGGACCCACAATTTGCAAATTACAGCAATTCATTTACATTGAACAGAAATACGCACCGAATACAGAATACGTCGAACGAAAATACGCATCAATTTGCAAAATACACATCAGAACCCACAATCAGCGGAATACGTATCGAAATACGCATCAACATACGCATCAACTTGCGAAATACGGCAATTTTACGGTTTACATTGAACAGAAATACGCACCGAATACGGAATACGTCGAACGAAAATACGCATCAATTTGCAAAATACGCATCGGAATACGACAATTTACTTCGAACGAATCCGACAATTTACTTTACTCGGATCGGAATACAGATCGGAATACGGATCGGAATACGACAATTTTATATATATCAAGCAGTAACCAGAGTTCAATTTCAGTCTGCAAGTGGGGGAGTCGCCACTTCACTATTCCCTTGCAACCTGAATTTGAAATGGAGAACAACAAAGGCCGCTCTGAAAGAGCAGAGCGAGCACAACGGAGACAGAACAACAAAGACGCAGATAGGCAAAGAACTAAAAGAGCAGAGCGCGCACGAAGAAGAAGCCAGAACAATGAAGGCTGCGCAAGAAGAAGACAGCAGAGAGCCGACAGTCGCGCAACAAGACAGTTGGCATCAGAACAGCATCGTAAAGAGGAGTTCAAGGAAGACGATATTGACGTTACCCCTGAGATGCAGGAAGTTGACCGGGAATTCCAATTATCGGAAGACATTGTCGGCCCACCGGAAAATTTTGGCTTAAGTACGGGAAACACCGTGGGGCTCGAAGTCGAACAATTGGACAATGCTGTCGATCAACCGGATATCACTGTTGAGGACAAGAAGAGGAACAAGACTGACGAGAGCGACGATGAAGTTTCACGTACAAGCAGCAGCAGCACAAGCGACAGCAGTGGCAGTGATAGTGATAGTGATAGTCACAGTGACGACAGCAGCGAAACAGTGTACTATACAACGGCTTACGGAAGTGGCACAAGGAGTGACAGCGACGAATCAAAACTGAAAGGCATACAAGGAGCCACTATCGAAATGGCCACCACCGCGTTTGATCTTTATCTCTGAGCATTTGAAGAGAGTTGGATGATTCCTTTGAAGCAGGGAAGTGTGTTTGAAGTCGATGGAACAAGGGTTTCGATCATACTAGTCATCTTGCTTCTACAGGAATCTTCTCGTACGAATGAATGAATGAGACGTGAATGAATGGAATGAATGAGACGTGAATGAATGAATGAGACGTGAATGAATGAATGAGACACGAATGAGCGAATGAGACACGAGTGAATGAGACGCGTGATCGATCGTACGATGAGTCTTGCTACTGCAGGAATGGACTAACAGGATTGGAGATGGGAATGGAAGTGGGAATGAGAATTTACCACTTACCGGTTCCGGTTCTCCTTCTTACTAAAAATAGACCCTTATGTACCAATTATACAGGGCGCAAGGTAGAGGCCTACAGCCCATTGGTACAAGGGCACGTGCAACACATCGAAGTATTAGCGGGTCGATGTGATTATTAGTGATTTAGTGTGTGCATTGGAGTATTAACAGACCGATGCACCAATTCTAGTGATCTTAGGAAAGAGTGGATTCGTCCGCTCACAAATTTAGTGTTAAGACAATGTAATAACCAACAAAGTTAACTACCAAATACCGACTGTTCACCTCCATTTTCAGAGCCCTTCAAACAGTAGCAACTAGTGTGAATTTTGGGATATAAATCAGTTGAATGTTAAAAGTATGAGATAAAGTGAAATCCTGCCGAAATGCAAGATATCTCTTTTATTGAGATGAATACGTTGCAACTGCTGTTGCGTAGTGATGAGATTACTCGCTGATTATTTCCGTACATGCATTGGTCGTTGACCGTTTATATCTGTATGCATATATATATATATATATATATATTGTGTGAGAATCACACGCCAACGGTTTTCTTCTCTTGTTCCATTAGGAAGACTTCATGATATGTTTATCATTAAGATCAGGAATTGCTCCCGTAGCTCGTGTGATATTTTATAAAATCAGAGTTTGCTCAACGAAGAACAATGGCAATATTATAAAACAGAGATTGCTCACCGTCGATGCGCGATGGGAATCGATGCGCGATGGGAATCAATATGTCGTGGGAATCGATTACTTTGGTTGATACGGGACTCATTGATTCGTACAAATAGGATATCTACCATCTGGTAGCTTTGGTATTTCTGGTCACAAAAGGAATTTAATACTCCCCATGTCTCCTTGTGAAAGGTCATCACGCTCTACATGATGCTTCCATCATCCTGGAGAAGGTCGCCAGTATTACCACAGAAGTGGAAGATGGGCCTGAGCAGTGGATACACAACTGAGTGACTCCAATGCTTGGTGAGAATGTCTGCACAGTTATCCTTACCTGGGATGTGCATCATTAAAATGAAACCTCTCGCTATCATGCTCCGTACGTAGTGAAACGATAGAATGTTATGACGCTTATGCAACCTTGCGTAAGGGAAGGTTGACGTTTGAATCATCTTTTCGTTGTCACCCCAAGAGTATGAGACATCATGGACTCGTTTTCCGAGGTATCGGAATGAGTGACGTAGATCAACGATCTGTTCGATGCAAGTTCTTCCTGCAATGAACTCAGCTCCGAAGGTGGCCGTTTCCGTAGTAGACTGCTTCTTCGAGAACCACATCATGGGAGTCTTGTTCGCGAAATGAAGGATGCCGATTACAGCCTTACCACTAAGAATATCATGCATGAGGTTGGCGTCATAGAAATGTGTCAACACTACTGTCTTCCCAAGTGGTGCAGGAGCGTCGTTGGGTAGCTCTTCAGAATGCTCCCCATAGACGGTGTTGGACCAATCCATGGTGTCGGGTTTAGTCAATATAAAATCTGGGGGTTCCACGCGGAACCTGATTTTAAAATGTCTAAACTTGGAGATATATCCGTAGATACGCTTGGCATGTTCAAGATGCCCGTCTCATGGTTGAGCTCTGAAACTCGAGAGTGTCATCACGGCTGTTTGTACATTGAAACGCCCAATAGCGATAATCCATTGGAGTGAACCGATCATACTTTGGTATTTCTGTATGCCAGTTTCTTCGAGAAAGGCTGAGGAGTCCAATTCGGGATGGTCGTTTTCTGCAATGGGTGACTGGAACCTGGTGTTAGGTTTGCATCCAAACATTTGTTCATAAGACGCTTCCATCTTTTCGATGAACTTTATGGGATTCATACAGAGAACACCATGCGCGTCGCGTTCAAATCCGCAACCTAAATGAAAGTTCATAGGTTCGGATCCCTTCAGTTTGAAGTTATATGGCAACGACTGTAATATCTTCAAGAAGGAATTGGGATCTGCCATGCAAAGACATAGGTCATCGACATATGTGCATATAAGTTCATATACATGTTCACCATGTTTGTTCATTCCAGGCTTGAGGAATATTTCCGGTTCTGCGCGGGATTGTTTGAAGCCGAGTTCAATAAGACAAGCCGCGAGTAAATCACCAAAACACTTGCCCGAGGATCTGAGGCCATATAGGGCTTTGTAAATGATCAATAGATGACCTTCCAGCAATCCGAATTCGGGACCTGCCTTGATGCAGACTTTCTCGCAGGTAACTGCTTCTAGGTAGGCATTACCTATGTCGGTACCCCATGCTTCTAGGTCGTTCAGTTCAGCTAGGAATAGGCACATATGTAGACCGCGGAGAGATACGACACCTGCATAAACACTGTGGATAGGGGCCTCAGTGAGATTACCGTTAGCAACAAGACGAGCCTTGTGCCTACCGTCGTGCTTGACAGCATATATCATTTGTACCTTGATCTGTTGGAACCCGGGGGGAATGGAGCTTGTCTTGTATACGCCTTTATCAATGAATGTATTGTATTCATTGAGCTGTGCCATTTCCAGAGTGGTGCCGTCTTCCCATTTGGTGTTTCCGTTGGCTTGATCGAATTGGAGGGGTTCTTCATGGTTACGAGGTACTTTGAATCCATATTGGTACTGTGGAGTGGTACGGAAAGAACGAAGTTTGGCTTTATGCACGAGTCGGTCAAGTTTCTTGGTTCGTCGTGCTAGGTTGGTGATTCGCTTGAGGCGTTTCCAACCTGGGAGGTCGAGCAAGTTGTTGTCTTTCCCATATTTTGCAACGGTGACAGGGTCACCAGCCGCAATGTTGGCTAGAGGTTCATATGTTCGTTCCATATTTTCCCATTCAATCCAAAGGTTATACTTGGAACCTTTGTATTGAGGGTGCTTGTTATCTAGCGGACCTTGGTGTCCTAGGATGCGGCGAAATGACCAAAGTTTGCTGTCTTCTTGGGTTGAATCACGATGGATGTAATTCATGACATCATTGTATGCAATGATATCATTAAGTTTGTCATCAGAGTGTTTGCACTTGAACTTGATGAAGTCTTTGTTACGTTCAAGACTGTCTTCTACATCGACGATGGTAAGACGCTTCCGAGTGCCATTGGGGTTGGTTACAAGGAAGGATCGTCCTTGTAGATCGGCAATCAGGACAGTAGGAATGGTAATTGGTTGGCCATCATCATCAAATTGTGCGTTGCCTTCTTCGTCGGTAACAACAACCTGTGATGGGTCTACTGAAGGAGTAGCGGGGTTGGTGTGTGGAGTTGTGACGTCACTAACATCAAAGTATGCTAGCTCCGGAGGATCAAAATCATCTTCAGTAAGGAGAACACCATCGGGGTTCTTGCTGAAGATGTGTGTCGTAGGAGGACCATCAAAACTCTCCCCATAGTTGTTAGGGAGTGGAGAAGGGGACCAGCTTGGGCTGTCATCGACCTTCTTATAAAGAAAACTTGGTAACGAGGGGTGGGCGGGTGGTTGAAGAATAGCTGGATTATCAGATGCGGGAGGTGTTGTACCTGGTTGTTTGTTTGGTACAGATGGCGTGGTGTCATTGGCGTAGTCAGAATCAGCGGGTGAGACGCCAGGAGGGGGATTAACTGAGTTGCCCTGTTTTGTAGAATATTCAATGGGGCTGTTCTTAGTGATATGCTCCCCATGTTTGAATGTTGGAGCATCTCCAGTGGCGTATAATCGGGGCAAGGAATCCTTGGCTTTACGCCATTTGATGAAACCATCATCACGTTTGTTGCGGGACTCAGGCGTGAGAGCAGAGCGGACACCGGACCGGTCAAGTAACTTGTTGGTAACGGGATCCCAGATTCGGAAGCAGAGTCCATTGCCAACATGTTCTGCAATGCCGATGAAGTGACCGAGGCGTTCGGTAGACTGGGTACCGAAAGGGGAGTCATTGGTCTTGAAATAAACAGGTTCGAACCAGAAGAAACTGGTGTATGCGCTGATGTCGCCAAGAGTACCGGTAGCAATGAAGACCGGCTGTTTGTCTGACAAAGTAGGATCAGAAATAACATTGAGGAGTCTGGCAACGTATGTCATGCACAGCAGCCATAGATGTGGTGGTGTGCCTGTACGATCCATGCCGCGATTGACAATGTGTTTGAACGTTTGATATCGTTGTTCAAATTGATTCTGGTGTTGATGGTAAGGTTCGCTTTGCCAGAGTCCAATCCATAACATTTTGAGATAATCAGTGACCTTCTTACTAGATTGGTAGTTACCGTGGTTGCAAAGGAGGCAAATGGGTCTGCCCCTTTTTCGGACAAAGTTCTGGAAACATGATAGAAAATCGCCGGTGGTATGCATTTCTTCAACATGTATGATATGTGACTTTCGGCCGAAGAAGATCTGAGCAAGTTTGGAGCCGCCATCAATTGCTGGGACATCGGAATAGACAGCATCGGACATAACGTCGTCATTGAAGGGTCGAACGTTCATAGCCGGTTGGGGGGAATGGAAACGTTTGAAAATGTTTCCATCAGGACTAACCGCTATCGAACCATATTGCGTTGAGTTTTCAAACGTAGCTTTGATGCGATCTGTGGAAACCCAACAAAAGAAAGGTTTCAGGGATAAGTAGTCATGTTTGTTGGGGTATCGCTCATGGGGCGTAGCTGCAATACGTGTAGTATCACTAGCAGTACAGTCCGTTGGAAACGCAGTGACTGTCCCAGAGATTTGAGGGGAAGTGCAGCATGCGAGGCGTTCCTGGTGAATGTAGTCGGTAGAAGTAAGCCAGAATGAGCAATCGCTGGTTCCATGATCATCAATAGGGAGAAAGGGAGATTGAGTGGAATGGCTGGAATACAAACTGAGAGATGTGACCGTGGAAGAGGCAGGGGATACAGAGATATCCAATCCTTCAAGGCAACGTGGATTTCCGTATTTGTCGTATTCGGTATATGGAAGTTGCTGCGGCTGAGGAGGATATTTCTGGAGAAATTGTTCATCTTTTGCACTGATTGTTGTATCTAGAACAGATGGGTCCCAATGCTTATCTGATGTCATGATAACATGTGGGAGCGTGTAAAACTCAATAGTCGTATACTTTCGCATTGCAAGGTATGGTAAACCATGCCGGATGCTAAGGGGCAGTGCATATCCATCGGAGGTGGTGATTACCTGTCCACCGCCCGCTTTAACGGATGTGTCATCGACAGTGGTGAAATATGCTTCCATCTGGCCGGAGGACAAGATAGAAGGGTGTCGTCCCGTATATGCACATTCATTGAAAATGAGGATGACGGGACCTCTATTCAATATAGAATAAGCTCCGCATGTAGCAATGGGAATATTTTGTACCTGATGATTGTTAATGCCTGTGACATTGACATATTGTGGTGGGATATCATTGGAGATGAGGCATGCATCATTGCCAATGATGCAACCATTTGCACCGCGATCGACCATGGCGAAACCGGGATTAGTGATCGTAGCTTTGTGGGCATGATATGTGTACGATGTTACTTGACTATCGTGTGAAAAGGTCAGATCATCATCGGGGTTATACCACTGGTGGAAATTGGCGGAATAAGAGGAGGTTCCCACAGGTATTTGGGTGTCACCGTCCTTTTTGTACCAAATGTCAGGGTTTTTGGAGAGGAATCGAGCGGGATGCGCGGGTGACACGGAAGACTTGAGGGGTCTTTGGTCTTTGGAGGAAGAGGTTTTAGACTTGTATACACCTAAGGATTCATGGAAAACACCTCTATGGTCATTTTCTACAGCGGGATGTAGGTCTGATGCGGAATTGACATGTTCATCTTTGTTGGAAGTATCATCTTCTAGGAATGAGACAGAATGTCCATGTTGGTATGCTTTCCGGATGATGGGCTTGACATTGTTAGGGTCAGGTTGATCCTTTGAGAGCAAATTGTGTCGTAACGATGCGACCACGATTTTCTTGCCTTCCGGAGAAAAGTTTAGCCAACTCTTCATGTCCTGACGTGATAGGGCCTTCCATATGTTTGTGGGCAGGCGCGTGGTAGGGTCAGGTGTACGACCAGCCTTGAATACCGCATAGTCTTGATAGTCACCTTCGAATTTGATAGGGAGAGCATAGTGGTTTTGACTTTGTCCAGATGAGAAGTCGTGAACATGTGCACGTACAGTTGACTTAGGAGCCGACATCGCGGACTGAGAATCGAGTCGAGTTGCTTCAAGTAGGAGTGTGATTTTAAGTTTGTGAATAGCAGCTGCTTCAGCGACTGCATCTGTCACGGTGCTATTCGTGCCACCTGGGTCCTTGACTTTGGCAAACTGTTCACTTAGCTGGAAGCTGGAATAGCATGCCTGGCATAGTGCTGATTTTGCAGTATGGTACTCAAGGGGCTTGTTGGGAGGACGGAGCTTGTTGAGGTGATTTAATTCATCAAACCAATGTGTGATGAATTTCACTTTGGATTCTTTCCAATTGCTGAGATTCAACTTTAGCAACGCTTGTAGTTGAGTCGAATTGTCATATACCTTGGCTTTCGATTTGCTGTGAAGGTTTACGAAATCAAAGTATGCTTGACGTCCATTACGTGTGGTAGAATGGCTGTGTACACACGATGCGGATAGATCGCTTTTGAAGACTTCCAACATTAGTACCCAGAAGAAGGCACACTGTTTAACGAAAAGGTCACATGTATAACCTTGAAGCGCAGCTGGAGGCCAGGTTTCATCAAGGAATGTTTCTGTGTCGATGTCGTATGCCTTGAGTTTAGCTTTGAAACCTACGAGCCAATGTTCGAATCTTGAGTCATTCGTGAGGGGCGTAAAGGACTTTTCATCCCGTGCTTTTCGGCACCAAGATTCGTACTCTACCTGCTGAGGTGACTTTTTATTACTTCCTGACGGAGGAGGTGGAGGGTTCAGAGCAGATTCGGTTTGCATACGGATGGCACGTTCCAAATGGAACTTTCTGAATTCTTCATACGGATATGACTTTACATCTTTCCAGTCCTTCTCGTCTTCTTGTAGTTCGATAGAGAACTCCGCAAGTGCCTCTATGATCCGTTGGATGGATCGATGGAGATGTGTTGGTAGTCCTCCTTCAGTGTAGGTAATCTCGCGGGCGAAATTCGGTTCGATAAGTGCGTCGAGAAATGCCGTCCACTCGCATAATCCTCCTTCCTTGAGAGCTAAACACAGGGTGTTATCTGCTTCCCTTGTTACGCGAAATAGGGATAGAAGTATCAGCTTCATATCAGTATCAAAACTAGGAAAATGGTTGGCAGCAGTGGCTTCGGGATCACCCGTGCTGTTCCCACCCCCAAATAGATTGGCGGGCATGTTCGGCATGTTCGGCATTTGTGATGGTTCCGATCCTTCAAAGGAATCGCGCGGTGAATGAGAATGAGAACTGCTTCGTGTGCGATGTGCGATTGGCATATGCCAGCGTAGGGATTGTATTCAATTCCATTCCTGTTCCTTTTGTGTGCAAGCCTTCTTGGAGCTTGCGACTGTTAATCTATTATTTTCCTTCTGAATCCGATCCGTTGAGGGTCTGATTCAAAGGCTTCTGAAGAACAGCAACGTTGCGTCAGTGTGTTAGTAGACGAACAATTGTACTCTACGCGTGACAATTGTGGTTGGATACTTTTGGCAACGGATAATCGGACTACAGGCGAGACTAGGGAAACGCCAGATCTCTTCTTACTGTGAACTTATTCAGATACAGCGAGACAGACCTTAGTATGTAGATTACAAGTAGTTGGTAGCAACTAGTGTGAATTTTGGGATATAAATCAGCTGAATGTTAAAAGTATGAGATAAAGTGAAATCCTGCCGAAATGCAAGATATCTCTTTTATTGAGATGAATACGTTGCAACTGCTGTTGCGTAGTGATGAGATTACTCGCTGATTATTTCCGTACATGCATTGGTCGTTGACTGTATATATCTGTATGCATATATATATATTGTGTGAGAATCACATGCCAACGGTTTTCTTCTCTTGTTCCATTAGGAAGACTTCATGATATGTTTATCATTAAGATCAGGAATTGCTCCCGTAGCTCGTGTGATATTTTATGAAATCAGAGTTTGCTCAATGAAGAACAATGGCAATATTATAAAACAGAGATTGCTTGCCATCGATGCGCGATGGGAATCGATATGCCGTGGGAATCAATTACTTTGGTTGATACGGGACTCATTGATTCGTACGAATAGGATATCTACCATCTGGTAGCTTTGGTATTTCTGGTCACAAAAGGAATTTAATATTTGATGCCTGAGTAATATTTTGGTCGGGGATTGGGAGGATTTGCACTGTCTTCAAATCTGGTGGGTTTTGGGGTTGATGACTGAGTTATATTTTGGTTGGGGATTGGCAGGATTTGCACTGTGTTCAAATCTGGTGGGTTTTTGGGTTGATGACTGAGTTATATTTTGTTCGGGGACTGGAAAGATTTGCACTGTGTTCAAATCTGGTGGGTTTTGGGGTTAATGACTGAGTTATGACTGAGTTATATTTTTGGTTGGGAATTGGCAAGACTTGCACTATCTTCAAATCTGGTGGGTTTTTTTATTGATGATTGAGTTAATTTTAGGTTGGGGATGGGCAGGATTTGCACTGTGTTCAAATCTGGTGGGTTTTTGGGTTGACGATTGAATTATTATTTTGGTTAGGGACTGGAAAGACATGCACTATCTTCAAATCTGGTGGGTTTTTTTATTGATGATTGAGTTAATTTTAGGTTGGGGATGGGCAGGATTTGCACTGTGTTCAAATCTGGTGGGTTTTTGGGTTGACGATTGAATTATATTTTGGTTAGGGACTGGAAAGATTTGCACTGTGTTCAAATCTGGTGGGTTTTGGGGTTGATGACTGAGTTAATTTTAGGTTGGGGATTGGCAGGATTTGCACTGTCTTCAAATCTGGTGGGGTTTTGGGTTGACGATTGAGTTATATTTTGGTCGGGGACTGGCATGATTTGCACTGTGTTCAAATATGGTGGGTTTTTGGGTTGATGACTGAGTTAGTTTTTGTTTGGGGATTGGCAGGATTTGCACTGTGTTCAAATCTAGTGGGTTTTTGGGTTGACGACTGCGTTATATTTTGGTTGGGGATTGGCAGGATTTGCTCTGTGTTCAAATCTGGTGGGGTTTTGGGTTGATGATTGAGTTATGTTTTGGTCTGGGACTGGCATGATTTGCACTGTGTTCAAATATGGTGGGTTTTTGGGTTGATGACTAAGTTATATGTTGGTCGGGGACTGGCAGGATTTGCACTGTGTTCAAATCTGGTGGGATTTTGGGTTGACGATTGAATTATATTTTGGTTAGGGACTGGCAGGATTTGCACTGTGTTCAAATCTGGTGGGGTTTTGGGTTGATGACTGAGTTATATTTCTGTCTGGGACTGGCATGATTTGCACTGTGTTTAAATATGGTGGGTTTTTGGGTTGATGACTGAGTTATATGTTGGTCGGGGACTGGCAGGATTTGCACTGTGTTCAAATCTGGTGGGGTTTTGGGTTGACGATTGAGTTATATTTTGGTTGGGGACTGTCAGGATTTGCACTGTGTTCAAATCCGGTGGGTTTTTGGGTTGAAGATTGAGTTAGTTTTTGGTTGGGGATTGGCAGGATTTGCACTGTGTTCAAATCTAGTGGGTTTTTGGGTTGACGACTGCGTTATATTTTGGTTGGGGATTGGCAGGATTTGCTCTGTGTTCAAATCTGGTGGGGTTTTGGGTTGATGACTGAGTTATATTTTGGTCTGGGACTGGCATGATTTGCACTGTGTTCAAATATGGTGGGTTTTTGGGTTGATGACTAAGTTATATGTTGGTCGGGGACTGGCAGGATTTGCACTGTGTTCAAATCTGGTGGGTTTTTGGGTTGACGATTGAATTATATTTTGGTTAGGGACTGGCAGGATTTGCACTGTGTTCAAATCTGGTGGGGTTTTGGGTTGATGACTGAGTTATATTTCTGTCTGGGACTGGCATGATTTGCACTGTGTTCAAATATGGTGGGTTTTTGGGTTGATGACTGAGTTATATGTTGGTCGGGGACTGGCAGGATTTGCACTGTGTTCAAATCTGGTGGGGTTTTGGGTTGACGATTGAGTTATATTTTGGTTGGGGACTGTCAGGATTTGCACTGTGTTCAAATCCGGTGGGTTTTTGGGTTGAAGATTGAGTTAGTTTTTGGTTGGGGATTGGCAGGATTTGCACTGTGTTCAAATCTAGTGGGTTTTTGGGTTGACGACTGCGTTATATTTTGGTTGGGGATTGGCAGGATTTGCTCTGTGTTCAAATCTGGTGGGGTTTTGGGTTGATGACTGAGTTATATTTTGGTCTGGGACTGGCATGATTTGCACTGTGTTCAAATATTGTGGGTTTTTGGGTTGATGACTGAGTTATATGTTGGTCGGGGACTGGCAGGATTTGCACTGTGTTCAAATCTGGTGGGATTTTGGGTTGACGATTGAATTATATTTTGGTTAGGGACTGGCAGGATTTGCACTGTGTTCAAATCTGGTGGGGTTTTGGGTTGATGACTGAGTTATATTTCTGTCTGGGACTGGCATGATTTGCACTGTGTTCAAATATGGTGGGTTTTTGGGTTGATGACTGAGTTATATGTTGGTCGGGGACTGGCAGGATTTGCACTGTGTTCAAATCTGGTGGGGTTTTGGGTTGAAGATTGAGTTATATTTTGGTTGGGGACTGTCAGGATTTGCACTGTGTTCAAATCCGGTGGGTTTTTGGGTTGAAGATTGAGTTAGTTTTTGGTTGGGGATTGGCAGGATTTGCACTGTGTTCAAATCTGGTGGGTTTTTGGGTTGACGATTGAATTATATTTTGGTTAGGGACTGGAAAGATTTGCACTGTGTTCAAATCTGGTTGGTTTTTGGGTTGATGACTGAGTTATATTTTGGTTGGGGACTGGCAGGATTTGCACTGTGTTCAAATCTGGTGGGTTTTAGGGTTGATGAATGAGTTATATTTTGGTCGGGGACTGGCAGGATTTGCACTGTGTTCAAATATGGTGGGTTTTTGGGTTGATGACTGAGTTATATTTTGGTTGGGGACTGGCAGGATTTGCACTGTGTTCAAATCTGGTGGGTTTTTGGGTTGAAGATTGAGTTATTTTTTGGTTGGGGATTGGCAGGATTTGCACTGTGTTCAAATCTGTTGGGTTTTTGGGTTGATGACTGAGTTATATTTTGGTTGGGGATTGGCATGATTTGCACTGTGTTCCAATCTGTTGGGTTTTTGGGTTGATGACTGAGTTATATTTTGGTGGGGGATTGGCAAGACAATTTCTACATGAATGAGCTGGACTTGATGTACTCACGGTCTCAGCCATGTACTCTGATATGATTATGGTCGTTGTTGAACTGTGAATACGATAGCTCGTAATTACCAGTAGCTCGTACACTTCTTGCTTGTTCTTTCGAATTTGCAATAGAACTCGTGCAAATGACGTCACTTGAATAGTAGTATAGATTGATTGGTAGGATACGTATGCAAGTGGTAGATTGCTTGTAGTTCTGGTAGCTCGTAATTACCAGTAGCTCGTACACTTGCTTGTTCCAATTTAAAAAAGAGCTTGCTCAAATGACGTCACTTGAATAGTAATATAAATCGATTGGTATGATGTGTATGAGCGTAATAGCTTGCTTGTAGATCTGGTAGCTTGTAATTACCGTTAGCTTGTACAGCTTGCTTGCTCCAATTTAAAATAGAACTTGCGCGAATCACTCACTTGATTGGTAGTAAAGATCAATTGGTATGATCAATATGAAGGTAGGTAGCTTGCTTGTAGATCTGGTAGCTCGTAACTACCTGTAGCTCGTACAGCTTGCTTGCTCCAATTTAAAAAAGAGCTTGCGCGAATGACGTCACTTGATTGGTAGTATAGATCAATTGGTATGATCAATATGAAGGTAGGTAGCTTGCTTGTAGATCTGGTAGCTCATAATTACCTGTAGCTCGTACAGCTTGCTTGTTCCAATTTAAAAAAGAGATTACGCGAATGACGTCACTTGAATAGTAATATATCAATTGGTATGATTGGTAAGAACATAGACAGCTTGCTTGTAGATCTGGTAGCTCGTAATTACCACTAGCTCCTACAGCTTGCTTGTTCAAATCTAACCCCAACCCTATGAACGTAGATACCTTGCTGATAGCGTACACATAAATTTGGTTGGTTGGCTAACGGTAGAATTGGAACTGGTAAGAATTGGTACAGATCAGAACACCTTTGGTAATTCTGATCTGACTTGATGCACACTAGTACTAGTAGAAATTGTACGCGTTATTGTATGAGTACTTCTTACCATAACTTTACTGACACATACTTACAATACATACAATAACTACGTACTCAACAACTCCACAGGGCCCCTGCAAAGAACTAATTTGCACTGTCTTCGAATCTGGTGGGTTTTTGGTTGATGATTGAGTTAATTTTAGGTTGGGGATTAGCAGGACTTGCACTCTCTTCGAATCTGGTGGGTTTTTTGGTTGATGATTGAGTTAATTTTAGGTTGGGGATGGGCAGGATTTGCACTGTCTTCAAGTTTGGTGAGTTCTTTGGTTGATGACTGACATAGTATGGGCGAGGATTGGCAGAATTTGCACTCTTTTTGAATCTGGTGGGTTTTTGGGTTGATGATTGAGTTAATTTTAGGTTGGGGATGGGCAAGATTTGCACTGTCGTCAAATATGGTGAGTTTTTGGATTGATGACTGACTTATATTTTGCTCGCGGATTGGCAAGATTTGCATTGTCTTCAAATCTGGTAAGTTTTTGGGTTGATGACTGACTTATATTTTGCTGGTGGATTCGCAAGATTTGCACTGTCTTCAAATCTGGTGAGTTTTTGGGTTGAGGACTGAGATAGTTTGGGCGAGGATTGGCAGAATTTGCACTGTCTTCAAATCTGGTGGGTTTTTGGGTTGATGACTGAGTTATATTTATGTCGGGAATTGGCAAGATTTGCACTGTCTTCAAATCTGGTGGGTTTTTTGGTTGATGATTGAGTTAATTTTAGGTTGGGGATGGGCAGGATTTGCACTCTCTTCAAATCTGTATTGGAATACTGAATCAAGCGTGAATTTACGTACGCGCAAAAACGTCGTAAATTACATCATACGTGATACGTAATCAGAAACGTATAATTTACGTATTACATTTTACGTATACGTAATACGTATTACGTAACGTATACGTAATACGTATTACGGGATATAACGCGAGACGTACGATTCCAAGATCTTCTATCACAAGCTGAGCGCAATAAGTAAATTATACATAAGCGCTCGTGAGTATCAAGAGATACTTAAAGCACTGAGTAGAGGTACGCGATATGAGGATCGTACGCTCAAGTATCCCCACACAAAGGAAAGACAAATTAGTAATTGAGAGAACAATATGGTCCAGAAACAATCCGATCATAATCTTATCGATAACTCTTTCCAACACAGTAAAAAGAGCAAAATAACGTAAATACTAAAAGTAACTAATCTAACCCAACGCCGTCTTAAAGCTTTGGTCTTATTAGTTATCGATAAGATTAACACACCCAATGCCAGAAGGAACACAAACCGAAGGAATACATAGTCCCACAACATTAGGAGTCACCCCCGACACCAGCATCGACAATTCCAGAGACATAAGCTCAACCGCAATTCGTGGTCTGAGGGACCAACTGGTAGAGCTCGAACAGTACAACCGGGATTTACTCGAGTACACTGAAGAACAAAACACTCAATTGCAGACTCATAACAGACTGTTATACGACTATACCGAGGACAGTGAGGATAGCGATACCGATGACGAAATGACCAAGAAGAAGGACTACGCGACCCTCAAGGACCACTTCTTGGATGAGACCCAAATGAAGCCGGTAACTGTACCATCAAGCATAGACGTATACGAGTTCAAGAAGGCGCTAGCAAATGCATTAGCCGAAGTACCCTCCATCAAGTACATTCAAGGAGGGGGTTACGCCTTCCTACTGGAAACAGAAGCACAATACCACGCGAGGGACCCCCAATCGCCATTCCCCAAGGCTCCAACGGAACCAAACATCAAATCAACTTGCTCCCAGAGACGACAAATGTGACCGGCGCGCAGATGATCAATTACTCACGAGAGGCGTTTGCACGCAGCAAACACGACCCCATCACACTACACCGAGTAGACGAGGATTGGAAGAAACACCGGGACACATTGGTCACGAGTGGATTCACCCAATACAAAAAGTTCTGGGGACAACGCTTGAAGGAACTGTACAGCAGCTACCACAACACAACAAACACAGCAAACCTAGCTGACATACAGGCTGCACAGCGCCTCGCCGATCTCGAAAATAAACAACGTGAGATGGCCCATGTATGCCAAGAAATCTACTTCCAGGTCACAGAAACGGTGACGGCGGCTTCGACCATGACCATGTCAAACCAATGGGAAACAGCGATGGCAGTCCTCCAAGCCAATGTGAATCAACTCAAGTCGGCTGACGCAAGCCGCACAAATGTGTCCGCCACACGCCAGCCCGCGCTGCATGTGTGGAAGCAGTACAAGTACTACTGCCACTTGTGTGGCGTAAATCTCACCCACGACGGCCGGAGTTGTTACAACCGCCGTAACAAGGCCGACCACCAGGAAGGCGCCACCTACCACAATCAGATGGGAGGGGCCACCAGGAACACAGACCGGTGGTTGAAGTGGAATGGTCCCAATCCCAACGGCAACGGCCGGACCATGATCGTTGATGCTCCCCCGAGGTCGAGGGAACACAATAGTAGCATACATAAATCTAGTAATCACGATTCTCAATTACTCAGTATCCTACGGGTTCCCTTGCGTGATATCCTACCCCGGCCAACCCAACGTACGGTTACCTTTGCACCAGACGTCGCTTTCCATATCCGTGCCCCTCCTGGATTTGGGGCCCTGGACTCGGCGGCTACAGACCATTTCGTCCCATCTACTTATCAAGGGGGGGCACATCAAGACACACCAGGAGCACTGACTGTCGGCTGCGCGAATGGGAGCAAGATGCACTCTACAGCAACTGACCTGTTAGACCTCCCCAGGCTCCCCATTGAGGCACGCAGGTGCCACAAATTCGATGAGGTGGAACTGCCATTGGTCTCAGTGCCCAAATTATGCAGTGCCGGGTGCCACGTAGAGTTCTCGAAGGACGACGTGACGGTGTTCGGCCCCACTCAGCACGTCATACTCACCGGTCAACGTGACCCCCTAAGGAATCTCTACATGGTTCCCCTCCATCAATCCGACGAACGGGAGACGGTTAAATCTCCAAGGGTGACAGACCCCCCGCAAACCGAAAACGATGCGCAAAACGAAAACGACCGCGGCGCCATCCAAAACCATAACAATGAAAACGAATATTCAATACACACGGGGGCAGGAGCATACCAGATTCAAGCCATCCCCAAACTGATCCGATTCTACCACGCAGCGGCAGGATACCCCACTAAGGAAACGTGGGTCCGCGCAATCGAACGCGGCTCGTTTGCCACATGGCCGGGTCTCACTGCGCAACGCGTCAACCGATACCTCCCACTCACAGAAGAAACGACTATGGGTCACCTACAGATGGTTCGACAAGGCATCCAAAGCACACGCAAGAAGCCAAAGAACAAGCCAATGACTGATACAGAGCCGCCCCGCGTCGACCGAAAGAAGATACATAACGTCTGCGTAGTCATAGTATCCACGAATGAAATGCAATCAACTAACTAAGCAGGGCCACGCACCAAAGAAGAACCGAAGGAACTCATCGCGTGGGACCTCCCGGGGAGATACCCCGTCACGTCACGCCGTGGGCACCAGTACGTATTCCTCATGTACGACTACGATTCCAACTACATTGACGTGGAGCCCATCCAGTCATGCAAGAGCGAAGACCTCCTACAGGAATTCACAGCATGCTACACGCGGATGAAAGAGGACAACGTGAGCGCAAAAATAGTACAAATGGACAACGAAACCTCCAAGAAACTAATTCCTTTTTTATGCCCGAGCAGTCGATAACACGATGTTACATGCGCTCAATGATATTGCCTCTGCCAAGAATAACAAAACGACATTAGCAGCCACAAAATATTTCCTCAACTATGCGTCATGTAATCCCGACGCAGCCATCATCTACAGGGCAAGTGACATGATACTCCGGGTGGATAGTGATGCAGCGTACTTAGTATGTCCGGAGGCCAAGAGCCGAGCTGGGGGTTATCATTACCTAGGGGATTCATCAGAACACACATTCAACGGCGCTATACTAGTATTGGCAAAAATAATCAAAAATGTTATGGCATCCGCGGCCGAGGCTGAAGTTGCAGCATTATTCCTGAATGCACGAGAAGCCTTACCCATCCGACAATGTCTGATTGAACTAGGACACCCACAGCCGGCCACTCCGCTGAAAACCGACAATAATACAGCAGAGGGCATACTCAATGGCACAATCAAACAAAAGAGGTCTAAAGCCATTGATATGCGATTCTATTGGTTAAAAGACAGGGCTCAACAAGGGCAATTCAATATTTTCTGGGAACCGGGAAAACATAATCTGGCTGATTACCCCACCAAGCACCATCCAGGGAGCCACCATAAAAAGGTAAGACCGATATATCTACATGAGCCGGATAGTCCAAGGACCATCCAAGGGTGTATTGGAATACTGAATCAAGCGTGAATTTACGTACGCGCAAAAGCGTCGTAAATTACATCATACGTGATACATAATCAGAAACGTATAATTTACGTATTACATTTTACGTATACGTGATACGTAATACGTATTACGTAACGTATACGTAATACGTATTACGGGATATAACGCGAGACGTACGATTCCAAGATCTTCTATCACAAGCTGAGCGCAATAAGTAAATTATACATAAGCGCTCGTGAGTATCAAGAGATACTTAAAGCACTGAGTAGAGGTACGCGATATGAGGATCGTACGCTCAAGTATCCCCACACAAAGGAAAGACAAATTAGTAATTGAGAGAACAATATGGTCCAGAAACAATCCGATCATAATCTTATCGATAACTCTTTCCAACACAGTAAAAAGAGCAAAATAACGTAAATACTAAAAGTAACTAATCTAACCCAGCGCCGTCTTAAAGCTTTGGTCTTATTAATCTGGTGAGTTTATGGGTTGGTGACTGAGTTATAGTTTGGTCGGGGATTAGCAGGATTTGCACTCTCTTCAAATCTGGTGGGTTTTTTGGTTGATGATTGAATTAATTTTAGGTTGGGAATGGGCAAGATTTGCACTGTCTTCAAATATGGTGAGTTTTTGGGTTGATGACTGACTTAAATTTTGGTCAGGGATCGACAAGATTTGCACTGTCTTCAAATCTGGTGGGTTTTTGGGTTGATGACTGAGTTATAGTTTGGTCGGGAATTGGCAGGATTTGCACTGTCTTCAAATCTGGTTGGTTTATGGGTTGATGACTGAGTTATATTTTGGTCGGGGATCGGCAGGATTTACACTATCTTTGAATCTTGTGGGTTTTTGGGTTGATGATTGAGTTAGTTTCAGGTCAGGGATGGGCAGGATTTGCACTGTCTTCAAGTTTGGTGAATTTTTTGGTTGATGACTGACATAGTATGGGCGAGGATTGGCAGAATTTGCACTCTTTTTGAATCTGGTGGGTTTTTGGGTTGATGATTGAGTTAATTTTAGGTTGGGGACGGGCAAGATTTGCACTGTCTTCAAATCTGGTGAGTTTTGGAGTTGATGACTGAGTTATAGTTTGGTCGGGGATTGGCAGGATTTGCACTGTCTTCAAGCTTGGTGGGTTTTTTGGTTGATGATTGAGTTAATTTTAGGTCGAGGATTGGCAGGATTTGCACTGTCTTCAAGTTTGGTGGGTTTTTGGGTTGCAATGTCTTCAAATCTGGTGGGTTTATGGGTTGATGACTGAGTTATATTTTGGTCGGGGATTGGCAGGATTTACACTCTTTTCGAATCTTTTGGTTATTTGGGTTGATGATTGAGTTAATTTTAGGTTGGGGATGGGCAAGATTTGCACTGTCTTCAAATATGGTGAGTTTTTGGGTTGATGACTGAGATAGTTTGGGTGAGGATTGGCAGAATTTGCACTGTCTTCGAATCTGGTGGGTTTTTGGTTGATGATTGAGTTGATTTTAGGTTGGGGATTAGCAGGACTTGCACTCTCTTCGAATCTGGTGGGTTTTTGGGTTGGACTGTCTTCAAATCTGGTGGGTTTATGGGTTGATGACTGAGTTATAGTTTGGTCGGGGATTGGCAGGATTTACACTCTTTTCGAATCTTTTGGTTATTTGGGTTGATGATTGAGTTAATTTTAGGTTGGGGATGGGCAAGATTTGCACTGTCTTCAAATATGGTGAGTTTTTAGGTTGATGACTGAGATAGTTTGGGTGAGGATTGGCTGAATTTGCACTGTCTTCGAATCTGGTGGGTTTTTGGTTGATGATTGAGTTGATTTTAGGTTGGGGATTAGCAGGACTTGCACTCTCTTCGAATCTGGTGGGTTTTTGGGTTGGACTGTCTTCAAATCTGGTGGGTTTATGGGTTGATGACTGAGTTATAGTTTGGTTGGGGATTGGGGATTGGCAGGATTTACACTCTTTTCGAATCTTTTGGTTATTTGGGTTGATGATTGAGTTAATTTTAGGTTGGGGACGGGCAAGATTTGCACTGTCTTCAAATATGGTGAGGTTTTAGGTTGATGACTGAGATAGTTTGGGTGAGGATTGGCAGAATTTGCACTGTCTTCAAATCTGGTTAGTTTTTGGATTGATGAATGAGTTATATTTGGTCGGGGATTGTCAGGTTTTCTTCTGTCTTCAAGTTTGGTGGGTTTTTGGGTTGCACTTTCTTCAAATCTGGTGGGTTTATGGGTTGATGACTGAGTTACTATAGTTTGGTTGGGGATTGGCAGGATTTACACTCTTTTCGAATCTTTTGGTTATTTGGGTTGATGATTGAGTTAGTTTTCGGTTGGGGATGGGCAAGATTTGCACTGTCTTCAAATCTGGTGAGTTTTTGGATTGATGACTGAGTTATAGTTTGGTGGAGGATTGGCAGGATTTGCACTGTCTTCAAATCTGGTGAGTTTTTGGGTTGACGAATGAGTTACGTTGTTGAACTGTGAATAGGATAGCTCGTAATTACCATTAGCTCGTACCGTACACTTGCTTGTTCTTTCGAATTTGCAATAGAACTCGCGCAAATGATGTCACTTGAATAGTAGTATAGATTGATTGGTAGGATAGGTATGAACGTAGATAGCTTGCTTGTAGATCTGGTATCTCGTAATTGCCGTTAGCTCGTACAGCTTGCTTGCTACAATTTAAAATAATACTCGCGCGAATGACTCACTTGATTGGTAGTATAGATCAATTGGTATGATCAATGTGAAGGTAATGACCTTGCTTGTAGATCGGGTAGCTCGTAATTGCCGTTAGCTCGTACAGCTTGATTGCTACAATTTAAAATAATACTCGCGCGAATGACTCACTTGATTGGTAGTATAGATCAATTGGTATGATCAATGTGAAGGTAATTACCTTGCTTGTAGATCTGGTAGCTCGTAATTACCGTTAGCTTGTACAGCTTGCTTGCTCCAATTTAAAATAGAACTCGCGGGAATGACTCACTTGATTGGTAGTATAGATCAATTGGTATGATCAATATGAAGGTAGATAGCTTGCTTGTAGATCTGGTAGCTTGTTATTACCATTAGCTCGTACCGTACACTTGCTTGTTCTTTCGAATTTGAAATAGAATTTGCGCGAATGACTCACTTGATTGGTAGTATAGATCAATTGGTATGATCAATATGAAGGTAGGTAGCTTGCTTGTAGATCTGGTAGCTCGTAATTACCTGTAGCTCATACAGCTTGCTTGTTTCAATTTTAAAAAGAGCTTGCGCAAATGACGTCACTTGAATAGTAATATAAATCCATTGGTATGATCGGTCTTAACGTAGATAGCTTGCTTGTAGATCTGGTAGCTCGCAATTACCGTTAACTCGTACAGCTTGTCTTGCTTGCTCCAATTAAAAAAAGAGCTTGTGTGAATGACGTCACTTGAATAATAATATATCAATTGGTATGATTGGTAAGAACATAGACAGCTTGCTTGTAGATCTGGTAGCTCGTAATTACCGGTAGCTCCTACAGCTTGCTTGTTTGAATCTAACACCATCCCTATGAATGTAGATATCTTGCTGATAGCTTACACGTAAATTTGGTTGGTTGGCTAATTGTAGGATTGGTACTGGTAAGAATTGGTACAGATCAGAACACCTTTGGTAATTCTGATCTTACTTGATGCACACTACTAGTAGAAATTGTACGCGTTATCGTACGAGTACTTCTGTTGTTACTCTAAAAATCGATCAAAAGGATAGGACAATAATTAAAATTTAAAGAGAAGTGAGCTCAGGGAGAGGCTCTTAATTTTACTGTGTATTTTTACTGTATCGGGGCTCTCTGCTGTATTTTACATGGTAGAGATCTTCCCCGATTACCTAGTGGGTATCCCTGTGTTATTCGTGTCGTATGTAGGCAGGGATGTTTAAACCAGTCATGTGCAACTCGTCATAAGAAAGAGAACACATGATGTGACGTAGATATCTTGATACTTGAAGTCATTTTTATCTCAGGAGGAGTATAAGTAACTTTTCAAGTGTAGAATGGAAATAACTGCCGTAGAACGTACGTGAGTACTGTAGGTGCATTTTTGACCGACAACAACTTCTTACCATAACTTTACTGACACATACTTACAATACATACAATATCTACGTATTCAACAACTTCACAGGGCCCCTGCAAAGCACTAATTCGTACGTACGAAAAAAAAATCAATCTCGTACGGTACGAAAAAAAAATCAATCTCGTACCGTACGTACCGTACGTACAAACAAAAAAAAATTCAACTTGTGGATTGGGGTTAGGGTTAAGGGTTAGGTTTAGGGTTAGGGTGTAGGATTCTACGCGAGATGATTAATACACGCTTGTTTTACAAGATAAATACTAGTAGTGTATCCGCGTAGGTTCCTACGCGAGTAGATTACTACACGCTTGTTGTACAAGATACATATTAGTACTGAATCAGCGTACGTTTCTACCCGAGTAGCTTACAAGTCACTTGTTGTACTAGATAAAACTTATTGGGTAATAACGACAAAAGTATCTGGTCCAAGCCATGAATACATTCATCATGACTCATCAAATGCATATTTGGAACAACTTTGCCCCACATAGAGAGCCCCAAATGTTGTGGTTTGACTCTACAAATGGCAAACATGGGGGTATTTTTGGTGCAATTCCACCAGGGCACAAACTTACTTATTGGGTAACGACTCAAAAAGTATCCAGTCCAAGCCATGAATACATTCTTCATGAACCATCAAATACATATTGGGAACAACTTTGTCACACAGAATGCTGGAAATGTTGTGGTTCAACTCTCCAAATGGCAAACATGGTTTTTTTTTGTGCAATTCCAGGGCACAAACTAACTTATTGGGTAATGACTTACAAAATATTCAGTCAAAGCCATGAATACATTCCTCATGACCCATCAAATGCATATTGCAAACAACTTTGCCCCACAGAATGCCCAAAAGGTAGTGGTTTGACTCTCCAAATGACAAACATGAGGGTACTTTTGGTACAATCCTATTAAATTCCTTTCGTGTCTAAGTTGGTAGAGGTACGAGATCGAAAATAATGAGACCTCGCGAGTTACTAGACTCATTCTTACGATCGAGAATCGATACTTAACTGGATGAGAAGAATCGATCGTCACTCAAGTTCGATACTTAGTGACCCAAACAAGAGCGCATGCCAGATATTAGCATATGCCATATTCTGTTAAGCGTCTTTGTTTTCAAGAAAAGACAGCAAAGGTTCGAAGCGCTGCTCACTTGTTTATCTGCAAAATACGTGTTGTATTAGCGGCAACACGGTATTTCCCTGCAACGCGGTATTTTACCGTATATATTTGTAACAAAGTGCTGTATTAGCGGCAGCACGAGCGATATCTTGCTCTCAGCAAGATACATGGCTCATACTTTTAGATTATTTGATTATTCAACCTTAAACCTTGCACCGGACGCCTCCTTTGCGTCCCTTTTGTAGAACTACAAGCCTAAGATCTAACTGATTGCGTCGATTGGTCGATAGTCAGAATAGATCTGATTGGATTCGCATCCAGTCGTAGTGGATATCAGAGAAATATTAGAACACAACAGACCGGCACCTCAACCGGCCGATTGGTCGATAGTCAGAATAGATCTGATTGGATTCGCATCCAGTCGTAGTGGATATCAGAGAAATATTAGAACACAACAGACCGGCACCTCAACCGGCCTGCAGCTAAAGCTCCTGTTGCTCTTCTTTGCCTTTGGATTGAATCAGCTCAACAGCCAGTTTCAAAAGGAAATTAACAAATCCCAGGGCACAAACGAACTTATTGGGTAATGACTCAAAAAGTATATGGTACAAGCCATGAATACATTAATCATGACTCATCAAATTGCATATTGGGAACAACTTTGCCCCACAGAATGCCAAAAATATTGTGGTTTGACTATCCAAATGGCAAACATGGGGGTATTTTTGGTGCAATTCCAGGGCACAAACTAACTTATTGGGCAATGAATCCAAAAAAATTCAGTCCAAGCCATGAATAGATTCATCATGACCCATCAAATGCATATTGGGAACAACTTTGCCCCACAGAATGCCCAAAATGTTGTGGTTTGACTCTCCAAATGGCAAACATGGGTTTTTTGTTGGTGCAATTCCAGGGCACAAACTACTTTATTGGTCAATGACTTCCAAAATATTCAGTCAGAGCCATGAATACATTCCTCATGACCCATCAAATGCATATTGCGAACAACTTTGCCCCACAGAATGCCCAAAATGTTGTGGTTTGTCTCTCCAAATGGCAAACATGAGGGTATTTTGGGTGCAATTCCAGGGCACAAACTAACTTATTGCGTGATGACTCCAAAAGTTTCCGGTCCAAGCCATGAATAGATTCATCATGACCCATCAGTTGCATATTGGGAACAACTTTGCCCCACAGAATGCCAAAAATGTTGTGGTTTGACTCTCCAAATAGCAAACATGAGGGTATTTTCTGTGCAAATCCAGGGCACAAACTAACTTATTGGGTAATGACTCAAAAAGTATATGGTACAAGCAAGGAATACTACATTCATCATGACTCATCAAATTCATATTGGGAAAAACTTTGTCACACAGAATGCCCAAAATGTTGTGGTTTGACTCTCCAAATGGCAAACATGGGGGTATTTTTGATGCAATTTCAGGGCACAAACTTACTTATTGGGTAATGACTCAAAAAGTATCCGGTCCAAGCCATGAATACATTTATTATCACTCATCAAATGCATATTGGGACCAACTTTGTCACACAGAACGATGCTGGAAATGTTGTGGTTTGACTCTCCAAATGGCACAAATGAGGGTATTTTTGATGAAAATACAGGACACAAAGAGTCTCATTTGGTAATGATTACCAAAGTTTTTGTACCAGGCCATGAATTATTAAATTCCTTTCGTGACCAGAAGTACCAAAGCTACCAGAGGGTAGATTTCCTATTTGTACGAATCAATGAGTCCCGTATCAATCTAAGTAATCGATTCCCACGGCATATCGATTCCCACGGCGCATCGATTCCCATCGCGCATCAACGGTGAGCAATCCCTGTTTTACAGTATTGCCATTGTTCTTCGGTGAGCAAACTCTGATTTCATAAAATATCACACGAGCTACGGGAGCAATTCCTGACCTTAATGATAAACATATCATGAAGTCTTCCTAACGGAACAAGAGAAGAAAACCGATGGCGTGTGATTCTCACACAATACATATACATGCATACAGATATATATGGTCAACGACTAATACATGTACGGAAATAATCAGCGAGTAATCCCAGCACTATGCAACAGCAGTTGAAACGTATTCATCTCAATAAAAGAGATATCTTGCATCTCAGCAAGATTTCACTTTATCTCATACTTTTAACATTCAGCTGATTTATATCCCAAAATTCACACTAGTTGCTACCAACTATTTGTAATCTACATACTAAGGTCTGTCTCGCTGCAATCTGAATAAGTCACAGCAAGAAGAGATCTGGCGTCTCCCTAGCTTTGCCTGTAGTCCGATTATCCGTTGCCAAAAGTATCCAAACACATTTATCACGCGTAGAGTACAATCGTTAGTCTACTAACACACTAACGCAGCATTGCTGTTCCTCAGAAGCCTTTGAATCAGACTCTCAACAAATCGGATTCAGAAGGAAAATAATAGATTAACAGTCGCAAGCTCTAATAAGGCTTGCACACAAAGAGGGACAAGAACGGACCTGAATTCGCTCTCTACGCTGGCATATGCGTACACGAAGCAGTTCTCATTCCCAGTCACCGCGCAATTCTCTCGGAGGATCGGAACCGTTACAGATGCCGAACATACCGACGATGCCCGGCGGCGAAGAGAAGAATGACGCAGAAGTCGCTGTTGTCAACCACTTTCCCAGCTTCGATACTGATATGAAGAAGATACTCGTATCCCTACTAACCGTAACAAGTGAAGCCGATAGTAAACTGTGCTTAGCCCTCAAGGAAGGCGGATTATGCCAGTGGAATGCATTCCTCGACGCGCTTATCAAACCGGACTTTGCACGCGAGCTTACCTATACTGAAGGAGGGCTACCAACGCATATCCCTCGAACCGTTCAAAGGAACATAGAAGTACTTGCGGATTTTGCTATCGATTTACAAGAAAACGATGCCGCTCTAGCAGAAGACTTGAGAACTTGGAAGGATGTGAAGTCATATACATATAAGGAATTCCAGCCATTCTGCGAAGACCGTGCCCAACGCATGCGTAATGAATCCGCTCTGAACCCACCACCTCCTCCGGTGGGAAGTAGCAAAAAGTGACCTCAGCAGGTAAAGTACGAATCTTGGTGCCAAAAAGCTCAAGATGAGAAGTCCTTTACGCCCCTCACGAATGACTCAAGATTCGAACACTGGCTCGTTGGTTTCAAGGCCAAACTCGAGGCGTACGACATCAACACCGAGACATTCCTTGATGAAACTTGGCCTCCAGCTACGCTCGTGGGTTACACCCGTGATCTCTTCGTCAAACAGTGTGCTTTCTTCTGGGTACTAATGTTGGAAGTCTTCAAAAGTGACCTTTCTGCATCATGTGTACACAGTCATTCTACCACTCGTGATGGACGCAAGGCATACTTCGATTTTGTAAACCTTCACAGCAAATCAAAAGCCAAGGTATATGACAATTCGACTCAGCTACAAGCGTTGCTAAAGTTGAATCTCAACAATTGGAAGGAATCCAAAGTGAAATTCATTACACATTGGTTTGATGAATTAAATCACCTCAATAAACTTTGTCCTCCCAACAAGCCCCTTGAATACCATACCGTAAAATCGGCACTATGTCAAGCATGCTATTCCAGCTTTCAGCTAAGTGAACAGTTTGCCAAAGTCAAGGATCCAGGTGGGACGAATAGCACCGTGACGGATGCGGTCGCCGAAGCCACTGCTATCCACGATCTTAAAATCACGCTTTTACTCGAAGCAACCCGACTCGATTCCCAGTCCGCGATGTCTGCTCCTCGGTCGACTGTACGTGCACACGTTCATGATTTCTCCTCTGAACAAAGCCAAAACCACGATGACTATGCTCTCCCTATCGAATTTGAAGGAGACTACCAAGATTATGCGGTATTTAAGGCTGGACGTACCCCTGACCCTACCACACGGTTGCCTACAAACATATGGAAGGCCCTGTCACGTCAGGACATGAAAAGTTGGCTCAGTTTTTCCCCGGAAGGCAAGAAAATCGTGGTCGCATCGTTACGACACGATTTACTTAACAAGGACCAACCTGACCCCAACAGTGTCAAACCCATTACCCGGAAGGCATATCAACATGGACATTCGGTATCATTCCGAGAAGACGATACTTCAACCAAAGATGAGCATGCCAATCCCGCAGCGGACCTACACCCTGCTGTAGAAAATGATCGTAGAGGTGTTTTCCATGCATCCCTAGGTGTATACAAATCAACGACCTCTTCGCCCAAGGACCAACGACCTCTCAAGTCTTCTGTGTCACCCGCGCATCCCGCTCGATTCCTTTCTGACAACCCTGACATTCAGTACAAAAAGGACGGTGACACCCAAATACCTGTAGGAACATCATCATATTCCGCCAATTTTCACCAATGGTATACTCCTGAAGAAGATCTCACCTTTCCTAACGACAGCCCAGTAACGTCATACGCATACCGCATACACAAAACTACGGTCACTAGCCCTGGTTTTGCCATGGTCGATCGCGGTGCAAATGGTTGCATTATCGGCAATGATGCGTGTCTCATCTCCAAGGATATCCCACCGCGATACGTTAATGTCACCGGCATTAAAAATCATCAGGTACAAAATATCCCCATTGCTACATGCGGGGCATATTCCATGTTGAACAGAGGCCCGTCATCCTCATTTTCAATGAGTGTGCCTATACAGGACGACACCCTTCTATATTATCCTCCGGCCAGATGGAAGCATATTTTTCCACTGTCGACGACACATCCATCAAAGCGGGCGGTGGACAGGTCATCACCAACTCCGATGGCTATGCACTGCCTCTTAGCATACGACACGGTTTACCATACCTTGCAATGCGGAAGTATACGACTGTTGAGTTTGACACGCTCCCACATGTTATCATGACATCCGATAAGCATTGGGATCCATCTGTTCTCGATACTACGATCAGTGCGAAAGATGAACAATTTCTCCAGAAATATCCTCCTCAGCCACAGCAACTCCCTTATGCCGATTACGACGAATATGGGAACCCACGTTGTCTTGAAGGACTAGATATCTCTGTTTCCCCAGGCTCATCCACGGTCACATCCCTCAGTTCGTACTCCAGCCATTCCACTCGATCTCCCTTCCTTCCTATTGATGACCATAGGGCCAACGATTGCTCTTTTTGGCTTACTTCCACCGACTACATTCATCAAGAACGTCTCGCATGCTGCGCGTTACCTGCAGCCTCTGGGACAGTCACTGCGTTTCCGACGGATTGTACTGCTAGTGATACTACACGTATTGCGGCTACGCCCCGCGAGAGATACCCCAACGAACATGACTACTTATCCCTGAAACCTTTCTTTTGTTGGGTTTCCACCGATCGCATCAAAGCTACGTTTGAAAACTCAACGCAATATGGTTCAATAGCGGTTAGCCCTGATGGTAACATTCTCAAACGTTTTCATTCCCCACAACCGGCCATGAACGTTTGACCCTTCAATGACGATGTCATGTCCGATGCTGTCTATTCGGATGTCCCAGCAATTGATGGTGGCTCAAAGATTGCTCAGATCTTCTTCGGCCGAAAGTCACATATTATACACGTTGAAGAAATGCGTACCACCGGCAATTTTCTATCTTGCTTCCAGAACTTTGTTCGAAAATGGGGCAGGCCCATTCGCCTCCTTTGCGACCACGGTAACTATCAATCCAGTAAGAAGGTCGTCGATTACCTCAAAATGTTATGGATCGGACTCTGGCAAAGTGAACCTTATCACCAACACCAGAATCAATTTGAACGCCGATACCAGACGTTCAAGTGCATTGTCAATCGCGTCATGGATCATACAGGCACACCACCACATCTATGGCTACTGTGCATGACATACGTCGCGGGTCTCCTCAATGTTGTTTCTGATCCTACGCTGTCCGATAAACAGCCGATCTTCATTGCCACCGGTACACTTGGCGACATCAGCGCATACACAAGTTTCTTCTGGTTTGAACCTGTGTATTTCAAAACCAATGACTCTCCTTTCGGTACCCAGTCTACCGAACGCCTAGGTCATTTCGTCGGCATCGCCGAACATGTTGGCAATGGACTCTGGTTCCGAATCTGGGATCCCGTTACCAACAAGTTACTTGACCGGTCCGGTGTCCGATCTGCTCTTACGCCTGAGTCCCATAACAAAGGCGCGGACCTATTTACTGATGATGGTTTCATCAAATGGCGTAACGCCAAGGATTCCTTGCCCCGTTTATACGCCACTGGAGAAGCTCGAGCATTCAAACATGGGGAGCGTACCAATCAGAGTAAACTCATTGACGCGTCTACAAAACCAAACAACTCAGTTCCCCCTAGCGTTTCACCCGCTGATTCTGACACTGCCGATGACACCATCCCATCTGTACCCAACAAACAACCAGATACTGCGCCCCACGCATCTGGCACTCAACCAATTCTTCAACCACCCGCCCACCCCTTGTTACCAAGCTTTCTTTATAAGAAGGTCGATGACAGTCCAAGCTGGTCACCTTCTCCACTCCCTAACAACTATGGGGAGAGTCTTGATGGTCCTCCTACGACACACATCTTTAGCAAGACATCCGATGGCGTTCTCCTTACTGAAGATGATTTTGACCCACCGGAATTAGCATACTTTGATGTTAGCGACGTCACAACTCCACACACCAACCCCGCTACTCCTTCCGTAGACCCATCACAGGTAGTTGTTACCGACGAAGAAGGTAACGCACAATTTGACGATGACGGTAAACCCATTACCATTCCTACGATCCCGATTGCCGATCTACAAGGACGATCCTTCCTTGTAACCAATCAAGATGGCACCCGGAAACGTCTTACCATCGTCGATGTTGAAGACAGCCTTGAACGCAACAACGACTTCATCAAGTTCAAGTGCAAACACTCCGATGACAAACTCAATGATATCATTGCATACAATGATGTCATGAATTACATACATCGTGATTCAACACAAGAAGACGGCAAACTCTGGTCGTTTCGCCGCATCCTAGGACACCAAGGCCCACTGGATAACAAGCATCCTCAATACAAAGGTTCCAAGTATAACCTTTGGATTGAGTGGGAAAATATGGAACGCACATATGAACCCCTGGCCAACATTGCGGCTGATGACCCTGTCACCGTTGCAAAATATGGGAAAGACAACAACTTGCTTGACCTCCCGGGTTGGAAACGCCTCAAGCGAATCACCAACCTAGCGCGACGAACCAAGAAACTTGATCGACTCGTGCACCAAGCCAAACTACGTTCTTTCTGTACCACTCCGCAGTATCAATATGGATTCAAAGTACCTCGTAACCACGAAGAAGCCCTCCGTTTTGATCAAGCCAACGGAAACACCAAATGGGAACATGCCACCACTCTGGAAATGGCACAACTCAATGAGTACAATATATTCATTGATAAAGGCGTGTACAAGACAAGCTCCATTCCCCCCGGATTCCAACAGATCAAGGTACACATGATATACGCTGTCAAGCACGACGGAAGACACAAGGCTTGTCTCGTTGCTAACGGTAATCTAACTGAGGCCCCTATCCACAGTGTTTACGCAGGTGTCGTATCTCTCCGCGGCCTACGTATGTGTCTATTCCTAGCTGAACTCAACGACTTAGAAGCATGGGGTACCGACATAGGTAATGCCTACCTAGAAGCAGTTACCTGCGAGAAAGTATGCATCAAGGCAGGTCCCGAATTCAGATCGCTGGAAGGTCACCTGTTGATCATTTACAAAGCCCTATACGGTCTCAGGTCTTCAGGCAAGTGCTTTGGAGACTTACTCGCGGCTTGTCTCATCAAACTCGGCTTCAAAAGATCCCGCGCAGAACCGGAAATATTCCTCAAACCCGGAACGAACAAGCATGGTGAACGTGTATATGAGCTTATATGTACATATGTTGATGACCTATTTCTCTGCATGGCAGATCCCAATTCCTTCTTGAAGATATTGCAGTCGTCACCATATAACTTCAAACTGAAGGGATCCGGACCTATGAACTTTCACCTAAGTTGTGGATTTGAGCGCGACGAACATGGTGTTCTATGCATGAATCCCATAAAGTTCATCGAAAAGATGGAAGCGTCTTACGAACAAATGTTCGGATGCAAACCTAGCACTAGGTTCCAATCACCCATTGCGGAAAACGATCATCCCAAATTGGACTCCTCAGCCTTTCTAAAGAAAGTGTGTCGTAACAAACAACAAACGCAATCGGTCTTACGATCGATTGATTTAGTGAGTAATAGATACAGTCGATTGTCTCCGACGATCGAATCAACGGGTTAATTACTCTCGTATCGCCGAATCATCGTGTCGATTATACGGCATATTACCGTGTAATTCTTAGCACACAAAACACATGCAAACCACCTTCAATCGGTCTTTCGTGTTACCGTATAATTCACCGTGATATTCTCATTGGAATATCACAGTATTTGTACCTTATTGTGTAGAATTAGTACTAGGTTGTACATAGATTTTAGGGCATGATAGTGTTTTAGAGTTGTTAATTCTTCGAAGAGTGAGCTGATGGGGAGAATTTCCCTAAGAGGCAATCCACATGGATAATCACCGACGATTATTCACTCAGGTTAAATAACCTTACGAATAAGGTTATTTGCCTTCGTGACTCTTCGTACGAACGAATATGCCTTTACACGGTGAATTCTTTTCAGTCCCCTTCAGTCGTAAATCCTCCAACCGTTAAGCGGCTGGATTCTATGACTTAACCTATTCATCGTGAGTCATTGTCGTGTTGAATACCAAACTGTATCCAGTCTACCATCAGAGGCCCTATCAAAAGAAAAATGGGGCGGCGTTTTGCCTTTCATTCTGGCTTGTATCATGGCATTTTGCTCTGATCCTTGCCGGTTTGATATATTGTATTCATGGATCAAATTATCCATTTCGAAATGCTCGTTGCAGATCGAACGTAAATCAACTTGTTGCCTCGGTCGAACGATTGATCGAACATTCCATCGAACGATTGATTTTTATTTTCTTACCACATGCATCGAGAACAATGTTCTCTGAAAACAGCGCCACTCATTAGCTTCGTAAACAAATCAGCAATATTTGTTGAACCTGGTTCCTTTGCAACTCTGATAATTCCTGCTGCAATAGATTCACGCGCTTTGTGGTATGCAATGCTGTTGTGCTTCTTCTTACATGGGCTTTCAGGTCGTGTAACATTTGTGACAACCGAATCATTATCACAATACATATTCGTGCTCCCATCAATTGGAACACCCATCATTCTCAACTTGTACCTTAGACCTTCAACCAATTCGATTGCAATTTTCAAAGCAATGATTTCAGATCCAAAAGTTGATGTCTCAACTGTCGTTTGTCTTTTGGAAAACCAAATGATCGGTGCATTATTAATGAAGATAATAACACCAGTATGAGATCTCCTTGTTGCCTTGCATCCGGCATGATCAGCATCGACAAAACAGCTCATCGTCACATGTTTTCCCAAAGCTTCAGGCATATCTGTTGGTATGACTTCAGTGGCACCAGGATAAAATTCAGACCAGTCACATTTTTGAAATTTACTTTCATCAACACTTGGTACAGTATCATCAAAAACCAGTTTTGACCTGTTGTACTTTTTCAAATATGCAAATATATGAAACAACTGATTCAAATGCCCGATCCTTGCCTGTGCCAAATACCTTGACATCAGTGATACTGGCATTACTATGTCAAGTCTTCCTAGTTCACAAATCCACCTGAGAACCCCAATTAAACCTTGATAGTAATTTTGCAATTCAGGGTTCAATTCTTCTGATATATCAATTTCCGGTCGGTAATCATGTGATAGTGGACTAGATGCTGATTTTGGTAGATACTTGTAGCCATATTTTTCAGTTCCTAACTCTTGTTCGACTGCTGCAACAGCTTTCGCTGTGTACTTAGTGCTTGATAATGACCATCTTGGCTTTGAATCACCTTCAAAGTAGAATTTCCCAATATCAGCTCCCAAATATAGAGTTGGCTCTTCAATTGTATCATCCTTCAATTTGAACTTTCGTTCAATGTTTTCAAGCTGGAACTTTGGATCTTCGCCAGAACATAGGATATCATCTACATATGCAATGAGCATTGCCCAGTATCTGGATCCATCTTTCCTGGTTTCAATTCTTAAGTGCACATCCGGATCTGCCTTGCACGGTGAATATCCAAGATCTCTCAAATGCTGGGTGAGGTATGACCTGAAAGATGCACCAGCAACCGGCAGTCCATACAATGCGCGGACAATCTTACAAGGTCTTCCTGCAAGGTGAGGTGGAAAACCATCTTCTTCTCTCGCTTTTAGGAAGTATTTCTCTTTAATCGGGGCTGTCAAATATGCATTTTGAATATCAGCTGAGAGAACCTTCAAATCATTCAGCGCTGCCAGCAGAAAGAATATTCTTACTGAGTCTCGACTGGGAACCGATGAATAAGTATTTTCTTTGGCCACTGCAGGGACTTTGTGACCGTCCCCTACCAATCTGGCCTTCCTTGTTAGGGACCCAAGCTTGATGTCAAAAATCATGTGGGTTGTTATCTGTTTATGGCCAACTGGAATAACATCATCATCAGAAAATTCAAACGCTGCCATATTATTTGTCATTTCCTTATGAATTGCTCTTTCCCAGTGGTCAGTCCCTGTTTTCTTATCAATAGCCAGCGCTTGTTTGATTGAATGTGGCAATTCAACTCCATATTTGTGAGTCTTCAACCAATACTTTGCTGTTTTGGCCGCTTTAAGGATTCGATCCTTCCTCCTCAAAATTTTGTGCACCCACCATCTGAAAGCTGGTGATTTTTCAAGGTTATTGTTAACTGCATACTCGGCTAATTGCACTGGAAATGATTCTTTCACATCACTTAACTTGCACCACGATTCAGTGCCATCTTTCCAACTGGCAAGAATTCTCCAACCCCTAGTTGTCGGCTTATGGGTTTTCCTGCCATTTTTTCCTATGGTCGTGGCTTCATCATCAGTTAGTGCAGTGTTGTCGCATTCATGGTCAATGAGCTCATCTAGTAGAGTGAACATCCTCCCGTCATCATCAACAGAGCTGTATAGGCTTTCTGCAACAATATTTGCCGTGTATTCCTCCATGGTGCCATCAGGTAGTTGCAATTTATACAGCCTCGTGTCTAGTATGGGATTCTCATTTCTGATTCCTATTGGTCTGTTTTGCAAGTCGCGAACCCTGTCCTTGACAACGCACCTGAGTCTTTCATCACCTCTTTCAATGATCACTTCATTTCCCAGATATTCATCTGGTTCATCAACATCTTCTACCGATGCTTCTGGCTCAGCCATTTCAAGTTTCATATCCTGTGTTTGTACTGGTTGATTCTCAAATAGCTCTATTTGGGGCTCTGGGTAGTTTTCCTGGAAGAATGATGCGCTGTCCTTGACTTCATCTCCAATCTTGGATTCAATTGATTTGTCAATGGCTTCCATTCTTCTGAGGATATCTCTGTCCCGCCATTCAAATTCCTTGACGGGTCTTATTGAATTTGTAGATATTGGTATTGCTGATTCGGTCAGGAGCCAAAAACAATCCCCCCCACCTACCCTATTCCCACAGGGACCCAACCATCGCGCCAACCTTTCGACGCCTCGGGTGGAAGAATCGCCTTTATCATAATAAAACACAAAATCATACCATTCTGATGAAGTGTATAATGTAATATCGGGCCTATAGCCATGGACCAATTCAAATGGAGTTCGCCCCATTGAAGAAGGGTTGTTTGATGCTGTTCTCTGCCTTATGGTTGCACATAGTTCACCACAAAATGACCATAATCGTCTCGGTGACTTCTTCTTTGCAGACTTGGTTGTGATTGCGCTACCAAGATGACCAATTGCTTGTTCTGCTCGATTTTGGAATGGGCAATGTGGCTGGATGAATGTCTGATGGATATGGTTGCGCTTTACAATTGAATTCCAGTGTGTTTTGTAGGTTCTTGGGGATCCTTGTTCTGGCGCACCATCAGAAATCAAATGCTCTGGAATTCCAATTTCATGAATAAATGTCTTCAATCCTTGGTGGGCTTGTGATTTGTCCTGTATTGGTATAAATACTTCAAACCCATTTCCATTTGTAAAGATCTGTGCACATTTTTCTTGCCTCATAATACTCGTGGTTCTTGCATGCCAGGTATCAGTGTACCAGGTTCCTTGTGCGACTCTCTTGTTCCTGAAGCGCTGAGTAGGCAGCCGCTTCATCAATGGTGATTGCAAATTCCTGAGTGCCTTCTGTGTCGTGACTTTCAATGTCTGCTCAGCTTTCTTGAAACTAATATTCCAAGTTTTGGCTAGGCGTTCACAGTCAACTTTGTTTGGACCTTCAATTGTTATCACTGATGGCCCCCATTGATTTCTTCTGTCAAGAGACCTTCTTTCAAGTGTATTGTCAATTTCTTGCAAGCTAGGGGCCTGTTTTGATTCTGCTTTAGGAGCTTCCATAAAGTCAAATTCTGTATCATCAAACAAAAATTGGTCTACCCTTCGCGCGCTTGAAATATTCCTTACTGAAGAAATCCGATGAGCAATATTTCCATCTGTTGCAATCTGGCATTCAGTTAGCATTCTCCTTGTGGATACTTGATGGACCCTCATCAGTTTGCATTGCTGCATGACACTTGGATGCCGTTCTTTTCCTAAGCTGGTCTTGGGGAGGTTATTTGTAACATTACTAGCAGGTTCTGTTACAACAGAACTTTCCTCCATTGCTTGGTCCTCGTCGGTTGACATAGCTTGAAGGCTGAATTGACTTTCCTCCATTGCTTGGTCCTCGTCGGTTGACATAGCTTGAAGGCTGAATTGGTCCCCTGAAATTGGATCTCCATTGTCAATGGCTAGCTCGGCCATCCTGAACTTCAGTGAATGTGGATCCCAGGGGGTATCGTTTGTTGCGATCAAATGTTGACATTCATCAAGTTCCATTCTTGTGGGCTTTCTTGTGGGGAAATATGAGATCACATTCCTCATACTCAGTTTGATAAAAACTTTCTTCGGATCATCATCCTCCAGTGGAGTTTGAATTGTAATTCCATGCTTGGATCTTGGATCAAATTGGCGAGGTGTCTCTTCAACAGAGTTGAAATTGCAGTCCCTCACTTGATTTGGGCATATCAAGCTGTGTTTCAATTTGTCCCCAAAGTACAGTGCTTGATGGAACACTATGATATATACTTGGCCTGATGTTGGATTCGTCCATGCAGTCGCACAGCTTCCAATGGGGATTTTCTTGATGGGCTTGTATTCTTCAGAAAAAGGTGCAACATCAACGTGTGTTGTGATTTGGTCAGGATTCAGCAATACCATATTGCTTCCTGCTGCAGTAGTATCTGCATGTGAGTCTAACTCACAATATCCTTCTTCATTTTCCCCATCATCAAAACCTACAGGGACATTCATCTGGTATAATGACCGGCTCACCATTTTTAACAATTTGTGTTCTAGTGATAGTGTCCGGTTATTATGTCATTTCTTAGATTTTGATCCAAAACTGTCACCAGCGCCTTCATTTGTTTCTTTCTTTTTAGTCTCAGCAGCCTTGAGATTTCGTTTCTTTTTAGCCTGTCTCATCTGGTAAAGCTCCTGGCGCTGTTCTTTTGACATTGTTTTATAAACACTTGTTGGGTAAGGCTTGCACTCAACTTTTCCTGTAAAAGTTCCAGTTGTCTTTTGCTTTTTGTTGCTGGTTGTGCCCATAGAATACAAACTTCTGGAACCTCTTTTACTTTTCCCTGTTGCAAGCTTTTTCAATCCAAGACGGTTGGTGAATAGAATCAAACATTCATTGAAGTTGTCACGATAGTCTTTGCTCTCATCAATTGCATCTGCTTTTGCAGCATCAAGTCGCTCATCACTGATCGAATTGATAAAATCCCAGACAAATCTTCTTTCATTATGATTCTTTTCAAATCTCAGAATTGTTCCATGAAAAGCAGTCCAATTTCGCTTGTGCTTGTTCCAGTCATAACCCTTGGAATCTCCAGTGTAGTGTGAATCTTTCATATCCTGATATGTCTTATTCAGAACCATAGTGATATTGGTATCAGTGTAAGCATGTTGCATGAGGGAAATGAAAGCGTTTCTGGCATTACCAGAATTCAGTGCAGTGTTTTGGAAATGTGCCACATATTCCCACCCAGGACCCTTTCTTGTTGCATCACACAGCAACCTCCAGACAACATTGTTGTCCTCATCATACTGGTGACCTGACAGGACGCCACATCTTTCATTGTAATCACTCCAAGTTGGATAAGTATCTGTTGTACTTTGCCCAACTGTTCCAGCCCTGGCTTCATCCGTAACTTCTTCCTTTTCTTGGGGTCTTATGACATACAAGATTGGGAATCCATCAGAGTTGAATCTGTATCTCAGGTTTTGTCGGAAGCCTTCCTCCCATTCCCTGAATTTTGTGAGATCCTTCAGCTCGGGTGGAGTTGCCTTTTCCTGTGATTTCACACTTGATTCCATCATCTTGATTCTGAATTGCTGCAGTTCCAGGTTGTTTGGGTTTGCGTTCCAGTCGATAGCCCTTGGCTTGACTCCAATCAATGGTTGATACCGGGCCCAATTTGCCCAAGTTAGGAGCCTCGATGATAGCCTGTTACCATAGTGGATACTTTTTGGATTAGGACAGTCCGGACTGATAGATTTCAATCCGTGCATGAACGATTTAATGCTTTCCTTATTGAGGTCTGTGATTTCGCGAATATTAGACATCCCTCCCCTCATAATTTCTTCAGCTGATTCATAGTTGATACCAAAATCCATTAGGCTGCTCCTGAAAGCAAGCTGTTCTGGGTTCAGAAATCTACCATTGTTGAATCCCCTGATTTTTATCCTGGGTTGGGATGACCTTCTTCCCAGCCGTTCAGCTCTTGCGTTCTCTGCATTTTGGTCAGCATCGTTTCCTTCATCCTCATTTTCGCTATCCGCGTCATCTGGATTCACACCCTTTCTTTCTGCATCTCTCATTGCCCTGACTCTTTTCTTTATTTCTTGGTCGATGATTCTCTTCATGGTTGAGTTTGATTCTGGGTCCTCAAAGGCCCTTTCCATGACTTCCATGATTTTATCTTCCAAATCTTCCTTTTCTTGCATACCTCTTCCATTGTTTTCATTGGAATTCTGTGAATCGTCATCGTCTGAATCGTCATCGTCATCCACTTCCATTTTTGTTTCTTCCATGTCGTCGTCCGCTCTAGTTCGTACCATGGTGGTGAATTGTGTATTCTAATGGTCGGATGGTCACTTTGAAGAGAGTTTTCGGATTATTCGGAGTAGAATTGTGTATTCTAATGGTCGGATGGTCACTTTGAAGAGAGTTTTCGGATTATTTGGAGTATTCGATAGATGATATTCGATGGAATATTGAATATTCAATCGATGGTGGTATGTGGTGGGAGAGTGTAATCGAATCGAGGGATTAGATGTGAGATATGGATATCAATCGTTGGTGACTGTCGTTCTGTATTTATCCGGATCGAATTTTCGTTCCGGTTTTGTTATACTTTTGTGTGAGCTTTTGCTTTTGTTGCAAATCAAGATTGTGAGCTTTCCTATCCTTTCTCAGGATTTTGCTCATTCTTTATTTCTGTGGTGAAAGGTTGAAAGATTGTTTCCTGAGAATTTAGTGTTCTCTTTTCCTTTTTTGGATCTTTGCGATCTTTCGTTCTTCGAGATTTGGTGTTCTCGATTCTAGAGCAGATGTTCTTTCGCAATCTGTTCTTTCGGGCAGATGCTCTTTGCAATCTGTTCCTTCCAATCTGTTTCACCACAGAATACTTCAGGCTCAATCTTCTGGCTCACTCATTCTTGTTTTCAGTGAAAGATCAGTGTTCTCGAATATTGATTCCTTTCAACTGATGCCAACCTGGGCGGCTCTTTCGACTGAGCCGTCCAGCATCTTTTCCCTTGCTTGTTTTGCTGGATCTCGAAACCCGGTGGAGCCACCACCTTGGTTCGATTCTTTGGTCTCTTCTTTCAGAGAGACCGCCCTGGTGTTGGTCTGTTCCAGGGCTCCACAAGCAACTGCCCCTTTTACATCCTTGAGGGTTGATGCCGGTAGCTGATCAGGCTAGTCCGGATTAGTCTTCGAGCTCAAACTGCGTTTCTCGGTGGGAAACGCCAATCGGTCCTCCACAGCTCGTAGAGTGCTGTGGGTCTGATAAACTAAAGAAAGTGTGTCGTAACAAACAACAAACGCAATCGGTCTTACGATCGATTGATTTAGTGAGTAATAGATACAGTCGATTGTCTCCGACGATCGAATCAACGGGTTAATTACTCTCGTATCGCCGAATCATCGTGTCGATTATACGGCATATTACCGTGTAATTCTTAGCACACAAAACACATGCAAACCACCTTCAATCGGTCTTTCGTGTTACCGTATAATTCACCGTGATATTCTCATTGGAATATCACAGTATTTGTACCTTATTGTGTAGAATTAGTACTAGGTTGTACATAGATTTTAGGGCATGATAGTGTTTTAGAGTTGTTAATTCTTCGAAGAGTGAGCTGATGGGGAGAATTTCCCTAAGAGGCAATCCACATGGATAATCACCGACGATTATTCACTCAGGTTAAATAACCTTACGAATAAGGTTATTTGCCTTCGTGACTCTTCGTACGAACGAATATGCCTTTACACGGTGAATTCTTTTCATTTCTCGAAGAAACCGGCATACAGAAATACCAAAGTATGATCGGTTCCCTCCAATGGATCATCGCTATTGGCCGCTTCGATGTACAAACAGCCGTGATGACGCTCTCAAGTTTCAGAGCTCAGCCACGAGATGGGCATCTCGAACGTGCTAAACGTATCTATGGATATATCTCCAAGTTTAGACATTTTAAAATCAGATTCCGCGTGGAACCACCCGATTTTATATTGACTAAACCCGACACCATCGACTGGTCCAACACCGTCTATGGGGAGCAATCTGAAGAGCTACCGGACGACGCTCCTGCACCGCTAGGAAAGACAGTAGTGTTGACACATTTCTATGATGCCAACCTCATGCATGATATTCTCAGTGGTAAGGCTGTAACCGGCATTCTTCATTTTGCGAACAAGACTCCCATGATGTGGTTCTCGAAGAAACAGTCTACTACGGAGACAGCCACCTTTGGAGCCGAATTTGTTGCAGGAAGGACTTGCATCGAACAGATCGCCGATTTACGCCACTCATTCCGATACCTCAGAACACGAGTCCATGATGTCTCATACTCTTGGGGTGACAACTAAAAGATGATCCAAACGTCAACCTTCCCTTATGCAAGGTTGCACAAGCGTCATAATATTCTGTCGTTTCACTACGTACGAAGCATGATAGCGAGAGGTTTCATTTTAATGATGCACATCCCAGGTAAGGATAACTGTGCAGACATTCTCACCATGCATTGGGGTCACTCAGTTGTGTATCCACTGCTCAGGCCCATCTTCCACTTCTGTGGTAATACCGGCGACCTTCTTTGGGATGATGGAAGCATCATGTAGAGCGTGATGACCCTTCACAAGGAGACATGGGGAGTATTAAATTCCTTTCGTGACCAGAAGTACCAAAGCTACCAGAGGGTAGATTTCCTATTTGTACGAATCAATGAGTCCCGTATCAATCTAAGTAATCGATTCCCACGGCATATCGATTCCCACGGCGCATCGATTCCCATTGCGCATCAACGGTGAGCAATCCCTGTTTTACAATATTGCCATTGTTCTTCGGTGAGCAAACTCTGATTTCATAAAATATCACACGAGCTACGGGAGCAATTCCTGACCTTAATGATAAACATATCATGAAGTCTTCCTAACGGAACAAGAGAAGAAAACCGATGGCGTGTGATTCTCACAGAATACATATACATGCATACAGATATATATGGTCAACGACTAATACATGTACGGAAATAATCAGCGAGTAATCCCAGCACTACGCAACAGCAGTTGCAACGTATTCATCTCAATAAAAGAGATATCTTGCATCTCAGCAAGATTTCACTTTATCTCATACTTTTAACATTCAACTGATTTAAATCCCAAAATTCACACTAGTTGCTACCAACTATTTGTAATCTACATACTAAGGTCTGTCTCGCTGCAATCTGAATAAGTCACAGCAAGAAGAGATCTGGCGTCTCCCTAGCTTTTCCTGTAGTCCGATTATCCGTTGCCGAAAGTATCCAAACACATTTATCACGCGTAGAGTACAATCGTTAGTCTACTAACACACTAACGCAGCGTTGCTGTTCCTCAGAAGCCTTTGAATCAGTCTCTCAACGAATCGGATTCAGAAGGAAAATAATATGAATGCATATCACATGATTTACGAAATGCATGTTGGGAACAACTTTTAAATGCATATTGGGAACAACTTTGCCACACACAGTACAGAAAATGATGTGGTTTGTACATACAAATGGCACACAAGACAGTACGGTATGTTAGGTGCAGTCTACGAGATTCTACATGTCACTAGAGGATTGAAATACATAATCTTAGTGTTATCAAAAGTTTCCCTTCTGAAAAAATTATGGCGCGGGAGGGCTGGCTGGCACAGGTACCTACAAATATATAATGGCGCGCCCAAGCCAGACAACACACAGAAGAAGTTAGGGCAAACAACATAGTACAGAACCCACGGAAAAACTCTACACACAAAACATCATACACATACTACACGAAACACCGTACACACACACACACACACGACACACACAACACAAAACACCGTACACAACCCGAAAAAATTATTAGTACACACACAAAACCACACAAAAAGAAACACATGATTCTTGATCAACACCGTATTCAGAAATAAAATAAAAAAATATGAATGCTATCGGAAAGACACGACGAAGCAAAAAATCCGAGGGGAAGACCCTTTGAAACAACAAAACCATCCGGCCCGGTGATCATCAAAATACAGGGGACAACAACGGTAAGAAAAAAAGAGTGAAAACAAACACCGCAATTACTAACAAAGTGTGTAACAGTAATACCACAACTATGAACGCATCAAAGGGCAACAGTAAAAAAAAGGTACCGACAACACAATTTCTTCTACTACAAACATGGAAGAACAAAACACCATCAACCAGAGTAACGAAACAGCACTGAGCATTACCAACACAACCACCACTACAGTAATGAACCAACAGAAAGAAGGAACAAAAACCAATGTGGTAGAGAAAATATCTAACGGAGAATGCTGTGATTTAGAGGATGTTGCGGAACTTGTCATGAAAAAAATCCAATATGACAAATTGGCACAGGAAGTGGCAAAACACTTACGGCAACAAGAGAGGGAACCACATATAGGGGTGGGAAAGGTAGTAATGGTACCTAAACAAATGGAGGCAACCATGCAGGGAGAGGGGACTTATAATGCCGGCGGCACAAGAGACCGAGCAGTAAGTACAATTACAGACGAATATGGGCTTGTAACAGACAACGATATGCTTAAGGCTTTGAGTGATATGACTGAAACACTGGACAAGCAGCTAAGAGATTACATCAAAAAACATTGGTAACACAACATGAAGTTCCCTATCAATGACAAGGTAATGGCGCATGTAATACAAAAAGCTGTTCAATCAAGTGCGGTTATGAAGCCACCAAATATTCCACTTGCGTCATTCTGTTCCTTTTACAGGAAACGAGTAGGGACAGTACTGACTGCATTGAGGAACAACTCACAAACATTAGCGAGAAAAAACTGGATAGGTAAATACAGGTGGGAGAATTGGTTGTTGAAATTAGGAATTTTGGAATCTATTTATGGTCCGACAACACTAACATGCTGCCCGTTGATACTGATGATACTTCCGTACAGACGATTACAGAAAAGGTCGAGTCCCTATCACATTCCCTGGTACTGTTGCAGTTATTCAAGACACAGAATATGAGGACACAGGTATTTTAAACCCTCAATACAGAACATACAAAGATGCGGAAGATGAAGATTTTTATTATTTTGTTACAAGAATCATGTTGGCAATCAATCTGACAAATTCAAATTTCAAACAACGGAAGGAGAGGCACTTGCTGAGTGATATATTTACTATAGCAGATGAAGCATTTGCATTGATACTGATCTACAATGAGCATCATGTATGGGTGAACCAGCAGCGGCGAAAGGGTGATGCCACGATTCCGCGACCAAAAATTCTGCGATTCAGACAGTGGAAGCAGAAATGGATGGATGGAGGAAGGACGCGAGTTGTTCAGTGACTTGTGCGACAAAATTGGCGAGATGCGAAAACACCCAGAAACAGGAACGAAATTGGAAGAAATGATGAGGGAGAGATTTAGGAACAAAAGTTCGACAGATTACACCAACAATAAGCATGGCGATGCAAATATTACTAGTAGCAGCTCCACTAATTGTAGTGGACCAAAAAAGAAAAAGAAAAGAAACGTCTATATTGATCCGGCAATAACAGCATCGATGAATGAAAGTTTATCTATTGGTGAACTAATGTAGAAAATAACAGTACATACATAATACAAACCTACTAATAATCTTGAACTTAATTTTGAGAATATTAGAAATTATGGAGGATTCGTAATACGTTGCAATAGGAATAAATCAAGCATAATAGAATCTACATTTTAAAAAGGGAATATTGTAGTCGAGAAATAGAGTTCACAACTAGGGGAGCAGTATCAAATTGTTATTTGGGAGATTAATATTTTGGAATTAATACTGACTCAAGATTTCTTTTTATTCGTGAAAAGAATTAAGTGTTGTTCGTACGGAATAATAATTGGGTTCTGCTAGAGACTGAAATAAATTATTTTTATTTGAGAGTAGAGTAATGTGCATCACGCGCACAGAAATAGTGCTCTGTTAATTTATAGCCCGCCACTTGCCCGCAAATTTCAGGGTGTCCATAAATATTGCCGTGTTAAAATCACGCACAAAATTTGTGCGCGAGAAGTAAATTCGAACCCCGCGAAACAGTTCTCGGACGTAGAGGGGCTCAAACAAGGGGATTATATTTATGCCCGCATTAAAAAGGCTTGGTATGGGTTAAAACAGAGCGGGAAGATCGCCCACAACGACCTAGTTGAACGCCTCCAACAAAACGGATACCGGAAGGCACCCCACACTGAGGGACTATTCCTACATGATGAGAGGGACATCAGCTTTACCCTCGTTGTGGATGACTTTGGGATCAAGTACACCCTTCAGGAAGATGTAGATCATCTAGTAGAGGCGGTCGGAGCCAAATACACCTTCAAGGTGGACTGGTCGGGAAAACAGTACGTCTGGGTCCATCTGCAGTGGGACTATGACAAACAAGAAGTACACTTGTCCATGGATGGTTACGTGGAGCAAGCGTTGAAGGAATTTGAACACGTGAGGCCCACGCGCACGTACGCGGGCCCTTCACGTGCGGACGTCCCTGCCTACGGCAAAAAGATACAATACGCAAAACTCAAGGACACGACCACGCTATCGGACGAGGAAAAAAATTCATCCAACAAGTCACGGGAAAATTCCTATTCTATGCGCGAGCAGTCGATAACACGATGCAACATGCACTCAACGATATTGCCTCTGCCAAGAATAACAAAACGACATTAGCGGCCACAAAATATTTCCTCAACTATGCGGCGTGTAATCCCGACGCAACCATAATCTACAGAGCAAGTGACATGATACTCCGGGTAGATAGCGATGCAGCATACCTAGTATGTCCAGAGGCCAAGAGCCGGGCAGGGGGTTACCATTACCTGGGGGACGAAACCGATCACACGTTCAATTACACTATACTTGTATTGGCAAAAATTATCAAGAATGTCATGGCATCAGCCGCGGAAGCTGAGGTTGCCTCCTTGTTCTTGAATGCAAGGGAAGCCTTACCAATCCAACAATGCCTGATTGAACTAGGGCACGCGCAACCGGCCACCCCATTAAAAACAGACAATAACACAGCGGAAGGCATATTGAATGGTACAATCAAACAAAAAATTACCCCACCAAACACCATCCGGGCAGTCACCATAAGAAGGTAAGTCCGATATATCTAAATGAATCGGATAGTCCAAGGACCATCCAAGGGTGTATTGAATTACTAAACCGACCATGAACGTTACCGCGGTTATGTACCAATTTAATCATACACCGGCCAGTGAGAAGAATAATGTTCAATGGTACGTTTCCAAGGTACGCACAATAAAAGAAAACGAGACGCAACTATTAAATTACTTTCGTGACCAGAAGTACAAAAGCTACCAGATGGTAGATATCCTATTCGTACGAATCAATGAGTCCCGTATCAATCTAAGTAATCGATTCCCACGGCATATCGATTCCCACGGCGCATCGATTCCCATCGCGCATCAATGGTGAGCAATCCCTGTTTTACGATATTGCCATTGTTCTTCGGTGAGCAAACTCTGATTTCATAAAATATCACATGAGCTACGGGAGCAATTCCTGACCTTAATGATAAACATATCATGAAGTCTTCCTAACGGAACAAGAGAAGAAAACCGTTGGCGTGTGATTCTCACAGAATACATATACATGCATACAGATATATATGGTCAACAACCAATACATGTACGGAAATAATCAGCAAGTAATCTCATCACTACGCAACAGCAGTTGAAACGTATTCATCTCAATAAAAGAGATATCTTGCATTTCGGCAAGATTTCACTTTATCTCATACTTTTAACATTCAACTGATTTATATCCCAAAATTCACACTAGTTGCTACCAACTACTTGTAATCTACATACTAAGGTCTGTCTCGCTGCAATCTGAATAAGTCACAGCAAGAAGAGATCCGGCGTTTCCCTAGCTTTGCCTGTAGTCTGATTATTTGTTGCCAAAAGTATCCAAACACATTTGTCACGCGTAGAGTACAGTCGTTCGTCTACTAACACACTAACGCAGCGTTGCTGTTCCTCAGAAGCCTTTGAATCAGACTCTCAACGAATCGGATTCAGAAGGAAAATAATAGATTAACAATCGCAAGCTCTAAGACGGCTTGCACACCAAAAAGGAACAGGAACGAAATTGAATACAATCTCTATGCTGGCATATGCCAGTCGCACATTGTACATGAAGCAGTTCTCAATCCCAGTCACCGCGCAATTCTTTCGAAGGATCAGGATCATCACAGATGCCGAACATACCAACGATGCCCGGCAATGCATATGGGGGCGAAGAGAAGAATGACGCCGAAGTTACTACTACCAACCTCTTTCCCAGTTTTGATACTGATATGAAGAAGATACTCGTATCCCTACTAACCGTAACAAGTGAGGATAATAGTAAATTGTGTTTAGCTCTCAAGGAAGGCGGATTACGCAAGTGGAATGCATTCCTCGACGCGCTTATCAAACCGGACTTTGCACGCGAGCTTACCTATACTGAAGGAGGGCTACCAACGCATATCCCTCGATCCGTTCAAAGGAACATAGAAGTACTTGCGGATTTTGCTATCGATTTACAAGAAAACGATGCCGCTCTAGCAGAAGACTTGAGAACTTGGAAGGATGTGAAGTCATATACATATAAGGAATTCCAGCCATTCTGCGAAGACCGTGCCCAACGCATGCGTAACGAATCCGCTCTGAACCCACCACCACCTCCGGCGGGAAGCAGCAAAAAGTGACCTCAGCAGGTAAAGTACGAATCTTGGTGCCAAAAAGCACGGGATGAGAAGTCCTTTACGCCCCTCATGAATGACTCAAGAGTCGAACACTGGCTTGTAGGTTTCAAAGCTTAACTCGAGGCATATGACATCGACACAGAAACATTTCTTGATGAAACTTGGCCTCCAGCTACGCTCGTGGGTTATACCCGTGATCTCTTCGTCAAACAATCTGCCTTCTTCTGGGTACTAATGTTGGAAGTCTTCAAAAGTGACCTTTCTGCATCGTGTGTACACAGTCATTCTACCACTCGTGATGGACGTAAGGCATACTTTGATTTTGTAAACCTTCACAGCAAATCAAAAGCCAAGGTATATGACAATTCAACTCAGCTACAAGCGTTGCTAAAGTTGAATCTCAACAATTGGAAGGAATCCAAAGTGAAATTCATTACACATTGGTTTGAGGAATTAAATCACCTCAATAAGCTCCGTCCTCCCAACAAGCCCCTTGAGTACCATACCGTAAAATCAGCATTATGTCAGGCATGCTATTCCAGCTTTCAGCTAAGTGAACAGTTTGCCAAGGTCAAGGATCCAGGTGGGACGAATAGCACCGTGACGGATGCGGTCGCCGAAGCCGCTGCTATCCACGATCTTAAAATCACGCTTTTACTCGAAGCAACCCGACTCGATTCCCAGTCCGCGATGTCTGCTCCTCGGTCGACTGTACGTGCACACGTTCATGATTTCTCCTCTGAACAAAGCCAAAACCACGATGACTATGCTCTCCCTATCGAATTTGAAGGAGACTACCAAGATTATGCGGTATTTAAGGCTGGACGTACCCCTGACCCTACCACACGGTTGCCTACAAACATATGGAAGGCCCTGTCACTTCAGGACATGAAGAGTTGGCTTAGTTTTTCTCCGGAAGGCAAGAAAATTGTGGTCGCATCGTTACGACACGATTTACTTAACAAGGACCAACCTGACCCCAACAGTGTCAAACCCATTACCCGGAAGGCATATCAACATGGACAATACTTCGACCAAGGATGAGCATGCCAATTCAACAACAGATCTACATCCTGCTGTAGAAAATGATCGTAGAGGTGTTTTCCATGCATCCTTAGGTGTATACAAATCAACAACCTCTTCATCCAAGGACCAGCGACCTCTCAAGTCTTCCGTGTCACCCGCGCATCCTGCTCGATTCCTTTCCGACAACCCTGACATTCAGTACAAAAAGGACGGTGACACCCAAATACCTGTAGGAACATCATCATATTCCGCCAATTTTCACCAGTGGTATAATCCTGACAAAGATCTGACCTTTCCTAAGGATAGTTCAGTAACATCGTACACATACCGCATACACAAAACTACAGTTACTAGTCCTGGTTTTGCCATGGTCGATCGCGGGGCAAATGGTTGCATCATCGGCAATGATGCATGTCTCATCTCCAAGGATATCCCACCACGATATGTCAATGTCACCGGCATTAACAATCACCAGGTACAGAATATCCCCATTGCTACATGCAGAGCATATTCCATATCGAACAGAGGCCCCGTCATCCTCATTTTCAATGAATGTGCCTATACAGGACGACACCCTTCTATATTGTCCTCCGGCCAGATGGAAGCATATTTTTCCACTGTCGACGACACATCCATCAAAGCGGGCGGTGGACAGGTCATCACCACCTCCGATGGATATGCACTGCCCCTTAGCATACGACACGGTTTACCATACCTTGCGATGCGAAAGTATACGACTATTGAGTTTGACACGCTCCCTCATGTTATCATGACATCCGATAAGCATTGGGACCCATCTGTTCTCGATACCACGATCAGTGCGAAAGATGAACAATTTCTCCAGAAATATCCTCCTCAGCCACAGCAACTCCCTTATGCCGATTACGACGAATATGGAAACCCGCGTTGTCTTGAAGGATTGGATATCTCTGTTTCTCCCGGGTCCTCCACGGTCACGTCCCTCAGTTCATACTCCAGTTAATCCACTCGATCTCCCTTCCTTTCTATTGATGACCATAGAACCAACGATTGCTCCTTTTGGCTTACTTCCACCGACTACGCTCATCAAGAACGCCTCGCATGCTGCATTTTACCTGAAGCCTCTGGGACAGTCACTGCATTTCCAACCAATTGCACTGCCAGTGATACTACACATATTGCGGCTACGCCCCGCGAGAGATACCCCAACGAACATGACTACTTATCCCTGAAACCTTTCTTTTGTTGGGTTTCCACCGATCGCATCAAGGCCACGTTTGAAAATTCAACCCAATATGGTTCATTAGCGGTTAGCCCTGATGGAATCATCTTCAAACGTTTCCATTCCCCTCAACCGGCCATGAACGTTCGCCCCTTCAATGACGATGTCATGTCCGATGCTGTCTATTCGGATGTCCCAGCAATTGATGGTGGCTCCAAGATTGCTCAGATCTTCTTTGGCCGCAAGTCACATATTATACACGTTGAAGAAATGCGTACCACCGGCGATTTTCTATCTTGCTTCCAGAACTTTGTTCGAAAATGGGGTAGACCCATTCGCCTCCTTTGCGACCACGGTAACTATCAATCCAGTAAAAAGGTCGTCGATTACCTAAAAATGTTATGGATTGGACTCTGGCAAAGCGAACCTTACCACCAACACCAGAATCAATTTGAACGTCGATACCAAACGTTCAAGCGCATTGTCAATCGCATCATGGATCGTACAGGCACACCACCACATCTATGGCTACTGTGCATGACATACGTCGCGGGTCTCCTCAATATTATTTCTGACCCTACGCTGTCAGATAAACAGCCGATCTTCATTGCCACCGGTACACTTGGCGACATCAGCGCATACACAAGTTTCTTCTGGTTTGAACCTGTGTATTTCAAAACCAACAACTCCCCCTTTGGTACCCAGTCTACCGAACGCCTAGGTCATTTCGTCGGCATCGCCGAACATGTTGGCCATGGACTCTGCTTCCGAATCTGGGATCCCGTTACCAACAAGTTACTTGACCGGTCCGGTGTCCGCTCTGCTCTTACACCTGAGTCTCATAACAAACGCGCAGGCCTATTTACTGATGATGGTTTCATCAAATGGCGTAACGCCAAGGATTCCTTGCCCCGTTTATACGCCACTGGAGAAGCTCGAGCATTCAAACATGGGGAGCATATCACTCAGAGTAAACCCATTGACGCGTCTACAAAACCAGGCAACTCAGTTCCCCCTAGCGTTTCACCCGCTGATTCTGACACTGCCGATGACACCATCCCATCTGTACCCAACGAACAACCAGGTACTACGCCCCACGCATCTGGCACTCAACCAATTCTTCAACCACCCGCCCACCCCTCGTTACCAAGCTTTCTTTATAAGAAGGTCGATGACAGCCCCAGCTGGTCACCTTCTCCACTCCCTAACAACTATGGGGAGAGTCTTGATGGTCCTCCTACGACACACATCTTCAGCAAGACATCCGATGGCGTTCTCCTTACTGAAGATGATTTTGATCCACCGGAATTAGCATACTTTGATGTTAGTGACGTCACAACTCCACACACCAACCCCGCTACTCCTTCAGTAGACCCATCACAGGTAGTTGTTACTGACAAAGAAGGTAACGCACAATTTGGAGATGATGGTAAACCAATTACCATTCCTACAATCCCGATTGCCGATCTACAAGGACGATCCTTCCTTGTAACCAACCCCGATGGCACCCGGAAGCGTCTTACCATCGTCGATGTAGAAGACAGTCTTGAACGCAACAAAGACTTCATCAAGTTCAAGTGCAAACACTCTGATGACGAACTTGACGATATCATTGCATACAATGATGTCATGAATTACATCCATCGTGATTCAACACAAGAAGACGGCAAACTCTGGTCGTTTCGCCGCATCCTAGGACACCAAGGTCCGCTGGATAACAAGCATCCGAAACTTGATTGACTCGTGCACCAAGCGAAACTACGTTCTTTCCGTACAACTCCGCAGTATCAATACGGATTCAGAGTACCTCGTAACCACGAAGAAGCCCTCCGATTTGATCAAGCCAACGGAAACACCAAATGGGAAGATGCTACCACTCTGGAAATGGCACAACTCAATGAATACAATACATTCATTGATAAAGGCGTGTACAAGACAAGTTCCATTCCCCCCGGATTCCAACAGATCAAGGTACACATGATATATGCTGTCAAGCACGACGGAAGACACAAGGCTTGTCTCGTTGCTAACGGTAATCTCACTGAGGCCCCTATCCACAGTGTTTACGCAGGTGTCGTATCTCTCCGCGGCCTACGTATGTGTCTATTCCTAGCTGAACTCAACGACTTAGAAGCATGGGGTACCGACATAGGTAATGCCTACCTGGAAGCAGTTACCTGCGAGAAAGTATGCGTCAAGGCAGGTCCCGAATTCGGTAACAACCGGCAAATCGTGTTGTTAAGTAAAAACAAGATATAACCGTTACGTGCGGTTAAATACGAACGAATAAGAAAACAGACAGACGCGCACGCACACATACATGAATGAGATGCGCGGTGAAATACCAACTAATTACGAAGCTACGAGAAATACAATGAAGATTAGATTGCTGATGGATAGACACTCGGGCATATGAAGACCAACAAGGCAACATAGGAATCGAAGGTAGTCTATCACAGAAAACAAACGGATGGTCACGATGACAGAATAAATGAGTCACGATCGAATGAATAGATCATTGATAGAAGAATCGGACACAGCGAAATATCACAAGAAAGTAGTACACGAAAATTCAGAGGCTTAGGATCCAATACTAAGTATGTCAATGACAAATATTAAGTATGTCAATGATATACATGTGTATGTCAGTAAAATATGGGAAATATCAATGACATACAAAATGGATACGCGAAGCCCGAATATGTCAGAAACAAACAAAATGAGACACGTTACTCCGACAAATTCACTGAGGAAATATTAGTTAATATACAACATGAGATTACACGTGCAGTCTCATATGGAGGATTGCTTAACACGAGATTATACGTGGATTCAGGTTAAGCGCTGGAAAAACAGAAAATAGATTAATTAACTCATAATCCGGAATTACAGTTGTTGATTAACAGTCGCAACTTCATACGAAGTCTATCTAACAAACATACCTACGAGTTACAATCCATTCCGGAATATTCCTACAAGTTTCCTACGAGACATTTCCTACTAACAAAAATCGACGATTAGAATTTATCGATCGCGAACTTTGGCAAAATCAATACTCACCTGTACCATTGAATCAAATCTAATACACTGGTACGAAACCACTGAAATAAGCAATTATCTCGGACGTGAGCTATCGAATACTACTGATATTTGGCTAGAACAACAAAGAAGAAGAACACCAAAATACAAATAAAATAAAAATACATAACAAGAAACAAAAATAAAAATACGTAACAACTGAAAAGAAAAATACACGACAAAAAATACACGACAACATGCCAACCTTTACTAACAGATTCTTCCAAACTCTGGGTGCAGTTACTTACCCGGCTTTCTACATTATGAGAAACAACGATTGGTGGAGACAAAATGAAGCAACCGATGTACCACAGGATACAACTGATGAGGATCACCAGATTCCAACGACAACAAACAGTTCCCCGACCCGACGCAATCGACGATCAAGACGGGAACTATCATCGTCGTCGTCTTCGTTTTCGTCTTCATCTTCATCATCTTCTTCATCATCAGAAAGTGACGATGATAATAGTGGTTCAAGACCTGGCAGAAGACCTGGCAGACGCAGAGATGCAGAACTGGTTACTCTCAGAAGACAAGCAGCAGAAGCCAAACGTCAAATGGAAGAAATCAATGCACTAAAAGAAGAAATGAGAGCTGCAAGAGCACGAGGGCGAGAAAAAGAAAGAAGATATGAAGTGGAAATGAACACCCTGAGACAAACAATTCAAGAATCACACAACAGGGATGACGAGATGGAAGCGCTTAGACAAGAAGTGAGGTCGGCCAAGGAAAAGGCAACGGGTCAGCAGCTACTCAAGGCAAAACCAATCCATGATTTCGATGGTCAACAAGAAAATTGGACAAAGTGGAAATCTGATGCGATAGCTACGTTTGCTGCAACAGGACATGAGGAAATTATGAATGACCTAGATGCTGCCCGAAATGCACCAACTAAGAACAAGGCACTTTGGGGAACATTGCTATCGGCCTGTAGCGGAGGTAGTGCCCATTCCAAAATAATCAAGCATGAAGATACATTCGATGGTTATGCGGCATGGCAAGAACTATTGGGCTGGTATGATTCTGATAACCGGCGCGAATCTTATGCTGAAACACTGAAGCTTCGGCTACGATACAACCTGTTACATCCCAATGGTAATATTTCTGAGTACATTAACACGTTTGAATTAACCTACCATAAACTTCGAAAAATTCCACCATATCACATGACTGAATGGGATGCAAAAAGTATTTTTGCTCGAAATATTCGGGACCCCAACCTGGAGAGATTCAAAGAAGAGTTGTTGGAACACAAAACCGACAGGACCCTAGAAGAAATGATCATTAAGCTTCGCATCCATGATGAAGAACTTGCTCGCACTGCATTTGATAGCAACAGAGGGGGCCACAAACGAGTCCGCCGCACCCCTGATGGTCCTAACAAAAGACAACGTACGGGCTCCTATGGCACTGGCACTCTTACAGGGACTATTCACCCCAACCTCAAAGGTATCATCAGAATCCCTCCCGACACATGGCAAGAGCTTTCTCAACTGTATCGTGATTGGGTCCTCAAATACAACCAAGCTATCCGCCACAGTGATACTCCACCTCCCACCCCAGAGGGGGTTATTGTTGGGTCTCCACAAGATGATGGACTGAATCATTTTATTCCTAAATCCGGTCGTCAACGTCGGGTTCGACGTGTAATGGCACCCACCACCGGAACGACCCCACCGGAACCGCCGCCCGACGGATCCCACACACCAGCAGACACAACCGCGTCACAACCTCCGGATGTCGATAGTGATCAGGATAGCATTGGAACACTCGATGAAACTGAATTATTCCCTCCAGGTTCCACGGCTCTCAAAACGGTTCGATTTCATCTACATTCTGGGGGGGATGATGGTGAGGATCAGGCAACGCAGAATGCAGTGAATTCAACACCACGACGAAACGCATCGTCTTATTTTTACACAACAAGAAGAAATAAGATAGAAATAAAATCTGATGAAAATGAGGATGAGGATAGTGATGGAGAGGACGTACCAGATCTTGTTGCAAGAATGGATCCTGATTCGGACGATGAACAGGAAACTAACGATAAGGACACCGAGAAAGAACAACGGGATCGACGAACAGTAAACAGGAAAATCTACCAAGAACGAAGACCTAGAAGAACGACACGAAATTATTCAGCAAGCACCACCAATATACATCGCTACAGAGAAGTACAACAAAATGACAACATTGCAGTGATCGACAGTGGTGGAGGAAGAAGACCAACGGTTACAGAACAAGCATGGCTCCGAATTGGAGGAGAAACTGGAATGACGTCTGCAATGAGGCCGTACATGAGTAATGATACAAATGCCTATGTGGAGCATCCGGTTTGCAGTGCTGTAACGAAGGCTTTTATTCCAGGAAGAGAAGATCCAGTACTTCTAATGGTCCACTATGCAACTTTTGTGACCAAAGATAAAGACCAAACTGATGGCGAATCACTATTGACAACGATCGATATGGGTGATCATGGAGTACTGGTGAATGGAGTGCAACCACAGTTGAGCAAATGTGGCATTACAATTGGAACGACATTCCTACCATTTTCATATGACGATGAAAAAGTTTATTTTCATATTACCAAACCAACAGAAGGAGAGGTTGATACATTGGAAAAATTTGAACTGAACAGTCCTGCACCTCCAGATATGCGCAAATATCCAATGTTGAGAAGGAAGAGAGCAAGAGAAACATTCAAATTTGCAAAACTCCCAATGCTGGAACTACGAAAACGATTTGCTATGTTACCAGAATTGACTGTTTTGAAAACATTGGAGAATACTACACAACACTACGAAGAAATAGAAGAAGAAAATCGAGAAGTCCCCAGGAAACATTACAGAAAAAGATTCAAGGCATTCCATTACAGAAGACAAAATGAAACAGTGAGCACTGATTACACATATTTTTCGAAGAAGACATCTCAAGGACATAACGGGGGACAATTCTTTAGTGGCACCAAGACAAAGCTTTGGTATTTCCACCCTCTGAAAACAGAATCACAATGTACCAATGCCCTACAGGATTATCTTCGCGAACATGGAGCACCGGATACTATTCTCAGTGATAATGCAAGATCTGAAACGGGGGTAAAGTGGACTCAAATTCTTCGAGAGAATATGATCAAAACAAGAACAAGTGAACCACACCACAGCCATCAGAACCTATGTGAAGCTGAATGGGGAAGATTGTCCAAGATGGTACAAAACAGTCTACGTATGTTTCAGGCGCCAGTCAGTTTAGCACATTGGTGTGCAAAATGGTGCGTGTCAGTTAACAATTTGGCAGCCCGAAAGTCCCTGAATTGGAAGGTACCTCTTGAATTGCACCAAGGCTGGACACCTGATATTTCCCACCTGAGATTTCATTTTTATGAGCCAGTGTGGTATTTTGAGCCAAGATTCAAGAGTCCCAAAAACAACATGTTGAAAGGGAGATTCCTGGGTTTTGCGGAATCAACGGGTGATGCAATGACTTATTATATTCTGACTGAACCAGATACACCAAAGCAGAAACGACAAGTGTTGATGAGATCGGTAGTTAGAACAAGACGCAAGGAAATTGGCACCAAAGATGAATATGTGAACGACAACCCGGAGGCAGAGAAATTTATTCTTTCCTTGTCAGAACATCAGCAGAACATGGAAGATATCAAGAGTACTGACGAAGTCCCATTGTTATCTTCAGGGGAGAAATTTGTCGCGAGCTCTGAAGGAATGGAAAATTCTACTAGCACCAATCCAATGGAAGCTTGTGATGAAAATGACAATACAACTTCAGGGGAGATTGATGTTGATGAAGAGGAAAATACGTTAGACATGGAAGAAGAGATGTTACCAAGTGATATAGATGGATGCAACAATGCTGAAACACATCAGGATATATTGGAAAGCACAGAAGTAAATTTGGATATGGATTTCCGAAAGATTTTGGACCATTTCTGGGAAAATGGGATTTTAGTATTCAAGGCGCAATACATCGATGAGCTGCAAGGAAATACAGTTTTGAATACCCCATTCCCACAATTGAAGAAAGATCAACCACTGGCATGTGCAAAGTATATCAAGGAGTACATTGTTGAAAGCAGGAGAGGAAATAACAGACCGTTGAATGTATGGGCAGAGCAAGTCATAAAACAACAATCTGGTATTGTCAGAAGAATACGATTTATGAAGTCCTTGATACACAAGAGTGTTCAACGCGCAGTCAAGAAGAAACTATCCAGGAATCAAAGAATGGCGAAGAAGAAGAATCGTGAAAAGTTTGGACTGAAGATTCCAAATACCTATGAAGAATGTATGCAATTCGATGCGGAAGCTGGCAATACAAAATGGAAAGATTCAATTCAGAAAGAGATGGATAATTTGGAACGACTAAAATGTTTCAAATATCACTCAGCAGAAAAAGAATTTCCAAAAGAAGAAGGTTGGCAACAAGCAAGATTGCAGATGATATGGGATATCAAGAGCGAGGATGGCAGGTACAAAAGTCGTTTAGTAGCAGGAGGACACAGAGTTGACTCGAGTGAATACAACACATACTCCAGTCAGATCAACAGTTTATCTGTGTACTTACTATTTCTAATCGCCCAACACCAACAACTGGATTTGATGACAGCAGATGTGGGAAATGCTTTTCCAACTGCACCGGTTCAAGAAAAAGTATGGGTGTGGGCTGGAGACGAGTTTGGTGAAAAGAAAGGATGCAAAGTAGAAATACAAAGAGCGCTGTATGGACTGGCAGGTAGCGGTAGAGCTTTCATGGATTTTCTGGCTGATACACTCATGAATTTGGGTTTTCGACCGTCAAGGGCAGATCCAGATTTATGGCTACAGAAAGAAGGAGAAAGCTATACATATATTGGTACTCATGTCGATGACCTTATGGTAATAGGAAAGAAACCACAAGATTGGATAGCCAGAATTGAACAAGAATTTGCACTGAGAAATGTTGAATCAGAACCCCAGTATTACCTTGGTACAAGTCTTACAAGAATCAAAGATGGTCGGTTGTTGATGAACTCTACGAAATATATCAGCGAAGTGATTCGGAAATATCAAGAGAAATATTCAGTGACTCTCAAGAAAGAAAATCTTCCAATGAAAACTGATTGTCACCCTGAACTGGATGATTCTCCATTACTGTCAGTATCTGAACACAAGGAATTCCAACACATTATTGGTCTAGGACAATGGCTGGTATTATCTGGAAGAATCGACATTGCGTTTGCAGTATCATCATTATCAAGATTTGCAGCTGGGCCAAGAGAAGGTCATTTGCGGATGGCTAGACATATTTTGGGATATTTGAAGAAGTACAAGAAGAAAGGAATTCTAGTGGATTCAAGACCTCCAAGGATCAGTTCAAACGGGGATGTTAAACTCAAATATGAAGAATTCACACATCATTACAAATACTACAAGGAAGAACTGGATCCAATGTTTCCTGTGCCATTAATCCCGGAAATGGACTTGAATATATTCTGTGACAGCGACCATGCACATGATTTAGTTACTGGAAGGAGCATCACTGGATTGATCGCATTTGTTGGGTGTATGCCAGTCTACTGGAAGTCAAAGAGACAAACCTCGGTTCATACCAGTACATTTGGAGCTGAATTTACTGCCCTGAAAGACGCGGTTGCATTGGCTATTATGCTCAGGTATCATCTTAGATCGATGGGAGTTGTAATCACCAAACCAGCAGAGATCTATGTGGATAACAAAAGTGTAGTAATTAATTCCACCAATCCTGCAAGTTCACTCAACAAGAAATCAATCGCACTGGCCTACCATTTCGTCAGACAACACCAAGCTGGAAAAGTTGTATCTATCAGCCATATTAACTCACAGGACAACTATGCAGACATTTTGACCAAACCGCTAAACAGTAATGCATTCAGGAACCTTCTAAATGAATTCATGACAATGTAAAAACAAAGTTAAGTACCACAATTCAGTAATAAAACAACCACACTAAAAATCCATGTCTAAAAACTATGTTGTATGCTTCCTTCTAAAATTCAATAGGAATCTAAACCAAGATCATGGATTTAGGGGAGAACAACCGGCAAATCGTGTTGTTAAGTAAAAACAAGATATAACCGTTACGTGCGGTTAAATACGAACGAATAAGAAAACAGACAGACGCGCACGCACACATACATGAATGAGATGCGCGGTGAAATACCAACTAATTACGAAGCTACGAGAAATACAATGAAGATTAGATTGCTGATGGATAGACACTCGGGCATATGAAGACCAACAAGGCAACATAGGAATCGAAGGTAGTCTATCACAGAAAACAAACGGATGGTCACGATGACAGAATAAATGAGTCACGATCGAATGAATAGATCATTGATAGAAGAATCGGACACAGCGAAATATCACAAGAAAGTAGTACACGAAAATTCAGAGGCTTAGGATCCAATACTAAGTATGTCAATGACAAATATTAAGTATGTCAATGATATACATGTGTATGTCAGTAAAATATGGGAAATATCAATGACATACAAAATGGATACGCGAAGCCCGAATATGTCAGAAACAAACAAAATGAGACACGTTACTCCGACAAATTCACTGAGGAAATATTAGTTAATATACAACATGAGATTACACGTGCAGTCTCATATGGAGGATTGCTTAACACGAGATTATACGTGGATTCAGGTTAAGCGCTGGAAAAACAGAAAATAGATTAATTAACTCATAATCCGGAATTACAGTTGTTATTCGGATCGCTGGAAGATCACCTGTTGATCATTTACAAAGCACTATATGGCCTCAGGTCTTCAGGCAAGTGTTTTGGAGACTTACTCGCAGCTTGTCTCATCGAACTCAGCTTCGAAAGATCCCGCGCAGAACCGGAAATATTCCTCAAGCCTGGAACGAACAAGCATGGTGAACGTGTATATGAGCTTATATGCACATATGTCGATGACCTATGTCTCTGCATGGCAGATCCCAATTCCTTCTTGAAGATATTGCAATCGTCACCATATAACTTCAAACTGAAGGGATCCGGACCTATGAACTTTCACCTAGGTTGCGGATTTGAGCGCGACGCGCATGGTTTTCTATGCATGAATCCCATAAAGTTCATCGAAAAGATGGAAGCGTCTTACGAACAAATGTTAAATCGAACGTACGAACTAATGTAAATACATACCTTAAACTAACCAACGAATCACAACTTTGGTCTTATTATTACTGATAAGATTATGATGATCGAATTGTTTCCGGACCATATCTCCCAATTGCTAATTTGTTGTCACTTTTTGTGGGGATACTCGTACTGATCGGTTTTTGTTGTAAGTTCAATTCCCATATTGTGTACCTCTGCTCAGCGCTTTAAGTATCGATCGATACTCACCGGCGCTTATGTGTAATTTACTTATGGTCTTTATTCCATTGGTTGCGTCTCACTTTTACTTATTGTGCGCGCCTTGGAATCGTACCATTGTATAACACGGGCATATGATTGTGGTAACATTCATGGTCGATTTAGTAATTCAATACACCCTTGGATGGTCCTCGGACTGTCCGATCCATACAGATATATTGGTCTTACCTTTTTGTGATGGCTGCCCGGATGGTGTTTGGTGGGGTAATCAGCTAGATTATGTTTTCCCGGTTCCCAGAAAATATTGAATTGCCCTTGTTCAGCCCTGTCTTTTAACCAATAGAATCTCATATCTATAGCCTTGGACCGTTTCTGTTTAATTGTGCCATTCAATATGCCCTCCGCAGTATTATTGTCTGTTTTCAACGGGGTAGCCGGTTGTTGGTGACCTAATTCAATTAGACACTGTCGAATTGGTAATGCCTCCCTCGCATTTAGGAATAACGATGCCACTTCAGCCTCTGCGGCTGATGCCATTACATTCTTGATGATCTTGGCTAACATCAGTATTGGTCCATTGAATGTATTGTCGGTAGTGTCCCCGAGGTAGTGATATCCCCCGGCGCGGCTTTTGGCTCCCGGACTCATTAGGTACGCTGCGTTGCTATCTATCCGGAGTATCATGTCGCTGGCTCTGTAGATGATAGTGGCGTCGGGGTTACATGCTGCATAGTTGAGGAAGTATTTTGTGGCAGCCAATGCTGTGTGGTTGTTCTGGGTTGATGCAATATCATTGAGCGCATGTAGCATTGTGTTATCAACTGCTCGCGCGTAGAACAGGAATTTTCCCGTGACTTGTTGTATGAACTTTATCTCCTCGTCCGATAGCGTGGTCGTGTCCTTGAGTTTTGCGTATTGTATTTTTTTGCCGTAGGCGGGGACGTCCGCACGTGAAGGGCCCGCGTACGTGCGTGTGGGCCTCACGTGTTCAAATTCCTTTAATGCTTGTTCCACGTAACCATCCATGGACAGTTGTACTTCACGTTTGTCGTAGTCCCAACGCAGGTGGACTCCCATGTATTGTTGTCTCGTCCAGTCGACTTTGAAGGTGTACTTGGCGCCGACGGCCTCGACTAGATGATCCACGTCCTCCTGTTGTGTGTATTTTATGCCAAAGTCATCCACGACTAGGGTGAAGCTGATGTCCCTCTCATCATGGAGGAATAGGCTTTCAGTATGGGGCGCCTTCCGGTAATCATAGAGTTGTAGGTGCGCCACTAGATAGTCATGTGCTATCTTGCCGCTTTGCTTTAGTCCATACCATGCCTTTTTGATGCGGGCGTAGACATAGTCTCCTTGTTTGAGCCCCTCTAGTTTGTATGCTACCCTGATACACGGGGGAATCATGTCCCACCTGAACTTCACGAATTCGGGTTCATCGAGTGTGGAGCATAAGTACATGTTGGATATGTCACCAGTACAGTACTTAGCCCCTGGGGTGGACACCACACTGTTCCAATGGGTTTTTATGGTTTCCATGCTTGCCGTTCGCGTGGACACCTCACCGTGGTACTCCAGTTGGTCTCCCCATGCTGTGATTCTTGTCCGGTAGGGATCGGCCTTTTCAGGGCGTATTGCAACCGTGTACCGGGGATATGTGACCTTCTTATGTATGGGCACATCACATTTCTTGATCCAATCCAATACATCCATCCCTTCGATGTGGTTGGGCTGGAAGCCTTGGAACAGCCGGCCGAACTCGTCTTCCCCTGACTTAAGCAATAATTCTTGTATTGTAGCTTTGGGGTGCTTGATGAGGTCGCGATAAGCTGCCCACTTGTTCAAGTCATCATCCCATATGGATCCCCCACACGCTAGTTGGGGTCTATATGGGGCGACCATTAGGCGTTGGGCCTGTTTTGGTACCGGGAAACGTACCGCGGCCCGTGGGTATGTCCTCATAAGTGCTTTGGGCTTATCTTTTGGTTTGGAGTAGTATTGGTCCGATTTGTAATCCCGCGAGATTTCGCCGTGAGTGTAGTCAGCTAGGTCTCCATCTGTGAACTTTACTTGGTAGTACTGGTTGTTATGGTCATAGCTCACTACTTCTCCTTCAAACCACCCCCTGTTGAACTTCTTCCGGATGATGGTTCCTATGGCCCAGGGGTGTCCTTGGCGGGCGCTACGCTGTTGGGCCGCTGGCACCCTTGGAGGTTCGCGAACGTTCAGGGGCTTAGCAATGGATTTTGTATTTGGCTTGTTTGACACCCTTGGAGGCTCGTGCACGTTCCCCGGAAGCTTATTGTCAGAGGTTGTTCTCGTATCGGGCTTATCTTGGGTTCTCCGCGACGCTACATTTAAGGGTTCCCGCGCCCCTATCTGTAGTAGGTCTTGTATATTCCGAAGGGCCTCATTTATTTGTGTTCCTTGCTCCGCATACGGGATTGGTGGATGGGGCTTATTGGTAACTTCCTTTAGATCTTGTAGAATCATAAGTAGTAGGTCCGTTGAGGAGGTTTCCGGCATATCTGTTTTGGGAAAGAAGGCCACTGTGTTGCTTACTCTAGTAGCTCGACTGGACTCCCCAATGCATGTGTAATTTCTGTAGTGTTTCAGGGCCAGATCGATGTAAAAACCTTGAGTGCCATGATCTTGCCATGCGCCTTGTTATTGGGCTCTATCAAGGATGATAACCCGACTACCCATAGGGGCTAAAGGGTGCTTGTTGTAGTCATATACCCCTCGTTGTAGCTCATAAGCTGATAATCTTGGTTGTGTGTGGGACCCCCGTAACGGATTGAGGGTAATGAGCGCTTGTGGTATTAACAGATCCCAATCATCCACAGGGAAGTCGTCGTCTACCCCGTTTAATCTGGATATGAAGTGGTTCTTGAATGTCTGTATAGCTCTTTCGGCATGGTTGAGGCGGTGGTCACCTGGCGACACTAGTTGCTAATCCAGGTTGTTTTTTGTGATGTAGGTGATCAGTTTCTTGGAGGTCTCATTATCCGTGCGCACTATTTTTGCGTGTACGTTGTCTTCCTTCATTCGCGTGTAGCACGCCATGAACCCACGTAATATATCTTCGCTCTTGCGTGACTGAATAGGCTCCACGTCAATATAGTTTGAGTCGTAGTCGTACATGAGGAACACGTACTGGTGTCCACGTCTTGACGTGACTGGATATCTGCCCGGTAGGTCCCACGCAATGAGTTCCTTCGGTTCGTTGTTCGACCCTGTACCGACGTGGTTGGCTGGTTGCATCTCAGACGTGGACACCACGTCTATGCTAATGTTAAGTATCTTCTTTTGGCCGCCTTGGGACCGCGCGGAGTTGGTCCCCCCGTTCCTCGTCTCCGTCGTTTTGGCGTTTGTCTTCGGACGCTTTGTACTCTGTACCCCCTGCCGTACCATATGGAGGTGCCCCATAGTGGTTTCCTCTGATGCTTGTAGGAATCGATTGACTCGTTGGGACGTCAGTCCTGGCCAGGTGGCGTAGGAGCCGCGGTCGATGGCTCGTACCCATGTTTCTTTGGTGGGGTAGCCTGCCGCTGCATGGTAAAATGCAATGAGTTTGGGGATGGCTTGAATCTGATATGCCCCCGCCCCCGTGTGTGTCTGTTTGTCTGAAATTGGGTGGGGGGGGGGGGAGGTCTGCCCCCCTTGGAGATTTAGCCGGCACCCTTGGAGATTTGTCTTTGTCTGCGTTTGTGGGAGTGTGCGTGGCCGTGTTTGCTGTATCTGTATTGGATTGATGTAGTGGGACCATGTAGAGGTCCTGGAGGGGGTCGCGCGTGCCTGTTAAGACCGTCTGGTTGGTGGGTCCGGTGACTGTTACATCTTGTTTTGTGAAGGTGACTCGGCAGCCATTGTTGCATAATTTTGGTACCGAGACTAGTGGGAGCTCTACCTTGTCAAATCTATGGCAGCCCCGCGCTGCGTGTGGGATCAACGGCATGTCGAGGGTATCGGTGGCCATGGAGTGCATCGTGCTGCCGTTTGGGCAGCCCACGACGAGGGCTCCTGGGGTATCTTGGTGTGCTCCACCCTGATATGATGTGGGCATGAAGTGATCTGTAGCGCCTGAATTGAGGGCTCCGTACCCTGGGGCCGGCGTGGGAGCGGTTAGCAAGGCGAAGGTAACGCGCTTGGCATTAGGTTTGGACCTGGGTTCGTAGTTGCTTGGAGGGGAACGTAAGATACTTAGTAATGACTTAGACTGGTGACTATTACTATGATTATGTATGTTATGTTGCTCCTCCCCACGCTGTCAGGCGGGAGCGTCGTGGGTCTTCCGGGTGACGGGGTGGCTCCACTTCATCCACTGGTCCTCGCGTTGGGTGGAGCCGCCCATTTTGTCGTGGAAGGTAGCCCCCACCTGGTGGTTGGGCTTGAAGCGAAAACAGTCTCCCCCATCGTGTGAGAGGTTGACACCGCATAAGTGGCACAGGTGTTTGTATTGTTTCCACTTGGACGGTGGCTTGTTGTTGTTGGCTTGAGGTGGTCGTCGGTTCCCGTTGTGGTTGCTTCGTTGATTGGTGGAAGGTGGCGTCTCTGCCTGTCCCTGCTGGCTAGCGATCAGTAGGCCCATTTGTCTGGTGAGGGCGGACAATGCGGATTCCAATTGTTGGTTGGACATAGTCAGTGTGGACGCCGCCGTCGCTGTTTCCGCGTGGAACTTCAGGTCCTGGCACACACCGGCCAGCGCGCGTTGGTTGTCCTCGATGATGGCGAAGCGTCGGTCATTCTGGATGTCCACCATGTTTGCTGAGCCGGTGGTGGCATGGTAGCTGCTGTATAACTCCTTCAGCCTACGTCCCCAAAAGTGTTTGTAGTGTGTCAACTCAACTTCTGGGTCTCGCGCGTCCAGGGTCACCTTGTGGGCATTCCATGCTTCCTCCACTCGTAGAAGGGTACTGTGGTCGTGTTTGCTCTTCTTGAACGCCAAGTAGGCGAGGTTGATTATCTGTGCGGCTGTCACCTTGGCTGTGGCTGGTAGGAGGTTGATCTGGTATTGGTACTTGGTGAGGATTCTGAAATATTCCTTGGGTCCCAAAGGGTTCGGGGTGTATTTCAGGTCCCTCATCTCCTTAGTTCAAATTGGAGGAGAACCTGGAATGACGTCCGCAATGAGGCCGTACATGAGTAATGATACAAATGCCTATGTGGAGCATCCAGTTTGCAGTGCTGTAACGAAGGCTTTTATTCCAGGACGAGACGACCCTGTATTACTAATGGTGTATTATGCTACTTACGTGACCAAGGATAAAGATCAAACAGATGGTGAATCACTACTGACAACCATTGATATGAGTGATCATGGAGTGTTGGTAAATGGAGTGCAACCACAGTTGAGCAAATGTGTGATTACGATCGGAACGACATTTCTACCATTTTCATACGATGACGAAAAAGTGTATTTTCATATTACCAAACCAACAGAAGGAGAAGTGGATACATTGGAAAGATTTGAGTTGAACAGCCCAGCACCACCAGATATGGAAAAATATCCAATGTTGAGAAGGAAGAGAGCAAGAGAAACATTCTAATTTGCAAAACTACCAATGCTGGAACTTTGAAAACGTTTTGCGATGCTACCAGAATTGACTGTATTGTAAACATTGGAAAACACTACACAACACTACGAAGAAATAGAAGAAGAAAACAGAGAGGTTCCCAGAAAACATGAAGACATCTCAAGGACACAACGGTGGGCAATTTTTCAGCGGCACCAAGACAAAACTATGGTCTTTTCATCCTCTGAAAACAGAATCACAATGTACCAATGCGCTACAAGATTACCTTCAAGAACATGGAGCACCAGATACTATCCTCAGTGATAATACACGGTCCAAAACTGGGGTCAAGTGGGCTCAAATTCTTCGAGAAAATATGATTAAGACCAGAACAAGTGAACCACATCACAGCCATCAGAACCTGTGTGAAGCCAAGTAGGGAAGATTGTCCAAGATGGTACAAAACAGTCTACGTATGTTTCAGGCGCCAATCAGTCTAGCGCATTGGTGTGCAAAATGGTGTGTGTCGGTTAACAATTTGGCAGCGCGCAAGTCCTTGAATTGGAAGGTACCCTTAGAATTGCACCAAGGTTGGACACCTGATATCTCCCATCCGAGATTTCATTTTTATGAACCAGTGTGGTATTTTGAGCCAAGATTCAAGAGCCCCAAAAACAACATGTTGAAAGGGAGATTTTTGGGTTTTGCTGAATCAACTGGTGATGCTATGACTTATTACATTCTGACAGAACCTGATAAAGCAAAACACAAACGACAAGTGCTGATGAGATCGGTTGTTCAAACGCAACGCAAAGAAATTGGTACTAAAGATGAATATGTAAATGATAACCCAGAAGCCGAGCAGTTTACTCTCTCTTTGACAGAGCACCAACAGACTATGGAAGATATCAAGAGCACTGATGAAGTCCCATTGTTATCTTCAGGGGGGAAATTTGCAGCAAGCTCTGAAGGAATGGAAAATTCAACCAGTACAAACCCGATGGAAGGCAGTGAAGAGAATGATAATGCAGTTTCAGGGGAGATTGATGAAGCTGAAGTTGATCTGGAAAACACTTTGGATATGAATTATTATTTTCCTTCTGAATCCGATTCGTTGAGAGTCTGATTCAAGGGCTTCTGACGAACAGCAACGCTGTGTTAGTGTGTTAGTAGACAAACGATTGTACTCTACGCGTGACAATTGTGGTTGGATACTTTCGGCAACGGATAATCAGACTACAGGCGAGACTAGGGAAACGCCAGATCTCCTCTTGCTGTGACTTATTCAGATTGCAGCGGGACAGACCTTAGAATGTAGATTACAGGTAGTTGGTAGCAACTAGTGTGAATTTTGGGATATAAATCAGTTGAATGTTAAAAGTATGAGATAAAGTGAAATCTTGCCGAAATGCAAGATATCTCTTTTATTGAGATGAATACGTTGCAACTGCTGTTGCGTAGTGCTGAGATTACTCGCTGATTATTTCCGTACATGTATTAGTCGTTGACCATATATATTTGTATGCATGTATATGTATTGTGTGAGAATCACATGCCAACGGTTTTCTTCTCTTGTTCCGTTAGGAAGACTCCATGAAATGTTTATCATTAAGATCAGGAATTGCTCCCGTAGCTCGTGTGATATTTTATGAAATCAGAGTTTGCTCACCGAAGAACAATGGCAATATCGTAAGACAGGGATTGCTCACCGTTTACGTGCGATGGGAATCGATGCGCCGTGGGAATTGATATGCCGTGGGAATCGATTACTTAGATGAATACGGGACTCATTGATTCATGCGCATAGGAAATCTACCCTTTGGTAGCTTTGGTACTTCTGGTCACGAAAGGAATTTAATACTCCCCATGTCTCCTTGTGAAGGGTCATCACGCTCTACATGATGCTTCCATCATCCCAAAGAAGGTTGCCGGTATTACCACAGAAGTGGAAGATGGGCCTGAGCAGTGGATACACAACTGAGTGACTCCAATGCTTGGTGAGAATGTCTGCACAGTTATCCTTACCTGGGATGTGCATCATTAAAATGAAACCTCTCGCTATCATGCTTCGTACGTAGTGAAACGATAGAATGTTATGACGCTTATGCAACCTTGCGTAAGGAAAGGTCGACGTTTGGATCATCTTTTCGTTGTCACCCCAGGAGTATGAGATATCATGGACTCGTGTTCCGAGGTATCGGAATGAGTGGCGTAGATCGACAATCTGTTCGATGCAAGTTCTTCCTGCAACAAATTCAGCTCCAAAGGTGGCTTTTTCCGTAGTAGACTGCTTCTTCGAGAACCACATCATGGGAGTCTTGTTCGCGAAATGAAGAATGCCGGTAACTGCCTTGCCACTGAGAATATCATGCATGAGGTTGGCATCATAGAAGTGTGTCAACACTACTGTCTTTCCAAGCGGTGCAGGAGCGTCGTCGGGTAGCTCTTCAGATTGCTCCCCATAGACGGTGTTGGACCAGTCGATGGTGTCGGGTTTAGTCAATATAAAATCGGGCGGTTCCACGCGGAATCTGATTTTAAAATGTCTAAACTTGGAGATATATCCATAGATACGTTTAGCACGTTCGAGATGCCCATCTCGTGGCTGAGCTCTGAAACTTGAGAGCGTCATCACGGCTGTTTGTACATCGAAACGGCCAATAGCGATAATCCATTGCAGTGAACCGATCATACTTTGGTATTTCTGTATACCGGTTTCTTCAAGGAAGGCTGAGGAGTCCAATTCAGGATGATCGTTCTCCGCGATGGGTGATTGGAACCTAGTGCTAGGTTTGCATCCGAACATTTGTTCGTAAGATGCTTCCATCTTTTCGATGAACTTTATGGGATTCATGCACAGAACACCATGTTCGTCGCGCTCAAATCCACAGCCTAAGTGAAAGTTCATAGGTCCGGATCCCTTCAATTTGAAGTTATATGGTGACGATTGCAATATCTTCAAGAAGGAATTGGGATCTGCCATGCAGAGACATAGGTCATCGACATATGTGCATATAAGCTCATATACACGTTCACCATGCTTGTTCGTTCCAGGTTTGAGGAATATTTCTGGTTCTGCGCGGGATCTTTCGAAGCCGAGTTCGATGAGGCAAGTCGCGAGTAAGTCTCCAAAGCACTTGCCTGAAGACCTGAGACCGTATAGGGCTTTGTAAATGATCAACAGGTGACCTTCCAGCGATCCGAATTCGGGACCTGCCTTGATGCATACTTTCTCGCAGGTGACTGCTTCTAAGTAGGCGTTACCTATGTCGGTGCCCCATGCTTCTAGATCGTTGAGTTCAGCTAGGAATAGGCACATACGTAGACCGCGAAGAGATACGACGCCTGCGTAAACACTGTGGATAGGGGCCTCAGTGAGATTACCGTTAGCAACAAGGCGAGCCTTGGTGGAGAATTACAAACGAAGTTTCGAATTATATTTTGTGATGGAGTATGGATGGGCGATTCGTAGTGTGGTATCCAATGGAAGTTGGTATTGGGTGGAAGAGTGTAATCAAATCGAGGATTGGATGTGAGAGATGGGTATTAATCGTTTGTGACTGTCGAGTGATTTGTATTTATCCGGGTCGTTTTTTCGTTCCAGATCGAATTTCCGTTCTGGTTTGTATACTTTTGTTCGGATCGAATTTTCGTTCCGGTTGTCTGTATTTGTGTGAGCTTTTGCTTTTGTTGCAAATTAAGATTGTGAGCTTTCCTATCCTTTCTCGGGATTTTGCTCATTCTGTATTTCTGTGGTTAAAGATTGCTTCCTGAGAATTTGGTGTTCTCTTTTCCTTTTGGATCTTTCCGATCTTCGTGATTTGGTGTTCTCATATCTTTGGATTTTCGTTTTTCGTGCGGGCAGATGCTTTTTACAATCTGTTCCTTCCGGGCAGATGCTCTTTGCAATCTGTTTCTTCCAATCTGTTTCACCACAGAATACTTCAGGCTCAATCTTCTGGCTCACTCATTCTTGTTTTCAATGAAAGATCAGTGTTCTCGAATATTGATTCCTTTCAACTGATGCCAACCTGGGCGATTCGTTCAGCTGAATCGTCCAGTGTCTTTTCCCTTGCTTGTTTTGCTGGATCTCGTATCCCGGTGGAGCCACCACCTTGGTTCGAGTCTTAGGCCTCTTCTTTCAAGGGAGGCCGCTCTGGTGTTGGTCTATTCCAGGGCTCCACAAGCAACTGCCCCTTTTACATCCTTGAGGGTTGATGCCGGTAGCTGATCAGGCTAATCCGGATTCTTTGTCTTTGAGCTCAACTGCGTTTCTCGGTGGAAACGCCATTCGTCCTCCACAGCTCGTAGAGTGCTGTGGGTCTGATAAACTAGAAAAAGTGTGTCATAACAAACAAACGCAATCGGTCTTACGATCGATTGATTTAGTGAGCAACCATTGTTACGGTTCGATCTTTGCAGATCGACAGGTTAATTACTCGTCGTATCATCGTGTCGTTTTACAGCATATTATCGTGTAATTCTCAGCATACAGAACACATGTAATTAAGACACAAAACACACGCAAAACCATCTTCGATCGGTCTTTTACCGTATAATTCACCGTGATATTCTCATTGAATATCACATGTGATTTTACCTTATTATGTAGAATTAGTACTAGGTTGTACGTAAATTTTAGGGCATGATAGTGTTTTAGAGTTGTTAATTCTTCGAAGAGTGAGCTGATGGGGAAATTCGGTAAAGAGACAAACCACATGGAAACGCCGACGATTATTCACTCAAGTTAAATAACCTTACGAATAAGGTTATTTGCCCTTGTGATTTTTCGTACAGTACGCGTTACAAGGTGAATTCTTTTCAAGATGCATGGGGCGTGGTATCTGGTTGTTTGTTGGATGCAGATGGAACGGTGTCATCGGCGGTGTCAGAATCAGCAGGTGAACCGTTAGGGAAAACTGAGCTGTTTGGTTTGGTAGACTCGTCAATGAGTTTATTCTGATTGGTATGCTCCCCATGTTTGAAAGCTGGAGCTTCTCCAGTGGCGTATATACGGGGTAAGGAATCCTTTGCGTTACGCCATTTGATGAAACCATCATGAGTAAATAGGCCCGCGCGTTTGTTACGTGACTCGGGTGTAAGAGCAGATCGAACACCGGACCGGTCTAGTAACTTGTTGGTAACTGGATCCCAGATGCAAAAGCAGAGTCCATTGCCAACATGTTCGGCGATGCCGACGAAATGACCTAGGCGTTCAGTAGATTTGGTACCGAAAGGAGAGTCATTGGTCTTGAAATACACAGGTTCAAACCAGAAGAAACTGGTGTATGCGCTGATGTCGCCAAGTGTACCTGTGGCAATGAAGATCGGCTGTTTATCGGACAGCGTAGGGTCAGAAATAATATTGAGGAGACCCGCGACGTATGTCATGCACAGTAACCACATGTGTGGTGGTGTGCCTGTACGATCCATGACGCGATTGACAATGCGTTTGAACGTTTGGTATCGTCGTTCGAATTGATTCTGGTGTTGATGGTACGGTTCACTTTGCCAGAGTCCAATCCATAACATTTTTAGGTAATCCATGACTTTCTTACTTGATTGATAGTTACCGTGGTCGCAACCCCATTTTCAAACAAAGTTCTGAAAGCAGGATAGGAAATCGCCGGTGGTACGCATTTCTTCAACGTGTATAATATGTGATTTGCGGCCAAAGAAGATCTGAGCAATCTTGGATCCACCATCAATTGCTGGGACATCTGAATAGACTGCATTGGACATAACATCGTCATTGAAGGGGCGAACGTTCATGGCCGGTTGAGGGGAATGAAACCATTTGAAAATGTTACCATCAGGGCTAACCGCTAACGAACCGTATTGGGTTGAGTTTTCAAAAGTAGCTTTGATGCGATCGGTGGAAACCCAACAAAAGAAAGGTTTCAGGGATAAGTAGTCATGTTCGTTGGGGTATCTTTCGCGGGGCGTAGCTGCAATGCGTGTAGTGTCATTGGCTGTACAATCTGTCGGAAACGCATTGACTGTTCCAGAGACTGCGGTTGGCGCGCAGCATGCGAGACGTTCTTGATGAGCGTAGTCGGTGGAAGTAAGCCAAAAGGAGCGATCGTTGTTCTTATGATCATCAATCGGAAGAAAGGGAGATCGGGTGGAATGGTTCGAATACGAGCTGAGGGATGTGACCGTGGAGGACCCGGGAGAAACAGAGATATCGAATCCTTCAAGGCAGCGTGGGTTCCCATATTCGTCGTAATCGGCATAAGGGAGTTGCTGTGGTTGGGGAGGATATTTCTGGAGAAATTGTTCATCCTTCGCACTGATCGTGGTATCGAGAACAGATGGGTCCCAATGTTTGTCGGACGTCATGATAACATGTGGTAGCGTGTCAAATTCGACAGTCGTATACTTTCGCATCGCAAGGTATGGTAAACCGTGTCGTATGCTAAGAGGCAGTGCATAGCCATCGGAGGTGGTGATGACCTGTCCTCCGCCTGCTTTGATGGACGTGTCGTCTACAGTGGAAAAATATGCTTCCATCTGGCCGGATGACAATATAGAAGGATGTCGTCCTGTATAGGCACATTCATTGAAAATGAGTATGACGGGGCCTCTGTTCGACATGGAATATGCTCCGCATGTAGCAATGGGAATATTTTGTACCTGATGATTGTTAATGCCGGTGACGTTAACATATCGTGGTGGGATATCCTTGGAGATGAGACACGCATCACGATGATGCAGCCATTTGCGCCGCGATCGACCATGGCAAAACCAGGGCTAGTAACCGTAGTTTTGTGTATACGGTATGTGTATGACGTTACGGGACCATCATTAGGAAAGGTGAGATCATCCTCGGGAGTATACCACTGGTGAAAATTGGCGGAATACGATGGTGTTCCGACAGGTATTTGGGTGGCACCGTCCTTTTTGTACTGAATGTCAGGGTTGTTTGAAAGGAATCGAGCTGGATGCGCGGGTGACAAGGAAGACTTGAGAGGTCGCTAGTCCTTAGACGAAGAGGTCGTGGATTTGTATACACCTAGGGATGCATGGAAAACGCCTCTACGATCATTCTCTACAGCAGGATGTAGGTCTGCTGCGGAATTGGCATGCTCATCCTTGGTCAAAGTATCGTCTTCTTGAAAAGATACCGAGTGTTCATGTTGGTATGCCTTCCGGGTAATGAGTTTAACACTGTTGGGGTCAGGTTGGTCCGTGTTAAGTAAGTCGCGTCGCAATGAGGCAACCACAATTTTCTTGCCTTCCGGAGAAAAACTGAGCCAACTCTTCATGTCCTGTCGTGACAAGGCCTTGCATATGTTTGTAGGCAACCTTGTGGTAGGGTCAGGGGTACGTCCAGCCTTAAACACAGCATAATCTTGATAGTCTCCTTCAAATTCGATGGGGAGAGCATAGTCATCATGGTTTTGGATCGAGTCAGAAGAAAAATCATGAACGTGTGCACGTACGGTCGACCGAGGAGCAGACATCGCAGACTGGGAATCAAGTCGAGTTGCTTCGAGTAAAAGCGTGATTTTAAGATCGTGGATAGCAGCGGCTTCAGCGACTGCATCTGTTACGGTGATATTCGTCCCACCTGGATCCTTGACTTTGGCAAACTGTTCGCTTAGCTGGAAGCTGGAATAGCATGCCTGACACAATGCTGATTTAACAGTATGGTACTCAAGGGGCTTGTTGGGAGGACGGAGCTTGTTGAGGTGATTCAATTCATCAAACCAATGTGTGATGAATTCCACTTTGGATTCCTTCCAATTGTTGAGGTTCAACTTGAGCAACGCTTGTAGCTGAGTCGAGTTGTCGTATACCTTTGCTTTTGATTGGCTATGAAGGTTTACGAAGTCGAAGTATGCCTTGCGTCCATCACGAGTGGTAGAATGACTGTGTACACATGATGCAGAAAGGTCACTCTTGAAGACTTCCAACATTAGTACCCAGAAGAAGGCACATTGTTTGACGTAGAGATCACGGGTGTAACCCACAAGCGTGGCTGGAGGCCAAGTTTCATCGAGGAATGTCTCTGTATCGATGTCGTATGGCTCGAGTTTAGCTTTGAAACCAACGAGCCAGTGTTCGAATCTCGAGTCATTCGTGAGGGGTGTAAAGGACTTTTCATCTCGTGCTTTTCGGCACCATGATTCGTACTTTACCTGCTGAGGGGACTTTTTGTTACTTCCCGCCGGAGGAGGTGGTGGGTTCAGAGCGGATTCGTTACGCATGCGTTGGGCACGCTCTTCGCGGAATGCCTGGAATTCTATGTATGTATATGACTTTACATCTTTCCAGTCCTTCTCGTCTTCTTCTAGGTCAACACCTTCTTCTTGTAGGTCAATAGCGAAATCCGCAAGTGCTTCTATGCTCCTTTGGATGGATCGAGGGATATGCGTTGCCAATCCTTGCTCCGTATAGGTAAGTTTGCGTGCAAAATCCGGTTCGATAAGTGCGTCGAGGAACGACTTCCACTCGCATAATCCGCCTTCTTTGAGAGCTAGGCACAACTTGCTAGTAATCTCACTTGTTACGTTGAGTAAGGATATGAGTATCTTTCTCATATCAGCATCGAAGCTGGGAAAGCGTTCGATAGTGGTGACTTCGGCGTCATTCTTCTCTTCGCCTCCAAGTGCATTGACGGGCATTACCGGTATGTTCGGCATCTGTGGTGGTTTGGAGCCTTGGAAAGAATTGCGTGGTGACTGAGAATGGGAACTGCTTCGTGTACGATGTGCAATGTGCATATGCCAGCGTAGGGATTGTGTTCAATGCCGTTCCTGTTCCTTCTTGTGTGCAAGCCTTCTTAGAGCTTGCGACTGTTAATCTATTATTTTCCTTCTGAATCCGATTCGTTGAGAGTCTGATTCAAGGGCTTCTGACGAACAGCAACGCTGTGTTAGTGTGTTAGTAGACAAACGATTGTACTCTACGCGTGACAATTGTGGTTGGATACTTTCGGCAACGGATAATCGGACTACAGGCGAGACTAGGGAAACGCCAGATCTCCTCTTGCTGTGACTTATTCAGATTGCAGCGGGACAGACCTTAGAATGTAGATTACAGGTAGTTGGTAGCAACTAGTGTGAATTTTGGGATATAAATCAGTTGAATGTTAAAAGTATGAGATAAAGTGAAATCTTGCCGAAATGCAAGATATCTCTTTTATTGAGATGAATACGTTGCAACTGCTGTTGCGTAGTGCTGAGATTACTCGCTGATTATTTCCGTACATGTATTAGTCGTTGACCATATATATTTGTATGCATGTATATGTATTGTGTGAGAATCACATGCCAACGGTTTTCTTCTCTTGTTCCGTTAGGAAGACTCCATGAAATGTTTATCATTAAGGTCAGGAATTGCTCCCGTAGCTCGTGTGATATTTTATGAAATCAGAGTTTGCTCACCGAAGAACAATGGCAATATCGTAAGACAGGGATTGCTCACTGTTTATGCGCGATGGGAATCGATGCGCCGTGGGAATTGATATGCCGTGGGAATCGATTACTTAGATGAATACGGGACTCATTGATTCATGCGCATAGGAAATCTACCCTTTGGTAGCTTTGGTACTTCTGGTCACGAAAGGAATTTAATATGAATGAAGAAATGTTACCAAGTGATATAGATGGATGCAACGATGCTGAAACTCATCAGGACATATTGGAAAGCACGGAAGTGAATTTGGATATGGACTTCAGGAAGATTTTGGATCACTTTTGGGAAATGGAATTTTGGTATTCAAAGCACAATATATTGATGAGTTGCAAGGAAACACAGTTTTAAATACTCCATTCCCACAGTTGAAGAAAGATCAACCACTGGCATGTGCAAAGTATATCAAGGAGTACATTGTTGAAAGCAGAAGAGGAAATAACAGACCGTTGAATGTATGGGCAGAGCAAGTAATAAAACAGCAGTTGGGGATCCTCAGAAGAATACAATTTATGAAGTCGTTAATATACAAGAGTGTTCAACGCGCAGTCAAGAAGAAACCATCCAGGAATCAAAGAATGGCAAAGAAGAAAAATTGTGAAAAGTTTGGACAGAAGATTCCAAATACTTATGAAGAATGTATGCAATTTGATGCTGAAGCTGGCAATACAAAATGGAAAGATTCAATTCAGAAAGAGATGGATAATTTGGAACGACTCAAATGTTTCAAATATCATTCAGCAGAAAAATAATTTCCAAAAGAAGAAGGCTGGCAACAAGCAAGACTACAGATGATCTGGGATATCAAGAGCGAAGATGGCAGATACAAGAGTCGATTGGTAGCAGGCGGTCACAGAGTTGACTCGAGTGAATACAACACATACTCCAGTCAAATCAACAGTCTATCTGTGTATTTACTATTCTTAATTGCACAACACCAACAACTGGACTTGATGACAGCAGACGTGGGAAATGCATTCCCAACTGCACCTGTTCAAGAAAAAGTATGGGTGTGGGCTGGAGATGAGTTTGGTGAAAAGAATGGATGTAAGGTAGAAATACAAAGGGCACTGTACGGGTTGGCAGGTAGTGGTAGAGCTTTTATGGATATTCTTGCTGACACACTCATGAATTTGGGTTTCCGACCGTCAAGAGCGGGTCAAGATTTATGGCTACAGAAAGAAGGAGAAGGGTACACGTATATTGGGACTCATGTCGATGATCTCATGGTGATAGGAAAGAAACCTCAAGATTGGATAGCCAGAATTGAACAAGAATTTGCACTGAGAAATGTTGAATCTGAACCACAATATTACCTTGGTACAAGCCTTACAAAAATCAAGGATGGAAGATTACTGATGAACTCTACCAAATATATCAGTGAGGTAATTCGGAAGTATCAAGAGAAATACTCAGTGACTCTCAAGAAAGAAAATCTGCCAATGAAAACTGATTGTCACCCAGAACTAGACGATTCACCAATGTTGAATCGGAGCCTCAGTATTATCTTGGTACAAGCCTCACAAGAATCAAGGACGGAAGGTTACTGATGAATTCTACAAATTATATCAGTGAAGTAATTCACAAGTATCAAGATAAGTACTCTGTGACTCTCAAGAAAGAAAATCTTCCAATGAAAACTGATTGTCATCCAGAACTTGACAATTCACCACTACTGACAGTAGCTGAACACAAGGAATTCCAACATATCATTGGTTTAGGACAAGGGCTAGTGTTATCTGGGAGAATCGACATTGCATTTGCAGTATCATCACTATCAAGATTTGCAGCTGGGCCAAGAGAAGGCCATTTGCAAATGTCTAGACACATCTTGGGAAATTTGAATAAATACAAGAAGAAAGGAATTCTAGTGGATTCAAGACCTTCAAGAATCAGTTCAAATGGTGACGTCAAACCCACGTATGAAGAATTTACACATCACTACAAGTACTACAAAGAAGAATTGGATCCAATGTTTCCTATGCCGCTTATCTCAGAAATGGATCTGAATATATTTTGTGATAGCGACCATGCGCATGATAACAACCGGTAAATTGTGTTGTTAACTGAAAACAAGATATAACCGTTACGTGCGGTTAACTATGAACAAATAAGAAAACAGATTGACGTGAATGAGATGCGCGGCGAAATTAACCACTAAGTACGAAGCTACGTGAAAGACGAAGGGCGACGAGATTAGATTACTGATGGATAGACACCCGGGCATATGAAGACCAATAGGATGATATAAGTGCTGAAGGAAGTCTACCACAGAAAACAAACTGATGGGCATGATGACAGAATAATGAGTCATGATCGAATGAATCGATCATTGATAGAAGAATTGGACACAGAGAAATATCACAAGAAAGTATCACATGAAAATTCAGAGGCGTAGGATCCGGTACTAAGTATGCTGATGATAGTTATGTGTAAATCAATGACATATGGGAAAATAGCAATGACACATGAAACGGATACACGAAGCCCAATTATGTTAGAAACAGACAAATGAGACATGTTTCTCCGACAAATTAACCGAGGAAAAATTTAGTTAATCTACAACGCGAGAATGCACGTGCAGTCTCGTATGGAGGATTGCTTAACACAGGATAGTATGTGCGTTCCGGTTAAGCGCTGGAAAAAACAGAAATAGATTAATTAACTCATAATCCGGAATTACAGTTGTTGATTAACAGTCGCAGCTTCATATGAAAACAAGATATCAAACATACCTACGAGTAGCGTACCTAGTGTGTCCGGGAGCCAAGAGCCGGGCGGGAGGATATCACTACCTCAGGGATGTTGTCGGCGAAAAATACGGACTGTTGTCGGCATCAAATTCGATCGGAAAAGCCGACAAAGCGAAACGACGACCGAGGTGCGATTATTTCGATGATCGAGTCTTAGAATCAAACGCACCTCCAATGCATGAAAATCCCTATGTGGTAAAAACGATATCACATAGGACTACAAACAAAAGACAGTAATCGGTTAGAAACAAGACATACCCAAAGACCTGACCAATAAGTGAACACTTGGAATCCATAAGTACATTCAAAAGAATATACTTGATATCCCGTGAGGAAATTACTTATTACAATCAAGAAAATCAATACCGATTCCAGATGGGCCTCATATCTAGCATATATACCACGAACAAGCATACGCCCCATTGAACAAAGTACTTAACAACGTGAATGACCGATACCACCGAATGACCGATACAGTAAGACCGATACGACGCTAATACAGTAACAGCAACAGAAGAATTGGTACGACGGTAAAGAAGACAGTAACAGATAACCGGGGAAGATCTCTACCATGTAAAATACAGCAGAGAGCCCCAATACAGTACGAAATACTCAGTAAAAATAAGAGTCTCTCTCAGAGCTCACTTCTCTTTAAATTTCAATTATCCAATACCTTACTGTCGATTTTTAGAGTAACAACAGGTTATAGAGCCCTTATACCTTCCACTAACAAGTGGATACCTTAAGCTACCTATCTCCGCCCCGTACAGCACCTCCACTGTCGGTTACAGCCAGAGTATACTTGGTACGGGACTCGCATCGCCGGGCTGTATCAATAGACCTCCCCCCGCCTCTTCCTTTCCTTCTCCTCCTTACTCGCGTATCAAGGGGTGTATACAGATCCTTCTACCAAGAATCTTCTTCTGTAATACACGACCAAGCATACGTATCAAGGGGTGTATCTACAGAACATTCTACCAAGAATCTCCTTCTGTAATACACATCTAACAAGGCCGACCGCTTGTTTCTCCGCCGAACGTCCCACGGTTAATTCTTTTGACAACAACGATCGTCGACAAGTACGATTGAACGGGCGCATCCCACGGTTAATTCTTTTTGACCACAACGATCGTCGACAAGTACGATCGGACGGGTGTATCCACAGATCCTTCTACCAAGAACCTTCCTCTGTAATCCACATCCAAGGATTACGATCGCGATTACGACGACTACGATCGAACGATCCCTCCGATATCGCCGACTAATTACACACATTCTTTCCATCGCTCGCACGATTACGATTGAACCGACAAGTAATCACATTGCATCATCGACAATTACGATTGATCAAACGATTCTAATCCACAGCCGGAACGACGACGACGCCAAGCTATAAATCATGCCGCCTGCACCTCCATTTGACTGGAATCAAATCCAGGACATTGCAATCCGATTTGGGACATTCAACACGAAAGGCAATGCCCACAAACATGAGGCCCTCAACGCCTCGTTCTACCATGCTCTAGAAGACACTGCTGGCTTATTCCTCACAGATGATGCTGACAGCGAAGGACCCAAGACGCTTGCTCCAGATCCAGTAACCATGCTCAAGGAAATTATTGTAAACGCAATCATGGATATCATTCCCCCCAAGGAACAAACTGAGATCAATAAGGGACACATATCCACCCTTTTTGCGGACGCTTGTCTATGGTATGTTGCTCCAGACAAAACACCGAAGAGAATCCGAAACAAACACTCAATGGACAAGGCAGGAACACTAGCCGTTGCGCAAGGACAAGAAACTCTCCTCATAGAGATCAGAGCAACCCACTGGGGCTTCAAATCAAATTGGGACGCAGTACATTTTGATGAAGTCTACGACACAAAAATCTACACCTTCCCTGAAGGAGACGACAACGATGAAAATACTCCAGCGCCGGCAACAGGCACCGACATGCAGCAATTGACCACTCTACTCCAGCAACTGGTCGACAACAGCAACACCAATAACAATAACCATAACAGTGCCGGCGCCAACCACCAAGCGCCACTCGACTTACCATGGAACCCAGCAACCTTACCGCCACCTGTCAAGGACCGATACTACAAGAAAGATGAATTCCTCACCAGAGATGATATGAAGGACTTCTCAATCACCTACACCGACTCATCCGGAAATGAAACGGTCATCAGGCAAAACTACTACCTACACAACCTAGGCAGCGGGAGAAATGACCAACGTCTGATCACTAGAAGTGGTGATTGTTTTGATCTGACCAGAGCCTCTGACAAGTCCAAGGAAGCTGCTAGAGACAAACTGTTCCTCTCAGGATTCCCACAACTAAAGGACGCAACGGACCCCCAGGTTAGAAAATGGTACAGAGAAATCACAGCTCATTCCCAGCAACATCATATTTATGTGCACCCATACTATCTATTCAGACGTGAAGCTGATCACCTCAGAGGATTCACAATTGGTGATGACCTTCCGCACGACCTACCTTCAAGATATGAATTGGCTATCAATGAATGGGGAAATCTCATTTACACAGCACTGAGAACTGATAAAATCATCCCTGATTCATGTGCAAGTATGAAGGCCACTATTCAGAGCTTTGAAGGCGGACAGGGATATGAAGCGCTCTACACGATTATTGCTCAAACACATCCCAACTCAAAAAGGCCATCCAATGCCAGCAGAATGGTCAGAAACCCTCCCAACCAAAATGCAAATGAATCTCTTGAAGAATACTACTTCCGGTACAAGGATTATCTGAGACTTAGAGTGTTCCTCCAAAACCAACCCAGCACTATCAGTTCAACAGAAGAAGTCAGCAATCTTATTGCAGGAACCACCCTCTCAGAAGAGCTCTTCAAAAAGACAGAAGATGAACGCGACTCTGATGATCAATTCAAAAGAGACAAATACAAGGCAGGTAGGCTTCTACAAACCCTCCAAACCTATGAACAAGAGATCAAGGCTGAACAAAAGTACAAGAGGAACACCTCCAGATCAATCCAGCCCAAGCAATTGCCTGTCTCAGGTACCAGACCGGGTCACCAGCGCAATGATAGATTTCAAAAACGCGCTAGCAACAGCACTGTTAGGACACCTTCTACCTTGACCTCTCACTCAATCAGCCTGATTGAATCACTTGGCTACCCGGAGATGGACGAAGAATCTGACGATCCCTTCCTCCACCAAGCATACTGCAATGCCATCACGGCATTCGATAAGCAACCTAGTCTTTTTGACACATCCAGAAAATGTATCGTTTGCCACATGTCCGGTCACAATTTTGATAATTGTCCTGCATTGCAAGATATTGAGTCCCTGAAGAAACATAGGATTGCTGCGGCTGTTTTTCTGAACAAATCCAATAAACAGACCCAACAACTCTTGGATTCCACCCAGCAAATCTCACAGATCAACATTGGTAATGAAGATCAAGATGAGGTTTCACCTGATGCTGCAGTAGAAGGACAAAATTTTTGCAATGGCCAAGAATAGAAAGTCTTTCTTGGAGCCATACTATGACATCACCTCAAGATGATCCTCAAGGATTTGACAACGCCACAGCGCCTCAAGTGAGCAGCTTATGCCCCTCCTTGGACTCCAGCAGTGCCAGCTCCTACGAATCTGTCATAATTGGTGCCGTCAACCTCCTTCCCAAGGACAGCTTCCAGTCATCAATCCCCATTGATGTCTACTGTGACATGGAATCACTCAGGGCTACATCCCCTACATTGGAATCACACCTGAAGACCAATGAGGATCCCAATTTTGATAGGGACAACCCTACGCCAGTTGATACATACAATGTGCAATCCCTCGTCCCACCGGACCCTATTGCAGCTACAGCCTACTTCCAACAGGGTGTCCGGGCTCAGATTGACACCGGTGCAAAGGTTTCCTGCACAAACCTCAAACACATCCTGCACGGTTACAAACCTTACACCAAGATAAGAAAATGTCCTGTCAGGCTTACAGCAGCAATAGGAGGCACAGCAGCTACCTGCATCCCTGAAGGCTCAGGATATTTGCATATCCCAGCACCGAATCACATTGGATATATCAAAGTCTTCTTCTACTATTCTCCCTCCCTGTCAACAACATTACTGAGTGAGAACGATCTCTGTGGAATGACATCCCGTATGCGATGTCAGTTCAGTGGACAGTCCATCCATAAATCATTCACTGAGAACCTTGACTCATCTGCTTCACAAAATGGCAACCTCACCATTATTTGTCATCACAAGCAGAACACTGCCTGCAGCATTGTCCTCCATGGGAGCATCATTGATGGTCAATGCTATACACACCCAGTACTGATCCCAGACGTTGATATTGCCTCTCCATATGCCAATTGTGCAACATCGTCCGCCTATGCCTTAGCGACTGACATGCAGTTCAAGGAAGCTTGTGAACTGGCCTCCAATGAAGCAATTAGCAACTACAGGTATGATATATACACAAACCTTGTCAATCTGCAGACATACACTGACGCAGCGAAAGCTCAGTCTGATACCAGTGACATGCCAAGGTTTGATGCCAAACTGTTTTTCACCAAGATTGTGGAAAAAAATATCCCAATCCAAGCCATCAAAACCAAGACATCGAAACTCCTGTGGCACCAAAGGTTGGGACACCCATGCGATGATTTTCTGTATCAAGCTCATAAGCACATCATTGGAGTCCCAAAGTTCAAACGGCAAACCAGTATTCTTGACCAATGTCCAACTTGCATACAATGTAAGCAAACCAAAACACCTGCTGGCTCACATTCCACACGCAAGGCCACACAACCGTTTCAGGGTTTATCTATTGATTTTGCATTCTCAGGTACCAAATCCTCCAACAGCAAACGCAAGCGCGATTATGAAGGCATTCATGGAGAAACTGCTTGGATTCTCATCACAGACCACTATACTGGTATGAAATATGGAGACACGCGAATCTCTAAAGCAGCGCCACTACACTGGTTAGAGCATTTCTTCGCCCAGCACAACCCAACTTGTGCCGACAAGTATGTTTCGGTTGATCAAGGTGGAGAACTCTATCACAATCCTGACATCAGAAACCTATTCTCTGCATTTGGATATTCAATTTTCCCCACTGGCGCGGACACTTCACACCAGAATGGTACAGTTGAAAGAGCACACCGAACTCTTGCTAACTCCATGAGGACAATGCTGTCTGGTGCTAATTTGCCCATCAAGTTCTGGCCCTTTGCTTTCTACCATGCACTTCGGTTGTCCAATGCATTCCCTGAAGGCAATCAACTACATTCGCCATTGGAATTGGCAACTGGCCGTAAGGAAAACCTTGCTGATTTCCGAACCTTTGGTTGTAGAGTTTGGGTTCGACCTCCAGGCAAGTGATCCATTAAACTCAAACCCAATGCACGCAAAGGCATCTTCCTGGGTTTTGTCCCATACACTACCAGAAACATCCTTTGGTATGATACTGAGACCCACCGCGTCAAAATAGCCACCCATGTCAGGTTTGATGAAGGAATGAATGATCTCCCACTTGCAGACCTCCCCACTAATGTCAAGCACCTGCTCCGGACTGATGACAACACTCCACTTCCTGCAGAACCCCGTGAGGTGTCATCTAGTGAATTCCACTTCTCCATCTCCCCCTTTGCGGATCTCACAAATCTCAGACTCACTGTCTCCCCATCTTGTGCTGATCCAGCCTTTGGTCTTCGATATGCCACTGACTCACTGATTGGCAGAGCTTACATCACGGATATCATTCCAAACAGTCCTGCCTCCAAGCTTTTCTCCTCCCGTAAGAAGACTCTCTCCAAGCTCAGAGGCGCCTATATTGTATCTATCAATCACAATCGTGTCTTTACTGCTGCTGATGTTACCACAGCCTTACAGAACTCCCACGATCGAGGGGTGCGGGATTCTTCAATAGATACACCAATTACCTTTGCACTTGAAGAAAAATTATCTATGAAGGAGGTCAGGAAACACTCAAATGAATATGGTTTATTTGCTCCCAATACCTCCTGGAAGGAACCCACTGCTGAAGAAGATCCACCATTCTTGGACCGGATTTCATCAATCAAAGCTATCCAGCGCATTGGTACCAAATACAAGCAGCTGATACAATCAAGAATCAACCAGGTCGATAGCACTGAAGCACTCCATGCCTCCATCCAAAAACACTTGGCACCAACTGAAGACGACATGGATGTTGTCATTCCTACTATTGACATTGCATCCCTCCGAGCTATCACCAAGCTTCATAAACCAGGAAATCAAGCATTACCACTAGATGCAGATTCACTACCAACTGAAGAGATTGAACTCTTAATCAAGGCCATCAATTCCAAGGCAACTACACCTGAAGAACAAGCACTAGGGCACTTCACTCGAAGGAATCTCAAGCCTTTATCTACATGGCCTGAATGGCAAGCTGGGGAGCGAAAACAGCTTGATCAGTTTGAGGATTTGGAAATGTTTGGATCACCAATTCAATATCCTAAGGACCCCGATGCTATCATCCTCAGACCTCACTGGCAATACAGTGTGAAACGAAATGGCGTCAGAAGAGCCAGACAATGTTGCAATGGAAGCAAATATGCAGCGCCAACCCTGCATGCCATAGCAATGTCATACTCATCATGTGTTGAACATCCTATTCAAAGGTTATTCTTTGCTATTGCTGCAAGCCTCAATCTCAAAGTTTATGGGGGGGACGCGGCTGACGCATATGCCCATTCTCCAGGGCCCAACATTCCTACCTACATGACTATTGACGATGCATATGCAGAATGGTACAGACACAAGCATGACAAGGACATAGACAGACAATTGGTGCTCCCAGTCCTTCGAGCACTTCAAGGCCATCCAGAATCTGGAAGACTTTGGGAAACACACATCAACAAAATATTGAAAGGCCCTGATCTCAACTTCAAAACCACCACACATGACAGGACGATCTATACAACAGTCTTCGAGGGTGAAACGGTCTACATGTTGAGACAAGTTGATGATTTTGCACTAGCTTGTACATCAGAATCCATATCTGACAAGATCTATGACATTATAGGTGCAAGGCTCAAACTACCAAAGGAAGACGTGATCCCCTTTACAAAATTGGGATTGCTCGAGGACTTCAACGGAATTGACGTCAAACAAACAGCTGATTACATTGAACTGTCCTGCGCCAATTACATCGACCGGATCATGACATCCCATGGTTGGGAGACTGATTCTAAGATGAAACCCCACTCCAAGCCATCAGCGCCGTTATCAACTGAAGTACTGAGCCAACTGCAATCACATACGAATGGACCATTGGAAGGCACCAAGGAACACGCTGCATTACAATCCACATCGGGGTTCTCCTACAGAACACTCTTGGGTGAAATGATGTTTGCATATGTGAGCTGCCGGCCAGACATTGGCTATGCAGTGACCCTGATGTCAAAATACAGCTCCAATCCCACTGCATTCCACTATTCCAGTCTGAAGAACATCGCTCGATATCTCAGAACAACCCGATCCTGGGGTATTAGATTCTATAGACCGAATGCAGAACCATCTCTTCCATTAGGAGAACCATATAATGATGTAGTCCAAGATGGATCACTCCCAGAATACCCTGCAGATATCAAGCATAGCAAGTTGATGTGTTTTGTTGATGCAGCATATGGAAATGATCCAAAACATCGCAGGTCCACCACAGGATATGTGTTCACTTATGCGGGTGGAGCAATTGTTTACAGATCCAAAGCGCAATCACTCACTGCACAGAGTTCTACAGAAGCAGAATTCATTGCTGCAGTCACAGCGGCCAAAACAGCCAGATACCTCAGATTCGTACTCGAAGAATTAGGATTTGCCCAAGCTGGTCCAACCCCTATCTATGAAGACAATGCATCGGCAATTGAGATCATCAATGCTCAGAAGCCAACTGAAAGAACCAGACATATTGAAATCAGGTTCTTTGCAATTCAAGCTTGGAAAGAAAATGGTGAAATCAAGATGATTCATATTCCTGGAGTTATCAACCCGGCTGATGATCTAACCAAACCATTGGGATGGATCTTGCACGCCCGACACGCAAGATACATCATGGGACACTACCCAGGTTAAATCATTCCATTGGATTGCTTCGATTGACAACCGGATTAGACTATTCGATGACCATCTTCGATCGATCTTAATACAATCAACGTTGCTCAAGTTGGCTCCTCAATTTGACTTGACCCAAACGTTCGATCCCGATCTGTCTATCGATACAATTCAAGATGATATACTCCGACAGTAATCCAATACAACACGCAGAGTATTGGATCAAGGGGTGTGTTGTCGGCGAAAAATACGGACTGTTGTCGGCATCAAATTCGATCGGAAAAGCCGACAAAGCGAAACGACGACCGAGGTGCGATTATTTCGATGATCGAGTCTTAGAATCAAACGCACCTCCAATGCATGAAAATCCCTATGTGGTAAAAACGATATCACATAGGACTACAAACAAAAGACAGTAATCGGTTAGAAACAAGACATACCCAAAGACCTGACCAATAAGTGAACACTTGGAATCCATAAGTACATTCAAAAGAATATACTTGATATCCCGTGAGGAAATTACTTATTACAATCAAGAAAATCAATACCGATTCCAGATGGGCCTCATATCTAGCATATATACCACGAACAAGCATACGCCCCATTGAACAAAGTACTTAACAACGTGAATGACCGATACCACCGAATGACCGATACAGTAAGACCGATACGACGCTAATACAGCAACAGCAACAGAAGAATCGGTACGACGGTAAAGAAGACAGTAACAGATAACCGGGGAAGATCTCTACCATGTAAAATACAGCAGAGAGCCCCAATACAGTACGAAATACTCAGTAAAAATAAGAGTCTCTCTCAGAGCTCACTTCTCTTTAAATTTCAATTATCCAATACCTTACGGTCGATTTTTAGAGTAACAACAAGGGACACCACAGAAAATACATTCAATGGACCGATACTAGTGTTAGCCAAGATTATCAAGAACGTGATGGCATCAGCGGCAGACGCTTGAAGTAGCATCATTATTCCTGAATGCGAGGGAGGCGTTGCCAATCCGGCAATGCCTAATCGAACTAGGCCACCCACAACCAGCGACCCCGTTAAAAACAGCGTCCGAGAACTGTTTCTCTACCCCCCGCAGGCTATCGCACGGTATTTTTAAATTTCTTGACCCTATTATTAAAATTTCCTTTCTTTTTAGGTCGCGTGTCTACTAAAAAACCTCGCGCGTCGCACACCTTTACTTTTCATACAATCTCTCGTCACTCCTCAAATAAAATAACTATTTTAGGGTTAAGGATATCATATTCTTTTTGTGACAAGCACTATTTTGTGTAAAACTTATGCACGAATGATTTTTTTCATCTTCTCAACTTTTCTGTTGACTGTACTGTGCACTACTAAACATATTGTACGAGGAATGTTGCAATCATCACTAAGTAGTAATGCGTTTACTGTACGGACCATTTTTGCAATCAAAGTATGGTAGTAAGGAAATCTACCGTACAAGAAAACACATCACACACAAAATAATCCATTTAATTTTTTCCTTTCAACGATTCATCTTTCTGACCTCCGTCCTTTCCACCCATTTTACTGATATTTTCCTTCAAACAACTCCGCAACATCATGCCTCCTGTTATCAAAATCCCTCTTCTATTCTACTGCCGTGGTTGCTAGGATAAGAAAGGGAAAAAATCCAAGAGTTTTAAAGGATACAAATCTGGGTCAAAAGAGTGCAATACCTTGAAATATGTCTCGTGCGGCCTAAGAAAACATCTCAACTACAATATTCAATGCTACAACTTATACAAAAGTGATGGTCTAATTAAACGAAAGATCTCTAACTTCTCCACCTCTGTCAAAGTGCAGCCTACCTTGCCGTCTGTTCAACATTCTCCTTCAGATTTTGGGATGACTATGACACAAAACGGCCCATCTGTTCCCCCTTCCAATCTCTCCCACCACACCGTCACAAGTCAATCAGCCACGGGTCTTCATTCTGTTCTAAACCAACAGATTGTACATGATGTCTTTTTACCGCCAATGGATCGGAACGCCATTGAATCTCACATGGCTGTTTCTGCTGTTCAAGATGAAGATGCATTCCCGCTGAATAATGATATCGACAATTCTGATGACGAGGATGATGATGTCAATGACGTAAACAAAAATAACGATAACAATTCTACCAACAACATAGATTGTGGAGACAACGAAGAAGATCACACTAATGGTGCTGATGTTAACATTGCTACTGCTCAGCCAGCCCCTCCACCACCATCTTTTCATGAAATCATTAATCTGAATGAAAGAGAGGAGGCATTTCAAAGCCACACAAAACTGCCGCCGCCCCCTCATCTTCTTGCTGAATTGGAACTCATGAATTTAATGGCCCGACATAAATTGCCACTGAACACATTCAAATCCATTTTCCAGTGGGCAAAGAAAAGTCAAATCAGACCGCGTTTTGATTTTTGCGATGCCAAAATTAGATCTCGGAAAGCAATTTTTGACAATCTCCAATCCAATCTGGGTCTCTCCGATATGAAATTTCATCCTCATATACTGAATTGGTTACCTGATAATAAGCCCACTCAGGTGTATGTCCGTTCTTTTAAGGATGCCATTTATTCTCTTCTTTCTTACCAGTAGCTAATGATAGAAGAAAACCTCTCATTTCCCGACTATTCCACCCCTCTATCTCCTGACAATAATCCTGAGTTGAATCCTCATTCCGTAATCTCAGAATTGCATCACGGCTCGTGGTGGAAATCTTCTTGGAAAGAAATTTGCAATCCCAATTTGCAAGAAATTCTTGTTCCTATTATATTTTACATGGACGGCATATCATTGGATGCGCACAGATGACTTACGCTTACGCCGTTGAACATGACACTTGGTATCTTTAATGTGGAGACCCGCGCTCAACCTGAAGCATGGACAACTAATTACTTCCATCCTGACCCCAAATGGGAGTCAACCAGACACTCTCGTCCTGCCACTTCGAAGGAAAAAAATTCAGAATCTTCACAATGGTTTGGAAGTAGCATTTTGTTCCTTTAAAGCCGCGTGTAACAAAGATGGTGGTATCAAATGGAATTATCTTCCGTACGCAAATCAACAGTGGAATGTAAAAATGAAATTTGCCATTGCCTATGTTATTGGCGACACAGAACTTCATGATAAATTGTGTGGAAAATATGGCTCCTTCAATAAGGGTGGCATGCGGATGTGCCGTCACTGCAACTGTTATTCTCCGAACATAAACATTCCTTCTGTTCAACCTGCAACAAAGAATTGGTTGCCTGTCGATTTCCATTGTTTTCCTGGCACTGATCCAAACGATATCAATAAGAACTTCAAAAACAACTCTCATCATAACATCAGGAATGTATTTCATGATTTATGCTTTGGTACCAATCAGAACAACTGTTAATGTTTGCACATGCACCAGCTTGGCACTGCCAAACGTGCCGTCGAGTCAATTGAATTGTTGCTCCGCGGAAGTGTTCCATGCGTTTATGCCCCCAATTTGAATCACGGTGTAGCTGTTGCTAACAGTATTGGTCATATAGCACAACGGTACGGTGGTTTGTTATCACGCCAGTCTGATAGAGATTTTCCTCGCACCAAATTTGGGACTCAGCTTTTATCAACCACAAAGAAAGAAGGGCATGATTTCTCTGGAATGCTTATTTCTCTTCTGATTGCTATGGTTGCCAAATTTGGATCTGACATTATTGGTTACCATCGTTTTGTAAAGAAACAGATAGAGGTAATTCAGCTCATTCTATCAATGGAAGAATTTCTTAAACACGGTCGAATGAAAAATGCTTCCTTAAAGAATCTCCCAAAAACAATCGTGCACTTTATCAATTGTATAAACTCAACATGTCACAGGAAAGGGATGGGAACAAAACTAATCAAGAATCACCTGTACTTTCACCTACCAGATTATATCTCTTTATGGGGAAGCCCCGCAGGGTGGGATAGTGCTCCTAATGAGTCTCACCACAAAACTGAGATTAAAGCTCCTTCCAAGAACACGCAAGGTAATGCTGTATCACTAATCAATCAAACGGCCAAGTGAAAGTCAGAGAAAATGATGCTAAGCCAGGCAACATATCACTACAACTTGAATCCGCCTGACCCTCCTCCAATTGAACGCCCTGATGGTGATGGTTCTCATTTTCAAATAATGAGAACCAAGAATGGGGAATCAACAATGAAGTGGCTTCATTCTATGAACAAAAGCAAACCATTTTTTCCTTCTGACATACTTGACTTTGTTTGTGATTCTGTGCTACCTTTATTGGAGAATCCTTTGCACATTTGTGGAGTTACAGAGCACAATCGTTTGGATGTTGCTTGTGGGTCTAATTTTATATTTTGCTTGCATCCTTCATATAGATCGGACAGTTCTCTGCTCAACTTCGTATGGATGGATTGGTGTTTGATGAAATTGGACTTTGATTTGAATAACAATCCAAATCTCATACCGTGCCATCTGCTATGCTTTTTAACTGTACAGAATTTGAAGCAGCCATACAGTAGTATTGGTGGCTATCCAATTGATACAAACGGAATGTATGCTGTGGCTCGTTGGTTTCAAGATGAGCCAAAGAAAACAGCTTCTGAATTTGTCAAACATGGGCGCCTGATGAATGCTCTGTACCTATTTCATGTCGACACTATCCATTCCGAGCTGGCAGTTGTCCCAGAGCAAGGAATAGATGGCTGCATAACCAATTGTGATTGGCTCGTGATATCTAATCGTATCTTGTGGCTTGATTTCTTTGAAAGCAAAAATGCTGCTACACCACCGTCTTACGAATGTTTGTACAACGCATGCACACTACAGGACAACATCCAGTTGGAACTGTTTGAGATGGCATTGAATGATAACAAATCCAGTGATCATCTATCCAGTTCAGAGAGCGATAGTTTGGACAGCAGTTCCAATTGAGTAGCAAGGGTGAATGTAAAGGCTAACTTTAAATTATTGTTTAATATTATTATAGAGGCTTAGCTCTAAGCACAGTTTTGCGAGATACATACGCACTCATAATATAACACCTTTCGAATTTGGGATTCGAACAGCTATGTAATACTAATGGATTGAAGAATAGAGTATCTCCCGACCTCAATGGAACTTTCACTCCAAAAGTGGGGAAGACAAAATAATAAATCACCTCGTCAGCAGACACTTCCGCTGGAGCAATGACTGTCAAACAACTGTAGTACATATCATCATCTACATGGCATTGAGAATGGTAATTTTGACCGATCAAAAATGCTAATGCCTGCTGCCCAATCGCATTTAGCTTTGTACGAGACAGAATCTGAGACAACACATCCATTTCCTCCTCAACAAATGGTTCCACGTCAAATAAACTATTATGCATATGCTTCAAAATTTCAACTGTTGTCTCTTCTAGCTCTAGTTTCATGCTGGGATCCACATGACTTTTGAATACATACACACCATTATTGGAATCCAATCGTTCTGGTCAAATTCCAATGATAGCATAATCATCATTGATACTGCCCTGCTTCTTACCTCTCTGCACTTTTGGTTTTGATCCAACAATAGCAGGAGCAAATTCTCTCAACAGTTGGATATTATTCTTGGAAGCCAGGTGTCGTTCCGCTAAACGTCGTGAAACTTTTGCAAAAATGCGGAACGATGGTTTATAATTGTCAACTGCGAGAATATGCTCATCTTTCGTACTATCCAACGTCTCGAAATTGTGGATAGACAATGCCTGTGCCGGTTGATACTTCTTCTTTCTTCCTATTTGGCCACCCCAATTTGTTTCCATGTATTTACCTGCCACCACAGTTGACCGGTATTTGTTTTTCAGCGCTATTGTCTTGACAGGTTTGTCAATTGGCTTGTTTACCCTCTTCCTCTCTGGTTTTATCTGCGACAATTGTTTATAAGTCTCATGGCTGTTCGACACTGGTGCTGCAATGGTCAGAAAATTTGAAGATATTCTCTGTTTCTGTCTTTTCTCATGTTTCCTCTTTACTTTTTGCTTCTTTTCTCATGCTGACAATTGCTTTTGATTTGTTGTGGTTGGTTTCATTGTTGTTGGAGACGTCATTGGTGGCAACGCGTCGGCAGCGACAAGGAACAATTGAATCAAACCGAACCGAATCAAAGGACGCGATTCAAATAATCAACCAAATAGATGTTGCTGTTGCTCTTGCTGTGCCGCTGAATCAATGGTGCTGTTGTTGAGACGAATTGCCGTTGGATGACTACGATGAATCAAATTGCCGCTCTTGCTTTCTTGTGGTTTGATCGTTCCCGGTTGCGGTTGTTGCTCTTGCTTTGTGGTTCAATCGTTCCCGGTTGCGGTTGTTGCTCTTGCTGTTGCTTTGCGGTTCGATTGTTCCCAGTGGCTATTGCTGTTGCTCTCGATGTTGCTCTCGCTGTTGCTCTTGCTTTGCGGCTCAATTGTTCCTGGTAGCTGTTGTTGCTCTCGCTGCTGCTCTTGCTTTCCGCTTCGATTGTTCCCGGTTGCAGTTCGTTTGATCGTTCCCGGTTGCGGCTGTTGCTCTCTCTCGCTTTGCCTGTTGCTTTTGCTCTTGCTCTTGCTTTCCGCTTTGCTGTTGTTGCTCTCGCTGTTGCTCTCGCGGTTCGATCATTCCCGGTTGCGGCTGTTGCTCTCGCTGTTGCTCTCGCTGTGTCTCTCTCGGTTCGAACGTTCCCGGTTGCAGCTGATGCTCTCGCTGTTGCTCTGGCAGTTGCTGTTGCTGTGGCTCTCTCGGTTCGAACGTTCACGGTTTCTGTTGTTGCTCTTGCTGTGGCTCTTGGTTTCCGATTTGATCGTTCCCGGTTGTTGCTCTTGCTGTTGCTCTCGCTGTTGCTCTCACGATGCAGCTCGATTGTTCCTGGTTGCTGTTGCTCTCGCTGTTGCGGTGGAGGAGCGATTCGATGCAGACAATTCGTTGTCGTTGTTACCTAGGGGTATTGCTGTTGCTGCTGCTGCTGTTGTTGTTGTTGCTGTTGCGAGCGTTGGTGGAGCGCCGGTGGAGGAGGAGGAGCGATTTGATGCCGACGATTCGTTGATTCATCGATTCGTTGCCGGATGAATCCCACTGATTGATTCGTTGCCGTTCCTATTCGAATTCGTTGATTTTTGCCGCCGTTGGTGGAGCGCTGGTGGAGGAGGAGCAATTCGATGCCGCTGATTTGTTTACAAATGATTGGCCCGCTACCGCTGTTGGTGGAGCGCCAGTGGAGGAGGAGCGATTCAATGCCGACGATTCATTCATTTGTTGATTCGTTGCCAGATGAATCCCACTGATCGATTCGTTGCCGTTCCTATTCAAATAATATATGATAATTGAACAAAATGGTTGAGTATCTATTGATGTACTAAATAGAGTAAATAATAAAAACAGAATAATATAATGTACATGCCAATCGATTCGGAATTATCACCAACCGGGAAAATTCCCCGCATCTTCAGGGAAGAATGGATGGTTGCTTCCGATTCGATGGTTGCTTCTGATCCGTTGCTTCCAATCCGTTGGTTTTGATTCGTTGCTTCCGATCCGGTCCTATGAAAATAAGAAGAAAAACAGAGAGGAAATACATTATCAGTAATGCCGGTGGAGTGGAAGACCAATCAATTGCCGTTGCCGTTGCCGTTGTTGCCTATCTCTCTCATTCTTACCTTTGCTTGTTCCGACGTTCCGACAATCGTCCCGATGAAATTGTTGTTGTTGCTGCTGCCGTAGACTTGCAGAATTCTTACTCCTCTGTCACGAAAAACAGTATCTTGTTCCTGTTGATATAGAGGCAAGGGATGATGCAGGTTTATTGCTTCTTTCAAGACATTTATGTTTGGGTCACGAATCCGAACAACAATATCTATCCAGCAATTCCCCTTCTCGTCCAATGGTAACTACTTCTTTTCCAGTACAAGGCTGTTATTTCTGACTAAAATATATGACAACAGATCCTCCGGCTCTGTTAAAGAGGTTTTGGATCAAACGTTCTCGGACGGAGTGTTGATTGCAAGAACCAACACCCTAGTCAAATAAGTTGGATGTAAGATTATGAAGGGAAAGAGTATTTTTTTCGTGAGGTAGAAAAAGTGATTTTTTTGTCGCGAGGTAGAAAAGAAAATTACTGTGTGTGTGTGAGAGAGAATTTTTTTTTTCGGGAGGTAGAAAAAAAAAATCTTCGATGGATCGATACGTACAATACCATCTAGGATACTTCAACTTCTGTAGAATTCTACATGGTTTTTGTACTTTTTGTACTAGTGTAGATTTCTACACGTTTTTTGTACTAGATAATTCCTAGTATTGAATCCGCGTAGGTTCTACGCCTGTAGATTCCTACACGCTTCTTGTACTAGATACATACTAGCATTGAATCCGCGTAGGTTTCTATGCCAGTACATTTATTATTTTCCTTCTGAATCCAATTCGCTGAGAGTCTGATTCAAAGGCTTCTGAAGAACAGCAACGCTGCGTTAGTGTGTTAGTAGACGAACGATTGTACTCTACGCGTGGCAATTGTGTTTGGATACTTTTGACAACAGATAATCGGTCTACAGGCGAGACTATGGAAACGCCAGATCTCTTCTTGCTGTGAACTTATTCAGATGCAGCAAGACAGACCTTAGTAATGTAGATTACAGATAGTTGGTAGCAACTAGTGTGAATTTTGGGATATAAATCAGTTGAATGTTAAAAGTATGAGATAAAGTGAAATCTTGCTGAAATGCAAGATATCTCTTTTATTGAGATGAATACGTTGCAACTGCTGTTGCGTAATGATGAGGTTACTCGCTGATTATTTCCGTACATGTATTGGTCGTTGACCGTATATATCTGTATGTATATATATATATATATTGTGTGTGAGGATCACACGCCAACGGTCTTCTTCTCTTGTTCCGTTAGGAAGATCCCATGATATGTTTATCATTAGGATAAGGAATTGCTCCTGTAGCTCGTGTGATACTTTATAAAATCAAAGTTTGCTCACTGAAGAACAAGGGCAATAATATAAAACAGAGATTGCTAACCGTCAATGCGCGATGGGAATCGATGCTCCGTGGGAATCAATATGCCGTGGGAATTGATTACTTTGGTTGATACGGGACTCATTGATTTGTACGAATAGGATATCTACCTTTGTGGAGCTTTGGTACTTCTGGGCACGAAAGGAATTTAATACTCCCCATGTTTCCTTGTGAAAGGTCTTCACGTTTTACATGATACTTCCACCATTTTGGAGGAGGTCACCGGTATTCCCACAGAAATGGAAGATGGGCTTGAGCAGTGGATACACAACTGAGTGTCCCCAGTGCTTGGTGAGGATATCTGCACAGTTATCTTTACCGGGGATGTGCAGCATTAGAATGAAGCCTTTCGCTATCATGCTTTGTACGTAGTGAAACGATAGGATGTTGTGACGCTTATGCAACCTTGCGTAAGGAAAGGTGGACGTCTGAATCATCTTCTCGTTGTCTCTCCATGAATAAGAGATGTCATGGACTTGCGTTCCGAGGTATCGGGATGAGTGACGTAGATCAACGATTTGCTTGATGCAAGTTCTTCCTGCAACGAATTCAGCTCCAAAGGTGGCTGTTTCTGTAGTAGCTTGTTTCTTTGAGAACCACATCATAGGAGTCTTGTTCGCAAAGTGAAGGATGCCGGTTACAGCCTTGCCACTGAGAATATCGTGCATGAGATTTGCATCATAGAAGTGTGTTAACACTACAGTCTTACCAAGTGGTGCAGGAGCGCCGTCAGGTAGCTCTTCAGAATGCTCCCCATAGACGGTGTTGGACCAGTCAATGGTGTCCAGTTTAGTCAATATAAAATCTGGGGGTTCCACGCGGAACCTGATTTTGAAATGTCTAAACTTGGAGATATATCCGTAGATACGTTTGGCACGATCAAGGTGTCCGTCTCGTGGTTGAGCTCTGAAACTCGAGAGTGTCATCACGGCTGTTTGTACATCAAATCGTCCAATGGCGATGATCCATTGGAGTGAACCAATCATGCTTTGGTATTTCTGTATACCAGTTTCCTCGAGAAAAGCCGAGGAGTCCAATTCGGGATGATCGTTTTCGGCAATGGGTGACTGGAACCTGGTGCTAGGTTTGCATCCAAACATTTGTTCATAAGATGCTTCCATCTTTTCAATGAACTTGATGGGATTCATGCAAAGAACACCATGTGCGTCGCGCTCAAATCCACAACCCAGATGAAAATTCATAGGTCCGGATCCCTTCAGTTTGAAGTTGTATGGCTCCAACTGTAGTATTTTCAGGAACGAATTGGGATCTGCCATGCAAATACATAAATCATCGACATATGTACATATGAGTTCATATACACGTTCCCCATGCTTGTTCATTCCAGGCTTGAGAAAGATTTCCGGTTCCGCGCGGGATCTTTCGAAGCCGAGTTCAATAAGGCAAGCTGCTAGTAAATCACCAAAGCACTTGCCCGATGATCTGAGCCCATATAAGGCCTTGCAGATGATCAATAGGTGACCTTCTAGTGATCCGAATTCGGGACCTGCCTTGATGCAGACTTTCTTGTAGGTAACTGCTTTGAGGTAAGCATTACCTATATCGGTACCCCATGCTTCTAGGCTGTTCAGTTCAGCTAGGAATAGACACATACGTAGACCGCGGAGAGATACGACACCGGCATAGACACTGTGGACGGGGGCCTCAGTGAGATTACTGTTTGCAACAAGACGAGCCTTGTGTCTACCGTCGTGTTTGACAGCATATATCATGTGTACTACCTTGATCTGTTGGAACCCATTTGGGATGGAGCTTGCCTTGTACACGCCTTTATCAATGAATGTATTGTATTCATTGAGCTGTTTTGTTTCCAGAGTGGTGGCGTCTTCCCATTTGTGGTTTCCGTTGGCTTGATCAAATCGGAGGGCTTCTTCGTGGTTACGGGGTACCTTGAATCCATATTGGTACTGTGGGGTGGTACGGAAAGACCGAAGTTTGGCTTGATGCATGAGTCGATCAAGTTTCTTGGTTTGTCGTGCTAGATTGGTGATTCGTTTGAGACGTTTCCAACCTGGGAGGTCAAGCAAGTTGTTGTCTTTCCCATATTTGGCAACGGTAACAGGATCATCAGCCGCAATGTTGGCTAATGGTTCCTATGTTCATTCCATGTTTTCCCATTCAATCCAAAGGTTATATTTGGAGCCTTTGTATTGAGGGTGTTTGTTATCCAATGGACCTTGGTGTCCTAGGATTCGGCAAAACGACCAAAGTTTTCCATCTTCTTGGGTCGAATCACGATGGATGTAATTCATGACATCATTGTATGCAATGATATCGTCAAGTTCGGCATCAGAGTGCTTGCACTTGAATTTGATGAAGTCGTTATTGCGTTCAAGACTGTCTTCTACATCAACGATGGTAAGACGCTTTCAAGTACCATCTGGGTTGGATACAAGAAAAGATCTTCCTTGTAGGTCGGCAATTGGGATCGTCGGAATGGTAAGAGGTTTACCATCATCGTCAAATTGTGCATTACCTTCTTCATCGGTAACAACTACTTGTGATGGGTCTACTGAAGGAGTAGCAGGGTTGGTGTGTGGAGTTGTGACGTCACTAACATCAAAGTATGCTAGCTCCGGTGGATCAAAATCATCTTCAGTAAGGAGAACACCATCGGATGTCTTGCTGAAGATGTGTGTCGTAGGAGGGCCATCAAAACGCTCCCCATAGTTGTTAGGGAGTGGAGAAGGGGACCAGCTTGGGCTGTCATCGACCTTCTTATATAGAAAGCTCGGTAACGAGGGGTGGGCGGGTGGTTTGACAATAACCTGATGACCAGATGTGGGAGGTGTTGTACCTTGTAGCTCGGTAGGTACAGAAGGCGCGGGGTCATCATGTTCCGCAGGAGTGTCGAGGCTTCGATCAGTGTCGGAGTCCGTAGTGGAGATGCCAAGAGTAGGGGTAGTTGGGACGTCCTGTGGTTTGGAATCTGCAGTGGGACTATCCTTAGTGGTATGCTCCCCATTTTTCGTGAATGTAGGAGCGTCACCAGTGGCGTACAATCGAGGTAAGGAATCCTTGGTCTTACGCCATTTGATGAAGCCGTCATCTGTAAAGAGGCCAGCTCGTTTGTTGCGTGACTTGGGTGTAAGAGCAGAACGTACACCAGAACGGTCAAGCAATTTGTTGGTGACTGGATCCCAGTTGCGGAAACAAAGTCCATTGCCAACATGTTCGGCAATGCCTACGAAATGACCGAGGCGTTCGGTAGACTGGGTACCGAAAGGGGAGTCATTGGTCTATTATGCGACTGTTAATCTATTATTTTCCTTCTGAATCCAATTCGCTGAGAGTCTGATTCAAAGGCTTCTGAAGAACAGCAACGCTGCGTTAGTGTGTTAGTAGATGAACAATTGAACTCTACGCGTGGCAATTGTGTTTGGATACTTTTTGACAACAGATAATTGGACTACAGGCAAGACTATGGAAACACCGGATCTCCTCTCACTATGAACTTATTCAGATGCAGCAAGACAGACCTTAGTAATGTAGATTACAGATAGTTGGTAGCAACTAGTGTGAATTTTGGGATATAAATCAGTTGAATGTTAAAAGTATGAGATAAAGTGAAATCTTGCTGAAATGCAAGATATCTCTTTTATTGAGATGAATACGTTGCAACTGCTGTTGCGTAATGATGAGGTTACTCGCTGATTATTTCCGTACATGCATTGGTCGTTGACCGTATATATCTGTATGTATATATATATATATATTGTGTGTGAGGATCACATGCCAACGGTCTTCTTCTCTTGTTCCGTTAGGAAGATCCCATGATATGTTTATCATTAGGATAAGGAATTGCTCCTGTAGCTCGTGTGATACTTTATAAAATCAAAGTTTGCTCACTGAAGAACAAGGGCAATAATATAAAACAGAGATTGCTAACCGTCAATGCGCGATGGGAATCGATGCTCCGTGGGAATCAATATGCCGTGGGAATCAATTACTTTGGTTGATGCGGGACTCATTGATTCGTACGAATAGGATATCTACCTTCGTGGAGCTTTGGTACTTCTGGACACGAAAGGAATTTAATAACATTCCTACACGCTTGTTGTACTAGATAGTACATACTAGTAGTATTGAATCCACGTAGGTTTCTACGCGAATAGATTACTACACGCTATTTGTACTAGATACATACTAGTATTCAATCCGCGTAGGTTTCTACGCGAGTAGATTACTACACGCTTTTTGTATTAGATACATACTAGTATTGAATCCGCGTAGGTTTCCACGCAAATAGATTACTACACGCTATTTGTACTAGATACATACTAGTATTGAATCCGCATAGGTTTCTACGTTAGTAGATTACTACACACTTTTTGTACTAGATACATACTAGTATTGAATCCAAGTAGGTTTATACGCAAGTAGATTACTACACGCTTTTTGTACTAGATACATACTAGCATGAGGGTATTTTTGGTTCAATTCCTGGGCACAAACTAACTTATTGGGTAATGACTCCAAAAGTATCCAGTCCAAGCCATGAATACATTCATCATGACTCATCAATTGCATATTGGGAACAACCTTGCCCCACAGAATGCCCAAAATGTTGTGGTTTGACTCTCCAAATGGCAAGCATGGGGGTATTTTTGGTGCAAATGCAGGGCACAAACAGTCTCATTTGGTAATGACTCCAAAAATATCTGGTCCAAGCCATGAATACATTTATCATGACTCATCAAATGCATATTGGGAACAACTTTGTCACACAGAATCCCGGAAATGTTGTGGTTCCACTCTCCAAATGGCACAAATGAGGGTATTTTGGGTGCAATTCCAGGGCACAAACTAACTTATTGGGAAATGACTCCAAAAGTATACGGTCCAAGCCATGAATACATTCATCATGACTCATCAAATGCATATTGGGAACAACTCTGTCACACAGAGTGCCCAAAATGTTGTGGTTTGACTCTCCAAATGGCACAAATGAGGGTATTTTGGGTGCAATTCCAGGGCACAAACTAACTTATTGGGAAATGACTCCAAAAGTATACGGTCCAAGCCATGAATACATTCATCATGACTCATCAAATGCATATTGGGAACAACTCTGTCACACAGAGTGCCCAAAATGTTGTGGTTTGACTCTCCAAATGGCACAAATGAGGGTATTTTTATTAAATTCCTTTTGCACGCACGCGAAAACGACAGTACTCTAAATTACGTACGTACATTCCTACGTAACTTACAGTACTGCAGATGGAATGATACGATCATACGAGTGGAAGATACGAATGATCAAGTCATATGCACCTTTAGCGTTTGGAATAATGAGACTCAAAGGTTACCTCTTTCTCTATGTCAGATTGGAATAAGACCGAACCAGAGGTGCAATCGTCATTCTGACACCCAAATTCGATACTTAGCGATCAAACAACAGTCATTCTTACGATCGAAGTTTGATACTTAGTAATCGAAGAAGAACACACACTAGAGGTTCGCACATGCAATCTCTTGTTAAGTGTGCTGTTTTCAAGAAAAGACAGCAGAGGTTCGAAGCTCTGCTCACGAACCTGTCTTCTGCTGTACAAAATACGTGCTGTATTAGCGGCAACACGTACATTCGCGTGCTGTATTAGCGGCAGCACCGACCTTTAGAAGAGGTACTTGCTCTCCAGCAAGGATCATCTCTCTATCTCTTATACTTTTAGATTATTTGATTATTCAACCTTAAACCTTGCACCGGTAGCCATGCTTCCCATTGTAGAACTACAAGACTAAGATCTAACTGACTGAGCCCACCGGTAGTTAGAATAGATCTGATTGGACTAGCGTTCAATCGTAGTGGATATCAGAGAAATATTAGACCACAAACAGATCGGCACCTCAACCGGCCTGCAGCCACAGCTCCTGTTGCTCTTCTTTGCCTTTGGATTGAATCAGCTCAACAGCCAGTTTCAAAAGGAAATTAACAGATTAACAGTCGCAAGCTTGTTGAAGCTTGCAAAAGAAGACAACAGTAGAAGCACCGACGACGAAAACAATCCGACAGCAGATCATCAATTGACTCGACTACGGACGACGATTGATAGTTCTCTGATCCGATTACATAACAAAGACCAAACGGACAAGCCGAAGTCTTTAATAGAAGCCCATTGCATTGGATACGCCGATAGCAATCCCTCCATCCAAGGACCATATTTTTCACGTCTACACTCCTTGTGACACCATATTGTCAAGGACACATCGACGCCCATCATTTGATTGTGCTAAGCACCAATAAACACCGACTGCAAATATCCATTGATAATTGCCTTAATCCATACGCAATAATTGCAAGACAACCAACACCAACACCTACGACGAGCCGAATAATCGAATTTTTCGTAATCGAAGCTTCGTTGTTTTCCAACACATCCCATATAAGTCAATTTTCGTTGCCTTTCCACGCCACCCGCACGTCGTATCCCATCGAAAACGACTTCCCATCTCTATTGCGGACACGCCGATACCATTCTGGTCTTCTTTCCCCCAGTATTGACAGAGATATCCAATTTTCTCGATGCAAGCAAACTGCGGCGTTTGTCAACAACAACAAACGCAGCAACGGATTTTCGTCGCCTCTCCGCGTCACTGGCACGTCGTATCTCATCGGAAACGGCTCCTCCATCTCCCAACACTGACAGAGAGATCCAATTTTCTCGACACAAGAAGACTACGGCGTTTGTCAACAACAGCGACATACAAGTCAATTTTTATTGCCTCTCCACGTCACCGGCACGTCGTATCTCATCGACAACGACGCCACCGGCACGTCGTATCCCACCGAAATAGTTCAGCTCCTACTACGACCCAGCAAGCCACTTGGTTTCGCTTTTCTCAAGACCTAGATACGTCCGGATCTTGTATCCGTTACTTCTATTCTTCCAGACCAGCCAAGCCAACTACACGCCTTACGCCATTTGTTGAGGCTACAGCATCTAATCCAGCACGGCGCTGAGAGAAGGGACGACCATTCCGAAAGAACGGCGAGACTACACCAAGCAATTTGTTCCGCAGCAATTCGTTTCGCTCGTCCGAAGACCATCGTAACTACCATCTTGTCTCAATACATCCCCACCGTAAACAAGATATCGCACATTCATCATGAATACCCCGGATCTCGCATCACTATTCCCATCGTTTGATCCAGCGCTAGCCACCTTCCTACACGACTCCTTCGATGTCCCGAAAGAATCTCACAGTACTTTGTGTGCGGCACTCATCAATGCCCGGTATAAGACATGGCCAGCTTTCCTACACATTGAATACATCGATGATCTTGAATATCACGACGGGAGTGCAAGAGTACCACTCACCCGGCATGTACAGCTCAAGCTACAACGGTTCGTTGATTTTGGTCAACACCTCGCCGAACAGGGTCTAGACTGGGAAGAACGCGACCATTACACCAAGACAGCTTTCAAGGACTACTGTCAAGGAATCGTCCAAGCCAGGCAAAACTCTGCAGTGACCAACCGCGCCACGATATCAACAGATGGACATGGCTGGCCGCCAAAACCGATAGCCCAGCTCCAATATGAATCATGGATCAGACAACCAAGAGACGAAACCACCTTTCCAGTGCTACTAAATGATGCAACATTTGCACATTGGCTTGTACAATTTACAGCACAACTAGACGCGAATGGTATTAACCCCACCACATTCCTTGATCCATACTGGCCATATCATGTGCTCACAGGGTACCCCAAGGCCCTCCATGAAGAACAATGTGCATTCTTCTGGACACTCCTCCAGCATGTGTTCCAAGGTGATTTTTCTTCCTCATGTGTGTTGTACCACCAACAGACACGCGATGGTCGTCAGGCTTACTTTGATTTTGTCCAGCTCCACAAAACAGTGTCCCATCCAATGCCTCCAGCAGCACCAATGTCCTCTCCAGGTCCTGTTCCGGTACGGCCTCCTGCCGTCGGCAATATCGTGACGCCTCGACCAACTCCACCAGTGTCAACTCACGCGCCTGTTCATTCCATCAGTCACACTCCCGCTGTTCATAACAGCCCTCCTACTACTGCTTGCAAAACGCCTGACCACTGTACTGTTGACAATCCTAAGCCCCCTACAGGACTCCCTGGCAGTTCCCATACTGGATCAACTGCTGATTCCACCTCCACCGGGACTTATTCCTACACCTGGAAGTATTCACCCAGCACTGATTCAGTCCGCTGCAGAAGAATCGCCTATTCCTCCACTCCTAGTATTGTTCCTGCAGACACTCCTACTGGAGATGTCCCCCCTACACGCAATGGCGCATCACATTCCACTTGCGCTCGAACTTCATATTCATCTCCAGCCAACTCCCGATGGACGTTTTCTCCGCAGTCTGAAACCGTGGTATTTCACCGTGCCCGTTCTGCTCCCCAACCTTCTTGCATTTCTTCTTTGCAACTTCCACCATCTGGGGCATCTTCTAAAGATAGTGTCGTTTCAAGCTCAGTTAGGAAGCCTCTTTATGGGGCATCCTTTTGCCCGATTCAGAAGTTTCTTTACGGAGCCCGGAAGCCTCTTTATGGGGCATCATTTTGTCCAGTTGGGAAGCCATCTACTTATGCTATGACCTACGATTTGCCTGCTGTCAGTATCACCAAACGGCACCGTGACGCTATCAAGATCAACCTGTATCAATTACATGCTACTCTCTTGCGTGCCAATTGGCTCTATGACGACGTCACCTGACCGATCACATTCTACGATTCAACATACTATCTATTACAATCAAAGGGGCAACCAATTTGATTCCACCATATCGATCATCCAATTCGATTCTCAGTAACGGTGATTACGATTTGACAATACGATTAGCTCGATCATCAACATTGTATGGCTCTGCCTCCTACGAATCAACATGCACTCAAGTCACTTTCTACGATAGTTGATTTCTACGATCCATTTCACGATTCGTTATCGCTGACGTACACGGATGTATCTACGATCAAACGCTGTTTTCAAGTACTACGCTTTGATTAGTTGATACATGTACTCCCCCATCAAGAATCTACGATCTATCCAATTCTACGACTACAAATCCACGCTTTGATCTATGATTTGATCTATGATTTGATCTATGATTTGATCTACAATTTGATCTACGATTTGATCTACGATTCGATCAATCGATTCGATCAATCGATTTGATATGATTTGATCTACGATCCGATCTACGATTCAATCTACGATCCATACAATTGCCTCCTGAATCCTGGTATCCATTTTGATTACGATTGTAATTACTCAATCGCATTCTCTGATTACGATTGTAATTAATCAATCGCATTTTCTGATTCGATTCTTTGATCCAAGGCTCGATCAAGATTGATCACTCAATCGCATTTTCTGATTACGATTGTAATTAATCAATCGCATTTTCTGATTCGATTCTTTGATCCAAGACTCGATCAAGATTGGTACCTCTTATACGATTCCATTTGATACCAATTCCTACTGTGCAACAAAATGGGGCATATTACAATCTTTCCACTGATACGAATCTACCATTTGACCTACAGTTACATGGACATAGGACCTAACCATTTGATATACGCCACTTGCTCCTCCCGCATCAAGTTCAGTAAAATTGCAACAGTCTTAGTTTCCATTGGTCCTCACTTGCCCTGTTGCCATTCCGGCTCTCTTGCAGGGGCACTTCTCTGTACAAGACAGCCATCACGACCACCCGCAAGTCCTCCTTTCCAATCATGGGGCACGACAGCAAGCCTTCCCTTCCAATCGTGGGGCACTACCTGCATCCTTGGTTCTACGATTAGTATATCGACGATACTACGATTCAATTCCCAACCCTATTCCACGATTCGACCTAGTGGACTACGATCATACATGCTATATTCTTGGTTTTGATATGGTTCCTTCCTCCCTCCCGAGTAAGAAGAATATGGTTCCTTCCTCCCTCCCGAGTAAGAAGACTACCGATTTGCTACTAATACGATTCCTGCAATTCGATCGATCAATCAATCATCTCCATCCGATTGTGATCGATGTCTACGATCATACTGTACCAATCGATTTCTACTCTTTTAGATTACGATTGCAGTTGATCAATCGCATTCTCTGATTTACTTCTTCGATTCAGGATTCGATTACGATTGGTACCGATTCAACCTTTACGTATACAATTTGTTCCAAGTTGATATCTACGAATCGACTCCTACGATTCCTCCCAAGATAGGTATTTACGATCAACCAACCATCACAGGTTTGATTCCGATTGTGATACCCGATCTACGATCAATCGATTTCTACAACTTGACATGTGCTCATCTACCTCGATTCAAGATCAAAACTTTCCCATAATCAACCATCACGATCAAGGTATCACGTTTCGATTCAATTGTAAGAAGATGGGGCATATTACATGCATTACATACGTACTTACGGAATTTGTCTGTTCTTCTCACAGAGATAATGCTTGCGCTTCATCACTTGCGAGAAGATGGGGCATATTAAATTCCTTTTGCACGCACGCGAAAACGACAGTACTCTAAATTACGTACGTACATTCCTACGTAACTTACAGTACTGCAGATGGAATGATACGATCATACGAGTGGAAGATACGAATGATCAAGTCATATGCACCTTTAGCGTTTGGAATAATGAGACTCAAAGGTTACCTCTTTCTCTATGTCAGATTGGAATAAGACCGAACCAGAGGTGCAATCGTCATTCTGACACCCAAATTCGATACTTAGCGATCAAACAACAGTCATTCTTACGATCGAAGTTTGATACTTAGTAATCGAAGAAGAACACACACTAGAGGTTCGCACATGCAATCTCTTGTTAAGTGTGCTGTTTTCAAGAAAAGACAGCAGAGGTTCGAAGCTCTGCTCACGAACCTGTCTTCTGCTGTACAAAATACGTGCTGTATTAGCGGCAACACGTACATTCGCGTGCTGTATTAGCGGCAGCACCGACCTTTAGAAGAGGTACTTGCTCTCCAGCAAGGATCATCTCTCTATCTCTTATACTTTTAGATTATTTGATTATTCAACCTTAAACCTTGCACCGGTAGCCATGCTTCCCATTGTAGAACTACAAGACTAAGATCTAACTGACTGAGCCCACCGGTAGTTAGAATAGATCTGATTGGACTAGCGTTCAATCGTAGTGGATATCAGAGAAATATTAGACCACAAACAGATCGGCACCTCAACCGGCCTGCAGCCACAGCTCCTGTTGCTCTTCTTTGCCTTTGGATTGAATCAGCTCAACAGCCAGTTTCAAAAGGAAATTAACAATTTTGGGTGCAATTCCAGGGCACAAACTAACTTATTGGGTAATGACTCCAAAAGTATACGGTCCAAGCCATGAATACATTTACCATGACTCATCAATTGCATATTGGGAACAACTTTGCCACACAGAATGCCCAAAATGTTGTGGTTTGACTTTCCAAATGGCACAAATGAGGGTATTTTGGGTGCAATTCCTGGGCACAAACTAACTTATTGGGTAATGACTCCAAAAGTATACGGTCCAAGCCATGAATACATTTATCATGACTCATCAATTGCATATTGGGAACAACCTTGCCACACAGAATGCCCAAAATGTTGTGGTTTGACTTTCCAAATGGCACAAATGAGGGTATTTTGGGTGCAATTCCTGGGCACAAACTAACTTATTGGGTAATGACTCCAAAAGTATACAGTCCAAGCCATGAATACATTTATCATGACTCATCAATTAGTGCTTTGGAGGGGCCCTGTGGAGTTGTTGAGTACGTAGTTATTGTACGTATTGTAAGTATGTGTCAGTAAAGTTATGGTAAGAAGTACTCATACAATAATATAACTCATTCATCAACCCAAAAACCCACCAGATTTGAACACAGTGCAAATGTTGCCAGTCCCCAACCAAAATATAACTCAGTCATCAACCCAAAAACCCACAAGATTTAAACACAGTGCAAATCCTGTGAATCCCCAATCAAAATATAACTCAGTCATCAACCCAAAAACCCACCAGATTTGAGCACACAGCATATCCTGCCGGTCACCCGCCAAAATATTACTCAGTCATCAACCCAAGAAAAACCCACCAGATTTGAACACAATACAAATTTTTCCAGTCGCCAACAGAAATATAACTCAGTCATCAACCCAAAAACCCACCAGAGCTGAACACTGTGAAAATCTTGCCAAACTCCAACCAAAATAAGATTCAATCGTCAACCCAAAAACCCACCAGATTTGAACACAGTGCAAATCTTTCCAGTCCCTAACCAAAATATAATTCAATCATCAACCCAAAAACCCACCAGATTTGAACACAGTGCAAATCCTGTCGATCCCCGACCAAAATAAAACTCAGTCATCAACCCGAAAACCCACCAGATTTTAGCACAGTGCAAATCATGCCAATCCCGGACTAAAATATAACTCAGTCATCAACCCAAAATCCAACCAGATTTGAACACAGAGCACATCCTGCCGGTCACCCACCAAAATATAACTCAGTCATCAACCCAAGAAAAACCCACCAGATTTGAACACAATGCAAATCTTTCTAGTCCCTAAACAAAATATAATTCAATCGTCAAACCAAAAACCCACCGGATTTGAACACAGTGCAAATCCTTCCGATCCCCAATCAAAATATAATTCAATCATCAACCCAAAAACGCACCGGATTTGAACACAGTGCAAATATTTCCAGTCATCAACTGAAAGATAACTCAGTCATCAACCCAAAAACCCACCATATTTGAACACAGTGCAAATCTTTCCAGTCCCTAACAAAAATATAATTCAATGATCAACCCAAAAATCTGCCAGATTTGAACACAGTGCAAATCCTGTCAATCCCCACCAAAATATAATTCAATCATCAACCCAAAAACCCACCAGATTTGAACACAGTGCAAATCCTGCCAATCCCCAACCAAAATATAACTCAGTCATCAGTCCCAAAAACCCACCAGATTTGAACACAGTGCAAATCGTGCCGATCCCCTACCAAAATATAACTCAGTCATTAACCCAAAAACCCACCTTACAGTGCAAATCTTTCCAAACCCCAACCAAAATATAACTCAGTCATCAACCCAAAAACCCACCAGATTTTAGCACGGTGCAAATCCTGCCAATCCCCCACCAAAATATAACTCAGGTATCAACCCAAAAACCAACCAGATTTGAACACAGTGCAAATCCAACCAGTCCCCATCCAAAATATAACTCAGGCATCAACCAAAAACCCCACCATATTTGAATACTGTGAAAATCTTGCCAGTCCCCCACCAAAATATTACTCAATCATCTACCCAAAAACTCACTAGATTTGAAGACAGTGCAAATCTTTCCAGTCCCTAACCAAAATATAACTCAGTCATCAACCCAAAAACCCACCAGATTTGAACACTCTGAAAATCTTCCCAATCCCTAACCAAAATATAATTCAATCATCAACCCAAAAACCCACCAGATTTGAGCATAGTGCAAATCCTGTCAATCCCCCACCATAATATAATTCAATCGTCAACCCAAAAACCCACCAGATTTGAACACTGTGAAAATCCTGCCAATCCCCAACCGAAATATAACTCAGTCGTCAACCCAAAAACCTACCAGAGTTGAACACAGTGCAAATCTTTCCAATCCCCAACCAAAATATAACTCAGTCATCAACCCAAAAACCCATCAGATTTGAACACTGTGCAAATCTTGCCAGTCCCCCACCAAAATATTACTCAATCAGTAACCCAAAAACCCATCAGATTTGAACACTGTGCAAATCTTTCAAGTCCCTAACCAAAATATAATTCAATCGTCAACCCAAAAACCCATCAGAGTTGAAGACAGTGCAAATCTTTCCAGTCCCCAACCAAAATATAATTCAATCGTTAGCCCAAAAACCCATCAGATTTGAACACTGTGCAAATCTTGCCAATCCCCCACCAAAATATATCTCAATCATCAACCCAAAAACTCACTACATTTGAAGACAGTGCAAATCTTTCCAGTCCCTAACCAAAATATAATTCAATCATCAACCCAAAAACCCATCAGATTTGAACACTGTGCAAATCTTGCCAATCCCCCACCAAAATATATCTCAATCATCAACCCAAAAACTCACTACATTTGAAGACAGTGCAAATCTTTCCAGTCCCTAACCAAAATATAATTCAATCATCAACCCAAAAACCCATCAGATTTGAACACTGTGCAAATCTTGCCAATCCCCCACCAAAATATATCTCAATCATCAACCCAAAAACTCACTACATTTGAAGACAGTGCAAATCTTTCCAGTCCCTAACCAAAATATAATTCAATCGTCAACCCAAAAACCCATCAGATTTGAACACTGTGAAAATCTTGCCAGTCCCCCACCAAAAAATTACTCAATCATCTACCCAAAAACTCACTAGATTTGAAGACTGTGCAAATCTTTCCAGTCCCTAACCAAAATATAACTCAATCGTCAACCCCAAAACCCACTAGATTTGAACACTGTGCAAATCTTGCTAAACCCCCCACCAAAATATTACTCAGTCATCAACCAAAAAACCCACCATATTTGAACACAGTGCACATCCTGCCAGTCCCCCACAAAAATATAACTCAATCTTCAACCAAAAAAACCACCAGATTTGAACACAGTGCAAATCCTGCCAGGCCCTGACCAAAATATAACTCAGTCATCAACCCAAAAACCCACCAGATTTGAACACAGTGCAAGTCCTGCCAGTCCCCATCCAAAATATAAGTCAGTCATCAACCCAAAAACCCAAAAGATTTGAACACAGTGCAAATCCTGCCAGTCCCCGACCAAAATATAAGTCAGTCATCAACCCAAAAACCCACCAGATTTGAAGACAGTGCAAATCCTGCCAGTCCCCAACCAAAATATAACTCAGTCATCAACCCGAAAAACCCACCATATTTGAACACTGTGCAAATCCTGCCAGTCCCCGACCAAAATATAACTCAGTCATCAACCCAAAAACCCACCAGGTTTGAACACAGTGCAAATCTTTCCAGTCCCTAACCAAAATATAATTCAATCGTCAACCCAAAAACCCATCAGATTTGAACACAGTGCAAATCTTTCCAGTCCCTTACCAAAATATTAGTCAATCGTCAACCCAAAAACCCATCAGATTTGAACACTGTGAAAATCTTGCCAGTCCCCCACCAAAATATTACTCAATCATCAACCCAAAAACTCACTACTTTTGAAGACAGTGCAAATCCTGCCAATCCCCAACCAATTTCTACATATTCCCCCCCCCCCCCCCCAACCCCCCATAAACTCCGTCTAGAAGGTTACGTTGTCAACGCTTAGGGTTAGTGTTAAACGTTCAACTAACAACTCCACCAATTCCATTCGTACCAGTACCGGTACCGAGGGGAAACAGATGGGTCAGAGAAGGGTCGTCGACGATGACGACAATTGTGGTATTTAGCCTGGGACTACTGTGGCACGTATGTAGAAACCGGTACGCTTAATGGTACATACCTCTAATGACTATTTCTACTGTTTTTTCTCTGTAGAAATCATGTCGTACCCCTAAAAAAACATGTGTACCGGTCGAATTTCCATACACAGTATTGTTGCATTTTTAGTGGTATAAGACTCCGTGTAACTCTTAAGGAAATACCACATATACCACAAGTACTTTACATGACTCTTTCTAAGAAATGTCCCCGGAGGTGCTTGTTTCATGACACATTTTTACGCTCACTTTTTCGATAAGACGATAAGACGAATAAGCGCCGATCCCCCTATTATTGCTGCTAAATTGGTCCCCTCTGAGTAAGCTACTAGCCTAATAGTGTGCTGTATGATATTTTGGTACTCTATTTAAATTTACTAGTAGTCTACACATCTACCTTGGTGGCAACTACCGGTTCGTTCGACGGTATTTTCCAAATGCCCGATTCCGCTTCCTACACGATTTTGGTAGAGGTTTCTTGTATTTTCCGACCGGTCGACGTCTTTGTCCAATTGTCCGGTCGTCCAAATAATATTTGTTGTTTTCTTCTTTTTGGTGGGCCGCTTGTCGTGGGTGGATGTCGTTTTTGTTATTACTCCACACGGTCTGCGTCGTTCCTCACACTTCTATCTTCTTGGTGGGCCGCTTGTGGGTGGATGTCTTTGGTCCACGTCCTCACACTTCTGTCTTCTTGGTGGGCCGCCCGCTCCTGCAGCTTCCTGCTGCTCCAAAACGCCGCTGCTTGCTGCTGGCTTCCTGCTGCTCGAAAGGCCGCTCCAAAACGCTGCTCAAAACGCCGCTGCTCGCTGCTGGCTGCTGGCTTCCTGCTGCTCCAAAACGCCGCTTGAAACGCCGCTTGAAACGCCACTGCTGGCGTCCTGCTGGTCCAAACGCCGCTGCTTGCTGCTGGCTTCCTGCTGCTTGAAACGGCGCTCAAAACGGCGCTCCAAAAAACCGCTTGATTGTCATTTGAATACCCTTCCCGCTCCAAATCGAAGCAGATTAACATGTAGGTATTTGAGCTGGTGTAATTTTGTACTATTTGTACGGTGGCGGACCTTCATGGTCTGTTCTATCGAAGGAGAAACAGAAGGGTCGTTGGAGGGTCATAACTCGCCATCCAAATAGCCGTTCGATTGCCATTCGATTGCCATTCCAGGTCAGCAAACCAGTAGAAGAACATGATGGTGTTCGAATGTGGTAGTATTTGTACAGGTCCACCCACATCTTCCCTTCTAATGGAGGGGAAACAGATGGGTCAGAGAAGGGTCGTCGACGATGACAACGACGTATCTGTGTGTGTTATTTGCAGTAGAATTGCGGTTCGCATACCCTTCCGGATCGAAAACCAAGTAGAGGAATGTGTAGGTATTTGAGTTGGTGTCATTTTGTACTATTTGTATGGTGGCGGACCTTCATAGTCTGTTCTATGGAAGGAGAAACAGAAGGGTCGGTCGTCGCGAAAATAATGGAAATTAATGAACGACATCGGTGATTTCCATGATCGGACTTCCCATCAAAAAAATTGTCTTAGTAGTGAGTTTTTCGGTGTGTTTTCAGGGTCTTTTGTCTTGTTCTTTTTTTGAAGAGATTTCAGTGTGCGGAGCACACATATGTTTATTTCCTGTAGACTTCTACATGGTTTTGGTACTGGGTATTTACTGTGGTATTTTTATCTTGTACACTCACCGTACCCGGTATGTGTATCTTTTTTGCACCTCGCTTTTACGATCGAATCGATTCATACCGTATGAGAGTAGATGGCTGTAAGTACTCGTACCGGTGCATCAAGTCCGACTCATTCATTTACCGTACAAATTGTACCAAATCTAAAAAGACCGTGTCTTGTTCTGTTCAATTGTATTTTTCACCAACTCTCTCATAAGGCAAGGTTGACAATGACGTGACAACTAACTTCATCTAAGACAGATTTTAATCGTTTTCAATATGTTCAGGTTAAATCTTATGGTTACGTGCAACCATAAAAATGAGAGTTTGCTACCATAAAAATGAACGCGCGCCACTAGATATTACTATTGCTTTTAGATGAAGCATCTCATTTCCGTAAATAATTATTTGGGTCCTGTTTTTAATGATTCTTAGTCGTAGCGTTTGTACCAAGTCTACTTGTTAAAAACAGATTTTTTAATATTTCTACATATTTCCCCCCCCCCAAACCCCCCCATAAACTCCGTCTAGAAGGTTACGTTGTTAACTCTTAGGATTAGGGTTAGTGTTTAACGTTCAACTAACAACTCCACCAATTGCATATTGGGAACAACTTTGCCCCACAGAATGCCCAAAATGTTGTGGTTTGTCTCTCCAAATGGCACAAATGAGGGTATTTTTGGTGCAAATACAGGGCACAAACTAACTTATTGGGTAATAACCCCAAAAATATCTGGTTTAAGCCATGAATACATTTATCATGACTCATCAAATGCATATTGGGAACAACTTTGTCACACAGAATCCCGGAAATGTTGTGGTTCCACTCTCCAAATGGCACAAATGAGGGTATTTTGGGTGCAATTCCAGGGCACAAACTAACTTATTGGGAAATGACTCCAAAAGTATACGGTCCAAGCCATGAATACATTCATCATGACTCATCAAATGCATATTGGGAACAGCTTTTAAATGCATATTGGGAACAACTTTGCCACACACAGTACAGAAAATGTTGTGGTTTGTAGATACAAATGGTACACAAGACAGTACGGTATGTTAGGTGCAGTCTATGAGATTCTACATGGGACTAGAGGATTGAAATACATAACCTTAGTGTTATCAAAAGTTTCCCTTTTGAAAAAATTATTGCGCGGGAGGGCTGGCTTGCACAGGTACGTGATCTACTTCTACAAATATATAAGGGCGCGCCCAAGCCAGACAACACACAGAAAGAAGTTAGGGCAAACATCATAGTACAGAACCAATGGAAAAACTCTACACACAAAACATCGTACACATACTACACGAACCACCGTACACACACACACACACACATGAAAATTTAAAAACCGTACACACACGAAACACTGTACACGCACAAGAAAGAACCCGAAAAAATTATGAGTACACACACAAAACCACACAAAAAGAAACACATGATTCTTGATTGACACCGTATTCAGAAAATAAAAAAATAAAATATGAATGCTATCGGAAAGACACGACGAAGCAAAAAATCAGAGGGAAGGTCCCTTCGAAACAACAAAACCATCTGGCACGGTGATCATCAAACTACAGGGGACAACAACGGTAAGAAAAAAAGAAGAGTGAAAACAAACACGGCAATTACTAACAAAGTGTGTAACAGTAATACCACAACTATGAACGCAACAAAGGGCAACAGTGAAAAAAATGGTACCGACAACACAATTTCTACTACTACAAACATGGAAGAACAAAACACCATCAACCAGAGTAACGAAGCAGCACTGAGCATTACCAACACAACCACCACTACAGTAATGAACCAACAGAAAGAAGGAACAAAAACCAATGTGGTAGAGAAAACATCCAACGGAGAATGCTGCAATTTAGAGAATGTTGTGGAACGTGTCATGAAAAAAATCACTGACATAGTGGAACAGGAAGTGGCAAAACACTTACGGCAACAAGAGAGGGAACCACATATAGGGGCGGGAAAGGTAGTAATGGTACATAAACAAACGGAGGCAACCATGCAGGGAGAGGGGAGTTGCAATGCCGGCGACACAAGAGAACAAGCAGTAAGTACAATTACAGACGAATATGGGCTTATAACAGACAACGATATGCTTAAGGCTTTGAGTGATATGACTGAAACACTGGACAAGCAGCTAAGAGATTGCATCAAAAAACATTGGTACTATAACATGAAGTTCCCTATGGGTGATGACGTAACAGCGCATGTAATACAAAAGGCTGTTAAATCAAATGCGGTTATGGTGCCACCAAATATTCCAATGGCGTCATTCTCTTTCTTTTATAGGAAACGAGTAGGGACAGTACTGACTGCATTGAGGCACAACTCACAAACATTAGCGAGAAAAACTGGATAGGTAAATACAGGTTGGGGAATTGGTTGTTGAAGTTAGGAATTTTGGAATCTATTTTTGGTCCGACAATACTAACATGCTGCCCGTTGATACTGATGATACTTCCATACAGCCGATTACAGCAAAGGTCGAATCCCTATCACCTTCCCTGGTACTGTTGCAGTTATTCAAGACACAGAATATGAGGACACAGGTATTTTAAACCCTCAATACAGGAAATACAACAACGCGGAAAATGAAGATTTTTATTATTTGGTTACAAGAATCATGTCGGCAATCAATCCGACAAAATCCAATTTCAAACAACGGAAGGAGAAGCACTTGCTGAGTGATATATTTTCTGTAGCGGATGAAGCATTTGCATTGATAGTGATCTACAATGAGCATCATGTATGGGTGAACCAGCAGCAACGAAAGAGTGATGCTACGATTCCGCGACCAAAAAAATTCTGCGATTCAGACAGTGGAAGCAGAAATGGATGGACGGAGGAAGGGCGAGAGTTGTTCAGTGATTTGTGCGACGAAATTGGCGAGATGCGAAAACACCCAGAAACAGGAAGGAAATTGGAAGAAATGATGAGGGAGAGATTTAGGAACGAAAGTTCGACAGATTACACCAAGAAAAATAAGCATGGTGATGCAAATATTACTAGTAACAGCTCCACTAGTTGTAGTGGACCAAAAAAGAAAAGGAAGCTCTATATTGATCCGGAAATAACAGCATCGATGAATGCAAGTTTATCTATTGGTGAACAAATGTAGAAAATAACAGTAAATACATAATACAAAAATACTACTACTAATCATGAACTTAATATTGAGAATATTAGAAATAATGGAGGATTCGTAATACGTTGCAATAGGAATAAATCAAGCATAATAGAATCTACATTTTAAAAAGGGAATATTGTAGTCGAGAAATAGAATTCACAATTAGGAGAGCAGAATCGAATTGTTGTTTGGGAGATTAATATTTTGGAATTAATACTGAGTCAAAATTTCTTTTTTATTCGTGAATAGAAGTAAGTGTTGTTGGTACGGAATAATAATTGGGTTCTGCTAGAGACTGAAATAAATTATTTTTATTTGAGAGTAGAGTAATGTGCATCACGTGCACAGAATTATTCTTTGTATGATTTTAAGGCAATAACTATGGTCGCGCGGGGGTGGAAATTTCAGGGTGTCCAGAAATATTGCCATGTTAAAATCACGCACAAAATTTGTGCGGGAGAAGTAAATTCGAGCCCCGCGAAACAGTTCTCGGACGTAGCCTTGGGCTTGGAATAGAACTGATCTGATATGTAGTACCAGGAGGAGACTTCTCCATGTGTGTAATCGGCTTTATCTCCATCTGTGTACCGGATTTGGCAATACTGATTTGTTTGGTCATAACTAGTCACCACCTCACCCTCATACCAACTAGAGTTGAATTTCTTCCTAACTATGGTGGTGCCTATCGTCGCGCTGCGGCAAGAGGAAAAACACACGCAAAACGCGTTGTTTTTCAAATATGCCTTTTTCTAAGTGACACCACTTGTAAAGTATTCAACGGTGGATACTAAGTGGTACACTGGTTGAAAGCTGTCACTTTCTCCTTTTTAACCATGTGTTTGGCTAAGGAATTTGTCTGTTGAGCCCAAAACGCCACCACTACTAGTAGCAAGAAGGGATCACTATTATGTACGAAGTATATCACAATTTTTTGGCAAAATGCGGGGTTTGTGGGAGTAACTTTTACTAGTAATGACTCCTTTGATTAAAAAATTCAAGTGATGAATTCAATCGATCGTCAATTTTTGTGCATCAAATTACCGTACTCACTTTTCTTCGGAACAACTTGTCATCGACATTATTGTCAAATAGCCGTTCGTTTGTTAGTCCATCAAATATGTCAATGACAAGCCTGTCGGCCCAAGAGGAAGGAAGGGCTTTTGTTGAGGCTCCTGAGATTACGCGCTGTTGCTGAGGTGCTTGAGGGGGGTACGTACTCGTACCATAAAAATGAATGCTGCAACAAATTCAGCAATGCGGCACTTCTACAAACCAGAACCAAGACAATCAATGCCATCGCCAAAACCTATCCAAACCCCAGTGTTCCGAGCAGTCCAGCTCCATGGGACATACTGTTGGTAATCACCGCATGCGAGCGTGCCCGTAGCCTAGCAGAGTGCCCGTAGACTAACAGAATACTCATGATACATACTTATCGTACCTGCAGACGCGGGAATGAAAGCCTGGTGACAATCGTGATTGATGGAATAAGGAATCCTCTCACAATATCACCGGCCGTTCAATACTGACCGCACATCGTATCCGTTACTGGAATCCAACCAATTACCATGCTCACCCAATACCTGGATATTCCGGGTAAGCTCATAGTTTAATTACTTGTATCTAACCAATAGGGTTGATTGCACTCTTTAAGGTTTCGTAATACTTAATTTATTACTAATTCAACATACAAGTAATTAAACTACCGGGAGTTGACACACAGTGATTTCCTGAGTCAACTTGAAGCCACCATAGCGCTCCAATCCAACAACACCTACACCACACGTCGAGTCGATATCACATCCTCCGAGTGGTGATCCACTGCTGTCGTAGTCGAGACAATCCTCCAGCACATCCATCATGGACCAACTCGGTGCATCAAAGGGATCGACCCCGAGCCCGACTTCCAATCAACAGCAGCAGACTGGTGGAAGATCCCGGAATCGAAACCGGAGAGGAAACAACAGCACCAACACCACCAGCGGCAGCACTTCCACCTCCAATGGAGAGCGAAGATTCACCGGTCTCGACCAGGACGAGCTGAAGGGAATCATTGTGGATGGCTCCAAGTCCACCCAATACGACAAACTCTATGAAGGGTTAAAGATTGCCGGTGGAAAGAAGAACTCCAAGGTGAAGACCACTCTCATCAATCTGACACCGCTGACTGAGGACGACTTCCTCCCTCCCATGCCCAGCCCAGCGGACTACACGGTCCTGGGAACAAGGGGGGAGGAGGTAATTGACCCGGACAAGAAGAGGCTCCTTGAGGAGCTGTGGATCAAGAAGGGAGAGAGGTCAGCCAAGAAGTATGATCAATACGTCGAGGACCTAAAAAGCTTGTTCTCCACTACAGAGGGACAGCTTAGCCCCGAGGTGAAGCAACACCTTAAAACAAATGAGTCGTGGGCGACCGTTGAGGATGCACAAGACACCATCAGCATGCTCAAGCTACTCAGGGAATACTGTTACCGAGACAGCGCGACTAAGGTACACCCAATGGTGGACGTGGCAAACAAGATCTACAGGTTCTTCTCGTGTAAGCAAGATGCCAACAAAAGTGCAGCTACATATGCTGAGGAGGTCAAGGCAAGATTTGACGTCATGACCTCTGCAGGAATCTCTATCAGATCCGAGGCTATGATCTCACTTGCCCTTAAGAAAATCTACCCAGGAACAACCTACAACGACTACATTAAGATGGACGACCCAAGCAAAACCAAGGTGAACACACTAATGGATGAGATGCTTTTGTCGGTAGTGATTGTGAATGGATGCAACACCAAAACCCACCGGAACCTATCTGGCGTCCTCAAGGACAACTACAGCCTAGGATCGGATGTATACCCCACCTCACAACCCAAGGCTCTCGAGCTGATGAACCAATACAAATCAACTCGATCTGCGGGACAGACCAACAACTCAGGAGGCCGCGGGTCGACCGGATCTTCCAATACCAATACCAATAACAATGGGGACAAGAAAGACAATAGTCCCACCACAACGAACGAAACAGCGCTTACGAGCAATGGTGTTCCCGCGGGCGGATCGAAGATAGCTGAAGCCCACCAAATTCTCATGGCTGGGATTGAAGATGGAGCATTCGACGATGAACTGTGCTTCGTGCAACTCAGTACCACCATCTCCACACACCAGCCTGCCCCGGTGAAACCCAGGAGTGTGGGAGCCAGTACTGTCATTACCGGGAGCAGGGTGTTGAACCACCACATCAGCCGTGAGTTGGAGCACATGTTCTCGCAATCGAATGGGAACATAGACCCATATTGGATCCTGCTCGACAGCCAAGCCACCTGTAACTGCGTTAGCAACCCCTCTCTGCTCCGTGATATCCGCATCCCACCCAGAAGGCCGCAAAGTCCGAATACACTGCAATGCAGGTGTCGTGGTTGTGGACATGATTGGGGACCTTCCAGGGTTTGGCACTGTCTGGTACCAGGAAGGGGGAATGGCCAACATCCTGTCCCTCAGCTCCGTGTCAGATCAGTATCGCATCACTCTAGATACCGCAATCACCCAGTCCTTCTTTGTCCACAAGCCTGACGGCACTACCCGTCGGTTCGATCGATCATCGAATGGGTTGTACTACTGCGACCTCAGAGAGACAGATGGTACCATCCTCGCCATTACATCTGTGGAGGGGCAAAAGAAACTGTACTCAGATTTAGATGTGCGACGCGCTACCAAGGCCCGCAAGTTGCAGGACTCCATGGGGTTCCCCAGCATCAAGGACTACCTCAAGATTATTGACAATAACTTACTCCTAAACTGTCCAGTCACTCGACAGGACATCAAAATAGCTGAAGATATCTTTGGCCCCAACACCAATGTGATCAAGGGCAAAGCTGTCCGACAGCAGCCCACACATGTGCGCGAAGATGTGGATCCCATACCAACGGACATCCTGTTGCGATACAAGTCTGTGGCTCTCAGCATCGACATCTTCACGGTCAATGGGATCAAGTTCTTCAGGAGTGTATCCCGACATCTGTACTTCCGGACTGTTCGGGCCATCGAGGACTCATCCCAGGCCACCATCCTCCAGACACTCGCAGCCATCATCGGCATCTATGCGGCACGAGGGCTAGTTGTAACAGTAGTGTCAGGAGATAATGAGTTCAACTGCCTTGAGGAATCTCTGCTATCCAGGGACCCACCGGTTCGCTTTGAAGGAGTGGGCCGAAACCAACATGAGCCATATGTGGAACGCGATAATCGAACATGCAAGGAACGCATCCGGTGCATGTTTGCATCGGTTCCATTCAAGCGGCTACCCCGACGGATTACTATTGATATGGTGTCTGCCGCCATCTTCTGGCTGAACAACTGGTGCAACCGGGTGGGGGCGTCCGACACCATTTCCCCCCGACAAATGATGACAGGGGTTCGCCTGGACGCAGCGAGGCACTGTAAGTTTCAATTTGGGGACTACGTCCTTGCACACGATGACACCAGTGACAACACAATGAACCCACGAGCCCGGGATGCTATCTACTTACGGCCAACCGGAGACCGGAGCGGCGCCATGTACCTCTTTGACCTCAACACTGCTCGGCGTATTAGGCGACGAACTGCCACCGGAGCTCACATTACGAATACAATCATTGAGCGAGTGGAAGCCATTGCAGCTGAGCAAAACGCTCCTATTGGCATACTGTTTGGAGATAGGGATGCACACACAACAATTCTCGACCTAGATACCGAGTCAGTAGGGTCCGACGATGGTGCCTCCGACTGCTCGTTTGCGCCAAGTGAGATACACCCAGAGGAAGATGCCGCCTCGGTCGAGGCTATTGGACCCCGAGGAACTCAATGACCTACAAGCAAGACCAAGCGCAAGTACGCGGAGGCTCCTGATGTTGCGGCCGACAATCACCATGGTGAGCTTCTTGAGTTACAACAAGCTCCCCCTGAAGAAATACAAGAACAAGCTCCTCACGAAGGAATGCCAGTAGCCCCTACAGTGAGTGATGTGGATGGAGAAGCTGATCTGAGCACCTCGGAACACAACGAATCGTGCGAGGATGACGGGTCCGTTGAGCCGGCCGAGGCGGAAATCACGACTGGTTTTGCCTCTGAACCCGAAAACAATGCTGACGGGGCCAGCCTGGCGAGCGCATGCAGCGCCGATCATGAGCCGGACGGTCGTGTAGAGGACCCAACCGGTGACACCACTCACGACTCCCCCAAGCACTCATAATACAACAGATCATGATTCAGAAAACAATCGAAATATCGATACAATCTAGCAACGATGGAATCGACCATGGCACTGAACCCCTTCCCCGCATGACCCTCCGACCACGCGTCACACGTGGACACAACAAGTATGGTCCAAGCGAAGGGTACCAGTCCGACGTTCACCATCGAAATCTCGCCACCGTGCACACGAATGTGTTTCAAGGGGGGTTTCAACGGGCAGTAGGAAAGCTGGAAGCTGACCAAGATAAGTACATGTTCATATCCAATGCCATAGCAACTTACAACAATATCGACGCCTCGTTAGTAACCAAACAGTACGGTGTGAAGGCTGGACTGAAGCTGTTCGGCACAGCCGGCGTCGAGGCAGTCATGGCTGAACTTGCACAATTACACACTCGGAAGGTTGTACACCCTGTCCACATTAAAGACATGACCCGCGAGGAGGTTACACGGGCCCTCCCATACCTGATGTTCTTGAAACGGAAGCGCTGTGGGAAGATCAAAGCACGAGGATGTGCTGATGGTCGCTCCCAACGCGACTTTATCTCCCGAGAGGACACATACTCACCCACTGTCTCCCTCCATGGTCTCATGCTAACTTGTCTCATCGACGCAATTGAGGGTCGTGATGTTGCCACTGCAGATATTCCAGGGGCGTTCCTTCAAACCCCCATGCCGGAAGGAGAGGTTGTCCACATACGATTTGATGGGCCAATGGCAGAACTGCTCCGCCGGATCGATCCTGGTCTCTACGACAAGTACATCCTGCGAAAACGACGGGGTGGACAAGTTCTCTACACCCAAGCTGACAAGGCTATTTATGGCACCCTCCGGGCTGCCCTTTTGTTCTGGGAGAAATTATCAGGCCAGTTGACCACATGGGGGTTCGAACTCAACCCCTACGACACATGCACCGCTAACAAGCTTATCGATGGATCACAGTGCACCATTGTGTGGCATGTGGACGACCTCAAGATATCCCACAAGGATCCCGAAGTGGTGACCACAGTGTTGGACGATCTTAACAGGGTATTCGGGGTGGAAACCCCCCTCACAGTGACCAGAGGTCGAATACATGACTACGTTGGCATGACCATCGACTACAGTGAACCCGGGAAGGTCAAGTTCAGCATGTTTGACTATCTTGAAGGGATCATACATGACCTCCCAGAGGAACTCATTGAGGGCAGAGTTATCCCGACACCTGCATCGGACCACCTATTCAAGGTGAACGCCGCGGGGGACAAGCTAAACCTCACCGACGCTGAGACCTTTCACAAACACGTGGCACAGCTCCTGTTTGCCAGTAAGAGGGCCCGACCCGACGTACAGACATCCATTGCATTCCTATGCACTCGAGTGTCCAGTCCAGATTTGGATGACTGGAAGAAGCTCCGGAGAGTGTTGGGATACATTCGGGACACTATCTTCCTCCCATTGGTGCTGGGATGGGACAACACCGGAAATGCCTATTGGTATGTCGATGCATCATTTGCAGTACACTCTGACATGAAGAGCCACACCGGTGCTATGCTTACATTTGGGCAAGGGGCCGTGCTGGGTCTGTCCACCAAGCAAAAGCTCAACACCAAAAGCTCTACTGAAGCCGAATTGGTTGGTGTGGATGACTCAATGCCATACAACCTATGGTGCTATTACTACCTCCAGTGGCAAGGATATGCCGCACAAACCGAGCACAGACTCGGAGCTAACAATATACTCAATCAGGACAACACGAGCGCGATGAAACTGGAGATGAATGGCAAGTCCTCCAGCACCAAAAGAACCAGGCACATTAACATCCGGTATTTCCTCATCACTGACAGGGTGAAGAAAGGTGAGATCACCATAGAATATTGCCCAACCGGTGACATGATTGCTGACTACTTCACCAAGCCATTACAAGGGTCATTGTTCCGTAAATTCCGAAATGTTATTATGGGCGTAACGGACGCAGAATATCTACAATACAAGCTTCAGTATGAGGAGGCACGCAAGCAGCGCTTTTTGTAGTGTCTCTTCACCCATACCAGATTCCTGGCATTGGCAAGGAGAAGGAGTGTGTTGGTAATCACCGCATGCGAGCGTGCCCGTAGCCTAGCAGAGTGCCCGTAGACTAACAGAATACTCATGATACATACTTATCGTACCTGCAGACGCGGGAATGAAAGCCTGGTGACAATCGTGATTGATGGAATAAGGAATCCTCTCACAATATCACCGGCCGTTCAATACTGACCGCACATCGTATCCGTTACTGGAATCCAACCAATTACCATGCTCACCCAATACCTGGATATTCCGGGTAAGCTCATAGTTTAATTACTTGTATCTAACCAATAGGGTTGATTGCACTCTTTAAGGTTTCGTAATACTTAATTTATTACTAATTCAACACATACTTCAAGTGTGAGGATGAGAATGAAAGAGTTCCTAGGGTTAGCCAGTTGGATGTATTCCAACACTTGGATTCTTCTCTTCAAACCAATGACAACAACAATGACGACGATGACGCAAGGGGCGGACAAGAGCCCTTAGCGTTTGTGATTGAAAGAAAGAGGGAACAAAGAAAGAAACTTGCAACGAAAGCCACCAAAAAACCCTTCCCCTCCCTATCCAAAGGCATGCTGATGAGAAGCAACAAACTTAACAAGGTACACATTTGTCTGAAGTGGCACTTGGCCACCAAGGCGCGAAGTGCTCAGGAACTAGTGAAGCGAATCGATCCTGGATATGGTTGGAAGATTGAAGTCATGAGGGATCCAACAACAAATCCACCCCCATCACCCCCCACTCCAGAGAAGATAGGGGAAGCAGACCTCCTCAATACCCTTGATTGGCTGGTCGCCCCTGTCCATCACTGCCTAGGATGCTTCAACACCAAGTGCAAATTTTGACCATATATTCACCGTGCTTACAACATGTCTAAAGAGGGGAAATTCATAGCACAACACAAGCTTCATCCCAAGTACAAGGATGACAACCACTTCAAACAGGATTGGTTTATGGGGATCTACATGCAGCTGATGACTAATCACTGCCCTGAATGGGTTGACAACAAACCTACTTGTGCCACGAACTTTGCTTCTATGAAGTTCCCTATTTTCGCTAGGGACATTGAAGACACGGAAGCATCTGTTGCAGGCCCTGATATCCAACTTGCTCAATCATGGGAAAGCCCAAGTACCATCAACAGCAAAGCCACTTGGGATAGCGAAAGCCATGAACATACCCGGTTTGCAAAAAGCCATCCCCCTAAGGGCTTGAAGAAGATCTTGTTTCAACAATCAGATGCAAAGACGACCACGCACGAGTCATCGACTTGGGCAGATGGAAAGACACAAGAATCATCCGATAATACTTCTTTGTCTTGGAATAGTCCCCCGTTTGACGTCGATGCCCCTAGTAGCCCTGCAACTGCAACAACAGACCAACTTCGGTCTGTGGAAGGAGCTGTAGTAACAGCAGAGAAGGGAAAAAAGAAGAGGAACACGACTAAACCCCACTCACTTGGCCACCAAGGTGCGCTGGAGATCGAAAAAACTTGATCGATTCAATTGATCCGGATTTGATTGATTGAATTGGATTGGATTAGATCGATTGAATCGATCCAGATTAGATCGATTGATCGATCAATCTACTAATCTAACACGATCGATCCGACACCTATACGAATGAATATATCGCCGACACCGACACCGAGGAATCTATCACCGAAGCAAACGAAGACGTTGTTGATGTCCCCTGCGGCATGGAAGCAAAGGACAACAGACACTCTGCCGTCGTTGACTCGATCGGTTCCGTTATTGAATTGATCGAAAGCGGATACGGTTCGGTCGATTCCGTCACCGGTTCGATCGCGATCAAAAGAGAAAGAGGATACGAGTACGGTTCCTTCCGAGACCAGTAATTGCCGGTACAAATTGAAATCACCTTGCAACGGACGACGAGCTCGACGCCCGTACGTTCGTACGTACGTACGCACACGCAAGTCACGCACCTGGTACTGTTGCCATCCCCATCCCCGCACTCATCGAACCGGTGAGATGCTGTAACGATCGACTGTGTTATTGTTCATATTCATATTCATATTATTATATAAAACGATTCAATGAATTGCCGAATCTAAAAAGCTATAATGTGTTGCGAGTCTTGCATCCTACGATTTGTCTATCTTTGCGGTCCGAACCATTCCGCTTCGTTTTTGTTTTCGTTTCGCGGTTGCTGATACTGATACTGCTACAGCCCGCTGCCGCACAGCTGCAGCAGGGAAAAGACCTGCGGGTGTGCCTCCGCTTGCTCCTCGGTCAGCGGGGTATTCCCGGGCCGCACCGTCATGACGCACTTTCCGACCCCGGCCTCGGTGGCGGCTTCCAGCTCGGCCACCGCGTCGGAACAAAAGACCAGCTCGCTCGGTGGAATGCCCAGGTCCTTGCAAATGTTCGTGTAGCTGGTGGATTGCTTCTTGTTTCCGCTCGTGGTGATGTCGAAGTGGCCGCTGAAATACCCGCACAGGTCGCCCACGGTCGACTTTCCGAACAAGAGTTTTTGCGCCTGGACGCTCCCGGACGAGTAGATGTAGACCTCGACGCCGTGGGCCTTCATCCAGTCGAGCATGGGCACGAAATCCTCGTAGACGTGGCCCTTGAGGGTCCCGTTGGCGTATCCGTCCTTCCACATCTTGCCCTGGAAGGACTTGAGCGAGGCCACCTTGAGATCGTTCCGGACCATGTACCGGATGATCGGGGCCGGATTGACATCGACATTTGCGTTGGCGTTGTTTTTTCCATCACCGCCACCGTCGCCGGTGGCCCTACACTCCTCGAGCTGTTCCGGAGTCAGGTCCTTTTCGAGGGCATCGCGGAGCGTCGCTTGCTCCTCGGCACTCAGGTTCTTGGCAATAAAGTCCTCGGCGTGTTCCACGACATAGGGGAACAAGACGTCCTTGACAAAGGAAATGGCCGTCGTGCATCCCTCAATGTCCAGCAACAAGTATTTGTAATCCCGTGGCAAAAGGGGTGTTTTGTTCGATTTCAGGTCGTCCATGTTGTCGACATCGCCGGCGGCATTCCAACCCGTGGTAGTTCCGGCTGCGGTGGTTGCGGCTGCAGCGGCGTCCTTGCTGCCGCCGGCCTCCTCGCTCGGCTTGGATCGTTTCGCAGGAGGATCCTCGGAGGGTGCTGCGGTCCCCTCCCGTTTCGTCGTGGCATTATCGTCGGCGTTCGCCCCGTTCTTGGTGCCGTGGTACGCGTCGAAATCGGTCCGGAAGGATCCGTGGGAGGGAATCGCCGAAAAATCCACCCCGAGCTTTCTCATTCCGATCGCCGTCTCGAAGAGATAGTCGAAGGATTCCGCCTGCGTCTTGGCCTGTTCCCAGGAATCCCCCCACACGAACAATCCGTGGCGCCTCACCAGAACGCAGTTGACGTTGGGGTACTTCTCCAGTGCCTCCTCCATCTGGGGCTGCAGCAGGTCCTCAGACGGCCGGTTGTCGAGAATGGGAATCTCCAATACGTCGTCGTAGGCGTGTCCACCGACCCCCTTGAGCATTTCCATGTGCGTCAGTTTGAGGGTCTTGGCGGTTTCGGTGGGGTCCAGGAGGGTAGCCAGCTGGGCGTTCATTCCGTGCGTGTGGATGACGGCCCGCGCCGACGGGCGGTGTTTGTAGACGCAGTACCAGATGGGATTGCACGCCGACAGCCGGAGGCCCTCGGTCTTGGGACCGTGGATCACGTTCTGGTCCATGTCGAGTTCGAAGATGTCGTCTCCGATCATGTCCTCTGTCCAAACAAGCGGATTCGGATTCGGAAAAGCAAAGCCAAAGCCAAAGTAAGCAACGGAATCAAGCAACCGACAAAACCGGGTGCATCCCAAACAGTACACAAAAAACCAATCATGTGAGACAGTTATTTCATTTTTTTGTTTTTTCCTTCCTTCGATTCGACAACGATCGAATCTTTTATCTTTTTCTTCGAAACGAAACGATGATTGCGTGTACTGCAGCGCACTGCACTGCACCGGTAGGAATACTGTGCCCGAATCCAATCGAATCCAATCCTTCCATGCTCACCTTTCTGGATTCCCGAGGGCATGCAAAAGACACGAAAGGGTCGGTTTTCGTCCGGACCACCGACCCGGATCGAGACCCCCCCGGCGGTTCCGGCCGCCCACCCGAATTTGTAGAATTGTTCGGACAACTGGGCCATCAGGCATCGGACCGATCGGGCTTCCTCGTCCAGCAACGCTTCCGACGGTTCGGCTGCTTCGGTTGCCGCAGCAGCTGCAGCAGCAGCATCTGCCGCCGCGGTCCCCAGCAGGCTTCCCATCCGCGAGGATCTCCTCGTCCGGTGGGAGTATTGGTCGGTGGTGGCTCCCCCGCCCTCGTCTCCCCCGACGCGGGACCATCCCTTGTTGAGTCCGATCCAGCGGCGGTTGGAAGCGTACAGCTGTAGTCGTCCTTTGCGGGTGGAGGGGAACATGTGTTGTTCCAGTTCGCCGTTGGACCAGCCGCTTCCCGGTTGGGCCATGGCGGTGTCGCCGTCGGTGGTGTTGGTGTCGGTGTTGGTGTCGGTCATGGCGGTTGCGTCTCCGTCGGTGGGATTTGTTAGAGCACGCTTTAGTTCGTTGTCTAATCTAACATCCGTCGGTGGGATTTGTTAGAGCAGGTGTTGGTCGTGCGCAACCCGCGAGCGTACCAGGGTACTACGAAGTAATAGGGTACGATACTCATACTCATAGCTTACATATTGTTGGAGGGGCGGCGACTCACTCATAGCTTACATATTGTTGGAGGGGCGGCGACTCTAGAAATCATGCGGTGAAGGACATACAGGCAGACTATGATACGTACGTCCGACAGGCTAGATTGTTTACTCGTGATAGTCGCCAAAGTAAATAACTGTTTATACGATTCATTTCAACGCACATACAACCCGTAAAGAGGGACCGATGGAGGTGCAGTCGGGTCCAGATATCGATTAATCTTAATGCTCACAATTTTAGAACCTAATCAATATTACAGCAAACCTACCTACTGCAATCTAATGACACGAAGTAGAAAACAAAGTTTATCAGACCCAATGATTCTAACCAAAAGGGTGCTTAGTCAACAATCGGCTACCGTTCAAATGAGTGTCCCAGCGGTTCACACGACAATAGAAGGAGCGAGACCGATTACCGACTGATCACCGGTTAATCAAAGACCCCGGAAGGCTATGTCTAATTTTGAGCACTTAGAAGGGTAATGGCACTAGTGCAGCCTGGCTTGAGCTAATACCTCTTGCTTCTCTCAAACGACATAACGGCCTAGGGGGAAGAGCAAATGCCATCGATACAAGATACCGAATCCCGGGCCGAAGCAGTCGCAGTCTTTACATTCAAACGTAAACGTGTTCCAATTCAAGCATGGAGAGGTCCACATGGCGCCTCAAACAACACGATGAGTACTGGGAACACACCTAGGTGTGCATAGAAACGGCAACAAGCTACTGGCCCGATAGTACAAGATGTACGGCCACACGGTACTAGCTGGAAATACAGCAAAGGACTGGCCAAGTATCGGAGACGTGTGTCCTCCGTACGAGGAGAAAATTACTAACATACAGCGGGGCAGCGCACAGACGTGTGCACTAAGCTGGACCTAGCCACTACACGGAGAGGGCAGTTGAACTATTCTAGAGCAGTTTCAACTCCCGCTCATTAGAGGGATCCGTTGGACTTGTAACCGTAAAATAACGGGAAAACAAACCAACGGCCCCAATTTCTGTACAAGCAATTCAACGGCCGCAGATTTCTGTGGGAACCAGTAGCGGGCCGGATCAAATGGCCACTAGATTCCCGCACGAGTAAACCCAACGGCCCGCAAAGGGATTCATAAGCCAAATCAACGGCCCCGATTCAAATCGGAGCCCGAACAGTTCGCTTAAGTATGGGGCAACTGAGAGATTTGCATTCGGAATAGAAACGTTTGTAGAATTTTGCAAGGAGAAACCACAAGAAAATATCCACTACTAGTGATATCGCGAAGAGAGTGATTGTTGTTACTCTAAAAATCGACCGAAAGGTATATGATGTTAAAATTTAAAGAGATGTGAGCTCAGAGAGAGGCTCTTATTTTTACTACGTATTTTCACTGTGTATCGGGGCTCTCTGCTGTGTTTCATGTGGTAGAGATCTTCCCCGGTTATTTGTTACTGTCTGCTTTACCGTCGTACCGATTCTTCTGCTGCTGTTGCTGTGTTAGTGTCGTGTCGGTTTTACTGTATCGGTCATTCGGTGGTATCGGTCATTATGGGGTTAAGTATTCTGTTCGATGGGGCGTATGCTTATTCGTGGTATATATGCTGGATATGAGGCCCGTCTGGAATCGGTACTGATTTTCTTGATTGCAATAAGTAATTTCCTCACGGGATATCAAGTATATTCTTTTGAATGTACTTATGGGTTCCAAGTGTTTACTTACTGTTCAGGTCTTTGGATATTTCTTGTTTCTAACCGATTATCCCTTTTTGTTTGTAGTCCTAAGTGACATTGTTTTACCACTTAGGGATTTTCATGTAGTGGAGGTGCGTTTGATTCTAACGCTTGATTGTTCTCGTATTCCGCACCTCGGTCGTTGTTTCGTTCGTTTTGTCGGCTTTTCGATCGAATTTGATGCCGACAACAGTCCGTATTTTTCGCCGACAACAGTGATTGTTTGAGAAATCCAAAATCCCGTCAGAAAATCATTCATATATCACTTACAGAACAAGTAAGCAACTATTCCAGACGCAATATACCGACCATGGTGAGAGGAAGAACAGCCCAACAGAACCAACGTAACAACAATGCGGCCGCTAATCCAGCGGCTGCCGCCGCTAACCCAGCAGCTGGTGGACCCGCCAACAATGGGCCAGCCATTCCAGCCAATCTCGGCTTTACAGCGGCGCAAATGGAATTTATTAGGACCATGATGGATACTAACCGGGCTCTGGCACTCACACAAGAGGTCCAAGATGCAATCGAACGCGCTAATGAACTGGAGGGAATCCCTGGATACGCAGGGGAAAGGTCCCTAACCCCAACCGAAATAGTGTTCAGAGAAATCTTGGAATCTTTTGGATTGAACTGGATTACGGCAGACGAGCTTTTCCGGACTGGCTACAGCAGTACTGACTCCCTCCGAGACATGGATGAATCCGCAATCAAATCCCTGGTGAATGGTGTCAACAAGACCAAACACAACTACTGCCCGGACCCAAAACAAGTGTACTTGGGGAGGGTCTTCGGGGATCGGCTCAAGTTGTTTGTGGCTTGGATCAAATTTCAGCCTCTCATTGGGGCTACAGCTACTCTGGTTGACTGGATGGCTGACCCGGACACAGAGTCCAAGACTTAAAATCGCCTCAAGTCCCTCAAGGAGGACGACAGCAACACAGCAGCCGGGGATCTTACTCTCCCAGAACCACTCACTGCAATGTCGAAATTCAAGGAATTGGATGAACGATTCAGGGAGTATCTTAGACACAAAAGGGGTGTCACCAAAACATCTCTACTCTACACAATCCGGAAGGACTCTATAGTCGGCGATGCTGAGAGGGGGGGACTGTTGGATCTGCCCCGACAGACATGTATGCCGACTGGAATGAATACTCTATACGATGCACGGATCATTCAGGATCCCACTGGACCAAAGACAACAATACGCTATGGGAAATCCTTTTCAAATTGGTAGGGGCGGGCCCCGATTGGTCCTACATCCAAGGTCTTGGCTCCGAAGGGGATGGGAGAAAGGCATATTTCACCCTCTACTCTCAAGCATACAAATCAACGAATATAAGACTTCTCATAGAAGAAAAGAGGGCCTTCCTACAGAGTTCTACCTATTCCGGGGATACCAAGAACTACAGTTTCGACAAGCACAAAAGGCGATGGTATGATGCAAAGGAGTTCCTGTTGCGGCATAAGGCTTTCCCACTGGAAGATCAGTTTGCTACCGACTTCTGCCACTCTATATCGGATCCAAGACTCAAAATAGCAGTCCGATTGGTCCTAAACGAAGGAGGTGACATGTATGACAACTTTGACAAGGCTGCCGCCCACTTTACTCAAGCGCTTGGTATCAAGAAGATGCAAGCTAGTCGTAAAGGCAGTCGGAGAAATATCTCTTCATTCAAGGGAAAAAGGGGCAACAAACGCAACAACGAAGGCAACTCCTCCTCCAACAAGAAGTCCGGCAACAACAAGAAACAGAAGACTTCCGGTACATACAATGGGCCTCTTGAGGGTAAAATCTATCCAAAAGAAATCTGGATCACTATGTCTTCGGCCCAAAAGAACCAAGTAAGGGCCCTACGCCCCTCCCTCAACTCCCCAGGACAGTCTGCGCAAGTTTCTATGGTCAAAGCCAAGGGAGACAACACTACAGCAAAGGGGTCGGCCGGTGACCAATTTGGTAGCCATACTCACAAGAAGAAGAATCAAGATTAAGACTTCTCATAGAAGAAAAGAGGGCCTTCCTACAGAGTTCTACCTATTCCGGGGATACCAAGAACTACAGTTTCGACAAGCACAAAAGGCGATGGTATGATGCAAAGGAGTTCCTGTTGCGGCATAAGGCTTTCCCACTGGAAGATCAGTTTGCTACCGACTTCTGCCACTCTATATCGGATCCAAGACTCAAAATAGCAGTCCAATTGGTCCTAAACAAAGGAGGTGGCATGTATGACAACTTTGACAAGGCTGCCGCCCACTTTACTCAAGCGCTTGGTATCAAGAAGATGCAAGCTAGTCGTAAAGGCAGTCGGAGAAATATCTCTTCATTCAAGGGGAAAAAGGGCAACAAACGCAACAATGAAGGCAACTCCTCCTCCAACAAGAGATCCGGCAACAACAAGAAACAGAAGACTTCCGGTACATATGATGGGCCTCTTGAGGGTAAAATCTATCCAAAAGAAGTATGGGTCACTATGTCTTTGGCGCAAAAGAACCAAGTAAGGGCCCTACGCCCCTCACTCAACTCTCCTGGACAGTCTGCGCAAGTTTCTATGATTGAGGCCAAGGGGGGGAATACCACAGCAAAGGGGTCGGCCGGTGACCAATTTGGTAGCCATACTCACAAGAAGAAGAATCAAGATTGATTTGCCGGCCGGGGCCTGTCGATTGTATCCCGGGTAGGCCGGCCGATAGTCCATATCAAGAGTTTTGGCTCACCATCTCAAGATAACGGTCGATGCAAGTTGGACAGCCACGCTGATACAACAGCCGCGGGATCAAATATGGTATTACTTGATTCATTGGATTCTATCTTGACATATGTGGATGTTGCACCATTTTCCGATACCTACTCACCACTTAAGAATGTCCCTATTGCCCGTTGCGCCACAGCTTGGACTGACCCAACTGATGGAATTACCTACATCTTGGTGTTTGGGCAGGCTTTGTTCTTTGGCACCAAGTTGCAACACAGCTTGGTATGTCCCAATCAAGTCCGGGACTGCAACTTCAACAAGGTTGAGGACACCCCAAGGCGATACGACTCCACTTCTACACACGGGATTACATTCCAATCCGACGACACAGAGCTCTTCATCCCTCTCAAAGTCGACGGGGTCATATCCTACTTTGATTCCTGCAAACCTACAAAGAAGGAACTGGCAACCTGTGAACATATACTGGCTACAGATACCCACACATGGGACCCCTACTCCTCTCACTTTGCAGAAGAAGAAGAAGCCACCAATTGGTGGGCCTATAAGGTACTTCGGAGAAAAGACCGGATCATATCTGGTGCTAAAACCAAATACTGGACCAAGTCCCATAAGTACGGGGTTCGGCTCCCTAAATCTATTGCAGAGGCAAAGGCGTTTGATAGAGAAACGGGGACCGATCATTGGGCTCGGGCTATTGCAAAAGAAATGAGGAACAGCTCTATCGCCTTTGAATTTAATGAGGAGGACAAGATACCAGTGGGGCATACCAAAATAACCATGCACATGGTCTTTGATGTCAAGATTGACTTGACTCGGAAGGCACGCTTAGTCAGCAATGGTCACAAAGTCCCAGAGATCTCCAAGGAATACACCTATTCCAGCGTACCCAGTAGGGATTTGGTTCGATTGTTCTTCCTAGTGGCAGCACTTAACAACCTCGAAGTACTCAGTGCGGACATACAGAACGCTTACTTAACAGCACCCATCAAAGAGAAGTACTTCACAATAGCTACAGAGGCCCAAGGATTTGCGCCAGAGCTATGTGAGAGACCCTGCAAGATTGTAAGGGCCTTATATGGACTCCCAGTTGCGGGGGCATCTTTTCGATCACACTTGGCTAGTCACTTAAGGGAGCTTGGTTACGTATCTTGCAAAGCAGATCCTGATGTGACCTCCGATCTGCATTCAAACCAGATGGTACGGCCTATTACGAGTACTGTGTAGCCTACCTTGATGATATTCTCGTATGCGGGATGGATCCGAAGTTCCAGATGGATGCAATAGAAAGGCAATTCAAGTTGAAGAATGGAACAGTTGAAGAACCTTCCTTCTACTTAGGGGCCGATATTGGGAAGACCTACATCGATGGTAACCCGTACTGGTCCATGGCTTCATCTAAGTATACTGCAAAAGCAATCAAGTCGGTTGAAGAAGAACTGTCAACCGGACAATACGCATTTAAGGTACTACCCAAAACAGCAAGGTCCCCGTTGAGCGCTGAGTATAGACCGGAGATAGATGCGTCACCAGAACTTGACCCGGAGAAACAAAACTATTATCAAGGTTTGGTAGGGATACTCCGGTGGATCTGCGAACTCGGCCGATTGGACATCATTATGCCCGTGTCGCTTATGTCTCGATATCTTGCCCAAGCAAGAGAGGGTCATCTCAATCAGTTGTTCCATCTGTTTGCATACTTAAAGAATTACAGTAAGTCCAAGTTGGTATTTGATGCATCTACGCCCGAGGTAGATGAGTCAAATTTTCAGTTGTGCGACTGGAGCGAATTCTATCCAGAGGCCAAAGAACTACTGCCTCCAGATATGCCCGAACCAAAAGGAGAGGCTGTTGTCACTACGTGTTTTGTAGACGCGGATCACGCAGGTTGCAAGGCTACTAGAAGATCTCATACAGGAGTCATCATCTTTATCAACAGGGCACCTATTTTGTGGTTCTCCAAAAGGCAAACAACTGTTGAGACATCTACATTTGGCTCGGAAATAGTCGCGCTTAGGATAGCAATCGAGATGGTAGAAGGGCTAAGATACAAGCTACGGATGATGGGAATTCCTTTGGAAGGCCCTACCAATATCTATTGTGACAATGAATCAGTTGTGAAGAACACTACAAGGCCCGAGAGCCCTTGTAAGAAGAAGCATAACAGTGTTGCTTACCACAAAGCAAGGGAGTGCATAGCAGCGGGAATTATCCGGATTGCAAAGGAGCCAGGCGAGTCAAATATTGCGGACCTACTCACTAAATTGATGAGCGGGACCAGGTTAATTGAACTAGCAATGAGGTGTATGTGGCGAGATGGAGTCAATGAAAAAATGAGAGCCGCAGGATAAGTATCTCCTACTAGTACTGTACTACCACGGAGACACGGGGACTCTAGAAATCATGCGGTGAAGGACATACAGGCAGACTATGATACGTACGTCCGACAGGCTAGATTGTTTACTTGTGATAGTCGCCAAAGTAAATAACTGTTTATACGATTCATTTCAACGCACATACGACCTGTAAAGAGGGACCGATGGGGGTGCAGTCGGGTCCAGATATCGATTAATCTTAATGCTCACAATTTTAGAACCTAATCAATATTACAGCAAACCTACCTACTGCAATCTAATGACACGAAGTAGAAAACAAACGACCGCGCGTGCCAAGGTATCAACGCCACTCATCATTAATATACAGTTAGTACAGCCATACACACGGGACTGAAAGCGGGGTGACAGCCACAATATCAGGAATGTAACTGGGCCACCCCACAATACCACTTACGTATCAATGGACTAATACCGACCATCCATCATGCTCAAAGTTGTTGCCAACCATCCAATCATCACCAAGACAAGCATGTTCAGTGAATGGCAACAATTGGCAATCATCCGCACACAATCATAGTTTAATTATTTGTATCTAACCAACAGGGTTGATTGCACTCTTTAAGGTTTTGTAGTACTAAGTCTACTGCTGATTTCAACATACAAACAATTAAACTACCGGTAACAGTTGACACAGTGATTTCCTGCCTCAACTCAAAACCACCACAGTGTTTCCAACAACAACACGCGCGTCGAGTCGATACACCAGTATCCTCCGCGCCACTTGCTGTTGCAGTTGATCCACCAATCCTCCAGCAACATCATGGAGCAGCTCAACGCATCCAACAGAAACGCCAGCACCCCGAACCCTGCCGGCAACAACAACAACAACCAGCAGCACCAAGGGGGGCAAGGCAACAACCGATCCCGGAATCAGAGCCGCAAGGGAAACAACAATGGGGGGACTACCCACCCCACAAGTAGCAAGCGCAGGTTCACCGGTTTGGACCAAGATGAACTGAAAGGAATCGTAGTCGACGGATCAAAGTCAGTTCAATACGACAAGCTCTATGAGGGACTCAAGATAGTGGGTGAAAAGAAGAACTCCAAGGTCAAGACCACTCTCATCAACATGCAAACACTCACTGAGGATGACTTCCTACCTACCATGCCAAGTCCGGATGATTACACTGTGCTGGGAACTAGAGGGGAGGAGGTCATTGACCCTGACAAGAAACGACTCCTCGAGGAGCTGTGGATAAAGAAAGGAGAAAGATCCGCAAAGAAGTATGACCAATATGTGGAGGATCTGAAGGCACTATTCTCGACAGCTGAAGGACAACTCAGCCCAGAGGTAAAGCAACACCTGAAGACCAGCGAGTCCTGGAACTCGATTGAGGACGAACAAGATACCCTCAGCATGCTCAAACTGCTGCGCGAATACTGCTACCGCGACAGTGCCACGAAGGTCCACCCAATGGTGGACGCTACAAACAAAATCTGCAAGTTCTTCTCTTGCAAACAGGACAGCAACAAGAGTGCAGCCACATATGCCGAGGAGGTGAAAGCCAGGCTCGATGTCATGACATCAGCAGGGATCACCATCCGGTCGAAGGATATGATTAAGCTCACATTGAACAAACACTTCCCTGTTAATTTCCTTTTGAAACTGGCTGTTGAGCTGATTCAATCCAAAGGCAAAGAAGAGCAACAGGAGCTTTAGCTGCAGGCCGGTTGAGGTGCCGGTCTGTTGTGTTCTAATATTTCTCTGATATCCACTACGACTGGATGCGAATCCAATCAGATCTATTCTGACTATCGACCAATCGACGCAATCAGTTAGATCTTAGGCTTGTAGTTCTACAAAAGGGACGCAAAGGAGGCGTCCGGTGCAAGGTTTAAGGTTGAATAATCAAATAATCTAAAAGAATAAGATGAAGAGATGTTTCTTGCTGGAGAGCAAGTATCTCTTTTAAAGGTCGGTGCTGCCGCTAATACAGCACGTGAATTTACGTGTATTTTGTACGGTAAATTACCGTATTACGGTGAATATCGTGTTGCCGCTAATACAACACGTATATTTGTGAGCAGAGTTTCAAACCTCTGCTGTCTTTTCTTGAAAACAAGACACTTAACAGAAGGTAACATATGTTAACATCTGTCATGTGTTCTTCCTTGGATCACTAAGTATCGGACTCGATCGTAAGAATGAGCTCGGTATTGACGATCGATTCTTCTCCTCCAGTTAAGTATCGAACAGTAATTTTTCGAGGTCTCATTATTTTCGATCTCGTACCTCTACCAACTTAGACACGAAAGGAATTTAATACTCCCCATGTGTCCACACGAAAGCATCCTCTAGTATCTGGTGCAGTCATCTTGCAATAGATCACCGGTGTTTCCACAGTAGTAAAAGATGGGCTTGAGTAAAGGATACACCACCGAGTGTCCCCAATGCTTGGTGAGGATGTCAGCGCAGTTATCCTTACCTGCAAGATGTTGCATGAGGATGAAACCTCTTGCGATCATGCTTCTAACATAGTGATATGATAGAATGTGATGCCTCTTGTGGAGCCTCGCATATGGGAATGTAGAGGTTTGGATCATCTTTTCATTGTCTCCCCATGTGTAGGATGTGTCGTGTACTCTAGTATTGAAAGGTCGGACATTCATGGCAGGCTGTGGTGATTGGAACCTTTTGAAGATGTTACCATCGGGACTGAGTGATAGTGAGCCATATTGTGTGGAATTGTTGAAAGTGGCCTTGATACGGTCAAGGGAGATCCATCCAAAGAAGGGTTTCAGGGACAGGTAATCAATATCGGTGGGCGATTGAACATGGGCTGCAGCAGTGAGAAAGGTGGAAGGAGATTGATTAGAGCACCTACTAAGGATGTCTTGATGAATGTAATCAGTGGGGCTAATCCAAAATGAAGTATCAGAAACATCCGAGGCCTGTAGGGAGGAGGTAGTCCTATTGGATAAGAATGAGGTGACTGTGGAGGAGGTGCCAATGTTGATATCCCTAATCGCCCCAAATTCATCATAATCTTGATATGGAAGTGATGTGGAAACAGGTGGGTATTTCTGAATGAATGTATCATCCTGTGGGGAATAGGTATATGCGTTATCCAGTACAGATGGGTTCCAATGCTGATCACTTGTCATTATGACGTGGGGAAGACTAGCGAATTCTGCACTAGTATACTTGCGCATAGCAAGATAAGGTAAGCCATGGCATATACTGAGAGGAAAGACATGACCGTCAGTAGTGGTAATGACTTGGGAGCCGCCTGTCTTGATAGAGGAGTCATCCACGATTGAGTGGTATGCTTCCATCTGGGGGGAAGACAGGATAGATGGGTGTTGTCCGGTGTATGCACTCTCATGAAAGATGATAATGACAGGACCTCTGTTGGAGACAGAGTAGGCGCCGCATGTTGCAATAGGGATGTTCTGGATTTGGTGGTTGTTTATACCAGTTACGTTGACATATCTTGGGGGAATATCTTTAGAGATGAGACATGCGTCATTTCCGATGATACACCCATTTGCACCTCTGTCAACCATAGCAGAACCAGGTGTGGATACAGCAGTTTTGCTTGAGTGATAAGTAGCGATGGGGTCTGCTGATGAAACAGGAGATTCACATTCCATAGGTGCCCAATAGTGAAAGTTCACTGATCGTGAGGTTTGTTCAACAGGGATATAGACATTGCCTTCTTTCTTGTAAAGTATATCAGGGTTGTCTGCAAGGAATCGGGCTGGGTGTGCAGGAGAAACAGAAGACTTGAGAGGCCTGGTGTCTGATTGGGAAGATGATTTGTATACACCAAGTGATGCATGGAATGCAGATCTGGCGGAGCTCTCGTCAGCAGGCGATAGGACTTGCTCAGTAGCGCGTGAGAGGACCTGCTCATCAGTATGGTGCTCATAAGCCCGACGTGTGATAGGCTTGCTGGAATTGGGGTCCGGTGGTAATGCGGCATCAAGGAGCTCAGGCCGGAGGCAAGCAACTAGTCGCTTCTTGTCATCAGCGGTAAATCCAAGCCAATGCTTCATACCTTGCTTAGAGAGAGTTTTCCAAACTGCAGATGGTAGTCTTGTGGTTGGGTCTGGGGTTCTTCCAGCTTTGTAAACAGCGTAGTCCTGGTAGTCGCCATCAAAATCAATAGGAGGTAAATATGATGCCGAGTCATCAGTTATGCCAGAATATGTGGACTGCGTCACAGAAGAGAAATCATGGGTGTTGGCTTTGACAGACATCCGACTTCGAGGTTGGGACAGGGAAGCCTGGGAATCCAGTCTGGTGGCTTCAAGGAGGAGGGTATTTTTCAATTCACTGATAGCAACGGCTTCATGCTGCCTAAACTTAATCAAGTCCTGTGCTGCAGGAGGATCATCAACCTTATAGAACTGTTCACTGAGCTGGAAGCTGCTACTGCAGGCCTTGCAAAGGTGCGTTTTGACAGTATCAAAATCAAGTGGCCTCTGTGGATCGCGTAGTGTATTGAGATGTTCCAACTGTGCAAACCACTGGGTGATGAACTTGACCTTGGTATCTTTCCATGTCCTCAGATCAATATCCAATAGTTGTTGCATCACGATGGAGGTGTCATATACTTTGGATTTGGACCGGTCGTGCAATGAAACAAAGTCAAAAAGGCTTGTCTACCATCTCTGGAGGAGGTATGGCTGAGCACGCAGGAGTAGGAGAGATCACTCTGAAGAGCATGTAGGACAAGGGTCCAGAAGAAAACACATTGCTTGTCATGGAGAGCTTTTTCATACCCGACGAGTGGTGTATCAGGCCAGCTTGGGTCAAGGAATGTGCGAGTATCTATGTCAGACGTTTCCAGCTTTGCCTTGAATTTGACAAGCCAGCGTTCAAACCTTGCATCATTCTGCAGGATGGGAAAGGTGGATTCATCCCTTGATTTCTTGGTCCAGGATTCATATCTAAGCTGTTCGATGGGCTTGGAGGATCTTTCTTGTTGTCGTCGAGGCGTGCCGGTGCTAGTGATTGCAATATTCGTTCCAGATGCTCTTCTGGCTCTGACAGCACTAAAACAGTAGCTTTGAAAGTTGTCTTTGGTATACTGGGTTCTATCCTCTGGGTCTTGTCCTTGTGCTGTGAGATGCTCGCCGTAGTCAATGACTTGCTGTATGGACGTCTGTACATGTCGATAAATTGGGGTTCTTACTCCCCCTTCGAGGAAAACTAGGTCTCCAATGTTCTTGATGTACAAGAAGGCCAGCCATGTCTTGATCCTTGCAGCAATGAGAGCCTCACATAGGGCGTCATTTCGTTCCCTTGGTATGTCAAAGATTTCATGCAAGAATGTGGCAAGTGGTCGGTCAAACGATGGGAAGAGGTCCGCGATAGGTGTGTCCTCTTTATCCTCTTGGCTTGGATTACTCTGTTGGTCGGGTGCCACATCTGCGGTGGGTAGCCGAGGTGTGGTTGCTGCGCTTCCAGGTTGGAGTGTTTGGAATCGTCCTGTCGATCTGCTTCTTGTTCTTCCATCAACCGGAGCGGTAGGCATTGTTGTTGTGTAATCGTAGGTCGATAGGGTCCTGGGTATTTGTTCTTTGTTATACTGTAATCGGATCAGAGAACTATCGATCGTCGGCTGTAGTCGATCGTTCGATGATCTGCTGTCGAATTGTCGTCGACGTTTGCTCCTCGACGGTTGCTCCTTCTTCTTTTGCAAGCTTCAACAAGCTTGCGACTGTTAATCTGTTAATTTCCTTTTGAAACTGGCTGTTGAGCTGATTCAATCCAAAGGCAAAGAAGAGCAACAGGAGCTTTAGCTGCAGGCCGGTTGAGGTGCCGGTCTGTTGTGTTCTAATATTTCTCTGATATCCACTACGACTGGATGCGAATCCAATCAGATCTATTCTGACTATCGACCAATCGACGCAATCAGTTAGATCTTAGGCTTGTAGTTCTACAAAAGGGACGCAAAGGAGGCGTCCGGTGCAAGGTTTAAGGTTGAATAATCAAATAATCTAAAAGAATAAGATGAAGAGATGTTTCTTGCTGGAGAGCAAGTATCTCTTTTAAAGGTCGGTGCTGCCGCTAATACAGCACGTGAATTTACGTGTATTTTGTACGGTAAATTACCGTATTACGGTGAATATCGTGTTGCCGCTAATACAACACGTATATTTGTGAGCAGAGTTTCAAACCTCTGCTGTCTTTTCTTGAAAACAAGACACTTAACAGAAGGTAACATATGTTAACATCTGTCATGTGTTCTTCCTTGGATCACTAAGTATCGGACTCGATCGTAAGAATGAGCTCGGTATTGACGATCGATTCTTCTCCTCCAGTTAAGTATCGAACAGTAATTTTTCGAGGTCTCATTATTTTCGATCTCGTACCTCTACCAACTTAGACACGAAAGGAATTTAATATTCCCCGGAGCAACCTATGACGACTACGTTGCCATAGATGAGACCCGGAAGACCAAGGTGGACACACTAATGGAGGGCATGCTCCTATCGGTAGTGATCGTGAACGGAAGCAATATCAAGACCCATCGGAATCTCTTGGGGGTCCTCAAGGACAACTACAGCCTTGAGTCCGATGTGTATCCAACATCACAACCTAAAGCACTCGAGTTAATGCACCAATACAAGTCACCCACCCGGACCACCACCCCAAACCAAGGCAACAACAGCGGGCGTGGGGGAGGTGGAGGAAACAACAACACAGATAAGAGCGACAAAAGATCCAACACTACCAACGAGACGGCCCTAGTGGCCGCAGCCGCCGCGTCACCTGATCCCAAGGTTATCGAGGCCCACCAAATTCTCATGGCCGGAGTTGAAGATGGAGCCTTTGACAAGGAGCTCTGCTTTTTCAACTTGGTGAGGCTACACAAACACAGAACGAGGTGATTAGCCCTATTCCTGGAACCACACAAAAGTCCAGGAGTGTGGAGCAGCCTAATACCCTATACCCCCGGGAAAACCCCAGGAGTGTATCGGGGGCCGTTGCCGGCACTAAGCTAAACAATACTAGTTATGAAGTAAAGGAGGAGTACATGTTTTCACAAGCTCCGGGAAGCATCGATCCATACTGGATCCTGCTGGACAGCCAGGCAACATGCAACTGCATCAGCAACCCAGAATTGCTTCAGGACATCCAAACCCACCCAGAGGGCCAGAAAGTCCGGATTCACTGCAATGCGGGCATTGTTATCATTACCCAAGTTGGCGACCTTCCAGGATTTGGGACTGTCTGGTACCAAGAAGGGGGAATGGCCAACATCCTGTCACTCAGTTCTGTGTCGGACCTTTACCAGATCACACTCGATACTGCCATCACCCAGTCATTCTTTGTGCACAAGCCCGACGGCTCCACTCGACGGTTTGATCAAGCCAATAACGGGCTATATTACTGCGACTTGAGGGAGACCGATGGAACCATACTCGCCATCACATCAGTTGAAGGACAAAAGAAACGGTATTCCGACCTTGATGTGCGACGCGCTACCAAGGCCAGAAAGCTACAGGATGCCCTTGGTTTCCCCAGCACCAAAGATTGTCTGAATATCATTGACAACAACCTGCTACTCAACTGCCCTGTGACACGCCATGACATCAAGATTGCTAAGGACATCTTCAGGACCAACACCAATGTGATCAAAGGAAAGGCCATCCGCCAGCAACCCTCACATGTTCAAGAGGACATCGACCCAGTTCCATTGGACATTCTCACGCGATACAAGAATGTGTCCCTCAGCATTGACATTTTCACTGTTAATGGAATCAAGTTTTTCTGGAGTGTCTCGCGACACATATACTTCTGCACAGTTAGTCCCATTGCAGACTCATCCCAGACAACCATCTACCGGACACTGGCCACCATCATTGGACTATATGCAGTTCGTGGTTTTGTCGTGGCCATTGTATCCGGGGATAACGAATTTAACTGCCTGGAAGAGCCACTGCTGTCCAGGGATCCACCTTTACAGTTCGAAGGGGTTGGACGGAATCAACATGAGCTATATGTGGAGCGGGACAATCACACATGCAAGGAACGCATTTGCTGCATGTTCTCCTCTATCCCATTCAAACGCTTACCTCGCCGCATCACCATTGACATGGTCTCTGCGGGTATCTTCTGGTTAAATAACTGGTGCAATCGAGTTGGTGTGTCCAACACCATCTCGCCCCACCAACTGATGACAGGAGTCCGATTGGACGCAACAAAACATTGTAAGTTCCAGTTTGGTGACTATGTACTTGTGCACGACAATGCTAGCGACAATTCAATGAATCCAAGGGCCAGAGACGCAATCTACCTCTGCCCAACCGGGGATTGCAGCAGCGCACTCTATCTTTTTGATCTCAACACAGGTCGGCGTATCCGGCGCCGCACAGCAACCCCTGCCCACATGACAAACACGGTGATTGATCGGGTTGAGGCCATTGCCGCCAAGCAAAGCGCACCTGTTGGTCTTACCTTTGGAAACAGTGAGGGTGGGACCACCATTCTTGATCTCGATACTGAGTCTGTTGGGTCCAACGATGGAGCCTCAGACTGCTCGTTCTCCCCCAACGACTACCCAGCCGAGGAGGACGACGCAGATCCACCTGGCATGATGGATGCAGAGGAGCTCCAGGACCTTCAACATGATCAAGCCAAAAACAATTTGGACGGCTTGGAAATACACGACAATGATGACAACAGAAGCCATGTTGATCTACCCCCATTCGGTCCAGAATCTAATACTGTGAGTGATATTGATGGGGGAACTGATCCCAGCAATGATGAGGCCAGCAACGGGCCCAGAGAGAACGACGCGTCCATTGAAAACGGGTCCGCTGAATCGGCCAACGCCGACAACACGACTGATTCTGACTCTTATGTGGAAAACAATGCTGATGACCAGACCGTTGCGAGCACCGGCCACGCCGTGGACACGCCAAATCCCGCAAATGGAGAAGAATTCGAATCCACCAACAACGAGTCAGTTGCAGCAGATGGACACGATCTCTCCAACATCGAGAACAGCGAGAACTCCAACATCAAGAACAATGAAAACAACAACAACAATGACACACATGACAATGGCAGCCCCCCACTTCGCATGACCCTCTGGCCACGAGTTACTCGCGGACACAACAAGTTTGGGTCGGCAGAGGGATACCAGCCAAACATTCACCACCGAAATCTCTCATGCACACACTCGACCATCTTCATCGGCAGATTCAGGAAAGCTGTCTCGTAGATCACAAACGACCAAGATAAGTACTGTTCATGTTCATATCCAATGCCATAGCCTTCTACAATAACATCGATGCCTCACTAGTAACCAAACAATATGGGGTGAAAGCTGGACTGAAACTATTTGGGTCTGCTGGTGTGGAGGCAGTTATGGCCGAACTCGAACAACTGCACACTCGTAAGGTCGTTCATCCTGTACATATTAGAGACATGACCTGGGAGGAAGTGAAGCGGGCTCTCCCCTACCTGATGTTCCTAAAGCGCAAGCGGTGTGGAAAAATCAAGGCACGCGGGTGTGCTGATGGCTGGTCCCAACGCGACTTCATCTCCAGAGAGGACACCTACTCACCCACTGTTTCGCTACATGGTCTAATGCTTGCATGCCTTATTGACGCAATCAAAGGGCACAATATTGCTACAGCCGATATCCCCGGGGCGTTCCTACAGACCCCAATGCCGGACGATGAGGTAGTTCACATCCAATTTGATGGCCCAATGGCCGAACTCCTGAGACGTATCAATCCAGATCTCTACAACAAGTACACCATGGACAGCTGGAAGGGCAAGATTCTCTACACAAGAGCGGACAAAGCAATATATGGGACCCTTTGGGCCGCTCTGCTGTTCTGGGAACGGCTGTTGGGCCAGCTGACCACGTGGGGTTTTGAACTCAACCCATATGACACCTGCACGGCCAACAAGATAATTAACGGGCAACAATGCACCATTGTGTGGCACGTTGATGACCTCAAAATCTCCCACAAGGACCCAGAAGTGGTGACAGCAGTACTAGATGATCTCAACAAGGTGTTTGGTGTGAAATCACCCCTTACGATCACTTGCGGACGCATCCATGACTATGTGGGCATGACCATCGACTACACTGAGCCTGGGAAGGTGAAGTTCAGTATGTTCGATTACCTCGAAGGGATCATGGACGACCTTCCAACCAATCTTATCGAGGGAAGGGCAATTCCGACACCGGCATTTGACCACCTGTTCAAGGTCAACCCAGAAGGGAATAAGCTCAACATAATGGACGCTGAGACCTTCCACAGGCATGTGACACAACTTCTATTTGCAAGCAAAAGGGCGCGTCCTGATATACAGACCTCCATCGCATTCCTCCGTACACGAGTTTCCAATCCAGACCATGATGATTGGAAAAAACTGAGAAGAATGTTGGGGTATGTACGGGAGACCATCTTTCTCCCACTTGTATTGGGGTGGGATGACACCGGTAATGCATATTGGTATGTCGACGCATCCTTTGCTGTCCATTCTGACATGAAGAGCCACACAGGCGGTGTCCTCACCTTTGGCCAGGGTGATCCTTTCAGTAACAACAAAACAGCAACTCAACACAAAGAGCTCAACAGAAGCAGAGTTGGTGGGCGTGGATGACACGCTGCCATACAATTTGTGATGTTACTACTACCTACAGTGGCAAGGGTATGCGGCTCAAACGGAACACGGGACCGCCCCCAGTCACACAAGAAATACCCTTGGGAGTACCAACATACTTAACCAAGACAATACAAGCGCGATCAGGCTGGAGATGAACAGAAAGTCCTCCAGTACTAAGCGAACTAGGCATATCAATATTCTCTATTTTCTTATCACTGACCGAGTGAAGAAAGGAGAAATCGAGATCCAATACTGCCCAACAGGTGACATGCTCGCTGATTACTTTACAAAGCCCTTACAAGGGTCATTGTTTCGAAAATTTCGAAACGTCATTATGGGAGTAACCGACGCGGAATTCTTGCAGTACAAACAACAGTATGCAGCAGCACGCAAGCGCGACACCCCATAATATCTATCCACCAATGACAGTATGTCCCTGGCATGTAGCAGGAGTGTGTTGGAGGGGCGCCGACCGCGCGCGTGCCAAGGTATCAACGCGCCACTCATCATTTATACATACAGTTAGTGTTGTCGGTCAAAAATACACGTACTCTACTTACGTACATTCTACGGGAATTATATCCATTCTACACTTGAAAAGTTACTTATACTCCTACAGAGATAAAATGACTTCAAGTATCAAGATATCTACGTCACATCATGTGTTCTCTGTCTTATGACGAATTACACATGATCGATGACCGGTTTAGACATCCCTACATACAACACTAACACAGGGATACCGGTCGAATACAGTAAAATACCAATAACAGAGCAATCTCACGATATGCTCACTTCTCTTTAAATTTTAATTATCCTATCCTTTCGGTCGATTTTTAGAGTAACAACAGGTTATAGAGCCCTCTATCTCCGCCCGATCAGCACCTCAACTGACGGTTAACACCAGAGGCAATTGTGTGCTTAGCTCCCTGTGCGGCACATTCTAGACCTCCACTCCAGGTTTCGTTTCTTGTGGCGCCTCCCTTGAGGGCCGCACCCTGGACTGTACCTCGTCCTTCTGTTCCCAGCTTGTGGATCAGGGGGTGTACTCGCTATCACAAGCCTTGTAACCCACAACCAGCTCTCTGGATTGACACATTTACAAACTAAAGACCACCGCCGTCTTTAATGAAAGCCCATTGCACCGGACACGCCGATTGCAATATTCCATATTTTATTCCGTGTCCACCATATACACCATCCCCATAAAGGCCAGTCGACGCCCATTTGATTGTGCTAAGCACCACTTCAATCACACAACCATATTTATTCCTGCACCTCCGAGGACCGTTCCGACGATCACTCGATACTTCCATATTACGATCCCCGACCTACTGTATCTACAGATCCTTCTACCAAGCATCTTCTTCTGTAATACACGACCAAGAAGCGTACGTATCAAGGGGTGCACCTACAGAACATCCTACCAAGAATCTCCTTCTGTAACTACATCGCAACACCGACAGTCTATATTTCTTCGGTTATTCCCGCACCCTTCCTCGGTTAATTATTACTGTCCGTTCTCAAACGTTCCTTCGGCCCTTTCTTGGTCCTTTCCTTTTATTCCTCCGGTTAGGCTCGCTCGATTCGAATCACTTCTGTAATACACACAGGCATTCCGAGACCACGGATCTCTCTCAGATCTCCTCCAGATTGTTGTGAGCCCGCTGTTGAGCGCCTCATTCCATTCTTTCTTCTACGGAACATTCCTTTGGTCTTTTCCGCACCACGGCGGAACATTCCAACAGCCTTTCGATTTCGATCCACGACCTACGCCAAATCAATCACAACGCTGCGCGCTTCCAATCCAAACAGCAATCTCTATCCCGTTTACCTCCACGGCCTACAACAATGATTCACCTCCAGTAATTCCCCAACGATCGTTCCTTTTCCTTCCCCTCCGGAACATTCCTTCGGGCATTCCTTCGACCGCCGCACCTTCGCTTGGTCATTTCGTTGGTTCCTCCTTTGGAAGATACTTCAATTTTTTCTCCTCCGGCCATTAGAATCGGATACTCGACGCCACCTTTCCTTCGTCTCCTCCGATCTGACCTTGATTTTCCGCCATGAGGCTACAACTCACCGACTGGAACTATGTCAAGGCCATACAGTTCTCGTTCATAGACGCTGACGAGATTGCCACCCAAAACTACCTGAATGCGGCGTACGCCAAAAAATTAACTGATCTCACCAGCCTCATATCCTACAAATACGGCACCGTGACCCTCAGACCAGGCGCAATTCCCAACATCAAATCCCTCATCGCTGAATCCATCACAAAAAATCTCCCTGAATCAGAGGTATCTGCCAAATACAAAGAACACATTCAACTGCTTCTTGCCAAGACTAACATTTGGTACGTTGACAACCACGGCATGAGACAACTGGTTCATGATGATCAAATACTGGCCATCGCGGCACGCACGGCGAGATACAACTATGATGGGAATAAGGATCCTACCATCCAATTGGAACTCAGCATCCAACATTGGGGATTCCGCAGCGGATGGTACCCATACGAATTTACCAAGGTTTATGACAAAAACGGTGGAGCAGCAGCATTTGAGACATCTCAGTCACTGGAGCCAATGCCTACTGCTAGGTCATACGACAATCGCGTGGCAAATATCCTCAAATTCTCCAGGAGAATCATCTCCTGTGAAAATGAATTTTGCCTTGACCTACCAGATCCCTATTTTGAATACATTGCGTTTAAACAAATTTATCGCATGGCCTTTCCTCCCAGTTACACATGGACATGGAAATACTCCCCCAACAGTGACTCTGTCTCCTTCCACCGAGTACGATCCAACTCCATCTCCTTCTCTTCACGTTCTCGTGTACGATGTCAGGAGAAGTCCAATACGACTCCAATCCAATGCCAGGACAAGTCCACTGTGACTGCGTCGCATGAAACCCCGTCTACAATGCCCAATTTGGATCATCATTCTGCCCCACCTTTGGTGCCTACTAACTTCAGTTGGACCTTCAATCCACAGAATGAAATTGCAACATTCCGCCGCCTGCTAAAATCAGCTCCCTCACCCTCACCACAGCCTCCGACACTTGCTGAGGGCACTGACCTTCCAAACGCCGCTCCTGCATACATCCGATCATTGCAATCTCCATGCCTTAATCCAATTTCCTCCAGACCGAATCATTTGCCTGCCCTTCGACTCTCCAGACGCCATCGGGATGCCCTCAAGGTCAATCTGTATCATCTATATGCCAACATCTTGTCGATGAATTGGTTCTATGATACTCTTGATTGATTGATTACAACCGACTACAACTTCCCGATCATCGGTTCGTTGCCTTACCCCATCAAACTCTCCTACGACGTTCTTTGCTCTCTCACCAGCAAATACCTAGTCATACCAAGATCTATAATTCTACGATTTGAAAAGGCAGTTGCTTTACTCCACCCAATTACCTTCCTCGTCGCCATGTCGTCTTTCCAACAATCTTGCAGGGGCATTTTCTTCTGTACAAGTCAGCCATCATGACTATTTGCAATTTCACATTGGTCCCTACGAATCGATTACCAATCCCCCATGCATCGATTATGTATCAGTGTATCGGTTCCATCTACTGTTCCACTGTCGAATCTATGTTTCGTCTACGACCCAGATCCATCATCTGCTATGTATCACAGAAAGTCAGTTCCGATGGCTTGATCTATGCGAAATCGATGCAATTGAATTTCTTGATCAAGCTTTGGGTTACGATTCACGGTATGATCAATCGATCTCTACGATTCGCTCTTCATCTTTGATCTGATACTTAATCGATCTCTACGATTGATCCAAAATCTACGTTTGATACGAATATACAATTGGTCCAAGTTTTCTGTTCAACACTTGATTTCAAGGTTCAATCTACGATTCAAGATCTACAACCCGATGTGTATCCACATTGTATTTGGTCAATCGCATCCTCCGATTCGATTCTCCGATTCAAGCATCGGTTATGATTGTATGTTGATCAATCGCATTCTCCGATTCGATTCCTACGATGATTCCATCTACGATCAATCGTTTTTTCTCTGGCTTGATACATGGGCAATATACGATCCATCCATTCCAGCCAATGCCATCCGCTCCGGGTCACAGGATGTCTACTTGTGCATCAGGGGGTGTATCTCCTCCGCCCTCTAGCTTCTCACTCTACGATGTTCTCTGCCGGTTCAATTCTTTCTCCGATTTGACTGTGTATGATGATTGAGTCCAGCTTTCACATCCTTCCTTTGTTTCTACAACAATGGGATTCGATACAACCATGCCATTCGCCCTCCGGTTTTGTATCATTTACAACCATGGAATTCTATTGAACCATAGAATTCTATTCTTTAAGTGTGAATCAAGGGGTGTGCATCTGCATCAAGGGGTGTGCATTGGATCATTACATGACGCTTAATTTGAACGTGTTTCACTTACCGCGTTTTTCCTCATAAGCCTCCACCAATTTACTTATGCTCCCCGCACGCTACAAGGATCCCACTCAATACAACCTGCAACAAGAACCGACTGATAGTTCGCCACTCCTCCACCAAGTGTCGCATCAAGGGGTGTGTTGCCGGTTCTGACGGTATCAAGACGAAGATATGATTCAAAGCTTAATTAACATACGAGCTAGATGAGACCTCAAACAGAAGAAGTCTACGAATCGGCTTTGGACCCCGATCTTCAATCCTTGACTTGATATTCTCCTTCAATCCTTGACTTGATATTCTCCTTACATTCCTTCAGACCAATCCTCTCCTACGGCATCAAATAATTGGATGGTGTGATCATAACTCTGTTCTTCGATAACCGCTTCTGAACCATCCAAACAATCCAATGCTTATGATTCGATTCTACGATCAAATTGATTCCTAAAATCTCCAACGTTTTCATCATAAGCCTTTAATTATGCTCAATCCCACTGAAACCAATTCCATGAACCGAAAAATAATTCAACACTCCCTCCCTCCGTGTTGAATCAAGGGACCACAAGCGAATTCACCATTCAATCCACAGATCGAACGATAAATCGATTCTCTTCTACGATCGATCGGTTTCTACGGTTCGTTTTCTACGATAGATCTGACCTCTGATTGAATTCTTTCCTACTCCTCAATCGAATTCTACAATCATATCTCCCCCTTGGATCGATTCCTTCCCTTGCAAATGGCTTCTGGTTTCTCAATCTAATCTTCTCTTCAATTACGATTTACGATTTGATTCTACGATTTGATTGAACCCTTTTCTACGCTTCTGTTCTACGATCAATTGATTTCTACGATTCGTTTCATACGATTCAATCCCTTGGTCGGCGTTTGATATTTGATTCTGCTGGAATCAATAGATCTTCTTTCTACCAAGTCAGAAATGAATCCCCTCCGATTCCATTCGTTTCTACGACACGTCTCTTTGCAATTGCTACTGACCGATCATATTGATTCCTATCTCTCACTCGTATTCCACAACAGCTATTTGGTTCTGGAATCGATTGATCTGCTTCCTACCAAGTTTGTTGAATTACTAAAAGATACGTGATACGCGAACGTACGATATGAACGTACGTAAAACGTAGAATCTACGTATACGTGAAAATTTACGTATACGTGAATTGTATTTACGTATACGTGATACGTATACGTGCGAAAATACGTGATACGTAAATACAGCGAGTCGTATGATTCCAAGAACTATCACTGGATGAACGCAATAAGTAAATTATACATAAGCGCAAGTGAGAATCAAGGGATACTTAAAGCACTGAATAGAGGTAGGCGATATGAGGTAACAACCGGCAATTCCTGTTGTTAAGTAAAAACAAGATATAACCGTTACGTGCGGTTAAATATGAACGAATAAGAAAACAGGCCGACGCGCACATGAATGAGACGCGCGGTAAAACGAACAACATACGTTCTTACGAATACAATGAATGCAATGGTGAGACGAGATTACTGATGGATCGACACTCGGGCATATGAAGACCAACAAGGCAATATAGCCACTGTAGGAAGTCGATCACAGAAAACAAAAGAATGACTCACGACCAAAGGAATTGATCATTTAAAGAAAGTGCGTCGGCAAACGAAATAGGTCTTACGATCGATTAATTTAGTGAGTAGAACAATCAGTTTGTTGCAGTTCAATCGTCTTTGCCGATTGAATCGACAGGTTAATTACTCGTCGTATCGTGTAATTTCAAGCATAAAAAACACATGTAATTCTTAAGACACAAAACACACGCAAACCATCTTCGTCAGTCTTTCTTTGTATCGTATTACCGTGTAATTCACCGTGATATTCTCATTGGAATATCACAGTATTTGTACCTTATTACGTAGAATTAGTACTAGGTTGTACATAGATTTTAGGGCATGATAGTGTTTTAGAGTTGTTAATTCTTCGAAGAGTGAGCTGATGGGAAAATTCAGTAAAGAGACAAACCACATGGAAACGCCGACGATTATTCACTCAAGTTAAATAACCTTACGAATAAGGTTATTTGCCCTTATGACTTTTCGTACAGTACGCGTTACACGGTGAATTCTTTTCAGTCCCCTTCAGTCATAAATCCTCCAACCGTTAAGCGGCTGGATTCTATGGCTTAATATGTTCATCGTGAGTTGAATACCAAACTGTATCCAGTCTACCATCAGAGGCCCTATCAAAAAGAAATGGGGCGGCGTTTTGCCTTTCATTCTGGCTTGTATCATGGCATTTTGCCCTGATCCTTGCCAGTTTGATATATTGTATTCATGGATCAAATTATCCATCTTCGAAATGCTCATTGCAGATCGAACATAAAATCAACTTGTTACTTCAATCGAACAATCGATCGAACATTCCATCGAATGATTGATTCTTTACTTTACCACATGCAACGAGAACAATGTTCCCGGAAAACAGCGCCGCTCATTAGCTTTGTAAACAAATCAGCAATATTTGTTGAACCTGGTTCCTTTGCAACTCTGATAATTCCTGCTGCAATAGATTCACGCGCTTTGTGGTATGCAATGCTGTTGTGCTTCTTCTTACATGGGCTTTCAGGTCGTGTAACATTTGTGACAACTGAATCATTATCACAATACACATTTGTGCTCCCATCAATTGGAACACCCATCATTCTCAACTTGTACCTTAGACCTTCAACCAATTCGATTGCAATTTTCAAAGCAATGATTTCAGATCCAAAAGTTGATGTCTCAACTGTTGTTTGTCTTTTGGAAAACCAAATGATCGGTGCATTATTAATGAAGATAATAACACCAGTATGAGACCTTCTCGTCGCCTTGCATCCGGCATGGTCGGCGTCAACGAAACAGCTCATTGTTACATGCTTTCCCAAAGCTTCAGGCATATCTGCTGGTATGACTTCAGCGGCACCAGGATACAATTCAGACCAGTCACATTTTTGAAATTTACTCTCGTCAACTTTTGGTACAGTATCATCAAAAACCAATTTTGACCTGTTGTACTTTTTTAAATATGCAAATATATGAAATAATTGATTCAAATGCCCGATCCTTGCCTGTGCCAAATACCTTGACATCAGTGAGACTGGCATTACTATGTCAAGTCTTCCTAATTCACAAATCCACCTGAGAACTCCAATTAAACCTTGATAGTAATTTTGCAATTCAGGATTTCAATTCTTCTGATATGTCAATTTCCGGTCGATAATCATGTGACAGTGGACTGGATGCTGATTTTGGTAGATACTTGTAGCCATATTTTTCAGTTCCTAACTCTTGTTCGACTGCTGCAACAGCTTTCGCTGTGTACTTAGTGCTTGATAATGACCATCTTGGCTTTGAATCACCTTCAAAGTAGAATTTCCCAATATCAGCTCCCAAATACAGAGTTGGCTCTTCAATCGTATCATCCTTCAATTTGAACTTTCGTTCAATGTTTTCAAGCTGGAACTTTGGATCTTCGCCAGAACATAGGATATCATCTACGTATGCAATGAGCATTGCCCAGTATCTGGATCCATCTTTCCTGGTTTCAATCCTTAAGTGCACATCCGGATCTGCCTTGCAAGGTGAATATCCAAGATCTCTCAAATGCTGGGTGAGGTATGACCTGAAAGATGCACCAGCAACCGGCAGTCCATACAATGCGCGGACAATCTTGCAAGGTCTTCCTGCAAGGTGAGGTGGAAAACCATCTTCTTCTCTCGCTTTTAGGAAGTATTTCTCTTTAATCGGGGCTGTCAAATATGCATTTTGAATATCAGCTGATAGAACCTTCAAATCATTCAGCGCTGCCAGCAGGAAGAATATTCTTACTGAGTCTCGACTGGGAACCGATGAATAAGTATTTTCTTTGGCCACTGCAGGGACTTTGTGACCGTCCCCTACCAACCTGGCCTTCCTTGTTAGGGATCCAAGCTTGATGTCAAAAATCATGTGGGTTGTTATCTGTTTATGGCCAACTGGAATAACATCATCATCAGAAAATTCAAACGCTGCCATATTATTTGTCATTTCTTTATGAATTGCTCTTTCCCAGTGGTCGGTCCCTGTTTTCTTATCAATAGCCAGCGCTTGTTTGATTGAATGTGGCAATTCAACTCCATATTTGTGAGTCTTCAACCAATACTTTGCTGTTTTGGCCGCTTTAAGGATTCGATCCTTCCTCCTCAAAATTTTGTGCACCCACCATCTGAAAGCTGGTGTTTTCTCAAGATTATTGTTGATAGCATATTCAGCCAATTGCACTGGAAATGACTCTTTCACATCACTTAGCTTACACCAAGATTCAGTGCCATCTTTCCAACTGGCTAAAATTCTCCAACCTCTAGTTGTAGGTTTATGGGTTTTCCTGCCATTTTTGGCTATAGTTGTTGCTTCCTCGTCACTTAAAGCAGTGTTGTCTTTTTCATGGTCAATGAGCTCATCCAGTAAAGTGAACATCCGTCCGTCATCATCAACAGAACTATACAGACTTTCTGCCACAATATTTGCCGTGTATTCCTCCATTGTACCATCGGGTAGTTGCAATTTATACAGCCTCGTGTCTAGTATGGGATTCTCATTTCTGATTCCTATTGGTCTGTTTTGCAAGTCGCGAACCCTGTCCTTGACAACGCACCTGAGTCTTTCATCACCTCTTTCAATGATCACTTCATTTCCCAGATATTCATCTGGTTCATCAACATCTTCTACCGATGCTTCTGGTTCAGCCATTTCAAGTTTCATATCTGGTGTTTTTACTGGTTGATTCTCAAATAGCTCTATTTGGGGCTCTGGGTAGTTTTCCTGGAAGAATGATGCGCTGTCCTTGACTTCATCTCCAATCTTGGATTCAATTGATTTGTCAATGGCTTCCATTCTTCTGAGGATATCTCTGTCCCGCCATTCAAATTCCTTGACGGGTCTTATTGAATTTGTAGATATTGGTATTGCTGATTCGGTCAGGAGCCAAAAACAATCACCCCCACCTACCTTATTGCCACAGGGACCCAACCATCGCGCCAACCTTTCGACGCCTCGGGTGGAAGAATCGCCTTTATCATAATAAAACACAAAATCATACCATTCTGATGAAGTGTATAATGTAATACCGGGCCTATAGCCATGGACCAATTCAAATGGAGTTCGCCCCATTGAAGAAGGGTTGTTTGATGCTGTTCTCTGCCTTATGTTTGCACATAGTTCACCACAAAATGACTATAATCTTCTTGGTGACTTCTTCTTTGCAGACTTGATTGTGATTGCACTACCAAGATGACCAATTGCTTTGTTGATTTTGGAATGGGCAATGTGGCTGGATAAATGTCTGATGGATATGGTTGCGCTTTACAATTGAATTCCAGTGTGTTTTGTAGGTTCTTGGGGATCCTTGTTCTGGCGCACCATCAGAAATCAAATGCTCTGGAATTCCAATTTCATGAATAAATGTCTTCAGTCCTTGGTGGGCTTGTGATTTGTCCTGTATTGGTATAAATACTTCAAACCCATTTCCATTTGTAAAGATCTGTGCACATTTTTCTTGCCTCATAATACTCGTGGTTCTTGCATGCCATGTATCAGTGTACCAGGTTCCTTGTGTGACTCTCTTGTTCCTGAAGCGCTGTGTAGGCAGCCGCTTCATCAATGGTGATTGCAAATTCCTGAGTGCCTTCTGCGTCGTGACTTTCAATGTCTGCTCAGCTTTCTTGAAACTAATGTTCCAAGTTTTGGCTAAGCGTTCACAGTCAACCTTGTTTGGACCTTCAATTGTTATCACTGATGGCCCCCATTTATTTCTTCTGTCAAGAGACCTCCTTTCTAGTGTATTGTCAATTTCTTGCAAGCTAGGGGCCTGTTTTGATTCTGCTTCAGGAGCTTCCATAAAGTCAAATTCTGTATCATCAAACAAAAATTGGTCTACCCTTCGCGCGCTTGAAATATTCCTTACTGAAGAAATCCGATGAGCAATATTTCCATCTGTTGCAATCTGGCATTCAGTTAGCATTCTCCTTGTGGATACTTGATGGACCCTCATCAGTTTGCATTGCTGCATGACACTTGGATGCCGTTTGTCTAAGCTGGTCTTGGGGAGGTTATCTGTAACATTACTAGCAGGTTCTGTTACAACAGAACTTTCGTCCATTGCTTGGTCCTCTTCGGTCGACATAGCTTGAAGGCTGAATTGGTCCCCTGAAATTGGATCTCCATTGTCAATGGCTAGCTCGGCCATCCTGAACTTCAGTGAATGCGGATCCCAGGGGGTATCATTTGTTGCTATCAAATGTTGACATTCATCAAGTTCCAGTCTTGTGGGCTTTCTTGTGGGGAAATATGAGATCACGTTTCTCATACTCAGTTTAATAAAAACTTTCTTTGGATCATCATCCTCCAGTGGAGTTTGAATTGTTATTCCATGCTTGGATCTTGAATCAAATTGGCGAGGTGTTTCTTCAACAGAGTTGAAATTGTAGTCCCTCACTTGATTTGGGCATATCAAGCTGTTTTTCAATTTGTCCCCAAAGTACAGTGCTTGATGGAACACTATGATATATACTTGGCCTGATGTTGGATTCGTCCATGCAGTCGCACAGCTTCCAATGGGGATTTTCTTGATGGGCTTGTATTCTTCAGAAAAAGGTGCAACATCAACGTGTGTTGTGATTTGATCAGGATTCAGCAATACCATATTGCTTCCTGCTGCGGTAGTATCTGCATGTGAGTCTAACTCACAATATCCTTCTTCATTTTCCCCATCATCAAAACCTACAGGGACATTCATCTGGTATAATGACCGGCTCACCATTTTTAACAATTTGTGTTCTAGTGATAGTGTCCGGTTATTATGTCATTTCTTAGATTTTGATCCAAAACTGTCACCCGCGCCTTCATTTTGAGTTTCTTTCTTTTTAGTCTCAGCAGCCTTGAGATTTCTTTTCTTTTTAGCCTGTCTCATCTGGTAAAGCTCCTGGCGTTGTTCTTTTGACATTGTTTTATAAACACTTGTTGGGTAAGGCTTGCACTCAACTTTTCCTGTAAAAGTTCCAGTTGTCTTTTGCTTTTTGTTGCTGGTTGTGCCCATAGAATACAAACTTCTGGAACCTCTTTTACTCTTCCCGGTTGCAAGCTTTTTCAATCCAAGACGATTGGTGAATAGAATCAAACATTCATTGAAGTTGTCACGATAGTCTTTGCTCTCATCAATTGCATCTGCTTTTGCAGCATCAAGTCGCTCATCACTGATTGAATTGATAAAATCCCAAACAAATCTTCTTTCGTTATGATTCTTTTCAAATCTCAGAATTGTTCCATGAAAAGCAGTCCAATTTCGCTTGTGCTTGTTCCAGTCATAACCCTTGGAATCTCCAGTGTAGTGTGAATCTTTCATATCCTGGTATGTCTTATTCAGAACCATAGTGATATTGGTATCAGTGTAAGCATGTTGCATGAGAGAAATGAAAGCGTTTCTGGCATTACCAGAATTCAGTGCAGTGTTTTGGAAATGTGCCACATATTCCCAACCAGGACCTTTTCTTGTTGCATCACACAGCAACCTCCAGACGACGTTGTTGTCCTCATCGTACTGGTGACCTGACAGGACGCCACATCTTTCATTGTAATCACTCCAAGTTGGATAAGTATCTGTTGTACTTTGTCCAACTGTTCCAGCCCTGGCTTCGTCAGTAACTTCTTCCTTTTCTTGGGGTCTTATGACATACAAGATTGGGAATCCCTCAGAGTTGAATCTGTATCTCAGGTTTTGTCGGAAGCCTTCCTCCCATTCCCTGAATTTTGTGAGATCCTTTAGCTCGGGTGGAGTTGCCTTTTCCTGTGATTTCACACTTGATTCCATCATCTTGATTCTGAATTGCTGCAGTTCCAGGTTGTTTGGGTTTGCGTTCCAGTCGATAGCCTTTGGCTTGACTCCAATCAATGGTTGATACCGGGCCCAATTTGCCCAAGTTAGGAGCCTCAATGATAGCCTGTTACCATAGTGGATACTTTTTGGATTAGGACAGTCCGGACTGATAGATTTCAATCCATGCATGAACGATTTAATGCTTTCCTTGTTGAGGTCTGTAATTTCACGAATATTGGACATCCCTCCCCTCATAATTTCTTCAGCTGATTCATAGTTGATACCAAAATCCATTAGGCTGCTCCTGAAAGCAAGCTGTTCTGGGTTCAGGAATCTACCATTGTTGAATCCCCTGATTTTTATCCTGGGTTGGGACGACCTTCTTCCCAGTCGCTCAGCTCTTGCGTTCTCTGCATTTTGGTCAAAATCATTTCGTCCGTCCTCATCATTTTCACTATCCGCGTCACCTGGATTCTCACCCCTTTTTTCTGCATCTCTCATTGCCCTGACTCTCTTCTTTACTTCTTGATCAATGATTCTCTTCATGGTTGAGTTTGTTTCTGGGTCAGTCATTGCCCTTTCCATTACTCTCATGATCCTTGCATCGAACTCCTCTTCACTATCTGGATACTTGTCGGAATCCTCGTCCTCATCTCCATCAGAACCATTCAGATCTTGATCCACCTCCATTTTTGTTTCTTCTATATCAATATTTTCGTGCGCTCTGGTTCGTACCATTGTGGAGTTTCGCGGGAGTATTGCTCTGAAGAGAGTTTCGATTCGAAATATTCGGGGAATGGTATTCGATGTGAATCAGAAGTGGTATGTGGAGAGAGAATGTAGTCGAATCGAGGGATTGGATGTGAGAGATGGGTATTAGTTGTGACAGTTGTTCTGTATTTTTCGGATTGAATATACTTTTGTTCGGATCGAGTTTTCGTTCCGGTTGTTTGTATTTATACTTTTGTTCGGATCGAATTTTCGTTCCGGTTGTCTGTATTTGTGTGAGCTTTTGCTTTTGTTGCAAATTAAGATTGTGAGCTTTCCTATCCTTTCTCGGGATTTTGCTCATCCTGTATTTCTGTGGTGAAAGGTTGAAAGATTGTTTCCTGAGAATTTAGTGTTCTCCTTTTAGTGTTCTCGACGATCTTTCGCGATTTGGTGTTCTCATATCTTTTGATTTTCGTTTTCGTTCTCGCGGGCAGATGCTCTTCGCAATCTGTTCCTTCTTGCAAGCAGATGTTCGCAATCAGTTTCTTCCATTCTGTTTCACCACAGAATACTTCTGGCTCAATCTTTTCGCTCGCGTCATTCTTGTTTTCAGTGAAAGATCAGTGTTCTCGGATATTGATTCCTTTTAACTGATGCCAACCTGGGCGACTCGTTCAGCTGAATCGTCCAGTTTCTTTTCCCTTGCTTGTTTTGCTGGATCTCGAAACCCGGTGGAGCCACCACCTTGGTTCAATTCTTTGGTCTCTTCTTTCAGGGAGACCGCCCTGGTGTTGGTCTGTTCCAGGGCTCCACAGGCAACTGCCTCTTTTACATCCTTGAGGGTTGATGCCGGTAGCTGATCAGGCTAGTCCGGATTAGTCTGGTCTTCGAGCTCAACTGCGTTTCTTGGTGGGAAACGCCATTCGGTCCTCCACAGCTCGTAGAGTGCTGTGGGTCTGATAAACTAAAGAAAGTGCGTCGGCAAACAAAATAGGTCTTACGATCGATTAATTTAGTGAGTAGAACAATCAGTTTGTTGCAGTTCAATCGTCTTTGCCGATTGAATCGACAGGTTAATTACTCGTCGTATCGTGTAATTTCAAGCATAAAAAACACATGTAATTCTTAAGACACAAAACACACGCAAACCATCTTCGATCGGTCTTTCTTTGTATCGTATTACCGTGTAATTCACCGTGATATTCTCATTGGAATATCACAGTATTTGTACCTTATTACGTAGAATTAGTACTAGGTTGTACATAGATTTTAGGGCATGATAGTGTTTTAGAGTTGTTAATTCTTCGAAGAGTGAGCTGATGGGAAAATTCAGTAAAGAGACAAACCACATGGAAACGCCGACGATTATTCACTCAAGTTAAATAACCTTACGAATAAGGTTATTTGCCCTTATGACTTTTCGTACAGTACGCGTTACACGGTGAATTCTTTTCACATTGATAGAAGAATCGGACACAGCAAAGTATCACCAGAAAGTGGTACGCGAAAATCCAGAGGCATAGGATCCAATACTAAGTATGTCAATGATATACATGTGTATATCAATGAAATATGGGAAATATCAATGACATACAAAATGGATACGCGAAGCCCAATTATGTTAGAAACAAACAAATGAGACATGTTTCTCTGACGAATTTACCGATGAAACGTTAGTTAATCTACAACACGAGAATGCACGTGCAGTCTCATGATGGAGGATTGCTTAACACGGGATTGCATGTGAAATCCAATTAAGTATTCGAAAAACAGAAAATAGATTAATTAACTCATAATCTGGAATTACAGTTGTTGATTAACAGTCGCAGCTTCATATGAAGTCTATCTAACAAACATACCTACGAGTTACAATCCATTCAGGAAGTATTCCTAAAGAGTTTCCTACGAGAAATTTCCTACTAACGAAAATCAATCTTATAATTTTTTGATCGCGAACTTGAAGAAAATTCTATACTTATTTGTACCACTGAAATCTAATACCCCCGTATGAAATTACTTGAATAAGCCATTATCTTGAACAAAATACATCAGATATTACTGAGAATTGGCTAGAACAACAAAGAAGAATATCAAAATAAAAATAAAAAATACATAACAAGAAACAAAAATAAAAATACGTAACAACCGAAAAATACACGACAACATGCCAACCTTTACTAACAGATTCTTCCAAACCCTCGGTGCAGTAACCTACCCGGCCTTCTACATGATGAGAAACAATGATTGGTGGAAACATAATGAAGTACCAGATGTACCACAAAATACAAGCGAGGATGATCAGACTCCATTATCAACACGACAACAACGCTCGAGACATAGACGCAGGGAGAAACGGGCTAACAGAAATCTGGAATCATCATCATCGGAATCGGAATCGTCGTCATCGGAATCATCAGAAAGTGATGATAGCAGTACATCAAGTTCCGAAAGACGCAGAAATGCAAAATTGGTTAACATTAGGAGACAGGCAGCAGAAGCCAAACGTCAAATGGAAGAGATCAATGCACTAAAGGAAGAAATGAGAGCAGCAAGAGCTCGAGGACGAGAAAAAGAAAGAAGATATGAAGCAGAGATGAACGCTCTGAGACAAACGATTCAAGAATCACGCAACAAAGATGATGAGATGGAAGCGCTTAGACAAGAAGTGAGGTTGGCAAAAGAAAAAGCAACAGGACAGCAGTTACTCAAGGCAAAACCAATCCAGGATTTTGACGGCCAACAAGAAAATTGGACAAAGTGGAAATCTGATGCGATCGCTACTTTTGCTGCAACAGGACACGAGGAAATCATGAATGACCCAGACGCCGCCTGTAATGCACCAAGCAAAAACAAGGCACTGTGGGGAACATTACTGTCGGCTTGTAGTGGAGGTAGCGCTCATTCCAAAATCATCAAGCACGAAGATACATTCGATGGACACGCAGCATGGCAGGAACTACTGGGCTGGTATGATTCTGACAACCGGAGAGAATCCTATGCTGAGACACTGAAGCTTCGTCTACGATACAACCAGTTGCACCCCAACGGCAATATTTCTGAGTACATTAATATTTTTGAACTGACCTACCATAAACTTCGGAAAATTCCACCATATCATATGACTGAATGGGATGCAAAAAGCATATTTGCTCGAAATATTCGTGACCCCAACCTGGAGAGATTCAAAGAAGAATTGCTGGAACACAAAACATATTGGACTCTCAAAGAAATGATTGTTAAGCTTCGCATCCATGATGAAGAACTTGCCCGCACAGTATTCGATAGCAACAGAGGAGGCTCAAAACGTGTTCGGCGCACCCCAGATGGTCCTAACAAAAGACACCGAACTGGTTCCTCCGGCACTGGAATTCTCACAGGGACTATTCACCCCAATCTCAAGGGTATTATTCGAATTCCTCCAGACACATGGCAGGAGCTATCTCAACTTCATCGTGACTGGGTGCTAAAATACAATCAAGCCATCCGACACAGTGATACTTTACCATCTACTCCAGAGGGTGTCATTGTTGGTTCTCCACAAGATGATGGAATGAATCACTTCATACCTAAATCTACTAGCCGTCAACGTAGAGTGCGTCGCGTCATGGCTCCAACAACGTCAAATTCGCCCACGATTGAGTCAGCGCCGACACCAACTCCACCTACGCTCGAGTCACCGCCGACGACCTCGCCGTCTCCTGCGGATGCCGATAGCGATCAAGATAGCATTGGAACGATTGATGAAACTGAATTATTCCCTCCAGGCTCTACTGCCCTCAAAACGGTCCGATTTCGACTACATTCTGGGGGGGACGATGCCGAAGTAACACAGAATGCAGTGAATTTGGATCAGGCAACGCAGAATACAGTGAATTCAACACCACGAAGAAACGCATCATCCTACTTTCATACAACAAGAAGAAACAAGATGGAAATAAAACCTGATGAAAGTGATGATGAGGATGAGGATGAGGATGCGAATTGTAATGGAGAAGATGTACCAGATCTTGTTGCACGAATGGAACCGGATTCGGATGATGAAAAGGAAATCAACAAAAATGATACTGAAACAGAACGGGACCGCCAAAAAGCAACCAAAAAAATATACCAAGGAAGAAGACCGAGAAGAACAACAAGAAATTCAGCAACCACCAATATACATCGATACAGAGAGGTTCAACAAAATGACAACATTGCAGTGATTGACAGTGGTGGAGGAAGAAGACCAACGGTTACAGAACAAGCATGGCTTCGAATTGGAGGAGAAACCGGAATGACATCTGCAATGAGGCCGTACATGAGTAATGATACCAACGCCTATGTGGAACACCCAGTTTGCAGTGCTGTAACGAAGGCCTTTATTCCAGGAAGAGAAGATCCAGTAATTCTAATGGTCCTTTATGCAACTTTTGTCACCAAGGATAAAGATCAAACTGATGGTGAATCACTATTGACAACAATCGATATGGGTGATCATGGAGTGCTGGTGAATGGAGTGCAACCACAGTTGAGCAAATGTGGGATTACAATCGGAACAACATTTTTACCATTTTCATATGACGATGAAAAAGTATACTTTCATATTACCAAACCGACGGAAGGGGAAGTGGACACATTGGAAAAATTTGAACTGAACAGTCCTGCACCTCCAGACATGCGCAAATATCCAATGTTGAGAAGGAAGAGAGCATAAGAAACGTTCAAATTTGCAAAACTCCCAATGTTGGAACTACGAAAGCGGTTTGCTATGTTACCAGAATTGACCGTTTTGAAAACATTGGAAAATACTACCCAACACTATGAGGAAATAGAAGAAGATAATCGCGAAGTCCCCAGGAAACATTACAGGAAAAGATTCAAGGCATTTCATTACAGAAGACAAAATGAAACAGTGAGCACTGATTACACATACTTTTCGAAGAAGACATCTCAAGGACACAACGGGGGACAATTTTTTAGTGGCACCAAGACAAAGCTTTGGTCTTTTCATCCTCTGAAAACAGAATCACAATGTACAAATGCCCTACAGGATTATCTTCGAGAACATGGAGCACCGGATACTATCCTCAGTGATAATGCAAGATCTGAAACAGGGGTAAAGTGGACTCAAATTCTTCGAGAAAATATGATAAAAACCAGAACAAGCAAACCACATCACAGCCCTCAGAACCTATGTGAAGCTGAATGGGGAAGATTGTCCAAGATGGTACAAAACAGCCTACGTATGTTTCAGGCGCCAACCAGTTTAGCACATTGGTGTGCAAAATGGTGCGTGTCAGCCAACAATTTGGCAGCCCGAAAGTCTCTGAATTGGAAAGTACCCCTCGAATTGCACCAAGGTTGAACACCCGATATCTCCCATCTGAGATTTCACTTCTATGAACCAGTGTGGTATTTTGAGCCAAGATTCAAGAGTCCCAAAAACAACATGTTGAAAGGGAGATTTCTGGGTTTTGCTGAATCAACGGGGGATGCAATGACCTATTATATTCTGACTGAACCAGATACACCAAAACAGAAAAGACAAGTGTTGATGAGATCAGTAGTCAGAACAAGACGCAAGGAAATTGGTACCAAAGATGAATATGTGAATGACAACCCGGAGGCAGAGAAGTTTACTCTTTCTCTGTCAGAGCATCAACAGAACATGGAAGATATCAAGAGCACTGATGAAGTCCCATTGTTATCTTCAGGGGAGAAATTTGTCGCGAGCTCTGAAGGAATGGAAAATTCTACTAGCACCAATCCAATGGAAGGAAGGGATGAATATGACAATACGGTTTCAGGGGAGCTTAATGCAGATGAAGAGGATATGGATCCGGAAAACACTTTGGATATGGAAGAAGAAACGTTACCAAGTGATATAGATGGATGCAACAATGCCGAAACCCACCAGGACATTTTGGAAAGCACTGAAATGAATTTGGATATGGACTTCAGGAAGATTTTGGATCATTTCTGGGAAAATGGAATTTTGGTATTCAAAGCACAATACATCGATGAACTGCAAGGAAATACAGTCTTGAATACTCCATTCCCACAATTGAAGAAAGATCAACCACTGGCATGTGCAAAGTACATCAAGGAGTACATTGTTGAAAGCCGGAGAGGAAACAACAGGCCGTTGAACGTATGGGCAGAACAAGTAATAAAACAACAATCTGGTATCGTCAGAAGAATACGATTGATGAAATCCCTGATACACAAGAGTGTTCAACGTGCAGTCAAGAAGAAACCATCCAGGAATCAAAGAATGGCAAAGAAGAAGAATCGTGAAAAGTTTGGACAGAAGATTCCAAATACCTATGAAGAATGTATGCAATTTGATGCTGAAGCTGGCAATACAAAATGGAAAGACTCAATTCAGAAAGAGATGGATAATTTGGAACGACTAAAATGTTTCAAATACCACTCAGCAGAAAAAGAATTTCCAAAAGAAGAAGGTTGGCAACAAGCAAGATTGCAGATGATATGGGATATCAAGAGCGAGGATGGCAGGTACAAGAGTTGTTTAGTAGCAGGAGGTCACAGAGTTGACTCGAGTGAATACAACACATACTCCAGTCAGATCAACAGTTTATCTGTGTACTTACTATTTCTAATCGCCCAACACCAACAACGGGATTTGATGACAGCAGATGTGGGAAATGCGTTTCCAACTGCGCCGGTTCAGGAAAAAGTATGGGTGTGGGCTGGAGACGAGTTTGGTGAAAAGAAAGGATGCAAAGTAGAAATACAAAGAGCGCTGTATGGACTGGCAGGTAGCGGTAGAGCTTTCATGGATTTTCTGGCTGATACACTCATGAATTTGGGTTTTCGACCGTCAAGAGCAGATCCAGATTTATGGCTACAGAAAGAAGAAGAAAGCTACACATATATTGGTACTCATGTCGATGACCTTATGGTAATAGGAAAGAAACCACAAGATTGGATTGCCAGAATTGAACAAGAATTTGCACTGAGAAATGTTGAATCAGAACCTCAGTATTACCTTGGTACAAGTCTTACAAGAATCAAAGATGGACGATTGTTGATGAACTCTACTATGAAGTGATTCGGAAATATCAAGAGAAATATTCAGTGACACTCAAGAAAGAAAATCTGCCAATGAAAACTGATTGTCACCCTGAACTGGATGATTCGCCATTACTGTCAGTATCTGAACACAAGGAATTCCAACATATTATTGGTCTAGGGCAGTGGTTGGTGTTATCTGGAAGAATTGATCTTGCATTTGCAGTATCATCCCTCTCAAGATTTGCAGCCGGACCGCGAGAAGGTCATTTGCAGATGGCTAGACACATCCTGGGATATCTGAAGAAGTACAAGAAGAAAGGAATTCTAGTGGATTCAAGATCTCCAAGGATCAGTTCAAATGGTGATGTCAAGCTCAAATACGAAGAATTTACACATCACTACAAATATTACAAGGAAGAATTGGATCCAATGTTCCCCGTGCCTATAATTCCTGAAATGGATTTGAACATATTCTGAGATAGTGACCATGCACACGACTTGGTTACTGGAAGGAGTATCACTGGATTGATTGCATTCGTTGGGTGTATGCCAGTCTACTGGAAGTCTAAGAGACAAACATCAGTTCACACAAGTACATTTGGAGCTGAATTTACTGCCCTGAAAGACGCGGTTGCATTGGCCATCATGCTCAGATACCATCTTAGATCGATGGGAGTTGTAATCACCAAACCAGCAGAGATCTATGTGGATAACAAAAGTGTAGTAATCAATTCCACCAGCCCTGCAAGTTCACTCAACAAGAAATCAATCGCACTGGCCTACCATTTTGTCAGACAACACCAAGCTGGAAAAGTCGTATCTATCAGTCATATTAACTCACAGGACAACTATGCCGACATTCTGACCAAGCCGCTAAACAGTAATGCATTCAGGAACCTCCTAAATGAATTCATGACAATGTAAAAACAAAGTTAAGTACCACAATCCAGTAATAAAACAATCACACTAAAAATCCATGTCTAAAAAACTATGTTGTATGCTTCCCTCTAAAAATCCGATAGGAATCTAAATCAAGATCATGGATTTAGGGAAGAACAACTGGCAAATCGTGTTGTTAAGTAAAAACAAGATATAACCGTTACGTGCGGTTAAATATGAACGAATAAGAAAACAGGCCGACGCGCACATGAATGAGACACCGGTAAAACGAACAACACACGTTCTTACGAATACAATGAATGCAATGGTGAGACGAGATTACTGATGGATCGACACTCGGGCATATGAAGACCAACAAGGCAATATAGCCACTGTAGGAAGTCGATCACAGAAAACAAAAGAATGACTCACGACCAAAGGAATTGATCATTGATAGAAGAATCGGACACAGCAAAGTATCACCAGAAAGTGGTACGCGAAAATCCAGAGGCATAGGATCCAATACTAAGTATGTCAATGATATACATGTGTATATCAATGAAATATGGGAAATATCAATGACATACAAAATGGATACGCGAAGCCCAATTATGTTAGAAACAAACAAATGAGACATGTTTCTCTGACGAATTTACCAATGAAACGTTAGTTAATCTACAACACGAGAATGCACGTGCAGTCTCATGATGGAGGATTGCTTAACACGGGATTGCATGTGAAATCCGATTAAGTATTCAAAAAACAGAAAATAGATTAATTAACTCATAATCCGGAATTACAGTTGTTATGAGGATCTTACAAACCCACGATATGAGTATCCACACGTCCCCACACAAAGAAAAGACAAAATAGTAATTGGGAGAACAATATGGTCCAGAAACAATCCGATCATAATCTTATCGATAACTCTTTCCAACACCGTAAAATAAAACAGAAATAACTAACTAACTAACTAACCGAACGACGCTTACGACTTTGGTCTTATTAGTTATCGATAAGATTACACACCCCAATGCCAGAGGGAACACAAACCGAAGGAATCCCCGGCCCTACAACGAGAGGAGTTACCCCAGACACCAGCATCGACGATTCCAGGAACGTAGGCTCCACCTGAATCCGGGATCTGAGAGACCAACTGGTAGAGCTCGAACATTACAACAGGGATATACTCGAATACACAGAAGAACAAAACACACAGTTACAAACACAGAACAGGTTGCTATACGACTATACCGAAGACAGTGAAGATAGTGACACCGACGACGAGATGGTCAAGAAGAAGGATTACACTGGGGTTAAAGACCACCTGGATGAGATCCAATTGAAACCCATAGCGGTCCCGACGAGTGTGGACGTGTAAGAGTTCAAAAAGACCCTAGCCAACGCATTGGCCGAAGTAGTATCCATCAAATTCCTACAAGGAAGTGGGTATGCATTCCTATTGGAGAGTAAGGAACAATACAATGCAAGAGACGCCGGAGCCGAATATCCCACGGCACCGACTGAGCCCCAAGAACTCGATAGCACAACAGAGCTCACCTCAGACGCGTACAAATTATGGAAACGCCGACGCGCCCTATATGTGGAGTGGAACAAATATGATAGAGAAGCCCTGCTCATTACCGACAAAAAGTTTCCCACCATGCTGGATGATCTAAAAGACCCGGGCTCAGAGGCATTCCCCAGAGGAACCACAGTACTGGCTGCGTTCCAAGCCATGGAAACTGACCTCTGTACAACGGATGCCCAACACCAACTCACTCGCGAGCTCTCGAAGAAAATGAATGCCCTATCGTATTCACCGAGCCCAATCGGGCCCAAGGAGTACTTTAGGCAATTAACTAAGTATCAATGGCAGATCAACCTACTTCCAGAACTGCAGGAGTATCCTCAGCACAAATGATCGATTATGCTCGGGACGCATTCATGCGCAGCGGCCATGACCCGATTACCCTCCACAGAGTTAATGAGGACTGGAAACAGTACAGGACAACGATAGCCCCAAGGGATGAGTTCGTACACTACAAAAAGTTCTGGGGACCATGACTGAAGGAGTTGTACAGCGCATACCACAGTAAGTCCGCAAAGGCCAACATGGTGGACATTCATAACGACCGGCGTTTCACAGACCTCGAAGCCCAACAACTTGAGCTGGCCAACGCGTGCCGTGAGATCTACTCGCGCGTATCCGAAACCACGGCGTCAACCGCGACAGCAGCGTCTACGATGACAATGTTGCACCAATGGGAAACGGCCATGGCCTCGCTACAGGCTGACGTCAATCGACTTAAGGCGGCCGACGCCAGTCGCCACAGGCAGACCGAGACAGGTTGGCCACTAGCCCACGAGTGGAAACAGTACAAATATTACTGCCACTCCTGCGGTGTCAACCTTTCGAGATTGCTTCCACCGGAGGAACAAGTCCAACCACCAGGAGGGAGCCACATACGACAACCAAATGGGAGGATCCACCAGGAACAACAACAGGTGGATGAAGTGGAATGGACCCAATCCCAACGGCAACGGACCTGGGGTTTATGAGGCCCCCCTCCGGTCCTGACGGTGTGGGAGGGACCACAGTAGTAGTATACATAAATCTAGTAATCACGATTCACAATTACTCAGTATCCTACGTGACCCCTCGCGTGATAAACTACCTCGGCTGCCGCGTTCTGTGACCTTCACACAAGACGTTGCGTTCCATGTCGGTGCCCCACCCGGATTTGGGGCCCTGGATTCAGTAGCAACAGACCATTTTGTCCCAGCGACGTACCAAGGGGGGGCACATCAAGACACACCGGGGGCGCTAACAGTAGGTTGTGCTAATGGGAGCACTATGCTATCCACTGCGACCGGCCTGTTAGATTTACCCCGACTCCCCCACGAGGCACGCGGTTGTCACAAGTTTGATGAGGTGGAGCTGCCATTGGTCTCAGTGCCCAAACTATGCAATAACGGTTGCGAAGTGGCGTTCTCTAAGAACCACGTGGCCGTTTTTGGCCCCACCAAACAAATCATACTCACAGGCCGACGTGACCCCCTTAGGAATCTATACATGGTTCCCCTACATCAGCCCGCCGAGCCGGAGACGGCTAAATCTCCAAGGGTGAAAGTCCCCCCCCCCCCCCCCCCGCAAAACGAAAATGAAAGCAGCGCAACCAGCGCCCTCCCGCAATACAAAAACGAAAATGAAAGCAGCGCAACCAGCGCCATCCAAAACGAAAACAGCGCGACCAGCGCCATCCAGAACAACAACCCAAACGAATATCCAATACACACGGGGGCAGGGGCATACCAGATTCAAGCCATCCCCAAGCTAATAAGATTCTACCACGCAGCAGCAGGGTACCCCACGAAAGAAACATGGGTCCGCGCCATCGAACGTGGGTCATTCACCACGTGGCCGGGTCTCACTTTACAACGTGTCAACCGACACCTCCCACTCACAGAAGAGACTACAATGGGACACCTGCAAATGGTCCGACAAGGTATACAAAGCACGCAAAAGCCAAAGAGGGCAAAGAACCAACCGGCCGCCGACAAAGGGCCACCCCACGTCGGCCGAAAGAACAGACCGACCGGAGATATTGAGCCACCCCGCGTTGAGCGAAAGAAGATACATAACATCTGCGTGGACATAGTATCCACAAATGAGATGCAACCAACCAATCACGTAGGGCCACGGGCCAGAGACGAACCACAGGAACTCATCGCGTGGGATCTACCAGGGAGATACCCAGTCACGTCACGCCGTGGACACCAGTATGTATTCCTCATGTACGACTACGATTCCAACTATATTGACGTGGAGCCCATCCAGTCACGTAAGAGCGAAGACCTCCTACGTGGGTTCACGGCGTGCTACGCAAGGATGAAAGAGGACAACGTGAAGGCAAAAATAGTACGAATGGACAACGAAACCTCCAAGAAACTAATAGCGTACATCACAAAGAACAACCTCGATTACCAACTAGCTTCACCAGGGGACCATCGACTCAACCATGCAGAGAGGGCAATACAGACTTTCAAGAACCAATTTATAGCTGGGTTGAATGGGGTGGATGACGAATTCCCGGTGGACGATTGGGACCTACTGATCCCACAAGCCCTCATTACGCTCAACTTGTTACGTGCTGCGCGTACCCAGCCCAAACTCTCAGCGTATGAAATCAGACGCGGGATCTATGACTACGACAAACACCACCTCGCCCCTATGGGCTGCCGGGTGATCATTCATGACCGCGCACAGGAACGAGGCTCATGGCAGGACCATGGGACAAGGGGTTATTGCATTGGGCCGGCCTTAAAGCACTACAGGAATTACACCTGCGTCGGTGCTGACAGCCGCGCAAACCGAATTAGCAACACCGTGGCCTTTTTCCCCAAGACTGAGATGCCGCGAACCTCTTCTACTGACCGGCTCCTCATGATCCTCCAAGACCTAAAAGAGGCTACTAGCAAACCCCATCCACCGATCCCTTATATAGAACAGGGGACCCAAGTGAACAAGGCCCTTCGGAGTATACAGGAACTTTTGCATATAAGTACACGACAAAAACGCAATGGGCCCAATGCCAAGCGTAATAATGCAACCAAAGACGCGCGCGTACCTCCAAGGGTGGCGCACGGTCCCAATGCAAAATCACTTAACGAAACAGGGAAAGCACTCGAACCTCCAAGGGTGCAGCCCACTCAACAACGCAGCGCCCGACGGGGACACCCCTGGGCCACGGGCACAATCATTAGAAAGAAGTTCAACTCAGGGTGGTATGAAGGCGAAATTGTAAGCTATGATCAGACCAACCAATACTACCGAGTAAGATTCACAGATGGGGACATTGCTGACTACACACATGGTGAAGTGTCGCGATATTACAAATCCGACCAATACTACTCCAAACCCAAGATTAAGCCCAAAGGACTAATGGGGATTTACCCGCGCGACCCAATTCGTTTCCCCGTACCAAAACAGGCCCTACCGACCAACCAGTTAACGCACCGGCCCCAATTGGCATGTGAGGGTTCCATATGGGATGATGAGTTGAACAAGTGGGCGGCATACCGCGATCTAATCAAACACCCAAAGACACAGGTGCAAGAATTATGGCTCAGATCGGGTGAAGATGAGTTCGGTCGATTATTCCAAGGGTTCTAACCCAACGGAGTGGAGGGAATGGATGTGTTGGATTGGATAGATAGACACGCAGTACCCATACATAAGAAGGTCACTTATCCACGATACACAGTAGCCATACGCCCCGAGAAATCCGGTCCGTACAGAACGCGCATCACGGCATGAGGTGATCAGCTGGAGTACCTAGGTGACGTATCCACCAGAACCGCAAGCATGGAAACCATTAAGACCCATTGGAACAGTGTAGTGTCCACCCCAGGGGCCAGGTATTGTACCGGCGACATTTCTAACATGTACTTATGCTCCACGCTAGATGAACCCGAATACGTAAAATTTCGATGGGACATGATTCCCCCCCGTATTAGAACAGCCTACAGCCTAGATGGTCTCAAGAGGGGCGAGTATGTTTATGCCAGAATCAAAAAGGCATGGTACGGGCTCAAACAAAGCGGGAAAATTGCGCATGATGACTTAGTGGCGCACCTACGTTCACATGGATACAGAAAGGCACCCCACACCGAGGGACTCTTCCTACACGACGAGAGGGGCATAAGCTTCACCCTAGTCGTGGATGACTTTGGGATCAAATACATCAGCCAAGACGACGTGGATCATCTAGCCGAAGCAGTCGGGGCCAAATACACCTTCAAGGTTGACTGGTCAGGAAAACAATACGTGGGGGTCCACCTACGTTGGGACTACGACAAACGTGAGGTCAAATTGTCCATGGAGGGTTACGTGGAACAAGCATTGAAGGAATTCGAACACGTACGGCCATCACGCACATACGCAGGACCATCACGCGCTGACGTACCGGCGTACAGCGCTAAGATACAATACGCGAAAATAGAGGACACGACTAATTTATCAGACAAAGAGATCAAATTCATACAACAAGTTACCGGAAAATTCCTATTCTACGCACGGGCAATCGACAGCACAATGTTACATGCACTCAACGATATAGCGTCAGCCAAGAACAACCAAACCGCGTTAGCTGCCACAAAGTACTTCCTCAACTACGCAGCATGTAACCCCGACGCCACCATCATTTACCGTGCCAGTGATATGATTCTCCGTGTCGACAGTGACGCGGCCTACCTAGTTTGCCCGTGCGCCAAGAGCCGGGCGGGCGGGTACCATTTCCTTGGTGACACCAAGGGAAACACCTTCAATGGACCGATCCTAGTGTTAGCCAAGATCATCAAAAATGTGATGGCGTCAGCAGCCGAAGCCGAAGTGTCATCGTTGTTCCTGAATGCACGGGAAGCTTTGCCCATCTGTCAATGTCTGGTCGAATTAGGCCACCCGCAACCGGCCACTCCAATGAAAACCGACAATAATACAGCAGAGGGTATTCTCAACGGCACGATCAAGAAGAAGCAGTCCAAGGCCATTGATATGCGATTCTATTGGTTAAAAGACAGGGCGCAACAATGAAAAGAATCCACCGTGTAACGCGTATTCGTACGTACTAAGCGGGCGTATAGCATGAAAAGTCATAAGGGCAAATAACCTTATTCGTAAGGTTATTTATCAATGAATAATCGTCGGCGTTTTTATGTGGATTGCCTCTTAGCGGGATTTTCCTCTCAGCTCACTCTTCGAAGAATTAACAACTCTAAAACACTATCATGCCCTAAAATCTATGTACAACCTAGTACTAATTCTACACAATAAGGTACAAATACTGTGATATTCCAATGAGAATATCACGGTGAATTATACGGTAAAAAGACCAATCAAAGATGGTTTGCGTGTGTTTTGTGTGCTAAGAATTACACGGTAATATGCCGTATAATCGACACGATGATTCGGCGATACGATGAGTAATTAACCTGTCGTCCGCTAAGGCCGAATGAACTGTAACAATGATCTTACTCACTAAATCAATCGATCGTAAGACCGATTGCATTTGCGTTTGTTTGTTACGACACACTTTTTCTAGTTTATCAGACCCACAGCATCTACGGGCTGTGGCCAGCATCCTACAATGCTGAGGACGGCGTTTCACCGAGAAACGCAGTTGAGCTCGAAGACCAGACTAATCCGGATTAGCCTGATCAGCTACCGGCATCAACCCTCAAGGATGTAAAAGGGGCAGTTGCTTGTGGAGCCCTGGAATAGACCAACGCCAGGGCGGTCTCCCTGGAAGAAGAGACCAAAGAATCGAACCAAGGTGGTGGCTCCACCGGGTTTCGAGATCCAGCAAAACAAGCAAGGGAAAAGAAACTGGACGATTCAGCTGAACGAGTCGCCCAGGTTGGCATCAGTTGAAAGGAATCAATATCCAAGAACAATGATCTTTCACTGAAAACAAGAATGACGCGAGCTAGAAGATTGAGCCAGAAGTATTCTGCGGTGAAACGGATTGAGAAGAACATCTGCTTGCAAGAAGGAACAGATCGCAAAGATGAAAAGAATTCACCGTGTAAAGGCATATTCGTTCGTACGAAGAGTCACAAAGGCAAATAACCTTATTCGTAAGGTTATTTAACCTGAGTGAATAATCGTCGGTGATTATCCATGTGGATTGCCTCTTAGGGAAATTCTCCCCATCAGCTCACTCTTCGAAGAATTAACAACTCTAAAACACTATCATGCCCTAAAATCTACGTACAACCTAGTACTAATTCTACATGATAAGGTACAATAACATGTGATATTTACTGAGAATATCACGGTGAATTACGGTAACAGAAAGACCGATCGAAGATGGTTTTGCGTGTGTTTTGTGTCTTAAGATTGCATGTGTTTTGTATGCTAAAAATTACACGATGACGAGGAGTAATTTGACGACGAGTAATTAACCTGTCAATCAATCGACGAGGACGATTGAACTGTAACAACAGTTGTTCTACTCACTAAATCAATCGATCGTAAGACCGTTTGCTGTTTGTTACGACACACTTTCTTTAGTTTATCAGACCCACAGCACTCTACGAGCTGTGGAGGACCGAATGGCGTTTCCCAACGAGAAACGCAGTTTGAGCTCGAAGACTAATCCGGACTAGCCTGATCAGCTACCGGCATCAACCCTCAAGGATGTAAAAGAGGCAGTTGCTTGTGGAGCCCTGGAATAGACCAACACCAGGGCGGTCTCCCTGAAAGAAGAGACCAAAGAACCGAACCAAGGTGGTGGCTCCACCGGGTTTCGGGATCCAGCAAAAACAAGCAAGGGAAAAGAAGCTGGACGGCTCAGTCGAAAGGGCCGCCCAGGTTGGCATCAGTTGAAAGGAATCAATATCCAATCTGAGAACACTGATCTTTCACTGAAAACAAGAATGACGCGAGCTAGAAGATTGAGCCTGAAGTATTCTGTGGTGAAACAGATTGGAAGGAACAGATTGCAAAGAGCATCTGCCCGGAAGGAACAGATTGCAAAAAGCATCTGCCCGCACGAGAACGAAAATCGAAAGATATAGAAATCAGAACACCAAATCTCGAAGATCGGAAAGATCCAAAATGAAAAGGAGAACACTAAAAGGAGAACACTAAATTCTCAGGAAACAATCTTTCAATCTTTCACCACAGAAATACAGAATGAGCAAAATCCCAAGAAAGGATAGGAAAACTCACAATCTTGACTTGCAACAAAAGCAAAAGCAAAGCTCACACAAATACAGACAACCGGAACGAAAATTCGATCCGAACAAAAGTATACAAACCGGAACGAAAATTCGATCCGGATAAATACAGAACGACAGTCACCAACATTTACCATCCATCTCTCACATCCAATCCCTCGATTCGACTACATTCTCTCTCCACATACCATCTATCGATTAAACATCCTACGAATCGACCATCCAGCCATACTTCATCAAATAATCCGAAACTTCGTTTGAAATATCGCACTCCTCTCCACCATGGTACGAACTAGAGCGGACGACGACATGGAAGAAACAAAAATGGAAGTGGATGACGATGACGATGACGATTCAGACGATGAAGATTTGGAAGAGAAATTGGAAGATAAAATCATGGAAGTCATGGAAAGGGCCTTTGAGGACCCAGAATCAAACTCAACCATGAAGAGAATCATCGACCAAGAAATAAAGAAAAGAGTCAGGGCAATGAGAGATGCAGAAAGAAAGGGTGTGAATCCAGATGATGAGGATGAAGGAAACGATGCTGACCAAAATGCAGAGAACGCAAGAGCTGAACGGCTAGGAAGGAGGTCATCCCAACCCAGGATAAAAATCAGGGGATTCAACAATGGTAGATTTCTGAACCCAGAACAGCTTGCTTTCAGGAGCAGCCTAATGGATTTTGGAATCAACTATGAATCAGCTGAAGAAATTATGAGGGGAGGGATGTCTAATATCCGAGAAATTACAGACCTCAACAAAGAGAGCATTAAATCGTTCATGCATGGATTGAAATCTATCAGTCCGGACTGTCCTAATCCAAAAAGTATCCACTATGGTAACAGACTATCATCGAGGCTCCTAACTTGGGCAAATTGGGCCCGGTATCAACCATTGATTGGAGTCAAGCCAATGGCTATCGACTGGAACGCAAACCCAAACAACTTGGAACTGCAACAATTCAGAATCAAGATGATGGAATCAAGCGTGAAATCACAGGAAAAGGCAACTCCACCAGAGCTGAAGGATCTCACAAAATTCAGGGAGTGGGAGGAAGGCTTCCGACAAAACTTGAGATACAGATTCAACTCTGAGGGTTTTCCAATCTTGTATGTCATAAGACCCCAAGAAAAAGAAGAAGTTACTGATGAAGCCAGGGCTGGAACAGTCGGGCAAAGTACAACAGATACTTATCCAACTTGGAGTGATTACAATGAAAGATGTGGTGTCCTGTCAGGTCCCCAGTATGATGAGGACAACAACGTCGTCTGGAGGTTGCTGTGCGATGCAACTAGAAAAGGTCCCGGTTGGGAATATGTGGCACATTTCCAGAACACTGCACTGAATTCTGGTAATGCCAGAAACGCTTTCATTTCTCTCATGCAACACGCTTACACTGATACCAATATCACTATGGTTCTGAATAAGACATATCAGGATATGAAAGATTCGCACTACACTGGAGATTCCAAGGGTTATGACTGGAACAAGCACAAGCGAAATTGGACTGCTTTTCATGGAACGATTCTGAGATTTGAAAAGAATCATAATGAAAGAAGATTTGTCTGGGATTTTATCAATTCAATCAGTGATGAGCGACTTGATGCTGCAAAAGCAGATGCAATTGATGAGAGCAAAGACTATCGTGACAACTTCAATGAATGTTTGATTTTATTCACCAATCGTCTTGGATTGAAAAAGCTTGCAACAGGGAAGAGTAAAAGAGGTTCCAGAAGTTTGTATTCTATGGGCACAACCAACAACAAAAAAGCAAAAGACAACTGGAACTTTTACAGGAAAAGTTGAGTGCAAGCCTTACCCAACAAGTGTTTATAAAACAATGTCAAAAGAACAGCGCCAGGAGCTTTACCAGATGAGACAGGCTAAAAAGAAACGAAATCTCAAAGCTGCTGAGACTAAAAAGAAAGAAACTGAAAATGAAGGCGCTGGTGACAGTTTTGGATCGAAATCTAAGAAATGACATAATAACCGGACACTATCACTAGAACACAAATTGTTAAAAATGGTGAGCCGGTCATTATACCAGATGAATGTCCCTGTAGGTTTTGATGATGGGGAAAGTGAAGAAGGATATTGTGAGTTAGACTCACATGCAGATACTACTGCAGCAGGAGGCAATATGGTATTGCTGAATCCTGATCAAATCACAACACACGTTGATGTTGCACCTTTTTCTGAAGAGTACAAGCCCATCAAGAAAATCCCCATTGGAAGCTGTGCGACTGCATGGACAAATCCAACATCAGGTCAAGTATATATCATAGTGTTCCATCAAGCACTGTACTTTGGGGACAAATTGAAAAACAGCTTGATATGCCCAAATCAAGTGAGGGACTGCAATTTCAACTCTGTTGAAGAGACACCTCGCCAATTTGATCCAAGATCCAAGCATGGAATTACAATTCAAACTCCACTGGAGGATGATGATCTGAAGAAAGTTTTTATCAAACTGAGTATGAGAAATGTGATCTCATATTTTCCCACAAGAAAGCCCACAAGAATTGAGCTTGACGCATGTCAACATTTGATAGCAACAAATGATACCCCCTGGGACCCACATTCACTGAAGTTCAGGATGGCCGAGCTAGCCATTGACAATGGAGATCCAATTTCAGGGGACCAATTCAGCCTTCAAGCTATGTCAACCGAAGAGGACCAAGCAATGGAGGAAAGTTCTGTTGTAACAGAACCTGCTAGTAATGTTACAAATAAACTTCCCAAGACCAGCTTAGGAAAAGATCGGCATCCAAGTGTCATGCAGCAATGCAAACTGATGAGGGTCCATCAAGTATCCACAAGGAGAATGCTAACCGAATGCCAGATTGCAACAGATGGAAATATTGCTCATCGGATTTCTTCAGTAAGGAATATTTCAAGCGCGCGAAGGGAAGACCAATTTTTGTTTGATGATACAGAATTTGACTTTATGGAAGCTCCTGAAGCAGAATCAAAACAGGCCCCTAGCTTGCAAGAAATTGACAATACACTTGAAAGAAGGTCTCTTGACAGAAGAAATCAATGGGGGCCATCAGTGATAACAATTGAAGGTCCAAACAAGGTTGACTGTGAACGCCTAGCCAAAACTTGGAACATTAGTTTCAAGAAAGCTGAACAGACACTGAAAGTCACGACGCAGAAGGCACTCAGGAATTTGCAATCACCATTGATGAAGCGACTTCCTACTCAGCGCTTCAGGAACAAGAGAGTCGCACAAGGAACCTGGTACACTGATACCTGGCATGCAAGAACCACCAGTATTATGAGGCAAGAAAAATGTGCACAGATCTTCACGAATGGAAATGGGTTTGAAGTATTTATACCAATACAGGACAAGTCCCAGGCGCATCAAGGATTGAAAACATTCATTCACGAAATTGGAATCCCAGAGCATTTGATTTCTGATGGGGCACCAGAACAAGGATCTCCAAGAACCTACAAGACACACTGGAATTCAATTGTAAAGCGCAACCATATCCATCAGACATTCATCCAACCACATTGCCCATTCCAAAATCGGGCAGAACAAGCAATTGGCCATCTTGGTAGTGCAATCACAACCAAGTCTGCAAAGAAGAAGTCACCGAGAAGATTATGGTCATTTTGTGGTGAACTATGTGCTAATATCAGGCAGCGAACAGCATCAAACAACCCTTCTTCAATGGGGAGAACACCATTTGAATTGGTCCATGGCTATAGACCGGATATTACATTATATACTTCATCAGAATGGTATGATTTTGTGTTTTATTATGAAAAAGGTGATTCTTCTACTCGAGGCGTTGAAAGGCTGGCGCGATGGTTGGGCCCCTGTGGGAATAGGGTAGGTGGGGGAGATTGTTTTTGGCTCCTGACCGAATCAGCAATACCAATATCTACAAATTCAATAAGGCCTGTAAAGGAATATGAATGGAGGGATAGAGATGTCCTAAGAAGAATGGAAGCCATTGACAAATCAATTGAATCCAAGATTGGAGATGAAGTCAAGGACAGCGCATCATTCTTCCAGGAAAACTACCCAGAGCCCCAAATAGAGCTATTTGAGAATCAACCAGTAAAAACACCGGATATGAAACTCGAAATGGCTGAGCCAGAAGCATCAGTAAAAGATGTTGATGAACCAGATGAATATCTGGGGAATGAAGTGATCATTGAAAGAGGTGATGAAAGACTCAGGTGCATTGTCAAGGACAGGGTTCGCGACTTGCAAAACAGACCAATAGGAATCAGAAACGAGAATCCTATACTAGACACGAGGCTGTATAAATTGCAACTACCTGATGGCACCATAGAAGAATACACGGCAAATATTGTTGCAGAAAGCCTATACAGCTCTGTTGATGATGACGGGAGGATGTTCACTCTACTAGATGAGCTCATTGACCATGAATGCGACAACACTGCACTAACTGATGATGAAGCCACGACCGTAGCAAAAAATGGCAGGAAAACGCATAAACCTACAACTAGAGGTTGGAGAATTTTGGCCAGTTGGAAAGATGGCACTGAATCCTGGTGTAAGTTAAGTGATGTGAAAGAATCATTTCCAGTGCAATTAGCCGAGTATGCAGTTAACAATAACCTTGAAAAAGCACCAGCTTTCAGATGGTGGGTGCACAAAATTTTGAGAAGGAAGGATAGAATCCTTAAAGCGGCCAAAACAGCAAAGTATTGGTTGAAGACTCACAAATATGGAGTTGAATTGCCACATTCAATCAAACAAGCGCTGGCTATTGATAAGAAAACAGGGACTGACCACTGGGAAAGAGCAATTCATAAGGAAATGACAAATAATATGGCAGCGTTTGAATTTTCTGATGATGATGTTATTCCAGTTGGCCATAAACAGATAACAACCCACATGATTTTTGACATCAAGCTTGGGTCCCTAACAAGGAAGGCCAGGTTGGTAGGGGACGGCCACAAAGTCCCTGCAGTGGCCAAAGAAAATACTTATTCATCGGTTCCCAGTCGAGACTCAGTAAGAATATTCTTTCTGCTGGCAGCGCTGAATGATTTGAAGGTTCTCTCAGCTGATATTCAAAATGCATATTTGACAGCCCCGATTAAAGAGAAATATTTTCTGAAAGCAAGAGAAGAAGATGGTTTTCCACCTCACCTTGCAGGAAGACCTTGCAAGATTGTTCGCGCATTATATGGACTGCCGGTTGCTGGTGCATCTTTCAGGTCATACCTCACCCAGCATTTGAGAGATCTTGGATATTCACCTAGTAAGGCAGATCCGGATGTGCACTTAAGAATTGAAACCAGGAAAGATGGATCCAGATACTGGGCAATGCTCATTGCATATGTAGATGATATCCTATGTTCTGGCGAAGATCCAAAGTTCCAGCTTGAAAACATTGAACGAAAGTTCAAATTGAAGGATGATACAATTGAAGAGCCAACTCTATATTTGGGAGCTGACATTGGGAAATTCTACTTTGAAGGCGATTCAAAGCCAAGATGGTCATTATCAAGCACTAAGTACACAGCGAAAGCTGTTGCAGCAGTCGAACAAGAGTTAGGAACTGAAAAATATGGTTACAAGTATCTACCAAAATCAGCGTCCAGTCCACTGTCACATGATTATCGACCGGAAATTGATATATCAGAAGAATTGAACCCTGAATTGCAAAATTACTACCAAGGTTTAATTGGAGTTCTCAGGTGGATTTGTGAATTAGGAAGGCTGGACATTGTAATGCCAGTCTCGCTGATGTCAAGGTATCTGGCACAGGCAAGGATCGGGCATTTGAATCAGTTGTTTCATATATTTGCATATTTGAAAAAGTACAACAGGTCAAAACTGGTTTTTGATGATACTGTACCATGTGTTGATGAAAGTAAATTTCAAAAATGTGACTGGTCTGAATTTTATCCTGGTGCCACTGAAGTCATACCAACAGATATGCCTGAAGCTTTGGGAAAACATGTGACGATGAGCTGTTTTGTCGATGCTGATCATGCCGGATGCAAGGCAACAAGGAGATCTCATACTGGTGTTATTATCTTCATTAATAATGCACCGATCATTTGGTTTTCCAAAAGACAAACAACAGTTGAGACATCAACTTTTGGATCTGAAATCATTGCTTTGAAAATTGCAATCGAATTGGTTGAAGGTCTAAGGTACAAGTTGAGAATGATGGGTGTTCCAATTGATGAGAGCACAAATGTGTATTGTGATAATGATTCAGTTGTTACAAATGTTACACGACCTGAAAGCCCATGTAAGAAGAAGCACAACAGCATTGCATACCACAAAGCGCGCGAATCTATTGCAGCAGGAATTATCAGAGTTGCAAAGGAACCAGGTTCAACAAATATTGCTGATTTGTTTACAAAGCTAATGAGTGGAGCTGTTTTCAGAGAACATTGTTCTCGTTGCATGTGGTAAGAGATTTGATAAAAATCAATCATTCGATGGAATGTTCAATCGATCGTTCGATTGAAGTAACAAGTTGATTTTTTTTAAGTTCGATCATGGAAACAAATCGATCTGCAATGAGCATTTCGAAAATGGATAATTTGATCCATGAATACAATATATCAAACTGGCAAGGATCAGGGCAAAATGCCATGATGCGAGCCAGAATGACAGGCAAAACGCCACCCCATTTCTTTTGATAGGGCCTCTGATGGTAGACTGGATACAGTTTGGTATTCAACACGACAATGACTCACGATGAATATGTTAAGTCATAGAATCCAGCCGCTTAACGGTTGGAGGATTTACGACTGAAGGGGACTGAAAAGAATTCACCGTGTAAAGGCATATTCGTTCGTACGAAGAGTCACAAAGGCAAATAACCTTATTCGTAAGGTTATTTAACCTGAGTGAATAATCGTCGGTGATTATCCATGTGGATTGCCTCTTAGGGAAATTCTCCCCATCAGCTCACTCTTCGAAGAATTAACAACTCTAAAACACTATCATGCCCTAAAATCTACGTACAACCTAGTACTAATTCTACATGATAAGGTACAATAACATGTGATATTTACTGAGAATATCACGGTGAATTACGGTAACAGAAAGACCGATCGAAGATGGTTTTGCGTGTGTTTTGTGTCTTAAGATTGCATGTGTTTTGTATGCTAAAAATTACACGATGACGAGGAGTAATTTGACGACGAGTAATTAACCTGTCAATCAATCGACGAGGACGATTGAACTGTAACAACAGTTGTTCTACTCACTAAATCAATCGATCGTAAGACCGTTTGCTGTTTGTTACGACACACTTTCTTTAAAGAGCATCTGCCCGCATGAAAACAGAAAACGAAAAATCCAAAGATATGAGAACACCAAATCCCGAAGATCGAAAGATCCAATACGAAAAAGAGAACACTAAATTCTCAGGAAACAATCTTTCAACCTTTCACCACAGAAATACAGAATGAGCAAAAATCCCGAGAAAGGATAGGAAAGCTCACAATCTTGATTTGCGACAAAAGCAAAAGCTCACACAAAGACAGACAAACCGGAACGAAAATTCGATCCGAATAGTCAGAAAGTAGACAAACCGGAACGAAAATTCGATCCGGATAAATATAAAACAGATAAGCAAATCACACTCAGCACTCGACCATCTCACATCCAACCCTCCGATTACCTTCTCTCTCCACACAACCACCTCCGACTCACACTGAACACTATTCCAAAACGAATATTCCGAAACGAGTATTTCGAATCCTCTCCCTACGAATCGACCATCCATAATTCTTCAAATAATTCGAAACTCCGCTTGAAATATCGCACTCCACCATGGTACGAACCAGAGCGCACGAAAATAGTGATATAGAAGAAACAAAAATGGAGGTGGATCAAGATCTGAATGGTCCTGATGGAGATGAGGACGAGGATTCCGACAAGTATCCAGATAGTGAAGAGGAGTTCGATGCAAGGATCATGAGAGTAATGGAAAGGGCAATGACTGACCCAGAAACAAACTCAACCATGAAGAGAATCATCGACCAAGAAGTAAAGAAGAGAGTCAGGGCAATGAGAGATACAGAAAAAAGGGGTGAGAATCCAGGTGACGCGGATAGTGAAAATGATGAGGACGAACGAAATGATGCTGACCAAAATGCAGAGAACGCAAGAGCTGAACGACTGGGAAGAAGGTCGTCCCAACCCAGGATAAAAATCAGGGGATTCAACAATGGTAGATTTCTGAACCCAGAACAGCTTGCTTTCAGGAGCAGCCTAATGGATTTTGGTATCAACTATGAATCAGCCGAAGAAATTATGAGGGGAGGGATGTCTAATATTCGCGAAATTACAGACCTCAACAAGGAAAGCATTAAATCGTTCATGCATGGATTGAAATCTATCAGTCCGGACTGTCCTAATCCAAAAAGTATCCACTATGGTAACAGGCTATCATCGAGGCTCCTAACTTGGGCAAATTGGGCCCGGTATCAACCATTGATCGGAGTCAAGCCAAGGGCTATCGACTGGAACGCAAACCCAAACAACCTGGAACTGCAGCAATTCAGAATCAAGATGATGGAATCAAGTGTGAAATCACAGGAAAAGGCAACTCCACCCGAGCTAAAGGATCTCACAAAATTCAGGGAATGGGAGGAAGGCTTCCGACAAAACCTGAGATACAGATTCAACTCTGAGGGATTCCCAATCTTGTATGTCATAAGACCCCAAGAAAAGGAAGAAGTTACTGACGAAGCCAGGGCTGGAACAGTTGGGCAAAGTACAACAGATACTTATCCAACTTGGAGTGATTACAATGAAAGATGTGGCGTCCTGTCAGGTCACCAGTACGATGAGGACAACAACGTCGTCTGGAGGTTGCTGTGTGATGCAACAAGAAGAGGTCCTGGGTGGGAATATGTGGCACATTTCCAAAACACTGCACTGAATTCTGGTAATGCCAGAAACGCTTTCATTTCTCTCATGCAACATGCTTACACTGATACCAATATCACTATGGTTCTGAATAAGACATATCAGGATATGAAAGATTCACACTACACTGGAGATTCCAAGGGTTATGACTGGAACAAGCACAAGCGAAATTGGACTGCTTTTCATGGAACAATTCTGAGATTTGAAAAGAATCATAACGAAAGAAGATTTGTTTGGGATTTTATCAATTCAATCAGTGATGAGCGACTTGATGCTGCAAGAGCAGATGCAATTGATGAGAGCAAAGACTATCTTGACAACTTCAATGAATGTTTGATTCTATTCACCAATCGTCTTGGATTGAAAAAGCTTGCAACCGGGAAGAGTAAAAGAGGTTCCAGAAGTTTGTATTCTATGGGCACAACCAGCAACAAAAAGCAAAAGACAACTGGAACCTTTACAGGAAAAGTTGAGTGCAAGCCCTATCCAACAAGTGTTTATAAAACAATGTCAAAAGAACAACGCCAGGAGCTTTACCAGATGAGACAGGCTAAAAAGAAAAGAAATCTCAAGGCTGCTGAGACCAAAAAGAAAGAAACAGAAAATGAAGGCGCGGGTGACAGTTTTGGATCAAAATCTAAGAAATGACATAATAACCGGACACTATCACTAGAACACAAATTGTTAAAAATGGTGAGCCGGTCATTATACCAGATGAATGTTCCTGTAGGTTTTGATGATGGGGAAAATGAAGAAGGATATTGTGAGTTAGACTCACATGCAGATACTACCGCAGCAGGAAGCAATATGGTATTGCTGAATCCTGATCAAATCACAACACACGTTGATGTTGCACCCTTTTCTGAAGAATACAAGCCCATCAAGAAAATCCCCATTGGAAGCTGTGCTACGGCATGGACAAATCCAACATCAGGCCAAGTATATATCATAGTGTTCCATCAAGCACTGTACTTTGGGGACAAATTGAAAAACAGCTTGATATGTCCAAATCAAGTGAGGGACTGCAATTTCAACTCTGTTGAAGAGACACCTCGCCAATTTGATCCAAGATCCAAGCATGGAATTACAATTCAAACTCCAATGGAGGATGATGATCCGAAGAAAGTTTTTATCAAACTGAGTATGAGAAACGTGATCTCATATTTCCCCACAAGAAAGCCCACAAGAATTGAACTTTACGAATGCCAACATTTGATAGCAACAAATGATACCCCCTGGGATCCACATTCACTGAAGTTCAGGATGGCCGAGCTAGCCATTGACAATGGAGATCCAATTTCAGGGGACCAATTCAGCCTTCAAGCTATGTCAACCGAAGAGGACCAAGCAATGGAGGAAAGTTCTGTTGTAACAGAACCTGCTAGTAATGTTACAAATACACTTCCCAAGACCAGCTTAGGAAAAGAACGGCATCCAAGTGTCATGCAGCAATGCAAACTGATGAGGGTCCATCAAGTATCCACAAGGAGAATGCTAACTGAATGCCAGATTGCAACAGATGGGAATATTGCTCATCGAATTTCTTCAGTAAGGAATATTTCAAGCGCGCAAAGGGTAGACCAATTTTTGTTTGATGATACAGAATTTGACTTTATGGAAGCTCCTGAAGAAGAATCAAAACAGGCCCCTAGCTTGCAAGAAATTGACAAAACACTTGAAAGGAGATCTCTCGACAGAAGAAATCAATGGGGGCCATCAGTGATTACAATTGAAGGTCCAAACAAAGTTGACTGTGAACGCCTAGCCAAAACTTGGAACATTAGTTTCAAGAAAGCTGAGCAGACATTGAGAGTCACGACGCAGAAGGCACTCAGGAATTTGCAATCACCATTGATGAAGCGGCTGCCTACTCAGCGCTTCAGGAACAAGAGAGTCGCACAAGGAACCTGGTACACTGATACATGGCATGCAAGAACCACGAGTATTATGAGGCAAGAAAAATGTGCACAGATCTTTACAAATGGAAATGGGTTTGAAATATTTATACCAATACAGGACAAATCACAAGCCCACCAAGGACTGAAGACATTCATTCATGAAATTGGAATTCCAGAGCATTTGATTTCTGATGGTGCGCCAGAACAAGGATCCCCAAGAACCTACAAAACACACTGGAATTCAATTGTAAAGCGCAACCATATCCATCAGACATTCATCCAGCCACATTGCCCATTCCAAAATCGGGCAGAACAAGCAATTGGCCATCTTGGTAGTGCAATCACAACCAAGTCTGCAAAGAAGAAGTCACCGAGAAGATTATGGTCATTTTGTGGTGAACTATGTGCTAATATCAGGCAGCGAACAGCCTCCAACAACCCTTCTTCAATGGGGAGAACCCCATTTGAATTGGTCCATGGCTATAGACCGGATATTACTTTATACACTTCATCAGAATGGTATGATTTTGTGTTTTATTATGAAAAAGGTGATTCTTCCACCCGAGGTGTTGAAAGGCTGGCGCGATGGTTGGGCCCCTGTGGGAATAGGGTAGGTGGGGGGGATTGTTTTTGGCTACTGCCTGAGTCGGCAATACCAATATCTACAAATTCAATAAGACCCGTCAAGGAATTTGAATGGCGAGACAGAGATATCCTCAGAAGAATGGAAGCAATTGACAAATCAATTGAATCCAAGATTGGAGATGAAGTAAAGGATAGCGCATCATTCTTCCAGGAAAACTACCCAGAGCCCCAAATAGAGCTATTTGAGAATCAACCAGTAAAAACACCGGATATGAAACTTGAAATGGCTGAGCCAGAAGCATCGGTAGAAGATGTTGATGAACCAGATGAATATCTGGGAAATGAAGTGATCATTGAAAGAGGTGATGAAAGACTCAGGTGCGTTGTCAAGGACAGGGTTCGCGACTTGCAAAACAGACCGATAGGAATCAGAAATGAGAATCCCATACTAGACACGAGGCTGTATAAATTGCAACTACCCGATGGTACCATGGAGGAATACACGGCAAATATTGTGGCAGAGAGTTTGTACAGTTCTGTTGATGATGACGGAAGGATGTTCACTTTACTGGATGAGCTCATTGACCATGAAAAAGACAACACTGCTTTAAGTGACGAGGAAGCAACAACTATAGCCAAAAATGGCAGGAAAACCCATAAACCTACAACTAGGGGTTGGAGAATTTTAGCCAGTTGGAAAGATGGCACTGAATCTTGGTGTAAACTAAGTGATGTCAATTCCAGTGAAATTGGCTGAATATGCTATCAACAATAATCTTGAAAAAACACCAGCTTTCAGATGGTGGGTGCACAAAATTTTGAGGAGGAAGGATCGAATCCTTAAAGCGGCCAAAACAGCAAAGTATTGGTTGAAGACTCACAAATATGGAGTTGAATTGCCACATTCAATCAAACAAGCGCTGGCTATTGATAAGAAAACAGGGACCGACCACTGGGAAAGAGCAATTCATAAGGAAATGACAAATAACATGGCAGCGTTTGAATTTTCTGATGATGATGTTATTCCAGTTGGCCATAAGCAGATAGCAACCCATATGATCTTTGACATCAAGCTTGGATCCCTAACAAGGAAGGCCAGGTTGGTAGGGGACGGTCACAAAGTCCCTGCAGTGGCCAAAGAAAATACTTATTCATCGGTTCCCAGTCGAGACTCAGTAAGAATATTCTTCCTGCTGGCAGCGCTGAATGATTTGAAGGTTCTATCAGCTGATATTCAAAATGCATATTTGACAGCCCCAATTAAAGAGAAATACTTTCTAAAAGCGAGAGCAGAAGATGGTTTTCCACCTCACCTTGCAGGAAGGCCTTGTAAGATTGTCCGCGCATTGTATGGACTGCCAGTTGCTGGTGCATCTTTCAGGTCATACCTCACCCAGCATTTGAGAGATCTTGGATATTCACCTTGCAAGGCAGATCCGGATGTGCACTTAAGAATTGAAACCAGGAAAGATGGATCCAGATACTGGGCAATGCTCATTGCGTACGTAGACGACATCTTATGTTCTGGCGAAGATCCAAAGTTCCAGCTAGAAAACATTGAACGAAAGTTCAAATTGAAGGATGATACGATTGAAGAGCCAACTCTGTATTTGGGAGCTGATATTGGGAAATTCTACTTTGAAGGTGATTCAAAGCCAAGATGGTCATTATCAAGCACTAAGTATACAGCGAAAGCCGTTGCAACAGTCGAACAAGAGTTAGGAACTGAAAAATATGGCTACAAGTATCTACCAAAATCAGCATCCAGTCCACTGTCACATGATTATCGACCTGAAATTGATATATCAGAAGAATTGAACCCTGAATTGCAAAATTACTATCAAGGTTTAATTGGGGTTCTCAGGTGGATTTGTGAATTAGGAAGGCTTGACATTGTAATGCCAGTCTCGCTGATGTCAAGGTATTTGGCTCAAGCGAGAAAGGGACATCTGAACCAGTTATTTCATATATTTGCGTATTTAAAAAAGTACAACAGGTCGAAATTGGTTTTCGATGATACAGTACCAAATGTTGACGAGAGTAAATTTCACAAATGTGACTGGTCTGAATTTTATCCTGGTGCCGCTGAAGTCATACCAGCAGATATGCCTGAAGCTTTGGGAAAGCATGTAACAATGAGCTGTTTTGTTGACGCCGACCATGCCGGATGCAAGGCAACAAGAAGATCTCATACTGGTGTTATTATCTTCATTAATAATGCACCGATCATTTGGTTTTCCAAAAGACAAACAACAGTTGAGACATCAACTTTTGGATCTGAAATCATTGCTTTGAAAATTGCAATCGAATTGGTTGAAGGTCTAAGGTACAAGTTGAGAATGATGGGTGTTCCTGTTGATGGGAGCACCAATGTGTATTGTGATAATGATTCGGTTGTCACAAATGTTACACGACCTGAAAGCCCATGTAAGAAGAAGCACAACAGCATTGCATACCACAAAGCGCGTGAATCTATTGCAGCAGGAATTATCAGAGTTGCAAAGGAACCAGGTTCAACAAATATTGCTGATTTGTTTACAAAGCTAATGAGTGGCGCTGTTTTCCGGGAACATTGTTCTCGGTGCATGTGGTAAAGAATCAATCATTCAATGGAATGTTCGATCGATCGTTCGATCGAAGTAACAAGTTGATTTATGTTCGATCATGGAAACGAATCGATCTGAAATGAGCATTTCGAAAAATGGATAATTTGATCCATGAATACAATATATATCAAACCGGCAAGGATCAGGGCAAAATGCCATGATACAAGCCAGAATGAAAGGCAAAACGCCGCCCCATTTCTTTTGATAGGGCCTCTGATGGTAGACTGGATACAGTTTGGTATTCAACACGACTCACGATGAATAGATTAAGTCAAAAGATCCAAACGCTTAACGATTGGATTTACGACTGAAGGGGACTGAAAAGAATCCACCGTGTAACGCGTATTCGTACGTACTAAGCGGGCGTATAGCATGAAAAGTCATAAGGGCAAATAACCTTATTCGTAAGGTTATTTATCAATGAATAATCGTCGGCGTTTTTATGTGGATTGCCTCTTAGCGGGATTTTCCTCTCAGCTCACTCTTCGAAGAATTAACAACTCTAAAACACTATCATGCCCTAAAATCTATGTACAACCTAGTACTAATTCTACACAATAAGGTACAAATACTGTGATATTCCAATGAGAATATCACGGTGAATTATACGGTAAAAAGACCAATCAAAGATGGTTTGCGTGTGTTTTGTGTGCTAAGAATTACACGGTAATATGCCGTATAATCGACACGATGATTCGGCGATACGATGAGTAATTAACCTGTCGTCCGCTAAGGCCGAATGAACTGTAACAATGATCTTACTCACTAATGAAAAGAATTCACCGTGTAAAGGCATATTCGTTCGTACGAAGAGTCACGAAGGCAAATAACCTTATTCGTAAGGTTATTTAACCTGAGTGAATAATCGTCGGTGATTATCCATGTGGATTGCCTCTTAGGGAAATTCTCCCCATCAGCTCACTCTTCGAAGAATTAACAACTCTAAAACACTATCATGCCCTAAAATCTATGTACAACCTAGTACTAATTCTACGTAATAAGGTACAAATACTGTGATATTCCAATGAGAATATCACGGTGAATTACACGGTAATACGATACAAAGAAAGACCGATCAAAGATGGTTCCCGTGTGTTTTGTGTCTTAAGAATTACATGTGTTTCTTGTACGATGGAAATTACACGATGACGACGGTAATTTGACGATGATTAATTAACCTGTCGATCGGCATCGACAAGGCCGAATGAACTGTAACAATGATTACTCTTGCTCACTAAATCAATAGATCGTAAGATCGTTTGTATTTTGTTTGTTACGACACACTTTCTTTAGTTTATCAGACCCACAGCGTCTACGGGCTGTGGCCAGCATCCTACAATGCTGAGGACCGATTGGCGTTTCCCAACGAGAAACGCAGTTTGAGCTCGAAGACAAAGAATCCGGATTAGCCTGATCAGCTACCGGCATCAACCCTCAAGGATGTAAAAGAGGCAGTTGCCTGTGGAGCCCTGGAATAGACCAACACCAGGGCGGTCTCCCTGAAAGAAGAGACCAAAGAACCGAACCAAGGTGGTGGCTCCACCGGGTTTCGGGATCCAGCAAAACAAGCAAGGGAAAAGACACTGGACGATTCAGCTGAACGAATCGCCCAGGTTGGCATCAGTTGAAAGGAATCAATATTCGAGAACACTGATCTTTCACTGAAAACAAGAACGACGCGAGCTAGAAGATTGAGCCTGAAGTATTCTGTGGTGAAACAGATTGGAAGGAACAGATTGCAAAAAGCATCTGCCCGCACGAAAACGAAAAATCCAAAGATATGAGAACACCAATCCCCGAAGATCGGGAAGATCGGAAAGATCCAAAAATGAAAAGGAGAACACTAAATTCTCAGGAAACAATCTTTCAATCTTTCACCACAGAAATACAGAATGAGCAAATCCTGAGAAAGGATAGGAAAGCTCACAATCTTGATTTGCAACAAAAGCAAAAGCTCACACATACAAAACTAAACGGAACGAAAATTCGATCCGAATAGTCAGAAAGTATAGTCAGAAAGTATAAACAAAACCGGAACAAAAATTCGATCCGGATATACAAATACAAACAATACAAATCACTCGGCAGTCACAAACAAAATACCCATCCCTCACATCCAAACCCCGATTACCTTCTCTCTCCCACATACCACCTCCGACTCACACTGAATACCACAAAAAAAAACGAATATTCCGAAACGAACATTTCGAACCTTCCCCTACGAATCGACCATCCATACTCCTCCAATATAATTCGAAACTCCGTTAGCAATTCATCACCATGGTACGAACTAGAGCGGACGACGACATGGAAGAAACAAAAATGGAAGTGGATGACGATGACGATTCAGACGATGACGATTCACAGAATTCTAATGAAAACAATGGAAGAGGTATGTGAGAAAAGGAAGATTTGGAAGATAAAATCATGGAAGTCATGGAAAGGGCCTTTGAGGACCCAGAATCAAACTCAACCATGAAGAGAATCATCGACCAAGAAATAAAGAAAAGAGTCAGGGCAATGAGAGATGCAGAAAGAAAGGGTGTGAATCCAGATGACGCGGATAGCGAAAATGAGGATGAAGGAAACGATGCTGACCAAAATGCAGAGAACGCAAGAGCTGAACGGCTGGGAAGAAGGTCATCCCAACCCAGGATAAAAATCAGGGGATTCAACAATGGTAGATTTCTGAACCCAGAACAGCTTGCTTTCAGGAGCAGCCTAATGGATTTCGGTATCAACTATGAATCAGCTGAAGAAATTATGAGGGGAGGGATGTCTAATATTCGCGAAATCACAGACCTCAATAAGGAAAGCATTAAATCGTTCATGCACGGATTGAAATCTATCAGTCCGGACTGTCCTAATCCAAAAAGTATCCACTATGGTAACAGGCTATCATCGAGGCTCCTAACTTGGGCAAATTGGGCCCGGTATCAACCATTGATTGGAGTCAAGCCAAGGGCTATCGACTGGAACGCAAACCCAAACAACCTGGAACTGCAGCAATTCAGAATCAAGATGATGGAATCAAGTGTGAAATCACAGGAAAAGGCAACTCCACCCGAGCTGAAGGACCTCACAAAATTCAGGGAATGGGAGGAAGGCTTCCGACAAAACCTGAGATACAGATTCAACTCTGAGGGATTCCCAATCTTGTATGTCATAAGACCCCAAGAAAAGGAAGAAGTTACGGATGAAGCCAGGGCTGGAACAGTTGGGCAAAGTACAACAGATACTTATCCAACTTGGAGTGATTACAATGAAAGATGTGGCGTCCTGTCAGGTCCCCAGTATGATGAGGACAACAATGTTGTCTGGAGGTTGCTGTGTGATGCAACAAGAAAGGGTCCTGGGTGGGAATATGTGGCACATTTCCAAAACACTGCACTGAATTCTGGTAATGCCAGAAACGCTTTCATTTCCCTCATGCAACATGCTTACACTGATACCAATATCACTATGGTTCTGAATAAGACATATCAGGATATGAAAGATTCACACTACACTGGAGATTCCAAGGGTTATGACTGGAACAAGCACAAGCGAAATTGGACTGCTTTTCACGGAACAATTCTGAGATTTGAAAAGAATCATAATGAAAGAAGATTTGTCTGGGATTTTATCAATTCAATCAGTGATGAGCGACTTGATGCTGCAAAAGCAGATGCAATTGATGAGAGCAAAGACTATCGTGACAACTTAAATGAATGTTTGATTCTATTCACCAACCGTCTTGGATTGAAAAAGCTTGCAACAGGGAAGAGTAAAAGAGGTTCCAGAAGTTTGTATTCTATGGGCACAACCAGCAACAAAAAGCAAAAGACAACTGGAACTTTTACAGGAAAAGTTGAGTGCAAGCCTTACCCAACAAGTGTTTATCAAACAATGTCAAAAGAACAGCGCCAGGAGCTTTACCAGATGAGACAGGCTAAAAAGAAACGAAATCTCAAGGCTGCTGAGACTAAAAAGAAAGAAACAAATGAAGGCGCTGGTGACAGTTTTGGATCAAAATCTAAGAAATGACATAATAACCGGACACTATCACTAGAACACAAATTGTTAAAAATGGTGAGCCGGTCATTATACCAGATGAATGTCCCTGTAGGTTTTGATGATGGGGAAAATGAAGAAGGATATTGTGAGTTAGACTCACATGCAGATACTACCGCAGCAGGAAGCAATATGGTATTGCTGAATCCTGACCAAATCACAACACACGTTGATGTTGCACCTTTTTCTGAAGAATACAAGCCCATCAAGAAAATCCCCATTGGCAGCTGTGCGACTGCATGGACGAATCCAACATCAGGCCAAGTATATATCATAGTGTTCCATCAAGCACTGTACTTTGGGGACAAATTGAAAAACAGCTTGATATGCCCAAATCAAGTGAGGGACTGCAATTTCAACTCTGTTGAAGAGACACCTCGCCAATTTGATACAAGATCCAAGCATGGAATTACAATTCAAACTCCAATGGAGGATGATGATCCGAAGAAAGTTTTTATCAAACTGAGTATGAGGAATGTGATCTCATATTTCCCCACAAGAAAGCCCACAAGAATGGAACTTGATGAATGTCAACATTTGATAGCAACAAATGATACCCCCTGGGATCCACATTCACTGAAGTTCAGGATGGCCGAGCTAGCCATTGACAATGGAGATCCAATTTCAGGGGACCAATTCAGCCTTCAAGCTATGTCGACCGAAGAGGATCAAGCAATGGAGGAAAGTTCTGTTGTAACAGAACCTGCTAGTAATGTTACAAATAACCTCCCCAAGACCAGCTTAGGACAAGAACGGCATCCAAGTGTCATGCAGCAATGCAAACTGATGAGGGTCCATCAAGTATCCACAAGGAGAATGCTAACTGAATGCCAGATTGCAACAGATGGAAATATTGCTCATCGGATTTCTTCAGTAAGGAATATTTCAAGCGCGCGAAGGGTAGACCAATTTTTGTTTGATGATACAGAATTTGACTTTATGGAAGCTCCTGAAGCAGAATCAAAACAGGCCCCTAGCTTGCAAGAAATTGACAATACACTTGAAAGAAGGTCTCTTGACAGAAGAAATCAATGGGGGCCATCAGTGATAACAATTGAAGGTCCAAACAAAGTTGACTGTGAACGCCTAGCCAAAACTTGGAATATTAGTTTCAAGAAAGCTGAGCAGACATTGAAAGTCACCACACAGAAGGCACTCAGGAATTTGCAATCACCATTGATGAAGCGACTGCCTACTCAGCGCTTCAGGAACAAAAGAGTCGCACAAGGAACCTGGTACACTGATACATGGCATGCAAGAACCACGAGTATTATGAGGCAAGAAAAATGTGCACAGATCTTTACAAATGGAAATGGGTTTGAAGTATTTATACCAATACAGGACAAATCACAAGCCCACCAAGGACTGAAGACGTTCATTCATGAAATTGGAATTCCAGAGCATTTGATTTCTGATGGTGCGCCAGAACAAGGATCCCCAAGAACCTACAAAACACACTGGAATTCAATTGTAAAGCGCAACCATATCCATCAGACATTCATCCAGCCACATTGCCCATTCCAAAATCGAGCAGAACAAGCAATTGGTCATCTTGGTAGCGCAATCACAACCAAGTCTGCAAAGAAGAAGTCACCGAGAAGATTATGGTCATTTTGTGGTGAACTATGTGCTAATATCAGGCAACGAACAGCCTCCAACAACCCTTCTTCAATGGGGAGAACCCCATTTGAATTGGTCCATGGCTATAGACCGGATATTACATTATATACTTCATCAGAATGGTATGATTTTGTGTTTTATTATGAAAAAGGTGATTCTTCCACCCGAGGTGTTGAAAGGCTGGCGCGATGGTTGGGTCCCTGTGGAAATAGGGTAGGTGGGGGGGATTGTTTTTGGCTACTGCCCGAGTCGGCAATACCAATATCTACAAATTCAATGAGACCCGTCAAGGAATTTGAATGGCGGGACAGAGATATCCTCAGAAGAATGGAAGCCATTGACAAATCAATTGAATCCAAGATTGGAGATGAAGTCAAGGACAGCGCATCATTCTTCCAGGAAAACTACCCAGAGCCCCAAATAGAGCTATTTGAGAATCAACCAGTAAAAACACCGGATATGAAACTTGAAATGGCTGAGCCAGAAGCATCGATAGAAGATGTTGATGAACCAGATGAATATCTGGGAAATGAAGTGATCATTGAAAGAGGTGATGAAAGACTCAAGTGCATTGTCAAGGACAGGGTTCGCGACTTGCAAAACAGACCGATAGGAATCAGAAATGAGAATCCCATACTAGACACGAGGCTGTATAAACTGCAACTACCTGATGGTACAATGGAGGAATACACGGCAAATATTGTTGCAGAGAGTCTGTATAGTTCTGTTGATGATGACGGACGGATGTTCACTTTACTGGATGAGCTCATTGACCATGAAAAAGACAACACTGCTTTAAGTGACGTGGAAGCAACAACTATAGCAAAAAATGGCAGGAAAACCCATAAACCTACAACTAGAGGTTGGAGAATTTTAGCCAGTTGGAAAGATGGCACTGAATCGTGGTGCAAGTTAAGTGATGTGAAAGAATCATTTCCAGTGCAATTAGCCGAGTATGCAGTTAACAATAACCTTGAAAAATCACCAGCTTTCAGATGGTGGGTGCACAAAATTTTGAGGAGGAAGGGTCGAATCCTTAAAGCGGCCAAAACAGCAAAGTATTGGTTGAAGACTCACAAATATGGAGTTGAATTGCCACATTCAATCAAACAAGCGCTGGCTATTGATAAGAAAACAGGGACTGACCACTGGGAAAGAGCAATTCATAAGGAAATGACAAATAATATGGCAGCGTTTGAATTTTCTGATGATGATGTTATTCCAGTTGGCCATAAACAGATAACAACCCACATGATTTTTTACATCAAGCTTGGGTCCCTAACAAGGAAGGCCAGATTGGTAGGGGACGGTCACAAAGTCCCTGCAGTGGCCAAAGAAAATACTTATTCATCGGTTCCCAGTCGAGACTCAGTAAGAATATTCTTCCTGCTGGCAGCGCTGAATGATTTGAAGGTTCTCTCAGCTGATATTCAAAATGCATATTTGACAGCCCCGATTAAAGAGAAATACTTCCTAAAAGCGAGAGAAGAAGATGGTTTTCCACCTCACCTTGCAGGAAGACCTTGTAAGATTGTCCGCGCATTGTATGGACTGCCGGTTGCTGGTGCATCTTTCAGGTCATACCTCACCCAGCATTTGAGAGATCTTGGATATTCACCGTGCAAGGCAGATCCGGATGTGCACTTAAGAATTGAAACCAGGAAAGATGGATCCAGATACTGGGCAATGCTCATTGCATATGTAGATGATATCCTATGTTCTGGCGAAGATCCAAAGTTCCAGCTTGAAAACATTGAACGAAAGTTCAAATTGAAGGATGATACAATTGAAGAGCCAACTCTATATTTGGGAGCTGATATTGGGAAATTCTACTTTGAAGGTGATTCAAAACCAAGATGGTCATTATCAAGCACTAAGTACACAGCGAAAGCTGTTGCAGCAGTCGAACAAGAGTTAGGAACTGAAAAATATGGCTACAAGTATCTACCAAAATCAGCATCTAGTCCACTATCACATGATTACCGACCGGAAATTGATATATCAGAAGAATTGAACCCTGAATTGCAAAATTACTATCAAGGTTTAATTGGGGTTCTCAGGTGGATTTGTGAACTAGGAAGACTTGACATAGTAATGCCAGTATCACTGATGTCAAGGTATTTGGCACAGGCAAGGATCGGGCATTTGAATCAGTTGTTTCATATATTTGCATATTTGAAAAAGTACAACAGGTCAAAACTGGTTTTTGATGATACAGTACCAAAAGTTGACGAGAGTAAATTTCAAAAATGTGACTGGTCTGAATTTTATCCTGGTGCCACTGAAGTCATACCAACAGATATACCTGAAGCTTTGGGAAAACATGTGACGATGAGCTGTTTTGTCGATGCTGATCATGCCGGATGCAAGGCAACAAGGAGATCTCATACTGGTGTTATTATCTTCATTAATAATGCACCGATCATTTGGTTTTCCAAAAGACAAACAACAGTTGAGACATCAACTTTTGGATCTGAAATCATTGCTTTGAAAATTGCAATCGAATTGGTTGAAGGTCTAAGGTACAAGTTGAGAATGATGGGTGTTCCTATTGATGGGAGCACGAATGTGTATTGTGATAATGATTCGGTTGTCACAAATGTTACACGACCTGAAAGCCCATGTAAGAAGAAGCACAACAGCATTGCGTACCACAAAGCGCGTGAATCTATTGCAGCAGGAATTATCAGAGTTGCAAAGGAACCAGGTTCAACAAATATTGCTGATTTGTTTACGAAGCTAATGAGTGGCGCTGTTTTCAGAGAACATTGTTCTCGATGCATGTGGTAAGAAAATAAAAATCAATCGTTCGATGGAATGTTCGATCAATCGTTCGACCGAAGCAACAAGTTGATTTACGTTCGATCTGCAACGAGCATTTCGAAATGGATAATTTGATCCATGAATACAATATATCAAACCGGCAAGGATCAGAGCAAAATGCCATGATACAAGCCAGAATGAAAGGCAAAACGCCGCCCCATTTTTCTTTTGATAGGGCCTCTGATGGTAGACCGGATACAGTTTGGTATTCAACACGACAATGACTCACGATGAATAGGTTAAGTCATAGAATCCAGCCGCTTAACGGTTGGAGGATTTACGACTGAAGGGGACTGAAAAGAATTCACCGTGTAAAGGCATATTCGTTCGTACGAAGAGTCACGAAGGCAAATAACCTTATTCGTAAGGTTATTTAACCTGAGTGAATAATCGTCGGTGATTATCCATGTGGATTGCCTCTTAGGGAAATTCTCCCCATCAGCTCACTCTTCGAAGAATTAACAACTCTAAAACACTATCATGCCCTAAAATCTATGTACAACCTAGTACTAATTCTACGTAATAAGGTACAAATACTGTGATATTCCAATGAGAATATCACGGTGAATTACACGGTAATACGATACAAAGAAAGACCGATCAAAGATGGTTCCCGTGTGTTTTGTGTCTTAAGAATTACATGTGTTTCTTGTACGATGGAAATTACACGATGACGACGGTAATTTGACGATGATTAATTAACCTGTCGATCGGCATCGACAAGGCCGAATGAACTGTAACAATGATTACTCTTGCTCACTAAATCAATAGATCGTAAGATCGTTTGTATTTTGTTTGTTACGACACACTTTCAATCAATCGATCGTAAGACCGATTGCATTTGCGTTTGTTTGTTACGACACACTTTTTCTAACAAGGCCAATTCGATATTTTCTGGGAACCGGGAAAGTATAATCTGGCTGACTACCCCACTAAGCACCATCCAGGCAGCCACCATAAAAAGGTACGTCCAATATATCTCTATGAGCCGGATAGCCCGAGGACCATCCAAGGGTGTGTTGAATTACTAAAAGATACGTGATACGCGAACGTACGATATGTACGTACGTAAAACGTAGAATCTACGTATACGTGAGAATTTACGTATACGTCAATTGTATTTACGTATACGTGATACGTATACGTGCGAAAATATGTGATACGTAAATACAGCGAGACGTATGATTCCAAGAACTATCACTGGATGAGCGCAATAAGTAAATTATACATAAGCGCAAGTGAGAATCAAGGGATACTTAAAGCACTGAATAGAGGTAGGCGATATGAGGATCTTACAAACGCACGATATGAGTATCCACACGTCCCTACACAATGAAAAGACAAAATAGTAATTGGGAGAACAATATGGTCCAGAAACAATCCGATCATAATCTTATCGATAACTCTTTCCAACACCGTAAAATAAAACAGAAATAAATAACTAACTAACTAACTAACCGAATGACGCTTACGACTTTGGTCTTATTAAAGTTGAAATGAATCTACTTATCGAGTTTCTATACGTCGATTCAAATTCCATCAATTTACTTGATATCCAGCATCGTCTCCCTACAACAATACCATTTGATCTTATTTGACGATTCTGATTCTACATTCCACCATTCCATCGGCGATACATTCGATCCTGCGTCTACAACTATACGCTTGACCCTACCCTACGGCATGGACGATCAATCACAACATCCGTCCCCTCCGATTCCATTCGTTTCTACGCCACATCTTCAGCCTGTCCTTCGACTCTCCAAACGACATCGGGATGCCAACAAGGTCAAGCGGTATCATTTGTATGCCAATATCCTGTCCATGAATTGGTTTTACGACACTTTCGACTGAACATTGCAACCGACTGCAAATTCCCCATCCCAACGCAGTTCAGCTGACGCAAACAATCGATCGTATCCCTGCTCCTGCTACGTCAAGGGTATCTACAATCACTCCATTTCCACGACTTGATGTTCTGTTCGCCACCCTCTTGATTTCCAACAAATCTACGACGATAACCATGGGATACGTCCTACGGTTTTGTATCATTCACAACCATGGAATTCGATTGAACCATGACATCCAATTCCATATGTGTTGAATCAAGGGGTATGCATCTGAATCAAGGGGTGTGCATTGGATAACTTATCACCGCGCGCACAAGAAAAACCATGGAATTCGTTTGAACCATAGAATTCAATTCCCTAAGTGTTGAACCAAGGGGTGCGCATCCGCATCAAGGGGTGTGCATTGGAACACTGCATGCCGCTTAATTTGAACGCGTCTAACTTCCAGCGTTTTCATCATAAGCCTCCACCACCTTACTTCTGCTCCCCGCACCTTCACTTATGCTCCCCGCACGCGACACGGATCCCACTGAAAACAAATCACCGAACCGACTGATAATTCACCACTCCTCCACTCAGTGCCGAATCAAGGGGTGTGTTGCCGGTTCCGACGAATTCACGGACCTTACTTAAGACAAAGAGATGATTCAAAGCTTAATGCAAGCTAGATGAGATCTAACAATCATTCCATATGCCCATATCCATCAATCATCGATTACGGTTGGAAATCCCTCTACGATCAATCAATTGCCTTCGATGCCTAGCGCCCCCACTCTGCTGGCGATCTCCCATTTATCTTCCATTCTGAATGACAATTCAATTCCTCCTCTTGCTTTCCACGATCTCCTCCATGGTCCACTACCATTGGTATCTACGATCAAATGTTTCCTACGGTCCAAGCTTGGGATTTCTACGCCTATGATGGATTCCTTTGACTCGGTCGGTACGCAAGACAATCAATTTCTTGGACATCATCACTTTCGTCTCCGCAGACGTTCGTTTTGTCCATACGGCCCCTCTCTACATGATTCTCCAATTTGCTTTGACAAGTTTCATTCAATCAATCCACCTCAGCATCAGTAATCGACTCGTTTGATTCTATTCGACGATTGAATTGAATCTAAGACTACATCCGATTTCACTGTATGGATTCCCCAATCACATCTTCCAAGATATGAATCTCTTTCACGTCATCCAATCCGGCACATTTCGTTCCGCGTCTATCCCACAGCGTCTGATTCAATTCTCGAACCTACCATCCATCTCCGATTACGATTGGTAACTCTTCCACGATCAATCGTCTCTCTCCGTCGACGATCTAAAACTCCAATCTAATCAGTACTACGATTCCTTTCAATCTCTCCTCTTTGATTGCATCCTACAATCCTTTGTGCCTTCCATTCCGCTCCATAATCAATCAACCGTCTTTGACACTGATCAATCGTCTTCGATGCCGTTTGCTCGACTTCTACCATCAATCCGTCGTCTTCGATTCGACAATTCATTCTGGAATCGATAGATCTTCCACACTTCCACAATCAACCGATTGCTATTTGATTCTGGAATCGATAGATCTGCATCTACGGCTATGAGCCAATCTCCTCTCCGTCGACGTTTGATTCGGCACCTACGGTTTGCCGTTGGTCCGTCTTCCTCTTCTCCAAAGACACGTCTCTCCGATTCCATTCGTTTCTACGACACGTCTCTTTGAGATTCTACGATAAGCCAACCTCCTTTCAATCAATGAAATCGATTTCGAACGTTCCACTTTGTCCCTACAATTTATGATCCATTCTTCTTGTTTGTTATCCCATCCGCGATATCCCACAAGCATTCTTCTTCCCTCCGATTCTGGATTCCACTACGATCGATTCCTTCGACTCCGCTTGTTTCCAATTCCGATTATCCCAAGACTCGATACTGATAGATCTCACTTCCAAGTATCCGGTTCAAATCCGTTGAAATCTTCAATGGAGCCTTCTGTTCCAGTTCAATTGACACAGTTGATTCCTCCATATGGATCAATCCTATTCTACGACTATCTACGATCAAGTTTCCATGCGTCGATTCTGATTCTCCAATCTCCTCTTGAAAGATACAAGTCCATCGATCTCTACGATTCTTCTTGTCCATCCCCAGTAGATACTCCAATCCCTCGATTACGATTGGTAACTCTTCCTGGATCAATCAACTCTCTCCGTCGATTCGAATTCTCCAATCTACCATTTGATCCATTGATTGAACAATACGTTTTACAATTCGCCAATCGCCAACTTATGCTTGATTCCTTCCCTCAGTCTCTTTGTGTTTCTTCTACGAGTTGATCATGATTCTCCAATCACTATTCGATCTCTACTGATCGAGTTTCTATGAGTCGATTCCGATTCTACGGTACAATTGTGAACGACAAGCCAATGGACGAACCTTCTTCCATCCGTGATATCCAATACGCTGTTTGGAGGGCTCTGAAAATATGGAGGTGAACAGTCGGTATTTGGTAGTTTAACTTGTTTGATTATTACATGAAATTGTTACCTGAAATTGTGAGCAGAAAATTGCTCTTTTACTAAGATCACCATATTGGTGCATTGGACTGCTAATACTTCAATGCACACACTAAATCACTAATAATCGGCATCGACCCGCTAATACTTCGATGCTGCACGTGTCCTTTGTACCAATGGGCTGTATAGATTACCTTGCGCCCTGTATGTCCGGTACATAAGGCCCTATTTTTAGTAAGAAGGAGAACCGGAATCGGTAAGTGGTAAATTCTCATTCCCACTTCCATTCCCATCTCCAATCATGTTAGTCCATTCCTGCAGAAGCAATATGACTCGTACGATCGGTCCCGAGACTCATTCGTGTCTCATTCATTCACTCGCGTCTCATTCGTGTCTCATTCATTCACTCGTGCATTCGCGCGCGCTCGTTCGATCGACTTCAAACACACTCCCCTGCTTCAAAGGGTAGATGGACTCAATCGATGACACTACTCCAGAAATCGCTGTAGGCTTCGTGTGCTTCTTCTGCCTTGGAGTCTACAGCCGAGAAGCTCGTATCCTTGTTGATCTTGACCTTCGTGGAGTACTCATCTTTTCCATAGAATTTGGAGCCATGCTTTTCAAATAGGATTCCAGTAAGATTCTTGGTAAAGAGGTCACTTGTCATTTCATCGCCTGTCTTCCACATCACCTTGATGATTCCCATTTCCTTTAGCTCTCATAGGAAATACTGTTTCACTTCAATGTGCCTGGTGCGACCTGCTATGGACCAATTGTTGCAGAAATCAACCGCACCCTTGTTGTCCACATATATCACCATGGGTAGCTTGATTTGCAATCCGAGACACATCATGACTCTCCAAATGTACAGCATGTCCTGGACACATAGAACAGCTGCATACAGTTCGGCTTCCATAACTGACAGGGCAATGATTGGCATCATTCTAGACCTTGCTGTGACATTGGCGCCATTGAGCCAAGTCGACCAGCCGTTGACACTGTGTCGAGATTCATCTTTTGCATACTCCGAGTCGCTGAATCCAATCAGCTCAAAAAACAAAGTCCTTGGTACCATCCCACACTGCATTAGGGGCTAATGTGAGACCTCTCTTGGGTGTTCCAGCGCAATACTTCATTACTCGCTTCAGCGCCTTCATGTGGGACTTCCTTGCTTCAGTCATGAACCTAGACAGCTCCCGGACAGCATTCTGCGTTTCAATTCTTGACCATCTCATCATGTGCAAAAGGATGGCTGTTCCGGACCTGTACTTGGTTTGGGCTTCCTTGGTGAGAACAGTATCGGTTGGTCCTTCACCTTCTTTCTTCAGCACTGATCCTGGCTCTGCTGGAGTGGTGGGATTGCCTCTGCATTCATCAAGCTCGAACTCATCGACAAATCTTTTGATCTTGACCGGTTGGGTCATTCGGAGTGTCCTGTTCTTCTTGTCCCGCTCAATGTGGCATCCAACATACTCATCCATCTCTCCAACATCCTTGCATTCAAATAGGGACTTGAGTTGCTCCTTGTGCTTCAAAACTTCTGCTGCTTCACCCATGATGCAAAAATCGTCGACCCATAGTAACATCAGAAGGAGTTTGTTGTTGATCCACTTGAAGAACAGACAGGGGTCAGCCTTGCATCTTTCCATCTTCATGGTATGCATTGCCCGTCGCGCTTCTCTCCAGAATTGTATGGCAGCTTGAATTGTCCCATAAAGTGTTTTCTGCAATTGGAGGAGTACATATGATGGATAGAATTTCTGATAGCCTTCTGGAATCTTGGTGAAAATCTTCTCTCCATTCTGAAATTTGCCGTTCAGAAAAGCTCCTTCCACGTCCACAATGTAAGCCATAAAATTTGCCATGACCATCAGGATCATTGCAATGCGAATGGAGATATCGCTAACAACAGGTGAAGACTTGTCTTGGCCATCATAGTGCTCGCCATCTAGCTGCTTGAATCCTCGGACGGCATTCCTGCATCTTACTGTGCCGTCAGGTTTCATCTTGTTGGCCCAAGTGGTATCCATGATTTTGGTGCCTGGTGGGATATTGGCTTCGTCAATCTCTTCAAAAACTCCATACTTGACCATCTTCTCATGTTCAGCATCAACACCCTCTGTGAACTTGTCGCGCATTGGACTGGCCATAGATTGCTTGTAGTTCATGGTCTTTAGCTCCTTGGTGTTGTCAAAGGCACTCCCCGCCGCGCCAACTAGACTGAGTTCACTCATTGCGCCTTCCTGAGATGGAATAGAGAATGACAGAAGATTGAATTCTTTCAGTGAAGTCATTGCCTTGTGGAACTGGATTTCAGCGTTGGTGAATTGAGCTGCATAGCTTGCCATGTCCCCATAGCGAATATCCGGATTGAGATGAGAGTTTCTCACGACCCGGCCATACCTTGTGGTTGTTACAACATGTGGATCCTCTGCTTCAGTGTCGTCATTGCTGTCGTAGGCCTCATCCTCGCTTTCATATTCCATCTTGGTTTCTTCAATATCATCGGAGTAGTAGTCATCATGGCTGTCGAAGGCAGGGTCCTCTGGTTCTGGTTCAGGTTCAGATTCAGGTTGGAAGGGAATTACTGGTGCTGTGTCTCCCCCACTTGCATCCTGAAACTGCACTCGTTGATGTCGGGTGGTGCGCAAAATGGAGACAGGTTGTGGAGGGGTGGCATTGATGGGCAGATCCAGGTGGCCACCCTCAAGAAAATCAGCATGAAAATTAATAGCTTCACCTTTGGGAGCAGTGGGTGGAAAATACATCCGCTTCAGCCAGTAGATGTCCCGGGTAGCGGTAAACGTGTTATTCAAAGGATCATACATCACATAGCAATCGCCAGGCCGGTCAGTGCAATATCCAGCAAAGAAAGCTGGGTTGCCCCGATAATTGAGTTTGGGACTTGTTGACCGTTTGACCCGGACGACTCCAGCCTCACCGAAGGTTCTGAGGTGGGCGCTGAAAGCAGGGACCTTGCCAGAGAAATGTTGGATCTTGGGCAAAGTATTGCCATTCACAGGCACAGCCTCCAACCAGTCCAACTGGACACCACATCGCATTGCCAAGGGGAAAAATCTGAACCGGTATTCCCTAGGGACGTTGGCTTGAGAGCAAAGAGCCATGGCGCGACAGACTGATCTGTATATTGCTGTTTCGACCACGCTATTCTGCTGTGGAGTATCCACTGAGGTATACTCGAACTTGCAAGAGAATTTCCAATCTGCTGAGGCCAGGCGAGCTTCAAGGGCTGTATTTTCACCAGCCTTATCACAACGAATTTGCTTTAGCTGTTGGCCTTTGGACCTCCATTGGTTGAACAACGCGCAAGTGGGTTCAACCATGCCATCCTTGGTGGCAAAGAAATTGACAAACCGGCATGTGGAATACTCATCAACAATCATGCGAAAATGGGGCTTGGTGATAAAAGGGGCGGTCAGCTTGTTAGTTTTGGCGGCTTTGGGTGCTTTCACGGAGGACATATCCACAAAGAGTCTTTCTCCAGGCTTGGTGGCGGCGATGTGTTCACTTTTGGTAGGAATCACTTTACGTTTGGCTTTAGCTTTGGCGCAATCTTCACAAGGGAGCATCGGACCACGCGTGATGGTCCAGCCAAGTGTTTCAGCTCTGCGGCGTGTCTTGATCTCATTCATGTGTCCCAGGAGCCGATGGGCTTTGTTGATGTTCATCTTGGTCCCTTCATCTGTAGTGGTGGTAGCAGTCGCTGCATTGATTTCAATGTTGTCTGTGGGGTGTGCAATCCGATCAAAATAGCCAACCCACACACAGCTCGTGTAGGTGGGGATCTGAATATCAAAATTCACTTGGAGATTCCCTTTCTTGAGTGACCATCCAGTCTTGTCACTGCCGGTGGCTATCCAACCATTCTGCAAAGCCAGGTTGGCCGAGAACAGGTTGAATGCAAAGTTTGGATTGAAATTCACACCCTGCAACACCGTCTGGAATTCCTTGTTTCCATCCTTGTCAATCTTCTGACAGGGAATGTCCCCAACCTGGCAACCCTTCAATTCATCTCCACTTTGGGTGGTGATGGTGGCACCACTAGCTCTCAAATTGGTGGCACATCGCAGACTATTGGAACTGTGGCTGGTTGCACCTGTATCAAAAACAAAGACATTGTCATCATACAGTAGATCAAATCCTTTGGGCACAACCTCTCCGTTGGTGGCTCGCTTCTGGGCATTGAGTAGTTGGAGTAAAGTGTTAGAGGTTTGCATTGCTGAGAGACAGAAGTCGTAGTCAATTGTTGCTCCCTGAACATCCTTCAACTTGGATTTCCAACCGTTGGGGCGTCGGGCAGCATTCTTCTCATCTTCAAAACAGACAGATGTCCCATGATTGCCGCCACAAAATCCACACTTGCGACGGCGGCCCCTGTAGCCATTCCTGTTGTTGTTGCGATTGCCGTTGCCATTGCCGTTGCCATTGCCGGCGCCATTGCCGGCGCCATTGCCGTTGCCACGGCTGCCATTGTTGCCGTTGCTGTTGTTCCGATTGTTGTTGTTCCGGCTGCCGTTGTTGCCATTGCGGTTGCCATTGCTGCTGCCATTGCTGGTGCCATTGTCGTCGTCGGCACGCGGGTGTCCTGCTGCGCGTTTGGGACAGTTGTACGCCTTGTGACCTTGTTCTTTGCACCAGTAACAAACTGCATTGGTGGACCACTTGTCCCTTGGATCTGCAAAATCGGTCATTTCAGCACCAAACAAACTCATTTCCTTGCCTTTACCTCCCCGGCGTTGGATACGCCGAGCTGATTCATATAAACTTTTGGCTTGAACGTTGAGTGATTCCCAAAACTCCAATTCGGTGGTTCCATTCGCTTGCAGCAAATCAATGAAGGGTGTGAGCTGTATCAGTAGGTAGGGCGGTAGGGCATCTTTGTAGGCCACAATAAGTTGTGCCATAGTGGGCTGAACGGATTTGTATTGGTATTGCCTTTGCAGGTCGTAGATGTCATCAACCAAATCCTGTGGAGAGGCGCCAATGGTCAACTTGAGACTCCTTAGGTCAATGTCCAATTGTTGTTGGTCGCGGGACTGGTTCATTATCCTGTATTCCCTCATGAGCTCTTCAATCACTCGGTGTACTCTACCGCGGGGCCACTGTTTCCTGAGCTTTGCATTCTGTTCAGCTGTACCCCCCCTATCGATCTTGGACTTCTCCATGATGGCTAGGGCTGTCCTGTTGTCGGCAAAGGCCCTGTACAGATCGTTCAGTGCTTTGTTGTGGTACCGGTAGGCCTTCTTCTGTGCAGTACTCATGTCCTCCCGGGGCGTAAGCTCTCCTTCGGGAGGTAGGTCCTTGTGTGGTTTGGTAGACAACATGTCACGGTACTTCTTGTTATCTGCAAATGCTTCAAACTGGATGTACCAACGCTCAAACTTCTTGTCATCCCCTTTCGCCAATGTGGGCACTTGACTATCTATATACTCCACCATCTTGTATTTGTACTTTGTCGTGCTCGGATCCTTTGTGTGGACGCTGCTGCTTGCGCTTCCAATGCTTGTGCCGCTACTCGCTGAACTTGACAGTACACTGCTCTCTTCTGATGGCGATTCTTCAGAAAAGGCGATCTCTATCTCTTGGTGCCTTGTTGGTTGATCCTCCTCCATTCAGCTGCTCAAAGTAAATTGTAGTATTTCGTTCGACGTAAGTAAATTGTCGTATGTCTCAAAGTAAATTGTCGTATTCCAGTCAACGTAAGTAAATTGTCGTATTTCTGATTCCGCAAATCGATGCGTATTTCTGATACGTATTTCGCAAATAGATTCAAACGTAAGTAAATTGGTGTAGTTTGCAAATTGTGGGTCCGATGTGTATCCCGTAAATCGTTGTACTCCTATTCCAACAAAAATATGTAATTGGCCCAATCGATTCTGGTGTGCCGATACCAATCCTGCTGTTGTTTATCGTCCCTTATCGCTTCTGGTGTGGCGAATAATTGGTCCGTAAATTGTCGTACTCCTATTCCGACAGAAAGAAAGAAAAAAAATATGTAATCGGCCCAATCGCTTCTGGTGTGGCGATACCGATCCTGCTGTTGCTTGGTTCTTGATAATAATCGGCCCTATCGATTCTGGTGTGTCGATACCGATCCTGCTGTTGAGAAATGTCGGTCCAATCTTGCTGGGCAAAAAAAATATTCCGCTGAAGACGTGCGGATGAAAAGTAACCGTAGAAAAAGTCGCTGGCTCCGAATGGTGGCCAGCAGTCCGCTGAAGAAGTGCGGGTGAAAAGTAACGTATGGTTGAAAGGTCCGCTGAAGACGTGCGGATGAAAAGTAAATCGTAGAAAGTTCCTCTGAAGACGGGCGGATGAAAAGTAACGAATTGTAGAAAGGTCGCTGGCCCCGATGTTTGGCCAGCCTGCTGCAAAAATAAGAAAATTCTCTTTCTTCTTCGACCAAGTTCCGATCCTCGGGAGCGCTCCGTAATTCTTCGAAGAATGTTTGGAGGGCTCTGAAAATATGGAGGTGAACAGTCGGTATTTGGTAGTTTAACTTGTTTGATTATTACATGAAATTGTTACCTGAAATTGTGAGCAGAAAATTGCTCTTTTACTAAGATCACCATATTGGTGCATTGGACTGCTAATACTCCAATGCACACACTAAATCACTAATAATCGGCATCGACCCGCTAATACTTCGATGCTGCACGTGTCCTTTGTACCAATGGGCTGTATAGATTACCTTGCGCCCTGTATGTCCGGTACATAAGGCCCTATTTTTAGTAAGAAGGAGAACCGGAATCGGTAAGTGGTAAATTCTCATTCCCACTTCCATTCCCATCTCCAATCATGTTAGTCCATTCCTGCAGAAGCAATATGACTCGTACGATCGGTCCCGAGACTCATTCGTGTCTCATTCATTCACTCGCGTCTCATTCGTGTCTCATTCATTCACTCGTGCATTCGCGCGCGCTCGTTCGATCGACTTCAAACATACGCTTCATCCAAGCACATCACTTCTACGATCGATCGATTCCTACGGTTCGTTTTCTACGATAGATCTGACCTCCGATTGAATTCTTTCCTACTTCTCAATCGAATTCTACAATCATATCTCCTTCTTGGATCGATTCCTTCCCTTGCATTCCTATCCTACTACGTTGGATTCGATCTCCTCTTCAAGGATACGAATCAATGTTCCATTTTCTCTCCAACCATTTGATTCAATTCAGTTCCTCCTCACCGACGACCCTTGGTCATCCCCTCCGTGATAGGTACCAAGCATTGTCCAATCCATTCTCTCCATCGACGTCTAATCTAATTTCTACAACCCGTCTCCTCATGATTCTACAGTCAATCAATTCTCCAATGAACTACAATTGCGATTCGCCACTACGGTACGATCATATTGATTCCTACAATCTCTCGATCGCATTCCGATCTTACGATTCCTCATCGGTTTCGCATCCTCGGCGTACTCAAGCACCTCTCCTTCAATGCTACTCCAATTCTACAATATCTAAGCTTAAGTTTTTAGCGTTCTACAAGATGGAGAACCGACTTGTAATTCAACACTCCTTTACTAAGTGTTGAATCAAGGGGTGTGTTGTCGGTCAAAAATACACGTACTCTACTTACGTACATTCTATGGGAATTATATCCATTCTACACTTGAAAAGTTACTTATACTCCTACAGAGATAAAATGACTTCAAGTATCAAGATATCTACGTCACATCATGTGTTCTCTGTCTTATGACGAATTACACATGATCGATGACCGGTTTAGACATCCCTACATACAACACTAACACAGGGATACCGGTCAAATACAGTAAAATACCAATAACAGAGCAATCTCACGATATGCTCACTTCTCTTTAAATTTTAATTATCCTATCCTTTCGGTCGATTTTTAGAGTAACAACAGTTAGTACAGCCATACACACGGGACTGAAAGCGGGGTGACAGCCACAATATCAGGAATGTAACTGGGCCACCCCACAATACCACTTACGTATCAATGGACTAATACCGACCATCCATCACGCTCAAAGTTGTTGCCAACCATCCAATCATCACCAAGACAAGCATGTTCAGTGAATGGCAACAATCGGCAATCATCCGCACACAATCATAGTTTAAATATTTGTATCTAACCAGCAGGGTTGATTGCACTCTTTAAGGTTTTGTAGTACAAAGTCTACTGCTGATTTCAACACATATATTGGGAATGAGAGCGAGGTGATGGTAGTGATATTAGGAATATGGAATGTTCACACAATATCATTGATGGATCAACACCAGTAGCCATCCATATTGCATGTCAATGACATCCATCCAATCACCATATGCACACATCCATTGGATGATGACACTCGGCAATCAGTTACCACTGATTCCTCGACGACTACACTCATAGTTTAATTACCGTCACATAAACGATGCTCGTGCTTTCGTAATATTTGTGCGATGTTTTAAAATATTCCGAAACATTTTGTTGCGCGCACAATAAATAATTCTCCACCTATTTTTGCACGCAACAATTTCAAGTAGGACTATTTTCCTATCCATATTTTCATCCCTCGTTTCATGGTTGCTTCCAAATTTTTCTATTCTACAATTTTGTTTCATGCTTACCCCGTTAATATTTACTCGCCATTGAATTTTTGTTATTTTCCACACGAAACTCATCTATTGTAATAATATCCTCTATGCACACTGATATTTTTGTAGCGTTGATACCATTTTCTGAACAAATATACAAGCTTCTTGATAACCAGCAATGTATTCTGTTACGTCACTTTCACGTTACTCACACTATCTTTTTAGAATATCAAAATCCAACAACCATATTTTTGTACTAATAAGAAAATATTTTATCCGCATTTGCAATACTCTCCGACATTTTACAATATTCACGCTACGCTTATCAAATACGGCAATACAACAAACATATTTTGTAACAAATACGAAAGTATTTTATCAGCCTTTGAAATTTCCTCGTTTATTGTATTATATTCAAACAGAAGACCCGGAACAATATTGTGCAAACCATAAAATAATAATGAACTAGCCGTTCTACTATTGATGTTGATATCATCAATTACTCTTGTTCGTTTTTATTGTATTCCATGAAAAATTTGTAGTCCTCATCATCTTTGCCTGGAATCTCAACCAAGGTACGTTTTTGCTTCTGTGTTTTTCCCTCTTTGTTCTCCTCCTTATCTTGTTGTTTACAATTGCCATTTTGCTTTTGGTACATTTTCCGTCTCTAATTCTTTTGACTGTTGTTCCTCCCTTCGTTCTTCTAATTCACTTACTAGGTATTCGTAAAGATCTTGTCCCTCGTTACTCCACCCCTCCTTATTTCCAGACTTACCGTCAGTGAATTTTTTTCTCAACCTCGTGCCCTTTGTTGTGTTTAGCCACGAGTCGTATTCGTTGTAAAGGAAAAGCAATGCAAAAGCTTCATCGCTTGGGGTGAAAATGTTACTGATTGTCATTCTGACTGATTTTCTTTTGAAGTCTGTCTGTTTTGGTGACACCTATGCTCCAAGAATTCTTTTCATGAAGTATTTGAATTCTGGTGAATTTTTCCGCCAATAGTCTTCGTTCAATTGGTACCTATTTTCTGAGTAAACGTCTTGTGTGTCCGTGATTAGAACCATTCCTGGGAAACTATCTGGTATCTGGTTGTTCTTTTATCGTCTACGTGTCAGTGTTAATACGACCAAAATGTTAGAATGGCTTATGAACGATTGCATGCCGGCAATCTTTTTCTTGTTGGTTGCGTACCTTTGTAGTTTTTCCTGGCAAGAGTTTGAGCATTGTGCCTACACGCAGTGACTGCTCGGCAATAAATTCCACTCCACTTTTGGTCTTTTATATCGATCGTATTTGGTATTTCATTGTTATTTGCTTGTTTTACAATTTTGAATATCGTCGCCTTCACGAATGTAATCTCTGGCGGGAATTTAAATTTCCTGAATGCTTTTTCTTTGACATGTTTGACAATGCTGTTTTCCAAGTTATTGTTATCGGAGTCTTTTGTCGTCTGTAGAATATTTCTGTTGCTACTGTCTGTGGTTTTATATGTTTGGCTATCGTTTGTGTTTGTTCGGTCACTTCCCGATACACTAATAAGACCAAAGTCGTAAAATGTTATTCAGTTATGTTATTACTTTTCGTATTTACTTTATTTCGTTCTTTTTACAGTGTTGGAAAGAGTTATCGATAAGATTATGATCGGATTGTTTCTGGACCATATTGTTCCCTCATTTACTAATTTGTCTTTCCTTTGTGTGGGGATACTCGTATCGTGAGCTCGATCCTCATATCGTGTACCTCTACTCAGCGCTTTAAGTATCTCATGATACTCATGTGCGCTTAAGTATAATTTACTTATCGTACTCACGTCTCACTTTTAGTTATTGCGCTCAGCTTGGAGTCGTACGTCTCATCTCGTATCACGTATACGTATTACGTATACATTATACGTATTACGTATACGTAGAACGTAATACGTATTACGTAATACGTAAATTGTACGTTTCTTATTACGTATCACGTATTTCGTGCGTACGTAAATTCACGCTTGATTCAGTATTCCAATACACCCTTGGATGGTCCTTGGACTATCCGGCTCATGTAGATATATCGGTCTTACCTTTTTATGGTGGCTCCCTGGGTGGTGCTTGGTGGGGTAATCCGCCAGATTATGTTTACCCGGTTTCCAGAAAATATTGAATTGCCCTTGTTGAGCCCTGTCTTTTAACCAATAGTATCGCATATCAATGGCTTTGGACCTCTTTTGCTTGATAGTGCCGTTGAGTATGCCCTCTGCTGTATTATTGTCGGTTTTCAGTGGAGTGGCCGGTTGTGGGTGTCCCAGTTCAATCAGACATTGCCGAATGGGTAAGGCTTCCCGTGCATTCAGGAACAATGATGCAACTTCGGCCTCGGCCGCTGATGCCATAACATTTTAAATTATTTTTGCCAATACTAGTATAGCACCATTGAATGTGTGATTGGCAGTATCCCCTAGGTAATGATAACCCCCAGCTCGGCTCTTGGCCTCTGGGCATACCAAGTACGCTGCGCCGCTATCCACCCGGAGTATCATGTCAATTGCCCTGTAGATGATGGATGCGTCGGGATTACATGCCGCATAGTTGAGGAAATATTTTGTGGCTGCTAATGTTGTTTTGTTATTCTTGGCAGAGGCAATGTCATTGAGCGCATGCAACATCGTGTTGTCGACTGCTCGGGCATAAAACAGGAATTTTCCTGTGACTTGTTGGATGAATTTTACCTCTTTGTCCGATAGTGTGGTCACGTCCTCGAGTTTTGCGTATTGTATTTTTTCGCCGTAGGCCGGGACGTCCGCGCGTGAAGGGCCCGCGTACGTGCGTGTTGGCTTTACGTGTTCAAATTCTTTCAATGCTTGTTCCACGTACCCGTCCATAGATAATTGTACTTCACGTTTGTCGTAGTCCCACTGCAGATGAACCCCGACGTACTGTTTTCCCGACCAGTCCACCTTGAATGTATAATTGGCTCTGACGGCCGCTACTAGGTGATCTACGTCTTCCTGCCGGGTGTACTTGATTCCAAAGTCATCCACCACAAGGATAAAGTTAATGTCCCGATCATCATGTAGGAACAGTCCCTCTGTGTGGGGTGCCTTCCTGTATCCAAACTTCTGGAGGTGATCTGCTAGGTCGTCGTGGGCGATCTTTCCACTCTGTTTTAACCCATACCATGCCTTATTGATCCGGGCATATACATATTCCCCTTGTTTGAGCCCTTCCAGTTTGTACGCTACTCGGACTCGGGGGGAATCATGTCCCACCTGAACTTTACGAATTCGGGTTCATCCAGTGTGGAGCATAAGTACATGTTAGAGATATCACCGGTACAGTATTTAGACCCGGGGGAGGACACTACGCTGTTCCAATGGGTCTTTATTGTTTCCATGCTTGCTGTCCGGGTAGAGACTTTGCCGTGGTACTCCAGTTGATCTCCCCCTGCGGTGATCCTAGTCCTGTGCGACTGTGTACCGGGGATATGTGACCTTTTTTCTGGATGGGCACATCACTTCTATTGATCCAATCCAATACATCCATCCCTTCTATGTTATTTTGTTGGTAGCCTTGGAACAGTCGGCCAAACTCGTCTTCGCCAGACTTGAGCCATAACTCCTGTATCTCTGCTTTGGGGTGCTTGATTAGATCTCAGTATGCAGCCCATTTGTTCAAGTCGTCATCCCATATGGACCCCCCGCATGCGAACTGGGGCCCACGTGTTAATCTGTTCGTTTGTTGGGTCTGTTTTGGAACGGGAAAATGGACCGGTTCACGCGGGTATATTCCCATCAGCGCCTGTTTTGGAACGGGAAAATGTACCGGTTCACGCGGGTATATTCCCATCAGCGCCTTGGGTTTCAAAGCGGGTTTTGAGTAGTATTGGTCGGATTTGTAGTATCGAGATACTTCACCATGTGTGTAGTCCGCTATGTCCCCATCGCTGAATCTTACTCTGTAGTACTGATTGGTCTGATCATAGCTTACTACTTCACCTTCGTACCACCCTGTGTTGAACTTCTTCCTAATGATTGTGCCCACGGCCCAGGGGTGTCCCCTCCGGGCACTACGTTGTTGACTAGGTGGCACCCTTGGAGGATTGTGTCCGTTCCTTGGTTCGTTCTCTGGCTCATGGATTGATTTTGTATTGGGCCCATTCGTCACCCTTGGAGGTCCGTCTGTGGTTTCAGATGTATCAATAAATGTGGCCTTGCGCCCTTTCTGTTTTAGTTGTGCCCCTATCTGTAAAAGATCGCGTATACTGCGTAGGGCCTCATTTACCTGGGTTCCTTGTTCCATATAAGGGATTGGTGGATGGGGCTTACTGGTAACTTCCTTTAGGTCCTGGAAGATCATGAGCAGCCGGTCTGTAGAAGAGGTACGGGGCATATCAGCCTTGGGAAAGAATGCCACTGTGTTACTGATTCTGGTAGCGCGGCTGACCTCCCCGACGCACGTGTAATTCCTGTAGTGTTTTAAGGCCGGTCCAATGTAATAACCTCGCGTCCCATGGTCCTGCCATGCGCCTCGTTCTTGAGCTCTGTCGTGAATAATCACCCGACACCCCATAGGGGCCAATGGGTGCTTGTTGTAGTCATAGATCCCGCGTCTGAGTTCATATGCTGACAGTTTCGGCTGGGTATGTGATGCGCGTAGCAAATTGAGCGTAATGAGGGCCTGTGGGATCAGTAGGTCCCAATCATCCACCGGGAACTTGTCATCCACCCCGTTCAATCCTGCTATAAAGTGGTTCTTGAAGGTCTGTATGACCCTTTCCGTGTGGTTGAGCCGATGGTCGCCGGGCCATGCTAGTTGGTAATCTAGGTTGTTCCTTGTGATGTACGCGATTAGTTTCTTGGAAGTTTTGTTATCCATTCGTACTATTTTCGCGTTCACGTTGTCCTCTTTCATTCGTGCGTAACACGCCGTTAATCCCTGTAGGAGGTCTTCGCTCTTGCGTGACTGGATGGGTGGTTCTTGAAGGTCTGTATTGCCCGTTCCGCGTGGTTGAGCCGGTGGTCCCCTGGGGATGCCAATTGGTAGTCTAAGTTGTTCCGCGTGATGTAGGTGATTAGCTTCTTGGATGTCTCATTGTCCATTCGCACGACCTTGGCGTGGGCGTTGTTCTCCTTCATTCGATTGTAGCACTTGGTGAACCCATACAGTATGTGTTCACTCTTGCGTGACTGGATGGGTTCCACGTCAATGTAGTTGGAATCATAGTCGTACATGAGGAATACGTACTGGTGTCCACAGCGTGACATGACTGGGTATCTCCCCGGTAGGTCCCACGCAATGAGTTCCTTGGGTTCATCTTTGGTTCGTGGCTCTAAATTCAGCTCCAAAAGTACTTGTGTGAACTGATGTTTGTCTCTTAGACTTCCAGTAGACTGGCATACACCCAACAAATGCGATCAATCCAGTGATGCTCCTTCCAGTGACTAAGTCATGTGCATGGTCACTGTCGCAAAATAAATTCAAGTCCATTTCAGGGATTAGTGGCACCGGGAACATTGGATCCAGCTCTTCCTTGTAATATTTGTAGTGATGTGTAAATTCTTCATATTTGAGTTTAACATCACCATTTGAACTGATCCTTGGAGATCTTGGATCCACTAGAATTCCTTTCTTCTTGTACTTCTTCAGATATCCCAGGATATGTCTAGCCATCTGCAAATGACCTTCTCGCGGTCCAGCTGCAAATCTTGAGAGAGATGACACTGCAAACGCAATATCGATTCTTCCAGATAGCACCAGCCACTGTCCTAGACCAATAATATGTTGGAATTCCTTATGTTCAGATACTGACAGTAATGGTGAATCATCCAGTTCTGGGTGACAATCAGTTTTCATTGGTAGATTTTCTTTCTTGAGTGTCACTGAATATTTCTCTTGATATTTCCGAATCACTTCACTGATATATTTGGTAGAGTTCATCAGCAACCGTCCGTCTTTGATTCTTGTCAGGCTTGTACCAAGGTAATACTGAGGTTCTGATTCAACATTTCTCAGTGCAAATTCTTGTTCAATTCTGGCTATCCAATCTTGTGGTTTCTTTCCTATTACCATAAGGTCATCGACATGAGTACCAATATATGTGTAGCTTTCTCCTTCCTTCTGCAGCCATAAATCTGGGTCTGCTCTTGACGGTCGAAAACCCAAGTTCATGAGTGTATCAGCGAGAAAATCCATAAAAGCTCTACCACTACCTGCCAGTCCGTACAGTGCTCTTTGTATTTCAACCTTGCATCCTTTCTTTTCACCAAACTCGTCTCCAGCCCACACCCATACTTTTTCTTGAACCGGTGCAGTTGGAAATGCATTTCCCACATCTGCTGTCATCAAATCCAGTTGTTGGTGTTGTGCAATTAGGAATAGTAAGTATACAGATAAACTGTTGATTTGACTGGAGTATGTGTTGTATTCACTCGAATCGACTCTGTGACCACCTGCTACCAATCGGCTCTTGTACCTGCCGTCCTCGCTCTTGATATCCCAAATCATCTGCAATCTTGCTTGTTGCCAACCTTCTTCTTTTGGAAATTCTTCTTCTGCTGAGTGATATTTGAAACATTTTAGTCGTTCCAAATTATCCATCTCCTTCTGAATTGAGTCTTTCCATTTTGTATTGCCAGCTTCCGCATCGAATTGCACACATTCTTCATAGGTATTTGGAATCTTCTGTCCAAACTTTTCACGATTCTTCTTCTTTGCCATTCTTTGATTCCTGGATGGTTTCTTCTTGACTGCGCGTTGAACACTCTTGTGTATCAAGGACTTCATAAATTGTATTCTTCTGACAATGCCAGATTGTTGTTTTATTACTTGCTCTGCCCATACATTCAACGGCCTGTTATTTCCTCTCCTGCTTTCAACAATGTACTCCTTGATATACTTTGCACATGCCAGTGGTTGATCTTTCTTCAATTGTGGGAATGGAGTATTCAAGACTGTATTTCCTTGCAGCTCATCGATGTATTGCGCCTTGAATACCAAAATCCCATTTTCCCAGAAATGATCCAAAATCTTCCGGAAATCCATATCCAAATTTACTTCTGTGCTTTCCAAGATATCCTGATGTGTTTCAGCATTGTTGCATCCATCTATATCACTTGGTAACATTTCTTCTTCCATGTCCAACGTGTTTTCCTCTTCATCGGCATCAAGCTCCCCTGAAGTTGTATTGTCATTTTCATCACTGTCTTCCATTGGATTGGTGCTAGTAGAATTTTCCATTCCTTCAGAGCTCGCGACAAATTTCTCCCCTGAAGATAACAAGGGGACTTCATCAGTGCTCTTGATATCTTCCATGTTCTGTTGGTGTTCTGACAAGGAAAGAGTAAACTTCTCTGCCTCCGGGTTGTCATTCACATATTCATCTTTGGTGCCAATTTCCTTGCATCTTGTTCTAACTACCGATCTCATCAACACTTGTCTTTTCTGGTTCGGTGTATCTGGTTCAGTCAAAATATAATAGGTCATTGCATCCCCCGTTGATTCAGCAAAACCCAGAAATCTTCCTTTCAACATGTTGTTTTTGGGACTCTTGAATCTTGGCTCAAAATACCACACTGGTTCATAGAAATGAAATCTCAGATGGGAGATATCAGGTGTCCACCCTTGGTGCAATTCGAGGGGTACTTTCCAATTTAGCGATTTTCTCGCTGCCAAATTGTTAACTGACACGCACCATTTTGCACACCAATGCGCTAAACCGATTGGTGCCTGAAACATACGTAGGCTGTTTTGTACCATCTTGGACAATCTTCCCCATTCCGCTTCACACAGGTTCTGATGGCTGTGGTGTGGTTCACTTGTTCTTGTTTTGATCATATTTTCTCGAAGAATTTGAGTCCACTTTACCCCTGTTTCAGATCTTGCATTATCACTGAGAATAGTATCCGGTGCTCCATGTTCGCGAAGATAATCCTGTAGGGCATTTGTACATTGTGATTCTGTTTTCAGAGGATGAAAAGACCAAAGCTTTGTCTTGGTGCCACTAAAAAATTGTCCCCCGTTGTGTCCTTGAGATGTCTTCTTCGAAAAGTATGTGTAATCAGTGCTCACTGTTTCATTTTGTCTTCTGTAATGGAATGCCTTGAATCTTTTCCTGTAATGTTTCCTGGGGACTTCGCGATTATCTTCTTCTATTTCCTCATAGTGTTGGGTAGTATTCTCCAATGTTTTCAAAACAGTCAATTCTGGTAACATAGCAAACCGTTTTCGTAGTTCCAGCATTGGAAGTTTTGCAAATTTGAACATTTCTCTTGCTCTCTTCCTTCTCAACATTGGATATTTGCGCATGTCTGGTGGTGCTGGGCTGTTCAACTCGAATTTTTCCAATGTATCGACTTCTCCTTCTGTTGGTTTGGGAATTTGAAAATACACTTTTTCGTCATCATACGAAAATGGTAGAAATGTTGTTCCGATTGTAATCCCACATTTGCTCAACTGTGGTTGCACTCCATTTACCAGGACTCCATGATCACCCATATCGATTGTTGTCAATAACGATTCACCATCCGTTTGATCTTTATCCTTGGTGACAAAAGTTGCATAATGGACCATTAAAAGTACTGGATCTTCTCTTCCTGGAATAAAAGCCTTCGTTACAGCACTGCAAACCGGATGCTCCACATAGGCATTGGTATATTATTTTCCTTCTGAATCCGATTCGTTGAGAGTCTGATTCAAGGACTTCTGACGAACAGCAACGCTGTGTTAGTGTGTTAGTAGACGAACGATTGTACTCTACGCGTGACAATTGTGTTTGGATACTTTTTGACAACAGATAATCGGACTACAGGCGAGACTAGGGAAACGCCAGATCTCCTCTTGCTGTGACTTATTCAGATTGCAGCGAGACAGACCTTAGTATGTAGATTACAAGTAGTTGGTAGCAACTAGTGTGAATTTTGGGATATAAATCAGTTGAATGTTAAAAGTATGAGATAAAGTGAAATCTTGCCGAAATGCAAGATATCTCTTTTATTGAGATGAATACGTTGCAACTGCTGTTGCGTAGTGCTGAGATTACTCGCTGATTATTTCCGTACATGTATTAGTCGTTGACCATATATATTTGTATGCATGTATATGTATTGTGTGAGAATCACATGCCAACGATTTTCTTCTCTTGTTCCGTTAGGAAGACTCCATGAAATGTTTATCATTAAGGTCAGGAATTGCTCCCGTAGCTCGTGTGATATTTTATGAAATCAGAGTTTGCTCACCGTAGAACAATGGCAATATCGTAAGACAGGGATTGCTCACCGTTTATGCGCGATGGGAATCGATGCGCCGTGGGAATCGATATGCCGTGGGAATCGATTACTTAGATGGATACGGGACTCATTGATTCATGCGCATAGGAAATCTACCCTTTGGTAGCTTTGGTACTTCTGGTCACGAAAGGAATTTAATACTCCCCATGTCTCCTTGTGAAGGGTCATCACGCTCTACATGATGCCTCCATCATCCTGGAGAAGGTCGCCAGTATTACCACAGAAGTGGAAGATGGGCCTGAGCAGTGGATACACAACTGAGTGACTCCAATGCTTGGTGAGAATGTCTGCACAGTTATCCTTACCTGGGATGTGCATCATTAAAATGAAACCTCTCGCTATCATGCTCCGTACGTAGTGAAACGATAGAATGTTATGACGCTTATGCAACCTTGCGTAAGGAAAGGTCGACGTTTGGATCATCTTTTCGTTGTCACCCCAAGAGTATGAGATATCATGTACTCGTGTTCCGAGGTATCGGAATGAGTGGCGTAGATCGACAATCTGTTCGATGCAAGTTCTTCCTGCAACAAATTCAGCTCCAAAGGTGGCTGTTTCCGTAGTAGACTGCTTCTTCGAGAACCACATCATGGGAGTCTTGTTCGCGAAATGAAGAATGCCGGTAACTGCCTTGCCACTGAGAATATCATGCATGAGGTTGGCATCATAGAAGTGTGATAACACTACTGTCTTTCCAAGCGGTGCAGGAGCGTCGTCGGGTAGCTCCTCAGAATGCTCCCCATAGACGGTGTTGGACCAGTCGATGGTGTCGGGTTTAGTCAATATAAAATCGGGCGGTTCCACGCGGAATCTGATTTTAAAATGTCTAAACTTGGAGATATATCCATAGATACGTTTAGCACGTTCGAGATGCCCATCTCGTGGCTGAGCTCTGAAACTTGAGAGCGTCATCACGGCTGTTTGTACATCGAAACAGCCAATAGAGATGATCCATTGCAGTGAACCGATCATACTTTGGTATTTCTGTATACCGGTTTCTTCAAGAAAGGCTGAGGAGTCCAATTCAGGATGATCGTTCTCCGCGATGGGTGATCGGAACCTAGTGTTAGGTTTGCATCCGAACATTTGTTCGTAAGATGCTTCCATCTTTTCGATGAACTTTATGGGATTCATGCACAGAACACCATGTTCGTCGCGCTCAAATCCACATCCTAAATGAAAGTTCATAGGTCCGGATCCCTTCAATTTGAAGTTATATGGTGACGATTGCAATATCTTCAAGAAGGAATTGGGATCTGCCATGCAGAGACATAGGTCATCGACATATGTGCATATAAGCTCATATACCCGTTCACCATGCTTGTTCATTCCGGGTTTGAGGAATATTTCCGGTTCTGCGCGGGATCTTTCGAAGCCGAGTTCGATGAGACAAGCCGCGAGTAAGTCTCCAAAGCACTTGCCTGAAGACCTGAGACCATATAGGGCTTTGTAAATGACCAACAGGTGCCCCTCCAACGATCCGAATTTGGGACCTGCCTTGATGCATACTTTCTCGCAGGTGACTGCTTCTAAGTAGGCGTTACCTATGTCGGTGCCCCATGCTTCTAGATTGTTGAGTTCAGCTAGGAATAGGCACATACGTAGACCGCGAAGAGATACGACGCCTGCGTAAACACTGTGGATAGGGGCCTCAGTGAGATTACCGTTAGCAACAAGGCGAGCCTTGTGTCTTCCGTCGTGTTTGACAGCGTATATCATGTGTACCTTGATCTGTTGGAATCCCGTGGGAATGGAGCTTGTCTTGTATACGCCTTTATCAATGAATGTATTGTATTCATTGAGTTGTGCCATTTCCAGAGTGGTGGCATCTTCCCATTTGGTGTTTCCGTTGGCTTGATCAAATCGGAGGGCTTCTTCGTGGTTACGAGGTACTTTGAATCCATATTGGTACTGCGGAGTGGTACAGAAAGAGCGGGGTAATCCATGACTTTCTTACTTGATTGATAGTTACCGTGGTCGCAAAGGAGGCGGACGGGCCTGCCCCATTTTCAAACAAAGTTCTGAAAGCAGGGTAGAAAATCGCCGGTGGTACGCATTTCTTCAACGTGAATAATATGCGATTTGCGGCCAAAGAAGATCTGAGCAATCTTGGATCCACCATCAATTGCTGGGACATCTGAATAGACTGCATCGGACATAACATCGTCATTGAAGGGGCGAACGTTCATGGCCGGTTGAGGGGAATGAAACCGTTTGAAAATGTTACCATCAGAGCTAACCGCTAACGAACCATATTGGGTTGAGTTTTCAAAAGTAGCTTTGATGCGATCGGTGGAAACCCAACAAAAGAAAGGTTTGAGGGATAGGTAGTCATGTTCGTTGGGGTATCTTCCGCGGGGCGTAGCTGCAATGCGTGTAGTGTCACTGGCTGTACAATCTGTCGGAAACGCAGTGACTGTTCCAGAGACTGCGGTTGGCGCGCAGCATGCGAGACGTTCTTGATGAGCGTAGTCAGTGGAAGTAAGCCAAAAGGATCGATCGTTGTTCTTATGATCATCAATTGGAAGAAAGGGAGATCGGGTGGAATGGCTGGAATACGAGCTGAGGGATGTGACCGTGGAGGACCCGGGAGAAACAGATATATCGAATCCTTCAAGGCAGCGTGGGTTCCCATATTCGTCGTAATCGGCATAAGGGAGTTGCTGTGGTTGGGGAGGATATTTCTGGAGAAATTGTTCATCCTTTGCACTGATCGTGGTATCGAGAACAGATGGGTCCCAATGTTTATCGGACGTCATGATAACATGTGGTAGTGTGTCAAATTCGACAGTCGTATACTTTCGCATCGCAAGGTATGGTAAACCGTGTCGTATGCTAAGAGGCAGTGCATAGCCATCTGAGGTGGTGATGACCTGTCCTCCGCCTGCTTTGATGGACGTGTCGTCGACAGTGGAAAAATATGCTTCCATCTGGCCGGATGACAATATAGAAGGATGTCGTCCTGTATAGGCACATTCATTGAAAATAAGAATGACGGGGCCTCTGTTCGACATGGAATATGCTCCGCATGTAGCAATGGGAATGTTTTGTACCTGATGATTGTTAATGCCGGTGACGTTAACATATCGTGGTGGAATATCCTTGGAGATGAGACATGCATCATTACCGATGATGCAGCCATTTGCGCCGCGATCGACCATGGCAAAACCAGGGCTAGTAACCGTAGTTTTGTGTATACGGTATGTGTATGACGTTACGGGACCATCATTAGGAAAGGTGAGATCATCCTCGGGAGTATACCACTGGTGAAAATTGGCGGAATACGATGGTGTTCCGACAGGTATTTGGGTGTCACCGTCCTTTTTGTACTGAATGTCAGGATTGTTTGAAAGGAATCGAGCTGGATGCGCGGGTGACACGGAAGACTTGAGAGGTCGCTGGTCCTGAGACGAGGAGGTCGTGGATTTGTATACACCTAGAGATGCATGGAAAACGCCTCTACGATCATTCTCTACAGCAGGATGTAGGTCTGCTGCAGAATTGGCATGCTCATCCTTGGTTGAAGTATCGTCTTCTTGAAAAGATACCGAGTGTTCATGTTGGTATGCCTTTCGTGTAATGGGTTTGACACTGTTGGGGTCAGGTTGGTTAGTGTTAAGTAAGTCGTGTTGCAATGAGGCAACCACAATTTTCTTTCCTTCCGGAGAAAAACTGAGCCAACTCTTCATGTCCTGACGTGACAAGGCCTTCCATATGTTTGTAGGCAACCTTGTGGTAGGGTCAGGGGTACGTCCAGCCTTGAACACGGCATAATCTTGATAGTCTCCTTCAAATTCGATGGGGAGAGCATAGTCCTCATGGTTTTGGATCGAGTCAGAAGAGAAATCATGAACGTGTGCACGTACGGTCGACCGAGGAGCAGACATCGCAGACTGGGAATCAAGTCGAGTTGCTTCGAGTAAAAGCGTGATTTTAAGATCATGGATAGCAGCGGCTTTGGCAACTGCATCCGTTACGGTGCTATTCGTCCCACCTGGATCCTTGACTTTGGCAAACTGTTCGCTTAGCTGGAAGCTGGAATAGCATGCCTGACACAATGCTGATTTTACAGTGTGGTACTCGAGGGGCTTGTTGGGAGGACGGAGCTTGTTGAGGTGATTCAATTCATCAAACCAATGTGTGATGAATTTCACTTTGGATTCCTTCCAATTGTTGAGGTTCAACTTGAGCAACGCTTGTAGCTGGGTCGAGTTGTCGTATATTTTTGCTTTTGATTGGCTATGAAGGTTTACGAAGTCGAAGTAGGCCTTGCGTCCATCACGAGTGGTAGAATGACTGTGTACACATGATGCAGAAAGGTCACTCTTGAAGACTTCCAACATTAGTACCCAGAAGAAGGCAGATTGTTTGACGTAGAGATCACGGGTGTAACCCACAAGCGTGGCTGGAGGCCAAGTTTCATCGAGGAATGTCTCTGTGTCGATGTCGTATGCCTCGAGTTTAGCTTTGAAACCGACGAGCCAATGTTCGAATCTCGAGTCATTCGTGAGGGGTGTAAAGGACTTTTCATCTCGTGCTTTTCGGCACCATGATTCGTACTTTACCTGCTGAGGGGACTTTTTGTTACTTCCCGCCGGAGGAGGTGATGGGTTCAGAACAGATTCGTTACGTAAGCGTTGGGCACGCTCTCCGCCGAATGTCTGGAATTCCCTGTATGTATATGACTTTACATCTTTCCAGTCCTTCTCGTCTTCTCCTAGGTCGACACCTTCTTCTTGTAGGTCGATAGTGAAATCCGCAAGTGCTTCTATGCTCCTTTGGATGGATCGAGGGATATGCGTTGCCAATCCTTGCTCCATATAGGTAAGTTCGCGTGCAAAATCCGGTTCGATAAGTGCGTCGAGGAACGACTTCCACTCGCATAATCCGCCTTCTTTGAGAGCTAGGCACAACTTGCTAGTAATCTCACTTGTTACGTTGAGTAATGATATGAGTATCTTTCTCATATCAGCATCGAAGCTGGGAAAGTGTTCGATAGTGGTGACTTCAGCGTCATTCTTCTCTTCGCCTCCAAGTGCATTGACGGGCATTACCGGTATGTTCGGCATCTGTGGTGGTTCGGAGCCTTGGAAAGAAGTGCGTGGTAACTGAGAATGGGAACTGCTTCTTGTGCGATGTGCGACGTGCATATGCCAGCGTAGGGATTATGTTCAATTCCGTTCCGTTCCTTATTGTGTGCAAGCCTTCTTAGAGCTTGCGACTGTTAATCTATTATTTTCCTTCTGAATCCGATTCGTTGAGAGTCTGATTCAAGGACTTCTGACGAACAGCAACGCTGTGTTAGTGTGTTAGTAGACGAACGATTGTACTCTACGCGTGACAATTGTGTTTGGATACTTTCGGCAACGGATAATCGGACTACAGGCGAGACTAGGGAAATGCCAGATCTCCTCTTGCTGTGACTTATTCAGATTGCAGCGAGACAGACCTTAGTATGTAGATTACAAGTAGTTGGTAGCAACTAGTGTGAATTTTGGGATATAAATCAGTTGAATGTTAAAAGTATGAGATAAAGTGAAATCTTGCCGAAATGCAAGATATCTCTTTTATTGAGATGAATACGTTGCAACTGCTGTTGCGTAGTGCTGAGATTACTCGCTGATTATTTCCGTACATGTATTAGTCGTTGACCATATATATTTGTATGCATGTATATGTATTGTGTGAGAATCACATGCCAACGGTTTTCTTCTCTTGTTCCGTTAGGAAGACTCCATGAAATGTTTATCATTAAGGTCAGGAATTGCTCCCGTAGCTCGTGTGATATTTTATGAAATCAGAGTTTGCTCACCGAAGAACAATGGCAATATCGTAAGACAGGGATTGCTCACCGTTTATGCGCGATGGGAATCGATGCGCCGTGGGAATCGATATGCCGTGGGAATCGATTACTTAGATGGATACGGGACTCATTGATTCATGCGCATAGGAAATCTACCCTTTGGTAGCTTTGGTACTTCTGGTCACGAAAGGAATTTAATATGGTATCATTACTCATGTACGGCCTCATTGCAGATGTCATTCCAGTTCCTCCTCCAATTCGAAGCCATGCTTGTTCTGTAATCGTTGGTCTTCTTCCTCCACCACTATCAATAACTGCAATATTGTCATTTTGTTGAACCTCTCTGTATCGATGTATGTTTGTGATTGCTGAATTACCTGTTGTTCGTCTAGGTCTTCTTGCTTGGTATATTTTCCTAATTGCTTTTCGTCGATCACATCGTTCTTTCTTGGTATCAATGTTGTTGCTTTCCTTTTCATCGTCTGAATCGGGTTCTGTTCTTGCCACAAGATCTGGTAGTTCTTCTCCCTCAGAATCTTCCTCCTCATTTTCGCTATCCTCATCGTCAATTTCATCAGATTTCATTTCCATCTTGTTTCTTCGTGTTGTATAAAAATAGGATGATGCGTTTCTCCGTGGTGTTGGATTCGCTGTATTCTGTGTTGCCGAATCCACCGCATTCTGTGTTGCCTGATCCGGATTCACTGCATTCTGTGTTACTTCAGCATCGTCCCCCCCAGAATGTAGACGAAATCGGACCGTTTTGAGGGCAGTAGAGCCTGGAGGGAATAGTTCAGTTTCATCAATCGTTCCAATGCTCTCTTGATCACTATCAGCATCCGGAGTGGGTGATTCAGCTGGAGAAGACGAGGGCGTCGGCGGTGACTCGATCGGGGGTGAATTGGTAGTGGGAGTCGTGACACGGCGTACTCTCCGTTGACGGCTGGTAGACTTAGGGATGAAGTGATTCATTCCATCATCTTGTGGAGAACCAACAATAACGCCCTCTGGAGTAGGTGGTAGAGTATCGCTGTGTCGGATGGCTTGGTTGTATTTTAGCACCCAGTCTCGATAGAGTTGAGATAGCTCGTGCCATGTTTCAGGAGGGATTTGGATGATGCCCTTGAGATTGGTGTGAATGGTCCCTGTAAGAGTACCAGTGCCGGAAGACCCAGTGCGTTGTCGTTTGTTAGGCCCATCAGGGGTGCGGCGGACACGTTTAGGGCCTCCTCTGTTGCCATTGAATGCAGTACAAGCAAGTTCTTCATCATGGATGCAGAGCTTAATAATCATCTCTTCTAGGGTCCTGTCGGTTTTGTGTTCCAGCAATTCTTCTTTGAATCTCTCCAGATTGGGGTCACGAATATTTCGAGCAAATATGCTTTTGGCATCCCATTCAGTCATGTGATATGGTGGGATTTTCCGGAGTTTATGATAGGTCAGTTCAAACGTGTTAATGTACTCGGAAATATTGCCATTGGGGTGCAACAGGTTGTATCGTAGACGAAGCTTCAGTGTCTCAGCGTAAGATTCTCTCCGGTTATCAGAATCATACCAGCCCAATAGTTCTTGCCATGCCGCATGACCATCAAAAGTATCTTCATGCTTGATTATCTTAGAATGAGCACTGCCACCACTACATGCCGACAGCAATGTTCCCCAAAGTGCCTTGTTCTTGGTTGGTGCATTTCGAGCAGCATCTGCATCATTCATAATCTCCTCATGTCCTGTGGCCGCAAAGGTAGCGGTTGCATCGGATTTCCACTTGGTCCAGTTTTCCTGTTGGCCGTCAAAATCATGGATTGGTTTTGCCTTGAGTAGCTGCTGGCCCGTTACCTTTTCTTTGGCCGACCTCACTTCTTGTCTAAGCGCTTCCATCTCGTCATCCTTGTTGCGTGATTCTTGAATTGTTTGTCTCAGAGTGTTCATTTCTGCTTCATATCTTCTTTCTTTTTCTCGTCCTCGTGCCCTTGCAGCTCTCATTTCTTCCTTTAGTGCATTGATTTCTTCCATTTGACGTTTGGCTTCTGCTGCTTGTCTTCTGAGATTAACCAGTTCTGCATCTCTGCGTCTGCCAGGTCTTGAACCACTATTATCATCATCACTTTCTGATGATGAAGAAGATGATGAAGATGAAGACGATGACGATGCGTAGTTGGCCCGTCTGGAGCGTCGTTTGCGTCGGGTCGGGGAACTATTTGTTGTCGATGGGATCTGGGTATCCTCATCCTCGCTTGTATTTTGTGGTACATCCGGTACTTCATTCTGTTTCCACCAATCATTGTTTCTCATCATGTAGAAAGCCGGATAGGTGACTGCACCCAGAGTTTGAAAGAATCTGTTAGTAACGGTTGGCATGTTGTCGTGTATTTTTCTTTTCGGTTGTTACGTATTTTTATTTTTGTTTCTTGTTATGTATTTTTATTTCTATTTTGATATTCTTCTTTGTTGTTCTAGCCAATTCTCAGTGGTATCTGATATATTTTGTTCAAGATAATGGCTTATTCCAGTAATTTTGTACGGGGGTATTAGATTTCAATGGTACCAATACGTATAGAATTTTCTTCAGGTTCGCGATCGATAAATTCTAAGATCAATTTTCGTTAGTAGGAAGTTTCTCGTAAGAAACTCTTAGGAATACTTCCGGAATGGATTGTAACTCGTAGGTATGTTTGTTAGATAGACTTCGTATGAAGTTGCGACTGTTAATCAACAACTGTAATTCCGGATTATGAGTTAATTAATCTATTTTCTGTTTTTCAAATACTTAATTGGATTTCACATGCAATCCCGTGTTAAGCAATCCTCCATCATGAGACTGCACGTGCATTCTCGTGTTGTAGATTAACTAATATTTCATCGGTAAATTCGTCAGAGAAACCTGTCTCATTTGTTTGTTTCTAACATAATTGGGCTTCGTGTATCCATTTCGTATATCATTGATATTTTCCATATTTCATTGATATACTTAATATCGGATCCTATGCCTCTGGATTTTCGCGTACCACTTTCTGGTGATACTTTGCTGTGTCCGATTCTTCTATCAATGATTAATTCCTTTGGTCGTGAGTCATTCTTTTGTTTTCTGTGATCGCCTTCCTACAGTGCCTATATTGCCTTGTTGGTCTTCATATGCCCGAGTATCGATCCATCAGTAATTTCGACTCACTCCTCATTGCATTCATTGTATTTCTCGTAGCTTCGTAATTAGTTGGTATTTCGCCGCGCATCTCATTTGTGTATGTGCGCACGTCGATCTGTTTTCTTATTGGTCCAAATTTAACCACACGTAACGGTAATTTCTTGTTTTCACTTAACAACACGATTTGCCGGTTGTTAGATACTTCTGTTGCTGTTGCTGTATTAGCGCCGTGTTGGTCTTGCTGTATCGGTCATTCTGTTGGTATCGGTCATTTGTGAGGTTAAGTGTTTTATCCGATGGGGCGTATGCTTGTTCGTTGTATTTAAGGTAGATGAGGCCCATTCGGAATCAGTACTGATTTTCTTGATTCTAATAAGTAATTTCCTCACGGGATATTAAGTGCATCCTTTCAAATGTACTTAAGGATTCCAAGTGTTTACTTACTGTTCAGGTCTTTGGATATTTCTTGTTTCTAACCGATTATCCTCTTTTGTTTGTAGCCTTAGGTGGTATCGTTTTTACCACTTAAGGATTTTAGGTAGTGGAGGTGCATTTGGTTCTAACGCTTTATCAGCGGAATATTCGTATCTCGTATCGTCTTCCCGCACCTCGATCGTCATTTCGTTTTGTCGGCTTTTCCGATCAAATTTGATGCCAACAACAGTCCGTATTTTTCGCCGACAACACACCCCTTGATCCAACACGCTATCAATGTTGGATTACTGTCGGTGTACACCTTTGCTTTGAATCAATTCAAGCCGGTTATCGAATCAACGTCAAGTCGGTTGATTCGGATTGAATCTGAATGGCACTTGGATCGAATCGGAATGGTAATCAAAGTGATCCTTGACTTGTTCACGTAATTCGATTCGAACGTTCGATCGAGTCATTCAAGGTGAATTTAACCTGGGTAGTGTCCCATGATGTATCTTGCGTGTCGGGCGTGCAAGATCCATCCCAATGGTTTGGTTAGATCGTCAGCCGGGTTGATAACTCCAGCAATATGGATCATCTTGATTTCACCATTTTCTTTCCATGCTTGGATGGCAAAGAACCTGATTTCAATATGTCTGGTCCTTTCAGTTGGTTTCTGGGCATTGATGATTTCAATTGCTGATGCATTGTCTTCATAGATCGGAGTTGGACCAACTTGGGTGAATCCTAATTCCTTGAGTATAGATCTGAGATATCTGGCTGTTTTGGCTGCTGTTACTGCAGCGATGAACTCAGCTTCTGTAGAGCTTTGTGCAGTAAGTGACTGAGCTTTAGATCGGTAGACAATGGCTCCACCAGCGTACGTGAAAACATAGCCTGTGGTGGACCTACGATGTTTTGGATCATTGCCATATGCAGCATCAACAAAACACATCAGTTTGGCTTGCTTGATATCTTCAGGGAATTTTGGGAGTGATGTGTCTTGGACCACATCTTTGTATGGTTCTCCCGATGGCAAAGTTGGCTCAGCATTTGGTCTGTAGAATCTGATACCCCAAGATCTGGTTGTTCTGAGATAGCGGGCTATGTTCTTCAGACTTGAATAGTGGAAGGCAGTGGGATTGGAACTGTATTTTGACATTAGAGTCACTGCATAGCCTATGTCTGGCCAGCAACTCACGTATGCAAGCATCATTTCACCTAAGAGTGTTCTGTAGGAGAAGCCAGATGTGGATTGCAATTCAGCATGTTCCTTGGTGCCTTCTAATGGTCCATTCGTGTGTGATTGAAGTTGACTCAGTACTTCCGTTGATAATGGTGCTGAAGGCTTGGAGTGAGGTTTCATCTTAGAATCAGTCTCCCAACCATGGGATGTCATGATTCTGTCAATGTAATTTGCACAGGACAGTTCAATGTAGTCAGTGGTCTGTTTGACATCAATTCCGTTGAAGTCTTCAAGCAATCCCATTTTTGTGAAGGGGACAGCATCTTCTTTGGGAAGTTTCAGTTTTGCACCAATTATATCATAGATCTTGTCAGACATGGATTCTGATGTGCATGCCAGTGCAAAATCGTCAACCTGTCTCAGCATGTAGACTGTTTCTCCTTCAAAAACCGTCGTGTAAATTGTTCTGTCATGCGTGGTGGTCTTGAAGTTGAGATCAGGGCCTTTCAATATTTTGTTGATGTGGCAAAGTCGTCCAGATTCTGGATGGCCTTGGAGTGCTCGAAGAACAGGGAGCACCAATCTTCTATCTATGTCCTTGCCATGCTTGTGCCGGTACCATTCTGCGTATGCATCATCAATAGTCATGTATGTAGGAATGTTGGGTCCTGGACTATGCGCATAGGCGTCAGCCGCATCCCCCCCATAGACTTTGAGATTGAGACTTGCTGCAATGGCAAAGAACAGTCTTTGGATGGGGTGTTCAACACATGATGAGTATGACATGGCTATGGCATGCAGAGTTGGAGCTGCGTATTTGCTTCCATTACAACACTGTCTTGCGCGGCGGACACCATTCCTCTTGACACTGTACTGCCAGTGAGGCCTGAGAATAATCGCGTCTGGGTCCTTAGGGTATTGAATTGGTGAGCCAAACATTTCCAAATCTTCAAATTGATCAAGCTGTTTGCGTTCCCCAGCTTCCCATTCTGCCCATGTGGATAAAGACTTGAGATTCCATCGAGTGAAGTGCCCTAGTGCTTGTTCTTCAGGTGTAGTTGCTTTTGAATTGATGGCCTTGATTAAGAGTTCAATTTCTTCAGTTGGCAGTGAATCTGCATCTAGAGGTAATGCATGATTACCTGGTTTATGAAGCTTAGTGATAGCTCTGAGCGATGCAATGTCAATGGTGGGAATGACAACCTCCATGTCATCTTCGATTGGGGCCAAGTGTTTTTGGATGGAGGCATGGAGTTTCTCAGTGCTATCAACCTGGTTGATTCTTGATTGTATCAGCTGCTTGTATTTGGTACCAATGCGCTGGATAGCCTTGATTGATGAAATCCGGTCCAAGAATGGTGGATCTTCTTCAGCAGTGAGTTCCTTCCAGGAGGTATTGGGAGCAAATAAACCATATTCATTTGAGTGTTTTCTGACCTCCTTCATAGATAATTTTTCTTCAAGTGCAAAGGTAAGTGGTGTATCTATTGAAGAATCCCGCACCCCTCGATCGTGGGAGGCCTGTAAGGCTGTGGTAACATCAGCAGCAGTAAAGACACGATTGTGATTGATAGATACAATATACGCGCCCCGGAGCTTGGAGAGAGTCTTCTGACGGGAGGAGAAAAGCTTGGAGGCAGGACTATTTGGAATGATATCTGTGATGTAAGCTCGACCAATCAGTGAGTCAGTGGCATATCGAAGACCAAAGGCTGGATCAGCACAAGATGGGGAGACAGTGAGGCGAAGATTTGTGAGATCTGCAAAGGGGGAGATGGAGAATTGGAATTCACTAGATGATACCTCACGGGGTTCTGCAGGAAGAGGAATGTTGTCATCAGTCCAGAGCAGGTGCTTGACATTAGTGGGGAGGTCTGCAAGTGGGAGATCATTCATTCCTTCATCAAACCTGACATGGGTGGCTATTTTGACGCGGTGGGTCTCAGTATCATACCAAAGGATGTTTCTGGTAGTGTATGGGACAAAACCCAGGAAGATGACTTTGCGAGCATTAGGTTTGAGCTTGGTGGATTGCTTGCCTGGAGGTCTCACCCAAACTCTGCACCCAAAAGTGCGGAAGTCAGCAAGATTTTCCTTGTGACCTGTTGCCAATTCTATGGGTGAATGTTGTTGATTGCCTTCAGGTAATGCATTGGACAACCGTAGAGCGTGATAGAAAGCAAACGGCCAGAGCTTGATGGCCAGATTTGCACCACTGAGCATGGTGCGCATGGAATTAGCCAGGGTGCGATGTGCTCGTTCAACTGTGCCATTCTGGTGAGATGCGTCGGCGCCAGTGGGAAAGATGGAGTATCCGAATGCAGAGAAGAGGTTTCTGATGTCAGGATTGTGATAGAGTTCTCCACCTTGATCAACTGAAACATACTTGTTGGCACAAGTTGGGTTGTGCTGGGCGAAGAAATGTTCCAACCAATGTAGTGGTGCTGCTTTAGAGATTCGTGTATCCCCATATTTCATACCAGTGTAGTGATCTTTGATGAGAATCCAAGCTGTTTCTCCATGAATGCCTTCATAATCGCGCTTGCGTTTGCTGTTGGAGGATCTGGCACCTGAGAATGCAAAATCAATGGATAAACCTTGAAAAGGTTGTGTAGCCTTTCGTGTGGAATGTGAGCCAGCAGGTGTTTTGGTTTGCTTACATTGTATGCAAGTTGGGCATTGGTCAAGAATACTTGTTTGACGCTTGAGCTTTGGTACTCCAACGATGTGCTTATGAGCCTGATACACTTGGGGCTGTTACTACTATGACGATTAAGTATGTTACTGCGCTCCTCCCCACACCGTCAGGGGGAGGGGCTGTCTTGGGTTTCCCGCGTGATGGGGTGGCTCCACTTCATCCATCTGTCCTCGCGTTGGGTTGACCCACCCATTTTGTTGGCAAATGTGGCCCCTACTTGGTGGTTCGGTTTGAACCGGAAGCAATCTCCCCCATCGTGTGAGAGATTGACGCCGCACGAGTGACAGTGGTGCTTGTACTGTTTCCACTGGGATGGTGGTTTGTTCGTAGTCTGGTGCTGTCGTCGTCCCGTTTGCTGTGGTTGGTGGGACTGCTGGACCTGTTGCGGGCTAGTACCATTTTGGGTTTGTTGACTGGCTACCAACATTCCCATTTGCCTCGTGAGGGCGGACAGGGCGGACTCCAACTGGTGGCTTGACATGGTGAGTGTGGATGCTGCTGTTGCCGATTCTGCCTGGGACTTGAGATCCTGGCAGACACTAACGAGGGCCCGTTGGTTGTCCTCGATGATGGCTAGACGCTGGTCATGCTGGATTTCCACCTTGTTGGCTGACCCGGGAGTGGCATGGTAGCTACTGTATAGTTCCTTGAGGCGTAGACCCCAAAAGCGTTTGTATTGCAACAGTTCCTGTTCCTCTGAGGTCGTGTCGACGGTCGCCCGGTGTTGCTTCCATGCTTCCTCCACTCTGTGGAGTGTAATGGGGTCGTGCTTGCTCCTCTTGAATGCCATGTGTGCGTGGTCCATCATCTGGGCTGCTGTCACCTTGGCCGTAGCCGGTAGGAGGTTGATCTGGTATTGGTATTTAGTGAGAAGGCAGAAGTATTCTTTGGGGCCCAACGGGCTGGGGGTGTAGTCTAGTTCCCGCATCTTCTTAGCTATTTCAGCTGTCAAATCGCGTTGTACATCTGTCGTACACAGCTCGTCCTCCATGTGTTGGAAGGCCTCAAGGGCTGTGGTCCCTCTGGGGAAGGCCTCCAACCCCGGGTCTTTTAACTCGTGGAGCATCCTGGGGAACTTCTTGTCAGTCAGCAGGAGGGCCTCCCGATTGTACTTGTTCCATTCCACGAATAGTGTTCTGCTTCGTTTCCACAGTTTGTAAGTATCTGACGTAAGCTCCACCGTGCTGTCTAGCTCGGAGGGTTCCAAGGGTGCTGTGGCATACACCGTGTTTGGGTTCCTCTCCCGTGCCTGGTATTGTTCCTCTGTCTCTAAGAGAAATGCGTATCCTCCCCCCTGTATGTATTTTGTGGAGGTCACTTCGGCCAGTGTGTTTGTAAGAGCTTTCTTGAACTCGTACACGTCGATGCTGGTCGGGATTTGGACCGGCTTCAGTTGTGCGGGCTCCATCAGTTCCTTCAGCGCGTCGTAGTAGTCTCCTCTCTTCTTGGACATGGTGTCTTCACTATCGTCACTGTCGCTCTCTTCTCCATACTCTGCCAATAATTGATTCTGGTTTTGTAGTTGGTTGGTTTGGCTGAGTGTATACTCACGTAGGTTGTAGTTATCTTCGGTCAGATCCTCTAGTCGCCCTCGTGAAAAGAATTCACCGTGTAACGCGTATTCATACGTACTAAGCGGGCGTATCGTACGAAGAGTCATAAAGAAGGCAATAACCTTATTCGTAAGGTTATTAACCTGATGAGTGAATAATCGTCGGCGCTCTTATGTGGATTGCCTCTTAGCGGAATTTCCCCATCAGCTCACTCTTTGAAGAATTAACAACTCTAAAACACTATCATGCCCTAAAATATATGTACAATCTAGTACTAATTCTACATAATAAGGTACAATCACATGTGATATTCAATGAGAATATCACGGTGAATTATACGGTAAAAGACCGATCGAAGATGGTTTGCGTGTGTTTTGTGTCTTAAGAATTACATGTGTTTTGTATGCTTGAAATTACACGATACGACGAGTAATTTATCAACGAGTAATTAACCTGTCGATGGACAATCGGCAAAGACGATCGAACGATAACAATGATCTTACTTTTACTCACTAAATCAATCGATTGTAAGATTGATTGCGTTTGTTTGCCGACACACTTTTTCTAGTTTATCAGACCCACAGCACTCTACGATCTGTGGAGGACCCGACGGCGTTAAAGAAACGCAGTTTGAGCTCGAAGACGACTAATCCGGATTAGCCTGATCAGCTACCGGCATCAACACTCAAGGATGTAAAAGGGGCGGTTGCTTGTGGAGCCCTGGAATAGACCAACACCAGGGCGATCTCCCTGAAAGAAGAGACCAAAGAACCGAACCAAGGTGGTGGCTCCACCGGGTTTCGAGATCCAGCAAACAAGCAAGGGAAAAGAGACTGGACGATTCAGCTGAACAAATCGCCCAGGTTGGCATCAGTTGAAAGGAATCAATATTCGAGAACACTGATCTTTCACTGAAAAAAAGAACGATGTGAGCCAGAAGATTGAGCCTGAAGTATCCTGTGGTGAAACAGATCGGAAGGAACAGATTGCAAAGAGCATCTGCCCGGAAGGAACAGATTGTGAAAAAGCATCTGCCCGCACGAAAACGAAAATGCAAAGATATGAGAACACCAAATCTCGAAGATCGTAAAGATCCAAAAGGAAAGGAAAAGAGAACACTAAATTCTCAGGAAACAATCTTTCACCACAGAAATACAGAATGAGAAAAATCCCAAGAAAGGATAGGAAAGCTCACAATCTTGATTTGCAACAAACAGCAAAAGCTCACACAAAACTAACCGGAACAAAAACTCGATCCGAATAGTCAGAAAGTATACAAACCGGAACGAAAATTCGATCCGAATAAATACAAAACAGATAAGCGAATCAACAGTCATACAACATATATCAACCATCACACATCCAATCCTTCGATCCGATTACATTCTCCCTTCACATACCACATCCAATTGAATATTGGATCAAAACGACCATCGAAACTCCAAAAATTGAATATCGCTTGAACATTTGAACCTCGTCCCTATCATGGCTACAGCAAGAAAAACAAGGTCAAAAGCAATGCCAAAGGACGATGACGAATATGACTCCAGCAGTAGCGAGGAAGAAACAAAAATGGAAGTGGATCAAGATCTACCAGGAATCACGATGGATGGTAAGAGTGATGACGAAAGTATGGATGAAGACAGATTGAATGAGAAAACAATCATGCGTGTAATGGAAAAGGCTATGACTGATCCAGAAATGAACTCAACTTGGAAAAGAGTCATCGATAAGGAAGTAAAGAAAAGGATCAGAGCCATACAAGACGCAGTGGAGCAACACAGAAATCCAGATGACGTTAATCGAAGTGATAGTGATAGCAGTGATGAAGATGAGAACCAACTTGATGTCGATCTAAGGGCTGAACAGTATGGAAGGAGGTCATCCCAACCAAAAATAAAAATCAGGGGATTCAACAATGGAAGATTACTGAATCCAGAACAGCTTGCCTTCAGAAGCAGCTTGATGGATTTTGGTATCAACTATGAATCAGCTGAAGAAATCATGAGGGGAGGGATGTCTAATATTTGTGAAATTACAGACCTCAACAAGGAAAGTATCAAATCATTCATGCATGGATTGAAATCTATCAGTCCAGACTGCCCTAATCCAAAAAGTATCCACTATGGGAACAGGCTATCATCGAGGCTTCTCACGTGGGCAAGTTGGGCACGGTATCAACCATTGATTGGAGTCAAACCAAGAGCTATTGACTGGAACGCAAACCCAAACAATATGGAATTTGATTCCTATTCCGTGTCGATAGATTACAGTAGGAAGATTGCAGTAATATTGATTAGATTCTAAAATTGTGAGCATTAGGATTAAGTTATATCCGGATCGTACTGCACCTCTGTCGGTACCTCTTTACAGGCCGTATATGCGTTGGGATGAATCGTATAAACAGTTATTTGCTTTGGCGACTACCACGAGTGACTGGTTTAGTCTGTCTGTATGTCCTTAATCGCGTGATTTCTAGAGTCCCCGTGTCTTGGTAGTAGTTGATACCTATCCCGCGGGTCTCATTTTTTCGTCAACCCCATCTCGCCACATACACCTCATTGCTAGTTCAATCAGCCTGGTTCCACTCATTAATTTTGTGAGTAAGTCCGCGATATTTGACTCGCCTGGCTCCTTTGCAATCTGGATAGTTCCTGCTGCTATGCACTCCCTTGCCTTATGATAAGCAACACTATTATGCTTCTTCTTACAAGGGCTTTCTGGTCGTGTAGTGTTCTTCACGACTGACTCGTTGTCACAATAGATATTGGTAGGTCCTTCTATAGGTATGCCCATCATCCGTAGCTTGTATCTTAGCCCCTCTACCATCTCAATTGCTATCCTAAGCGCGACTATTTCCGAGCCAAATGTAGATGTCTCAACAGTTGTTTGCCTCTTAGAGAACCACAAAATAGGCGCTCTGTTAACAAAGATGATGACTCCTGTATGGGATCTTCTGGTAGCCTTGTATCCCGCATGATCCGCATCTACAAAACATGTAGTAATAACTGCCTTTCCTTTTGGTTCAGGCATATCTGGAGGCAACAGCTCTTTGGCCTCTGGGTAGAATTCACTCCAGTCGCACGACTGAAAATTTGTTTCATCTACCTCAGGCGTAGATGCATCGAACACCAACTTAGACTTGCTGTAGTTCTTCAAGTATGCAAACAGGTGAAACAACTGGTTGAGATGACCTTCTCTGGCTTGCGCGAGATACCGAGACATAAGGGATACAGGCATAATTATATCCAACCGACCGAGTTCACATATCCACCGGAGTATCCCAACTAAACCTTGATAGTAGTTTTGTTTCTCCGGATCAAGTTCTGGTGACGCGTCTATCTCAGGCCTATACTCAGAGCTCAATGGTGACCTTGCTGTCTTGGGTAGTACCTTAAACGCGTATTTTCCGGTTAGTAGTAAAGAAAGTGCGTCGGCAAACGAAATAGGTCTTACGATCGATTAATTTAGTGAGTAGAACAATCAGTTTGTTGCAGTTCAATCGTCTTTGCCGATCGAATCGACAGGTTAATTACTCGTCGTATCGTGTAATTTCAAGCATAAAAAACACATGTAATTCTTAAGACACAAAACACACGCAAACCATCTTCGATCGGTCTTTCTTTGTATCGTATTACCGTGTAATTCACCGTGATATTCTCATTGGAATATCACAGTATTTGTACCTTATTACGTAGAATTAGTACTAGATTGTACATAGATTTTAGGGCATGATAGTGTTTTAGAGTTGTTAATTCTTCGAAGAGTGAGCTGATGGGAAAATTCAGTAAAGAGACAAACCACATGGAAACGCCGACGATTATTCACTCAAGTTAAATAACCTTACGAATAAGGTTATTTGCCCTTATGACTTTTCGTACAGTACGCGTTACACGGTGAATTCTTTTCAGTCCCCTTCAGTCATAAATCCTCCAACCGTTAAGCGGCTGGATTCTATGGCTTAATATGTTCATCGTGAGTTGAATACCAAACTGTATCCAGTCTACCATCAGAGGCCCTATCAAAAAGAAATGGGGTGGCGTTTTGCCTTTCATTCTGGCTTGTATCATGGCATTTTGCCCTGATCCTTGCCAGTTTGATATATTGTATTCATGGATCAAATTATCCATCTTCGAAATGCTCATTGCAGATCGAACATAAAATCAACTTGTTACTTCAATCGAACAATCGATCGAACATTCCATCGAATGATTGATTCTTTACTTTACCACATGCAACGAGAACAATGTTCCCGGAAAACAGCGCCGCTCATTAGCTTTGTAAACAAATCAGCAATATTTGTTGAACCTGGTTCCTTTGCAACTCTGATAATTCCTGCTGCAATAGATTCACGCGCTTTGTGGTATGCAATGCTGTTGTGCTTCTTCTTACATGGGCTTTCAGGTCGTGTAACATTTGTGACAACTGAATCATTATCACAATACACATTTGTGCTCCCATCAATTGGAACACCCATCATTCTCAACTTGTACCTTAGACCTTCAACCAATTCGATTGCAATTTTCAAAGCAATGATTTCAGATCCAAAAGTTGATGTCTCAACTGTTGTTTGTCTTTTGGAAAACCAAATGATCGGTGCATTATTAATGAAGATAATAACACCAGTATGAGACCTTCTCGTCGCCTTGCATCCGGCATGGTCGGCGTCAACGAAACAGCTCATTGTTACATGCTTTCCCAAAGCTTCAGGCATATCTGCTGGTATGACTTCAGCGGCACCAGGATAAAATTCAGACCAGTCACATTTTTGAAATTTACTCTCGTCAACTTTTGGTACAGTATCATCAAAAACCAATTTTGACCTGTTGTACTTTTTTAAATATGCAAATATATGAAATAATTGATTCAAATGCCCGATCCTTGCCTGTGCCAAATACCTTGACATCAGTGAGACTGGCATTACTATGTCAAGTCTTCCTAATTCACAAATCCACCTGAGATCTCCAATTAAACCTTGATAGTAATTTTGCAATTCAGGATTCAATTCTTCTGATATGTCAATTTCCGGTCGATAATCATGTGACAGTGGACTGGATGCTGATTTTGGTAGATACTTGTAGCCATATTTTTCAGTTCCTAACTCTTGTTCGACTGCTGCAACAGCTTTCGCTGTGTACTTAGTGCTTGATAATGACCATCTTGGCTTTGAATCACCTTCAAAGTAGAATTTCCCAATATCAGCTCCCAAATACAGAGTTGGCTCTTCAATTGTATCATCCTTCAATTTGAACTTTCGTTCAATGTTTTCAAGCTGGAACTTTGGATCTTCGCCAGAACATAGGATATCATCTACGTATGCAATGAGCATTGCCCAGTATCTGGTATTAAATTCCTTTCGTGACCAGAAGTACCAAAGCTACCAAAGGGTAGATTTCCTATGCGCATGAATCAATGAGTCCCGTATCCATCTAAGTAATCGATTCCCACGGAATATCGATTCCCACGGCGCACTGATTCCCATCGCACGTAAACGGTGAGCAATCCCTGTCTTACGATATTGCCATTGTTCTTCGGTGAGCAAACTCTGATTTCATAAAATATCACACGAGCTACAGGAGCAATTCCTGACCTTAATGATAAACATTTCATGGAGTCTTCCTAACGGAACAAGAGAAGAAAACCGTTGGCATGTGATTCTCACACAATACATATACATGCATACAAATATATATGGTCAACGACTAATACATGTACGGAAATAATCAGCGAGTAATCTCAGCACTACGCAACAGCAGTTGCAACGTATTCATCTCAATAAAAGAGATATCTTGCATTTCGGCAAGATTTCACTTTATCTCATACTTTTAACATTCAACTGATTTATATCCCAAAATTCACACTAGTTGCTACCAACTACTTGTAATCTACATACTAAGGTCTGTCTCGCTGCAATCTGAATAAGTCACAGCAAGAGGAGATCTGGCGTTTCCCTAGTCTCGCCTGTAGTCCGATTATCCGTTGCCGAAAGTATCCAAACACAATTGTCACGCCTAGAGTACAATCGTTCGTCTACTAACACACTAACACAGCGTTGCTGTTCATTAAAAGTCCTTGAATCAGACTCTCAACGAATCGGATTCAGAAGGAAAATAATAGATTAACAGTCGCAAGCTCTAAGAAGGCTTGCACACAAGAAGGAACAGGAACGGAATTGAACATAATCCCTACGCTGGCATATGCACGTCGCACATCGCACAAGAAGCAGTTCCCATTCTCAGTTACCACGCAATTCTTTCCAAGGCTCCGAACCACCACAGATGCCGAACATACCGTTAATGCCCGGCAATGCACTCGGAGGCGAAGAGAAGAATGACGCCGAAGTCACCACTATCGAACGCTTTCCCAGCTTCGATGCTGATATGAGAAAGATACTCGTATCATTACTCAACGTAACAAGTGAGATTACTAGCAAGTTGTGCCTAGCTCTCAAAGAAGGCGGATTATGCGAGTGGAAGTCTTTCCTCGACGCACTTATCGAACCGGATTTTGCACGCGAACTTACCTATATGGAGCGAGGATTGGCAACGAATATCCCTCGATCCATCCAAAGGAGCATAGAAGCGCTTGCAGACTTCGCTATCAACCTACAAGAAGAAGGTGTCGACCTAGGAGAAGACGAGAAGGACTGGAAAGATGTAAGGTCATATACATACATGGAATTCCAGACATTCCGCGGAGAGCGTGCCCAACGCTTACGTAACGAATCTGTTCTGAATCCACCACCTCCTCCGGCGGGAAGCAACAAAAAGTCCCCTCAGCAGGTAAAGTACGAATCATGGTGCCGAAAAGCACGAGATGAAAAGTCCTTTACACCCCTCACGAATGACTCGAGATTCGAACACTGGCTCGTAGGTTTCAAAGCTAAACTCGAAGCATACGACATCGATACAGAGACATTCCTCGATGAAACTTGGCCTCCAGCCACGCTTGTGGGTTACACCCGTGATCTCTACATCAAACAATGTGCCTTCTTCTGGGTACTAATGTTGGAAGTCTTCAAGAGTGACCTTTCTGCATCATGTGTACACAGTCATTCTACCACTCGTGATGGACGCCAGGCCTACTTCGACTTCGTAAACCTTCATAGCCAATCAAAAGCAAAGGTATATGACAACTCGACCCAGCTACAAGCGTTGCTCAAGTTGAACCTCAACAATTGGAAAGAATCCAAAGTGAAATTCATCACACATTGGTTTGACGAATTGAATCACCTCAACAAGCTCCGTCCTCCCAACAAGCCCCTCGAGTATCACACTGTAAAATCAGCATTGTGTCAGGCATGTTATTCCAGCTTCCAGCTAAGCGAACAGTTTGCCAAAGTCAAGGATCCAGGTGGGACGAATAGCACCGTAACGGATGCAGTTGCCGAAGCCGCTGCTATCCACGATCGTAAAATCACGCTTTTACTTGAAGCAACTCGACTTGATTCCCAGTCTGCGATGTCTGCTCCTCGGTCGACCGTACGTGCACACGTTCATGATTTCTCTTCTGACTCGATCCAACACCATGATGACTATGCTCTTCCCATCGAATTTGAAGGAGACTATCAAGATTATGCTGTGTTTAAGGCTGGACGTACCCCTGACCCTACCACAAGGTTGCCTACAAACATATGGAAGGCCTTGTCACGCCAGGACATGAAGAGTTGGCTCAGTTTTTCTCCGGAAGGCAAGAAAATCGTGGTTGCCTCATTGCGACACGACTTACTTAACACTAACCAACCTGACCCCAACAGTGTCAAACCCATTACCCGAAAGGCATACCAACATGAACACTCGGTATCTTTTCAAGAAGGCGATACTTCGACCAAGGATGAGCATGCCAATTCCGCAGCAGACCTACATCCTGCTGTAGAGAATGATCGTAGAGGCATTTTCCATGCATCTCTAGGTGTATACAAATCTACGACCTCCTCGTCTAAGGACCAGCGACCTCTCAAGTCTTCCGTGTCACCCGCGCATCCAGCTCGATTCCTTTCAAACAACCCTGACATTCAGTACAAAAAGGACGGTGACACTCAAATACCTGTCGGAACACCATCGTATTCCGCCAACTTTCACCAGTGGTATACTCCCGAGGATGATCTCACCTTTCCTAATGATGGGCCCGTAACGTCATACACATACCGCATACACAAAACTACGGTTACTAGCCCTGGTTTTGCCATGGTCGATCGCGGCGCAAACGGCTGCATCATCGGTAATGATGCATGTCTCATCTCCAAGGATATTCCACCACGATATGTTAACGTCACCGGCATTAACAATCATCAGGTACAAAACATTCCCATTGCTACATGCGGAGCATATTCCATGTCGAACAGAGGCCCCGTCATTCTCATTTTCAATGAATGTGCCTATACAGGACGACATCCTTCTATATTGTCATCCGGCCAGATGGAAGCATATTTTTCCACTGTAGACGACACGTCCATCAAAGCAGGCGGAGGACAGGTCATCACCACCTCAGATGGCTATGCACTGCCTCTTAGCATACGACACGGCTTACCATACCTTGCGATGCGGAAGTATACGACTGTCGAATTTGACACGTTACCACACGTTATCATGACGTCCGATAAACATTGGGACCCATCTGTTCTCGATACCACGATCAGTGCAAAGGATGAACAATTTCTCCAGAAATATCCTCCCCAACCACAGCAACTCCCTTATGCCGATTACGACGAATATGGGAACCCACGCTGCCTTGAAGGATTCGACATATCTGTTTCTCCCGGGTCCTCCACGGTCACATCCCTCAGCTCGTATTCCAGCCATTCCACCCGATCTCCCTTTCTTCCAATTGATGATCATAAGAACAACGATCGCTCCTTTTGGCTTACTTCCACTGACTACGCCCATCACGAACGTCTCGCATGCTGCGCGCCAAACGCAGTCTCTGGAACAGTCACTGCGTTTCCTACAGATTGTACAGCAAGTGACACTACACGCATTGCAGCTACGCCCCGTGCAAGATACCCAAATGAACATGACTACTTATCCCTGAAACCTTTCTTTTGTTGGGTTTCCACCGATCGCATCAAAGCTACTTTTGAAAATAAAGAAAGTGTGTCGTAACAAACAGCAAACGCAATCAGTCTTATGACCGATTGATTTAGTGAGTAGAATCATTGTTACGGTCCAATCGGCCTTGCCGATTGACAGGTTAATTAATCGTCATCAAATTACTCGTCGTATCGTGTAATTTCAAGCATACAAAACACAAGTAATCGTAAGACACAAAACACACGCAAAACCATCTTCGATCGGTCTTTTGTTACTGTATAATTCACCGTGATATTCTCATTGAATATCACATGTGATTGTACCTTATTATGTAGAATTAGTACTATGTTGTACGTAGATTTTAGGGCATGATGGTGTTTTAGAGTTGTTAATTCTTCGAAGAGTGAGCTGATGGGGAAATTTGGTAAAGAGACAAACCACATGAAACGCCGACGATTATTCACTCAAGTTAAATAACCTTACGAATAAGGTTATTTGCCCTTATGACTTTTCGTACAGTACGCGTTACACGGTGAATTCTTTTCAGTCCCCTTCAGTCATAAATCCTCCAACCGTTAAGCGGCTGGATTCTATGGCTTAATATGTTCATCGTGAGTTGAATACCAAACTGTATCCAGTCTACCATCAGAGGCCCTATCAAAAGAAATGGGGTGGCGTTTTGCCTTTCATTCTGGCTCGCATCATGGCATTTTGCCCTGATCCTTGTCAGTTTGATATATTGTATTCATGGATCAAATTATCCATTTTCGAGATGCTCATTGCAGATCGATTTGTTTCCATGATCGAACTTAAAAAATCAACTTGTTACTTCAATCGAACGATCGATCGAACATTCCATCGAATGATTGATTTTTATCAAATCTCTTACCACATGCAACGAGAACAATGTTCTCTGAAAACAGCTCCACTCATTAGCTTTGTAAACAAATCAGCAATATTTGTTGAACCTGGTTCCTTTGCAACTCTGATAATTCCTGCTGCAATAGATTCGCGCGCTTTGTGGTATGCAATGCTGTTGTGCTTCTTCTTACATGGGCTTTCAGGTCGTGTAACATTTGTAACAACTGAATCATTATCACAATACACATTTGTGCTCTCATCAATTGGAACACCCATCATTCTCAACTTGTACCTTAGACCTTCAACCAATTCGATTGCAATTTTCAAAGCAATGATTTCAGATCCAAAAGTTGATGTCTCAACTGTTGTTTGTCTTTTGGAAAACCAAATGATCGGTGCATTATTAATGAAGATAATAACACCAGTATGAGACCTTCTCGTTGCCTTGCATCCAGCATGGTCCGCATCGACAAAACAGCTCATTGTCACATGTTTTCCCAAAGCTTCAGGCATATCTGTTGGTATGACTTCAGCGGCACCAGGATAAAATTCAGACCAGTCACATTTTTGAAATTTACTTGATTCCATCATCTTGATTCTGAATTGCTGCAGTTCCAAGTTGTTTGGGTTTGCGTTCCAGTCGATAGCCATTGGCTTGACTCCAATCAATGGTTGATACCGGGCCCAATTTGCCCAAGTTAGGAGCCTCGATGATAGTCTGTTACCATAGTGGATACTTTTTGGATTAGGACAGTCTGGACTGATAGCCTTCAATCCGTGCATGAATGATTTAATGCTTTCCTTGTTGAGGTCTGTAATTTCACGAATATTAGACATCCCTCCCCTCATAATTTCTTCAGCTGATTCATAGTTGATGCCAAAATCCATTAGGCTGCTCCTGAAAGCAAGCTGTTCTGGGTTCAGGAATCTACCATTGTTGAATCCCCTGATTTTTATCCTGGGTTGGGATGACCTTCTTCCTAGCCGTTCAGCTCTTGCGTTCTCTGCATTTTGGTCAGCATCGTTTCCTTCATCCTCATCATCTGGATTCACCCCCTTTCTTTCTGCATCTCTCATTGCCCTGACTCTTTTCTTTATTTCTTGGTCGATGATTCTCTTCATGGTTGAGTTTGACTCTGGGTCCTCAAAGGCCCTTTTCATGACTTCCATGATTTTATCTTCCAATTTCTCTTCCAAATCTTCATCGTCTGAATCGTCATCGTCATCGTCATCGTCATCCACTTCCATTTTTGTTTCTTCCATGTCGTCGTCCGCTCTAGTTCGTACCATGGTGATGAATTGTAACGGAGTTTCGAATTATATTGGAGGAGTATGGATGGTCGATTCGTAGTCGAGGATGGATATTCGGAGGATGGAACAATTGAATATTTAATCGAAAGTAGTTTGTGTGGGAAGAGAGTGTTATTTAATCGAAGGGTCGGATGTGAGATGGTTGGTAGATGTTGTATGACTGTTGATTCGCTTATCTGTTTTGTATTCTGTATATCCGGATCGAATTTTCGTTCCGGTTTGTATATACTTTTGTTCGGATCGAGTTTTCGTTCCGGTTTGTGTGAGCTTTTGCTTTTGTTGCAAATCAAGATTGTGAGCTTTCCTATCCTTTCTCGGGATTTGCTCATTCTGTATTTCTGTGGTGAAAGATTGAAAGATTGTTTCCTGAGAATTTAGTGTTCTCTTTTTCCTTTTGGATCTTTGAGATCTTTCGATCTTCGAGATTTGGTGTTCTCGGTTCTCTTGCGAGCAGATGTTTCTTGCGCAATCTGTTCCTTCGCAAGCAGATGTTCTTCGCAATCCGTTTCTGTTTCACCACAGAATACTCCAGGCTCAATCTTCTGGCTCACGTCATTCTATTTTCAGTGAAAGATCAGTGTTCTCGAATATTGATTCCTTTCAACTGATGCCAACCTGGGCGATTCGTTCAGCTGAATCGTCCAGTGTCTTTTCCCTTGCTTGTTTTGCTGGATCCCGAAACCCGGTGGAGCCACCACCTTGGTTCGGTTCTTCGGCCTCTTCTTTCAAGGGAAGCCGCCCTGGTGTTGGTCTATTCCAGGGCTCCACAAGCAACTGCCCCTTTTACATCCTTGAGGGTTGATGCCGGTAGCTGATCAGGCTAATCCGGATTCTTTGTCTTCGAGCTCAACTGCGTTTCTCCGTGGAAACGCCATTCGTCCTCAGCATTGTAGGATGCTGGGTCTGATAAACTAAAGAAAGTGTGTCGTAACAAACAGCAAACGCAATCAGTCTTATGACCGATTGATTTAGTGAGTAGAATCATTGTTACGGTCCAATCGGCCTTGCCGATTGACAGGTTAATTAATCGTCATCAAATTACTCGTCGTATCGTGTAATTTCAAGCATACAAAACACAAGTAATCGTAAGACACAAAACACACGCAAAACCATCTTCGATCGGTCTTTTGTTACTGTATAATTCACCGTGATATTCTCATTGAATATCACATGTGATTGTACCTTATTATGTAGAATTAGTACTATGTTGTACGTAGATTTTAGGGCATGATGGTGTTTTAGAGTTGTTAATTCTTCGAAGAGTGAGCTGATGGGGAAATTTGGTAAAGAGACAAACCACATGAAACGCCGACGATTATTCACTCAAGTTAAATAACCTTACGAATAAGGTTATTTGCCCTTATGACTTTTCGTACAGTACGCGTTACACGGTGAATTCTTTTCAAAAACTCGACCCAATACGGTTCGTTAGCGGTTAGCCCTGATGGTAACATTTTCAAACGGTTTCATTCCCCTCAACCGGCCATGAACGTTCGCCCCTTCAATGACGATGTTATGTCTGATGCAGTCTATTCAGATGTCCCAGCAATTGATGGTGGATCCAAAATTGCTCAGATCTTCTTTGGCCGAAAATCGCATATTATTCACGTTGAAGAAATGCGTACCACCGGCGATTTTCTACCCTGCTTTCAGAACTTTGTTCGAAAATGGGGCAGACCCATCCGCCTCCTTTGCGACCACGGTAACTATCAATCAAGCAAGAAAGTCATGGATTACCTCAAGATGTTATGGATTGGACTCTGGCAAAGTGAACCGTACCATCAACATCAGAATCAATTTGAACGACGATACCAAACGTTCAAACGCATTGTCAACCGCGTCATGGATCGTACCGGCACACCACCACACATGTGGTTACTGTGCATGACATACGTCGCGGGTCTCCTTAATGTTGTCTCTGACCCTACGCTGTCCGATAAACAACCGATCTTCATTGCCACGGGTACAATTGGCGACATCAGCGCATACACCAGTTTCTTCTGGTTTGAACCTGTGTATTTCAAGACCAATGACTCTCCTTTCGGTACCAAATCTACCGAACGCCTAGGTCATTTCGTCGGCATCGCCGAACATGTTGGCAATGGACTCTGCTTTCGAATCTGGGATCCAGTTACCAACAAGTTACTAGACCGGTCCGGTGTTCGATCTGCTCTTACACCTGAGTCACGTAACAAGCGCGCGGGCTTATTTACTGATGATGGTTTCATCAAATGGCGTAATGCAAAGGATTCCTTACCCCGTATATACGCCACTGGAGAAGCTCCAGCTTTCAAACATGGGGAGCATACCAATCAGAATAAACTCATTGACGAGTCTACTAAACCAAACAGCTCAGTTTCCCCTAACGGTTCACCTGCTGATTCTGACACCGCCGATAACACCGTTCCATCTGCACCAACAGATACCACGCCACACGCACCTGGCACTCAACCAATTCTTCAACCACCCACCCACCCCTCGTTACCGAGCTTTCTTTATAAGAAGGTCGATGACAGCCCAAGCTGGTCACCTTCTCCACTCCCTAACAACTATGGGGAGAGTCTTGATGGTCCTCCTACGACACACATCTTCAGCAAGACATCCGATGGCGTTCTCCTTACTGAAGATGATTTTGATCCACCGGAATTAGCATACTTTGATGTTAGTGACGTCACAACTCCACACACCAACCCCGCTACTCCTTCAGTAGACCCATCACAGGTAGTTGTTACCGACGAAGAAGGCAACGCACAATTTGACGATGATGGTAAACCTATTACCATTCCTACGATCCCGATTGCCGATCTACAAGGACGTTCCTTCCTTGTAACCAATCTCGATGGCACCCGGAAACGTCTCACCATTGTCGATGTTGAAGACAGTCTTGAACGCAATAAAGACTTCATCAAGTTCAAGTGCAAACACTCCGATGACGAACTCGATGATATCATTGCATACAATGACGTCATGAATTACATCCATCGTGATTCAACACAAGAAGACGGCAAACTCTGGTCGTTTCGCCGCATCCTAGGACACCAAGGTCCACTGGATAACAAGCACCCTCAATACAAAGGTTCCAAGTATAACCTTTGGATTGAATGGGAGAATATGGAACGCACATATGAACCTCTGGCCAATATTGCGGCTGATGACCCAGTCACCGTTGCAAAATATGGGAAAGACAACAACTTGCTTGACCTCCCAGGTTGGAAACGTCTCAGGAGAATCACCAACCTAGCCCGACGAACCAAGAAACTTGATCGACTCGTGCATCAAGCCAAACTACGTTCTTTCCGTACCACTCCGCAGTATCAATATGGATTCAAAGTGCCTCGTAACCACGAAGAAGCCCTCCGATTTGATCAAGCCAACGGGAACACCAAATGGGAAGATGCCACCACTCTGGAAATGGCACAACTCAATGAATACAATACATTCATTGATAAAGGCGTATACAAGACAAGCTCCATTCCCACGGGATTCCAACAGATCAAGGTACACATGATATACGCTGTCAAACACGACGGAAGACACAAGGCTCGCCTCGTTGCTAACGGTAATCTCACTGAGGCCCCTATCCACAGTGTTTACGCAGGCGTCGTATCTCTTCGCGGCCTACGTATGTGCCTATTCCTAGCTGAACTCAACGATCTAGAAGCATGGGGTACCGACATAGGTAACGCCTACTTAGAAGCAGTCACCTGCGAGAAAGTATGCATCAAGGCAGGTCCCGAATTCGGATCGTTGGAGGGTCACCTGTTGGTCATTTACAAAGCCCTATATGGTCTCAGGTCTTCAGGCAAGTGTTTTGGAGACTTACTCGCGGCTTGTCTCATCGAACTCGGCTTCGAAAGATCCCGCGCAGAACCGGAAATATTCCTCAAACCCGGAACGAACAAGCATGGTGAACGTGTATATGAGCTCATATGCACATATGTCGATGACCTATGTCTCTGCATGGCAGATCCCAATTCCTTCTTGAAGATATTGCAATCGTCACCATATAACTTCAAATTGAAGGGATCCGGACCTATGAACTTTCATTTAGGATGTGGATTTGAGCGCGACGAACATGGTGTTTTGTGCATGAATCCCATAAAGTTCATCGAAAAGATGGAAGCATCTTACGAACAAATGTTCGGATGCAAACCTAGCACTAGGTTCCAATCGCCCATCGCGGAGAACGATCATCCTGAATTGGACTCCTCAGCCTTCCTTGAAGAAACCGGTATACAGAAATACCAAAGTATGATCGGTTCACTGCAATGGATAATCGCTATTGGCCGTTTCGATGTACAAACAGCCGTGATGACGCTCTCAAGTTTCAGAGCTCAGCCACGAGATGGGCATCTCGAACGTGCTAAACGTATCTATGGATATATCTCCAAATTTAGACATTTTAAAATCAGATTCCGTGTGGAACCGCCCGATTTTATATTGACTAAACCCGACACCATCGACTGGTCCAATACCGTCTATGGGGAGCATTCTGAGGAGCTACCCGACGACGCTCCTGCACCGCTTGGAAAGACAGTAGTGTTATCACACTTCTATGATGCCAACCTCATGCATGATATTCTCAGTGGCAAGGCAGTTACCGGCATACTTCATTTCGCGAACAAGACTCCCATGATGTGGTTCTCGAAGAAGCAGTCCACTACGGAAACAGCCACCTTTGGAGCTGAATTTGTTGCAGGAAGAACTTGCATCGAACAGATTGTCGATCTACGCCACTCATTCCGATACCTCGGAACACGAGTCCATGATATCTCATACTCTTGGGGTGACAACGAAAAGATGATCCAGACGTCGACCTTTCCTTATGCAAGGTTGCATAAGCGTCATAACATTCTATCGTTTCACTACGTACGGAGCATGATAGCGAGAGGTTTCATTTTAATGATGCACATCCCAGGTAAGGATAACTGTGCAGACATTCTCACCAAGCATTGGAGTCACTCAGTTGTGTATCCACTGCTCAGGCCCATCTTCCACTTCTGTGGTAATACTGGAGACCTTCTCCAGGATGATGGAAGCATCATGTAGAGCGTGATGACCCTTCACAAGGAGACATGGGGAGTATTAAATTCCTTTCGTGACCAGAAGTACCAAAGCTACCAAAGGGTAGATTTCCTATGCGCATGAATCAATGAGTCCCGTATCCATCTAAGTAATCGATTCCCACAGAATATCGATTCCCACGGCGCACTGATTCCCATCGCGCATAAACGGTGAGCAATCCCTGTCTTACGATATTGCCATTGTTCTTCGGTGAGCAAACTCTGATTTCATAAAATATCACACGAGCTACAGGAGCAATTCCTGACCTTAATGATAAACATTTCATGGAGTCTTCCTAACGGAACAAGAGAAGAAAACCATTGGCGTGTGATTCTCACACAATACATATACATGCATACAAATATATATGGTCAACGACTAATACATGTACGGAAATAATCAGCGAGTAATCTCAGCACTACGCAACAGCAGTTGCAACGTATTCATCTCAATAAAAGAGATATCTTGCATTTCGGCAAGATTTCACTTTATCTCATACTTTTAACATTCAACTGATTTATATCCCAAAATTCACACTAGTTGCTACCAACTACTTGTAATCTACATACTAAGGTCTGTCTCGCTGCAATCTGAATAAGTCACAGCAAGAGGAGATCTGGCGTTTCCCTAGTCTCGCCTGTAGTCCGATTATCCGTTGCCGAAAGTATCCAAACACAATTGTCACGCGTAGAGTACAATCGTTCGTCTACTAACACACTAACACAGCGTTGCTGTTCATTAAAAGTCCTTGAATCAGACTCTCAACGAATCGGATTCAGAAGGAAAATAATATCTGGATCCATCTTTCCTGGTTTCAATCCTTAAGTGCACATCCGGATCTGCCTTGCAAGGTGAATATCCAAGATCTCTCAAATGCTGGGTGAGGTATGACCTGAAAGATGCACCAGCAACCGGCAGTCCATACAATGCGCGGACAATCTTGCAAGGTCTTCCTGCAAGGTGAGGTGGAAAACCATCTTCTTCTCTCGCTTTTAGGAAGTATTTCTCTTTAATCGGGGCTGTCAAATATGCATTTTGAATATCAGCTGAGAGAACCTTCAAATCATTCAGCGCTGCCAGCAGGAAGAATATTCTTACTGAGTCTCGACTGGGAACCGATGAATAAGTATTTTCTTTGGCCACTGCAGGGACTTTGTGACCGTCCCCTACCAACCTGGCCTTCCTTGTTAGGGATCCAAGCTTGATGTCAAAAATCATGTGGGTTGTTATCTGTTTATGGCCAACTGGAATAACATCATCATCAGAAAATTCAAACGCTGCCATATTATTTGTCATTTCTTTATGAATTGCTCTTTCCCAGTGGTCGGTCCCTGTTTTCTTATCAATAGCCAGCGCTTGTTTGATTGAATGTGGCAATTCAACTCCATATTTGTGAGTCTTCAACCAATACTTGGCTGTTTTTGCCGCCTTAAGGATGCGCTCCTTTCTTCTCAAAATTTTGTGCACCCACCATCTGAATGCTGGTGATTTTTCAAGATTGTTGTTGATAGCATATTCAGCCAATTGCACTGGAAATGACTCTTTCACATCACTTAGCTTACACCAAGATTCAGTGCCATCTTTCCAACTGGCTAAAATTCTCCAACCTCTAGTTGTAGGTTTATGGGTTTTCCTGCCATTTTTGGCTATAGTTGTTGCTTCCTCGTCACTTAAAGCAGTGTTGTCTTTTTCATGGTCAATGAGCTCATCCAGTAAAGTGAACATCCGTCCGTCATCATCAACAGAACTATACAGACTTTCTGCCACAATATTTGCCGTGTATTCCTCCATTGTACCATCGGGTAGTTGCAATTTATACAGCCTCGTGTCTAGTATGGGATTCTCATTTCTGATTCCTATTGGTCTGTTTTGCAAGTCGCGAACCCTGTCCTTGACAACGCACCTGAGTCTTTCATCACCTCTTTCAATGATCACTTCACATGTGAATGACAACCCGGAGGCAGAGAAGTTTATTCTTTCCTTGTCAGAACACCAGCAGAACATGGAAGATATCAAGAGTACTGACGAAGTCCCATTGTTATCTTCAGGGGAGAAATTTGTCGCGAGCTCTGAAGGAATGGAAAATTCTACTAGCACCAATCCAATGGAAGCCCGTGATGAAAATGACAATACAACTTCAGGGGAGCTTGATGCCGATGAAGAGGAAAACACGTTGGACATGGAAGAAGAGATGTTACCAAGTGATATAGATGGATGCAACAATGCTGAAACACATCAGGATATCTTGGAAAGCACAGAAGTAAATTTGGATATGGATTTCCGGAAGATTTTGGATCATTTCTGGGAAAATGGGATTTTGGTATTCAAGGCGCAATACATAGATGAACTGCAAGGAAATACAGTCTTGAATACCCCATTCCCACAATTGAAGAAAGATCAACCACTGGCATGTGCAAAGTATATCAAGGAGTACATTGTTGAAAGCAGGAGAGGAAATAACAGACCATTGAATGTATGGGCAGAGCAAGTCATAAAACAACAATCTAGCATTGTCAGAAGAATACGATTTATGAAGTCTTTGATACACAAGAGTGTTCAACGTGCAGTCAACAAGAAGAAACCATCCAGGAATCAAAGAATGGCAAAGAAGAAGAATCGAGAAAAGTTTGGACAGAAGATTCCAAATACGTATGAAGAATGTATGCAATTCGATGCGGAAGCTGGCAATACAAAATGGAAAGATTCAATTCAGAAAGAGATGGATAATTTGGAACGACTAAAATGTTTCAAATATCACCCAGCAGAAAAAGAATTTCCAAAAGAAGAAGGTTGGCAACAAGCAAGACTGCAGATGATTTGGGACATCAAGAGCGAGGACGGCAGGTACAAGAGCCGATTAGTAGCAGGTGGTCACAGGGTTGACTCAAGTGAATACAACACATACTCCAGTCAGATCAACAGTTTATCTGTGTACCTACTATTTCTAATCGCCCAACACCAACAACTGGATTTGATGACAGCAGATGTGGGTAATGCGTTCCCAACTGCGCCGGTTCGGGAAAAGGTATGGGTGTGGGCTGGAGACGAGTTTGGTGAAAAGAAAGGATGCAAAGTAGAAATACAAAGAGCGTTGTATGGACTGGCGGGTAGCGGTAGAGCTTTCATGGATTTTCTGGCTGATACACTCATGAATTTAGGTTTTCGACCGTCAAGAGCAGATCCAGATTTATGGTTACAGAAAGAAGGAGAAAGCTACACATATATTGGTACGCATGTTGATGACCTTATGGTTAATAACTGGTAATTTGAATTATGATCTAATTAGGTTAATCTAAGAATCCGGACCTCTATTGGAGTGTTCCGCGTATTCTCGTGTTAGCCCATTTGTTAACACATGCAATCCCTTGTTGTTTGCTTATTAAGCGATTGATCGCTTAATTAAGCGATTCCGTTATTCTCAAGATTAATAGTGATGCATGTGCGACCAATTGGGCATATCAAGTTTCATTTGTTTGTGATGGATTCCTCATGATAGTGCCTTGGCACTTAGTCATGGTAATCCCGTGTCACTTAGTGGATCGGTACAGTATTTAGGCTATCCGCGATTACTTTACTTAATGATACTCTTCGCCGATGATTGATCTGTTTCTTATCATACTCAGTTTGCAACCATTTCGTATTACGTATTCGTAATACGTATTACGTATTTGTAATACGTATTACGTATTACGTATGTGGTACGATACGTATTACGTATTTGTAGTTCGTACGTATACGTAAAACGTAATACGTAATGTGTAATACGTATCTTCACTTAACAACTCTAATTCCGGTTGTTCTCCCCGAAATCCATGCCATGCTTTTGTATTGCCTTGGCAGGTTTTATGTCTAGTACAACATTTTGAATTGTTTACAAACAAAGACATTTTTAGGCATGGATTTGTGTTCGAGGAATTAAGTGGACAGTTATTATTGTTTTTACTCGCTTTTATTTTGTACTTAACTTTACATCGTCATAAACTCGTTAAGCAGGCTTCTTAGTGCAGTACTGTTGAGAGGTTTTGTTAGTATATCCGCGTAGTTCTCATGAGACTTGATATGGCTGATGGAGATTACCTTTCCTGCTTGATGTTGTCTGACAAAGTGGTACGCTAGTGCAATCGATTTCTTGTTGAGTGTACTTGCTGGATTGGTTGAGTTGATTACCAAGGTTGCATAGTGTACTAGTAGTATCACTGGTTCCTGGCGTCCTGGGATAAATGCTTTTGTTGCTGCGCTGCACACCGGATATTCCACTAGATCGTCATCGTCTTGTGACATGTATGGTTTCATTACTGATGTCATTCCTGTATCTCCTCCTGTTTTCGTCCATGCCCTGGCTGTAACGGTTGGGCGTTTTCCCCCTCCACTATCAATTACTGCGATATTATCGTCCGGTTTTACTTCACGGTATCATCTAAGTGTTTTCAGTTGTTGTTGTCTCCTTGGTGTACCCTGAATAGTCTTTTTCTTTCTCGCAATCGGTGGATTGGATTTACTCTGCCATTTTTTCTTGCCAGTTTTGTTGCTATCATCGTCACTGTCGCTGTAGACCGCGGTTCGTTCCACTAGATCAGGTATTCCTTCCTCCTCACTATCATCATCGCTGCTCTCACTGTCACTTGTTTCATATGTGATTGGTTGCGTCATTTTCAAGCGTCTAGCCGTGGAAAAGAAGGATGCGGCTCTTGCCCTTCTGGTTGGATTTCTTCTGGGTCTGAGGCCTGTATTCTGTTGGTTTGCTGTTTGTGGCGTGCCATCGTCATCGGCATCGTCTCCCCCCTCAGAATGCAGGTGAAATCGAACTGTACGAAGTTCGGTGCTCCCTGGGGGAAAAAGAGCGGATTCATCGATGGATCCGATACTATCTTCTGTATCCTCAGGAAGAGGTGGCAACGGTGCTAATGGACTTGTATGTGTAGGGGGTGCCGGTTTGGAGACTCTCCTGATGCATCTAGGCCTGGTGTTGTTGGCGCGGTAGATGTCGGTATTGTTGAGGCCATCATCCTGTGGAGCGCCAAGGGTGATATCAGCTGGTGTCGGCGGAGGTGATTCTTGGTGACGCGCAGATCGGTTGTAAAGGAGAACCCATTCCCTGTGTGGTTTGCACAGGGTGGCCCATGTTGTAGGCGGGATTCGTAAGATACCTTTAAGATTGGGATGGACCGTAGTTAGGACACCGTCGCTGGCTGGTGGAGGTGCATATTGTTGGCGTTTTGTTGGTGGTTCTTGGGCTTCTGTAACTCTGCGAATGGAACGTTTATTGTCGTTTTTATCTGCCAGTAGATTCAATCGAAGTTCCTCGTCTCTGATTCTAAGCTTCTGCACCATTTTCACCAGGTTCATCTTGGCTCGGCTTTCTTGGAGCTCCATTTTAAGTTGAGCCAGGTCGGGGTCCAATAGATTGCGCGCAAAAGTATTCTTGGCATCGCATTCTCTTATGTTGAACCGTGGGATTTTACTCCCTTTTTGGTAGATGCTCTCAAAATTGTTGATGTAGTCAGAAATATTGCCGCCAGGGTGTAGTCTAACCCCTTCCAATTTCAATTTCATTGTTGCTGCATAGGCCTCTTGTTGGGACTCTGAATCATACCATTCCAACAATTCTTTCCATGCTGCATGACCATCACTGGCATCCTCGTGTCTAGTAACTTTGGAAGATGCGCTACCTCCACTGCACGCGTTTAGTAATGTACCCCATAATGCACTGTTCAATGGATGGTCATTGTTGGCTGCTTCGCGACTTTCCATGATGTCTCGGTGTCCAGTGGCATGGAGTGTTGCTTTGGTATCGCATCTCCATTTGATCCAGTTATCTTGGCTACCGTCGAAATCCTGAATTTGTCTTGGCTTGAGGCGCTGGCGGGCATCCTTTTTGTACTCCTTCTCTTTTTCTTTGAGTTTCAATAGTTCATGAGTCAATCTCTCGATGGCCCTGTCTCGTTCCTCACACTTGACTTGGTTAGCCTTCTCTCGGTCATTGCTCATTGTTTGGTTTTTGATGGCCTGGACCGTTTGATTGTTCATGATATACATGGTTGCTGGTGCTATGATGCAGCTGCAGGTGACTATGAGGATTTCCGATAGGGATAACATTTCGGATGAAGAGAACATGATGGTTGTACCGAGGTTGTTTTTGTTTTTGTTTTTGTTTTCGGGGTGTTTTTATTTCGTTTCGATATTTTTGAGGTATTTTCTATTTGCTCTGCAGATTTCAATGGTGCTATTTTCAGTGGTGTCTGTGTGATGGTGTACGAGATAAGCTAAAGTTTCAGTAGATTCGGGCTGTGGTGTTAGATTTTGTTTCAGTGGGATGATGAAAAGAATTCACCGTGTAACGCGTACTGTACGAAAAGTCATAAGGGCAAATAACCTTATTCGTAAGGTTATTTAACTTGAGTGAATAATCGTCGGCGTTTCATGTGGTTTGTCTCTTTACCAAATTTCCCCATCAGCTCACTCTTCGAAGAATTAACAACTCTAAAACACTATCATGCCCTAAAATCTACGTACACCCTAGTACTAATTCTACATGATAAGGTACAATAACATGTGATATTTACTGAGAATATCACGGTGAATTACGGTAACAGAAAGACCGATCGAAGATGGTTTTGCGTGTGTTTTGTGTCTTAAGATTGCATGTGTTTTGTATGCTAAAATTACACGATGACGAGGAGTAATTTGACGACGAGTAATTAACCTGTCGATCAATCGACGAGGACGATTGAACTGTAACAACAGTTGTTCTACTCACTAAATCAATCGATCGTAAGACCGTTTTGCTGTTTGTTACGACACACTTTCTTTAGTTTATCAGACCCACAGCGTCTACGAGCTGTGGCCAGCATCCTACAATGCTGAGGAACGAATGGCGTTTCCCACCGAGAAACGCAGTTTGAGCTCGAAGACCAGACTAATCCGGAATAGCCTGATCAGCTACCGGCATCAACCCTCAAGGATGTAAAAGAGGCAGTTGCCTGTGGAGCCCTGGAATAGACCAACACCAGGGCGGTCTCCCTGAAAGAAGAGACCAAAGAATCGAACCAAGGTGACAGCTCCACCGGGTTTCGAGATCCAGCAAAAACAAGCAAGGGAAAAGATGCTGGACGGCCCAGTCGAAAGAGCCGCCCAGGTTGGCATCAGTTGAAAGGAATCAATATCCGAGAACACTGATCTTTCACTGAAAACAAGAATGACGTGAGCCAGAGGATTGAGCCTCAAGTATTCTGTGGTGAAACAGACTGGAAGGAACAGATTGCAAAAAGCATCTGCCCGCAAGAAGGAACAGATTGCGAAGAGCATCTGCCCGCAAGGAAAACGAAAAATCCAAAGATATGAGAACACCAAATCTCAAAGATCGAAAAGATCCAAAAGGAAAAAGAGAACACTAAATTCTCAGGAAACAATCTTTCAATCTTTCACCACAGAAATACAGAATGAGCAAATCCCAAGAAAGGATAGGAAAGCTCACAATCTTAAATTGCGACAAAAGCAAAAGCTCACAGACCGGAACGAAAACTCGATCCGAACAACAGTACGCAAACCGGAACGAAATTTCGACCCGGATATACAAATACAAAAACAGATAAGCGAATCACACACGACAGTCACCAACGATTAAAATACATCTCTCACACCCAATCCTTCGATTTGATTATACCTTCGATCACATATTCGATCGCATCTTCCATCGAATACCATCCTACGAATCGACCATCCATACTCCTCCAAAATACCATCCATACTCCTCCAAAATAATTCGAAACTCCGTTACAATTCATCACCATGGTACGAACTAGAGCGGACGACGACATGGAAGAAACAAAAATGGAAGTGGATGACGATGACGATGACGATGACGATTCAGACGATGAAGATTTGGAAGAGAAATTGGAAGATAAAATCATGGAAGTCATGGAAAGGGCCTTTGAGGACCCAGAGTCAAACTCAACCATGAAGAGAATCATCGACCAAGAAATAAAGAAAAGAGTCAGGGCAATGAGAGATGCAGAAAGAAAGGGGGTGAATCCAGATGATGAGGATGAAGGAAACGATGCTGACCAAAATGCAGAGAACGCAAGAGCTGAACGGCTAGGAAGAAGGTCATCCCAACCCAGGATAAAAATCAGGGGATTCAACAATGGTAGATTCCTGAACCCAGAACAGCTTGCTTTCAGGAGCAGCCTAATGGATTTTGGCATCAACTATGAATCAGCTGAAGAAATTATGAGGGGAGGGATGTCTAATATCCGAGAAATTACAGACCTCAACAAAGAGAGCATTAAATCGTTCATGCATGGACTGAAGTCTATCAGTCCGGACTGTCCTAATCCGAAAAGTATCCACTATGGTAACAGACTATCATCGAGACTCCTAACTTGGGCAAATTGGGCCCGGTATCAACCATTGATTGGAGTCAAGCCAATGGCTATCGACTGGAACGCAAACCCAAACAACTTGGAACTGCAGCAATTCAGAATCAAGATGATGGAATCAAGTGTGAAATCACAGGAAAAGGCAACTCCACCAGAGCTGAAGGATCTCACAAAATTCAGGGAGTGGGAGGAAGGCTTCCGACAAAACTTGAGATACAGATTCAACTCTGAGGGTTTTCCAATCTTGTATGTCATAAGACCCCAAGAAAAGGAAGAAGTTACTGATGAAGCCAGGGCTGGAACAGTCGGGCAAAGTACAACAGATACTTATCCAACTTGGAGTGATTACAATGAAAGATGTGGTGTCCTGTCAGGTCCCCAGTATGATGAGGACAACAACGTCGTCTGGAGGTTGCTATGCGATGCAACTAGAAAAGGTCCCGGTTGGGAATATGTGGCACATTTCCAGAACACTGCACTGAATTCTGGTAATGCCAGAAACGCTTTCATTTCTCTCATGCAACACGCTTACACCGATACCAATATCACTATGGTCCTGAATAAGACATATCAGGATATGAAAGATTCACACTACACTGGAGATTCCAAGGGTTACGACTGGAACAAGCACAAGCGAAATTGGACTGCTTTTCATGGAACGATTCTGAGATTCGAAAAGAATCATAATGAAAGAAGATTTGTCTGGGATTTTATCAATTCAATCAGTGATGAGCGACTTGATGCTGCAAAAGCAGATGCAATTGATGAGAGCAAAAACTACCGTGACAACTTCAATGAATGTTTGATTCTATTCACCAATCGTCTTGGATTGAAAAAGCTTGCAACAGGGAAGAGTAAAAGAGGTTCCAGAAGCTTGTATTCTATGGGCACAACCAACAACAAAAAGCAAAAGACAACTGGAACTTTTACAGGAAAAGTTGAGTGCAAGCCTTACCCAACAAGTGTTTATAAAACAATGTCAAAAGAACAGCGCCAGGAGCTTTACCAGATGAGACAGGCTAAAAAGAAACGAAATCTCAAAGCTGCTGAGACTAAAAAGAAAGAAACTGAAAATGAAGGCGCTGGTGACAGTTTTGGATCAAAATCTAAGAAATGACATAATAACCGGACACTATCACTAGAACACAAATTGTTAAAAATGGTGAGCCGGTCATTATACCAGATGAATGTCCCTGTAGGTTTTGATGATGGGGAAAGTGAAGAAGGATATTGTGAGTTAGACTCACATGCAGATACTACTGCAGCAGGAGGCAATATGGTATTGCTGAATCCTGATCAAATCACAACACACGTTGATGTTGCACCTTTTTCTGAAGAGTACAAGCCCATCAAGAAAATCCCCATTGGAAGCTGTGCGACTGCATGGACAAACCCAACATCAGGCCAAGTATATATCATAGTGTTCCATCAAGCACTGTACTTTGGGGACAAATTGAAAAACAGCTTGATATGCCCAAATCAAGTGAGGGACTGCAATTTCAACGCTGTTGAAGAAACACCTCGCCAATTTGATCCACGATCCAAGCATGGAATTACAATTCAAACTCCACTGGAGGACGATGATCCGAAGAAAGTTTTTATCAAACTGAGTATGAGGAATGTGATCTCATATTTCCCCACAAGAAAGCCCACAAGAATGGAACTTGACGAATGTCAACATTTGATAGCAACAAATGATACTCCCTGGGATCCACATTCACTGAAGTTCAGGATGGCCGAGCTAGCCATTGACAATGGAGATCCAATTTCAGGGGACCAATTCAGCCTTCAAGCTATGTCAACCGAAGACGACCAAGCAATGGAGGAAAGTTCTGTTGTAACAGAACCTGCTAGTAATGTTACAAATACACTCCCCAAGACCAGCTTAGGAAAAGAACGGCATCCAAGTGTCATGCAGCAATGCAAACTGATGAGGGTCCATCAAATATCCACAAGGAGAATGTTAACTGAATGCCAGATTGCAACAGATGGGAATATTGCTCATCGGATTTCTTCAGTAAGGAATATTTCAAGCGCGCAAAGGGTAGACCAATTTTTGTTTGATGATACAGAATTTGACTTTATGGAAGCTCCTGAAGAAGAATCAAAACAGGCCCCTAGCTCGCAAGAAATTGACAATACACTAGAAAGAAGGTCTCTTGACAGAAGAAATCAATGGGGGCCATCAGTGATAACGATTGAAGGTCCAAACAAAGTTGACTGTGAACGCCTAGCCAAAACTTGGAACATCAGTTTCAAGAAAGCTGAACAGACACTGAAGGTCACGACGCAGAAGGCACTCAGGAATTTGCAATCACCATTGATGAAGCGACTTCCTACTCAGCGCTTCAGGAACAAGAGAGTCGCACAAGGGACCTGGTACACTGATACCTGGCATGCAAGAACCACGAGTATTATGAGGCAAGAAAAATGCGCACAGATCTTTACAAATGGAAATGGGTTTGAAGTATTTATACCAATACAGGACAAATCACAAGCCCATCAAGGACTGAAGACATTTATTCATGAAATTGGAATTCCAGAGCATTTGATTTCTGATGGTGCGCCAGAACAAGGATCCCCAAGAACCTACAAGACACACTGGAATTCAATTGTAAAGCGCAACCATATCCATCAGACATTCATCCAGCCACATTGCCCATTCCAAAATCGAGCAGAACAAGCAATTGGTCATCTTGGTAGCGCAATCACAAACAAGTCTGCAAAGAAGAAGTCACCGAGAAGATTATGGTCATTTTGTGGTGAGCTATGTGCTAATATCAGGCAGCGAACAGCCTCCAACAACCCTTCTTCAATGGGGAGAACCCCATTTGAATTGGTCCATGGCTATAGACCGGATATTACATTATATACTTCATCAGAATGGTATGATTTTGTGTTTTATTATGAAAAAGGTGATTCTTCTACTCGAGGCGTTGAAAGGCTGGCGCGATGGTTGGGCCCCTGTGGGAATAGGGTAGGTGGGGGAGATTGTTTTTGGCTACTGCCCGAGTCGGCAATACCAATATCTACAAATTCAATAAGGCCTGTAAAGGAATATGAATGGAGGGATAGAGATGTCCTAAGAAGAATGGAAGCGATCGACAAATCAATTGAATCCAAGATTGGAGATGAAGTCAAGGACAGCGCATCATTCTTCCAGGAAAACTACCCAGAGCCCCAAATAGAGCTATTTGAGAATCAACCAGTACAAACTCCGGATATGAAACTTGAAATGGCTGAGCCAGATGCATCAGTAGAAGATGTTGATGAACCAGATGAATATCTGGGAAATGAAGTGATCATTGAAAAAGGTGATGAAAGACTCAGGTGCATTGTCAAGGACAGGGTTCGCGACTTGCAAAACAGACCAATAGGAATCAGAAATGAGAATCCCATACTAGACACAAGGCTGTATAAATTGCAACTACCTGATGGTACCATAGAGGAATACACGGCAAATATTGTTGCAGAAAGCCTATACAGCTCTGTTGACGATGACGGGAGAATGTTCACTCTACTAGATGAGCTCATTGACCATGAATGCGACAACACTGCACTAACTGATGATGAAGCCACGACCGTAGCAAAAAATGGCAGGAAAACGCATAAACCTACAACTAGAGGTTGGAGAATTTTGGCCAGTTGGAAAGATGGCACTGAATCCTGGTGTAAGTTAAGTGATATGAAAGAATCATTTCCAGTGCAATTAGCCGAGTATGCGGTTAACAATAATCTTGAAAAATCACCAGCTTTCAGATGGTGGGTGCACAAAATTTTGAGAAGGAAGGATAGAATCCTTAAAGCGGCCAAAACAGCAAAGTATTGGTTGAAGACTCACAAATATGGAGTTGAATTGCCACATTCAATCAAACAAGCGCTGGCCATTGATAAGAAAACAGGGACCGACCACTGGGAAAGAGCAATTCATAAGGAAATGACAAATAATATGGCAGCGTTTGAATTTTCTGATGATGATGTTATTCCAGTTGGCCATAAACAGATAACAACCCACATGATTTTTGACATCAAGCTTGGGTCCCTAACAAGGAAGGCCAGGTTGGTAGGGGACGGCCACAAAGTCCCTGCAGTGGCCAAAGAAAATACTTATTCATCGGTTCCCAGCCGAGACTCAGTAAGAATATTCTTTCTGCTGGCAGCGCTGAATGATTTGAAGGTTCTCTCAGCTGATATCCAAAATGCATATTTGACAGCCCCGATTAAAGAGAAATACTTCCTAAAAGCGAGAGAAGAAGATGGTTTTCCACCTCACCTTGCAGGAAGACCTTGTAAGATTGTCCGGGCATTGTATGGACTGCCGGTTGCTGGTGCATCTTTCAGATCATACCTCACCCAGCATTTGAGAGATCTTGGGTATTCACCGTGCAAGGCAGATCCGGATGTGCACTTAAGAATTGAAACCAGGAAAGATGGATCCAGATACTGGGCAATGCTCATTGCATATGTAGATGATATCCTATGTTCTGGTGAAGATCCAAAGTTCCAGCTTGAAAACATTGAACGAAAGTTCAAATTGAAGGATGATACGATTGAAGAGCCAACTCTATATTTGGGAGCTGATATTGGGAAATTCTACTTTGAAGATGATTCAAAGCCAAGATGGTCATTATCAAGCACTAAGTACACAGCGAAAGCTGTTGCAGCAGTCGAACAAGAGTTAGGAACTGAAAAATATGGCTACAAGTATCTACCAAAATCAGCATCAAGTCCACTGTCACATGATTATCGACCGGAAATTGATATATCAGAAGAATTGAATCCTGAATTGCAAAATTACTACCAAGGTTTAATTGGAGTTCTCAGGTGGATTTGTGAATTAGGAAGGCTGGACATTGTAATGCCAGTCTCGCTGATGTCAAGGTATCTGGCACAGGCAAGGATCGGGCATTTGAATCAGTTGTTTCATATATTTGCATATTTGAAAAAGTACAACAGGTCAAAACTGGTTTTTGATGATACCGTACCAAGTGTTGATGAAAGTAAATTTCAAAAATGTGACTGGTCTGAATTTTATCCTGGTGCCGCTGAAGTCATACCAGCAGATATGCCTGAAGCTTTGGGAAAACATGTGACGATGAGCTGTTTTGTCGATGCTGATCATGCCGGATGCAAGGCAACAAGGAGATCTCATACTGGTGTTATTATCTTCATTAATAATGCACCGATCATTTGGTTTTCCAAAAGACAAACAACAGTTGAGACATCAACTTTTGGATCTGAAATCATTGCTTTGAAAATTGCAATTGAATTGGTTGAAGGTCTAAGGTACAAGTTGAGAATGATGGGTGTTCCAATTGATGAGAGCACAAATGTGTATTGTGATAATGATTCAGTTGTTACAAATGTTACACGACCTGAAAGCCCATGTAAGAAGAAGCACAACAGCATTGCATACCACAAAGCGCGCGAATCTATTGCAGCAGGAATTATCAGAGTTGCAAAGGAACCAGGTTCAACAAATATTGCTGATTTGTTTACAAAGCTAATGAGTGGAGCTGTTTTCAGAGAACATTGTTCTCGTTGCATGTGGTAAGAGATTTGATAAAAATCAATCATTCGATGGAATGTTCGATCGATCGTTCGATTGAAGTAACAAGTTGATTTTTTAAGTTCGATCATGGAAACAAATCGATCTGCAATGAGCATCTCGAAAATGGATAATTTGATCCATGAATACAATATATCAAACTGGCAAGGATCAGGGCAAAATGCCATGATGCGAGCCAGAATGAAAGGCAAAACGCCACCCCATTTCTTTTGATAGGGCCTCTGATGGTAGACTGGATACAGTTTGGTATTCAACTCACGATGAACATATTAAGCCATAGAATCCAGCCGCTTAACGGTTGGAGGATTTATGACTGAAGGGGACTGAAAAGAATTCACCGTGTAACGCGTACTGTACGAAAAGTCATAAGGGCAAATAACCTTATTCGTAAGGTTATTTAACTTGAGTGAATAATCGTCGGCGTTTCATGTGGTTTGTCTCTTTACCAAATTTCCCCATCAGCTCACTCTTCGAAGAATTAACAACTCTAAAACACTATCATGCCCTAAAATCTACGTACACCCTAGTACTAATTCTACATGATAAGGTACAATAACATGTGATATTTACTGAGAATATCACGGTGAATTACGGTAACAGAAAGACCGATCGAAGATGGTTTTGCGTGTGTTTTGTGTCTTAAGATTGCATGTGTTTTGTATGCTAAAATTACACGATGACGAGGAGTAATTTGACGACGAGTAATTAACCTGTCGATCAATCGACGAGGACGATTGAACTGTAACAACAGTTGTTCTACTCACTAAATCAATCGATCGTAAGACCGTTTTGCTGTTTGTTACGACACACTTTCTTTAATGATCTCTCAGTTTGGGTTATTTTCGATGGTCGGTCGATCGCGAATAGTTTTCGCGTTCGGATAATTATTACCAGTAGGATATTTTGTGTAGATTTTCTGTAGACTTTGTCGGATTCGGTTGATTCGAATTCGTATGTATGTATGATATATATCTTTCGTATGAAGCTGCGACTGTTAATCAATAACTGGTAATTTGAATTATGATCTAATTAGGTTAATCTAAGAATCCGGACCTCTATTGGAGTGTTCCGCGTATTCTCGTGTTAGCCCATTTGTTAACACATGCAATCCCTTGTTGTTTGCTTATTAAGCGATTGATCGCTTAATTAAGCGATTCCGTTATTCTCCAGATTAATAGTGATGCATGTGCGACCAATTGGGCATATCAAGTTTCATTTGTTTGTGATGGATTTCTCATGATAGTGCCTTGGCACTTAGTCATGGCAATCCCGTGTCACTTAGTGGATCGGTACAGTATTTAGGCTATCCGCGATTACTTTACTTAATGATACTCTTCGCCGATGATTGATCTGTTTCTTATCATACTCAGTTTGCAACCATTTCGTATTACGTATTCGTAATACGTATTACGTATTTGTAATACGTATTACGTATTACGTATGTGGTACGATACGTATTACGTATTTGTAGTTCGTACGTATACGTAAAACGTAATACGTAATGTGTAATACGTATCTTCACTTAACAACTCTAATTCCGGTTGTTAATGGTAATAGGAAAGAAACCACAAGATTGGATCGCCAGAATTGAACAAGAATTTGCGCTGAGAAATGTTGAATCAGAACCTCAGTATTACCTTGGTACAAGTCTTACAAGAATCAAAGATGGACGATTGTTGATGAACTCTACAAAATATATCAGTGAGGTGATTCGGAAATATCAAGAGAAATATTCAGTGACCCTCAAGAAAGAAAATCTGCCAATGAAAACTGATTGTCACCCTGAACTGGATGATTCGCCATTACTGTCAGTATCTGAACACAAGGAATTCCAACATATTATTGGTCTAGGACAGTGGTTGGTGTTGTCTGGAAGAATTGATATTGCATTTGCAGTATCATCTCTTTCAAGATTTGCAGCCGGACCGCGAGAAGGCCATTTGCAGATGGCTAGACACATCCTGGGATATTTGAAGAAGTACAAGAAGAAAGGAATTCTAGTGGATTCAAGATCTCCAAGGATCAGTTCAAATGGTGATGTCAAGCTCAAATACGAAGAATTTACACATCACTACAAATATTACAAGGAAGAATTGGATCCAATGTTCCCCGTGCCTATAATTCCTGAAATGGATTTGAACATTTTTTGTGATAGCGACCATGCACACCACTTGGTTACTGGAAGGAGTATCACTGGATTGATTGCATTCGTTGGGTGTATGCCAGTCTACTGGAAGTCTAAGAGACAAACATCAGTTCACACAAGTACATTTGGAGCTGAATTTACTGCCCTGAAAGACGCGGTTGCATTGGCCATCATGCTCAGATACCACCTTAGATCGATGCGAGTTGTAATCACCAAACCAGCAGAGATCTATGTGGATAACAAAAGTGTGGTAACCATTTCTACCAATCCTGCAAGTTCATTCAACAAGAAATCAATCGCACTGGCCTACCATTTTGTCAGACAACACCAAGCTGGAAAAGTTGTATCTATCAGCCATATCAACTCGCAGGACAACTATGCAGACATCCTTACCAAGCCAATAAACAGTAATGCATTCAGGAATCTTCTAAATGAATTCATGACAATGTAAAAACAAAGTTAAGTACCACAATTCAGTAATAAAACAACCACACTAAAAAATCCATGCCTAAAAAATTATGTTGTATGCTTCCCTCTACAAATCCGATAGGAATCTAAACCAAGAACATGGATTTAGGGGAGAACAACCGGCAAATCGTGTTGTTAAGTAAAAACAAGATATAACCGTTATGTGCGGTTAAATATAAACCAATAAGAAAACAGATCGACGCGCACACATACACGAATGAGATGCGCGGCGAAATACCAACTAATTACAAAGCTACGAGAAATACAATGAATACGATGAGGAGTGAGATTAGATTACTGATGGATAGACACTCGGGCATATGAAGACCAACAAGGCAATATAGAGACCGTAGGAAGTCGATCACAGAAAACAAAAGAATGACTCACGACCAAATGAATCGATCATTGATAGAAGAATCGGACATAGCAAAGTATCACCATAAAGTGGTACGCGAAAATCCAGAGGCATAGGATCCGATACTAAGTATGTCAATGATATACATGTGTATATCAATGAAATATGGAAAATATCAATGACATACGAAATGGATACACGAAGCCCAATTATGTTAGAAACAAACAAATGAGACATGTATCTCCGACGAATTTACCGATGAAATATTAGTTAATTTACAACACGGGAATGCATGTGCAGTCTCATGATGGAGGATTGCTTAACACGGGATTGCATGTGAAATCCGATAGAGTATTCGGAAAACAGAAAATAGATTAAGTAACTCATAATCCGGAATTACAGTTGTTAGAAAGAACCAGGCACATTGAAATCAGGTTCTTTGCAATTCAAGCATGGAAGGAAAACGGTGAGATCAAGATGATTCATATTCCTGGAGTTATCAACCCGGCTGATGACCTAACCAAACCATTGGGATGGATCTTGCACGCCCGACACGCAAGATACATTATGGGACACCACGCAGGTTAAATCATTCCATCCGATCGCTTCAATTGATAACCGGATTAGGGTATTCAATGACCATCGCTCAAGTCGGTTCTTCGATTTGACTTGATCCGAATGATACGATCCGAACGTTCTATCTGTCTATCGATACAATTCAACAACAGTATCGAATAACCACAGATTTAAACGCCTGATCGATCAAAACTACTCCGACAGTAATCCGACATTGAAGGAAGCATGTTGGATCAAGGGGTGTGTTGTCGGCGAAAAATACGGACATTTGTCGGCATCAAATTCGATCGAAAAAGCCGACGAAACGAATGAAACGACGATCGAGGTGCGGGAAGACGATACTAGATACGGATATTCCAAAAACCGAAGCTTAGAATCAAACGCACCTCCACTACTTGGAAATCCCTAAGTGGTAAAAATGATATCACTTAGGACTACAAACAGAAGACAGTAATTGGTTAGAAACAAGACATATCCAAAGACCTGACCAATAAGTGAACACTTGGAATCCATAAGTACATTCAAAAGAATATACTTGATATCCCGTGAGGAAATTACTTATTACAATCAAGAAAATCAATACCGATTCCAGATGGGCCTCATATCTAGCATACGTCCGAGAACTGTTTCTCGACCCCCCGCGGGCTATCGCGCGCTATTTTTACAATTCTCGACCCTATTTTTTAAATTTCCTACCTTTTTAGGTCGCGTGTCTACTAAAATACCTCGCGCGTCGCACACCTTTACTTTTGAGACAAATATCTCGTCACTCCTCAAATAAAATAACTATTTTAGGGTTAAGGATATCATATTCGTTTCGTGACAAGCACTATTTTGTGTACAACTTGTGCACGAATGACTTATTTCATTTTCTCAACATGTTTCCACCATACCGGTATAATGGGCTCCGACCCAAATCCTCCAACTCCAACTCAAATCCCAGCTCCAACTCCATGTCAACTCCAAGTCGAATCCACCCCAGGCGGGCTATTGCACTCAAGGGTTTTGTTCGTGTTTAACGCCAGGAAGATCGGCTGTATTTTCAGAAGCTACACCGTCGGAATCGCCACTCCAATGTTGTTCGCTCCTCTCAAATAACCCGCTTTGTGGATAGATGCTGCTGGTTACATTCGGATCGACTTGATCATTGCTAGTAGGATCGACGCTTTCAATTTTAACGTTTGGATCATTACTTTTTTCTTCACGAATCTTACGAATCATTTTTTGGATTCGAGCAGTCTCTTTCTTGTGATAAACAAGCATTTTCCGGAGTTCTTGTTCGAGATTGGCTGGGTGTTCCTGAACCACCTTTTGTAGTTTGTAAATTCCCTCCATGGTTGGTTCGACTGTCGATTGGATGATTAGTATTAGTAGTATCAGTAGAGTAGATTATCTATTCGAAGATTAGGTCGTAGTAACACCTAACACGTTGGTATTTGTTTTCCTCGTCGGAAAGATAATGAAATAATCAATTATAATGATGAAGTACTAGCGAAAATAATGTATTACTAGTATCTACTAGTAATAACTCATGCAAAATAGCATACTAGTTGGTTTTACCGGTACATGAAAGTCGGAATCAACTCGATCGTAATCAACAAAACAATTGTCCACGATTTCCATTTCGATAATCAACAACGCAATTGTCCACGATTTCGTACTAGTATCTACTAGTAATAACTCATGCAAAAATAGCGTACTAGTTGGTTTTACGGGTAGATGAAAGTCGGAATCAACTTGATCGCAATCAACAAAACAATTCTTCACGATTTCCATTTCGATAATCAACAACGCTATTGTCCACGATTTCCATTTCGATTCACATTTCCGTGCACCTTATGGAAGAACTGACGCGCCTGCCAACAAATGTTTGGAGTAACTGATGGGATTGACCCGTCCGGCGCTGTGTATTAACCCTCTTAAGGAGTTGACTGTACGTACTGTTCACTACTAAACATATTGTACGAGGAATGTTGCAATCATCACTAAGTAGTAATTACTTTACGGACAATTTTTGCAATCGAAGTACGGTAGTAAGGAAATCTACCGTACAAGAAAACACATCACACACAAAGTAACACATGTAATTTTTTCCTTTCAATGATTCATCTTTGTGATCTCCTTCGTTTCGACCCCATCTACTGATATTTTCCTTCAAACAACTCCGCAACATCATGCCTCCTGTTATGAAAACCCCTCTTCTATTCTACTGCCGTTGTTGCGCGCTGAATGGCAAAAACTCCAAGTTTTTAGGATATAAATCCACGGCAAACAAGCAGGGTACTTTGAAATACGTCTCCGTTGGCCTAAGAAGACATCTTTATTGTCTTGATGAGTGCCGGGATTTCTACCATAGTCAGGGTCTAATTAAACGAAAGATCTATAACCTCTCCACCTCTATCAAAGTGCAGCCTACCTTGCCGTCTGTTCAACATTCTCCGTCTGATTTTGGGATGACTATGACACAAAACGGTCCATCTGTTCCCCCTTCCCATCTCTCCCAGCAACACACTGTCACAAGTCAGTCAGCGACGGGTCTTCATTCTGTTCTAAACCAACAGATTGTACATGATGTCTTTTTACCGCCAATGGATCGGAACGCCATTGAATCTTACATGGCTGTTTCTGCTGTTCAAGATGAAGATGCATTCCCGCTGAATAATGATATCGACAATTCCGATGACGAGGATGACAATGACGATGACGTAAATGAAAATAACGACAACAATTCTACCAACAACATTGATTGTGGAGACAACGAAGAAGATAACACTAATGGTTCTGATGTTAACGTCGTTACTGCTCAGCCCGCCCCTCCACCACCTTCTTTTCATGAAAGCATTAATTTGAACGAAAGAGAGGATGCATTTCAAAGCCACACAAAACTACCGCCGCCCCCTCATCTTCTTGCTGAATTGGAACTCATGAATTTAATGGCCAGACATAAATTGCCACTGAACACATTCAAATCCATTTTCCAGTGGGCAAAGAAAAGTCAAATGAGACCGGGTTTTGATTTTTGCGATGCCAAAATTAGATCTCGGCAAGCAATTTTTGACAATCTCCAATCCAATCTTGGTCTCTCCGATATGAAATTTCATCCTCATATACTGAATTGGTTACCTGATAATAAGCCCACTCAGGTGTATGTCCGTTCTTTTAAGGATGCCATTTATTCTCTTCTTTCTGACCAGCAGCTAATGATAGAAGAAAACCTCTCCTTTCCCGACTATTCCACCCCTCTGTCTCCCGACAATAATCCTGAGTTGAATCCTAATTCTGTAATTTCAGAATTGCATCACGGCTCGTGGTGGAAATCTTCTTGGAAAGAAATTTGCAATCCCAATTCGCAAGAAATTCTTGTTCCTATTATATTTTACATGGACGGCATATCTTTGGATGCGCACGGACGACTTACGTTAACACCATTGAACATGACACTTGGTATTTTTAATGTGGAGACTCGTTCTCGACCTGAAGCATGGACAACTATTTACTTCCATCCCGACCCCGAATGGGAGTCAACCAGACACTCTCGTCCTGCCACTTCGAAGGAAAAAATTCAGAATCTTCACAATGGTTTGGAAGTAGCGTTTCGTTCCTTCAAAGCCGCGTGTAACGAAGACGGTGGTATCGAATGGAATTATCTTCCGTACGCAAATCAACAATGGAGGGTAAAAATGAAATTTGCCATTGCCTATGTTATTGGCGACACAGAACTTCACGATAAATTGTGTGGAAAATACGGCTCCTTCAATAAGGGTGTCATGCGGATGTGCCGTCACTGCAACTGTTATTCTCCAAACATAAACATTCCTTCTGTTCAACCTGCAACAAAGAAGTGGTCACCTGTTGATTTCCATTGTTTTCCCGGCACAGATCTAAACGATATCAATAAGAACTTCAAAAACAACTCTCATCACAACATAAGGAATGTATTTCATGGTTTATGCTTTGGTACTAATCAGAACAACATTCATTTTGCAACTCCCGGTGAATGTTTGCACATGCACCAGCTTGGTACTGCCAAACGGGCCATCGAGTCAATTGAATTGTTGCTCCGCGGAAGTGTTCCATGTGTTTATGCCCCCAATTTGAAGCACGGTGTGGCTGTTGCTAACAGTATTGGCCATTTAGCACAACGGTAGGGTGGTTTGTTATCACGCCAGTCTGATAGAGATTTTCCTCGCACCAAATTTGGGACTCAGCTATTATCAACTACGAAGAAAGAAGGGCATGATTTCTCTGGAATGCTTATTTCTCTTCTGATCGCTATGGTTTCCAAACATGGATCTGACATTATTGGCGACCATCGTTTTGTAAAGAAACAGATAGAGGTAATTCAGCTAATTCTATCAATGGAAGAATTTCTTAAACACGGTCGAATGAAATATGGTTCCTTAAAGAATCTCCCAAAAACAATTGTTCACTTTATTAATTGTATAAACTCAACATGTCACAGGAAAGGGATGGGAACAAAACTAATCAAGAATCACCTGTACTTTCACCTACCAGATTATATCTCTTTATGGGGGAGCCCCGCAGGCTGGGATAGTGCTCCGAATGAGTCTCACCATAAAACTGAGATTAAAGCTCCTTCCAAGAACACGCAAGGTAATGCTGCATCACTAATCGGTCAAACGGCGAAGCGAAAGTCCGAGAAAATGATGCTAAGCCAGGCAACATATCACTTCAACTTGCATCCGCCTGATCCTCCTCCAATTGAACGACCTGATGGTGGCGGTTCTCATTTTCATATAATGAGAACCGAAAATGGGGAATCAACAATGAAGTGGCTTCGTTCTACGAACAAAAGCAAACCATTTTTTCCTTCTGACATACTTGACTTTGTTTGTGATTCTGTGCTACCTTTATTGGAGAATCCTTCACACATTTGTGGAGTTACAGAGCACAATCGTTTCGATGTTGCTTGTGGGTCTAATTTTATATTTCGCTCGCATCCTTCATATAAAGAAAGTGTGTCGTAACAAACAGCAAACGCAATCAGTCTTATGACCGATTGATTTAGTGAGTAGAACAATCGATGTCACATTTAATTCGTCCTTGTCGTTGCCGATCGACAGGTTAATTACTCGTCGTATCGTCGTGTCGATTACGGCATATTACCGTGTAATTCTCAGCAGTAAATTTAAGACACAAAACACACGCAAACCATCTTCGATCGGTCTTTCGTGTTACCGTATAATTCACCGTGATATTCTCATTGGAATATCACAGTATTTGTACCTTTTTGCGTAGAATTAGTACTAGGTTGTACATAGATTTTAGGGCATGATAGTGTTTTAGAGTTGTTAATTCTTCGAAGAGTGAGCTGATGGGAAAATTCAGTAAAGAGACAAACCACATGGAAACGCCGACGATTATTCACTCAAGTTAAATAACCTTACGAATAAGGTTATTTGCCCTTATGACTTTTCGTACAGTACGCGTTACACGGTGAATTCTTTTCAGTCCCCTTCAGTCATAAATCCTCCAACCGTTAAGCGGCCAGAACATAGGATATCATCTACGTATGCAATGAGCATTGCCCAGTATCTGGATCCATCTTTCCTGGTTTCAATTCTTAAGTGCACATCCGGATCTGCCTTGCAAGGTGAATATCCAAGATCTCTCAAATGCTGGGTGAGGTATGACCTGAAAGATGCACCAGCAACTGGCAGTCCATACAATGCGCGGACAATCTTGCAAGGTCTTCCTGCAAGGTGAGGTGGAAAACCATCTTCTTCTCTCGCTTTTAGGAAGTATTTCTCTTTAATCGGGGCTGTCAAATATGCATTTTGAATATCAGCTGAGAGAACCTTCAAATCATTCAGCGCTGCCAGCAGAAAGAATATTCTTACTGAGTCTCGACTGGGAACCGATGAATAAGTATTTTCTTTGGCCACTGCAGGGACTTTGTGACCGTCCCCTACCAACCTGGCCTTCCTTGTTAGGGACCCAAGCTTGATGTCAAAAATCATGTGGGTTGTTATCTGTTTATGGCCAACTGGAATAACATCATCATCAGAAAATTCAAACGCTGCCATATTATTTGTCATTTCCTTATGAATTGCTCTTTCCCAGTGGTCGGTCCCCGTTTTCTTATCAATAGCCAGCGCTTGTTTGATTGAATGTGGCAATTCAACTCCATATTTGTGAGTCTTCAACCAATACTTTGCTGTTTTGGCCGCTTTAAGGATTCGATCCTTCCTCCTCAAAATTTTGTGCACCCACCATCTGAAAGCTGGTGATTTTTCAAGATTATTGTTAACTGCATACTCGGCTAATTGCACTGGAAATGATTCTTTCACATCGCTTAACTTACACCATGATTCAGTGCCATCCTTCCAACTGGCAAGAATTCTCCAACCCCTAGTTGTCGGCTTATGGGTTTTCCTGCCATTTTTTGCTATGGTCGTGGCTTCATCATCAGTTAGTGCAGTGTTGTCGCATTCGTGGTCAATGAGCTCATCTAGTAGGGTGAACATCCTCCCGTCATCATCAACAGAGCTGTATAGACTTTCTGCAACAATATTTGCCGTGTATTCCTCCATGGTGCCATCAGGTAGTTGCAATTTATACAGCCTCGTGTCTAGTATGGGATTCTCATTTCTGATTCCTATTGGTCTGTTTTGCAAGTCGCGAACCCTGTCCTTGACAACGCACCTGAGTCTCTCATCACCTCTTTCAATGATTACTTCATTTCCCAGATATTCATCTGGTTCATCAACATCTTCTACCGATGCTTCTGGCTCAGCCATTTCAAGTTTCATATCTGGTGTTTTTTCTGGTTGATTCTCAAATAGCTCTATTTGGGGCTCTGGGTAGTTTTCCTGGAAGAATGATGCGCTGTCCTTGACTTCATCTCCAATCTTGGATTCAATTGATTTGTCAATGGCTTCCATTCTTCTGAGGATATCTCTGTCCCGCCATTCAAATTCCTTGACGGGTCTTATTGAATTTGTAGATATTGGTATTGCTGATTCAGTCAGGAGCCAAAAACAATCCCCCCCACCTACCCTATTCCCACAGGGGCCCAACCATCGCGCCAACCTTTCAACACCTCGGGTGGAAGAATCACCTTTTTCATAATAAAACACAAAATCATACCATTCTGATGAAGTGTATAATGTAATATCGGGCCTATAGCCATGGACCAATTCAAATGGAGTTCGCCCCATTGAAGAAGGGTTGTTTGATGCTGTTCTCTGCCTTATGTTTGCACATAGTTCACCACAAAATGACCATAATCTTCTCGGTGACTTCTTCTTTGCAGACTTGGTTGTGATTGCACTACCAAGATGGCCAATTGCTTGTTCTGCCCGATTTTGGAATGGGCAATGTGGCTGGATAAATGTCTGATGGATATGGTTGCGCTTTACAATTGAATTCCAGTGTGTTTTGTAGGTTCTTGGGGATCCTTGTTCTGGCGCACCATCAGAAATCAAATGCTCTGGAATTCCAATTTCATGAATAAATGTCTTCAGTCCTTGGTGGGCTTGTGATTTGTCCTGTATTGCTATAAATACTTCAAACCCATTTCCATTTGTAAAGATCTGTGCACATTTTTCTTGCCTCATAATACTCGTGGTTCTTGCATGCCATGTATCAGTGTACCAGGTTCCTTGTGCGACTCTCTTGTTCCTGAAGCGCTGAGTAGGCAGCCGCTTCATCAATGGTGATTGCAAATTCCTGAGTGCCTTCTGCGTTGTGACTTTCAATGTCTGCTCAGCTTTCTTAAAACTAATGTTCCAAGTTTTGGCTAAGCGTTCACAGTCAACCTTGTTTGGACCTTCAATTGTTATCACTGATGGCCCCCATTGATTTCTTCTGTCAAGAGACCTCCTTTCAAGTGTATTGTCAATTTCTTGCAAGCTAGGGGCCTGTTTTGATTCTGCTTCAGGAGCTTCCATAAAGTCAAATTCTGTATCATCAAACAAAAATTGGTCTACCCTTCGCGCGCTTGAAATATTCCTTACTGAAGAAATTCGATGAGCAATATTTCCATCTGTTGCAATCTGGCATTCAGTTAGCATTCTCCTTGTGGATACTTGATGGACCCTCATCAGTTTGCATTGCTGCATGACACTTGGATGCCGTTCTTTTCCGAAGCTGGTCTTGGGAAGTTTATTTGTAACATTACTAGCAGGTTCTGTTACAACAGAACTTTCCTCCATTGCTTGGTCCTTTTCGGTTGACATGGCTTGAAGGCTGAATTGGTCCCCTGAAATTGGATCTCCATTGTCAATGGCTAGCTCGGCCATCCTGAACTTCAGTGAATGTGGATCCCAGGGGGTATCATTTGTTGCTATCAAATGTTGACATTCGTCAAGTTCAATTCTTGTGGGCTTTCTTGTGGGGAAATATGAGATCACGTTTCTCATACTCAGTTTGATAAAAACTTTCTTCGGATCATCATCCTCCAGTGGAGTTTGAATTGTAATTCCATGCTTGGATCTTGGATCAAATTGGCGAGGTGTCTCTTCAACAGAGTTGAAATTGCAGTCCCTCACTTGATTTGGGCATATCAGGCTGTTTTTCAATTTGTCCCCAAAGTACAGTGCTTGATGGAACACTATGATATATACTTGGCCTGATGTTGGATTCGTCCATGCAGTCGCACAGCTTCCAATGGGGATTTTCTTGATGGGCTTGTATTCTTCAGAAAAAGGTGCAACATCAACGTGTGTTGTGATTTGATCAGGGTTCAGCAATACCATATTGCTTCCTGCTGCGGTAGTATCTGCATGTGAGTCTAACTCACAATATCCTTCTTCATTTTCCCCATCATCAAAACCTACAGGGACATTCATCTGGTATAATGACCGGCTCACCATTTTTAACAATTTGTGTTCTAGTGATAGTGTCCGGTTATTATGTCATTTCTTAGATTTTGATCCAAAACTGTCACCCGCGCCTTCATTTTCAGTTTCTTTCTTTTTAGTCTCAGCAGCCTTGAGATTTCTTTTCTTTTTAGCCTGTCTCATCTGGTAAAGCTCCTGGCGCTGTTCTTTTGACATTGTTTTATAAACACTTGTTGGGTAAGGCTTGCACTCAACTTTTCCTGTAAAAGTTCCAGTTGTCTTTTGCTTTTTGTTGCTGGTTGTGCCCATAGAATACAAACTTCTGGAACCTCTTTTACTCTTCCCGGTTGCAAGCTTTTTCAATCCAAGACGATTGGTGAATAGAATCAAACATTCATTGAAGTTGTCACGATAGTCTTTGCTCTCATCAATTGCATCTGCTTTTGCAGCATCAAGTCGTTCATCACTGATTGAATTGATAAAATCCCAAACAAATCTTCTTTCGTTATGATTCTTTTCAAATCTCAGAATTGTTCCATGAAAAGCAGTCCAATTTCGCTTGTGCTTGTTCCAGTCATAACCCTTGGAATCTCCAGTGTAGTGTGAATCTTTCATATCCTGGTATGTCTTATTCAGAACCATAGTGATATTGGTATCAGTGTAAGCATGTTGCATGAGAGAAATGAAAGCGTTTCTGGCATTACCAGAATTTAGTGCAGTGTTTTGGAAATGTGCCACATATTCCCAACCAGGACCTTTTCTTGTTGCATCACACAGCAACCTCCAGACAACGTTGTTGTCTTCATCGTACTGGTGACCTGACAGGACGCCACATCTTTCATTGTAATCACTCCAAGTTGGATAAGTATCTGTTGTACTTTGTCCAACTGTTCCAGCCCTGGCTTCGTCAGTAACTTCTTCCTTTTCTTGGGGTCTTATGACATACAAGATTGGGAATCCCTCAGAGTTGAATCTGTATCTCAGGTTTTGTCGGAAGCCTTCCTCCCATTCCCTGAATTTTGTGAGATCCTTTAGCTCGGGTGGAGTTGCCTTTTCCTGTGATTTCACACTTGATTCCATCATCTTGATTCTGAATTGCTGCAGTTCCAGGTTGTTCGGGTTTGCGTTCCAGTCGATAGCCCTTGGCTTGACTCCAATCAATGGTTGATACCGGGCCCAATTTGCCCAAGTTAGGAGCCTCGATGATAGCCTGTTACCATAGTGGATACTTTTTGGATTAGGACAGTCTGGGCTGATAGATTTCAATCCATGCATGAACGATTTAATGCTTTCCTTGTTGAGGTCTGTAATTTCACGAATATTGGACATCCCTCCCCTCATAATTTCTTCAGCTGATTCATAGTTGATACCAAAATCCATTAGGCTGCTCCTAAAAGCTAGCTGTTCTGGGTTCAGGAATCTACCATTGTTGAATCCCCTGATTTTTATCCTGGGTTGGGACGACCTTCTTCCCAGTCGCTCAGCTCTTGCGTTCTCTGCATTTTGGTCAAAATCATTTCGACCGTCCTCATCATTTTCACTATTCGCGTCACCTGGATTCTCACCCCTTTTTTCTGCATCTCTCATTGCCCTGACTCTCTTCTTTACTTCTTGGTCGATGATTCTCTTCATGGTTGAGTTTGTTTCTGGGTCAGTCATTGCCCTTTCCATTACTCTCATGATCCTTGCATCGAACTCCTCTTCACTATCTGGATACTTGTCGGAATCCTCATCCTCATCTCCATCAGGACCATTCAGATCTTGATCCACCTCCATTTTTGTTTCTTCTATATCACTATTTTCGTGTGCTCTGGTTCGTACCATGGTGGAGTGCGATATTTCAAGCGGAGTTTCGAATTATTTGATGGAGTATGGGTGGTCGATTCGTGGGGAAGGTTCGAAATATTCGTTTTGTTTTTTCAGTGTGAGTCGGAGGTGGTATGTGGAGAGAGAAGGTAATCGGGGTTGGATGTGAGATGGTCGAGTGCTGAGTGTGATTTGTTTATCTGTTTTGTATTTATCCGGATCGAATTTCCGTTCCGGTTTGGTTATACTTTCTGACTATTCGGATCGAGTTTTCGTTCCGGTTAGTTTTGTGTGAGCTTTTGCTTTTGTTGCAAATCAAGATTGTGAGCTTTCCTATCCTTTCTTGGGATTTTGCTCATTCTGTATTTCTGTGGTGAAATTGTTTCCTGAGAATTTAGTGTTCTCTTTTTGTTCCCGATCTTTCCGCTCTTCGAGGATTGGTGTTCTCATATCTTTGGATTTTCGTTTTCTGTTTTCGTGCGGGCAGGTGCTCTTCGCAATCTGTTCCTTCTTGCAAGCAGATGTTCTTCGCAATCCGTTTCACCACAGAATACTTCTGGCTCAATCTTCTGGCTCACGTCATTTTTTGTTTTCAGTGAAAGATCAGTGTTCTCGAATATTGATTCCTTTCAACTGATGCCAACCTGGGCGGCTCTTTCGACTGAGCCGTCCAGCATCTTTTCCCTTGCTTGTTTTGCTGGATCTCGAAACCCGGTGGAGCCACCACCTTGGTTCGATTCTTTGGTCTCTTCTTTCAGGGAGACCGCCCTGGTGTTGGTCTATTCCAGGGCTCCACAGGCAACTGCCTCTTTTACATCCTTGAGGGTTGATGCCGGTAGCTGATCAGGCTATTCCGGATTAGTCTTCGAGCTCAAACTGCGTTTCTCGGTGGGAAACGCCAATCGGTCCTCAGCATTGTAGGATGCTGGCCACAGCCCGTAGACGCTGTGGGTCTGATAAACTAAAGAAAGTGTGTCGTAACAAACAGCAAACGCAATCAGTCTTATGACCGATTGATTTAGTGAGTAGAACAATCGATGTCACATTTAATTCGTCCTTGTCGTTGCCGATCGACAGGTTAATTACTCGTCGTATCGTCGTGTCGATTACGGCATATTACCGTGTAATTCTCAGCAGTAAATTTAAGACACAAAACACACGCAAACCATCTTCGATCGGTCTTTCGTGTTACCGTATAATTCACCGTGATATTCTCATTGGAATATCACAGTATTTGTACCTTTTTGCGTAGAATTAGTACTAGGTTGTACATAGATTTTAGGGCATGATAGTGTTTTAGAGTTGTTAATTCTTCGAAGAGTGAGCTGATGGGGAAATTCGGTAAAGAGACAAACCACATGGAAACGCCGACGATTATTCACTCAAGTTAAATAACCTTACGAATAAGGTTATTTGCCCTTATGACTTTTCGTACAGTACGCGTTACACGGTGAATTCTTTTCACATATAGATCGGATAGTTCTCTGCTGAACTCCGTCTGGATGGATTGGTGTTTGATGAAATTGGACTTTGATTTAAATAACAATCCCAAGCTCATACCGTGCCATCTGGTATGCTTCTTAACTGTACAGAGTTTGAAGCAGCCATACAGTAGTATTGGTGGCTATCCAATTGATACAAACGGAATGTATGCTGTGGCTCGTCGGTTTCAAGATGTGCCTAAGAAAACAGCTTCTGAATTTGTCCAACGTGGTCGCCTGATGAATTCACTGTACCTATTTCATGTCGACACTATCCATTCCGAGCTGGCAGTTGTTCCAGAGCAAGGCCTTGATGGGTCCATAACCAATTGCGATTGGCTAGTGATATCGAATCGGATCTCCTGGCTACATTTTTTTGAAAGCAAAAATGCTGCTACACCACCGTCTTACGAATCTTTGTACAATGCATGCACACTACAGGACGACATCCAGTTGGAACCGTTTGAGATGGCATTGAATGATAACGAATCCAGTGATTCTCTATCTAGTTCAGAGAGCGAAAGCTCGGACAGCAGTTCCGATTGAGTAGCAAGGGTGAATGTACCGGCTAACTTTAAACTATTGTTTAATTTTACTATAGAGGGTTAGCTCTAAGCACAGTTTTGCGAGATACATAGGCGCTCATAATATAACAGCCTTCGTATTTTGGATTCGAACAGCTATGTAATACTAATGGATTGAACAATAGAGTATCTCCTGACCTCAATGGAACTTTCACTCCATACGTGGGGAAGACAAAATAATAAATCACCTCGTCAGCAGACACTTCCGCCGGAGCAATTACTGTCAAACGAGTGTAGTACATGTCATCGTCCACATGGCATCGACCGATCGAAAATGCTAAGGCCTGCTGCCCAATTGCATTTAGCTTTGTACGAGACAGAATCTGAGACAACACATCCATTTCCTCTGCAACAAATGGTTCGACGTCAATTAAACTATGATGCATATGCTTCACAATTTCAACTGTTGTCTCTTCTAGCTCTAGTTTGATGCTGGGATCGACATGACTTTTGAAAACATACTCACCAATATTTGAATCCAATCTTTCTGGTCGAATTCCAATGATAGCATAATCATCATTGATACTGCCGCGCTTAACCCCTCTTCCAACGGTTGGTTTTGCTCCAACAATGGCAGGAGCAAACTGTCTCAACAATTTGATATTATTCTTCGAAGCGAGGTGTCGTTCCGCAAAATGGCGTGAAACTTTGGCAAAAATTCGCAATGATGGTTCGTAAGGATCAAACGCAAGAATATGCTCATCCTTCGTACTATCCAATGTATTGTAGTTTTCGATTGACAAAGCCTGTTCCAGTTGATACTTCTTCTTTCCGCCTGTCTTGCCACCCCAATCTGTCTCCATGTATTTACCTGCCACGGCAGCGGTACTGGATTTATTTTTCAGCGCTATTGTACGGACGCCATCTTTGCAAGTTGAACCCCTATTCCTTTCCTTTTTCATCGGTTTTATCAGAGACAAGTTCGTATAAGTTTCGTGGCTCTTTGACACCGGTGCAGCAATCCTCAGAAAGTTGGAAGACATTCTCTGTTTATGTCTTCTCTCATGTTTCCTATTTGCTTTTTGCCTCCTTCCTCGTGCTGACAATTGCTTTCCATTCGTTGTGGTTGGTTTCATTGTTGCCGAGACGAATTGCCGTTGGAGGATGACGAGGACGAATCGATTTGCAGATGGAGTGCCGCTTGCCGGTGGAGGTGGAGGAGGAGCGACGTTGTTTGATCACCGGTGTAGGAGGAGGAGGAGCGACGTTGGTGGAGCGACGGTGGAGGAGCGATTCGATGCCGGATCACCGGTGGAGGAGTAGGAGCTACTCGATGCTGACGATTCGTTGCCGAGGGCCGGTAGAGGAGATGGAGGAGGAGCGACGTTGGAGCGACGGTGTAGGAGAAGGAGGAGCGACGTTGTTGGAGCAGATCGATTGCTGTTGGATCGATTGGTGTTGGATTGATTGGTGATGGATCGATCCGTTTTGCAGATCGATTCGTGTTGCAGATAGATTCGTGTTGCAGATCGATTGTCGCTTGCCGTTGGAGGAGGAGGAGGAGGAGGAGCGTTTCGCTGATTCGTTGCCGCTTGCCGGTGGAGTAGGAGCGTTTCGCTGATTCGTTGCTGCTTGCCGTTGGAGGAGGAGGAGGAGCGTTTCGCTGATTCGTTGCCGCTTGCCGGTGGAGGAGGAGCGTTGCCGAGCGCCGGTGGAGGAGGAGCGTTTCCGTGATTCGTTGCCGCTTGCCGGTGGAGGAGAAGCGTTGCCGCTTGCCGGTGGAGGAGGAGCGTTTCCGTGATTCGCTGCCGAGCGCCGGTGGGGGAGGAGCGTTTCCGTGATTCGCTGGTGCCGAGCGCCGGTGGAGGAGCGTTTCCGTGATTCGTTGGAGGAGCGTTTCGGTGATTCGCTGGTGCCGAGCGCCGGTGGAGTAGCGTTTCCGTGATTCGTTGGAGGAGCGTTTCTGTGATTCGCTGGTGCCGAGCGCCGGTGGAGAAGGAGCGTTTCTGTGATTCGTTATTGGAGCAGCGTTTTGCTGATTCGTTTTCGCTTGGAGCGATTCCCGGTGGAGTAGGAGGAGGAGCGTTTCGCTGATTCGTTATCGGAGGAGCGTTGCGCTGATTCGTTATCGGAGGAGCGTTTCGCTGATTTGTTTTCGCTTTGAGCGATTCCCGGTGGAGGAGTAGGAGCGTTTCCCTTATTTGTTGTCGGAGGAGCGTTTCGCTGATTCGCGGAGGAGCGTTTCGCTGATTCGTTTTCGCTTGGAGCGATTCCCGGTGGAGTAGGAGGAGGAGCGTTTCGCTGATTCCCGGTGGAGGAGGAGGAGCGATTTGATACCAACAATTCGTTGCCGCGCGCCGGTGGAGGAGGAGCAAGTTTGGTGGATCCCCGGTGGAGAAAAAGGAGCGATTGCCGGTGGAGGAGGAGGAGAGATTCCCGGTGGAGGAGGAGGAGCGATTCCCGGTGGAGGAGGAGGAGCGATTTGATACCAACAATTGAACAAAATGGGTGAGTATCTATTGATGTACTACATAGAGTAAATAATAACAACAGAATAATATGATAATGTACATGCCGACCGATTCGTAATTATCACCAACCAGGAAAATTCCCCGCACCTACAGTAGAAGATTCGTTGGTCGCACCTACAGGGGAAGATTCGTTGCTTCTGATTCGATTGTTGCTTCGATGTTTTCGATTAGTTGCTTCCGATTAGAACAGCTTCCGATTCAATCCGTTGCTCCCAATCCGTTGATTCCGATCCTTTGATTCCGATTCGTTGGTTCCAATCCGGTCCTATGAAAATAAGAAGAAAAGCCAAAGTTAGAAAATACATCATCTGTAATTTGGTTGCAATTTCATTCCTTGTTACCGATTGTATGTTTACCGTTTATTCGTACCGTCGTTCCGATCCAATTCGTTATTCGTTGTTGTTGTTCTTGCTGCTGCCGTAGAATACTTCTTACTCCATGTCACGAAAAACAGTACCTTGTTCCTGTTGATATAATTGCAAGGGACAAAGCCAGTTCATTGATTTCAAGACGTATATGTAAGGCTGCAGTCCAAACAATATCTATCCAGCAAATCCCCTTCTCGTCAAATGCTAACTACTTCTTTTCCAGTACAAGGCTGTTATTTCGGACTAAAATAAATGAGAACGGATCGTTGTGCTCAAAGAGGGTCGGATCCCACGTTCTCGGACGGAGTGTTGATTGCAAGAACCAACACTCTACTCAAATAAGTCGGATGTAAGAAGGCAGATTATGACGTGTATTTATTTCTTGTTGCGAGGTAGATTGTTTTTTTTTGTTGCGAGGTAGAAAAAGTGATTTTTTTTGTCGCGAGGTAGAAAATAACATTACTGTGTGTCTGTGTGAGAGAGATTTTTTTTTTTCGCGTACGATTTTCTTTTTCCTTGTAGATCATGTAGAATTCTACATGATTTGGTACAAGTGTAGTACTGTGCTGTATGTGATCCGTTTGAATTTTTTGAACGTTACGTACGAACGTTATCCGTTTGAATTTTTTGAACGTTACGTTCGAACGTTCGAACGTTCGAATTCCACTAGCTGTACGTGATCCGTTTGAATTTTTTGAACGTTACGAACGTTATCCGTTTGAATTTTTTGAACGTTACGTTCGAACAATCGAACGTTCAAATTCCAAATGTGATCCGTTTGAATTTTTTGAACGAACGTTGGAATTTTCTTCTTAGTACTGAATCTACATGCTAGTACTGAATGTACGTGTTTTCCTACACATTTTTCCCACTACAATGCTGGTACATGGTACAGGGGGGTAAACAACTTGCGAGAAGTCCATATATACCGTACAAACAAATAATTACTGAATTTGCGAACAGGATGTAACCCTAACCATATTGGGAACAACTTTGCCACACAGAATGCCAAAAATGATGTGGTTTGACTCTCCAAAGGGCAAGCATGAGGGTATTTTTGGTGCAATTGCAGGGCACAAACTAACTTATTGGATAGTAATGACTCAAAAAGTATCTGGTCCAAGCAATGAATACATTCATCATGACTCATCAAATGCATATTGGGAATAACTTTGTCACACAAAATGCCCAAAATGTTGTGGTTTGAATATACAAATGGCAAACATGTGGGTATTTTTGGTGCAATTCCAGGGCACAAACTAACTTCTTATTGGGTAATGACTCAAAAAGTATCGGGTCCAAGCCATGAATACATTCATCATGACTCATCCAATGCATATTCGAAACAACTTTGTCACATAGAATGCCCAAAATGTTGTGGTTTGACTCTCCAAATGGCAAACACGGGGGTATTTTGTGTGCAATTCCAGGGCACAAACTAACTTATTCGGTAATGACTCCAAAAGTATCCGGTCCAAGCCATGAATACATTCATCATGACTCATCAAATGCATATTGAGAACAACTTTGTCACACAGAATGCTGTAAATGTTGTGGTTTGACTCTCCAAATGGCAATCATGGGGGTATTTTTGGTGCAATTCCAGGGCACAAACTAACTTATTGGGTAATGACTCAAAAAGTATCGGGTCCAAGCCATGAATACATTCATCATGACTCATCCAATGCATATTGGAAACAACTTTGTTACATAGAATGCCCAAAATGTTGTGGTTTGACTCTACAAATGGCAAACACGGGGGTATTTTTGGTGCAATTCCAGGGCACAAACTAACTTATTCGGTAATGACTCAAAAAGTATCTGGTCCAAGCCATGAATATATTCATCATGACTCTTCCAATGCATATTGGAAACAACTTTGTCACATAGAATGCCCATAATCTTAAGGTTTGAGTCTCCAAATGGCAAACATGTGGGTATTTTTGGTGCAATTCCAGGGCACAAACTAACTTCTTATTGGGTAATGACTCAAAAAGTATCGGGTCCAAGCCATGAATACATTCATCATGACTCATCCAATGCATATTCGAAACAACTTTGTCACATAGAATGCCCAAAATGTTGTGGTTTGACTCTCCAAATGGCAAACACGGGGGTATTTTGTGTGCAATTCCAGGGCACAAACTAACTTATTGGGTAATGACTCAAAAAGTATCTGGTCATAGCCATGAATACATTCATCATGACTCATCAAATGCATATTGAGAACAACTTTGTCACACAGAATGCTGTAAATGTTGTGGTTTGACTCTCCAAATGGCAAACATGGGTGTATTTTTGGTGCAATTCCAGGTCACAAACTAACTTATTGGGTAATGACTCAAAAAGTATTGGGTCCAAGCCATGAATACATTCATCATGACTCATCCAATGCATATTGGAAACAACTTTGTTACATAGAATGCCCAAAATGTTGTGGTTTGACTCTACAAATGGCAAACACGGGGGTATTTTTGGTGCAATTCCAGGGCACAAACTAACTTATTCGGTAATGACTCAAAAAGATCTGGTCCAAGCCATGAATATATTCATCATGACTCTTCCAATGCATATTGGAAACAACTTTGTCACATAGAATGACCAAAATCTTAAGGTGTGAGTCTCCAAATGGCAAACATGTGGGTATTTTTGGTGCAATTCCAGGGCACAAACTAACTTCTTATTGGGTAATGACTCAAAAAGTATCGGGTCCAAGCCATGAATACATTCATCATGACTCATCCAATGCATATTCGAAACAACTTTGTCACATAGAATGCCCAAAATGTTGTGGTTTGACTCTCCAAATGGCAAACACAGGGGTATTTTGTGTGCAATTGCAGGGCACAAACTAACTGATTGGGTAATGACTCAAAAAGTATCCGGTCCAAGCAATGAATACATTCCTCATGAGTCATCAAATACATATTGGGAACAACTTTGTCACACAGAATGCTGTAAATGTTGTGGTTTGACTCTCCAAATGGCAAACATGGGTGTATTTTTGGTGCAATTCCAGGTCACAAACTAACTTATTCGGTAATGACTCAAAAAGTATCTGGTCCAAGCCATGAATACATTCATCATGACTCATCCAATGCATATTGGGAACAACTGTGGCACATAGAATGACCAAAATGTTGTGGTTTGACTCTACAAATGGCAAACATGGGGGTATTTTTGGTGCAATTCTAGGGCAAAAACTAACTGATTGGGTAATGACTCAAATAGTATCGGGTCCAAGCCATGAATGCATTCATCATGACTCATCCAATGCATATTGGAAACAACTATGACACATAGAATGCCCAAAATCTTAAGGTTTCACTCTCCAACTGACAAACATGAGGGTATTTTTGGTGCAATTCCAGGGCACAAACTAACTTATTGGGTAATGACTCAAAAAGTATCTGGTCCAAGCAATGAATACATTCCTCATGACTCATCAAATACATATTGGGAACAACTTTGTCACACAGAATGCTGTAAATGTTGTGGTTTGACTCTCGAAATGGCAAACATGAGGGTATTTTTGGTGCAATTCTAGGGCACAAACTAACTGATTGGGTAATGACTCCAAAAGTATCCGGTCAAAACTATGAATACATTTATCATGACTCATCAAATGCATATTGGGAACAACTTTGCCACTCAGAATGCCCAAAATGTTGTGGTTTGACTCTCAAAATGGCAAACATGATGAGGGTATTTTTGGTGCAATTCCAGGGCACAAACAGTCTCATTTGGTAATGACTACCAAAGTTTTTGTACCAGGCCATGAATGCATATCACATGACTTACGAAATGCATGTTGGGAACAACTTTTAAATGCATATTGGGAACAACTTTGACACACACAGTACAGACAATGATGTGGTTTGTAGATACAAATGGCACACAAGACAGTACGGTATGTTAGGTGCAGCAGTCTATGAGATTCTACATGTGACTAGAGGATTGAAATACATAACCTTAGTGTGATCAAATGTTTCCCTTCTGAAAAAATTATGGCGCGGGAGGGGTGGCTTGCACAGGTACGTGCTCTACTGCTACAAATATAACAGCGCGCCCAAAACCAGACAACACACAGAAGATGTTCGGGCAAACAACATAGTACAGAACCCACGGAAAAATTCTACACACAAAACATCGTACACATACTACACGAAACACCGTACACACACACACACACACACGACACACACAACACACACAACACAAAACACCGTACACAACCCGACAAATTATTAGTACACACACAAAACCACACAAAAAGAAACACATGATTCTTGATCGACACCGTATTCAGAAAATAAAATAAAAAAATATGAATGCTATCGGAAAGACACGACGAAGCAAAAAATCCGAGGGGAAGACCCTTCGAAACAACAAAACCATCCGGCCCGGTGATCATCAAAATACAGGGGACAACAACGGTAAGAAAAGAAGAGTTAAAACAAACACCGCAATTACTAACAAAGTGTGTAACAGTAATACCACAACTATGAACGCATCAAAGGGCAACAGTAAAAAAAATGGTTCCGACAACACAATTTCTACTACTACAAACACGGAAGAACAAAACACCATCAACCAGAGTAACGAACCAGCGCTGACCATTACCAACACAACCACCACTACAGTAACAAACCAACAGAAAGAAGGAACAAAAACCAATGTGGTAGAGAAAACATCTAACGGAGAATGCTACAATTTAGAGGATGTTGCCGAACATGTCATGAAAAATATCCAATATGACAAATTGGCAGAGGAAGTGGCAAAACGCTTACGGAAACAAGAGAGGGAACCACATATAGGGGTGGGAAAGGTAGTAATGGTACCTAAACAAACGGAGGCAACCATGCAGGGAGAGGGGAGTTACAATGCCGGCGACACAAGAGAACGAGCAGTAAGTACAATTACAGACGAATATGGACTTATAATAGACAACGATATGCTTAAGGCTTTGAGTGATATGAGTGAAAGAGTGGAGAAGCAGCTAAGGGATTACGTCAAAAAACATTGGTACCCCAACATGAAGTTCCCTATCAATGACAAGGTAACGGCGCTTGTAATAAATAAAGCTGTTGGAGAAAGTGCGGTTATGAAGCCACCAAATATTCCACTTGCGGCATTCTGTTCCTTTTACAGGAAACGAGTAGGGACAGTACTGACTGCATTGAGGCACAACTCACAAACATTAGCGAGAAAAAACTGGATAGGTAAATACAGGTGGGAGAATTGGTTGTTGAAATTCGGATTTTGAGAATCTATTTTTGGTCCGACAACACTAACATGCTGCCCGTTGATACTTATGATACTTCCGTACAGACGATTACAGAAAAGGTCGAGTCCCTATCACATTCCCTGGTACTGTTGCAGTTATTCAAGACACAGAATATGAAAACACAGGTATTTTAAACCCTCAATACAGAACATACAAAGACGCGGAAGATGAAGATTTTTATTATTTTGTTACAAGAATCATGTCGGCAATCAATCCGACAAATTCCAATTTCAAACAACGGAAGGAGAGGCACTTGCTGAGTGATATATTTACTATAGCAGATGAAGCATTTGCATTGGTACTAATCTACAATGAGCATCATGTATGGGTGAACCAGCAGCGGCGAAAGGGTGATGCCACGATTCCGCGACAAAAAAAAATTCTGCGATTCAGACAGTGGAAGCAGAAATGGATGGATGGAGGAAGGTCGCGAGTTGTTCAGTGACTTGTGCGACAAAATTGGCGAGATGCGAAAACACCCAGAAACAGGAAGGAAATTGGAAGAAATGATGAGGGACAGATTTAGGAACGAAAGTTCGACAAATTACACCAACAATAAGCAGGGCGATGCAAATATTACTAGTAGCAGCTCCACTAATTGTAGTGGACCAAAAAAGAAAAAGAAAAGAAACGTCTATATTGATCCGGCAATAACAGCATTGATGAATGAAAGTTTATCTATGGGTGAACTAATGTAGAAAATAACAGTACATACATAATACAAAACTACTACTAATCTTGAACTTAATTTTGAGAATATTAGAAATAATGGAGGATTCGTAATACGTCGCAATAGGAATAAATCAAGCATAATAGAATCTACATTTTAAAAAGGGAATATTGTAGTCAAGAAATATAATTCACAACTAGGGGAGCAGAATCGAATTGTTGTTTGGTAGATTAATATTTTGGAATTAATACTGACTCAAGATTTCTTTTTTATTCGTGAATAGAAGTAAGTGTTGTTCGTACAGAATAATAATTGGGTTCTGCTAGAGACTGAAATAAATTATTTTTATTTGAGAGTAGAGTAATGTGCATCACGCGCACAGAAATAGTGCTGAGTTTACATATACCCTTATACGATCGTCGCGAATTTCAGGGTATCCAGAAATATTGCCGTGTTAAAATCACGCACAAAATTTGTGCGCGAGAAGTAAATTCGAACCCCGCGAAACAGTTCTCGGACGTATATACCACGAACAAGCATACGCCCCATCGAACAGATTACTTAACAACATGAATGACCGATACCGCTAAATGACCGATACAGTAAGACCGACACGACGCTAATACAGCAACAGCAACAGCAACGACAGTATCGGTACGAGAATGGTAACAAGTAACCGGGGAAGATCTCTACCATGTAAAAATACAGCAGAGAGCCCCGATACAGTGAAAATACGTAGTAAAAATAAGAGCCTCCCTCAGAGCTCACTTCTCTTTAAATTTCAATTATCCTATACCTTTCGGTCGATTTTTAGAGTAACAACAGGTAGCTTGCTTGTAGTTCTGGTAGCTCGTTACTACCAGTAGCTCATACAGCTTGCTTGTTTGTGCTAGCTCGAATTTGCAATAGAACTCGTGCAAATGAGTAACTTGATTGGTAGTATAGATTGATTGATACAGTCGGTATGAACATAGGTAGCTTGCTTGTAGTTCTTGTAGCTCGTTATTACCAGTAGCTCGTACAGCTTGCTTGTTTGTGCTAGCTCGAATTTGCAATAGAACTCGTGCAAATGAGTAACTTGATTGGTAGTATAGATTGATTGATACGATTGGTATGAACATAGGTAGCTTGCTTGTAGTTCTGGTAGCTCGTTATTACCAGTAGCTCGTACAGCTTGCTTCTTTATTGTTAATTTCCTTTTGAAACTGGCTGTTGAGCTGATTCGTCCAAAGGCAAAGAAGAGCAACGCGATCTGTAGCTGCAGGCCGGTTGAGGTGCCGGTCTGTTGTAATCCAATATTTCTCTGATATCCACTACGATTGAAGGCTCGGCGTTCAACCAGATCTATTTTGACTACCGGTGGGCTCAGTCAGTTAGATCTTAGGCTTGTAGTTCTACAGTGGGACGCAAGAACGTCCGATGCAAGGTTTAAGGTTGAATAATCAAATAATCTAAAAGTATAAGCGCATCTGCTTGCTAGAGAGCAAGCGACCGCTTTAAAGATCACGCTGCCGCTAATACAGCATGATATTGTTACGAATATCTTATACGGTAAAATACCGTGTATCGATACGAGTATTTTGTACAGCAGGAAACAAGTTCGTGAGCAAGCGTCCAAACCTCTGCTGTCTTTTCTTGAAAACAGAACACTTAACAGAAGATAGTAGCAGATGCTAGTATCTGGCATGTGTTCTTTCTTCGATCTCTAAGTATCGAATATTTCGATCGTACGAGTGACAATCACTTGGCTCGCAAGATTGAGCCATTTGGTCAATAATGAGATGCTTGGCTCACAAGATCGAGCCATTTGGTCAAAAATGAGACACTTAGCTCACCAAATTGAGCCATTTGGTCCATAATGTTAAACATCATGATTCACGCGCAACCAATTTGTACGCGTGGAAGCAAGGAATGAGATACCATTGTACCATTGTCACATACTGATATGCCGAGGATGAAAGGAATTTAATACTCCCCATGTGTCCATGTGAAAGCATTGACTAAGATCCGATGCAATCGTCCTGTAACAAATCACCTGTGTTCCCACAGTAGTGAAAGATAGGCTTGAGCAATGGATACACCACTGAATATCCCCAATGCTTTGTGAGGATATCAGCACAATTATCCTTGCCTGCAAGGTGCTGCATGAGGACAAAACCCCTTGCGATCATGCTCCTAACATAGTGATATGAAAGAATGTGATGCCTCTTGTGGAGCCTTGCATATGGGAATGTGGAGGTTTGGATCATCTTTTCATTATCTCTCCATGTGTAGGACGTGTCGTGCACTCTAGTACCAAGATACCTGAATGACTGGCGAATGTCAACGATTTGCTCAATGCAGGTTCTAGCAGATACAAACTCAGCACCAAAGGTGGCTGTTTCGGATGTTGCTTGCTTCGTGGAGAACCACATGATGGGGGTCTTGTTGGCAAAATGCAGAATACCAGTTACAGCTTTGCCACTTAGAATGTCATGCATTAAGTTAGCATCGTAAAAATGAGACAGTACAACTACCTTGCCGAGGGGGGTAGGGGCATCACTTGGTAGATCTTCAGAATGCTCCCCATATACAGTATTGGACCAGTCGGTACTGTCACCTTCAGTGAGTACAAAATCTGGTGCGCCCACTTGGAATCGGATTTTGAAGTGGCGAAACTTGGAGATGTAACCATAGATGCGTTTGGCTCTATTGAGATGACCTTCTCTAGGTTGCACTCAGAAGCTTGATAAGGTCATAACAGCAGTCTGCACGTCAAAACGCCCAATGGCAATGACCCATTGAAGTGAGCCGATCATGCTTTGGTACTTTTGGATATCGGTATCACTTAGGAATGATGATGAGTCTAGCTCTGGGTGATCATTCTCAGCAAGGGGTGAATGGAACCTGGTGGTAGGCTTACAGCCAAACATTTGTACATATGAGGCCTCCATTTTCTCGATGAACTTGATGGGGTTCATGCAGAGCACACCATGTTCATCTCGTTCGAAGCCACAACCCAGATGGAAGTTCATTGGGCCAGAACCCTTTAATTTGAAATTATAAGGTTCGAACTGTAGGATTACCAGAAAGGCTTCAGGATTGGCCATACATAAGCAAAGGTCGTCAACATATGTGCATATGAGTTCATATACGGGCTCCCCATGTTTGTTGCTGCCAGGCTTGATAAAGATTTCGGGCTCTGCCTTGGATCTTTCAAAACCTAGTTCAACGAGGCAGGCAGCAAGTAGATCACCAAAACACTTGCCAGATGATCGAAGTCCATATAGGGCCTTGTAAATCAGTAGGAGGTGGCCTTCTAGTGGTCCAAATTCAGCGCCAGCCTTGATGCATACTTTCTCACAGGTAACAGCTTCAAGGTATGCATTCCCAATGTCGGTTCCCCATGCTTCTAAGCTATTCAGTTCAGCAAGGAATAGGCACATGCGCAGGCCCCGAAGGGAAACAACTCCTGCATATACACTGTGGACAGGAGCTTCAGTGAGATTGCCATTTGCAACTAGCCGGGCTTTGTGTCGACCATCATGCTTGACTGCATAAATCATGTGGACCTTGATTTGTTGGAAACCAACGGGTATATTGCTAGCCTTGTAGATACCTTTGTCAATAAAGGTGTCATATTCTTGAAGCTGCGACATCTCTAGAGCTATGGCATCCTGCCATTTGGTGTTGCCATTTGCTGTATCGAACTGGATGGCTTCTTCATGATTGCGAGGTACTTTGAATCCATACTGGTACTGTGGAGCAGTTCGAAAGGAGTGAAGTTTGGCTTGGTGGATTAGCCTGTCTAGCTTCTTGGTTCTTCGGGCAAGGGAAACAATGCGTTTGAGATGTTTCCAACCAGGTTGATCAAGCATGTTGTTGTCCTTTGCATATTTGGCTACAGTAACAGGGTCGTCTGCAGCTACATTGGAGAGAGGTTCATAGGTAGGCTCCATGTTTTCCCACTCAATCCATAGGTTGTATTTGGAACCTTTGTATTGAGGATGCTTGCTGTCAAGTGGACCTTGATGGCCAAGTATGCGGCGAAATGACCAAAGTTTGCCATCTTCTTGAGTGACATCTCTGTGGATATAATTCATGACATCATTGTAGGCGATGATATCTTCAAGTTCATCATCTGTATGCTTGCACTTGAACTTGATGAAGTCCTTGTTTTGCTCAATACTGTTTTCAACGTCTACAACTGTCATTCGTTTCTGTGTGCCGTCAGGAAGGGCCATTAGAAAAGATCGACCTTGCAAGTCAGCAACAGGGATAGCAGGGATGGTGATGGGTTTGCCATCATCGTCAAATTGGGCGTTGCGTTCTTCATCAGTAACAACTACCTCAGATGGGCCTACAGACGGGATAGCCGGATTGGTGGTTGGAGGTATGGCGTCACTAACATCAAAATATGCTAGCTCGGGGGGACCAAAATCATCTTCAGTGACAGGGACACCGGCAGGGGTTTTGCTGAAGATGTGGAGTGTTGGAGGACCATCAAGAATCTCCCCATAGTTGTTAGGGAGAGGAGAAGGTACATAGCTTCGTGTATTAGGAACTTTGGAATAGAGAAAGGTAGGCAAAGATGTCTGTGGAAGAGGGATAGGCGATGGTGATGTGGGAGCTGGATCTGCCGTGGGAGGAGAGTGATGTGAGGGACTGTCACCAAAGGATTGAGGGGTAGAGGAAGCATCTTTAGCGTTGCGCCATGCAATGAAGCCATCATCAGTGAATAAGCCAGCACGCTTGTTGCGGTGCTCAGGACTTAAAGCAGTGCGTACACCAGATCGATCAAGGAGCTTATTGGTGATTGGGTCCCAGATTGTAAAACAGAGACTATTGCCAACATGCTCAGCGATGCCAACAAAATGACCAAGGCATTCAGTGGGTTGGGAGCCAAACTGGGTGTCAGGGGTTTTGTAATAGACAGGCTCAAACCAAAAGAAACTGAGGTAGGGTCTGATATCACCGAGGATACCAGTTGCAATGAAGAATGGTTGTTTGTCAGAAAGAGTGGGATCAGACAGGTGATTAAGTAGGCGGCCAACGTAGGTCATACACAAGAGCCAGAGATGAGGTGGGGTTCCTGTACGGTCCATTATCCTGTTAACAATGCGTTTGAAGGTCTGGTATCGGCGCTCGAAGAGGTTTTGGTGCTGATGGTATGGTTCACTTTGCCATAGACCAATCCACATCATCTTGAGGTAGTCAAGAACAGACTTGCTGGACTGGTAGGATCCATGGTCACAAAGCAGTCTGAGTGGTCTGCCCCATTGACGAACAAAATTTTGTAGACAAGGGAGGAAATCAGCAGTAGTCCTCATTTCTTCAACATGAATGATATGAGATTTCCGGCCAAAGAAAACTTGGGCAATTTTGGAGCCACCATTGATGGCAGGGGTATCGGAATAGATGACATCAGAGAGAACATCATCATTGAAAGGTCGGACATTCATGGCTGGCTGTGGTGATTGAAACCTCTTGAAGATGTTACCATCCGGACTAATAGATAAGGAGCCATACTGTGTGGAATTGTCGAAGGTAGCTTTGATACGATCAAGGGAGATCCATCCAAAGAAGGGCTTCAATGACAGGTAATCCATATCAGTGGGTGATTGGACATGTGATGCAGCAGTGATCCAGTGAGAAGGGGATCGTAGAGAACACCGGCTGAGGACTTCCTGGTGAATATAGTCAGTAGGACTGAGCCAAAAAAAGGTGTCAGAAGCATCCAACGGCTGAAGGACTGGGGTGGTACTGTCGGACATGAATGATGCGATTGTAGAGGAGGTGCCAAGGTTGACATCTCGGAGTGCACCAAATTCATCATAATCTCGATATGGGAGCATAGATGGAAGAGGTGGATATTTCTGAATGAAGGTGTCATCTTGAGGGGTATAGGTGCCATCAAGTACAGATGGGTTCCAATGTTGGTCACTTGTCATGACCACATGTGGAAGCCGCGCGTATTCTTCACTGGTATACTTGCGCATTGCCAGGTATGGTAACCCATGTCAAATACTAAGTGGAAACACGTGTCCATCTGTGGTGGTGATGACCTGCATTCCGCCCGCCTTGATGGAGGTGTCATCAACAATCGAAAAATAAGCTTCCATCTGTGGGGAAGATAAGATGGATGGATGTTGTCCTGTGTAGGCACATTCATGAAAGATGATGATGACCGGGCCTCGGTTGGACACAGAGTAGGCGCCGCATGTTGCAATGGGGATGTTCTGGATCTGATGATTGTTGATTCCAGTAACATTGACAAATCGAGGAGGAATGTCCTTAGAGATGAGACACGCATCATGTCCCATGATACAACCATTCGCACCTCTGTCAACCATAGCATAACCAGGCGTGGAGACATTGTTTTTGCTACAGTGATATACATCAGGTGGGGTTGCTGGCAAAGCAGGAGACTCACAGTCTGGTGGAGACCAATGATGAAAATTTGCAGATAGAGATGACTGACCAACAGGAACATAGATATTGCCTTCTTTCTTGTAAAGTACATCAGGGTTATCAGCAAGGAACCGAGCTGGGTGTGCAGGGGAAACAGACGACTTTAGTGGTCGGTTATCAGCTTGGGAAGATGCCTTGAAAACTCCGAGGGATTCATGGAATGCAGTCCTGGCTGAGGCTTCCTCTGTAGATGTAAGTTCTTGCTCGGCAGTATGGTGTTCATAAGCTCGTCGAGTGATGGGTTTGCTGGAATTGGGGTCTAGAGCAGGTGCTGTATCTAGGAGTTCTGTGCGTAGGCTTGCGACCAGTTTCTTCTTGTCGTCTGTGGTGAAACCAAGCCAATGTTTCGTACCATGCTTGGAGAGGACAGACCAAACTGGAGATGGTAACCTGGTGCTTCGGTCTAGTGTCCGTCCAGCTTTGTACACAGCATAATCTTGATAATCACCATAAAATTCAATAGGGGGCAAACAGGGGGATGTATCGTCTGTGATGCCGGAATATGTGGAATGTGTCATAGATGAAAGGTCATGTGTATGTGCCTTGACAGAGGCTCGACTGCTTGGCTGTGTGAGTGATGCCTGGGAGTCCAACCGGGTTGCCTCTAGAAGAAGGGTGTTCTTAAGATCACTGATAGCAATAGCTTCATGTTGTCAGAATCGGATCATATCATGTGATTCAGGCGGATCGCTAACCTTACAGAATTGCTCACTGAGTTGAAAGCTGCTGCTGAATGCTTTGCATAGATGAGTTTTGACAGTATCATAGTCAAGTGGGCGCTGCGGGTCCCAAAGTTTGTTGAGATGCTCTAACTGTGCAAACCATTGGGTGATAAATTTCACTTTGGATTCCTTCCATGACCTCAAATCGATATCCAGTAGCTGCTGCATGACAAGAGAGGTGTCATATACCTTGGACTTCGATTTGTCATGTAGAGATACAAAATCAAAGAAGGCTTGCCGTCCGTCCCTTGTGCCCGTATGGCTTAGCACGCATGAGGAGTAGAGGTCACTCTGGAACACATGAAGGACAAGGGTCCAGAAGAACGCGCATTGCTTGTCATGAAGTGCCTTGGTGTATCCTGTGAGGGAGGGGTCAGGCCACTTGGGATCAAGAAATGTAGCAATATCAATGTCTGCTGCTGTTTCCAGTTTGGCCTTAAATTTTACGAGCCAATGTTCGAACCTTGCGTCGTTCTGCAGAATAGGGAAAGTGGTTTCATCCCGAGATTTTCTGATCCAGGATTCGTATCTTAATTGATCCATTGGCTTTGCTGATCGATTAGTTGCGCCATCATCCGGTCTGCGGTCTTCCGTTACCACTCTATCGGCCGTGGAGTCGCGTCTAGCCCTAACCATTCCACTCCAGTATTCCTTGAAGGCCTCCTTGGTGTAATGGACTCGGTTTTCCCAGTCTAAGCCTTGTTCAGTGAGTAGTCGTCCAAAATCGACAAATCGCTGTAGTTTTATCTGAACATGTCGGGTAAGGGGTACTCTTGCTCCTCTATCTTGATATGTTAGGTCGTTGATCTCCTCTATGAATAGGAAATTTGACCATGTGGTATATTGGCCAGAAATGAGTGCGTCACAGAGGGTGCTGTTGGATTCTTTTGGGACGTCGAAGGAATCATGCAGGAAGGTGGCTAGTTCTTGGTCGAATGAAGGGAAGAGGTCCGAGATGGAGATGTTGTCCTCGTCGCCTTGTTGACCTGTATCATCCTGTTGACCGGTGGGCATGGTTGCAGGTGGTGTTAAAGGTGATCGGGTTGCCGCGCTACCAGGACGGAGGGAGAGGAAGCGTCCGGTGGTCTTGCTTCTTGTCCTTCCTCCTCGAGGATTGCTCATAGATCGTCGTCGTATCCTTGACAGGTAATCGGATCAGGGAAGCATCGATCGCCGCCGTAGCCGTTCGTTCGATGATCTTCTGTCGGACTGTCTTTTGTTGTCTTCTTCTGCAAGCTTCAACAAGCTTGCGACTGTTAATCTGTTAATTTTCTTTTGAAACTGGCTGTTGAGCTGATTCGTCCAAAGGCAAAGAAGAGCAACGCGATCTGTAGCTGCAGGCCGGTTGAGGTGCCGGTCTGTTGTAATCCAATATTTCTCTGATATCCACTACGATTGAAGGCTCGGCGTTCAACCAGATCTATTCTGACTACCGGTGGGCTCAGTCAGTTAGATCTTAGGCTTGTAGTTCTACAGTGGGACGCAAGAACGTCCGATGCAAGGTTTAAGGTTGAATAATCAAATAATCTAAAAGTATAAGCGCATCTGCTTGCTAGAGAGCAAGCGACCGCTTTAAAGATCACGCTGCCGCTAATACAGCATGATATTGTTACGAATATCTTATACGGTAAAATACCGTGTATCGATACGAGTATTTTGTACAGCAGGAAACAAGTTCGTGAGCAAGCGTCCAAACCTCTGCTGTCTTTTCTTGAAAACAGAACACTTAACAGAAGATAGTAGCAGATGCTAGTATCTGGCATGTGTTCTTTCTTCAATCTCTAAGTATCGAATATTTCGATCGTACGAGTGACAATCACTTGGCTCGCAAGATTGAGCCATTTGGTCAATAATGAGATGCTTGGCTCACAAGATCGAGCCATTTGGTCAAAAATGAGACACTTAGCTCACCAAATTGAGCCATTTGGTCCATAATGTTAAACATCATGATTCACGCGCAACCAATTTGTACGCGTGGAAGCAAGGAATGAGATACCATTGTACCATTGTCACATACTGATATGCCGAGCATGAAAGGAATTTAATATTTGTGCTAGCTCAAATTGTAACGTACTGCGGTCGTACCTACCAAGGTAACGTACCTTAGTACCTACTACGAGTACGTACTGCAATCTACCGTACAAGTCCAAGATACCATTCGAAGGATACGTGCGATCGAACTAATGAGACTTGGTACCACTCTAAGAATCATTAAGAAGCGAGCCATTATCTGTATACAATGGTATACCGATACCCGGCAGGCGCACGATTCATAGCACAACACTCTATATGAATATCCACGAGCGATCGAAGCCAGCAGGGCACGATCGAAGCCAGCATGGCCCGATCGCTCATTATTTTATCTGTTAAGTTTCCATCCATTTTCGTTAAGTATTAATCCATTCATAATTATCACTCCTACTCAAATTCTACCCCTAGTGTGTTACACGAATTTGCAATAGAACTCGCGCGAATGAATCATTTGATTGGTAGTATAGATTGATTGATACGATCGGTATGAACATAGGTAGCTTGCTTGTAGTTCTGATAACTCGTAATTACCAGTAGCTCGTACAGCCGCGTTCAATCAGAATGGATGTACCTTGCGCACGGACTGTTAAAACTAAAACAATGACGAAAGACTTTCCCTAGTACATACGTAACATATATACTATAACTACACACCATGACTTGAATAACCAATTCAAACATTGCACCATAACTTTACGAACACATACTTACAATACATACAATAACTACGTACTCAACAACTCCACAGGGCCCCTGCAAAGCACTAATCCTTAAGTTGTAAAAACGATATCACCTAAGGCTACAAACAAAAGAGGATAATTGGTTAGAAATAAGACATATCCAAAGACCTGACCAATAAGTAAACACTTGGAATCCGTAAGTACATTTGAAAGAATATACTTGATATCCCGTGAGGAAATTACTTATTGCAATCAAGAAAATCAATACCGATTCCGAACGGGCCTCATTTATGTACCTACTCAACGAACAAGCATAGGCCCATCGAACAGAACACTTAACCTCGTAAATGACCAATACCATCGAATGACCGATACAGTAAGACCGTTACACGACACTAATACAGTGACAGCGCCAATATGGTAACAAGTAACCAGGGAAGATCTCTATCATGTAAAAATACAGCAGAGAGCCCCAATACAGTACGAAATACACAGTAAAAATAAGAGCGTCTCTCTGAGCTCACATCTCTTTAAATTTTAACATCATATACCTTTTGGTCGACTTTTAGAGTAACAACAAATGGGCGCCTGCTCAAGCAGGGCAGCATCCACTAGCACTACTAGCTCTCCGGCATCACCTTCGATGTCATCCAGGTAGCCAAAGGCCTTGCCCTTGTTGGTGCTTGGGGCTGTTAAGGGGCCCGGGTACTTCCTGAGGCCGTGCACCAGTTGGAGTCGAGCCCTCCTAAAGGTGTTGGTCAGGAATATTCCTAGGGCGCCCACAGGTTCTGGTTCGAAGAGGTCCAAGAGCCGGCCTAGGAGTATGGGGATGGCTGTTTCCTCAGTAAAGTAGTCGTAGATGGTTTGGTAGGCCAAGTCCCGGGCAGGTCCCACTCCAAGGGGACTGGTGGTGGTCTGATAATACTCAGTGTAGGTCAGCATGTTGTGGCTGGTCAAAGCGGGTGCTGGGAAGGATTACAGAGCGGAAGCTTGGAGCGTCACTGGAAGGAGTACTAGGATCGACTGCAAGCTTGGATAGAAGAGGTGCGGATCAGTCGGAGTTGGAGGCGTCCATATCTTTTGAGCTGAAAGGGTATCCACTTGGAGGTGCGGATCTGTGGAGACCAAAATTGAGTCGACTGGACGCTTGGAGGAGATAGTCCGTATGGATACGTCTGGCCGCTAGAAGGTGAAGAGGCGTGGTCCCAATCACTGGAGGTGCAGACCGGTAACGAAAATCGATTTGCGGACGCTTGGAGGTGCGGACTATTGGATCGGTATCTCAAACAATGCCGGGCCTATTTAATTCTACTAGCGATCGGAGTCAACTGGAGGTGCAACCTAGGAGAGACGCTTGGCCGAATCAATCAACTGGAGGTGCCGCCGGTGATCAAATTGATGGTACTCAAGGCCGAACCGGCTGTAAGGTGACAGTAAGGAGCCGATGATGTGTGAGTATGGTTAAGAGAATGACTGCTGTACGGGTACACTAGGCCAGGCTAGGGGACCAGGACAGATAGACTGCTGTACGGGTACACTAGGCAAGGCTAGGGGACCAGGACAGGACAGATAGGCTTGTCGTACGGGTACAATAGGAGGACTATTGGACCAGGACGTGTTACCTATTTATTTACTCATTCTACTACTAATCATTTAGGAGCAAAAAGAGTGAGCTGTGGGCTTGGATTCTGCTGGGGGAATCCTCTACAGGCTTGTTCGCGCTTAGCCTGTATTTGCAGAGATTTTTGGTGCTTGCAGAATTCGATGCTTGCAGAATTCGATTCGTACGGTACGCACCAATGTTGCTGATTGCTGATACAGTGAGATCTTTCTCGATGTACGTGCGCTGTATACTCAAGGTTGTTCCCCGGTCTGGTCTATACTTCACTACCATTACTCTCATCCGGTTTGCTATTAATGTAGAGAGCCGAATGAAAGTAATGGTAGTGCCACGTGGCACTCCCTACAACCGGTAGAGAGCCAGACCGGGGGAAAACCTAGTAGAAATCTAGTAGATTTTCACTATCACAAAAACCAGCTTCTAAGCACACGCTTAGACCCTGATAGCCTCAACAAGCCGGCAAAGGATTCCTCCAGCAAAACGCAAGCCTACTACACGCCCTACCAGAAGAAATACGATCGATACGATCAATTCCTCCAGCAAAACGCAAGCCTACTACACGCCCTACCAGAAGGAATACGATCGATATGATCGATTCCCTGTATCACTAAAACCAGCTTCTAAGCACACGCTTAGACCCCGATAGCCTCAACAAGCGTGCCAAGGATTCCCCTAGCAAGCCCAACGATACCAAGGAAACACAATCGATTCCCTGTATCACCGGATAAGATGTATCACTGTGTCACTGTATCACGGCAGCTTGTACGAATGGATGGTTGCGCCCGAAAGACTCGTCTGCAATCAAAAATCACAGGCTAGCACTAGAACAAGCCGGTAAAGGATCCCTCAAGGAAATCCAAGCAAGCAGCTCACTCTTTTGCTCCTAAAACGATTAGTAGTAGAATAAACTGGCTTACACGTCCAGGTCCAATAGTCATCCCTATTGTACCCGTACAAGCCTACCGATTTGATAGTCATCCCTATTGAGACTAGTCATACTAGCGCATCGACGATCCAACGACGGAGTACTAGTGTCTCATCGAGACTAGCTGTACCACTAGCGCATCAGTCAGTCTCTTACTAACACACTCACACAGCCGCTCCCCATTGTCACCTTACAATAGGCCCGGCCTTGATACCAGCGACTCCGACGTCTCCCCGCAGCGAGTAGACCTCCAATCGTCCATCCGCGAATCGATTGGCGGCTCCGACCTGCACCTCCAAGCACCAAGAGATGTTGACCTACTCAAAGTACTTTCGCGCTACCCCAAGCCCGTTTGGGAGCTCGGCTGAGCGCAACAAGGCCTACGCCACCATCTTTAGCTACTTCACTCTGGCCTCCCCCCCCCCCCCCCCCCACCCAGGTCCTCTTGGAACATCTACTCAACCTCTTTGAAGCTGAGGCTGTGGGTGCGCTGGGGATCTTTGTAGCTGACTCCCAAGGCCTGCCCTGCCTCCGATTGGTGCATGGCCTTCGAAAGTACCCGGGGCCCTTGGCTCAACACAGCCCCAACAAAAACAAGGCCTTTGGGTACTTTGATGACATCGAAGGGGAAGCTGGGGAACTGGTTCTAGTAGATTCAGCCATGCTGTCCCCCACCATAGCCATCTGGGTGCTAACCCTGGATCATCATCTGGCAGAGTTGGAGGCGCACCCAGGAAGACTGTTCATCCCAGTGATACCAGAAGGGACCGGCCATTCCAAGTTGATATGGGCCCACAAGGCCTTCTTCATCCCCTTTGAGTTGGTGCATTTCCTCTTGGGCAAGGGGCTCTCTCCAAAACAAGCCATGGAGGTCCTCCATCCTCAGCTTTACAGGGTGGGGCTAATGGAGTCCTGCACCCCCCTGTTCAACACTCTCTGGTTGGCCGGGACTACAGCTACAGAACCCGGGGGCAACCCCAAGCTCCTTCAGCCAGGCCCCTCCTTTCGAAGTGAGACAGGCCTGACCAACTACATGAAGCTCAAGGTGATGTACCGGGACCTGCCAGAATTGGAGCGACCTTGGGATCCACCTGGAGACCCGGCACTCACAGCAGCAGTCACAGCCCTCACCGACCACCAACTAAAGCTAAGTGAGAATATGGACCACAAGCGATCACAGTCAGTGAGGACCACTTGGGGCCCCTTGTACACCCAGCGCTTGCTTCTGCTCTGTGGTAAACAGGAGGAAGCAAACCTCCCCCCCCATCTACCAGGCCTGGGCTCAAAAGAGCAAGCACGAGAGGACCCACATGATCTTCCAAAGCCAAGTGGCAGTCAGGGCATCTGAGTTGGGGATCCAAGCCCCCTTGATTACCACCGCCGCTCTCAAGAGGTTCCAGGATGGCAACTTTCATGGTACTGATCCCTTTGATGTGGCAGATGGAATACTCCCCATGGCTTTCACACCCCCAGGTGGGTCTGCCGCCACCCTGAAGCGAGAACAAGAAGCAGCCACTGTGGCAGCTTACGACACTATGATCTCCACCAAGGGCAATTCCCTCACCTTAGGACTCCTTGGAGCTTCAGAAGACAAAGGCCTACATCCCTGTCGACTGGACTGAAGCCACCACCCAGCTGGAGAGCTACCTGGCGGTCCTAGCCACCATCCTAGGACTCAACCATGATGTTGTCACCAGCTACCAACAAGGCCTCCGCAGGCTCAAGATCCAGCAGATGCCCCTCCGAAGAGCAATTGCAGATGAGGTGGGAGAATTCCTCACCCCTGCCATTGTAGTCTACTACTTCCAAATCCGAGTCAGGGGGTGGCTTGAGGAGCAGTGGGAAGCAGCCTCCATCCTTCCCTCCCCGGACTTTGGGGTGGACTTCCACACCTTCAGGATGAGCCAGAACCTCAACTGGCTCCCCAATGTCTCCAATGTGGCTGCCCTGAGACTACTGCGACGACCGGACCCTCCACCATCACTCACAACCGCGGCGGCTACCAAGGGAGGGGGCCACAACAACAACAAGAATGGCAACGTTCCACCCAGCAGCCCGGGAGTCCGCAACCCAACAGGAGGTACCACGACTCAACAAACACGACTCACCAATCCACACCGGGACTCCCGCCTCCAAGACGGCACTCATCCCATTGTCAAGAAACTGGAGTCAGCAAAAATGAGGGAAGCCATCCAAGCTATGAGAGACAAAGGGAAAGGCCCCCTCTCCAGACCAGATGGCCAAGAGAGATGCCACTTGTGGCACCTCAAGGGTGCCTGCTTCAGCAGCTGCAAGCATATATATGACCACGTGGCCATCACTCCCACCGAGCAAGACCAACTCTGGCAAGGTGCCAAGAGGCATATGCCTGACCGGTTGGCACGCGCCCTCACTTGGACGCGGAGCCCTCCCCACCCCACATTGGCCTTAGGGGGATCACACTAAGTAACAATCCATCATCTAATAGATCTAATCCTCACTTACGAATCACACCTGAATTAGGTAAGCACCAACGGCACGCGCGCGCATGTACCAACCTCGACTTGTATGTGCCTTCCCAAATTTCTACAAGTTCTACAGATTCCATCCTCCCTACAAGGAATCCTTCCTCGCCTCCAACAACCCTTCAGCTACTCGCGGCAGCAGGGCATCCCACCACCCCATGCTCAACAGCAGCGGGGCTCCCCCAAGCAGTGCCTCGGTCCACTCCCCTAGTCACTGGCTCCACCGTGCCTCGGTCCAATCCCCAAGTCACCCCCCTCCTTCCTAGGTCCAAACCCCTAGTCCTGGCGCCCAACGTGCCTTGGTCCGAGCCCCAAGTCACTGCACCACTCGCGCCAACACCCCCCCCCCCCCCCCCCCTATGCCCATGCCCCTAGTTACTACAAGCAACACGCCCCTAGTCACTACATCCACCTACCCCAGCGACAGGCTGGACTTGCACATCAACCACGCTATCCATGTCTACAACCACAGCGCTAGCTGGGGGGACTTCATCCGGACCATCCAAGGACAAGGTGATATCCACCTACATGTGGGTACTCTCCCCCATCCAGCCAGTGGCATCCTAGACCAATTTGGGAAGGACGGCACCCCAGCATCCATGTCTGGACCCCCTTGGGATCCAGCCAGGATTGCGACAGCCATCAGCAGAGGGCCGCACCAATCCTCCCACCTGGGCATTGACTTCCTTCGCGAGGAGTATGCCAACATGATGGACAAACAACAATGGACTGTCCTCCCAGCCAGCCTCATCCAAGACCTTCCAAACCTCCTGCTGAGTCCACTGGGGCTAGTCCCCCAGCGAGGCTGGCGCCCCCGAATGATCTCAGATTACACCTACTCTGAAGTTAACCAAGACACCATCCCTCTAGCCCCAGCAGAAGCCATGCAATCTGGCCACACCGTTCCCCGGCTCCTCACCAAGCTGCACCGCGCCAACAACAGGTTCGGTCCAGTGTACATGTCCAAGATAGACCTAGCTGATGGATTCTACCGGGTCCAGTTGAAACCAGAAGACACCATGAAGCTAGGAGTGCTGTTCCCTTCCAGAAAGGGCGAGCCACCCCTCATTGGAATCCCCCTCACCAACCCCATGGGGTGGAAATCCAGCCCACCAAACTTCTGTGCCTTTACAGAAACCATTGCAGATATGGCCAATGCCACCCTCTCCACAGGGCTGGCAGAGGCCAGACTCACACCCCATCGACTGGATCTCCCCTCTGAAGCCACGCCCGCCGCGCCTCCAGCTCCCCCAGATAAGGCTCCCGCACCAACAGCGCACACGCCTACTGCTACTGCCCCCCCTACGGTGCCTCATCTGCCCACTCCTCATAGTACCACTCCCAGCAAGAAGCCAGTTCGATACTGGGATGTCTATGTGGATGACTTCTGTGGCCTTGCTCAGGGCAACCAATGGACCCGGCGCGCCATCAAGAGGGTGCTCTTCCAGTCTCTGGACAAAGTCTTCCGGCCCCTGGATGCCTCTGACACCCCCTTCAGACAGGAACCAGCCTCCCTCAAGAAAATGCGCCAAGGGGATGCCAGGTGGACCACCAAGAAAGTTATCCTGGGCTGGCTCATTGATTCCATCAACAAAACCATCAGCCTTCCTCCCCATCGAGTGGCCCGGCTACAGCAGATTCTTCATTCAATTTCCCCCAACCAGCGCCATGTTCCTATCAAACAATGGCACCAAGTCCTTGGGGAACTCCGGTCGATGGCCCTTGCCATCCCTGGCACCATTGGCCTCTTCTCCATCCTCCAAGAAGCCTTCCGACACCAGGAACCGGGCAGGCAGCGCCTCCGGCTCACCAAGCGCGTCCATAGCTTCCTTCAAGACTTCCAATGGCTGGCCAATGATCTATCCAACAGGCCTACTTCCATTGCAAAACTGGTGCCAGATCCTTTCCCTGCCACCAAGGGCGCTTGTGATGCCTCTGGTCTGGGCATGGGGGGCATTCATTTTGTCCCCTTCCAACTGGCGCGGGGCAATCCATCATGTGGAGGCACGCATTCCCCAAGTGGGTAGCCTCCCAATTAGTCACCTTTGACAACCCCAATGGCACCATCAACAACAGTGACCTTGAGCTCGCTGGTTCCATTGCCCACAATGACATCCTTGCCCAAGCTGCCTGTGTCCAATCCAGAACCACTCACAACTGCTATGACAACACAGCAGCTGTCTATTGGCAAAGGAAAGGCGCCACCACCACCACTGGCCCTGCCGCTTACCTCCTGCGAATTCAGTCCATGCACCAGCGTCTCCACCAATATGTCCCCCTCAGGGATTACATCCCTGGACCTGTGAATCACCTAGCTGATTTGCTCTCTCGCTCTGACCTCTCTGACACTGCCCTTCTCAATCATTTCAATACCACCTACCCCCAGGACTTGCCCTGGATCTTATGTCCCCTGAAGCCTCCCATGCATTCTGCTCTGACCTTGGCTCTATCCAGGAGACCATGCGCGCTTCAGTCACTGAGCTCTATGCCCGCAGAAAGGATGCCCATTGGAATCAATGGGTTCAATTCTGTTTGTCTCAAGGCTTTGAACCAACCCTCCACTCTGTTACAGATCCAATCCCCATCCTCCAAGTATTTGCCCAGCGCCTCCATGATGGCCAACTCTCATATAGCCGCAAGCCCATCAGATCTCGCACGGTATCGGACATCCTCAGGTCAGTGGGCCAGACGCTGGCCCGCTTGGGGTCCAAAGACCCCCGCACCAACTCTACCGGCAGTCTTGACTTCAGGCTAACTGCCCAGTTCAAGGCCTATGCCAAGCTAGACCCAGCCCCGTGCCCTCATCCGGTTTGCTATTAATGTAGAGAGCCGAATGAAAGTAATGGTAGTGCCACGTGGCACTCCCTACAACCGGTAGAGAGCCAGACCGGGGGAAAACCTAGTAGAAATCTAGTAGATTTTCACTATCACAAAAACCAGCTTCTAAGCACACGCTTAGACCCCGATAGCCTCAACAAGCCGGCAAAGGATTCCTCCAGCAAAACGCAAGCCTACTACACGCCCTACCAGAAGAAATACGATCGATACGATCAATTCCTCCAGCAAAACGCAAGCCTACTACACGCCCTACCAGAAGGAATACGATCGATACGATCGATTCCCTGTATCACTAAAACCAGCTTCTAAGCACATGCTTAGACCCCGATAGCCTCAACAAGCGTGCCAAGGATTCCCCTAGCAAGCCCAACGATACCAAGGAAACACAATCGATTCCCTGTATCACCGGATAAGATGTATCACTGTGTCACTGTATCACGGCAGCTTGTACGAATGGATGGTTGCGCCCGAAAGACTCGTCTGCAATCAAAAATCACAGGCTAGCACTAGAACAAGCCGGTAAAGGATCCCTCAAGGAAATCCAAGCAAGCAGCTCACTCTTTTGCTCCTAAAACGATTAGTAGTAGAATAAACTGGCCCACCACGCCCGTCCGCAGAAAAGGCTTAACAGCAAAAGGCTTAACTGCTCAAGCTGTTAAGCCAGGCTGTGCGCCGGTGTGTGTGTGGGCGCAGCAAACTAAGGGACCGGACTACAGCCTGCAAAACAACCAACAGGCTGGAGTTCCCGGCTCCCCCTCTAGCATTTGCTTAACCCACCAACACACCCATGAACTACAAGCATTGCACATACAGTACTACAAGTAGGCTGGCTACTGAGGCTATCACAAATGTAGTAAGTGATAGCATCAATTCTCTATCTTACGACGAATTGCACATGATCTATGACCATTTTCGACATCCCCACATACAGCACGAATAACACAGGGATACCGGTCCACTACATGAAATAGAACAGTAACAGAGCAATTAACGTTTTGGTTTCTTTCAGTATTTTCAAGAGCGTTGAAAACCGGACCGATAAGTAAATAATTCGCATCTTTATATCCATTCAAAAGATTGTACATAATAGCCCGTGAGGAAGTTGCTATTTGCAATCATGAACTCAATACCGGTACCGTATTGGAAGTGGCCTCATGTGAATGTATCAACAACTTGTGTACGTTTTTAGAAATTGATAAAATGTGTTTGTTGTGACTCTAAAAATCGACCGGAATCGGAGGGGATTCATTTCTGACTTGGTAGGAAGAAGATCTATCGATTCCAGGAGTGCAGAATTCGATTGAGAGATCATAGGAATCAATATGATCGTAGAATTGAATCGGAATCGTAGAAGTCGATCAATTGTAGGATAGCATTGAATCCTCGATCATGCCATGTCAAGACGTGGTGCCGTAGAAAGACGAAGAGACGTGTCCGTGTCCTTGGAGAAGAGGAAGGCGGGCCAACGGCAAGCCGTACAGATTGAATTGGAATCAAACGTATCGTTCGATCAGTGGATCGAATGGTAGATTGGAGAATCAGAATCGTATTGTTCAATCAGTGGATCGAATGGTAGATTGGATATCAAGTAAATTTCTGGAATCTGCTTGTGGTGGGGTTACTTGAACCGGTGACACACCCCTTGATCAACACGGAGTGAGGGAGTGTTGAACTATTTGTCGGTTCATGGGTATTGGTTTCAGTGGGATCCTTGTTGCGGGTGGGGAGCATAAGGAAAGTGGTGGAGGCTTATGATAAAAAAACGCTGGAGGTTAAACGCGTGCAAATTAAGCGTCATGCAATGACCCAATGCACACCCCTTGATGCAGATGCACACCCCTTGATTCAAGACTTATGGAATTGAAATCTGTGGTTCAAACGAAGTCCAGGGTTGTGAATGAGACAAAACCGTAGGGCAAATATCAGAGTTCCACGAAGGTTATGGTTGTAGAAACAAAAGGAGTCGTAGATGCAAATGATTGATTTAATCAAACACAGTCAAACGTAGAATCGGATCAAGAAACCAGTTAATCATAGATCAAATCGTAGAAATTGATCAAGCATCAAAGACATCAATTTGACGGTAGTATCAAGTAAATCCCATGGTTGTGGATTATACGGAGAAGCCTTAGGGCGTAGGCCGTGTCGAAGGGATGACCGAAGGAATGGTCTGGATAAGGAACCGAAGAAAGGGCCGAAGAAACGTTTATCGGAGAAACAATCGAGGGATATTGGAAGGGAGATTGGTAGTGAGGCGCTGAACAGCGGGCCAACGATCTGGAGGAGATCTCAGGGGATGGTAGGTGCCCAGACGACATCTTATGTGAATTGTAGAATGAAACCGAGTTGCGGTCGGTTGCAATGTTCAGTCAAGAGTATCGTAGAGCCAGTTCATCGACGAGACGTTAGCATACAAGTGATACATCTTGATCTTCAGGGCATCGCGATGTCGCTTGGTGATTCGCAAGACAGTTGGGTTTGGATGGTGGCAAATTGCATGACGACCCTTATGACTTGCTTTGGACCATAGGGGTTGCAGTGAAGAAGCGCCAGGAGACTCGTGTAGGGAAACTGGATGTTGCAAGTGGTGGAACACCACAGATTGACTCTGATGATTACATGTCCGTCGGAAGTTGGCTGGCGTCCCTGAGAGAGCTTTGACAGGGGTCGCGACAGCATTGGAGTCAACCATTTTGGTAGTATCAGAAGGAATGACCCCGGAAGGGGAAGGAATGATTGCGTTGACAATTGAGCTAGAAGAAGTGTACGTAGTGGGGATGAAGTCGGAAGGAGCAGGTGTGTCAATAATAGAATTGTTTGCTTGTGCAGGAACTTGGATAGCCGGTTCGACCGGCGTGACAGGAGGAATGCCCGCACAGGAGGAAGGGACGGGAATAGGAATGGCATACACTTTGTCAAAGCGGTGGGCTCTCAAGGTGGATTTGAACTGCCATTCTGTGATGACTAGTTCAACGGTGATGATTGGGTGGGTGGAAGCATGTGTGTGGTGTGTAAGCGCCTCCTTTGCAGCCTTTTCCAAGTCGATGGGTCCACGGACTTTCTTGGTAGCACCGGTATATGTGACATAGGAGATGGTGCATCCAGAGAGGAGTTGGGTGATGTGTCCTTTCTGGCTGTCTGTCAAGCTGGGTAGGCAGTAGGTGATAGAGTTGGCAACGCTACCGCGGAGGTTGGTCATCATGAAGGGGGCTAGCACCTTGGCGTCTGCATTTTCCACAAATAAGTCTGCCATGTCAATATCATCCATTATCATGGAGTAGACAGCATTCAACTGTTCATCATAGGGGCTGTTGCCCGAGAATCGGAATAGAATGCCGTCAATAGCGTTCCAATCAAATTGGTCGACCATGCTTGCTTGTGGATTAGTGCTTTGCAGGGGCCCTGTGGAGTTGTTGAGTACGTAGTTATTGTATGTATTGTAAGTATGTGTCAGTAAAGTTATGGTAAGAAGTACTCGTACGATAACGCGTACAATTTCTACTAGTAGTGTGCATCAAGTAAGATCAGAATTACCAAAGGTGTTTTGATCTGTACCAATTCTTACCAGTACCAATTCTACAATTAGCCAACCAACCAAATTTACGTGTAAGCTATCAGCAAGGTATTTACATACATAGGGATGGGGTTAGATTCAAACAAGCAAGCTGTAGGAGCTACCGGTTATTACAAGCTACCAGATCTACAAGCAAGCTGTCTATGTTCTTACCAATCATACCAATTGATATATTATTATTCAAGTGACGTCATTCACACAAACTCTTTTTTAAATTGGAGCAAGCAAGCTGAACGGGTTAACGGTGTTAAATCACTAAAAGATACGTGATACGCGAACGTACGTAAAACGTAGAATCTACGTATACGTGAGAATTTACGTATACGTGAAATGTATTTACGTATACGCGATACGTATACGTGCGAAAATACGTGATACGTAAATACAGCGAGACGTATGATTCCAAGAACTATCACTGGATGAGCGCAATAAGTAAATTATACATAAGCGCAAGTGAGAATCAAGGGATACTTAGAGCACTGAATAGAGGTAGGCGATATGAGGATCTTACAAACGCACGATAGGAGTATCCACACGTCCCCACACAAAGAAAAGACAAATTAGTAATTGGGAGAACAATATGGTCCAGAAACAATCCGATCATAATCTTATCGATAACTCTTTCCAACACCGTAAAATAAAATAGAAATAACTAACTAACTAACCGAACGACGCTTACGACTTTGGTCTTATTAAACGGTAATTGCGAGCTACCAGATCTAAAAGCAAGCTATCTACGTTCATACCGATCATACCAATCGATTTATATTACTATTCAAGTGACGTCATTCGCGCAAGCTCTTTTTTAAATTGGAGCAAGCAAGCTGTACGAGCTACAGGTAATTACGAGCTACCAGATCTACAAGCAAGCTACCTACCTTCATATTGATCATACCAATGGATCTATACTACCAATCAAGTGAGTCATTTGCGCGAATTCTATTTCAAATTGGAGCAAGCAAGCTGTACGAGCTACAGGTAATTACGAGCTACCAGATCTACAAGCAAGTTACCTACCTTCATATTGATCATACCAATGGATCTATACTACCAATCAAGTGAGTCATTCGCGCGAATTCTATTTCAAATTGGAGCAAGCAAGCTGTACGAGCTACAGGTAATTACGAGCTACCAGATCTACAAGCAAGTTACCTACCTTCATATTGATCATACCAATGGATCTATACTACCAATCAAGTGAGTTATTCCCTCGAGTTCTATTTTAAACTGGAGCAACCAAGATGTACGAGCTAACGGTAATTAGGAGCTACCAGATCTACAAGCAAGCTATCAACGTTCATACAAATCATACCAATTGATTACCCAAAAACTCACCAGATTTGAAGAGAGTGCAAAACATGACCATCCCCAACCTGAAATTAACTCAGTCATCAACCCAAAAAACCCACCAGATTTGAAGACAGTGCAAATCTTGCTAATCCCGACCAAACTATAAATCAGTCATCAACCCATAAACCTACCAGATTTGAAGACAGTGCAAAACATGCCAATCCCCGACAAAACTATAACTCAGTCATCAACCAAAAAACTTACCAGATTTGAAGCCAGTGCAAATCCTGACAATCCGCAACCAAAATATAAGTCAGTCATCAACCCAAAAACTCACCAGATTTGAAGACAGTGCAAATCTTGCCAATCCGCGACCAAAATATAAGTCAGTCATCAATCCAAAAACTCACAAGATTTGAAGAAAGTGCAAATCTTTCCCATCCCCAACCTAAAATTAACTCAATCATCAACCCAAAAACTCACCAGATTTGAAGACAGTGCAAATCCTGCCAATCCTCGACCAAACTATAACTCAGTCATCATCCCAAAAACTCACCAGATTTGAAGACAGTGCAAATCCTGCCCATCCCCAACCTAAAATGAACTCAATCATCAACCCAAAAACTCACCAGATTTGAAGACAGTGCAAATCTTGCCAATCCACGACCAAACTATAACTCAGTCATAACTCAGTGATCAACCCAAAAACGCACTAGATTTGAAGACAGTGCAAAACCTGCCCATCCCCAACCTAAAATGAACTCAATCATCAACCCAAAAACCCACCAGATTTGAAGCCAGTGCAAATCCTGACAATCCCCGACCAAACTATAACTCAGTCATCAACCCAAAAACCCACCTAAGACAGTGCAAAACTTGCCAATCCGCGACCAGATATTAAATTCCTTTCATGTCCAGCATAACCGTATGTAACAATGGTACAGTGGCATCTCATTCTTTACCCACACGCGTCCAGCTTGGTTGTACGCGAATCATAATGTTTAACCTTATGGTCCAAATGGCTCAATCTGTGGGCCAAAATATCTCATTTTGGTGACCATATGGCTCGGCCTTGCGAGCCAAGTATCTCATTATTGACCAAATGGCTCAGTCTTGCGAGCCAAATGATCGTCACTCGTACGATCGAATTATCGATACTTAGAGATCAAAGAGAGAACACACGGCAGAAACTAGCATATGCTAGCCATCGCGTTAAGTGTTTTCGTTTTCAAGAAAAGACAGCAGAGGTTCGATCTTTGTGCTCACGAACTTGTTTGTCTGCTGCATAAAATACGTGTTGTATTAGCGGCAACACGATATTTTCTCGTAACACGGTATTTTACCGTATAAGATATTCGTAACGATATCATGCTGTATTAGCTGCAGCGTGATCTTTAAAGTGGTCGCTTGCTCTCTGGCAAGCAGATGTGCTTATACTTTTAGATTATTTGATTATTCAACCTGTTTGATACAGCAAATGGCAACACCAAATGGCAGGATGCCATAGCGCTGGAAATGTCACAGCTTCAAGAATATGACACCTTTATTGACAAAGGTATCTACAAGGCTAGCAATATACCCATTGGTTTCCAACAAATCAAGGTCCACATGATTTATGCAGTCAAGCACGATGGTCGACACAAAGCACGGCTAGTTGCAAATGGCAATCTCACTGAAGCTCCTGTCCACAGTGTATATGCAGGAGTTGTTTAACTCAGTCATAACTAAGTCATCAACCCAAAACCTCACCAGATTTGAAGACAGTGCAAAACCTGACCATTCCCAACCTAAAATGAACTCAATCATCAACCAAAAACCTACCAGATTTGAAGACAGTGCAAATCCTGCCAATCCCTGACCAAACTATAACTCAGACATCAACCCAAAAACACACCAGATTTGAAGACAATGCAAACCTTGCCAATCTGCGACCAAGATATAAGTCAGTCATCAACCCAAAAACTCACCAGATTTGAAGACAGTACAAATCTTGCCAATCAACGACCAAACTATAACTCAGTCATCAACCCAAAAACCCACCAGATTTGAAGACAGTGCACATCCTGCCAATCCCTGACCAAACTATAACTCAGTCATCAACCCCACAACACACCAGATTTGAAGACAATGCAAATCCTGCCCATCCCCAACCTAAAATGAACTCAATCGTCAATAAAAAAACCCACCAGATTTAAAGCCAGTGCAAATCCTGCCAGTTCCTGACCAAAATATAACTCAATCATCAACCAAAAAACCCACCAGATTTGAAGACAGTGCAAATCCTGCCAATCCCTGACCAAACTATAACTCAGTCATCAACCCAAAAACCCACCAGATTTGAAGAAAATGCAAATCCTGCCCATCCCCAACCTAAAATTAACTCAATCATCAACCAAAAAACCCACCAGATTTGAAGCCAGTGCAAATCCTGAAAATCCCCGACCAAACTATAACTCAGTCATCAACCCAAAAACCCACCAGATTTGAAGACAGTGCAAATCCTCCCAATCCTCGACCACTTTATCTCAGTCATCAACCCCACAACACACCAGATTTGAAGACAATGCAAATCCTGCCCATCCCCAACCTAAAATTAACTAAATCATCAACCCAAAAACCCACCAAACTTGAAGACAATGCAAATCCTGCCAGTTCCCGACCAAAATATAACTCAATCATCAACCAAAAAACACACCAGATTTGAAGCCAGTGCAAATCCTGCTAATCTGCGACCAAACTATAACTCAGTCATCAACCCGTAAACCCACCAGATTTGAAGACAATGCAAATCCTGCTCATCCCCAACCTAAAATGAACTCAATCATGAACTAAAAACCCACCAGATTTGAAGACAGTGCAAATCCTCCCAATTCCCGACCAGAATATAACTCAGTCATCAACCCATAAACCCACCAAACTTGAAGACAGTACAAATCCTGCCCATCCCCAGCCAAAAATGATCTTAATCATCAACCAAAAAATCCACCAGATTTGAAGCCAGTGCAAATCTTGCCAATACCTGACCAAACTATAACTCAGTCATCAACCCAAAAACCCACCCGATTTAAAGACAGTGCAAATCTTGCCAATCTGCGACCAAACTATAACTCAGTCATCAACCCAAAAAACCAACCAGATTTGAAGACAGTGCAAATCCTGCCCATCCCCGACCAAACTACTTTTATAACTCAGTCATCAATCCAAAAACCCACCAGATTTAAAGACAGTGCAAATCCTGCCAATCCCCGACCAAACTATAACTCAGTCATCAACCAAAAAACCCACCAGATTTGAAGACAGTGCAAATCCTGCCAATCCCCGACCAAACTATAACTCAGTCATCAACCCAAAAACCCACCAGATTTGAAGACAGTGCAAATACTGCCAATCCCCGACCAAAATATAACTCAGTCATCAATCCAAAAACTCACAAGATTTGAAGAAAGTGCAGATCTTGCCCATCCCCAACCTTAAATTAATTCAATCATCAATCCAAAAACCCACAAGATTTGAAGACAGTGCAAATCCTGCCCATCCCTGACCAAATTATAACTCAGTCATCAACCCATAAACCCACCAAACTTGAAGACAGGACAAATCCTGCCCATCCCCAACCAAAAATGAACTCAATCATCAACCAAAAAACCCACCTGATTTGAAGACAGTGCAAATCTTGCCAATCCCTGACCAAACCATAACTCAGTCATAACTCAGTGATCAACCCAAAAACTCACCAGATTTGAAGACAGTGCAAATCCTGACCACCCCCAACCTAAATTTAACTCAGTCATCAACCCAAAAAACCCACCAGATTTGAAGACAGTGCAAATCCTGCCAATCCCCGACCAAAGTATAACTAAGTCATCAACCCAATAACTCACCAGATTTGAAGACAGTGCAAAACCTGCCCATCCCCAACCTAAATTTAACTCAGTCATCAACCCAAAAAACCCACCAGATTTGAAGACAGTGCAAATCTTGCCAATCCCCGACCAAACTATAACTCAGTCATCAACCCATAAACCTACCAGATTTAAACTATAACTCAGTCATCAACCCAAAAACTCACCAGATTTGAAGACAGTGCAAATCTTGCCCATCCCCGACCTAAAATCAAAAACTCACCAGATTTGAAGACAGTGCAAATCGATTGAATTCTATCAATCTTTGATTTAATTTAATGATTGAATTCTACAATTCAATTGGTTGGATTCTATGATTGAATTCTACTCGTATGACGAGGAGGAGAATGGTATGATTTTTATCTGTATTCAGGTTAAATCTTATGGTTACTTGCAACCATAAAAATGAGAGTTTGCTACCATAAAAATGAACGCGCACCACTAGATATTACTATTGCTTTTAGATGAAGCATCTCATTTCCGTAAATAAATGTTTGGGTCCTGTTTTAAAGTTTTTAGTCGTAGCGTTTGTACCAAGTCTACTTGTTAAAAACAGATTTTTTTAATATTTCTACATATTCAGCCCCCCCCCCCCCCCCCAAACCCCCCATACGTTGTCAACTCTTAGGGTTAGTGTTTAACGTTCAACTAACAACTCCACCAATTTCTCGCACCTCTTCGCACCTCGGTGGCGTTGTTGACAACAGGGAAAAGTTTCGCACCTCCGTTGTGTTGTTTTTCTTTTTCTTCCAATGTACCGGTAGTCCGACTCATTCATGTACAAATTGTACCAAATCTAAAAAGTCCGATTGTATTTCTCACCAACTCTCTCATCTGGCAAAGATGACGACTACAGAAAAAATTCGATTCGTGCCGATGATGACAACGACGAGAATCGTATGATTTTTATCTGTATTCAGGTTAAATCTTATGGTTACTTGCAACCAAAAAAATGAGAGGTCGCTACCATAAAAATGAACGCGCGCCACTAGATATTACTATTGCTTTTAGACAAAGCATCTCATTTCCGTAAATAAATGTTTGGCTAAGCTTTTAGCGATTTTTAGTCGTAGCGTTTGTACCAAGTCTACTTGTTAAAAACAGATTTTTTAAATATTTCTACATATTTGAAAAGAATTCACCGTGTAACGCGTATTCGTACGTACGAAGAGTCATGAAGGCAAATAACCTTATTTGTAAGGTTATTTAACCTGAGTGAATAATCGTCGGTGATTATCCATGTGGATTGTCTCTTAGCGGAATTCTCCCCATCAGCTCACTCTTCGAAGAATTAACAACTCTAAAACACTATCATGCCCTAAAATCTATGTACAACCTAGTACTAATTCTACACAAATAAGGTGCAAATACTGTGATATTCCAATGAGAATATCACGGTGAATTATACGGTAAAAAGACCGATCGAAGATGGTTTGCGTGTGTTTTGTGTCTCAAGAATTACATGTGTTTTTGTACGATGGAAATTACACGATGACGACGGTAATTTGACGATGATTAATTAACCTGTCGATCGGCATCGACAAGGCCGAATGAACTGTAACAATGATTACTCTTGCTCACTAAATCAATCGATCGTAAGACCGATTGCGTTTTGTGTTTGTTTGTTACGACACACTTTTTCTAGTTTATCAGACCCACAGCATCTACGGGCTGTGGCCAGCATCCTACAATGCTGAGGACCGAATGGCGTTTCCATCGAAACGCAGTTTGAGCTCGAAGACTAATCCGGATTAGCCTGATCAGCTACCGGCATCAACCCTCAAGGATGTAAAAGAGGCAGTTGCCTGTGGAGCCCTGGAATATACCAACACCAGGGCGGTCTCCCTGAAAGAAGAGACCAAAGAATCGAACCAAGGTGGTGGCTCCACCGGGTTTCGAGATCCAGCAAAACAAGCAAGGGAAAAGAAGCTGGACGGCTCAGTCGAAAGGGCCGCCCAGGTTGGCATCAGTTGAAAGGAATCAATATCCAATCCGAGAACACTGATCTTTCACTGAAAACAAGAATGACGTGAGCCAGAAGATTGAGCCTCAAGTATTCTGTGGTGGAAAACAAAGACCGGAATGAACAGATTGCAAAGAGCATCTGGCACAAAAAACGAAAATCCAAAGATATGAGAACACCAATCCCCGAAGATCGGAAAGATCCAAAAATGAAAAGGAGAACACTAAAAGGAGAACACTAAATTCTCAGGAAACAATCTTTCAACCTTTCACCACAGAAATACAGAATGAGCAAAATCCCGAGAAAGGATAGGAAAGCTCACAATCTTGATTTGCAACAAAAGCAAAAGCTCACACAAAACTAACCGGAACGAAAACTCGAACCGAACAAAAGTATAAACGAACCGGAACGAAAATTCGATCCGAATATAAGCACATCACTCGACAGTCACAAACGAATAATATCCATCTAATCATATCCATCTCTCACATCCAATCCTCGATTCGATTACACTCTTCCACTACATACCACCTTCGATTGAATATTCAATACCAACTTCCATCAAATACCATCTTACAAACCGGCCATTCACACTCCAAAATGACCATTTGAAATCCTTTTGAAACTTCGTTTGAAATATCGCACCCCACTTTACAATGGTACGAACTAGAGCACACGAAAACAGTGACATAGAAGAAACAAAAATGGAGGTGGATCAAGATCCGACTGATCCTGATGGAGACGAGGATTCCGAAAAGTATCCAGATAGTGAAGAGGAGTTCGATGCAAGGATCATGAGAGTAATGGAAAAGGCCATAACTGATCCAGAAACAAACTCAACTTGGAAAAGAGTCATCGACAAGGAAGTAAAGAGAAGGATCAGAGCGATTGAGGATGCGGTGGAGCAACACAGAAATCCAAATGACGTCAATCAGGGTGATAGTGATAACAGCAATGAAGATGAGAACCAACTAGACGTCGACCTAAGGGCTGAACGGCACGGAAGGAGGTCATCCCAACCAAAAATAAAAATCAGCGGGTTCAACAATGGAAGATTTCTGAATCCAGAACAGCTTGCCTTTAGAAGCAGCTTGATGGATTTTGGTATCAACTATGAATCAGCTGAAGAAATTATGAGGGGAGGGATGTCTAATATTCGCGAAATTACAGACCTCAACAAGGAAAGCATCAAATCATTCATGCATGGATTGAAATCTATCAGTCCGGAATGCCCTAATCCAAAAAGTATCCACTATGGTAACAGGCTATCATCGAGGCTTCTCACATGGGCAAGTTGGGCCCGATACCAACCACTGATTGGAGTTGAGCCAAGGGCCGTCGACTGGAACGCAAACCCAAACAACCTGGAATTGCAGCAATTCAGAATCAAGATGATGGAGGCAAGTGTAAAATCACAGGAAAAAGCAACCCCACCTGAATTGAAGGATCTTACAAAATTCAGGGAATGGGAGGAAGGATTCCGTCAAAACTTGAGATACAGATTCAACTCTGAGGGATTTCCAATCTTGTATGTCATAAGACCCCAAGAAAAGGAGGTTGTTACTGATGAAGCCAGGTCTGGAACAGTCGGGCAAAGCCCAACAGATACTTATCCAACTTGGAGTGATTACAATGAAAGATGTGGCGTCCTGTCAGGTCACCAGTATGACGAGGATAACAGTGTCGTCTGGAGATTGTTGTGTGATGCAACAAGAAAAGGTCCTGGTTGGGAATATGTTGCACATTTCCAAAACACTGCACTGAATTCTGGTAATGCCAGAAATGCTTTCATTTCGCTGATGCAACATGCTTACACCGATACCAATATCACTATGGTTCTGAACAAGACATATCAGGAAATGAAAGATTCACACTACACTGGAGATTCTAAGAATTATGACTGGAACAAGCACAAGCGAAACTGGACTGCTTTTCATGGTACAATTCTGAGATTTGAAAAGAATCATAATGAAAGGAGATTTGTCTGGGATTTTATCAATTCAATCAGCGATGAGCGACTTGATGCTGCTAAAGCCGATGCAATTGACGAGAGCAAAGATTACCGGGACAATTTCAATGAATGCTTGATTCTATTCACCAATCGTCTTGGATTAAAGAAGCTTGCAAACGGGAAGCATAAAAGAGGTTCCAGAAGTTTGTATTCGATGGGCACATAAAGCAACAAAAAGCAAAAGACAACTGGAACGTTTACAGGAAAAGTTGAGTGCAAGCCTTACCCAACAAGTGTTTATAAAACAATGTCAAAAGAACAACGTCAGGAGCTTTACCAGATGAGACAGGCTAAGAAGAAAAGAAATCTCAAGGCTGCTGAGACTGAGAAGAAAGAAACTGAGAATGAAGGCGCGGGTGACAGTTTTGGCTCAAAATCTAAGAAATGACATAATAACCGGACACTATCACTAGAACACAAATTGTTAACAATGGTGAGCCGGTCATTGTACAAGATGAACGTTCCTGTAGATTTTGATGATGGGGAAAGTGAAGAAGGATATTGTGAGCTAGACTCACATGCAGACACTACTGCGGCAGGAAGCAATATGGTATTGCTGAATCCTGATCAGATCACAACACATGTTGATGTTGCACCTTTTTCTGAAGAATACAAGCCCATCAAGAAAATCCCAATTGGAAGCTGTGCTACGGCATGGACAAACCCAACATCAGGCCAAGTGTACATCATAGTGTTCCATCAAGCACTGTACTTTGGGGACAAATTGAAAAACAGCTTGATATGCCCAAATCAAGTGAGGGACTGCAATTTCAACTCTGTTGAAGAGACACCTCGCCAATTTGATTCAAGATCCAAGCATGGAATTACAATTCAAACTACAATGGAAGATGATGATCCGAAGAAAGTTTTTATCAAACTGAGTATGAGAAACGTGATCTCATATTTCCCCACAAGAAAGCCAACAAGAATGGAGCTTGATGAATGTCAACATTTGATTGCAACAAACGATACACCTTGGGACCCACATTCACTGAAGTTCAGGATGGCCGAGCTAGCCATTGACAATGGAGATCCAGTTTCAGGGGACCAGTTCAGCCTTCAAGCTATGTCGACCGAAGAGGACCGAGAAATGGATACAAGCTCGGTTGTAACAGAACCTGCTAGTAATGTTACAGATAAACTCCCCAAGACCAGCTTAGACAAACGGCATCCAAGTGTCATGCAGCAATGCAAACTGATGAGAGTACATCAGGTATCCACAAGGAGAATGCTAACTGAATGCCAGATTGCAACAGATGGAAATATAGCGCATCGAATTTCTTCAGTAAGGAATATTTCAAGCGCGCGAAGGGTAGACCAATTTTTGTTTGATGATACAGAATTTGACTTTATGGAAGCTCCTCAAGAAGAATCAAAACAGGCCCCAAGCTTGCAAGAAATTGACAATACACTTGAGAGAAGGTCTCTTGACAGAAGAAATCAATGGGGGCCATCAGTGATAACAATTGAAGGCCCAAACAAAGTTGACTGTGAACGCCTAGCCAAAACTTGGAATATTAGTTTCAAGAAAGCTGAGCAGACATTGAAAGTCACGACGCAGAAAGCACTCAGGAATTTGCAATTACCATTGATGAAGAGGTTGCCCACGCAGCGCTTCAGGAACAAGAGAGTTGCACAAGGAACCTGGTACACAGATACATGGCATGCAAGAATGACCAGTATTATGAGGCAGGAAAAATGTGCACAGATCTTCACGAATGGAAATGGGTTTGAAGTATTTATACCAATACAGGACAAATCACAAGCCCATCAAGGATTGAAGACATTCATTCATGAAATTGGAATCCCGGAGCATTTGATTTCTGATGGCGCACCAGAACAAGGATCTCCAAGAACCTACAAGACACACTGGAATTCAATTGTAAAGCGCAACCATATTCATCAGACATTCATCCAACCACATTGTCCATTCCAAAATCGAGCAGAACAAGCAATTGGTCATCTTGGTAGTGCAATCACAACCAAGTCTGCAAAGAAGAAGTCACCAAGGAGATTATGGTCATTTTGTGGTGAACTATGTGCTAATATCAGGCAGCGAACGGCATCGAGCAACCCTTCTTCAATGGGGAGAACCCCATTCGAATTGGTCCATGGCTATAGACCGGATATTACACTATACACTTCATCAGAATGGTATGACTTTGTGTTTTATTATGAAAAAGGTGATTCTTCCACTCGAGGTGTTGAAAGGCTGGCACGATGGTTGGGTCCCTGTGGCAATAAGGTAGGTGGGGGTGATTGTTTTTGGCTCCTGACTGAATCAGCAATACCAATATCTACAAATTCAATACGACCTGTCAAAGAATTTGAATGGAGGGATAGAGATATCCTCAGAAGAATGGAAGCAATTGACAAATCAATTGAATCCAAGATAGGAGATGAAGTGAAGGATAGCGCGTCATTCTTCCAGGAAAACTACCCGGAGCCTCAAATGGAGCTATTTGAGAACCAACCAGTGGAATCACCTGATTTGAAACTTGAAATGGCTGAACCAGAAGCATCAGTAGAAGATATTGATGAACCAGATGAATATCTGGGGAATGAGGTGATCATTGAAAGAGGTGATGAAAGACTCAGGTGCGTTGTCAAGGACAGGGTTCGCAACTTGCAAAACAGACCGATAGGACTCAGAAATGAGAATCCCATACTAGACACGAGGCTGTATAAATTGCAACTACCTGATGGTACCATGGAGGAATACACGGCAAACATTGTTGCAGAGAGTCTGTATAGTTCTGTTGACGATGACGGACGCATGTTCACTCTACTGGATGAGCTCATTGACCATGAAAAAGACAACACCGCTTTAAGTATGAGGAAGCAACAACTATAGCCAAAAATGGACAAAAAAGCCATAAGCCAACAACAAGGGGTTGGAGGATTTTAGCCAGTTGGAAAGATGGAACGGAATCTTGGTGTAAGCTAAGTGATGTGAAAGAATCATTTCCAGTGCAATTAGCTGAATATGCTGTCAACAATAATCTTGAAAAGACACCAGCATTCCGATGGTGGGTGCACAAAATTTTGAGAAGAAAGGATCGAATCCTTAAAGCGGCCAAAACAGCAAAGTATTGGTTGAAGACTCACAAATATGGAGTTGAGTTGCCGCATTCAATCAAACAAGCGCTGGCTATTGATAAGAAAACAGGGACTGACCACTGGGAAAGAGCAATTCATAAGGAAATGACAAATAACATGGCAGCGTTTGAATTTTCTGATGATGATGTTATTCCAGTTGGCCATAAGCAGATAACAACCCACATGATCTTTGACATCAAGCTTGGATCCCTAACAAGGAAGGCTAGGTTGGTAGGGGACGGTCATAAAGTCCCTGCAGTGGCAAAAGAAAATACTTATTCATCGGTTCCCAGTCGAGACTCAGTAAGAATATTCTTTCTGCTGGCAGCGCTGAATGATTTGAAGGTTCTCTCAGCTGATATTCAAAATGCATATTTGACAGCCCCGATTAAAGAGAAATACTTTCTAAAAGCGAGAGAAGAAGATGGTTTTCCACCAAATCTTGCAGGAAGGCCTTGCAAGATTGTCCGCGCACTGTATGGACTGCCGGTAGCAGGTGCATCTTTCAGGTCATACCTCACACAGCATTTGAGAGATCTTGGATATTCACCTTGCAAAGCAGATCCAGATGTGCACTTACAAATTGAAACCAGAAACGATGGATCCAGATACTGGGCAATGCTCATTGCCTATGTAGACGACATCTTATGTTCTGGTGAAGATCCAAAGTTCCAGCTAGAAAATATTGAGCGCAAGTTCAAACTGAAGGATGATACAATTGAAGAGCCGACCCTATATCTGGGAGCAGATATTGGAAAGTTCTACTTTGAAGGTGATTCAAAGCCAAGATGGTCATTATCAAGCACTAAGTATACGGCGAAAGCTGTTGCAGCAGTCGAACAAGAGTTAGGAACTGAAAAATATGGTTACAAGTATCTACCAAAATCAGCGTCCAGTCCACTGTCACATGATTATCGACCTGAAATTGATATATCAGAAGAATTGAACCCTGAATTGCAAAATTACTACCAAGGTTTAATTGGAGTCCTCAGGTGGATTTGTGAATTAGGAAGGCTGGACATTGTAATGCCAGTCTCGCTGATGTCAAGGTATCTGGCACAAGCAAGGATCGGGCATTTGAATCAGTTGTTTCATATATTTGCATATTTGAAAAAGTACAACAGGTCACAATTGGTTTTTGACGATACTGTACCAAGCGTTGATGAAAGTAAATTTCAAAAGTGTGACTGGTCTGAATTTTATCCTGGTGCCGCTGAAGTCATACCAGCAGATATGCCTGAAGCTTTGGGAAAACATGTAACGATGAGTTGTTTTGTTGATGCTGACCATGCAGGATGCAAGGCAACAAGGAGATCTCATACTGGCGTTATTATCTTCATTAATAATGCACCGATCATTTGGTTTTCCAAAAGACAAACAACAGTTGAGACATCAACTTTTGGATCTGAAATCATTGCTTTGAAAATCGCAATCGAATTGGTTGAAGGTCTAAGGTACAAGTTGAGAATGATGGGTGTTCCAATTGATGGAAGCACAAATGTGTATTGTGATAATGATTCGGTTGTCACGAATGTTACAAGACCAGAAAGCCCATGTAAGAAAAAGCACAACAGCATTGCATACCACAAGGCCCGAGAATCTATTGCAGCAGGGATTATCCGAGTTGCAAAGGAACCAGGTTCGACAAATATTGCTGATTTGTTTACAAAGCTAATGAGTGGCGCTGTTTTCAGAGAACATTGTTCTCGGTGCATGTGGTAAGAAAATAAAAATCAATCATTCGGTGGAATGTTCGATCGATCGTTCGACCGAAGCGACAAGTTGATTTTACTAAGTTCGATCATGGAAACATTCGATCTGCAACGAGCATTTCGAAGATGAATAATAAACAAATCGTTCTGCAATGAGCATTTCGAAAATGGATAATTTGATCCATGAATACAATATATCAAACCGGCAAGGATCAGGGCAAAATGCCATGATACGAGCCAGAATGAATGGCAAAATGCCTTCCCCATTTTTTCTTTTGATAGGGCCTCTGATGGTAGACTGGATACAGTTTGGTATTCAACACACGAATGACTAACGATGAACATATTAAGCCATAGAATCCAGCCGCTTAACGGTTGGAGGATTTACGACTGAAGGGGACTGAAAAGAATTCACCGTGTAACGCGTATTCGTACGTACGAAGAGTCATGAAGGCAAATAACCTTATTCGTAAGGTTATTTAACCTGAGTGAATAATCGTCGGTGATTATCCATGTGGATTGTCTCTTAGCGGAATTCTCCCCATCAGCTCACTCTTCGAAGAATTAACAACTCTAAAACACTATCATGCCCTAAAATCTATGTACAACCTAGTACTAATTCTACACAAATAAGGTGCAAATACTGTGATATTCCAATGAGAATACCACGGTGAATTATACGGTAAAAAGACCGATCGAAGATGGTTTGCGTGTGTTTTGTGTCTCAAGAATTACATGTGTTTTTGTACGATGGAAATTACACGATGACGACGGTAATTTGACGATGATTAATTAACCTGTTGATCGGCATCAACAAGGCCGAATGAACTGTAACAATGATTACTCTTGCTCACTAAATCAATCGATCGTAAGACCGATTGCGTTTTGCGTTTGTTTGTTACGACACACTTGTTCTATATTCCCCCCCCCCCCCCCAAACCCCCCCCATACACTCCGTCTAGAAGGTTACGTTGTCAACTCTTAGGATTAGGGTTAGTGTTTAACGTTCAACTAACAACTCCACCAATTAACGAAGAACCGTGTGTAGAGACAGTGGATACACCCCCTGATTCACAAGCAGGAGGGGAAGAAGGAAGGAAATAAAAGAGGAAGAATTAATCGGTTGTTGGTGGTGTCAATGCAAAGGACGCGAGGCGAATAATTAACCGAAAGATCGTCGAATATTCGAAGGAAGAACCAACCAAAAGACCAGTGAAGAGTCGAAGTTGTAGGTTGGGGATTGAAATATTGAAGGACTGTCGGAATATTCCGTGAAGGTGCAGCGGTTGTGGTTGGTGGACGGAAATAATGATCGGTTATCAAAATATCGAATGATCGTTGGGACGATCCTCGGAGGTGCAGAAGGAACCGAAGGAATGTTCCGAAGAAGGAACCGTAGAAAGGGCCGAAGGAACGTTCGTTGTTCACAGATGTCCAGAAGAGCGTTTTCAGGGAGGGGGACCTGGGAAAAAACCGAGTGCGGGATCGCCAAGGAAGAAGTTAACCGGCGGAACCAACGAAATGACCGAGCAAAGGTGCGGCGTGATGACCGAAGAAACAGAAAAGAAATAACCGATGTCGGCGGTAGAAGCGTCGATGACCGGAGAATTAACCAAAGAAAGATATCAACTGTCGGAGAAGACCGTCGTCGAAAGAACGAAACGGCCTTGGATGTGTATTACAAAAGGAGATGCTTGGTAGAAGGATGTCAATAGTAGGAATGACAACATCCATGTCGTCTTCAGTTGGTGCCAAGTGTTTTTGGATGGAGGCATGGAGTGCTTCAGTGCTATCGACCTGGTTGATTCTTGATTGTATCAGCTGCTTGTATTTGGTACCAATGCGCTGGATAGCTTTGATTGATGAAATCCGGTCCAAGAATGGTGGATCTTCTTCAGCAGTGGGTTCCTTCCAGGAGGTATTGGGAGCAAATAAACCATATTCATTTGAGTGTTTCCTGACCTCCTTCATAGATAATTTTTCTTCAAGTGCAAAGGTAATTGGTGTATCTATTGAAGAATCCCGCACCCCTCGATCGTGGGAGTTCTGTAAGGCTGTGGTAACATCAGCAGCAGTAAAGACACGATTGTGATTGATAGATACAATATAGGCGCCTCTGAGCTTGGAGAGAGTCTTCTTACGGGAGGAGAAAAGCTTGGAGGCAGGACTGTTTGGAATGATATCCGTGATGTAAGCTCTGCCAATCAGTGAGTCAGTGGCATATCGAAGACCAAAGGCTGGATCAGCACAAGATGGGGAGACAGTGAGTCTGAGATTTGTGAGATCCGCAAAGGGGGAGATGGAGAAGTGGAATTCACTAGATGACACCTCACGGGGTTCTGCAGGAAGTGGAGTGTTGTCATCAGTCCGGAGCAGGTGCTTGACATTAGTGGGGAGGTCTGCAAGTGGGAGATCATTCATTCCTTCATCAAACCTGACATGGGTGGCTATTTTGACGCGGTGGGTCTCAGTATCATACCAAAGGATGTTTCTGGTAGTGTATGGGACAAAACCCAGGAAGATGCCTTTGCGTGCATTGGGTTTGAGTTTAATAGATCGCTTGCCTGGAGGTCGAACCCAAACTCTACAACCAAAGGTTCGGAAATCAGCAAGGTTTTCCTTACGGCCAGTTGCCAATTCCAATGGCGAATGTAGTTGATTGCCTTCAGGGAATGCATTGGACAACCGAAGTGCATGGTAGAAAGCAAAGGGCCAGAACTTGATGGGCAAATTAGCACCAGACAGCATTGTCCTCATGGAGTTAGCAAGAGTTCGGTGTGCTCTTTCAACTGTACCATTCTGGTGTGAAGCGTCCGCGCCAGTGGGGAAAATTGAATATCCAAATGCAGAGAATAGGTTTCTGATGTCAGGATTGTGATAGAGTTCTCCACCTTGATCAACCGAAACATACTTGTCGGCACAAGTTGGGTTGTGCTGGGCGAAGAAATGCTCTAACCAGTGTAGTGGCGCTGCTTTAGAGATTCGCGTGTCTCCATATTTCATACCAGTATAGTGGTCTGTGATGAGAATCCAAGCAGTTTCTCCATGAATGCCTTCATAATCGCGCTTGCGTTTGCTGTTGGAGGATTTGGTACCTGAGAATGCAAAATCAATAGATAAACCCTGAAACGGTTGTGTGGCCTTGCGTGTGGAATGTGAGCCAGCAGGTGTTTTGGTTTGCTTACATTGTATGCAAGTTGGACATTGGTCAAGAATACTGGTTTGCCGTTTGAACTTTGGGACTCCAATGATGTGCTTATGAGCTTGATACAGAAAATCATCGCATGGGTGTCCCAACCTTTGGTGCCACAGGAGTTTCGATGTCTTGGTTTTGATGGCTTGGATTGGGATATTTTTTTCCACAATCTTGGTGAAAAACAGTTTGGCATCAAACCTTGGCATGTCACTGGTATCAGACTGAGCTTTCGCTGCGTCAGTGTATGTCTGCAGATTGACAAGGTTTGTGTATATATCATACCTGTAGTTGCTAATTGCTTCATTGGAGGCCAGTTCACAAGCTTCCTTGAACTGCATGTCAGTCGCTAAGGCATAGGCGGACGATGTTGCACAATTGGCATATGGAGAGGCAATATCAACGTCTGGGATCAGTACTGGGTGTGTATAGCATTGACCATCAATGATGCTCCCATGGAGGACAATGCTGCAGGCAGTGTTCTGCTTGTGATGACAAATAATGGTGAGGTTGCCATTTTGTGAAGCAGATGAGTCAAGGTTCTCAGTGAATGATTTATGGATGGACTGTCCACTGAACTGACATCGCATACGGGATGTCATTCCACAGAGATCGTTCTCACTCAGTAATGTTGTTGACAGGGAGGGAGAATAGTAGAAGAAGACTTTGATATATCCAATGTGATTCGGTGCTGGGATATGCAAATATCCTGAGCCTTCAGGGATGCAGGTAGCTGCTGTGCCTCCTATTGCTGCTGTAAGCCTGACAGGACATTTTCTTATCTTGGTGTAAGGTTTGTAACCGTGCAGGATGTGTTTGAGGTTTGTGCAGGAAACCTTTGCACCGGTGTCAATCTGAGCCCGGACACCCTGTTGGAAGTAGGCTGTAGCTGCAATAGGGTCCGGTGGGACGAGGGATTGCACATTGTATGTATCAACTGGCGTAGGGTTGTCCCTATCGAAATTGGGATCCTCATTGGTCTTCAGGTGTGATTCCAATGTAGGGGATGTAGCCCTGAGTGATTCCATGTCACAGTAGACATCAATGGGGATTGATGACTGGAAGCTGTCCTTGGGAAGGAGGTTGACGGCACCAATTATGACAGATTCGTAGGAGCTGGCACTGCTGGAGTCCAAGGAGGGGCATAAGCTGCTCACTTGAGGCGCTGTGGCGTTGTCAAATCCTTGAGGATCATCTTGAGGTGATGTCATAGTATGGCTCCAAGAAAGACTTTCTATTCTTGGCCATTGCAAAAATTTTGTCCTTCTACTGCAGCATCAGGTGAAACCTCATCTTGATCTTCATTACCAATGTTGATCTGTGAGATTTGCTGGGTGGAATCCAAGAGTTGTTGGGTCTGTTTATTGGATTTGTTCAGAAAAACAGCCGCAGCAATCCTATGTTTCTTCAGGGACTCAATATCTTGCAATGCAGGACAATTATCAAAATTGTGACCGGACATGTGGCAAACGATACATTTTCTGGATGTGTCAAAAAGACTAGGTTGCTTATCGAATGCCGTGATGGCATTGCAGTATGCTTGGTGGAGGAAGGGATCGTCAGATTCTTCGTCCATCTCCGGGTAGCCAAGTGATTCAATCAGGCTGATTGAGTGAGAGGTCAAGGTAGAAGGTGTCCTAACAGTGCTGTTGCTAGCGCGTTTTTGAAATCTATCATTGCGCTGGTGACCCGGTCTGGTACCTGAGACAGGCAATTGCTTGGGCTGGATTGATCTGGAGGTGTTCCTCTTGTACTTTTGTTCAGCCTTGATCTCTTGTTCATAGGTTTGGAGGGTTTGTAGAAGCCTACCTGCCTTGTATTTGTCTCTTTTGAATTGATCATCAGAGTCGCGTTCATCTTCTGTCTTTTTGAAGAGCTCTTCTGAGAGGGTGGTTCCTGCAATAAGATTGCTGACTTCTTCTGTTGAACTGATAGTGCTGGGTTGGTTTTGGAGGAACACTCTAAGTCTCAGATAATCCTTGTACCGGAAGTAGTATTCTTCAAGAGATTCATTTGCATTTTGGTTGGGAGGGTTTCTGACCATTCTGCTGGCATTGGATGGCCTTTTTGAGTTGGGATGTGTTTGAGCAATAATCGTGTAGAGCGCTTCATATCCCTGTCCGCCTTCAAAGCTCTGAATAGTGGCCTTCATACTTGCACATGAATCAGGGATGATTTTATCAGTTCTCAGTGCTGTGTAAATGAGATTTCCCCATTCATTGATAGCCAATTCATATCTTGAAGGTAGGTCGTGCGGAAGGTCATCACCAATTGTGAATCCTCTGAGGTGATCAGCTTCACGTCTGAATAGATAGTATGGGTGCACATAATTATGATGTTGCTGGGAATGAGCTGTGATTTCTCTGTACCATTTTCTAACCTGGGGGTCCGCTGCGTCCTTTAGTTGTGGGAATCCTGAGAGGAACAGTTTGTCTCTAGCAGCTTCCTTGGACTTGTCAGAGGCTCTGGTCAGATCAAAACAATCACCACTTCTAGTGATCAGACGTTGGTCATTTCTCCCGCTGCCTAGGTTGTGTAGGTAGTAGTTTTGCCTGATGACCGTTTCATTTCCGGATGAGTCGGTGTAGGTGATTGAGAAGTCCTTCATATCATCTCTGGTGAGGAATTCATCTTTCTTGTAGTATCGGTCCTTGACAGGTGGCGGTGAGGTTGCTGGGTTCCATGGTAAGTCGAGTGGCGCTTGGTGGTTGGCGCCGGCACTGTTATGGTTATTGTTATTGGTGTTGCTGTTGTCGACCAGTTGCTGGAGTAGAGTGGTCAATTGCTGCATGTCGGTGCCTGTTGCCGGCGCTGGAGTATTTTCATCGTTGTCGTCTCCTTCAGGGAAGGTGTAGATTTTTGTGTCGTAGACTTCATCAAAATGTACTGCGTCCCAATTTGATTTGAAGCCCCAGTGGGTTGCTCTGATCTCTATGAGGAGAGTTTCTTGTCCTTGCGCAACGGCTAGTGTTCCTGCCTTGTCCATTGAGTGTTTGTTTCGGATTCTCTTCGGTGTTTTGTCTGGAGCAACATACCATAGACAAGCGTCCGCAAAAAGGGTGGATATGTGTCCCTTATTGATCTCAGTTTGTTCCTTGGGGGGAATGATATCCATGATTGCGTTTACAATAATTTCCTTGAGCATGGTTACTGGATCTGGAGCAAGCGTCTTGGGTCCTTTGCTGTCAGCATCATCTGTGAGGAATAAGCCAGCAGTGTCTTCTAGAGCATGGTAGAACGAGGCGTTGAGGGCCTCATGTTTGTGGGCATTGCCTTTGGTGTTGAATGTCCCAAATCGGATTGCAATGTCCTGGATTTGATTCCAGTCAAATGGAGGTGCAGGCGGCATGATTTATAGATTGGCGTCGTCGTCGTTCCGGCTGTGGATTAGAATCGTTTGATCAATCGTAATTGTCGATGATGCAATGTGATTACTTGTCGGTTCAATCGTAATCGTGCGAGCGATGGAAAGAATGTGTGTAATTAGTCGGCAATATCGGAGGGATCGTTCGATCGTAGTCGTCGTAATCGCGATCGTAATCCTTGGATGTGGATTACAGAGGAAGGTTCTTGGTAGAAGGATCTGTGGATACACCCGTCCGATCGTACTTGTCGACGATCGTTGTGGTCAAAAAGAATTAACCGTGGGATGCGCCCGTTCAATCGTACTTGTCGACGATCGTTGTTGTCAAAAGAATTAACCGTGGGACGTTCGGCGGAGAAACAAGCGGTCGGCCTTGTTAGATGTGTATTACAGAAGGAGATTCTTGGTAGAATGTTCTGTAGATACACCCCTTGATACGTATGCTTGGTCGTGTATTACAGAAGAAGATTCTTGGTAGAAGGATCTGTATACACCCCTTGATACGCGAGTAAGGAGGAGAAGGAAAGGAAGAGGCGGGGGGAGGTCTATTGATACAGCCCGGCGATGCGAGTCCCGTACCAAGTATACTCTGGCTGTAACCGACAGTGGAGGTGCTGTACGGGGCGGAGATAGGTAGCTTAAGGTATCCACTTGTTAGTGGAAGGTATAAGGGCTCTATAACCTGTTGTTACTCTAAAAATCGACAGTAAGGTATTGGATAATTGAAATTTAAAGAGAAGTGAGCTCTGAGAGAGACTCTTATTTTTACTGAGTATTTCGTACTGTATTGGGGCTCTCTGCTGTATTTTACATGGTAGAGATCTTCCCCGGTTATCTGTTACTGTCTTCTTTACCGTCGTACCGATTCTTCTGTTGCTGTTGCTGTATTAGCGTCGTATCGGTCTTACTGTATCGGTCATTCGGTGGTATCGGTCATTCACGTTGTTAAGTACTTTGTTCAATGGGGCGTATGCTTGTTCGTGGTATATATGCTAGACATGAGGCCCATCTGGAATCGGTATTGATTTTCTTGATTGTAATAAGTAATTTCCTCACGGGATATCAAGTATATTCTTTTGAATGTACTTATGGATTCCAAGTGTTCACTTATTGGTCAGGTCTTTGGGTATGTCTTGTTTCTAACCGATTACTGTCTTTTGTTTGTAGTCCTATGTGATATCGTTTTTACCACATAGGGATTTTCATGCATTGGAGGTGCGTTTGATTCTAAGACTCGATCATCGAAATAATCGCACCTCGGTCGTCGTTTCGCTTTGTCGGCTTTTCCGATCGAATTTGATGCCGACAACAGTCCGTATTTTTCGCCGACCACAGTAGGCCGGGGATCAAAATATTGAATTATCGAGTGATCGTCGGGATCCTCGGAGGAAGAAAACATTGGATCGCAATTGCAGGGCGTTGCGCAGGGCAATTGGCGTGGGAGTTGTTTGGTAGGCCGTGTATTACCAAGCAAAGGTGCGGCCGTGTCGAAGGGATGACCAAAGGGATGCTCCGAAGGAGGTGTTGTCGGTCAAAAATACACGTACCCTACTTACGTACATTCTACAGCAGTTATATCCATTCTACACTTGAAAAGTTACTTATACTCCTCCAGAGATAAAAATGACTTCAAGTATCCAGACATTTAGGTCATATCATGTGTTCTCTGTCTTATGACAAATTACACATGATCGACGACCAGTTTAGACATCCCTACATACATACAACACTAACACAGGGATACCGGTCAAATACAGTAAAATACATTGTAACAGAGCAATCTCATGATATGCTCACATCTCTTTAAATTTCAATTATCCTATACCTTTCGGTCGATTTTTAGAGTAACAACAGGTTATAGAGCCCTCTATCTCCGCCCGATCAGCACCTCAACTGACGGTTAACACCAGAGGCAATTGTGTGCTTAGCTCCCTGTGCGGCACATTCTAGACCTCCACTCCAGGTTTCGTTTCTTGTGGCGCCTCCCTTGAGGGCCGCACCCTGGACTGTACCTCGTCCTTCTGTTCCCAGCTTGTGGATCAGGGGGTGTACTTGCTATCACAAGCCTTGTAACCCACAACCAGCTCTCTGGACTAGCAGTTACAAACTAAAGACCACCACCGTCTTTAATGAAAGCCCATTGCAGCACCGGACACGCCGATTGCAATCCCCATCACTTTCTTCCGCGTCCATCATCCCCATAAAGGACCATCGACGCCCATTAGATAGTGCTAAGCACTTCTTTATACAACAATACAACAGACTGCAACTCATCCTACGATAGTTGCTTTTCTCCTTCTTCCTTCTTTAGAACATTCGCTCGGTCACTTCGCGTATCACACCGTCCTCCGACAAACGTCCTCCAGTCATTTCCTCCGACGAACGTCCTCCGGTCATTTCCTTCTCCGCGACCGTTCTTTGGTTAATTCCTTCGGTCATCCCTTCTTCTCTTTGAGGCCGCACCTTCGTTAAGTCATTTCGTCTATCTACCAAGAATCTTCTTCTGTAATACACGACCAAGAAGCGACGCCGACAACTACAGCAACATCTACCCCGTTTGCCTACAACAACAACGACATTAAATCGATACTTCAATCTCCTTTCTACGGACACGATTCTTCGACGACGATCATTCTTTCGATTCTTTCGAGATTCGAAGACGATTGATTGATAGTAGAAGAGTTATCAGTCGGAATTGAAAAGAAGATTAGATTGGGGAATCTTGTCGTAGAATCTCAAAGAGACTTGTCGTAGAAACGAATGGAATCGGAGGGGATTCATTTCTGACTTGGTAGGAAGAAGATCTATCGATTCCAGAATCAAATATCAAACACCGACCAAGGGATTGAATTGTGTTGGGTTTAGTGCTTGGCACAATCAAATGGGCGTCGATGGTCCTTTATGGGGATGATGGACGCAGAAGAAATGGGGGATTGCAATCGGCGTGTCCGGTGCAATGGGCGTTTATTGTATCTTTATTAACAACTGTAATTCCGGATTATGAGTTAATTAATCTATTTTCTGTTTTTCGAATGCTTAACCGGACCACACGTATTGTCCCGTGTTACACAATCCTAGTGAGACTGCACATGCATTCTCGTGTTGTAGATTAACTAATATTTCCTCAGTGAATTTGTCGGAGAAACGTGTCTCATTCTGTCCGTTTCTAACATAATTGGGCTTCGCGTATCCATGTTGTGTGTCATTGATATTTTCCATATTTCATTGATATACACATGTATATCATTGACATACTTAGTATCGGATCCTATGCCTCTGGATTTTCGCGTACCACTTTCTGGTGATACTTTGCTGTGTCCGATTCTTCTATCAATGATCGATTCATTTGGTCGTGACTCATTCTTTTGTTTTCTGTGATAGACTACCTTCGATACTTATGTTGCCTTGTTGGTCTTCATATGCCCGAGTGTCTATCCATCAGTAATCTAGTCTCACTCCTCATCGTATTCATTGTATTTCTCGTAGCTTCGTAATTAGTTGGTATTTCGCCGCGCATCTCATTCGTGTATGTGCGCGCGTCGATCTGTTTTCTTATTGGTTCATATTTAACCGCACATAACGGTTATATCTTGTTTTTACTTAACAACACGATTTGCCGGTTGTTCTCCCCTAAATCCATGTTCTTGGTTTAGATTCCTATCGGATTTTTTAGAGGGAAGCATACAACATAATTTTTTAGGCATGGATTTTTAGTGTGGTTGTTTTATTACGGAATTGTGGTACTTAACTTTGTTTTTACATTGTCATGAATTCATTTAGATAATTCCTGAATGCATTACTGTTTAGCGGCTTGGTCAGTATGTCAGCATAGTTGTCCTGTGAGTTAATATGACTGATAGATACGACTTTTCCAGCTTGGTGTTGTCTGACAAAATGGTAGGCCAGTGCGATTGATTTCTTGTTGAGTGAACTTGCAGGGTTGGTGGAATTGATTACTACACTTTTGTTATCCACATAGATTTCTGCTGGTTTGGTGATTACAACTCCCATCGATCTAAGGTGGTATCTGAGCATGATGGCCAATGCAACCACGTCTTTCAGGGCAGTAAATTCAGCTCCAAATGTACTCGTGTGAACTGATGTCTGTCTCTTAGACTTCCAGTAGACTGGCATACACCCAACGAATGCAATCAATCCAGTGATACTCCTTCCAGTAACCAAGTTGTGTGCATGGTCGCTATCACAGAATATGTTCAAATCCATTTCAGGAATTAGAGGCACGGGGAACATTGGATCCAATTCTTCCTTGTAATATTTGTAGTGATGTGTAAATTCTTCGTATTTGAGCTTGACATCACCATTTGAACTGATCCTTGGAGATCTTGAATCCACTAGAATTCCTTTCTTCTTGTACTTCTTCAAATATCCCAGGATGTGTCTAGCCATCTGCAAATGACCTTCTCGCGGTCCGGCTGCAAATCTTGAAAGAGATGATACTGCAAATGCAATATCAATTCTTCCAGACAACACCAACCACTGTCCTAGACCAATAATATGTTGGAATTCCTTGTGTTCAGATACTGACAGTAATGGCGAATCATCCAGTTCAGGGTGACAATCAGTTTTCATTGGCAGATTTTCTTTCTTGAGGGTCACTGAATATTTCTCTTGATATTTTCGAATCACTTCACTGATATATTTTGTAGAGTTCATTAACAATCGTCCATCTTTGATTCTTGTAAGACTTGTACCAAGGTAATACTGAGGTTCTGATTCAACATTTCTCAGCGCAAATTCTTGTTCAATTCTGGCGATCCAATCTTGTGGTTTCTTTCCTATTACCATAAGGTCATCGACATGAGTACCAATGTATGTGTAGCTTTCTCCTTCTTTCTGTAACCATAAATCTGGATCTGCTCTTGACGGTCGAAAACCCAAATTCATGAGTGTATCAGCCAGAAAGTCCATGAAAGCTCTACCGCTACCTGCCAGTCCATACAGCGCTCTTTGTATTTCTACTTTGCATCCTTTCTTTTCACCAAACTCGTCTCCAGCCCACACCCATACCTTTTCCTGGACCGGCGCAGTTGGGAACGCATTGCCCACATCTGCTGTCATCAAATCCAGTTGTTGGTGTTGGGCGATTAGAAATAGTAAGTACACAGATAAACTGTTGATCTGACTGGAGTATGTGTTGTATTCACTCGAGTCGACCCTGTACCATCTGCTACTAATCGGCTCTTGTACCTGCCGTCCTCGCTCTTGATGTCCCAAATCATCTGCAATCTTGCTTGTTGCCAACCTTCTTCTTTTGGAAATTCTTTTTCTGCTGGGTGATATTTGAAACATTTTAGTCGTTCCAAATTATCCATCTCTTTCTGAATTGAATCTTTCCATTTTGTATTTCCAGCTTCCACATCGAATTGCAAACATTCTTCATAGGTATTTGGAATCTTCTGTCCAAACTTTTCTCGATTCTTCTTCTTTGCCATTCTTTGATTCCTGGATGGTTTCTTCTTGACTGCGCGTTGAACACTCTTGTGTATCAGGGACTTCATAAATCGTATTCTTCTGACAATGCCAGATTGTTGTTTTATTACTTGCTCTGCACATACATTCAACGGCCTGTTATTTCCTCTCCTGCTTTCAACAATGTATTCCTTGATATACTTTGCGCATGCCAGTGGTTGATCTTTCTTCAATTGTGGGAATGGAGTATTCAAGAATGTATTGCCTTGCAGCTCATCGATGTATTGCGCCTTGAATACCAAAATCCCATTTTCCCAGAAATGATCCAAAATCTTCCGGAAATCCATATCCAAATTTGCTTCTGTGCTTTCCAAGATATCCTGATGTGTTTCAGCATTGTTGCATCCATCTATATCACTCGGTAACATTTCTTCTTCCATGTCCAACGTGTTTTCCTCTTCATCGGCATCAAACTCCCCTGAAGTTGTATTGTCATTTTCATCACTGTCTTCCATTGGATTGGTGCTAGTAGAATTTTCCATTCCTTCAGAGCTCGCGACAAATTTCTCCCCTGAAGATAACAATGGGACTTCATCAGTGCTCTTGATATCTTCCATGTTCTGTTGATGCTCTGACAGAGAAAGGGTAAACTTCTCTGCGTCCGGGTTGTCGTTCACATATTCATCTTTGGTACCAATTTCCTTGCGTCTTGTTCTGACTACTGATCTCATCAACACTTGCCTTTTCTGTTTTGGCGTATCTGGTTCAGTCAGAATATAATAGGTCATTGCATCCCCCGTTGATTCCGCAAAACCCAGAAATCTCCCTTTCAACATGTTGTTTTTGGGGCTCTTGAATCTTGGCTCAAAATACCACACGGGTTCATAAAAGTGAAATCTCAGGTGGGAGATATCAGGTGTCCAGCCTTGGTGTAATTCGAGGGGTACTTTCCAATTCAGCGATTTTCGCGCTGCCAAATTGTTAACTAACACGCACCATTTTGCACACCAATGCGCTAAACTGGTTGGCGCCTGAAACATGCGTAGACTGTTTTGTACCATCTTGGACAATCTTCCCCATTCCGCTTCACACAGGTTCTGATGGCTATGGTGTGGTTCACTGGTTCTTGTTTTGATCATATTTTCCCGAAGAATTTGAGTCCACTTTACACCTGTTTCAGATCTTGCATTATCACTGAGTATAGTATCTGGTGCACCATGTTCTCAGAGGTAATCCTGTAGCGCATTTGTACATTGAGATTCTGTTTTCAGAGGATGAAAAGACCAAAGCTTTGTCTTGGTGCCACTGAAAAATTGTTCCCCGTTGTGTCCTTGAGATGTCTTTTTCGAGAAGTATGTGTAATCCGTGCTCACTGTTTCATTTTGTCTTCTGTAATGAAATGCCTTGAATCTTTTCCTGTAATGTTTCCTGGGGACTTCACAATTTTCTTCTTCTATTTCCTCATAGTGTTGGGTAGTATTTTCCAATGTTTTCAAAACAGTCAATTCTGGTAACATAGCAAATCGTTTTCGTAGTTCCAGCATTGGAAGTTTTGCAAATTTGAACGTTTCTCTTGCTCTCTTCCTTCTCAACATTGGATATTTGCGCATGTCTGGTGGTGCTGGGCTATTCAACTCGAATTTATCCAATGTATCCACTTCCCCTTCTGTTGGTTTGGTAATATGAAAATATACTTTTTCATCGTCATATGAAAATGGTAGGAATGTCGTTCCAATTGTAATGCCACATTTGCTCAACTGTGGTTGCACTCCATTCACCAGCACTCCATGATCACCCATATCGATTGTTGTCAATAACGATTCACCATCAGTTTGATCTTTATCCTTGGTGACAAAAGTTGCATAGTGGACCACTAAAAGTACTGGATCTTCTCTTCCTGGAATAAAAGCCTTCGTTACAGCACTGCAAACCGGATGCTCCACATAGGCGTTGGTATCATTACTCATGTACGGCCTCATTGCAGACGTCATTCCAGTTTCTCCTCCAATTCGAAGCCATGCTTGTTCTGTAACCGTTGGTCTTCTTCCTCCGCCACTGTCAATAACTGCAATATTGTCATTTTGTTGAACCTCTCTGTATCGATGTATATTGGCGGTGCTTGCTGAATTAGTTCGGGTTTTTTTTCTAGGTCTTCTTTCTTGTTGTCGAGCTGGTAAAAGTGCCTGGTAAATTTTCCTTGTTTTTCGTTGGTCCCGCTTGTTATCATTTTTGTTGTTCTCATTTTCATCGTCCGAATCAGGATCCATTCTTGCAACAAGATCTGGTACATCCTCTCCATCACTATCCTTGTTCTCAGTTTCACCAGGTTTTATTTCTATCTTATTTCTTCTTGTTGTGTAAAAATACGATGATGCGTTTCGTCGTGGTGTTGAATTCATTGCATTCTGCGTTGCCTGATCCTCACCCTCGTCATCCCCCCCAGAATGTAGGTGGAATCGAACCGTTTTGAGAGCAGTGGAGCCTGGAGGGAATAATTCAGTTTCATCAATCGTTCCGATGCTATCTTGATCGCTATCGGCATCCGCGAGAGACGGGGGGATCGTCGGCTCAGTGTTTTCTGCCGATGCCGGTGAATTCGTCCCGGTAGGTGCCATTACACGTCGAACCCGACGTTGACGACTGGATTTAGGAATGAAATGATTTATTCCATCATCTTGTGGAGAACCAACAATGACACCCTCGGGAGTAGATGGTAAAGTATCACTGTGTCGGTCGGCTTGATTGTATTTGAGCACCCAGTCACGATGAAGTTGAGATAGCTCCTGCCATGTGTCTGGAGGGATTCTGATGATACCTTTGAGGTTAGGGTGGATAGTCCCTGTAAGAGTGCCTGTGCCGTAGGAACCCGTACGTTGTCTTTTGTTAGGACCATCAGGAGTGCGGCGGACTCGTTTGTGGCCTCCTCTGTTGCTGTCAAATGCAGTGCGAGCAAGTTCTTCATCATGGATGCGGAGCTTAATAATCATCTCTTCTAGGGTCCTGTCAGTTTTGTGTTCCAGCAATTCTTCTTTGAATCTCTCCAGGCTGGGATCACGAATATTTCGAGCAAAGATACTTTTTGCATCCCATTCAGTCATGTGGTATGGTGGAATTTTTCGAAGTTTATGGTAGGTCAATTCAAACGTGTTAATGTACTCGGAAATATTGCCATTGGGGTGCAACAGATTGTATCGTAGACGAAGCTTCAGTGTCTCAGCGTAAGATTCTCGCCGGTTGTCAGAATCATACCAGCCCAATAGTTCTTGCCATGCCGCATGACCATCAAAGGTATCTTCATGCTTGATGATTTTTGAATGAGCACTACCGCCACTGCACGCCGACAACAATGTTCCCCAAAGTGCCTTGTTTTTGCTCGGTGCATTCCGGGCCGCCTCTGCATCATTCATAATCTCCTCATGTCCTGTGGCTGCAAAAGTAGCTGTTGCATCGGATTTCCACTTTGTCCAGTTTTCTTGCTGGCCATCAAAATCATGGATTGGTTTTGCCTTGAGTAGCTGCTGACCCGTTGCCTTTTCTTTGGCCGAACTCACTTCTTGTCTGAGCGCTTCCATCTCGTCATCCTTGTTGCATGATTCTTGAATTGTTTGTCTGAGAGTGTTCATTTCTGCTTCATATCTTCTTTCTTTTTCTCGTCCTCGTGCTCTTGCAGCTCTCATTTCTTCCTTTAGTGCATTGATTTCTTCCATTTGACGTTTGGCTTCTGCTGCTTGTCTTCTGAGATTAACCAGCTCTGCATCTCTGCGTCTGCCCTCATATCGTCCGCCAGGTCTTGAACCGCTATTATCGTCGTCACTTTCTGATGACGAAGAAGATGATGAAGAAGATGGTGAAGATGAAGACGAAGACGACGATGATGCGTAGTTGGCCCGTCTTGAACGGCGTTTGCGTCGAGTCGTCGATGGAATCTGGGTATCCTCATCCTCACTTGTATTTTGTGGTACATCCGGTACTTCATTCTGTTTCCACCAATCATTGTTTCTCATCATGTAGAAGGCCGGATAGGTGACTGCTCCCAGAGTTTGAAAGAATCTGTTAGTAAAGGTTGGCATGTTGTCGTGTATTTTCTTTTCGGTTGTTACGTATTTTTTATTTTTTGTTTCTTGTTATGTATTTTTTATTTGTATTTTGATGTTCTTCTTCTTTGTTGTTCTAGCCAAATATCAGTAGTATTCGATAGCTCACGTCCGAGATAATTGCTTATTTCGGTGGTTTCGTACCAGTGTGTTAGATTTGATTCAGTGGTACCAATCGTATCGAATTTTCTGAAGTTCGCGATCGATAAGTACTAAGATTGATTTTGTTAGTAGGAAATTTCTAGTAGAAACTTCAAGAGAATTTTCTCGTATAAAGCTCGTAGAAGTACTCCGGAATGGATTGTAACTCGTAGGTATGTTTGTTATATAGACTTCGTATGAATCTGCGACTGTTAATCAACAACTGTAATTCCGGATTATGAGTTAATTAATCTATTTTCTGTTTTTCGAATGCTTAACCGGACCACACGTATTGTCCCGTGTTACACAATCCTAGTGAGACTGCACGTGCATTCTCGTGTTGTAGATTAACTAATATTTCCTCAGTGAATTTGTCGGAGAAACGTGTCTCATTCTGTCCGTTTCTAACATAATTGGGCTTCGCGTATCCATGTTGTGTGTCATTGATATTTTCCATATTTCATTGATATACACATGTATATCATTGACATACTTAGTATCGGATCCTATGCCTCTGGATTTTCGCGTACCACTTTCTGGTGATACTTTGCTGTGTCCGATTCTTCTATCAATGATCGATTCATTTGGTCGTGACTCATTCTTTTGTTTTCTGTGATAGACTACCTTCGATACTTATGTTGCCTTGTTGGTCTTCATATGCCCGAGTGTCTATCCATCAGTAATCTAGTCTCACTCCTCATCGTATTCATTGTATTTCTCGTAGCTTCGTAATTACTAGTTGGTATTTCGCCGCGCATCTCATTCGTGTATGTGCGCGCGTCGATCTGTTTTCTTATTGGTTCATATTTAACCGCACATAACGGTTATATCTTGTTTTTACTTAACAACACGATTTGCCGGTTGTTATTTATCGTGTAATGAAATCAGAGAACTGGTTGTGGATTACAACGTGGGCATGGCGAGTACACCCCCTGATCCACAAGCAGGGAAGGAGATCGGTAAACTGGATGTCGGAAAAAGAAGAAAATGGAGATTGGACTGAGGTTGGAAGGGAGTCGTGCAACAGCAGTGTTGTTACTCTAAAAATCGACCGAAAGGATAGGATAATTAAAATTTAAAGAGATGTGAGCTCAGAGAGACGCTCTTATTTTTACTGTGTATTTCGTACTGTATCGGGGCTCTCTGCTGTATTTTTACATGGTAGAGATCTTCCCCGGTTATTTGTTACTGTCTTCTTTACCATAGTACCGATTCATCTGTTGCTGTTGCTGTATTAGCGTCGTGTCGGTCTTACTGTATCGGTCATTCGATGGTATCGGTCATTCGATGGTATCGGTCATTGTGGGGTTAAGTATTCTGTTCGATGGGGCTTATGCTTATTCGTGGTATATGTGCTGGATATGAGTAGGCCCATCTGGAATCGGTACTGATTTTCTTGATTGCAATAAGTAATTTCCTCTCGGGATATCAAGTACGGAGTGTTTTCTTTCGAATGTACTTATGGGTTCCAAGTGTTTACTTACTGTTCAGGTCTTTGGATATTTCTTGTTTCTAACCAATTATCCGTTTTTGTTTGTAGCCTTAGGTGGTATCGATTTTACCACTTAAGGATTCCAAGTAGTGCAGGTGCATTTGATTCTAACGCTTGATCATTCTCGTATTCCGCACCTCGGTCGTCGTTTCGTTTTCGACAAACAAGCAGGCTTACAACGACAATCACGACAATCTCTGCGCTGGGGGGAAGGCCTATCGCTCAACAGCAATGTCCTCTGGCTGTAACCGGTCAGTGGGGCTCTTAAAGTATACGCTTAACAACGCGAGTTATAATGGCTCTATAACCTGTTGTGACTCTAAAAATCGACCGTTAAGGTATTGGATAATTGAAATTTAAAGAGAAGTGAGCATATCAAGAGATTGCTCTGTTACTGTGTATTTTACTGTATTCGACCGGTATCCCTGTGTTATTGGTGTTGTATGTAGGGATGTCTAAACCGGTCATAGATCATGTGCAATTCGTCATGAGACAGAGAACACATGATGTGACGTAGATATCTTGATACTTGAAGTCATTTTTATCTCTGGAGGAGTATAAGTAACTTTTTCAAGCGTAGAATGGATATAATTCCTTTAGAATGTACGTAAGTACGGTACGTGTATTTTTGACCGACAACAGTGTTTTCACTCGGGTTCGTGGGTTAAGCAGTGCTAGAGGGGGATCCCGGAACTCCGTCCTGTTTTGCAGGCTGTGGAGTCCGGTTCCTTAGTTTGCTATGCCCACACACACCGGCGCACAGCCGGGCCTTTTATTCATTCTACTACTATCGATTAGGAGCAAAAAGAGTGAGCTGTACTGGTACCGTAGGCTTGGATTTTGCTGGGGAATCCTTTACACGCTTATTAGCGCTAGCCTTTATTTTCGACTCTAATTTTTTGCAAATTATTACGTCGGCCAGTGATTTCGTTCAGATAATATTATAGTGATCCTTTCGATAACCCGCTACACAAGTGTTACGAGAACCAAACAGAAATACGAAGTACTCTGCTAAACGCTTACCGACATCTTCCTGACGAACGGAATCAACCAAGTAAGTACACAACAACAAACCGTTCCTTGTCATTTTTGTCTATCCAATAACCAGGGACTCGTCATTCGATTTAGACAAGATCCGACGCCTGTTCCATTTTTACCGGGGGCAACAAACGAAACGCACGTACGCATGGTCATAGTTGTCACGCCGCCTGCATCTTTGTTGCCTTATAGCCTACAACTGACGGATGAAGGTTGGAGGCTGCGGGCTGTCATACGCGCGAGTCGACAACAACCAAGCCCATTTAGCAGCAGATAGGGAACAAGCTGAAAGAAATGCAGAGCGAGCAAGGAGACTCCGAGCCGACGTAGCAAGAAGACAGCAGCAGAGGGCCGACAACCTAGAAAGAAGAAGACTGCTATTGGCACGGGTCCAGCGTCCAAGAGAAGAAGAGATAGAGTTTTCCTCATCATCATCGGATAGCGACGACAGCAGTTGTGTCCTAACAAGCTATAGCTCAAGTGACAGTGACAGTGACAGTGGCGACGGCAACGAAACCGAAAGAACTCTGTAAGAGGAACCACAACAGATCGATCGGGAATTCCATCTTTCGGACAGCATCGTTGAACAATCTGAAACTACCGGTAGAGGTACCGGGAACAACGTAGAAACCACAGTCGAACAATCGGACAGTGCCGTCCAACGATTGGAAAACACCAACATAGAAGAAGACGACAGGAGTTCCGACAATTCAAGTTCAACCAGCAGCAGCTCGAGCAGCTCAACGTCCGAGAACTGTTTCTCTACCCCCCGCGGGCTATCGCGCGGTATTTTTACAATTCTCGACCCTATTTTTTAAATTTCCTATCTTTTTAGGTCGCGTGTCTACTAAAATACCTCGCGCGTCGCACACCTTTACTTTCGAGACAATATCTCGTCACTCCTCAAATAAAATTACTATTTTAGGGTTAAGGATATCATATCCTTTCGTGACAAGCACTATTTTGTGTACAACTTGTGCACGAATGACTTATTTCATTTTCTCAACATGTTGCCACCATATAACGGGCTCCGTCCCAAATCCTCCAACTCCAACTCAAATCCAACTCCAAACAATCCCATTTTCATTACAATGGATAGGGACCTGTCCCCCCCCCCTTGTATCTCATAAACCAAGAACTCCAAAAATTGGTAGGATAGGCAAACGATTCTAGACAACAATACTAACAAGGCCTGCAAGTCTCAAAGGGATCTGCCGTACACATTAGAAGCAATAGGAGGGCCTAGCAGAGGACTCCAAATCCGAATTTTCACCTCCACAGAAAACACCCCCTCCAAACCCAAGGGACAACAGATATCTCCATACTGAAGGCGCCGCGGGCAACGATATTGCAGGGATCCGTTCATTATACTAAGAAGGACAAGGCCTGCAAGTTTCGAATCGATTGATTGAGTGGATTGGAAGTATCTAACTGGCAAAGCTTTGGACACACGAGGTCCATTTTGAAGGGAAACAAGGAAAAAAAACGGTGAATATTAATATCTCCATACTGAAGTCACCGCGGGCAACGATATTGCAGGGATCCGTTCATTATACTAAGAAGGACAAGGCCTGCAAGTTTCGAATCGATTGATTGAGTGGATTGGAAGTATCTAACTGGCAAAGCTTTGGACACACGAGGTCCATTTTGAAGGGAAACAAGGAAAAAAAACGGTGAATATTAATATCTCCATACTGAAGTCACCGCGGGCAACGATATTGCAGGGATCCGTTCATTATACTAAGTAGGACAAGGCCTGCAAGTTTCGAATCGATTGATCGAGCACATAAGAAGAATCAAACCGGTGAAGCAGAAGGGAGAAATTTGGTTGTATTTCAAGGAAGCAACCCAAATAACGGCGACAGCAGATATCTCTATAACAACGACACCAACAGCAACGATATTGCAGGGTCCCCTTGATTACATCTATGAGAAGACGCCCGCCAAGTTTCGTATTGATCCATTGAGCGGATCAGAAGGAATGGACTCAACATAGCAGAGTGACAAATTTGGTTGTATTTCAAGGAAGCAACCCAAATAACGGCGACAGCAACTTTCTCTATAACAACGACACCAACAGCAACGATATTGCAGGGGCTTCTTCATTACATCTACGAGGAGACGCCTGCCAAGTTTCGTATTGATCCATTGAGCGGATTAGAAGAAACGGACTCAACATAGAAAAGTGACAAATTTGGTTGAATTTCAAGGAAGCAACCCAAATAACGGCGACAGCAGATATCTCTATAACAACGACACCAACAGCAACGATATTGCAGGGTCCGCTTTATTACATCCATGAGAAGACGCCCGCCAAGTTTCGTATTGATCCATTGAGCGGATTAGAAGGAACGGACTCAACATAGAAAAGTGACAAATTTGGTTCAATTTCAAGGAAGCAACCCAAATAACGGCGACAGCAGATATCTCTATAACAACGACACCAACAGCAACGATATTGCAGGGTCCGCTTGATTACATCTATGAGAAGACGCCCGCCAAGTTTCGTATTGATCCATTGAGCGGATTAGAAGAAACGGACTCAACATAGAAAAGTGACAAATTTGGTTCAATTTCAAGGAAGCAACCCAAATAACGGCGACAGCAGATATCTCTATAACAACGACACCAACAGCAACGATATTGCAGGGTCCGCTTTATTACATCCATGAGAAGACGCCCGCCAAGTTTCGTATTGATCCATTGAGCGGATTAGAAGGAACGGACTCAACATAGAAAAGTGACAAATTTGGTTCAATTTCAAGGAAGCAACCCAAATAACGGCGACAGCAGATATCTCTATAACAACGACACCAACAGCAACGATATTGCAGGGTCCGCTTGATTACATCTATGAGAAGACGCCCGCCAAGTTTCGTATTGATCCATTGAGCGGATTAGAAGAAACGGACTCAACATAGAAAAGTGACAAATTTGGTTCAATTTCAAGGAAGCAACCCAAATAACGGCGACAGCAGATATCTCTATAACAACGACACCAACAGCAACGATATTGCAGGGTCCGCTTGATTACATCTATGAGAAGACGCCCGCCAAGTTTCGTATTGATCCATTGAGCGGATTAGAAGAAACGGACTCAACATAGAAAAGTGACAAATTTGGTTGTATTTCAAGGAAGCAACCCAAATAACGGCGACAGCAGATATCTCCATACCGAGGTCGCCGCTATCAACGATATTTCAGGGTACTCTTCATTACATCTAGAAGAACACGCCGCCCAAGTTTCGGATTGATTGATTGAGAGGAATAGAAGAATCGAACCGGTGAAGCAGATTGGGAAAATTTGGTTGTATTTCAAAGAAACACCCCAAATAACAGTCACAGCAGATATCTCTGGACCAACGGCACCAACAGCAATGATATTGCAGGGTCCTCTTCATTACATCTAGAAGAACACGCCGCCCAAGTTTCGAATCGATTGATCCAGAAGATCAGAAGAATCGAACCGGTGAAGCAGAGGGGCAAAATTCGGCTATATTTCAAGGAAGCAACCCAAATAACAGTCACAGCAGATATCTCTGGATCAACGGCACCAACAGCAATGATATTGCAGGGTCCTCTTCATTACATATATAAGAACACGCTGCCCAAGTTTCGAATTGATTGATCCAGCGGATCAGAAGAATCGAACCGGTGAAGCAGAGGGGCAAAATTTGGCTACATTTCAAGGAAGCAACCCAAACAACAGTCACAGCAGATATCTCTGCACCAACGGCACCAACAGCAATGATATTGCAGGGGCCTCTTCATTACATATATAAGAACACGCCGCCCAAGTTTCGAATTGATTGATCCAGCGGATCAGAAAAAAACGACTCAACATGGATGGGAAAGATGATGGGCAAAATTTGGCTAAAAAATGGGCTTCCAAGCCCCGGCCCGGTTGCTGTTGTTGCTCTTGCTTTGCAACTCGATTGTTCTCAGTGGCTCCTGTTGCTCTCGCTCTTGCTTGCTGTCAAATTGACGAGCCGGTAAGAGGAACAGCAAGCGGGGATAGGAAGAACAACAGCAAACGGATCAGAAAGCAAGTGACACCATTATCAACAGCGAGAGCAGCAGCAACAGCAACTAGCGAGGGCAACAGCAACAGCAATAGCAATTGCTGCTGTTGCTCTCGCTGCCGCTTTCCGCTGTTGCTCTCGCTGCCGCTTGCTGCTGTTGCTCTCGCTGCTGCCGCTTGCTGCTGTTGCTCTCGCTGCTGTCGCTTGCTGCTGTTGCTCTTGCTGCAGCTTGCTGTCGAATCGACGAGTCGTTGCCGTTGTTGTTGCCGACGATCCTATTCAAATATATGATATGATAATTGAACAAAATGGGTGAGTATCTATTGATGTACTACATAGAGTAAATAATAACAACAGAATAATATAATGTATATGCCGATCGTAATTATCACCAACCGGGAAAATTCCCCGCACCTACAGGGAAGACGACCACCGCACTGCTTCCGATCCGTTGCTGACGATTCGATGGTTGCTGCTTCCGATCCGTTGATTCGGTCCTATGGGAATAAGAAGAAAAACAGAGAGGAAATAGATTATCAGTAATGCCGGTGGAGTGGAAGACCAATCAATTGCCATTGCCGGTGCCGATGCCTATCTCTCTCATTCTTACTACCTTTGCTTGTTCTGACGTTCTGATGTTCCGGCGATCGACGTTTCCAATCCGTTGCTTCCGTTCCGGTCCTATGAAAATAAGAAAAACAGAGAAGAAATACATTATCAGTAATGCCGGTGGAGTGGAAGACCAATCAATTGCCGATGTCTATCTCTCTTATTCTTACCTTTGCTTGTTCCGACGTCCCGACGTTCCGACAACCGTCCCGATGAAATTGTAGTTGCTGCCGTAGAATACTTCTTACTCCATGTCACGAAAAACAGTACCTTGTTCCTGTTGATATAATTGCAAGGGACAAAGCCAGTTCATTGATTTCAAGACGTATATGTAAGGCTGCAGTCCAAACAATATCTATCCAGCAAATCCCCTTCTCGTCAAATGCTAACTACTTCTTTTCCAGTACAAGGCTGTTATTTCGGACTAAAATAAATGAGAACGGATCGTTGTGCTCAAAGAGGGTCGGATCCCACGTTCTCGGACGGAGTGTTGATTGCAAGAACCAACACTCTACTCAAATAAGTCGGATGTAAGAAGGCAGATTATGAAGTGTATTTTTTTTTGTTGCGAGGTAGATTGTTTTTTTTTGTTGTGAGGTAGAAAAAGTGATTTTTTTTGTCGCGAGGTAGAAAATAACATTACTGTGTGTTTGTGTGAGAGAGATTTTTTTTTTGTCGCGAGGTAGAAAAAAATCATCGGTCGATCGAAGTAGGTACTACATCCTGTACAATTCTACAGGATTTTGTAGTAGTGAAGATTTCTACACCTTTTTAGTACTGAATAATTTTAAGTACTGAATCCAAGTAGATTTCTACACGGGAAGATCTTTACACCTTACTAGAAAATTTTCGGTATTGAATTCGTGTACGTTTCTACACCAGTAGATGTCTATACCTTTTTAGTACTAGATAATTTTTCGGTAGTGAATCCGTGTAGGTTTCTACCCCTGTAGATTCGTACACGTTTTTTGTACTAGATAATGTTAGGGATTGTCATGTGAAAAACTCATTTTTCGGTACATACTCTGGTCCTTACTTGGATGTAAATGCTGGTACATGGTACATGGGGGTAAAGAACTTGCGAGAAGTCCACATATAAGAATAAATAATTACTTAATTTTCGAACAGGATGTAACCCTAACCATATTGGGAACAACTTTGCCACACAGAATGCCAAAAATGATGTGGTTTGACTCTCCAAAGGGCAAGCATGAGGGTATTTTTGGTGCAATTCCAGGGCACAAACTAACTTATTGGATAGTAATGACTCAAAAAGTATCCGGTCCAAGCAATGAATACATTCATCATGACTCATCAAATGCATATTGGGAATAACTTTGTCACATAGAATGCCCAAAATCTTAAGGTTTGACTCTACAAATGGCAATCATGGGGGTATTTTTGGTCCAATTCTAAGGCACAAACTGAGTTATTGGGTAATGACTACATTAATATCTGGTCCAAGCCAGGAATACATTCATCATGACTCATCCAATGCATATTGGGAACAACTTTGTCACATAGAATGCCCAAAATCTTAAGGTTTGGCTCTCCAAATTGCAATCATGGGTGTATTTTTGGTGCAATTCCAGGGCACAAACTAACTTATTGGGTAATGACTCAAATAGTATCGGGTACAAGCCATGAATACATTCATCATGACTCATCCAATGCATATTGGGAACAACTTTGTCACATAGAATGCCCAAAATCTTAAGGTTTGACTCTACAAATGGCAATCATGGGGGTATTTTTGGTCCAATTCTAAGGCACAAACTGAGTTATTGGGTAATGACTACATTAATATCTGGTCCAAGCCAGGAATACATTCCTCGTGACTCATCCAATGCATATTGGGAACAACTTTGTCACATAGAATGCCCAAAATCTTAAGGTTTGGCTCTCCAAATTGCAATCATGGGTGTATTTTTGGTGCAATTCCAGGCCACAAACTAACTTATTGGGTAATGACTCAAATAGTATCGGGTACAAGCCATGAATACATTCATCATGACTCATCCAATGCATATTGGGAACAACTTTGTCACATAGAATGCCCAAAATCTTAAGGTTTGACTCTACAAATGGCAAACATGGGGGTATTTTTGGGGCAATTCCAGGGCACAAAGTAACTTATTGGGGAAGGACTCAAAAAGTATCTGGTCTAAGCCATGAATACATTCATCATGACTCATCAAATGCATATTGGGAACAACTTTGTCACACAGAATGCCCAAAATCTTAAGGTTTGACTCTCCAACTGACAAACATGAGGGTATTTTTGGTGCAATTCCAGGGCACAAACTAACTTATTGGATAGTAATGACTCAAAAAGTATCCGGTCCAAGCAATGAATACATTCCTCATGACTCATCAAATACATATTGGGAACAACTTTGTCACACAGAATGCTGTAAATGTTGTGGTTTGACTCTCCAAATGGCAAACATGGGTGTATTTTTGGTGCAATTCCAGGGCACAAACTAACTTATTCGGTAATGACTCAAAAAGTATCTGGTCCAAGCCATGAATACATTCATCATGACTCATCCAATGCATATTGGGAACAACTGTGGCACATAGAATGACCAAAATCTTAAGGTTTGACTCTACAAATGGCAAACATGGGGGTATTTTTGGTGCAATTCCAGGGCACAAACTAACTTATTCGGTAATGACTCAAAAAGTATCTGGTCCAAGCCATGAATACATTCATCATGACTCATCCAATGCATATTGGGAACAACTGTGGCACATAGAATGACCAAAATCTTAAGGTTTGACTCTACAAATGGCAAACATGAGGGTATTTTTCGTGTAATTCTAGGGCACAAACTAACTTATTGGGTAATGACTCCAAAAGTATCTGGTCCAAGCCATGAATACATTCATCATGACTCATCAAATACATATTGGGAACAAGTTTGTCACACAGAATGCCCAAAATGTTGTGGTTTGACTCTCGAAATGGAAAAGATGAGGGTGTTTTTGGTGCAATTTCTGGGCACAAACTTACTTATTGGGTAATGACTCAAAAAGTATCTGGTCCAAGCCAGGAATACATTCATCATGACTCATCCAATGCATATTGGGAACAACTTTGTCACATAGAATGCCCAAAATCTTAAGGTTTGACTCTACAAATGGCAATCATGGGGGTATTTTTGGTGCAATTACAGGGCACAAACTGAGTTATTGGGTAATGACTACATTAATATCTGGTCCAAGCCAGGAATACATTCATCATGACACATCCAATGCATATTGGAAACAACTTTGTCACATAGAATGCCCAAAATCTTAAGGTTTGACTCTACAAATGGCAAACATGGGGGTATTTTTGGTGCAATTCCAGGGCACAAAGTAACTTATTGGGGAAGGACTCAAAAAGTATCTGGTCTAAGCCATGAATACATTCATCATGACTCATCAAATGCATATTGGGAACAACTTTGTCACACAGAATGCCCAAAATGTTGTGGTTTGACTCTCCAACTGGCAAACATGAGGGTATTTTGGGTGCAATTCCAGGGCACAAACTACCTTATTGGGTAATGACTAAAAAAGTATCCGGTCCAAGCAAAGAATACATTCCTCGTGACTCATCAAATGCATATTGGGAACAACTATGTCACACAGAATGCTGGAAATGTTGTGGTTTGACTCTAGAAATGGCAAACACGATGAGGGTATTTTTGGTGCAAATCTAGGGCACAAACTGAGTTATTGGGTAATGCCTCCAAAAGTATCCGGTCCAAACTATGAATACATTTATCAGGACTAATCAAATGCATATTGGGAACAACTTTGTCACTCAGAATGCCAGAAATGTTGTGGTTTGACTATCCATATGGCAAACATGAGGGTATTTTTGGTGCAATTCCAGGGCACAAGCAGTCACATTTGGTAATGACTACCAAAGTTATTGTACCAGGCCATGAATGCATAACACATGACTTACGAAATGCATGTTGGGAACAACTTTTAAATGCATATTGGGAACAACTTTGCCACACACAGTACAGACAATGTTGTGGTTTGTAGATACAAATGGCACACAAGACAGTACGGTATGTTAGGTGCAGTCTACGAGATTCTACATGTGACTAGAGGATTGAAATACATAACCTTAGTGTGATCAAAAGTTTCCCTTCTGAAAAAATTATGGCGCGGGAGGGGTGGCTGGCACAGGTACGTGATCTACTTCTACAAATATAACAGCGCGCCCAAAACCAGACAACACACAGAAGAAGTTAGGGAAAACAACATAGTACAGAACCCACGGAAAAACTCTACACACAAAACATCGTACACATACTACACAAAACACCGTACACACACACACACACACACGACACACACAACACACACAACACACAACACCGTACACAACCCGACAAAATTATTAGTACACACACATAACCACACAAAAAGAAACACATGATTCTTGATCGGCACCGTATTCAGTAAATAAAATACAAAAAATATGAATGCTATCGGAAAGACACGACGAAGCAAAAAATCCGAGGGGAAGACCCTTCGAAACAACAAAACCATCCGGCCCGGTGATCATCAAAATACAGGGGACAACAACGGTAAGAAAAAAAGAGTGAAAACAAACACCGCAATTACTAACAAAGTGAGTAACAGTAATACCACAACTATGAACGCATCAAAGGGCAACAGTAAAAAAAATGGTACCGACAACACAATTTCTACTACTACAAACACGGAAGAACAAAACACCATCAACCAGAGTAACGAACCAGCGCTGAGCATTACCAACACAACCACCACTACAGTAACGAACCAACAGAAAGAAGGAACAAAAACCAATGTGGTAGAGAAAACATCTAAAGGAGAAAGCTACAATTTAGAGGATGTTGCGGAACTTGTCATGAAAAAAATCCAATATGACAAATTGGCAGAGGAACTGGCAAAACACTTACGGCAACAAGAGAGGGAACCACCTATAGGGATGGGAAAGGTAGTAATGGTACCTAAACAAACGGAGGCAACCATGCAGGGAGAGGGGACTGATAATGCCAGCAACACAAGAGAACGAGCAGTAAGTACAATTACAGACGAATATGGGCTTATAATAGACAACGATATGCTTAAGGCTTTGAGTGATATGACTGAAACAGTGGACAAGCAGCTAAGGGATTACGTCAAAAAACATTGGTACCACAACATGAAGTTCCCTATCAATGAAAAGGTAACGGCGCATGTAATACAAAAAGCTGTTGAAGCAAGTGCGATCATGAAGCCACAAAATATTCCACTTGCGTCATTCTGTTCCTTTTACAGGAAACGAGTAGGGACAGTACTGACCGCATTGAGGCACAACTCACAAACATTAGCGAGAAAAAACTGGATAGGTAAATACAGGTGGGAGAATTGGTTGTTGAAATTAGGAATTTTGGAATCTATTTTTGGTCCGACAACACTAACATGCTGCCCGTTGATACTGATGATACTTCCGTACAGACGATTACAGAAAAGGTCGAGTCCCTATCACATTCCCTGGTACTGTGGCAGTTATTGAAGGCACAGAATATGAGGACACAGGTATTTTAAACCCTAAATACAGAACATACAAAGACGCGGAAGATGAAGATTTTTATTATTTTGTTACAAGAATCATGTCGGCAATCAATCCGACAAATTCCAATTTCAAACAACGGAAGGAGAGGCACTTGCTGAGTGATATATTTACTATAGCAGATGAAGCATTTGCATTGGTACTGATCTACAATGAGCATCATGTATGGGTGAACCAGCAGCGGCGAAAGGGTGATGCCACAATTCCGCGACAAAAAAAAAAATTCTGCGATTCTGACAGTGGAAGCAGAAATGGATGGATGGATGAAGGACGTGAGTTGTTCAGTGACTTGTGCGACAAAATTGGCGAGATGCGAAAACACCCAGAAACAGGAAGGAAATTGGAAGAAATGATGAGGGACAGATTTAGGAACGAAAGTTCAACAGATTACACCAACAATAAGCATGGCGATGCAAATATTACTAGTAGCAGCTCCACTAATTGTAGTGGACCAAAAAAGAAAAAGAAAAGAAACATCTATATTGATCCGGCAATAACAGCATCGATGAATGAAAGTTTATCTATTGGTGAACTAATGTAGAAAATAACAGTACATACATAATACAAACCTACTAATAATCTTGAGCTGAATTTTGAGAATCATAGAAATAATGGAGGATTCGTAATACGTTGCAATAGGAATAAATAAAGCATAATAGAATCTACATTTTAAAAAGGGAATATTGTAGTCGAGAAATAGAATTCACAATTAGGAGAGCAGAATTGAATTGTTGTTTGGTAGATTAATGTTTTGGAATTAATACTGACTCAAGATTTCTTTTTTATTCATGAATACAAGTAAGTGTTGTTCGTACAGAATAATAAGACTGAAATCAATTTTTTTTATTCGAGAGTAGAGTAATGTGCATCACGCGCACAGAATTGTTTTTTGTATTATTTTAAGGCAATAACTGGGGGTGGGAATTTCAGGGTGTCCAGAAATATTGCCGTGTTAAAATCACGCACAAAATTTGTGCGCGAGAAGTAAATTCGAACCCCGCGAAACAGTTCTCGGACGAAGCGATAGCAGCTGAAGTGACAACAGCAGTACAGACGATAGCAACGACGATACGGATACCGACAGTGATACAAGTGACGATTCAACAACCATGGGATACTACAAGGTGCCAAAGTTATCCAGTGTGGGCGAGGTTGATTTTGAAGGATGGTACCGACAATTCCTGGCCCATGCGAGCAGAAACAAGTATGACGAGATGGTCTCAGAGAAGCCGCATCCGGATCTACCCCCTGAAGGTGAGCTAACATCAAGGAGTGAAATGAGCATGGCGCAGAAGAAGGCCCTCAAGAAGCATACAAAGATACTCAATGACCTCTATTCGGCTTTCCACAACAACAATACAATCCGTCGATGGATCGATCAGTCGCTCAATGCAGAAAGAGCGAACTCTAACTCGTACATCGGTAATGCTCTAGAGGTACCTATCGATGGCTGGAAGTGTACGACTCTTTTCCTGAATTACACAGTGCACCGGGACGACGTAGAATTCTTGAGACGAGACCTGTTACGGTACAAAACCTGTCCGATAGTATGTTCATTCACATCCTTCGTTAGGATAATTTGACCTCCAACGACTGGACATTATGCAACTCTCGAAATACATATGAATCTGTAGAACGCGAGGCAATCGAATCATTTCGGTCCAACGGTCATTTTGGACCCCGTCATGAAAGGGTAAGTCGTTTTTCACAAAACTCTAAACACTTTTGGTCTCAAAAGTGCGCGCATACGACCCAATGTGATGTATTTCTTTTTTGATAAAAACAAATCAACACATCTCAAAAACTTTCCACATTGTTGTTGCCTTGGCTTTGATTACCATACTGGTAGGTCGAAATTATCCAGCTCATTACAATCCAGTATCGAACCACCGACAACTGAATCACATCCACAGGAGTTATCAATCAGATCATCCACTTGATCTATTATCAATTTTGAACACCGCTAAAACTACCTGAAGACTATGCCTGTGCCACAGTATATTCATTCACAACCTTTGTTGGGACATTTTGACCTCCCACGACCAATGCCCAATGCAACTTTCGAAATATGATTTGGATGAATTAAATATAAACAAAAGTCGTACTCGGTATTGCATCATTTCCTGTGTCAATAAACTGCAACGAATACTGGATGAGGAGCTTCTGTAACATTGTGTTTCTAACCTATTCTTCTCTGCTTGCAATTTTTGATTGATCCATTTTATTCCTCTCGGCATCATTCTCAGCATCATTCTACTTTCTTTCGGCTGTTAGACATTGGCAAAAAATGAAGTTGAACAAAATCTTTCTTGTGCTTCTGGCTGTACTTGCTTCTTTTGGTTTTGCCAATGATTCATGTGAAATCAGTTGCGCCAATGCACGTCCTGTCATCACTGAAAATGGTTCAAGTTTCAAGTCTCTCGTCGCAAGTTGTCGTGCTGGTGCGTGCCCTTACAGCATGCCAATGAACTGTTGGGATACTTCCCTTGTAACCGATATGGATAGAGCTCTTGAAAGTGCATCCAGTTTCAACCAACCTCTTGGTTGTTGGGACACTGGGCAGGTGACAACTATGTATTACATGTTTTTTGCCGCATCTAGCTTCAATCAGCCTCTTGATGGATGGAATGTCTCAAAGGTGACAAATATGGGTACCATGTTTTATACCGCAGTAGCCTTCAATCAGCCTCTTGGTGCCTGGGATGTTTCCGCGGTGACAAAGATGAGTAGCATGTTTTCTGGTGCATCTGTCTTCAATCAGCCTCTTGATGCCTGGAATGTTATAACAACCGGAATTGGAGTTGTTAAGTGAAGAAACGTAAATTACGTAATATGTATTACGTATCGTATTACGTATACGTAATACGTACTACGGATATGGAATCAAGCGTGAATTCACGTACGAGAAAAATACGTAATACGTATCATACCAAATACGTAATACGTACTACGGATACGTAATACGTATCACGAATACGTAATACGTACGTATTACGAATACGTAATACGTAATGGTTGCAAATTGAGTATGATAAGAAACAGATCAATCATCGGCGACAAGTATCATTAAGTAAAGTAATCGCGGACAGTTGGCTAAGGCTAAATACTGTACCAATCCACTAAGTGACACGGGATTACCATGACTAAGTGCCAAGGCACTATCATGATTAATCCATCACGAACGAATGAGACTTGATATACCTGGTTGGTTACACACGCTTCACTAGTTGATCCAGAGAATATCTGAATCGCTTAATTAAGCAATCAATCGCTTAATAAGCAAAAAACAAGAGATTGCGTGTGTTAACAAAAGGGCTAACACGAGAATACGCGGAATACTCCAATAGAGGTCCGGATTCTTAGATTAACCTAATTAGATCATAATTCAAATTACCAGTTATTGATTAACAGTCGCAGCTTCATACGAAAGATATATATCATACATACATACGAATTCGAATCAACCGAATCCGACAAAGTCTACAGAAAATCTACACAATATATCCTACTGGTAATAATTATCCGAACGCGAAAACCATTCGCAATCGACCGACCATCGAAAATAACCCAAACTGAGAGACCATCCTACTGAAACAAAATCTAACACCACAGCCCGAATCTACCGAAACTTTAGCTTATCTCGTACACCATCACACAGACACCACTGAAAATAACACCATTGAAATCTGCAGAGCCAATAGAAAATACTTCGAAAATATCGACAGGAAATAAAAACACCCCGAAAACAAAAACAACCTCGTAACAACCATCATGTTCTCTTCATCGGAAATGTTATCTTTATCGGAAATCCTCATAGTCACCTGCAGCTGCATCATAGCACCAGCAACCATGTATATCATGAACAACCAAACGGTCCAGGCCATCAAAAACCAAACAATGAGCAATGACCGAGAGAAGGCTAACCAAGTCAAGTGTGAGGAACGAGACAGGGCCATCGAGAGATTGACTCATGAACTATTGAAACTCAAAGAAAAAGAGAAGGAGTACAAAAAGGATGCTCGCCAGCGCCTAAAGCCAAGACAAATTCAGGATTTCGACGGTAGCCAAGATAACTGGATCAAATGGAGATGCGATACCAAGGCAACACTCCATGCCACTGGACACCGAGACATCATGGAAAGTCGCGAAGCAGCCGACAATGACCATCCATTGAACAGTGCATTATGGGGTACACTACTGAATGCGTGCAGTGGAGGTAGCGCATCCTCCAAAGTTACTAGACACGAGGATGCCAGCGATGGTCATGCAGCATGGAAAGAATTGTTGGAATGGTACGATTCAGAGTCCCAACAAGAGGCCTATGCCGCAACAATGAAATTGAAATTGGAAGGGGTTAGACTACACCCTGGCGGCAACATTTCTGACTACATCAACAATTTTGAGAGCATCTACCAAAAAGGGAGTAAAATCCCACGGTTCAACATAAGAGAATGCGATGCCAAGAATACTTTTGCGCGCAACCTATTGGACCCCGACCTGGCTCAACTTAAAATGGAGCTCCAAGAAAGCCGAGCCAAGATGAACCTGGTGGAAATGGTGCAGAAGCTTAGAATCAGAGATGAGGAACTCCGATTGAATCTGCTGGCAGATAAAAACGACAATAAGCGTTCCATTCGCAGAGTTACAGAAGCCCAAGAACCACCAACAAAACGCCAACAATATGCACCTCCACCAGCCAGCGACGGTGTCCTAACTACGGTCCATCCCAATCTTAAAGGTATCTTACGAATCCCGCCTGCAACATGGGCCACCCTGTGCAAACCACACAGGGAATGGGTTCTCCTTTACAACCGATCTGCGCGCCACCAAGAATCACCTCCGCCGACACCAGCTGATATCACCCTTGGCGCTCCACAGGATGACGGCCTCAACAATACCGACATCTACCACGCCACCAACACCAGGCCTAGACGTGTCAGGAGAATCTCCAAACCGGTACCCCCTACACATACAAGTCCATTAGCACCGTTGCCACCTCCTCCCGAGGATACAGAAGAGGATAGTATCGGATCCATCGATGAATCCGCTCTTTTTCCCCCAGGGAGCACCGAACTTCGTACAGTCCGATTTCACCTGCATTCTGAGGGGGGAGACGATGCCGAGGACGATGGCACGCCACAAATAGCAAACCGACAGAATACAGGCCTCAGACCCAGAAGAAATCCAACCAGAAGGGCAAGAGCCGCATCCTTCTTTTCCACGGCCAGACGCTTGAAAATGACGCGACCAATCACATATGAAACAAGTGACAGTGAGAGCAGCGATGATGATAGTGGGGAGGAAGGAATACCTGATCTGGTGGAACGAACTGCGGTCTACAGCGACAGTGACGATGATAGCAACAATTTTGGCAAGAAAAAATGGCAGAGTAAATCCCATCCACCGATTGCGAGAAAGAAAAAGACTATTCAGGGTACACCAAGGAGACAACAACAACTGAAAACACTTAGACGATACCGTGAAGTAAAACCGGACGATAATATTGCAGTAATTGATAGTGGAGGGGGAAAACGCCCAACCATTACAGCAAGGGCATGGACGAAAACAGGAGGAGATACAGGAATGACATCAGTAATGAAACCATACATGTCACAAGACGATGACGATCTAGTGGAATATCCGGTGTGCAGCGCAGCAACAAAAGCATTCATCCCAGGACGCCAGGAACCAGTGATACTACTAGTACACTATGCAACCTTCATCTCTCGAGACAAGGATTTCACAGATGGAGAATCACTCCTCACAACCATGGATATGGGTTCTCACAATGTATTGGTAAACGGAGTGCAACCCCAGATAAGTGACAAATGTGGAATCACAGTGGAAAATACATTCTTACCATTCAGCTACGATGACGAAAAAGTCTATTACCACATTACAAAACCAACAGAGGCAGAAATGAATGAATTAGAAGTCTTTGAATTAAACTCGCCAGCACCACCAAATATGAGACAGTACCCAATGTTGAGGAGGAAAAGATCGAGGGAAAAATTTGCTTTTGGTAATCTACCAATATTGGAATTGAGGAAGAGATTTGGAATGCTACCGGAAGAAACAGTGAGAAAAACACTAGAAAATACCACTCAATTTTACGAGGAAATCGAAGAAGAGAATCGGGCCATTCCAAGAAAACACTATAGGAAACGATTCAAAGCTTTCCACTACAAACGACAAAATGAGGATGTTAGTACCGATTACACCTTTTTCAGCCAAAAGACCTCACAAGGACATAATGGTGGTCAATTCTTCGCAGGCACAAAATCCAAGATGTGGTCTTTCCATCCATTAAAAACAGAGTCACAATGCACCAATGCCCTACTGGACTATCTCCGAGAAAGGGGAGCTCCCAATACAATTATCAGCGACAATGCCAAATCAGAAAAAGGAGTAAAATGGACCGAAATCATGCGACAAAATATGATCAAAACAAGAACTTCCGAGCCACACTACCATCATCAGAATCCAGCAGAATCAGAATGGGCTCGATTGTCGAAAATGATTCAAAACTGCCTGAGAATGTTTAAAGCCCCTATAGGATTGGCAAATTGGTGTTCTCTGTGGTGCGTTCAAATCAACAACCTAGCTGCAAGAAAATCGTTGGGATGGAAAGTGCCACAAGAAATATCACAAGGCTGGACACCAGATGTATCACATTTACGATTCCACTTCTACGAGCCAATATGGTGGTACAACCCAAGTTTCAAGTCACCTAAAAGCAACATGCGAAAAGGAAGATTCCTAGCGTTTGCTGATTCTACAGGAGACGCAATGACGTATTACATATTGACTGAACCAGAATCATCTAAGGAAAAACGACAGGTATTGATGAGATCAGTTGTGAGAACAAGAAGAAAAAATATTGGAACAAAAGATGAATATGTGAATGATGACCCAGAAGCAGCGGAATTCCGACTATCAACCTCAGAGCACCAGCAGAATCTCAACGATATTCAAAGTACGGATGAAGTCCCATTATTGGTGCCAGGCGAAAAGTTTGATGCAACTAGCACGGGAATGGAATATTCCACCAGCAACAATCCACTTGATCACCCAGAATCTGAACAAACAGATCCAGGGGAGCAAGAAGAAGAAAATGCAGAAACCCAGCATGAAATTGAAAATTCGGATCAGGAGGCCCTTCCCAGTACAGTCGATGGAACCAATGACGCAGAAACATACAATAATATACTTGAAAGTAATGATACCAACCTGGACCTTACCTTTCGGAAAATACTGGGCCATTTTTGGAAAGACGGCATACTGATCCTTAAATCACAATATTTGGATGACCTGGAAGGAAACACTGTATTGAATACTCCATTTCCCCAACTACGAAAAGACGAGCCTGTTGCTTGTGCAAAATACATCACAAGATACATCATCGAAGCTGGCGGCCGAAGGGGTAGCCACCCCTTACTGGATTGGTCAAGATCGGTCCTCAAGCAAGATACAGCAATTACACGCCGTATTCGATTACTACAAGCCAGAAAACCACGTCGAAATACCAACCCGAAGAAAATGTCTAGAAACCAAAGACAAGCCAAGAAGAAAAACAAAGAAAAATTTGGACTACAAATTCCTAATACCTACCATGACTGTGTTCGGATCGATCAAGCTGCTGGGGATACTAAATGGCAAGACTCGATTCAAAAAGAGATGGACAATTTAAATCGACTCAAGTGCTTCAAATATCATCCAGCTGAGAAAGAATTCCCCAAGTCCGAAGGATGGCAACAAGCAAGGCTCAATATGATTTGGGATATCAAAAGTGAAGACAAACGATACAAGAGCCGGCTAGTTGCAGGGGGGCATTTGGTGGATTCTACTGAATATAATACATATTCCAGCCAAGTCAACAGCCTATCAGTTTACCTACTATTTCTCATCGCACAACACCAAAATCTCGACCTAATGACTGCAGATGTGGGAAACGCCTTTCCCACAGCACCGGTCCAAGAAAAAGTATGGTGCTGGGCCACAGATGAATTTGGAGACAAGAAAGGCTGCAAGGTGGAAATACAACGAGCTCTTTATGGACTAGCAGGTTCAGGACGCGCGTACGCAGATTTCTTTGCAGACACTCTGATGAATCTAGGATTCAGACCCTCCAGGGCTGACCCAGACCTTTGGATGAAACTGAGTGAAGACAACAAAAGCTACGACTATATTGGAACACACGTTGATGATCTTATGGTAGTGTCAAGGAAGCCTCAGGATTGGATTGCATTGATCGAACAGGAATTTGCACTCAGAAATATCGAAACTGAACCCGGATATTATTTGGGTACAAGCTTGACAAGGATAAAGGATGGGAGATTATTATTGAATTCTACAAAATACATCTCAGAAGTCCTAAGGAAATATCAAGACAAATACAATATTACCCTGCGAAATGAGAACCTACCAATGAAAACAGACTGTCACCCAGAATTAGATGACTCAGAACTACTCAACGAATCAGGCCACAAGGAATTCCAACATATCATCGGTTTAGGACAATGGATAGTATTGTCTGGAAGAATAGACATTGCATATGCTATTTCATCACTATCCAGATTTGCATCCGGACCAAGAGAAGGGCATCTCCAAATGGCAAGACATGTGCTAGGATATTTGAAAAAATACAAAAAGAAAGGAATCTTAGTGGACCCACAATCGCCCAAAATTCAGTCAATCGGGGAAGCGACAGTGAATTATGAAGAATTTACCCACCAATACAAGTACTACAAAGAAGAATTAGATCCGATGTTCCCAACACCACTAATTGCAGAATTAGATTTAAATATCTTCTGTGACAGTGACCATGCACATGATCTGGTAACAGGAAGGAGCATTACCGGTCTGATTGCATTTGTTGGATCAATGCCAGTATACTGGAAATCAAAACGACAAACATCAGTTCATACAAGCACATTTGGAGCAGAATTCACAGCGCTTAAAGATGCAGTGGCATTAGCCATCATGTTGAGGTACCATCTTCGATCCATGGGAATCCTAGTCACCAAGCCAACTGAAATCCATGTGGATAACAAAAGTGTGGTAATCAACTCAACCAATCCAGCAAGTACACTCAACAAGAAATCAATTGCACTAGCGTATCACTTTGTCAGACAACACCAAGCAGGCAAAGTTATCTCCATCAGCCATATCAAGTCCCATGAGAACTATGCTGATATACTAACAAAACCTCTTAACAGTACCGCACTAAGAAGCCTGCTTAATGAGTTTATGACGATGTAAAGTTAAGTACAAAATAAAAACGAGTAAAAACAATAATAACTGTTCACTTAATTCCTCGAACACAAATCCATGCCTAAAATTATCTTTGTTTGTAAACAATTTGAAATGTTATACTAGATATAAAATCTGCCAAGGCAATACCAAAGCATAGCATGGATTTCGGGGAGAACAACCGGAATTGGAGTTGTTAAGTGAAGAAACGTAAATTACGTAATATGTATTACGTATCGTATTACGTATACGTAATACGTACTACGGATATGGAATCAAGCGTGAATTCACGTACGAGAAAAATACGTAATACGTATCATACCAAATACGTAATACGTACTACGGATACGTAATACGTATCACGAATACGTAATACGTACGTATTACGAATACGTAATACGTAATGGTTGCAAATTGAGTATGATAAGAAACAGATCAATCATCGGCGACAAGTATCATTAAGTAAAGTAATCGCGGACAGTTGGCTAAGGCTAAATACTGTACCAATCCACTAAGTGACACGGGATTACCATGACTAAGTGCCAAGGCACTATCATGATTAATCCATCACGAACGAATGAGACTTGATATACCTGGTTGGTTACACACGCTTCACTAGTTGATCCAGAGAATATCTGAATCGCTTAATTAAGCGATCAATCGCTTAATAAGCAAACAACAAGAGATTGCGTGTGTTAACAAAAGGGCTAACACGAGAATACGCGGAATACTCCAATAGAGGTCCGGATTCTTAGATTAACCTAATTAGATCATAATTCAAATTACCAGTTATTATGTTACGAAGGTGAAAACTATGAGTAGCACGTTTTATGCCGCAAATCGCTTCAATCAGCCTCTTGGTGCCTGGAATGTTGCGAAGGTGACAGATATGCATTTCATGTTTACCTCGAGTCGTTTTAATCAGCCGCTTGGTGCCTGGGATGTTTCCGAGGTGACAAATATGGAGGCCATGTTTAATGGTATATCTTCCTTCAATCAGCCAATTGATGCCTGGAATGTCGCAAAGGTGACAAAGATGAGATACATATTTGGTTATGCATCTGCCTTCAACCAATGCCTGGCTTCGTGGGCCTCGAAGACCGTCAACATGGAGAACATGCAATCTATGTTCACCGGTACCAGCTGCCCAAACCAAAACGCAGCACCATCAGTTGGACCTTGGTGCCAAGGCTCCAGCGATTCATGTCATGTTTTTTCTTGTGAACCCAGTTGCGCCAATGCACGTCCTGTCATCACTGAAAATGGTTCAAGTTTCAAGTCTCTCGTCGCAAGTTGTCGTGCTGGTGCGTGCCCTTACAGCATGCCAATGAACTGTTGGAATACATCAGGCATCACTAGTATGAAACTGGTTTTTCACGGTGCATCCAGTTTCAACCAACCTCTTGGTTGTTGGGACACAGGACAGGTTACAAATATGGCAGGCATGTTCTATGGGGCATCATCGTTCAATCAGCCTCTTGATGGATGGAATGTGGCATTAGTGCAAAAGATGACAGGAATGTTCTTTGAAGCAGTTATGTTCAACCAAGCACTCCAGAGCTGGGATGTATCCTCTGCCACGAGCATGTTATCTATGTTCCAAGGCAATCACACTTTCAACCAACCTCTTGATAATTGGACGGTTTCACAAGTCAAAAGAATGCAAGGCATGTTCAAAGGCAATCTCTTTTTCAACCAGCCTCTCCAGAGCTGGGATGTGTCCTCTGTCACAGGCATGGTGTCTATGTTTGAGCTCACCTCATTCAACCAGTCCCTTGATAGCTGGAATGTCTCAAGTGTCAAGCAAATGCAAGGCATGTTCAAAGGTGCATCTTCTTTCAACCAACCCCTCCAGAGCTGGGATGTGTCCTCCGTCACTAGCATGACAAATTTTTTGTCATTTGCTTCATCTTTCAACCAGCCAATCAGTACCTGGAATGTTGCGAACGTACAAAGGATGCAGGGCATGTTCAGAGGGGCAACTCAATTTAATCAGCCTCTCCAGAACTGGAACGTCTCCTCTGTTACAAGCACCACAAACATGTTTAGGAATGCATCGTTGTTCAATCAGAATCTGGATTCGTGGAATGTGAACCGGATCCAGAAGATGCCTGGAATGTTCTTTTCTGCCCAATCTTTCAACCAGGACCTGAGCATCTGGGCTAACAAGACTCTCAACACTGTTAAGGTGGCAAACATCTTCAAAGATAGTGCCTGTAAGTACAAAGGAAATCCAAATGTGTTTTTTGGACCATGGTGCACAAACTCCACATCATCCACGGCACCATGAAGTTGAAAATGTGAGATATTTAATCTTAAGCGGTAAAAATTATTCCACTTAACACCATGATTAAAAAGGTAATAACTGGTTATTTCAATTATGATCTAATTAGGTTAATCTAAGAATCCGGACCTCTATTGGAGTGTTCCGTGTATTCTCGTGTTAGTAATAAGACCAAAGTCGTAAAATGTTATTCAGTTATGTTATTACTTTTCGTATTTACTTTATTTCGTTCTTTTTACAGTGTTGGAAAGAGTTATCGATAAGATTATGATCGGATTGTTTCTGGACCATATTGTTCCCTCATTTACTAATTTGTCTTTCCTTTGTGTGGGGATACTAGTATCGTGAGCTCATACTCGTATCGTGAGCTCGATCCTCATATCGTGTACCTCTACTCAGCGCTTTAAGTATCTCATGATACTCATGTTTGAGGTCAATCGAACGAGGGTTTCGATCGTACTAGTCATCTTGCTTCTACAGGAATCTTCTCGCACGAATGAATGATGTATGAGACGTGAATGAAGTAGAATGAGACACGAATGAGACACGAGTGAATGAATGAGACGCGAATGAATGAATGAATGAGTCACGTGATCGATCGTACGAGTCATCCTGTTTCTACAGGAATGGACCAACATGAATGGAAGACGGGAGTGGAAGTGGGAATGAGATTTTACCACTTACCGATCCGGTTCTCCTTCTTACTAAAAATAGACCCTTATGTACCAATTCTACGGGGCGCAAGGTAGACCCCTACAGCCCATTGGTACAAGGGCACGTGCAACACACCGGAGTATTAGCGGGCCGGTGCAATATTAGTGATTTAGTGTGTGTGTTGGAGTGTTAACAGACCACTGCACCAATTCTAGTGATCTTAGGAAAGAGTGGATTCGTCCGCTCATAATTTCAAGTAAGATAATGTAATAACCAATTCAAGTTAGCCAAAACGCCAATCTTCTCCTGCCAGTTTCAGACCCCTTCAAACAACTCATGCGCGCTTATGTATAATTTACTTATCGTACTCACGTCTCACTTTTAGTTATTGTGCTCAGCTTGAAGTCGTACGTCTCATCTCAGCCTGGAGTTGTACGTCTCATCTTGTATCACGTATACGTATTACGTATACGTAATACGTATTACGTATACGTAAACCTTAATACGTAATACGTATTACGTAATACGTAACTTGTACGTTTCTTATTACGTATCACGTATTTTGTGTGTACGTAAATTTACGCTTGATTCAGTATTCCAATACACCCTTGGATGGTTCTTGGACTATCCGGCTCATGTAGATATATCGGTCTTACCTTTTTATGGTGGCTCCCTGGATGGTGCTTGGTGGGGTAATCTGCCAGATTATGCTTACCCGGTTGCCAGAAAATATTGAATTGCCCTTGTTGAGCCCTGTCTTTTAACCAATAGTATCGCATATCAATGGCTTTGGACCTCTTTTGTTTGATAGTGCCGTTGAGTATGCCCTCTGCTGTATTATTGTCGGTTTTCAGTGGAGTGGCCGGTTGTGGGTGTCCCAGTTTAATCAGACATTGTCGAATGGGTAAGGCTTCTCGTGCATTCAGGAACAATGATGCAACTTCGGCCTCGGCCGCTGACGCCATAACATTTTTGATTATTTTTGCCAATACTAGTATAGCGCCGTTGAATGTGTGATCGGCAGTATCCCCTAGGTAATGATAACCCCCAGCTCGGCTCTTGGCCTCGGGACATACCAGGTACGCTGCGTCGCTATCCACCCGGAGTATCATGTCACTTGCCCTGTAGATGATGGATGCGTCGGGATTACATGCCGCGTAGTTGAGGAAATATTTCGTGGCTGCTAATGTTGTTTTGTTATTCTTGGCAGATGCAATGTCGTTGAGCGCATGTAACATTGTGTTGTCGACTGCTCGGGCATAAAACAGGAATTTTCCTGTGACTTGTTGGATGAATTTTATCTCTTCGTCCGATAGTGTTGTCACGTCCTCGAGTTTTGCGTATTGTATTTTTTCACCGTAGGCCAGGACGTCCGCGCGTGAAGGGCCCGCGTACGTGCGTGTCGGCTTCACGTGTTCAAATTCTTTCAATGCTTGCTCCACGTAACCGTCCATAGACAATCGTACTTCACGTTTGTCGTAGTCCCACCGCAGATGAACCCCGACGTACTGTTTTCCCAACCAGTCAACTTTGAATGTATATTTGGCTCCGACGGCCGCTACTAGGTGATCTACGTCTTCCTGCCGGGTGTACTTGATTCCAAAGTCATCCACCACGAGGGTAAAGTTAATGTCCCGTTCATCATGTAGGAACAGTCCCTCTGTGTGGGGTGCCTTCCTGTATCCGAACTTCTGGAGGTGGTCTACTAGGTCGTCGTGGGCGATCTTTCCACTCTGTTTTAACCCATACCATGCCTTTTTGATCCGGGCATATACATATTCCCCTTGTTTGAGCCCTTCCAGCTTGTACGCTATTCTGACTCGGGGGGGAATCATGTCCCACCTGAACTTTACGAATTCGGGTTCATCCAGTGTGGAGCATAATATTAAATTCCTTTCGTGTCTAGGTTGGTAGAGGTACGAGATCGGAAATAATGAGACCTCGAGAATTACCGGGCTCATTCTTACGGTCGAGTTTGATACTCCACAGGAAGAGAAGAATCGACGTCACTCCAATTTGATACTTAGTACTCAAAGAATGAACGCACACTAGAGGTTCGCACATGCAATCTCTTGTTAAGTGTGCTGTTTTCAAGAAAAGACAGCAGAGGTTCGAAGCGCTGCTCACGAACTTGTTTCTCTGCTGCACAAAATACGCGTTGTATTAGCAACAACGCGATATTTTCCCGTAACACGGTATTTTGCCGTATATTTGTAACAAAGTGCTGTATTAGCGGCAGCACGCTTTAACGCGCTATCTTGCTCTCCAGCAAGCTGAAGCGCATACTTTTAGATTATTTGATTATTCAACCTTAAACCTTGCATCGGACGTTCTTGCGTCCTACTGTAGAACTACAAGCCTAAGATCTAACTGACTGAGCCCACCGGTAGTCAGAATAGATCTGATTGAACGCCGAGCCGTTCAATCGTAGTGGATATCAGAGAAATATTAAACCACAAACAGACCGGCACCTCAACCGGCCTGCAGCCATAGCTCCTGTTGCTCTTCTTTGCCTTTGGATTGAATCAGCTCAACAGCCAGTTTCAAAAGGAAATTAACAGATTAACAGTCGCAAGCTTGTTGAAGCTTGCAAAAGAAGAAGACGACAGCAGATCATCGATCGACTCGACTACGGATGACGATTGATAGTTCTCTGATCCGATTACAGCATAACGAAGACACAAATCGGACAAGCCGAAGTCTTTAATAGAAGCCCATTGCATCGGACCCGCCGATAGCAATCCCCCCATCCAAGGACCGCATTGCAAGTTCTCTGGATTACATTTATTTCCGCGTCTACACTCCACGGCGCCCGTCATTTGATTGTGCTAAGCAACAATAAACACCGACTGCAATTATCCATCGATAATTGCCTTAATCCATACGCAATAATTGCAAAACAACAGATCATCAATTGACTCGACTACGGACGACGATTGATAGTCCTCTGATCCGATCACACAACAATGCCCAACATCCCGGCTGCCGGCAGAACGAGAAGCAGGTGGACAGGACGATTCCAAACACTCCAACCTGGGAGCGCCGCAACCACCCCTCGATTGCCCACAACTGACACGGTGGAAACCGGCCAACAGAACAATCCAACCCAAGATGATGAGGAGAACACATCTATCGCGGACCTCTTTCCATCATTCGACCAACCACTAGCCACCTTCCTGCATGATTCCTTCGATGCCCCAAAGGAGTCCCACAGCACCTTATGCGAGGCACTCATCGCTGGACAGTATAGGACATGGTTAGACTTTCTGTACATCGAAAATATTGGTGATCTTGCCTACCTCGAGAGAGGAACAAGAACACCACTCTATCGGCACGTACAGATGACCCTACAGAGAGTCATTGACTTTGGACAACACCTCACAGCAAAAGGACTAGACTGGGAAGATAGGAACCATTATACCAAGGATGCTTTTAAGAATTACTGTCCCGGGATTGTCAGAGCCCAAAGAGAATCTGGAACTGACATTGAGACATCAGCTCGCAACAGCACATCTCAACGGCAACAAGAAAGGTCCTCCAAACCCATCGACCAGCTGAGATACGAATCATGGACTAAGAAATCAAGGGACGAAACCACATTTCCAACCCTGCAAAATGACGCAACGTTTGAGAGATGGCTTGTCAAATTCAAGGCCAAGCTGGAAACATCTGACATAGATACTCGCACCTTCCTTGATCCTAGTTGGCCTGATGTACCACTCATCGGGTATGAGAAGGCCCTCCATGACAAGCAGTGTGCATTCTTCTGGACTCTTGTTCTACATGCCCTCCAGAGTGACCTCTCCTACTCCTTTGTGCTCAGCCATACCACCTCGAGAGACGGCAGACAAGCTTTCTTTGACTTCGTTGCACTACATGACAGGTCCAAATCCAAAGTATATGATACCTCCATTGTGATGCAGCATCTATTGGACATTGACTTAAGGGTATGGAAGGACACCAAAGTCAAGTTTATCACCCAGTGGTTTGCCCAGCTAGAACACCTCAACACGCTACGAGATCCACAACGGCCACTTGATTTTGACACTGTCAAAACACACCTCTGCAAGGCCTGTAGTAGCAGCTTCCAGCTCAGCGAACAATTCTGCAAAGTTGATGATCCCCCTGCAGCCCAGGATATGATTAAGTTCAGACAGCATGAAGCTGTCGCTATCAGCGAATTGAAAACTATCCTCCTCCTTGAAGCAACCAGGCTGGATTCCCAAGCATCACTGTCACAGCCCCGCAGTCGGACGTCTGTTAAGGCCAACACCCATGATTTCTCTTCTGTGACGCAGTCCACATATTCTGGCATAACTGATGACTCGGCATCATATTTACCTCCTATTGATTTTGATGGTGACTATCAGGACTACGCTGTTTACAAGGCTGGAAGAACCCCAGACCCAACCACAAGGCTACCATCTGCAGTTTGGAAAACTCTCTCTAAGCAAGGCATGAAGCATTGGCTTGGCTTCACAGCTGATGACAAGAAGCGACTAGTTGCTTACCTCAGACCCGAGCTCCTTGATACAGCATTACCACCGGACCCCAATTCCAGCAAGCCGATCACACGTCGGGCTTATGAGCATCATACTGATGAGCAGGTCCCCTCACCCAATACTGAGCACGTCCTATCGCCTGCTGACGAGAGCTCAGCCAGATCTGCGTTCCATGCATCACTTGGTGTATACAAATCTTCTTCCCAATCAGACACCAGGCCTCTCAAGTCCTCTGTTTCTCCTGCACACCCAGCCCGATTCCTTGCAGACAACCCTGATATACTTTACAAGAAAGAAGGCAATGTCTATATCCCTGTTGAGCAAACCTCACGATCAGTGAATTTTCACTATTGGGCACCGCTGGAACGTGAATCCCTTGTTTCATCAGCAAACCCCATCGCTACTTATCACTCAAGCAAAACTGCTGTATCCACACCTGGTTCTGCTATGGTTGATAGAGGTGCAAATGGGTGTATCATCGGAAATGACGCATGTCTCATCTCTAAAGATATTCCCCCAAGATATGTCAATGTAACTGGTATAAACAATCACCAAATCCAGAACATCCCTATTGCAACATGCGGCGCCTACTCTGTCTCCAACAGAGGTCCTGTCATTCTCATCTTTCATGAGAGTGCATACACTGGACAACACCCATCTATCTTGTCTTCCCCCCAGATGGAAGCATACCACTCAACCGTGGATGATTCCTCTATCAAGACAGGCTGCTCCCAAGTCATTACCACTACTGATGGTCATGTCTTTCCACTCAGCATATGCCATGGCTTACCTTATCTTGCTATGCGCAAGTATACCAGTGCAGAATTTGCTAGTCTTCCCCACGTCATAATGACCAGTGATCAGCATTGGAACCCTTCTGTACTGGATAACGCATATACCCCACAGGATGATACCTTCATTCAGAAATACCCGCCTGTTTCCACATCACTTCCATATCAAGATTATGATGAATTTGGCGCGCTTCGGGATATCAACATTGGCACCTCCTCCACAGTCACCTCATTCCTGTCCAACAGCACTACCTCCTCCCTACAGGCCTTGGATGTTTCTGATACTTCATTTTGGCTTAGCCCCACTGATTACATTCATCAAGACATCCTTAGTAGGTGCTCCAATCAATCTCCTTCCACCCTTCTCACTGCTGCAGCCCATGTTCAATCGCCCACTGATATCGACTACCTGTCCCTGAAACCCTTCTTTGGATGGATCTCCCTTGACCGTATCAAGGCCACTTTCAACAATTCCACACAGTATGGCTCACTGTCACTTAGTCCCGATGGTAACATCTTCAAAAGGTTCCAATCACCACAGCCTGCCATGAATGTCCGGCCTCTCAATGATGATGTCCTCTCTGATGTCATCTATTCTGACACCCCCGCTATCGATGGTGGTTCCAAAATCGCTCAAGTTTTCTTTGGTCGAAAATCTCATATCATCCACGTTGAAGAAATGCGGACTACTGCTGATTTTCTCCCTTGCCTCCAAAATTTTGTTCGGCAATGAGGTAGACCACTCCGATTGCTCTGTGATCATGGATCTTACCAGTCCAGCAAATCTGTTCTTGACTACCTCAAGATGATGTGGATTGGCTTCTGGCAAAGTGAACCATACCATCAACACCAAAATCTTTTTGAGCGGCGATACCAGACCTTCAAACGCATTGTCAATAGAATCATGGATCGCACGGGCACTCCACCACACCTCTGGCTTCTTTGTATGCAATATGTTGGCTGCCTCATGAATCATTTGTCTGATCCCACTCTCTCTGACAAACAGCCTTTCTTTATTGCTACAGGTATCATTGGTGATATCAGTCCCTACCTTAGTTTCTTCTGGTTTGAACCTGTCTACTACAAGACTCCTGATACCCAGTTTGGCTCCCAGACCACTGAATGTCTTGGTCACTTTGTTGGCATTGCTGCGCATGTTGGTAACAGCCTATGTTTCACCATATGGGATCCCATCACCAATAAACTCCTTGATCGCTCTGGTGTACGCACTGCTTTAACTCCTGAGCATCGCAACAAGCGCGCTGGCTTGTTTACTGATGATGGCTTTCTTGCATGGCGCAAGGCTAAGGATGCTTCCCTCACTCCTAAGTCTTCTGGTGATCGTCCCTCCTTCCAACATCCTACACCACCCCGTTCCATACCAGCATCACCTCCTCTGCCCATCACAAAGCCATCCTTGCCTACATTTCTTTATTCCAAGGTTCCTAATAAACGAAGCTATGTACCTTCTCCTCTCCCTACCAACTATGGGGAGATTCTTGATGGTCCTCCAACCCCTCACATCTTCAGCAAAACCCCTACCGGCGTACCTGTTACTGAAGATGATTTTGGTCCCCCTGAGCTAGCATATTTTGATGTTAGTGAAGCCACACCTCCACCCATCAATCCTGCTACCCCATCTGTTGGCCCATCTGACGTAGTTGTTACTGATGAAGAAGGCAATGCCCAATTTGACGATGATGGCACACCCATCACCATCCCTGCTATCCCTGTTACTGAATTGCAAGGTCGGTCTTTTCTCATGGCCCTCCCTGATGGCACACAGAAAAGAATGACAGTTATTGACATTGAAAACAGTCTTGAGAAAAACAAAGACTTCATCAAGTTCAAATGCAAGCATACAGATGATGAACTTGAAGATATCATAGCCTACAATGACGTCATGAATTACATCCACAGGGATGTAACTCAAGAAGATGGCAAACTTTGGTCTTTCCGACGCATACTTGGTCATCAAGGTCCCCTTGACAACAAGCACCCCCAATACAAAGGTTCCAAATACAACCTATGGATTGAGTGGGAAAACATGGAGCGCACCTATGAACCTCTCTCCAATGTAGCTGCAGACGACCCTGTTACTGTAGCCAAATATGCAAAGGACAACAACATGCTTGATCAACCTGGGTGGAAACATCTCAAACGCATTGTTTCCCTTGCCAGAAGAACCAAGAAGCTAGACAGGCTAATCCACCAAGCCAAACTTCGCTCCTTTCGCACTGCCCCACAGTATCAGTATGGATTCAAGGTACCTCGCAATCATGACGAAGCCATCCAGTTTGACACAGCCAATGGCAATACCAAATGGCAGGATGCCATAGCGCTGGAAATGTCACAGCTTCAAGAATATGACACCTTTATTGACAAAGGTATCTACAAGGCTAGCAATATACCCGTTGGTTTCCAACAAATCAAGGTCCACATGATTTATGCAGTCAAGCACGATGGCCGACACAAAGCCCGGCTAGTTGCGAATGGTAATCTTACTGAAGCTCCCATTCACAGTGTGTATGCAGGAGTTGTTTCACTTAGAGGCTTGCGCATGTGCCTATTCCTTGCTGAACTGAATAGTTTAGAAGCATGGGGAACCGACATTGGGAATGCATACCTAGAAGCTGTTACCTGTGAGAAAGTATGCATCAAGGCTGGTGCTGAATTTGGATCACTAGAGGGTCACCTACTAGTGATTTACAAGGCTCTATATGGACTTCGATCATCTGGCAAGTGTTTTGGTGATATGCTCGCTGCCTGCCTCATTGAACTAGGTTTTGAAAGATCCAAGGCAGAGCCTGAAATCTTTATCAAACCTGGCCACAACAAACATGGGGAGCCAGTATACGAGCTGATATGCACATATGTTGATGACCTTTGCTTATGTATGGCCAACCCTGAAACCTTTCTGGTCATCCTACAGTCTGAACCTTACAATTTCAAATTGAAGGGCTCTGGTCCAATGAACTTTCATTTGGGATGTGGTTTTGAACGAGATGAACATGGTGTGCTATGCATGAACCCCATCAAGTTCATTGAGAAAATGGAGGCCTCCTATGAACAAATGTTTGGCTGCAAACCCACCACTAGGTTCCATTCACCCCTTGCTGAGAATGATCACCCAGAGCTAGACTCATCATCATTCCTAGGCGATACTGATATCCAAAAGTATCAAAGCATGGTGGGCTCACTCCAGTGGGTCATTGCCATTGGACGGTTTGATGTGCAGACTGCTGTCATGACCTTATCAAGCTTTCGCGTGCAACCTAGGGAAGGCCATCTCAACAGAGCCAAACGAATCTATGGTTACATCTCCAAGTTTCGTCATTTCAAAATCAGATTCAGAGTGGGCATACCAGATTTTGTACTCACTCAAGGCAACAGTACAGACTGGTCCAATACTGTATATGGGGAGCATTCTGAAGACCTACCAAGCGATGCACCTAAACCCCTAGATAAGGTAGTTGTATTGTCTCATTTCTATGATGCAAACTTAATGCATGACATCCTAAGTGGTAAAGCTGTCACTGGGATCCTGCACTTTGCAAACAAGACCCCCATCATGTGGTTCTCCAAGAAGCAAGCAACATCCGAAACAGCCACCTTTGGCGCTGAGTTTGTATCTGCTAGAACCTGCATTGAGCAAATTGTTGACATTCGACAGTCATTCAGGTATCTTGGTACTAGATTACACGACACATCCTACACATGGGGAGACAATGAAAAGATGATCCAAACCTCTACATTCCCATATGCGAGGCTCCACAAGAGGCATCACATTCTATCATATCACTATGTTAGAAGCATGATCGCAAGAGGTTTCATCCTCATGCAACATCTTGCAGGTAAGGATAAATGCGCTGACATCCTCACCAAGCATTGGGGACACTCGGTAGTGTATCCTTTACTCAAGCCCATCTTTCACTACTGTGGAAACACCGGTGATCTGTTGCAGGATGACTGCACCAGATACTAGAGGATGCTTTCATGTGGACACATGGGGAGTATTAAATTCCTTTCGTGTCTAGGTTGGTAGAGGTACGAGATCGGAAATAATGAGACCTCGAGAATTACCGGGCTCATTCTTACGGTCGAGTTTGATACTCCACAGGAAGAGAAGAATCGACGTCACTCCAATTTGATACTTAGTACTCAAAGAACGAACGCACACTAGAGGTTCGCACATGCAATCTCTTGTTAAGTGTGCTGTTTTCAAGAAAAGACAGCAGAGGTTCGAAGCGCTGCTCACGAACTTGTTTCTCTGCTGCACAAAATACGCGTTGTATTAGCAACAACGCGATATTTTCCCGTAACACGGTATTTTGCCGTATATTTGTAACAAAGTGCTGTATTAGTGGCAGCACGCTTTAACGCGCTATCTTGCTCTCCAGCAAGCTGAAGCGCATACTTTTAGATTATTTGATTATTCAACCTTAAACCTTGCATCGGACGTTCTTGCGTCCTACTGTAGAACTACAAGCCTAAGATCTAACTGACTGAGCCCACCGGTAGTCAGAATAGATCTGATTGAACGCCGAGCCGTTCAATCGTAGTGGATATCAGAGAAATATTAAACCACAAACAGACCGGCACCTCAACCGGCCTGCAGCCATAGCTCCTGTTGCTCTTCTTTGCCTTTGGATTGAATCAGCTCAACAGCCAGTTTCAAAAGGAAATTAACACATAAGTACATGTTAGAGATATCACCGGTACAGTATTTGGCCCCGGGGGAGGACACTACGCTGTTCCAATGGGTCTTAATGGTTTCCATGCTTGCTGTCCGGGTAGACACGTTGCCGTGGTACTCCAGTTGATCTCCCCCTGCGGTGATCCTTGTCCTGTAGGGGTTGGCCTTCTTGGGGCGTATAGCAACTGTGTACCGGGGATATGTGACCTTTTTGTGGATGGGCACATCACTTCTATTGATCCAATCCAATACATCCATCCCTTCTATGTTATTTGGTTGGAAGCCTTGGAACAGTCGGCCGAACTCGTCTTCACCTGACTTGAGCCATAACTCCTGTATCTCTGCTTTGGGGTGCTTGATTAGATCTCGGTATGTAGCCAACTTGTTCAAGTCGTCATCCCATATGGACCCCCCGCATGCGAACTGGGGCCCACGTGTTAATCTGTTCGTTTGTTGGGCCTGTTTTGGAACGGGAAAATGGACCAGATCACGTGGGTATATCCCCATCAGCGCCTTGGGCTTCAGCGCGGGTTTTGAGTAGTATTGGTCGGATTTGTAGTATCGAGATACTTCACCATGCGTGTAGTCTGCTATGTCCCCATCGCTGAACCTTACTCTGTAGTACTTATTGGTCTGATCATAGCTTACTACTTCACCTTTGTACCACCCTGAGTTGAACTTCTTCCTAATGATTGTGCCCACGGCCCAGGGGTGTCCCCTCCGGGCGCTACGTTGTTGACTGGGTGGCACCCTTGGAGGTTTGCGTTCGTTCCTTGGTTCATTCTCAGGCTCATGGATTGATTTTGTATTGGGCCCATTCGTCACCCTTGGAGGTCCGCCTGTGGTTTTGGATGTATCAATAAATGTGGCCTTGGGCCCTTTCTATTTTAGTTGTGCCCCTATATGTAAAAGATCGCGTATACTGCGTAGGGCCTCATTTACCTGGGTTCCCTGTTCCATATAAGGGATTGGTGGATGGGGCTTACTGGTAACTTCCTTTAGGTCCTGGAGGATCATGAGCAACCGGTCTGTAGAAGAGGTACGGGGCATATCAGTCTTGGGAAAGAATGCCACTGTGTTGCTGATTCTGGTAGCGCGGCTGACCTCCCCGACGCATGTGTAATTCCTGTAGTGTTTTAAGGCCGGTCCGATGTAATAACCTCGTGTCCCATGGTCCTGCCATGCGCCTCGTTCTTGAGCTCTGTCGTGAATAATCACCCGACACCCCATAGGGGCCAATGGGTGCTTGTTGTAGTCATAGATCCCGCGTCTGAGTTCATATGCTGACAGTTTCGGCTGGATACGTGATGCGCGTAGCAAATTGAGGGTAATGAGCGCCTGCGGTATCAGTAGGTCCCAATCGTCTACCGGGAACTTGTCGTCCACCCCGTTCAATCCTGCTATAAAGTGGTTCTTGAAGGTCTGTATGGCCCTTTCCGCGTGGTTGAGCCAATGGTCGCCGGGCGATGCTAGTTGGTAATCAAGGTTGTTCTTTGTGATGTACGCGATTAGTTTCTTGGAAGTTTTGTTGTCCATTTGTACTATTTTTGCGTTCACGTTGTCCTCTTTCATTCGTGCGTAACACGCCGTGAATCCCTGTAGGAGGTCTTCGCTCTTGCGTGACTGGATGGGTTCCACGTCAATGTAGTTGGAATCGTAGTCGTACATGAGGAATACGTACTGGTGACCACGGCGTGACGTGGCAAATGAGCCGCGTTCTATGGCGCGGATCCATGTCTCTTTAGTGGGGTACCCCGCTGCTGCGTGGTAGAATCGTATTAGCTTGGGGATGGCTTGAATCTGGTATGCTCCTGCCCCCGTGTGTATTGGATATCCGGTTTTGTTGTTGTTTTGGATGGCGCTGGGTGCGCTGTGTTCGTTTTCGTTTTGCGGGGATTCGTTTTGTTCCTTTTCGTTTCGCGGGGGGGCAGTCACCCTTGGAGATTGAGCCGTCTCCTGTTTGGCGGTCTGACGGAGGTTCTGTTTGGCGGGCTGATGGAGGGGAACCATGTATAGATTCCTTAGGGGGTCACGTTGACCGGTGAGTATGATTTGATTGGCGGGGCCATAAACAGCCACGTCGTCCTTAGAGAAGGCCACGTTGCACCCATTTTTGCAGATTTTGGGCACCGAGACCAACGGTAGCTCTACTTCATCAAATTTGTGACAGCCGCGGGCCTTGATGGGGAGTTGGGGTAGGTCCAATTGGTCGGTTGCGGTGGACATCATAGTGCTCCCATTAGCACAACCTACGGTCAGCGCTCCCGGTGTGTCTTGATGTGCCCCCCCGTGGTACGTCGATGGGACAAAATGGTCTGTTGCCGCTGAATCCAGGGCCCCATATCCGGGTGGGGCCCTGATATGGAACGCAACGTCTTGTGCGAAGGTCACGGATCGTGGTGGCCGAGGTAGTTTATTCCTCGAGGGACCAGCACGTAGGATACTGAGTAATTGTGAATCATGATTACTAGATTTATGTATACTACTACTGTGGTCCCTCCCACGCCGTCAACGGGGGGGGGCCCTCGAACACCACACGTCCGTTGCCATTGGGATTGGGTCCATTCCACTTCATCCACCTGTCATTGTTTCTAGTGGACCCTCCCATCTGGTTGTCGTAGGAGGCTCCCTCCTTGTGGGCGGCCTTGTTCCTCCTGTGGAAGCATTCTCGCCCGGTATGTGAGAGGTTGACACCGCACGAGTGGCAGTAATATTTGTATTGTTTCCACTCGTGGGCCAGCGGGCGTCCTGACGCTGCCTGTCTGGGGCGACCGGCGTCTGTTGCCTTAAGTTGATTGACGTCTGCTTGTAGGGATGCCATGGCTGTTTCCCACTGGTGCGACATTGTCATCGTAGATGCCGCCGTCGCTGTTGATGCTGTAGTCTCGGACACCCGCAAATAGATCTCTCGGCACACGTTGGCCAGCTCAAGTTGTTGCGTCTCAAGGTCAGTGAAACGCCGGTCATTGTGGATGTCCACCATGTTGGCCGATGCAGTTTTGTTGTGGTATGCGCTGTACAACTCCTTCAGCCGTTGGCCCCAGAACTTTTTGTAGTGGATGAACTCGTCACCCTTGGCTATGGTTGTTCTGTGTTGTTTCCAGTCTTCATTAACCCTGTGGAGGGTAATTGGGTCATGCTTGCTGCGCATGAAGGCGTCCCGGGCATAATCGATCATTTGTGCTGAGGATACTTCTGCAGTTTCCGGGAGTAGATTGATCTGCCATTGATACTTAGTTAATTGTCTGAAGTACTCCTTGGGACCAATAGGGCTTGGTGTATACGATAGGTTGTTCATTTTCTTCGAGAGCTCGCGGGTAAGCCGGTGCTGGGCATCTGTTGTACAGAGGTCAGCCTCCATGGTCTGGAATGCAGCTAGTACTGTGGTTCCCCTGGGGAATGTTTCGGAGCCCGGGTCTTTCAAGTCATCCAGCATGGTGGGGAACTTCTTGTCTGTGATGAGTAGTGACTCTCTATCATATTTGTTCCATTCCACGTACAGTGCTCGCCTGCGTTTCCATAGTTTATACGTGTCTGAGGTGAGCTCTATCGAACTATCGAGTTCACGAGGCTCTGTTGGCGCTGTGGGATATTGGGCACTGGCGTCTCTCGCCTTGTATTGTCCCTCACTCTCCAAAAGGAATGCATACCCACTTCCTTGTATGTATTTGATGGATACCACTTCGGCCAGTGCATTGGCTAGGGTCTTTTTGAACTCATACACGTCCACGCTTGTGGGCACCGAGATAGGCTTCATTTGGGTCTCATCCAGATGGTCCTTGACCCCGGTGTAATCCTTCTTCTTGACCATCTCGTCGTTGTCGGTACTGTCTTCGTTGCTGCTGTCGACTGGTTCGGTGTAGTTGTACAGTAGTCTGTTCTGTTGTTGTAACTGTTCCTGTCTTTCACCGGTATACTCGAGTATGTCTCAATTGTAGAGCTCAAGTTCCTCCAGTTGGTCCCTGAGTTCCCTAAGTTTGCGCGTGCCTGTTACGTGGGATGTGTCTAGGCTGGTGTCTGGGGTAATTCCCCTGGTTGCAGGTTCTGTATTGTTTTCTTCAGATTGTGTTCCTGTTGGCATTGGGTAGTGTAATCTTATCGATAACTAATAAGACCAAAGTTGTAAAATGTTATTCAGTTATGTTATTACTTTTCGTATTTACTTTATTTCGTTCTTTTTACAGTGTTGGAAAGAGTTATCGATAAGATTATGATCGGATTGTTTCTGGACCATATTGTTCCCTCATTTACTAATTTGTCTTTCCTTTGTGTGGGGATACTAGTATCGTGAGCTCATACTCGTATCGTGAGCTCGATCCTCATATCGTGTACCTCTACTCAGCGCTTTAAGTATCTCATGATACTCATGCGCGCTTATGTATAATTTACTTATCGTACTCACGTCTCACTTTTAGTTATTGTGCTCAGCTTGAAGTCGTACGTCTCATCTCAGCCTGGAGTCGTACGTCTCATCTTGTATCACGTATACGTATTACGTATACGTAATACGTATTACGTATACGTAAACCTTAATACGTAATACATATTACGTAATACGTAACTTGTACGTTTCTTATTACGTATCACGTATTTTGTGTGTACGTAAATTTACGCTTGATTCAGTGTTCCAATAGTTAGCCCTTTCGTGAACACATGCAATCCCTTCTTATTTGCTTATTAAGCGATTCATCGCTTTATCAAGCAATCGATCGCTTAATTAAGCGATTCCAATCTTCTCTGGATCGATAGTGAAGCATGTGCGACCAATAACAAATTTAATTCCGGATTATGAGTTAATTTATCTATTTTCTGTTTTTCCAGCGCTTAACCTGAATCCACGTATAATCCCGTGTTAAGCAATCCTCCATAATGAGACTGCACGTGCATTCTCGTGTTGTAGATTAACTAATATTTCCTCGGTTAATTTGTCAGAGAAACGTGCCTCATTTTTGTCTGTTTCTAACATAATTGGGCTTCGTGTATCCGTTTCATGTGTCATTGTTATTTTTCCATATGTCATTGATATACACATGTATATCATCGACATACTTAGTACCGGATCCTACGCCTCTGAATTTTCATGTAATACTTTCTTGTGACATTTCACTGTGTCCGATTCTTCTATCAATGATCGATTCATTCGCTTGTGACTCATTATTAGTGCTTTGCAGGGGCCCTGTGGAGTTGTTGATGTCGTATGCCTCTAGAAAAAGGTACTAAAATACGTTTATGTATTGGTTAAAAACTAAGATTTATTAAATTCCTTTTGCACGGACGCGAACACTACAGTACTCTAACTTACGTACGTACATTCCTACGTAACTTACAGTACTGCAGCTGGAATGATACGATCCTACGAGTCAAAGTGCACCTTCAGTGCTTGGAATAATGAGACTCGAAGGTTACCTCTTTCTCTATGTGAGACTGGAATACGATCAAACCAGAGGTGCAACCGTCATTCTGACACCCACATTCGATACTTAGTGATCGGACAACAGTCATTCTTACGATCGAAGTCCGATACTTAGTAATCAAAGAAGAACACACACTAGAGGTTCGCGCATGCAATCTCTTGTTAAGTGTGCTGTTTTCAAGAAAAGACAGCAGAGGTTCGCATACTTGCTCACGAACCTGTCTTCTGCTGTATAAAAGACGTGCACGGTATTTTACCGTATACTCGTAACACACGGTATTTTATCGTATAAAATACTCGTATCGTGCTGTATTAGTGGCAGCACGCTTTAAAGTGGTAACTTGCTCTCCAGCAAGCCAACACGCTTATACTTTTAGATTATTTGATTATTCAACCTTAAACCTTGCACCGGACGTTCTTGCGTCCCTTTTGTAGAACTACAAGCCTAAGATCTAACTGATTGCGTCGATTGGTCGATAGTCAGATTAGATCTGATTGGATTCGCATCCAGTCGTAGTGGATATCAGAGAAATATTAGAAACAACGGACCGGCACCTCAACCGGCCTGCAGCTAAAGCTCCTGTTGCCCTTCTTTGCCTTTGGATTGGATCAGCTCAACAACCAGTTTCAAAAGGAAATTAACAGATTAACAGTCGCAAGCTTGTTGAAGCTTGCAAAAGAAGAAGACAACGGTAGAAGCACACTTTACGAAGAAACAATCCGACAGCAGATCATTGACCGACTCGACCACGGACGACGATCGATAGTTCTCTGATCCGATTACATAACAAAGACCAAACGGACAAGCCATTAGTCTTTAATAGAAGCCCATTGCATCGGACACGCCGGTAGCAATCCCCCCATCCAAGGACCGCATTGCAAGTTCTCTGGATTACATTTATTTCCGCGTCTACACTCCACGACGCCCATCATTTGATTGTGCTATGCACCACAAACCATCGACTACAGCTATTCCAACGATAGCTGTCTTACACCTTTTCGTCTACACAACAAAAAGACGACACGCTGTCAACGTCACTTCTACAAATCGAGCGGTCAATTCATAGCCGCGTCCAGTCTACCCTCCGATTGATGAGGAATCACCTGCTAGAAGCAATATTGATCGTCAACACTCTGATCCAATTACATACAAGAACGACGCGGCACTTGTCATAGTTGCAAAACGAAACAACGACGATCCAAATTAATCGAATTTTTGTTGCGAAAACGACTCAACGACACAAAGTCAACGAATTTTCGTTGTTTCACCACGTCACCGGCACGTCGTATCTCATCGGAAACGGCTCCCCCTCGATATTGCGGACACGCCGATACCAGTCTGGTCCTCCATCTCCCAATATTGACAGAGATACCCACCTTTCTTGATACGAGACAATTACGGCGTTTGTAACGATTCTTTTCCGCCGCTTCGACATCTCAACGGCCTGTCGAATCCCCGCAAGAGAATCCCCGCAAGACAAAAGTTTCCCCATACCCACTGCTTAACCCCACGAATAGAAGGCCTCTACGCATTCCTGTATCCATTACTTCTATTCTTCCAGATCAGTGGGCCTCCTACACGACCCTTTTTTGAAAGCGAAATTTTCTTCTCTCAATTAACGACAGCACGCTGACTCCATTCTGGCCCTCTATCTTCCAGTACTGACAAAGTAATCCGACGGCAGATCCTCGATCAACTCGACTAAGGACGACGAACGATAGTTCTCTGATCCGATTACATACAAGAAATCACGGCACCTGTCATAAACACGAGACCCCTTTTTCGTTGCGCGCGGCACTTGTCATACACACGATAACCATATTCGTTGCGCGAATCGCATCACTCCGCGCATTCACCATGAATACCCCGGATCTCGCGTCACTATTCCCATCGTTTGATCCAGCGCTAGCCACCTTCCTACACGACTCCTTCGATGTCCCAAAAGAATCCCACAGCACTTTGTGTAAGGCGCTCATCAATGCCCGGTATAAGACATGGCCAGCTTTCCTACACATTGAATACATCCATGATCTTGAATATCACGACGGGAGTGCAAGAGTACCACTCACCCGGCATATACAGCTCAAGCTACAACGATTCATTGATTTTGGTCGACACCTCACCGAACAGGGTCTAGACTGGGAAGAACGTGACCATTACACCAAGAAAGCTTTCAAGGACTACTGTCAAGGAATCGTCCAAGCCAGGCGAGACTCTGCAGTGACCAACCGCGCCACGATATCAACAGATGGACATGGCTGGCCGCCAAAACCGATAGCCCAGCTCCAATATGAATCATGGATCAGAAAACCAAGGGACGCAACCACCTTTCCAGTGCTACAAAATGATGCAACATTTGATCATTGGCTTGTACAATTTAAAGCACAACTAGACGCGAATGGTATTAACCCCACTACATTCCTTGATCCATCCTGGCCCGATCACGTGCTCACAGGGTACCCCAAGGCCCTCCATGACAAACAATGTGCATTCTTCTGGACACTCCTCCGGCATGTGTTCCAAGGTGATTTTTCTTCCTCATGTGTGTTGTACCACCAACAGACACGCGATGGTCGTCAGGCTTACTTTGATTTTGTCCAGCTCCACAAAACAGTGTCCCATCCAATGCCTCCAGCAGCACCAATGTCCTCTCCAGGTCCTGTTCCGGTACGGCCTCCTGCCGTCGGCATTATCGTGACGCCTCGACCAACTCCACCAGTGTCAACTCACGCGCCTGTTCATTCCACCAGTAACACTCCCGCTGTTCATAACAGCCCTCCTACTACTGCTTGCAACACGCCTGACCACTCTACTGATGACAATCCCAAAAATTTCACTAGTACCCCTTACTACACTTGGAAATATTTCCCCAGCACTGATTCGGTTCGATTCACCAAAGTTACCTCCACTCCTCATAATGTTCACACCGACATTCCTACCGGAGATGTTCCATGTAAACGCAACTGCGAGCCACATTCTACTCGCGCTCGAACTTCCTCTCCGTCTCCACACCACTCTCGTTGGACATTTTGCCCTCAGTCTGAAACCGTGGTATTTCATCGTGACCGTTACCTCCCCCAACCTTCTTGCATTTCTTCTTTGCAACTTCCACCATCTGGGGCATCTCCTAAAGATAGTGTCGTTCCAAGCTCAGTTAGGAAGCCTCTTTATGGGGCATCCTTTTGCCCGATTCAGAAGTTTCTTTACGGAGCCCGGAAGCCTCTTCATGGGGCATCATTTTGTCCCATTGGGAAGCCTCTTTATGAAGCACATTCCATGACCTACATTTTGCCTGCTGTTTGTATCACCAAGCGGCACCGTGATGCTATCAAGCTCAAGCTGTATCACTTACATGCTACTCTCTTGATTGCCAATTGGCTCTATGACGACGTCACCTGACAGATCAAATTCTACGATTCGACATACTATCTATTACAATCAAAGGGGCAACCATTTGATTCCACAATATCGATCATCCCATTCGATTCTCAGTAACGGTGATTACGATTTTCATCAACATTGTATGGATCTGACTCCTACGAATCAACATGCACTCAAGTTGATTTCTATGATCAATTTCACAATGGTATCTACGATCAAACGATTTCCAGAACAGTCAACATGACTATTTGAAAAGAACTAATCTACGACCACACTTCCACGATTCGATTGCATTTGACCAATCAATTTCTACGATGTGATCAATCGATCTCTACGACTTGTCACAATCTCCGATTAGATTTCACGATCAAGCTTCGATTACGATTGTATTTGATCAATCGCATCCTACGTTTTGATTGCTACGATTTGATTGCTACGACTTGATTGCTACGATTTGTTTTCACCTGATCTTGATCTAAGATTTGATCTACGATTCGATCTACGTTATGATCTACGCTTAGATCACAATATGATCTTTACGATTTTCTACGTCTTGATTCATGATAAATCTCGCTGCATTCTATCATCCTCCGATCCGATCAACCGATATTTGAGAATCTACGATCAATCGATTTGTTGATATTTCTTTGGTTACTTCCTTCGGTTATTTCTGGACCTCCGAGGATCGTTCTCTCCGGTCATCAACCGTCTCTGCTCTCGATGACTCTACATGTTCAATTCCGGTTCGTTGTACAATCCCACAATCGATTTCTACGATTCGATTCCATTTCTACGATTTCACCCAATTCTCGTTGCCTTTGATTACTCGAATCTACGCTTTTGATCCACGATTTGATCTACGATTCGATCTACGATTTGGTCTACGATTCGATCTACGATTTGATCTACGCTTAGATCACAAATTCTACGCTTCAATCTTCGACTTACGTCCATGATCACGAAGGCGATTCAAGTTTTGATTATGATTGATTTTGATCAATCGCTTTCATCTGATCTTGATCTAAGTTTTCTTCCACGATTCGATCTACGATCGATGATTCTACATGTCCAATTACGTCAACCGTCTATGTTTTGATACTCAATCGATTTCCAATCTTCCTCGATCCGATCTGACCCCAATTGATCCAACAACTACAATTAATTGATGTCCAATCATGGGACATCTTACTCTAGGCAAAATCGATGCCTAATCATGGGGCATCTTGATCTATGCAAATCCATGCCCAATCATGGGGCATTCTTCTCCTTTGGTACTCTTCCTGTGATAAAGGTTTCTTCCTTTCTATCGAGTAAGCAGATGGGGCATATTACATGTTCCTCACATACGTACTCAGGGAATTTTTGTTTGTTCTTCTCACAGCGATAATGCTTGTGCTTCATCACTTGCGAGAAGATGGGGCATATTAAATTCCTTTTGCACGGACGCGAACACTACAGTACTCTAACTTACGTACGTACATTCCTACGTAACTTACAGTACTGCAGCTGGAATGATACGATCCTACGAGTCAAAGTGCACCTTCAGTGCTTGGAATAATGAGACTCGAAGGTTACCTCTTTCTCTATGTGAGACTGGAATACGATCGAACCAGAGGTGCAACCGTCATTCTGACACCCACATTCGATACTTAGTGATCGGACAACAGTCATTCTTACGATCGAAGTCCGATACTTAGTAATCAAAGAAGAACACACACTAGAGGTTCGCGCATGCAATCTCTTGTTAAGTGTGCTGTTTTCAAGAAAAGACAGCAGAGGTTCGCATACTTGCTCACGAACCTGTCTTCTGCTGTATAAAAGACGTGCACGGTATTTTACCGTATACTCGTAACACACGGTATTTTATCGTATAAAATACTCGTATCGTGCTGTATTAGTGGCAGCACGCTTTAAAGTGGTAACTTGCTCTCCAGCAAGCCAACACGCTTATACTTTTAGATTATTTGATTATTCAACCTTAAACCTTGCACCGGACGTTCTTGCGTCCCTTTTGTAGAACTACAAGCCTAAGATCTAACTGATTGCGTCGATTGGTCGATAGTCAGATTAGATCTGATTGGATTCGCATCCAGTCGTAGTGGATATCAGAGAAATATTAGAAACAACGGACCGGCACCTCAACCGGCCTGCAGCTAAAGCTCCTGTTGCCCTTCTTTGCCTTTGGATTGGATCAGCTCAACAACCAGTTTCAAAAGGAAATTAACAAGATTGTGAGCTTGCTCTGACAACTACTCCGAGGAGCCATTGCGGCCAGCTTATAACAGTAAACAGCCGTTGAATCGAAATCCAATGTACATAATAAGACCAAAGTTGTAAAACGTGGTTTGGTTAAGTTGTTACTTTGTGTATTTACGTTATTTCGTCTTTTTACAGTGTCGGAAAGAGTTATCGATAAGATTATGATCGGATTGTTTCTGGACCATATTAATCTCCCAATTGCTAATCTGAAGACTCTTTTTGTGGGGGGTATCAATCGGGGTATCGATCGTGTTCGTACGTACCTCTGTTCAGTGCTTTAAGTAATGATCGATATTCTTCTGAGCATATGAGCGATATACTTATGGTACTATCCCATGCATGTGCCCTATTTATTACTTAATGTGCGCACCTTTGGATCGTACTACCGGATATTCGTATCATTGGCTCTTCATATCACTGGCATATATCCATGTATACTGCGCGTGCACGTGTATATGCGCGTGTACGTGATCCTGGGATCATGCCCGGTTTAGTAATTCAATACACCCTTGGATGGTCCTCGGACTGTCCGGTTCATACAGATATATCGGTCTTACCTTCTTATGGTGGCTCCCCGGATGGTGTTTGGTGGGGTAATCAGCTAGATTATGCTTTCCTTGTTCCCAGAAGATATTAAATTGCCCTTGTTCAGCCCTGTCTTTTAACCAATAGAATCGCATATCTATGGCCTTGGATCGTTTTTGTTTGATTGTGCCGTTTAATATGCCTTCCGCTGTATTATTGTCTGTTTTCAACGGCGTGGCTGCCTGGGGGTGGCTTAGTTCAATTTGACATTGTCGAATTGGCAATGCCTCTAAAGAAAGTGTGTCGTAACAAACAGCAAACGGTCTTACGATCGATTGATTTAGTGAGTAGAACAACTGTTGTTACAGTTCAATCGTCCTCGTCGATTGATTGACAGGTTAATTACTCGTCGTCAAATTACTCCTCGTCATCGTGTAATTTTTAGCATACAAAACACATGCAATCTTAAGACACAAAACACACGCAAAACCATCTTCGATCGGTCTTTCTGTTACCGTAATTCACCGTGATATTCTCAGTAAATATCACATGTTATTGTACCTTATCATGTAGAATTAGTACTAGGTTGTACGTAGATTTTAGGGCATGATAGTGTTTTAGAGTTGTTAATTCTTCGAAGAGTGAGCTGATGGGGAGAATTTCCCTAAGAGGCAATCCACATGGATAATCACCGACGATTATTCACTCAGGTTAAATAACCTTACGAATAAGGTTATTTGCCTTTGTGACTCTTCGTACGAACGAATATGCCTTTACACGGTGAATTCTTTTCAGTCCCCTTCAGTCGTAAATCCTCCAACCGTTAAGCGGCTGGATTCTATGACTTAACCTATTCATCGTGAGTCATTGTCGTGTTGAATACCAAACTGTATCCAGTCTACCATCAGAGGCCCTATCAAAAGAAATGGGGTGGCGTTTTGCCTGTCATTCTGGCTCGCATCATGGCATTTTGCCCTGATCCTTGCCAGTTTGATATATTGTATTCATGGATCAAATTATCCATTTTCGAAATGCTCATTGCAGATCGATTTGTTTCCATGATCGAACTTAAAAAAAATCAACTTGTTACTTCAATCGAACGATCGATTGAACATTCCATCGAATGATTGATTTTTATCAAATCTCTTACCACATGCAACGAGAACAATGTTCTCTGAAAACAGCTCCACTCATTAGCTTTGTAAACAAATCAGCAATATTTGTTGAACCTGGTTCCTTTGCAACTCTGATAATTCCTGCTGCAATAGATTCGCGCGCTTTGTGGTATGCAATGCTGTTGTGCTTCTTCTTACATGGGCTTTCAGGTCGTGTAACATTTGTAACAACTGAATCATTATCACAATACACATTTGTGCTCTCATCAATTGGAACACCCATCATTCTCAACTTGTACCTTAGACCTTCAACCAATTCGATTGCAATTTTCAAAGCAATGATTTCAGATCCAAAAGTTGATGTCTCAACTGTTGTTTGTCTTTTGGAAAACCAAATGATCGGTGCATTATTAATGAAGATAATAACACCAGTATGAGATCTCCTTGTTGCCTTGCATCCGGCATGATCAGCATCGACAAAACAGCTCATCGTCACATGTTTTCCCAAAGCTTCAGGCATATCTGTTGGTATGACTTCAGTGGCACCAGGATAAAATTCAGACCAGTCACATTTTTGAAATTTACTTTCATCAACACATGGTACAGTATCATCAAAAACCAGTTTTGACCTGTTGTACTTTTTCAAATATGCAAATATATGAAACAACTGATTCAAATGCCCGATCCTTGCCTGTGCCAGATACCTTGACATCAGCGAGACTGGCATTACAATGTCCAGCCTTCCTAATTCACAAATCCACCTGAGAACTCCAATTAAACCTTGGTAGTAATTTTGCAATTCAGGGTTCAATTCTTCTGATATATCAATTTCCGGTCGATAATCATGTGACAGTGGACTGGACGCTGATTTTGGTAGATACTTGTAACCATATTTTTCAGTTCCTAACTCTTGTTCGACTGCTGCAACAGCTTTCGCTGTGTACTTAGTGCTTGATAATGACCATCTTGGCTTTGAATCGCCTTCAAAGTAGAATTTCCCAATGTCAGCTCCCAAATATAGAGTTGGCTCTTCAATTGTATCATCCTTCAATTTGAACTTTCGTTCAATGTTTTCAAGCTGGAACTTTGGATCTTCGCCAGAACATAGGATATCATCTACATATGCAATGAGCATTGCCCAGTATCTGGATCCATCTTTCCTGGTTTCAATTCTTAAGTGCACATCCGGATCTGCCTTACTAGGTGAATATCCAAGATCTCTCAAATGCTGGGTGAGGTATGACCTGAAAGATGCACCAGCAACCGGCAGTCCATATAATGCGCGAACAATCTTGCAAGGTCTTCCTGCAAGGTGAGGTGGAAAACCATCTTCTTCTCTTGCTTTCAGAAAATATTTCTCTTTAATCGGGGCTGTCAAATATGCATTTTGAATATCAGCTGAGAGAACCTTCAAATCATTCAGCGCTGCCAGCAGAAAGAATATTCTTACTGAGTCTCGACTGGGAACCGATGAATAAGTATTTTCTTTGGCCACTGCAGGGACTTTGTGGCCGTCCCCTACCAACCTGGCCTTCCTTGTTAGGGACCCAAGCTTGATGTCAAAAATCATGTGGGTTGTTATCTGTTTATGGCCAACTGGAATAACATCATCATCAGAAAATTCAAACGCTGCCATATTATTTGTCATTTCCTTATGAATTGCTCTTTCCCAGTGGTCAGTCCCTGTTTTCTTATCAATAGCCAGCGCTTGTTTGATTGAATGTGGCAATTCAACTCCATATTTGTGAGTCTTCAACCAATACTTTGCTGTTTTGGCCGCTTTAAGGATTCTATCCTTCCTTCTCAAAATTTTGTGCACCCACCATCTGAAAGCTGGTGCTTTTTCAAGGTTATTGTTAACTGCATACTCGGCTAATTGCACTGGAAATGATTCTTTCACATCACTTAACTTACACCAGGATTCAGTGCCATCTTTCCAACTGGCCAAAATTCTCCAACCTCTAGTTGTAGGTTTATGCGTTTTCCTGCCATTTTTTGCTACGGTCGTGGCTTCATCATCAGTTAGTGCAGTGTTGTCGCATTCATGGTCAATGAGCTCATCTAGTAGAGTGAACATCCTCCCGTCATCATCAACAGAGCTGTATAGGCTTTCTGCAACAATATTTGCCGTGTATTCTTCTATGGTGCCATCAGGTAGTTGCAATTTATACAGCCTCGTGTCTAGTATAGGATTCTCGTTTCTGATTCCTATTGGTCTGTTTTGCAAGTCGCGAACCCTGTCCTTGACAATGCACCTGAGTCTTTCATCACCTCTTTCAATGATCACTTCATTTCCCAGATATTCATCTGGTTCATCAACATCTTTTACTGATGCTTCTGGCTCAGCCATTTCGAGTTTCATATCCGGTGTTTTTACTGGTTGATTCTCAAATAGCTCTATTTGGGGCTCTGGGTAGTTTTCCTGGAAGAATGATGCGCTGTCCTTGACTTCATCTCCAATCTTGGATTCAATTGATTTGTCAATGGCTTCCATTCTTCTTAGGACATCTCTATCCCTCCATTCATATTCCTTTACAGGCCTTATTGAATTTGTAGATATTGGTATTGCTGATTCGGTCAGGAGCCAAAAACAATCTCCCCCACCTACCCTATTCCCACAGGGGCCCAACCATCGCGCCAGCCTTTCAACGCCTCGAGTAGAAGAATCACCTTTTTCATAATAAAACACAAAATCATACCATTCTGATGAAGTATATAATGTAATATCCGGTCTATAGCCATGGACCAATTCAAATGGTGTTCTCCCCATTGAAGAAGGGTTGTTTGATGCTGTTCGCTGCCTGATATTAGCACATAGTTCACCACAAAATGACCATAATCTTCTCGGTGACTTCTTCTTTGCAGACTTGGTTGTGATTGCACTACCAAGATGGCCAATTGCTTGTTCTGCCCGATTTTGGAATGGGCAATGTGGTTGGATGAATGTCTGATGGATATGGTTGCGCTTTACAATTGAATTCCAGTGTGTCTTGTAGGTTCTTGGAGATCCTTGTTCTGGTGCCCCATCAGAAATCAAATGCTCTGGGATTCCAATTTCGTGAATGAATGTTTTCAATCCTTGATGCGCCTGGGACTTGTCCTGTATTGGTATAAATACTTCAAACCCATTTCCATTCGTGAAGATCTGTGCACATTTTTCTTGCCTCATAATACTGGTGGTTCTTGCATGCCAGGTATCAGTGTACCAGGTTCCTTGTGCGACTCTCTTGTTCCTGAAGCGCTGAGTAGGAAGTCGCTTCATCAATGGTGATTGCAAATTCCTGAGTGCCTTCTGCGTCGTGACTTTCAGTGTCTGTTCAGCTTTCTTGAAACTAATGTTCCAAGTTTTGGCTAGGCGTTCACAGTCAACCTTGTTTGGACCTTCAATTGTTATCACTGATGGCCCCCATTGATTTCTTCTGTCAAGAGACCTTCTTTCAAGTGTATTGTCAATTTCTTGCAAGCTAGGGGCCTGTTTTGATTCTGCTTCAGGAGCTTCCATAAAGTCAAATTCTGTATCATCAAACAAAAATTGGTCTTCCCTTCGCGCGCTTGAAATATTCCTTACTGAAGAAATCCGATGAGCAATATTTCCATCTGTTGCAATCTGGCATTCGGTTAGCATTCTCCTTGTGGATACTTGATGGACCCTCATCAGTTTGCATTGCTGCATGACACTTGGATGCCGATCTTTTCCTAAGCTGGTCTTGGGAAGTTTATTTGTAACATTACTAGCAGGTTCTGTTACAACAGAACTTTCCTCCATTGCTTGGTCCTCTTCGGTTGACATAGCTTGAAGGCTGAATTGGTCCCCTGAAATTGGATCTCCATTGTCAATGGCTAGCTCGGCCATCCTGAACTTCAGTGAATGTGGGTCCCAGGGGGTATCATTTGTTGCTATCAAATGTTGACATGCGTCAAGCTCAATTCTTGTGGGCTTTCTTGTGGGAAAATATGAGATCACATTTCTCATACTCAGTTTGATAAAAACTTTCTTCGGATCATCATCCTCCAGTGGAGTTTGAATTGTAATTCCATGCTTGGATCTTGGATCAAATTGGCGAGGTGTCTCTTCAACAGAGTTGAAATTGCAGTCCCTCACTTGATTTGGGCATATCAAGCTGTTTTTCAATTTGTCCCCAAAGTACAGTGCTTGATGGAACACTATGATATATACTTGACCTGATGTTGGATTTGTCCATGCAGTCGCACAGCTTCCAATGGGGATTTTCTTGATGGGCTTGTACTCTTCAGAAAAAGGTGCAACATCAACGTGTGTTGTGATTTGATCAGGATTCAGCAATACCATATTGCCTCCTGCTGCAGTAGTATCTGCATGTGAGTCTAACTCACAATATCCTTCTTCACTTTCCCCATCATCAAAACCTACAGGGACATTCATCTGGTATAATGACCGGCTCACCATTTTTAACAATTTGTGTTCTAGTGATAGTGTCCGGTTATTATGTCATTTCTTAGATTTCGATCCAAAACTGTCACCAGCGCCTTCATTTTCAGTTTCTTTCTTTTTAGTCTCAGCAGCTTTGAGATTTCGTTTCTTTTTAGCCTGTCTCATCTGGTAAAGCTCCTGGCGCTGTTCTTTTGACATTGTTTTATAAACACTTGTTGGGTAAGGCTTGCACTCAACTTTTCCTGTAAAAGTTCCAGTTGTCTTTTGCTTTTTGTTGTTGGTTGTGCCCATAGAATACAAACTTCTGGAACCTCTTTTACTCTTCCCTGTTGCAAGCTTTTTCAATCCAAGACGATTGGTGAATAAAATCAAACATTCATTGAATTTGTCACGATAGTCTTTGCTCTCATCAATTGCATCTGCTTTTGCAGCATCAAGTCGCTCATCACTGATTGAATTGATAAAATCCCAGACAAATCTTCTTTCATTATGATTCTTTTCAAATCTCAGAATCGTTCCATGAAAAGCAGTCCAATTTCGCTTGTGCTTGTTCCAGTCATAACCCTTGGAATCTCCAGTGTAGTGCGAATCTTTCATATCCTGATATGTCTTATTCAGAACCATAGTGATATTGGTATCAGTGTAAGCGTGTTGCATGAGAGAAATGAAAGCGTTTCTGGCATTACCAGAATTCAGTGCAGTGTTCTGGAAATGTGCCACATATTCCCAACCGGGACCTTTTCTAGTTGCATCGCACAGCAACCTCCAGACGACGTTGTTGTCCTCATCATACTGGGGACCTGACAGGACACCACATCTTTCATTGTAATCACTCCAAGTTGGATAAGTATCTGTTGTACTTTGCCCGACTGTTCCAGCCCTGGCTTCATCAGTAACTTCTTCTTTTTCTTGGGGTCTTATGACATACAAGATTGGAAAACCCTCAGAGTTGAATCTGTATCTCAAGTTTTGTCGGAAGCCTTCCTCCCACTCCCTGAATTTTGTGAGATCCTTCAGCTCTGGTGGAGTTGCCTTTTCCTGTGATTTCACGCTTGATTCCATCATCTTGATTCTGAATTGTTGCAGTTCCAAGTTGTTTGGGTTTGCGTTCCAGTCGATAGCCATTGGCTTGACTCCAATCAATGGTTGATACCGGGCCCAATTTGCCCAAGTTAGGAGCCTCGATGATAGTCTGTTACCATAGTGGATACTTTTTGGATTAGGACAGTCCGGACTGATAGATTTCAATCCATGCATGAACGATTTAATGCTCTCTTTGTTGAGGTCTGTAATTTCTCGGATATTAGACATCCCTCCCCTCATAATTTCTTCAGCTGATTCATAGTTGATTCCAAAATCCATTAGGCTGCTCCTGAAAGCAAGCTGTTCTGGGTTCAGAAATCTACCATTGTTGAATCCCCTGATTTTTATCCTGGGTTGGGATGACCTCCTTCCTAGCCGTTCAGCTCTTGCGTTCTCTGCATTTTGGTCAGCATCGTTTCCTTCATCCTCATCATCTGGATTCACACCCTTTCTTTCTGCATCTCTCATTGCCCTGACTCTTTTCTTTATTTCTTGGTCGATGATTCTCTTCATGGTTGAGTTTGATTCTGGGTCCTCAAAGGCCCTTTCCATGACTTCCATGATTTTATCTTCCAATTTCTCTTCCAAATCTTCATCGTCTGAATCGTCATCGTCATCGTCATCCACTTCCATTTTTGTTTCTTCCATGTCGTCGTCCGCTCTAGTTCGTACCATGGTGGAGAGGAGTGCGATATTTCAAACGAAGTTTCGGATTATTTGATGAAGTATGGCTGGATGGTCGATTCGTAGGATGTTTAATCGATAGATGGTATGTGGAGAGAGAATGTAGTCGAATCGAGGGATTGGATGTGAGAGATGGATGGTAAATGTTGGTGACTGTCGTTCTGTATTTATCCGGATCGAATTTTCGTTCCGGTTTGTATACTTTTGTTCGGATCGAATTTTCGTTCCGGTTGTCTGTATTTGTGTGAGCTTTGCTTTTGCTTTTGTTGCAAGTCAAGATTGTGAGTTTTCCTATCCTTTCTTGGGATTTTGCTCATTCTGTATTTCTGTGGTGAAAGATTGAAAGATTGTTTCCTGAGAATTTAGTGTTCTCCTTTTAGTGTTCTCCTTTTCATTTTGGATCTTTCCGATCTTCGAGATTTGGTGTTCTGATTTCTATATCTTTCGATTTTCGTTCTCGTGCGGGCAGATGCTTTTTGCAATCTGTTCCTTCCGGGCAGATGCTCTTTGCAATCTGTTCCTTCCAATCTGTTTCACCACAGAATACTTCAGGCTCAATCTTCTAGCTCGCGTCATTCTTGTTTTCAGTGAAAGATCAGTGTTCTCAGATTGGATATTGATTCCTTTCAACTGATGCCAACCTGGGCGGCCCTTTCGACTGAGCCGTCCAGCTTCTTTTCCCTTGCTTGTTTTTGCTGGATCCCGAAACCCGGTGGAGCCACCACCTTGGTTCGGTTCTTTGGTCTCTTCTTTCAGGGAGACCGCCCTGGTGTTGGTCTATTCCAGGGCTCCACAAGCAACTGCCTCTTTTACATCCTTGAGGGTTGATGCCGGTAGCTGATCAGGCTAGTCCGGATTAGTCTTCGAGCTCAAACTGCGTTTCTCGTTGGGAAACGCCATTCGGTCCTCCACAGCTCGTAGAGTGCTGTGGGTCTGATAAACTAAAGAAAGTGTGTCGTAACAAACAGCAAACGGTCTTACGATCGATTGATTTAGTGAGTAGAACAACTGTTGTTACAGTTCAATCGTCCTCGTCGATTGATTGACAGGTTAATTACTCGTCGTCAAATTACTCCTCGTCATCGTGTAATTTTTAGCATACAAAACACATGCAATCTTAAGACACAAAACACACGCAAAACCATCTTCGATCGGTCTTTCTGTTACCGTAATTCACCGTGATATTCTCAGTAAATATCACATGTTATTGTACCTTATCATGTAGAATTAGTACTAGGTTGTACGTAGATTTTAGGGCATGATAGTGTTTTAGAGTTGTTAATTCTTCGAAGAGTGAGCTGATGGGGAGAATTTCCCTAAGAGGCAATCCACATGGATAATCACCGACGATTATTCACTCAGGTTAAATAACCTTACGAATAAGGTTATTTGCCTTTGTGACTCTTCGTACGAACGAATATGCCTTTACACGGTGAATTCTTTTCACCCTTGCATTCAGGAATAATGACGCGACTTTGGCCTCGGCCGCTGATGCCATCACATTCTTGATGATCTTGGCTAACACAAGTATTGGTCCGTTTAATGTATTGTCTGTGGCGTCGCCCAGGTAGTGGTACCCTCCAGCTCGGCTCTTGGCTCCTGGACTCACTAAGTATGCTGCGTTGCTATCAACCCGGAGTATCATGTTGCTGGCCCTGTAGACAATGGTGGCGTCAGGGTTACATGCCGCGTAGTTGAGGAAATATCTTGTGGCAGCTAGTGCGGTTTGGTTGTTTTTGGCTGATGCAATGTCATTGAGTGCATGTAACATCGTGTTATCTATTGCCCGTGCATAGAATAGGAATTTCCCCGGGACTTGTTGTATGAATTTAATCTCTTCGTCAGATAACGTGGTCGTGTCCTCGAGTTTTGCGTATTGTATTTTCTCGCCGTAGGCCGGTACGTCTGCGCGTGATGGCCCCGCGTACCTGCGCGTGGGTCTCACATGTTCGAATTCCTTTAATGCTTGTTCCACGTAACCATCCATGGACAATCGTACTTCACGTTTGTCGTAGTCCCAACGTAGGTGGACCCCCACGTATTGCTTTCCTGTCCTAACAACCGGCAAATCGTGTTGTTAAGTAAAAACAAGATATAACCGTTACGTGCGGTTAAATATGAACGAATAAGAAAACAGGCCGACGCGCGGTGAAACGAACAACATACGTTCTTACGAATACAATGAATGCAATGAGGAGTGAGACGAGATTACTGATGGATCGACACTTGGGCATATGAAGACCAACAAGGCAATATAGGCACCGTAGGAAGTCGATCACAGAAAACAAAAGAATGACTCACGACCAAAGGAACTAATCATTGATAGAAGAATCGGACACAGCAAAGTATCACCAGAAAGTGGTACGCGAAAATTCAGAGGCATAGGATCCGATATTAAGTATATCAATGAAATATGGAAAATATCAATGATATACGAAATGGATACACGAAGCCCAATTATGTTAGAAACAAACAAATGAGACATGTTTCTCCGACGAATTTACCGATGAAACGTTAGTTAATCTACAACACGAGAATGCACGTGCAGTCTCATGATGGAGGATTGCTTAACACGGGATTGCATGTGAAATCCAATTAAGTATTCGAAAAACAGAAAATAGATTAAGTAACTCATAATCCGGAATTACAGTTGTTGATTAACAGTCGCAGCTTCATACGAAGTCTATATAACAAACATACCTACGAGTTACAATCCATTCCGGAGTGTTAATACCTACAAGATTTCTACACAAAGTTTTCTACTAACAAAAACCGACGGATAGAATTTATCGATCGCGAACTTTGGTAACTTCCATACTCACTTATACCATTGAACCAAATCTAACACACTGGTACGAAACTACTGAAATAAGTGATTATCTCGGACGCAAGCCATTGAATACTACTGAGACTTGGCTAGAACAACAAAGAAGAATATCAACATAAAAATAAAAATAAAAAATACATAACAAGAAACAAAAACAAAATAAAAATACGTAACAACCGAAAAGAAAAATACACGACAACATGCCAACCTTCACAAACAGATTCTTCCAAACCCTGGGTGCAGTCACTTACCCGGCTTTTTACATGATGAGAAACAATGACTGGTGGAAACAGAATGAAGTACCGGATGTATCACAGAATACAAGCAAGGACGATCAGACCCCATTGCCAACACGACAACAACGCTCGAGACATAGAGGCAGGGAGAAACGGGCTAACAGAAATTTGGATTCATCATCATCGGAATCATCGTCATCGGAATCAGAAAGTGATGATAGCAGCACCTCAAGTTCCGAAAGACGCAGAAATGAAAAATCGGTTAACATTAGGAGACAAGAAGCAGAAGTCAAACGTCAAATGGAAGAGATCAATGCACTAAAGGAAGAAATGAGAGCAGCAAGAGCTCGAGGACGAGAAAAAGAAAGAAGATACGAAGCAGAGATGAACGCTCTGAGACAAACCATTCAAGAATCACGCAACAAAGATGATGAGATGGAAGCGCTTAGACAAGAAGTGAGGTTGGCAAAAGAAAAAGCAACAGGTCAGCAGTTACTCAAGGCAAAACCAATCCAGGATTTTGATGGCCAACAAGAAAATTGGACAAAGTGGAAATCTGATGCGATCGCTACTTTTGCTGCAACAGGACATGAGGAAATTATGAATGACCCAGACGCCGCCCGCAATGCCCCAAGCAAAAACAAGGCACTGTGGGGAACATTACTGTCGGCTTGTAGTGGCGGTAGTGCTCATTCCAAAATCATCAAGCATGAAGATACATTCAATGGACACGCAGCATGGCAGGAACTACTGGGCTGGTATGATTCTGACAACCGGAGAGAATCTTATGCTGAGACACTGAAGCTTCGTCTACGATACAACCAGTTGCACCCCAACGGCAATATTTCTGAGTACATTAATACCTTTGAACTGACCTATCATAAACTTCGGAAAATTCCACCATATCATATGACTGAATGGGATGCAAAAAGCATATTTGCCCGAAAGATTCGTGACCCCAACCTGGAGAGATTCAAAGAGGAATTGCTGGAACAAAAAACAGACCGGAATCTTGAAGAAATGATTGGTAAGCTTCGCATCCATGATGAAGAACTTGCCCGCACAGTATTCGATAGCAACAGAGGAGGCTCAAAACGTGTTCGGCGCACCCCCGATGGTCCTAACAAAAGACACCGAACTGGGTCCTCCGGCACTGGAGTTCTCACAGGGACTATTCACCCCAATCTCAAGGGTATTATTCGAATTCCTCCAGACACATGGCAGGAGCTATCTCAACTTTATCGGGACTGGGTGCTAAAATACAATCAAGCCATCCGACACGGTGATACTCTACCATCTACTCCAGAGGGTGTCATTGTTGGTTCTCCACAAGATGATGGCATGAATCACTTCATCCCTAAATCTACCAATCGTCAACGATGAGTACGACATGTCATGACCCCCACTACCAATCCACCTCCGATCGGGTCACCCCCGCCGCCCTCGTCTTCTCCAGCTGCATCACTCCCTCCGGATGCTGATAGTGATCAAGATAGCATTGGAACAATTGATGAAACTGAATTATTTCCTCCAGGCTCTACTGCCCTCAAAACGGTCCGATTTCGACTACATTCTGGGGGGGACGATGCTGAAGTAATACAGAATGCAGAAGTAACACAGAATGCAGTGAATTCGAATGCAGTGAATTCGGATCAGGCAACGCAGAATACAGCGAATTCAACACCACGAAGAAACGCATCATCCTACTTTTATACAACACGAAGAAACAAGATGGAAATAAAATCTGATGAAAGCGATGATGAGGATAGTGAAAATGAGGATGAGGATGTGAATTGTAATGGAGAAAATGTACCAGATCTTGTTGCACGAATGGAACCGGACTCGGACGATGAAAAGGAAATCAACAAAAATGATACTGAAACAGAACGGGATCGCCGAAAAGCAACCAGAAAAATCTACCAAGGAAAAAGACCGAGAAGAACAACAAGAAATTCAGCAACCATCAATATACATCGATACAGAGAGGTTCAACAAAATGACAACATTGCAGTGATTGACAGTGGTGGAGGAAGAAGACCAACGGTTACAGAACAAGCATGGCTTCGAATTGGAGGAGAAACTGGAATGACATCTGCAATGAGGCCGTACATGAGTAATGATACCAACGCCTATGTGGAACACCCGGTTTGCAGTGCTGTAACAAAGGCCTTTATTCCAGGAAGAGAAGATCCAGTAATTCTAATGGTCCACTATGCAACTTTTGTCACCAAGGATAAAGATCAAACTGATGGTGAATCACTACTGACAACAATTGATATGGGTGACCATGGAGTGCTGGTGAATGGAGTGCAACCACAGTTGAGCAAATGTGGGATTACAATCGGAACGACATTTTTACCATTTTCATATGACGATGAAAAAGTATACTTTCATATTACCAAACTGACGGAAGGGGAAGTGGACACATTGGAAAAATTTGAACTGAACAGTCCTGCACCCCCAGACATGCGCAAATATAAAGGAAGTGCGTCGTAACAGTAATAAAACAAAATGCAATCGGTCTTACGATCGATTGATTTAGTGAGTAGGAGTAATCGTAATCATTGTTACAGTTCATTCGGCCTTGTCGATGACGATCGACAGGTTAATTAATCGTCGTCAAATTACCGTCGTATCGTGTAATTTTAAGCATACAAAACACATGTAATTCTTAAGACACAAAACACACGCAAACCATCTTCGATTGGTCTTTCTTTGTATCGTATTACCGTGTAATTCACCGTGATATTCTCATTGGAATATCACAGTATTTGTACCTTATTACGTAGAATTAGTACTAGATTGTACATAGATTTTAGGGCATGATAGTGTTTTAGAGTTGTTAATTCTTCGAAGAGTGAGCTGACGGGAAGAATTTCCCTAAGAGACAATCCACATGGATTAATCACCGACGATTATTCACTCAGGTTAAATAACCTTACGAATAAGGTTATTTGCCTTTGTGACTCTTCGTACGTGCAATACGCGTTACACGGTGAATTCTTTTCAGTCCCCTTCAGTCGTAAATCCTCCAACCGTTAAGCGGCTGGATTCTATGACTTAACCTATTTATCGTGAGTCGTTGTCGTGTTGAATACCAAACTGTATCCAGTCTACCATCAGAGGCCCTATCAAAAGAAAATGGGGAGGCATTTTGCCATTCATTCTGGCTCGTATCATGGCATTTTGCCCTGATCCTTGCCGGTTTGATATATTGTATTCATGGATCAAATTATCCATTTTTCTTTCGAAATGCTCATTGCAGATCGATTCGTTTCCATGATCGAATCTAAATCAACTTGTTGCTTTGGTTGAACGATTGATCGAACATTCCATCGAACGATTGATTTTTACTTTACCACATGCATCTTTACCACATGCAACGAGAACAATGTTCTCTGAAAACAGCGCCACTCATAAGCTTTGTAAACAAATCAGCAATATTTGTTGAGCCTGGTTCCTTTGCAACTCTGATAATTCCTGCTGCAATAGATTCGCATGCTTTGTGGTATGCAATGCTGTTGTGCTTCTTCTTGCATGGGCTTTCAGGTCGCGTAACATTCGTGACAACAGAATCATTATCACAATACATATTTGTGCTTCCATCAATTGGAACACCCATCATTCTCAACTTGTACCTTAGACCTTCAACCAATTCTATTGCAATTTTCAAAGCAATGATTTCAGATCCAAAAGTTGATGTCTCAACTGTTGTTTGTCTTTTGGAAAACCAAATGATCGGTGCATTATTAATGAAAATAATAACGCCAGTATGAGATCTCCTTGTTGCCTTGCATCCTGCATGGTCAGCATCAACAAAACAACTCATCGTTACATGTTTTCCCAAGGCTTCAGGCATATCTGCTGGTATGACTTCAGCGGCACCAGGATAAAATTCAGACCAGTCACATTTTTGAAATTTACTCTCGTCAACATTTGGTACGGTATCATCAAAAACCAATTTTGACCTGTTGTACTTTTTCAAATATGCGAATATATGAAACAACTGATTCAAATGCCCGATCCTTGCCTGTGCCAAATACCTTGACATCAGCGAGACTGGCATTACAATGTCCAGCCTTCCTAATTCACAAATCCACCTGAGGACTCCAATCAAACCTTGATAGTAATTTTGCAATTCAGGGTTCAATTCTTCTGATATATCAATTTCCGGTCGATAATCATGTGACAGTGGACTGGACGCTGATTTTGGTAGATACTTGTAACCATATTTTTCAGTTCCTAACTCTTGTTCAACTGCTGCAACAGCTTTCGCCGTATACTTAGTGCTTGATAATGACCATCTTGGCTTTGAATCACCTTCAAAATAGAATTTTCCAATATCAGCTCCCAGATACAGGGTTGGCTCTTCAATAGTATCATCCTTCAGTTTGAACTTGCGCTCAATATTTTCAAGCTGGAACTTTGGATCTTCACCAGAACATAAGATGTCGTCTACATAGGCAATGAGCATTGCCCAGTATCTGGATCCATCTTTCCTGGTTTCAATTCGTAAGTGTACATCCGGATCTGCTTTGCATGGTGAATACCCTAGATCTCTCAAATGCTGTGTGAGATATGACCTGAAAGATGCACCTGCAACTGGCAGTCCATACAATGCGCGGACAATCTTGCAAGGCCTCCCTGCAAGATGTGGTGGAAAACCATCTTCAGCTCTCGCTTTTAGAAAGTATTTCTCTTTAATCGGGGCTGTCAAATATGCATTTTGAATATCTGCTGAAAGAACTTTCAAATCATTCAGCGCTGCCAGCAGAAAGAATATTCTTACTGAGTCTCGACTGGGAACAGATGAATAAGTATTCTCTTTTGCCACCGCGGGGACCTTATGACCGTCCCCTACCAACCTAGCCTTCCTTGTTAGGGATCCAAGCTTGATGTCAAAGATCATATGGGTTGTTATCTGCTTATGGCCAACTGGAATAACATCATCATCAGAAAATTCAAACGCTGCCATGTTGTTTGTCATTTCCTTATGAATTGCTCTTTCCCAGTGGTCAGTCCCTGTTTTCTTATCAATAGCCAGCGCTTGTTTGATTGAATGTGGCAACTCAACGCCATACTTGTGGGTTTTCAACCAATACTTGGCTGTTTTGGCTGCTTTAAGGATTCGTTCCTTCCTTCTCAAAAATTTGTGCACCCACCATCTGAACGCTGGTAATTTTTCAAGATTATTGTTGACAGCATACTCAGCTAATTGCACTGGAAATGACTCTTTCACATCACTTAGCTTACACCATGATTCAGTGCCATCTTTCCAACTGGCTAAAATCCTCCAACCCCTAGTTGTCGGTTTATGGGTTTTCCTGCCATTTTTGGCTATAGTTGTCGCTTCCTCATCACTTAAAGCGGTGTTGTCGCATTCATGGTCAATGAGCTCATCCAGTAGAGTGAACATCCTTCCGTCATCATCAACAGAACTGTACAGACTTTCTGCAACAATATTTGCCGTGTATTCCTCCATGGTGCCATCAGGTAGTTGCAATTTATACAGCCTCGTGTCTAGTATGGGATTCTCATTTCTGAGTCCTATTGGTCTGTTTTGCAAGTCGCGAACCCTGTCCTTGACAACACACCTGAGTCTTTCATCACCTCTTTCAATGATCACTTCATTTCCCAGATATTCATCTGGTTCATCAATATCTTCTACTGATGCTTCTGGTTCAGCCATTTCAAGTTTCAGATCCGGTGTTTCTACTGGTTGATTCTCAAATAGCTCCATTTGGGGCTCCGGGTAGTTTTCCTGGAAGAAGGATGCACTATCCTTCACTTCATCACCAATCTTGGATTCAATTGATTTGTCAATTGCTTCCATTCTTCTGAGGATATCTCTATCTCTCCATTCGAATTCTTTGACAGGCCTTATTGAATTTGTAGATATTGGTATTGCAGATTCAGGCAGGAGCCAAAAACAATCCCCCCCACCTACCTTATTGCCACAGGGACCCAACCATCGCGCCAGCCTTTCTACACCTCTGGTGGAAGAATCACCTTTTTCATAATAAAACACAAAGTCATACCATTCTGATGAAGTGTATAATGTAATATCGGGTCTATAGCCATGGACCAATTCGAATGGGGTTCTCCCCATTGAAGAAGGGTTGTTCGAGGCTGTTCGCTGCCTGATATTAGCACATAGTTCACCACAAAATGACCATAATCTTCTCGGTGACTTCTTCTTTGCAGACTTGGTTGTGATTGCACTACCAAGATGACCAATTGCTTGTTCTGCTCGATTTTGGAATGGGCAATGTGGTTGGATGAATGTCTGATGAATATGGTTGCGCTTTACAATTGAATTCCAGTGTGTCTTGTAGGTTCTTGGAGATCCTTGTTCTGGTGCACCATCAGAAATCAAATGCTCTGGGATTCCAATTTCGTGGATGAATGTTTTCAATCCTTGATGCGCCTGGGACTTGTCCTGTATTGGTATAAATACTTCAAACCCATTTCCATTCGTGAAGATCTGTGCACATTTTTCTTGCCTCATAATACTGGTCGTTCTTGCATGCCAAGTATCAGTGTACCAGGTTCCTTGTGCAACTCTCTTGTTCCTGAAGCGCTGAGTAGGCAGCCGCTTCATCAATGGTGATTGCAAATTCCTGAGTGCCTTCTGCGTCGTGACTTTCAATGTCTGCTCAGCTTTCTTGAAACTAATATTCCAAGTTTTGGCTAGGCGTTCACAGTCAACTTTGTTTGGACCTTCAATTGTTATCACTGATGGCCCCCATTGATTTCTTCTGTCAAGAGACCTTCTCTCAAGTGTATTGTCAATTTCTTGCAAGCTAGGGGCCTGTTTTGATTCTTCTTGAGGAGCTTCCATAAAGTCAAATTCTGTATCATCAAACAAAAATTGGTCTACCCTTCGCGCGCTTGAAATATTCCTTACTGAAGAAATTCGATGAGCAATATTTCCATCTGTTGCAATTTGGCATTCAGTTAGCATTCTTCTTGTGGATACCTGATGGACCCTCATCAGTTTGCATTGCTGCATGACACTTGGATGCCGTTCTTGTCCTAAGCTGGTCTTGGGGAGGTTATCTGTAACATTACTAGCAGGTTCGGTTACAACTGAACTTTCGTCCATTTTTCGGTCCTCTTCGGTCGACATAGCTTGAAGGCTGAATTGGTCCCCTGAAATTGGATCTCCATTGTCGATTGCTAACTCAGCCATTCTGAACTTCAGTGAATGTGGATCCCACGGGGTATCATTTGTTGCAATCAAATGTTGGCATTCATCAAGCTCCATTCTTGTTGGCTTTCTTGTGGGAAAATATGAGATCATGTTTCTCATACTCAGTTTGATAAAAACTTTCTTCGGGTCATCATCCTCCAGTGGAGTTTGAATTGTAATTCCATGCTTGGATCTTGAATCAAATTGGCGAGGTGTCTCTTCAACAGAGTTGAAATTGCAGTCCCTCACTTGATTTGGACATATCAAGCTGTTTTTCAATTTGTCCCCAAAGTACAGTGCTTGATGGAACACTATGATGTACACTTTGCCTGATGTTGGGTTTGTCCACGCCATAGCATAGCTTCCTATCGGGATTTTCTTGATGGGCTTGTATTCTTCAGAAAAAGGTGCAACATCAACATGTGTTGTGATCTGATCAGGATTCAGCAATACCATATTGCTTCCTGCTGCGGTAGTATCTGCATGTGAGTCTAGCTCACAATAGCCTTCTTCACTTTCCCCATCATCAAAATCTACAGGAACGTTCATCTTGTATAATGACCGGCTCACCATTGTTAACAATTTGTGTTCTAGTGATAGTGTCCGGTTATTATGTCATTTCTTAGATTTTGAGCCAAAACTGTCACCCGCGCCTTCGTTTTCAGTTTCTTTCTTTTTAGTCTCAGCAGCCTTGAGATTTCTTTTCTTCTTAGCCTGTCTCATCTGGTAAAGCTCCTGACGCTGTTCTTTTGACATTGTTTTGTAAACACTTGTCGGATAAGGCTTGCACTCAACTTTTCCTGTAAAGGTTCCAGTTGTCTTTTGCTTTTTGTTGCTTGATGTACCCATAGAATAAACACTCCTGGAACCTCTTTTATGCTTCCCATTTGCAAGCTTCTTTAATCCAAGACGATTGGTGAATAGAATCAAACATTCATTGAAATTGTCCCGGTAATCTTTGCTCTCGTCAATTGCATCAGCTTTAGCAGCATCAAGTCGCTCATCGCTGATTGAATTGATAAAATCCCAGACAAACCTTCTTTCATTATGATTCTTTTCAAATCTCAGAATTGTACCATGAAAGGCAGTCCAGTTCCGTTTGTGCTTGTTCCAGTCATAATTCTTAGAATCTCCAGTGTAGTGTGAATCTTTCATTTCCTGATATGTCTTATTCAGAACCATAGTGATATTGGTATCAGTATAAGCATGTTGCATCAATTGGTGGAGTTGTTAGTTGAACGTTAAACACTAACCCTAATCCTAAGAGTTGACAACGTAACCTTCTAGACGGAGTTTATGTGGGGGGGGTTTGGGGGGGGGAAAATACGTAGAAATATTAAAAAAATCTGTTTTTAACAAGTAGACTTGGTACAAACGCTACGACTAAAAATCGTTAAAAACAGGACCCAAATAATTATTTACGGAAATGAGATGCTTCTTCTAAAAGCAATAGTAAGATCTAGCGGCGCGCGTTCATTTGTATGGTAGCGAACTCTCATTTTTATGGTTGCATGTAACCATAAGATTAAACCTGAATAAAGAAAAATCATACGATCTATCTTAGATCAAGTTGACTTTGCCAGATGAGAGAGTTGGTGAGAAATACAATCGGACTTGTGAGAATTGGTACAATTTGTACATGAATGAGTCGGACTTGGTGTACTTACAGCCATCTACTCTCATAAGAACAACTTTTTTGTCGTCGTCATATCAAGTGTACCGTACGGTACGAGTATGTGTGAATTTCAAGTTTTGCAATAGAGGTGCAAAAAATCGTCTCGGAAATTTCGAACCGGTCCAAAATTGGTTCAAAATGAGTCATGAGACCAATTTAAATCATGAGTGTTAATTCAAGGTTTGCTTACAGTACAAATTCTACGTAGTCCTACTTTGTCTCTTCGTCATTAACGCACAAACTCGTACCGTACTCGTACAGTACCGGTACCGGTACGAATCAAATTTTTTTGTCGTCGTTGCCAGATGAGAGAGTTTGATTGCTCGTTCCGTTCCGATTGCTCGCTTAACCGAAGTTCGATAGAATTTCCAATCCAACTTCTTGTTAATGGTAGGATTTGTACACAGCGACGTCGGAAAAGAAAAACTTGCGACAGTCGGTCAATGGACTCGCGCTGCAAGAGATCCTGTTTCAATTGCTCGTTCCGATTGCTCGCTTGACCGGAGTTCGATAGTATTTCCAATCCAACTTCTCGTTAATGGTAGGATTTGTACACAGTGACGGCGGAAAAGAAAAACTTGCAACAGTCGGTCAATGGACTTGCGATCACTTGCGTCACTTGCTGCCCGCCGGTACTGCACTGCTGTTACTGTGGGTGTGGCTTGCGCTTGCGCTTGCGCTGTTGTTGCTGTTGTTGCTGTTGTTGCCGTTGTTGCCGTTGTTGCCGTTGTTGCAGATAGGGGGGGGGGGGGGGGGATTTCCATGGTCGATGGAGGATATAATGGATAGGTGTGGTGTTGATTTTGGTATTTCCTGTACCAATAGCAGTAGGGATTTGGGAGTAAAATTGTCAGTACTTAATTCTACAGCTATTGGTACAGAAAATACATATTAAAGGAGTATCAGGTGAAAATCCAAATGCAACAAATGTGGTGCTGTACCGGTAAGTAGTACGGTACTAATAGTGTGTGTGTGTGGTGGATTTGGCTAAGGTAACTACTAGTACTGAATTTTAAAAAAGAACAATGATTCACGTACCATTATGTAGAAATAGTACTGAATTTTAAAAAAGAACAATGGTTCATTTTTTTGGTAGCGAAGAATCTGGAGAACAGAAGACTATGATCATACTTATCGTAGGTATTGTTGTAGTTGAAAAGTGTATGGTAAAAGTGTATGAATGTACCAAAAAAAGTGTGAGATTGACCCGGTACCTTTGCACTGTGCTAAAATCTGGTGAATTTTTCGGTGGATGACTGTTTTATATATTTTGGTCTGGGACTGGCAGGATTTGCACAGTGATAAAATCTGGTGGGTTTTTGGGTTGATGACTGAGTTATATTTTAGTCGGGGACTGGCAGGATTTGCACATTGATAAAATCTGGTGGGTTTTTAGGTTTAGACTGAGTTATATTTTAGTCGGGTACTGGCAGGGTTTGCACTGTGCTAAAATCTAGTGGGTTTTTGGGTTGATGACTGAATTATATTTTGGTTAGGGAATGGAAAGATTTGCACTGTGTTCAAATCTGGTGGGTTTTTGGGTTTATGACTTAGTTATATTTTGGTCGGGGATTGGCAGGATTTGCACTGTGCTCAAATCTGGTGGGTTTTTGGGTTGACGACTGAGTTATATTTTGGTTGGGAATTGGCAGGATTTGCACTGTGCCAAAATCTAGTGGGTTTTTGGGTTGATGACTGCGTTATATTTTGGTCGGGGACTGGCAAGATTTGCACTGTGATAAAATCTGGTGGGTTTTTGGGTTCATGACTGAGTTATATTTTTGTCGGGGATTGGCAGGATTTGCACTGTGCTAAAATCTAGTGGGTTTTTGGGTTGATGACTGAATTATATTTTGGTTAGGGACTGGAAAGATTTGCACTGTGTTCAAATATGGTGGGTTTTTGAGTTGATGTGCTGTCGGTCAAAAATACACGTACTCTACTTACGTAGGGAATGGAAAGATTAGGATTTGCACTGTGTTCAACTCTGGTGGGTTTTTGGGTTGATGATTGAATTATATTTTGGTTAGGGACTGGAAATATTTGCATGGTGTTCAAATCTAGTGGGTTTTTGGGTTGATGACTGAGTTATATTTTGGTCTGGAACTGGCATGATTTGCACTATGTTCAAATCTGGTGGGTTTTTGGGTTGACTATTGAATTATATTTTGGTTAGGGAATGGAAAGATTTGCACTGTGTTCAAATCTGGTGGGTTTTTGGGTTTATAACTTAGTTATATTTTGGTCGGGAATCGGCAGGATTTGCACTGTGCTCAAATCTGGTGGGTTTTTGGGTTGACGACTGAGTTATATTTTGGTCGGGAATTGGCAGGATTTGCACTGTGCTGAAATCTAGTGGGTTTTTGGGTTGATGACTGCGTTATATTTTGGTCAGGGACTGGCAGGATTTGCACTGTGATAAAATCTGGTGGGTTTTTGGGTTCATGACTGAGTTATATTTTTGTCGGGGATTGGCAGGATTTGCACTGTGCTAAAATCTAGTGGGTTTTTGGGTTGATGACTGAATTATATTTTGGTTAGGGACTGGAAAGATTTGCACTGTGTTCAAATATGGTGGGTTTTTGAGTTGATGTGCTATCGGTCAAAAATACACGTACTCTACTTACGTAGGGAATGGAAAGATTAGGATTTGCACTGTGTTCAAATCTGGTGGGTTTTTGGGTTGATGATTGAATTATATTTTGGTTAGGGACTGGAAATATTTGCATGGTGTTCAAATCTAGTGGGTTTTTGGGTTGATGACTGAGTTATATTTTGGTCTGGAACTGGCATGATTTGCACTATGTTCAAATCTGGTGGGTTTTTGGGTTGACTATTGAATTATATTTTGGTTAGGGACTCAAAAGATTTGCACTGTGTTCAAATCCTGTGGGTTTTTGGGTTGATGACTGAGTTATATTTCAGTTGGGGAATGGCAGGATTTGCACTGTGTACAAATCTGGTGGGTTTTTGGGTTGATGACTGAGTTATATTTTGGTTGAGGACTGGCAGGATTTGCATTGTGCCCAAATCTGGTGGGTTTTCGGGTTGATGACTGAGTTATATTTTGGTCTGAGACCGGCAGGATTTGCACTGTGTTCAAATCTGGTGTGTTTTTGGGTTGATGACTGAATTGTATTTTGGTAAGGGACTGGAAAGATTTGCACTGTGTTCAAATCTGGTGGGTTTTTGGGTTGATGACTGAGTTATATTTTGGTCTGGAACTGGCATGATTTGCACTATGTTCAAATCTGGTGGGTTTTTGGGTTGACTATTGAATTATATTTTGGTTAGGGACTCAAAAGATTTGCACTGTGTTCAAATCCTGTGGGTTTTTGGGTTGATGACTGAGTTATATTTCAGTTGGGGAATGGCAGGATTTGCACTGTGTACAAATCTGGTGGGTTTTTGGGTTGATGACTGAGTTATATTTTGGTCGAGGACTGGCAGGATTTGCATTGTGCCCAAATCTGGTGGGTTTTCGGGTTGATGACTGAGTTATATTTTAGTCGGAGACCGGCAGGATTTGCACTGTGTTCAAATCTGGTGTGTTTTTGGGTTGATGACTGAATTATATTTTGGTAAGGGACTGGAAAGATTTGCACTGTGTTCAAATCTGGTGGGTTTTTGGGTTGATGACTGAATTATATTTTGGTCTGGAACTGGCATGATTTGCACTATGTTCAAATCTGGTGGGTTTTTGGGTTGACTATTGAATTATATTTTGGTTAGGGACTCAAAAGATTTGCACTGTGTTCAAATCCTGTGGGTTTTTGGGTTGATGACTGAGTTATATTTCAGTTGGGGAATGGCAGGATTTGCACTGTGTACAAATCTGGTGGGTTTTTGGGTTGATGACTGAGTTATATTTTGGTCGAGGACTGGCAGGATTTGCATTGTGCCCAAATCTGGTGGGTTTTCGGGTTGATGACTGAGTTATATTTTGGTCGGAGACCGGCAGGATTTGCACTGTGTTCAAATCTGGTGTGTTTTTGGGTTGATGACTGAATTATATTTTGGTAAGGGACTGGAAAGATTTGCACTGTCTTCAAATCTGGTGGGTTTTTGGGTTGATGATTGAATTATATTTTGGTCTGGAACTGGCATGATTTGCACTATGTTCAAATCTGGTGGGTTTTTGGGTTGACTATTGAATTATATTTTGGTTAGGGACTCAAAAGATTTGCACTGTGTTCAAATCCTGTGGGTTTTTGGGTTGATGACTGAGTTATATTTCGGTCGGGGAATGGCAGGATTTGCACTGTGTACAAATCTGGTGGGTTTTTGGGTTGATGACTGAGTTATATTTTGGTCGAGGACTGGCAGGATTTGCATTGCGCCCAAATCTGGTGGGTTTTCGGGTTGATGACTGAGTTATATTTTAGTCGGAGACCGGCAGGATTTGCACTGTGTTCAAATCTGGTGTGTTTTTGGGTTGATGACTGAATTATATTTTGGTAAGGGACTGGAAAGATTTGCACTGTCTTCAAATCTAATGGGTTTTTGGGTTGATGACTGAGTTATATTTTGGTCTGGAACTGGCATGATTTGCACTATGTTCAAATCTGGTGGGTTTTTGGGTTGACTATTGAATTATATTTTGGTTAGGGACTCAAAAGATTTGCACTGTGTTCAAATCCTGTGGGTTTTTGGGTTGATGACTGAGTTATATTTCGGTCGGGGAATGGCAGGATTTGCACTGTGCACAAATCTGGTGGGTTTTTGGGTTGATGACTGAGTTATATTTTGGTCGAGGACTGGCAGGATTTGCATTGTGCCCAAATCTGGTGGGTTTTCGGGTTGATGACTGAGTTCTATTTTGGTCGGAGACCGGCAGGATTTGCACTGTGTTCAAATCTGGTGTGTTTTTGGGTTGATGACTGAATTGTATTTTGGTAAGGGACTGGAAAGATTTGCACTGTGTTCAAATCTGGTGGGTTTTTGGGTTGATGATTGAATTATATTTTGGTTAGGGACTGGAAAGATATGCACAGTGCTAAAATCTGGTGGGTTTTTGGGTTGATGACTGAGTTATATTTTAGTCGGGAATTGGCAGCTATCACGCGCTACGTTTGTGATAGCTTCAGTAGCTAACCTACTTGTAGTACTGGATGTGAAATGCTTGTAGTTCATTGGTGGGTTGGTGGGTTAAGCAGTGCTAGAGGTTTGCTTTGCCCACACACACCGGCGTACAGTCGGGCTTAACAGCTTGGGCGGTTAAGCCTCTGGCTGTTAAGCCTTTTCTGCCAATGGGCCATAAGCCACCGGGTGGGAACGGCGTGGAGAGCGTGCGCGCGCGGGAGCTTGGAGCAGAGTGAGGGAGGGAAGAGGCGCCAGGGTGCCTCAAGGAGAGCTGCCAGCAGGAGTGGGGTCCGCAGCCGGAACCCATTCCTCGGGCAGGAAGGAGTATGTTCCATTGTTGAACATGACAGAGGCAAGATTCTTGAAGATGGGGAGGGATTGCTGATGTAAGTAGCGCATCATGCAGTCACTGTGCCATCTGGCAAGGAGCTTGATAACATTAGAGTCGCATTTGCCCTGGAGCAGGGCCATAGCCCCTCCCGCGCGAAGGGAGCGAGCAGAGATGGCTGCAGGGGCAATGCCAGTGGTAGGGTAGAGGGTCTGGGCATAGACTCTCAGGGAGGAAGTGATAGTGGCTGCGCGAACAAGGGTAAGGACCCCATTATCGAAGTAACTGGCAAGCGTGAGGGAGGGACCGAAGGGAGCGCTGGAAGAGCAACAGCTTCGGAGGTGAAGGACTTGGCGCGCACAGGCGGCAACGGGGCAGCATAGTGAGTCACCACTCCTGGCATGCGCCACTACTTCCCCTTTGTCGCCATTCTTCTGGGTGGTGAAGGTGAGCGTGACAGAGGTAGCAGCCTGGAGCTCATGCGCAGGGCCATCGTGGTGGACGATGCGGGAGTCAAGGTAGAAGGAGACGTCTTGTAGGTGGAAGGCTTGGTCATCCGTGGTAGTACCAGTGTACTCACCAGGTCGGAGACAGAAAAAGAAGGCGATGCAGATCATGTTTGCAATGGCCTGTCGGGTGGGGGAAGGGGACTCGTGGTATGCAAAGTGGAGGGCATGCATCACGAGGGTGATGGGGACCGGCTTGACCCGGGAGGGGGCTGGGTCCAACTTGGCATATGCCTTGAACTGGGCAGTGAGCCGGAAGTCAAGACTGCCGGTGGAGTCGGTTTGAGGGTCTTTGGACCCCAGGCGGGCGAGCGTCTGGCCCACTGACCGGATGGTGTCCGATACTGTGCGAGATCGGATGGGCTTGTGGCTACGTGAGAGGTTGCCATCATGGAGTCGTTTGGCAAAGACTTGGAGGATGGGGATTGGATCCTGAATGGACTGGAGGCGCGGGTCAAAGCCTTGAGACAAACAGAATTGAACCCATTGGTTCCAATGGGCATCCTTGCGCTTGGCATAGAGCTCAGTGACTGAGGCGCGCATGGTCTTCTGGACAGCGCTAAGGTCAGCGCGGAATGCATGGGCGGCCGAAGGTGGCATAAGGTCCAGGGCAAGTCCTGTGGGTAGGTCGTGTTAAAGTGATGGAGCAAGGCAGTGTCAGAGAGCTCAGATCGAGAGAGGAGGTCCGCCAGGTGGTTAGCGGGGCCCGGGATGTAATCCCTAAGGGGGACATATTGAAAGAGGCGCTGGTGCAGAGACTGGAGCCGGAGGAGGTAGGCTGCAGGGCCTGTGGTGGTAGTGGCGCCTTTGCGTTGCCAATAGACAGCGGCGGTGTTGTCATAGCAGTTGTGGGTGGTGCGGGCGTGGACACAAGCAGCCTGAGCCAGAACATCATTGTGGGCAATGGAACCGGCGAGCTCAAGGTCACTGTTGGTGATGGAGCCCTCAGGATTGTCAAAGGAGACGAGCTGGGCTGAGATCCACGGGGGGAACGCATGCCGCCACATGACGGGCTGCACGGCGCCCGTGGGAAGGGGGACAAAATGGAGGCCCCCCATGCCAAAACCCGAAGCATCGCAGGCGCCCAAGGTGGCCGGGAAGGTGTCCGGCACGAGTTCGGCAATGGAGGTAGGCCGGTTGGAGAGATCATTGGCAAGCCATTGGAAGTCGCGAAGGAAGCTGTGGACGCGCTTGGTGAGCCGGAGGCGCTGCCTGCCTGGCTCCTGGTGGCGGAAGGCTTCTTGGAGAATGGAGAAGAGGCCAATGGAGCCTGGAATGGCCAGTGCCATTGACCGGAGCTCCCCCAGGACTTGGTGCCATTGCTTGATGGGGACGTGGCGCTGGGTGGGTGAGATGGAGTGGAGAATCTCCTGTAGGCGGGCCACCCGATGGGGAGGAAGGCTGATGGTTTTGTTGACGGAATCGATGAGCCAGCCGAGGATGACTTTCTTGGTGGTCCAAGTGGCGTCCCCTTGGAGCATTTTCTTGAGGGAAGCCGGTTCCTGCCGGAAGGGAGTGTCAGAGGCATCGAGGGGCCGGAAGACTGTGTCAAGGGATTGGAAGAGAACGCGCTTGATGGCGCGGCGTGTCCATTGGTTGCCCTGGGCAAGGCCACAGAAGTCATCCACATAGACATCCCAGTAGCGAACCGGCGACTTGCTGGGAGTGGTGCTACTAGGGGGGGTGAGGGGCGGCGTGGAGGCCGTAGGGGGAGGAGGAGGCGGCGCCGTGGGGGGTGGAGCGGGTGGCTCAATGGGAGGCGCGCTGGGGGTGGTTTCAGAGGGGAGATCCAACCGATGGGGGGTGAGCCGGGCCACGGCAAGCCCGGTGGCAAGAGTGGCATTGGCCAAGTCCGCAACGGTTTCAGTGAAGGCACAGAAGTTGGGAGGACTGGATTTCCACCCCATAGGGTTGGTGAGTGGGATGCCAATGAGTGGAGCTTCCCCAGGGCGAGAGGGGAACAGGACGCCGAGCTTCATGGTGTCTTCTGGGTGCAATCGGATGCGGTAGAAGCCATCGGCAAGGTCAATCTTCGACATATACACTGGACCAAATCTGTGGTTGGCGCGGTGCAGTTTGGTGAGGAGGCGCGGGAGGGTCCGGCCAACTGCATGGCGTCCGCAGGGGCAAGAGGGACGGTGTCTTGGTTGACGTCCGAGTAGGTGTAATCGGATATCATGCGTGGGCGGCGGCCTCGTTGGGGGACTAAGCCAAGGGGGCTCAGTCAGAGTCCGGGGAGGTCCTGGATGAGGCTGGCGGGGAGAACAGTCCATTGTTGCTTGTCCATCATGTCGGCATACTCCTCGCGAAGGAAGTCAATGCCCTGGTGTGAGGATTGGTGCGGACCCCGGTGGAGGGCAGCTGCAATGCGAGGTGGATCCCACGAGGGGCCAGACATCAAGGCGGGGGTGCCGTCCTTGCCATAGCGGGCAAGGAGGCTCCCCGCGGGGTGGGGGATGGAGGCGACGTCAGGATGGATGTCACCCCGTCCTCGGATGGTCCGGATAAAGTCCGCCCAGCTGGTGCTGTTGTTGTAGACAGTGACAGCCCGGTTGATGTGCACATTGAGCCGGTCGACGGGGTAGAGGGAGGGAGTGATGAGGGGAACCGAGAGTGGGGCCGGGCGGAGGGTCTCTGACGTAGGCGTCGGCGGGGGGGGGGGCCTAAGCAATGGGTTGGTGGGGTTGACGAGGAGCTCGGGCCTAGGCAACGGGGGGGCAGTGACGAGGAGCTCTGTCCTAGGCAATGGGGGGGTGGGAAGGACTAGGCGCTTGGGCCTAGGCAACTTGGCAGTGACGAGGAGCTCGGGCCTAGGCAAGGACAAGGTGGGCGGGGAGGAAGGGAGGGATGCCGAAGCCGTAGGAGGGACTAGGGATGCGGGAGGAGATGGGGGGGAGGTCGTTGAACCTGTAGAACGTTTGGGAGGCACATACACGGCGAGAGGAGTACATGCGCGCGCGCGCGGGTTGTGCTTACCTAATTCCGGTGTGATTTGTAATGGCGGAGAGGGAGGCATAGGGAGTCGTCGGGAGGAAGGCAGAGCCCCCCTTGGTGAGTTAGAGGGCAGGGTCAACGCGCCAAAGGGGCGCTTGCCATTCGGTCAGACATTAAAAGCGGCTTGGCACCAAGCCCAGACTTGGTCCTGTTCACTGCTAGTGATGGCGCCATGGTCCTGGATGTTCCTGCAGTTGGTGAAGCAGGTTCCTCGAAGGTGATAGGAATGGCAGCGCTCGTTGCCATCTGGACGAGACAAGGGAATGGTACCTTTTTCTTTCATGGTAGCCATGACTTCCCTCAGTCGGGCGCGTAGGACTTTGTTGGCTACCCCCGCCGTTTGTAGCCGGGGATCCAGGTTGGGGTTGGAGACGCGGGCACCGCCGGCGGAGCCTTGGTTGGGGCTGGGGGTAGTCTTGCCGGGCGTGGGGGTGCCTGGGATTGCAGCAGGGGCAGCCACGGCGGCTACGCGACGTAGGTGCCTCAGAGCCGGCACATTGGTGACATTGGGGAGCCAGTAGAGGTTCTGGGTGATACGGAAGGCTTGGAAGTCCTTCCCAAAGTCGGGGGAGGGGACAGTGAATGTTGATCCCCATTGTTCCTCAAGCCAACCCCGCACCCGGATTTGGAAGTAGTATACCACAATGGAGGGAGTGATGAGCTCCCCTAGTTCATCGGCAATTGCTCGGCGGAGGGGCATTTGCTGGAGCTTGAGCTTGGCGAGTCCATTCTGGTAGCCCTGCACGACAGGGTGATGCATGCCTAGAATGGTGGCCAGGACAGCGAGATAGCTTTCCAGTTGGGTGGTAGCTTCAGTCCAGTCGATGGGTAGGTAGGCCTTGGTCTTCTGGAGTTCGAGGGAGTCCTTCAAGGTGAGGGAGTTGCCTTCGGTGGAGATCATGGTGTCGTAGGCCGCCACAGTGGCTGCAGCTTCCTGTTCCCGCTTCAAGGAGGCGGCGGATCCACCGGGGGGAGTGAACGCTAAAGGGAGTATGCCGTCCGCCACGTCAAAGGGGTCAGTCCCATGAAAGTTGCCATCTTGGAACTTCTTGAGTGCCGCCGTGGTGACCAAGGGTGCCTGGATGAGGAACTCGGCGGCGCATGTGGCTACCTGGCTCTGGAAGATCATATGGGTCTTCTCGTGTTTGCCTTTCTGTGCCCAGGCTTGGTATATGGGGGGTAGGTCGGCTTCCTCAAGCTTGCCACACAGCAGCAGCAAGCGCTGGGTGTACAAGGGGCCCCAGGTGTTCTTGACCGTGGCAGGGGGGCGACGTTGGTCTAGGCCCTCACTGAGCTTGAGCTGTTGGTTGGCGAGGGCGGTGAGGGTAGCTGCCAGCGTGGGATCTACCCCGGCTGGTTGGCCGGGTGCCAGCGGCTGCCCCGGATGGGAGGGTTTCTTCAATCCCGGGAGGTCCCGGTATAGTACCTGATTGCGCATGTACAAGGTTAGACCTGGCTCCCCTCGGAAGGGGGTGCCGGGTGTGGCAAAGTGGACACCTCCATCAGCAATGGTGGGGTCGGTACCAGCAGCTCGGAGGGTATTCAGTAGGGGGGCGCAAGTGAGTGCCAGGTTGAGTGTGTCAAGGTAGGGGTAGATGATGTTCAAGGCGTGGATTGGACTAAGGCCCTTGCCTAGGAGTAAGGGCACCAATTGGAAGGGGATGAAGCAGGCCTTGAAGGGGGTGATGACTTCCATGTGAGGATCATCGCCTAGCACCATGGGGATCATGTGGGAATGGTGAGCATGCTTGATGACGTCGAGGTGGCGGTCGAGGGACAGCACCAAGGTCTCGGGCGCCTGCTCGAGGAGGGCAGCATCCACTAGCACTAGCTCTCCTGCATCGCCTTCGATGTCGTCCAGGTAGCCAAAGGCCTTGCCCTTGTTGGTACTTGGCGCGGTCAAGGGCCCCGGGTACTTCCGAAGGCCATGCACCAATCGGAGGCGCGCCTTTCCAAAGGTGTCGGTCAGGAATATTCCTAGGGCCCCCACAGGTTCTGGTTCGAAGAGGTCCAAGAGCCGGCCCAGGAGTACGGGGGTGGCTGTTTCCTCAGCAAAGTAGTCATAGATGGTTTGGTAGGCCAGGTCCCGGGCAGGTCCCACTCCAAGGGGACTGGGGGTGCTCTGGTAATACTCAGTGTAGGTCAGCATTGTGGCTGGGGCCGGTCGCAGCTGAAACTTGGAGATGAGGCTTATCAAAGCCGGCGGTGTCGTTGGAGGTGCGGTGTCTTTGGAGGTGCGGTTCTGTCAGTCACTGGAAGCGTTGGAGTTGGCGTTCGGCTGGAGGTGGCGCTTCTGAGGTGCGAATTGTTGGATTGGCCGGTACGGGACACGCTTGGAGTGCGGATTCTCGGAGTGGAAATCAACTGGAGGTGCGAGGAGGTCCGTATCTGTGGGGACCAAAATCGAGGTGCGGACTATCGGAGAATCGCGGACTATCGGAGAAGTTGGTATATTAGGGAGGATCAACTGGCCAATTGGAGGCGCGGATGAGGAAGCGACTGGAGGTGCGCGTCGGCCGAATTGATCGACTGGAGGTGCAGCCGGTGACCCAATCGATTAGCGGACGCTTGGAGGTGCTGTGCGGCCTATTGGAGAAGTCAGTGGAGGTGCAGACTGGCGACCAAATCGATTCGCGGACGCTTGGAGGCGCTGTATCTACCAAGGCCGGGTCTGCTTTAATGATAATGGGGAGCCGTGGGTGGTGAGTATGGTTAGAGATTGACTGCTGTACGGGTACACTAGGCGAGACTAGGGGACCAGGACAGGAGACTGCTGTATGGTACACTAGGCAGGCTAGGGGACCAACAGATAGGCTTGTCGTACGGGTACAATAGGAGTAGGACTATTGGACCAGGACGTGTTACCTATTTATTTATTCTACTACTAATCGGTTTAGGAGCAAAAGAGTGAGCTGTGGGCTTGTATTCTGCTGGGAGACTCCTCTACAGGCTTGTTAGCGTTTAGCCTGTATTTGCAGAGATTTGCTTGCAGATTCGATGCTTGCAGAATTCGATGCTTGCAGAATTCGCTTGCAGAATTCGTGTAAGAGTTGTACTGTACCTACAGGGAACGTTCCGGGAATATGGTACGCACCAATATTGCTTGCTGATACAGTGAGATCTTTCGCGAAGTACGTGTGCTTGTATACTCAAGGTGGTTCCCCGGTCTGCTGGTCTGTACTTCACTACCATTCCCCTCATCCGGTTTGCTACATCAAGATTTGCACTGTGCTAAAATCTGGTTGGTTTTTGGGTTGATGACTGAGTTATATTTTGCTTAGGGACTGAAAAGATTTGCATTGTGTTCAAATCTGGTGGGTTTTAGGGTTGACGATTTCATTATATTTTTTGGTTAGGGACTGAAAAGATTTGCACTGTGTTCAAATCTGGTTGGTTTTTGGGTTGATGACTGAGTTCTATTTTAGTCGGGAATTGTCAGGATTTGCACTGTGCTAAAATCTGGTTGGTTTTTGGGTGGATGACTGTTTTATATATTTTGGTCGGGGACTGGCAGAATTTGCACAGTGATAAAATCTGGTGGGTTTTTGGGTTGATGACTGAATTATATTTTAGTCGGGGACTGGCAGGATTTGCACATTGATAAAATCTGGTGGGTTTTTGGGTTTAGACTGAGTTATATTTTAGTCGGGTACTGGCAGGGTTTGCACTGTGCTAAAATCTAGTGGGTTTTTGGGTTGATGACTGAATTATATTTTGGTTAGGGAATGGAAAGATTTGCACTGTGTTCAAATCTGGTGGGTTTTTGGGTTTATGACTTAGTTATATTTTGGTCGGGAATCGGCAGGATTTGCACTGTGCTCAAATCTGGTGGGTTTTTGGGTTGACGACTGAGTTATATTTTGGTTGGGAATTGGCAGGATTTGCACTGTGCCAAAATCTAGTGGGTTTTTGGGTTGATGACTGCGTTATATTTTGGTCGGGGACTGGCAGGAATTGCACTGTGATAAAATCTGGTGGGTTTTTGGGTTGATGACTGAGTTATATTTTAGTCGGGAATTGGCAGGATTTGCACTGTGCTAAAATCTGGTTGGTTTTTGAATTGATGACTGAGTTATATTTTGGTTAGGGACTGGAAAGATTTGCACTGTGTTCAAATCTGGTGAGTTTTTGAGTTGATGACTGAATTATATTTTGGTTAGGGAATGGAAAGATTTGCTCTGTGTTCAAATCTGGTGGGTTTTTGGGTTGATGAATGAGTTATATTTTGGTCGGGGATCCGCAGGATTTGCAGTGTCTTCAAGTCAGGTGGGTTTTTGGGTTGATGACTGAGTTATATTTTCTTGGTTGGGGACTGAAAAGATTTGCACTGTGTTCAAATCTGGTTGGTTTTTGGGTTGATGACTGAGTTCTATTTTAGTCGGGAATTGGCAGGATTTGCACTGTGCTAAAATCTGGTTGGTTTTTGGGTGGATGACTGTTTTATATATTTTGGTCGGGGACTGGCAGAATTTGCACAGTGATAAAATCTGGTGGGTTTTTTGGTTGATGGCTGAATTATATTTTAGTCGGGGATTGGCAGGATTTGCACTGTGCTAAAATCTTGTGGGTTTTGGGGTTGATGACTGAGTTATATTTTAGTCGGGAATTGGCAGGATTTGCACTGTTCTACAATTTTGTGGGTTTTTGGGTTGATGACTGAGTTATATTTTGGTTAGCGACTGGAAAGATTTGCACTGTGTTCAAATCTTGTGGGTTTTAGGGTTGACGATTTAGTTATATTTTTGTTCGGGACTGAAAAGATTTGCACTGTGTTCAAATCTGGTTGGTTTTTTGGTTGATGGCTGAATTATATTTTAGTCGGGGATTGGCAGGATTTGCACTGTGCTAAAATCTGGTGGGTTTTTATTAAATTCCTTTCGTACGTGTAGAGAGAACCACAGGCCGGTACTTGAACTTACGTAGATTTCTACGTAATTTACAGTACTACAACTGGAGTGGTACGATAATACCGACCGAGTCATATGCACCTATATAAGCAAGATTGGAGAATCTCCGTAAGCAGGATTGAGTCATACGCACCTCTGTAAGCAGGATTGGAATATTCTTCTATCTAAGGCCGAATGACCGGGAAGGCCCATACTTTCTGTAAACAGGATTGGAATATCCTCATATCTTATGGTAAATGACCGGGAAGGCCCATTCCTTCTGTTTTCACGACCAAAGTTCGATACTTAAGATCGGAAGCAAGGTTCTTTCACGATCAAAGTTCGATACTTAAGATCGGAAGCAAGGTTCTTTTGGTTCCGGTATAGCCGTTTGATACCTCCAATCATGTGTTTCGATATTCAAGGAGGTTCGAAGAAGCTTCCTGTAACAGCTGCTTCAGTGATCACGATTAGAAGGAAGCTTCTCATGGTAGCAGTGATTCTACAGTGCTGTACGATTAGCGGTGTACTGTATTTATTCATCACTGCACTAAAAGAGATATCATGCTCTCCAGCAAGATTACTCTCTTAGCTCATACTTTTAACATTCAACTGATTTATATCCCAAAATTCACACTAGTTGCTACCAACTACTTGTAATCTACATACTAAGCGTCCAAGAACTGTTTCTCGACCCCCCGCGGGCTATCGCGCGGTATTTTTACAATTCTCGACCCTATTTTTTAAATTTCCTACCTTTTTAGGTCGCGTGTCTACTAAAATACCTCGCGCTTCGCACACCTTTACTTTTGAGACAATATCTCGTCACTCCTCAAATAAAATAACTATTTTAGGGTTAAGGATATCATATTCGTTTCGTGACAAGCACTATTTTGTGTACAACTTGTGCACGAATGACTTATTTCATTTTCTCAACATGTTTCCACCATACCGGTATAATGGGCTCCGACCCAAATCCTCCAACTCCAACTCAAATCCCAGCTCCAACTCCATGTCAACTCCAAGTCGAATCCACCCCAGGCGGGCTATTGCACTCAAGGGTTTTGTTCGTCTTTAACGCCAGGAAGATCCGCTGTATTTTCAGAAGGTACACCGTCGGAATCGCCACTCCAATGTTGTTCGCTGCTCTCAAATAACCCCCCGCTTTGTGGATAGATGCTGCTGGTTACATTCGGAACGACTTGATGATTGCTATTAGGATCGTCGCTTTCCTTTTTAACATTTGGATCATTCCTTTTTCCTGCCTCAATCTTACGAATCATTTTTTGGATTCGAGCAGTCTCTTTCTTGTGATAAACAAGCATTTTCCGGAGTTCTTGTTCGAGATTGGCTGGGTGTTCCTGAACCACCTTTTGTAGTTTGTAAATTCCCTCCATGGTTGGTTCGACTGTCGATTGGATGATTAGTATTAGTAGTATCAGTAGAGTAGATTATCTATTCGAAGATTAGGTCGTAGTAACACCTAACACGTTGGTATTTGTTTTCCTCGTCGGAAAGATAATGAAATAATCAATTATAATGATGAAGTACTAGCGAAAATAATGTATTACTAGTATCTACTAGTAATAACTCATGCAAAATAGCATACTAGTTGGTTTTACCGGTACATGAAAGTCGGAATCAACTCGATCGTAATCAACAAAACAATTGTCCACGATTTCCATTTCGATAATCAACAACGCAATTGTCCACGATTTCGTACTAGTATCTACTAGTAATAACTCATGCAAAATAGCGTACTAGTTGGTTTTACGGGTACATGAAAGTCGGAATCAACTTGATCGCAATCAACAAAACAATTCTCCACGATTTCCATTTCGATAATCAACAACGCAATTGTCCACGATTTCCATTTCGATTCACATTTCCGTGCACCTTATGGAAGAACTGACGCGCCTGCCAACAAATGTTTGGAATAACTGATGGGATTGACCCGTCCGGCGCTGTGTATTAACCCTCTTAAGGAGTTGACTGTACGTACTGTTCACTACTAAACATATTTTACGAGGAATGTTGCAATCATCACTAAGTAGTAATGCATTTACTTTACGGTCCATTTTTGCAATCGAAGTATGGTAGTAAGGAAATCTACCGTACAAGAACTCACATCACACACGAAATAATACGCTTATTTAATTTTTTCCTTTCAACGATTCATCTTTTCGACCTCCATCCTCTCGACCCATTCTACTGATATTTTCCTTCAAGCAATTCCGCAACATCATGCCTCCTGTTATCAAAACCCCTCTTCTATTCTACTGCCGTGGTTGCTGGTATAAGAAAGGAAAACAATCCAAGAGTTTTAAAGGATACAAATCTGGGTCAAAAGAGTGCAATACCTTGAAATATGTCTCGTACGGCCTAAGAAAACATCTCAACTACAATATTCAATGCTACAACTTATACAAAAGTGATGGTCTAATTAAACGCAAGATCTCTAACTTCTCCACCTCTGTCAAAGTGCAGCTTACCTTGCCGTCTGTTCAACATTCCCCGTCAGATTTTGGGATGACTATGACACAAAACGGTCCATCTGTTCCCCCTTCCCATCTCTCCCAGCACCACACCGTCACAAGTCAATCAGCCACGGGTCTTCATTCCGTTCTAAACCAACAGATTGTCCATGATGTCTTTTTACCGCCAATGGATCGGAACGCCATTGAATCTTACATGGCTGTTTCCGCTGTTCAAGATGAAGATGCATTCCCGCTGAATAATGATATTGACAATTCCGATGACGAGGACGACAATGACGGCGACGTAAATGAAAATAACGACATCAATTTTACCAACAACATAGATTGTGGAGACAACGAAGAAGATCCCACTAATCGTTCTGATGTTAACGTCGCTACTGCTCAGCAAGCCCCTCCACCACCATCTCTTCATGAAATCATTAATCTGAACGAAAGAGAGGATGCATTTCAAAGGCACACAAAACTACCGCCGCCCCATCATCTTCTTGCAGAATTGGAACTCATGAATTTAATGGCCCGACATAAATTGCCATTGAACACATTCAAATCAATTTTCCAGTGGGCAAAGAAAAGTCAAATGAGACCTGGTTTTGATTTTTGCGATGCCAAAATTAGATCTCGGAAAACAATTTTTGACAATCTCCAATCCAATCTTGGTCTCTCTGATATGAAATTTCATCCTCATATACTGAATTGGTTACCTGATAATAAGCCCACTCAGGTGTATGTCCGTTCTTTTAAGGATGCCATTTATTCTCTTCTTTCTGACCAGCAGCTAATGATAGAAGAAAACCTCTCCTTTCCCGACTATTCGACCCCTCTCTCTCCCGACAATAATCCTGAGTTGAATCCTCATTCTGTAATCTCAGAATTGCATCACGGCTCGTGGTGGAAATCTTCTTGGAAAGAAATTTGCAATCCCAATTCGCAAGAAATTCTTGTTCCTATTATATTTTACATGGACGGCATATCTTTGGATGCGCACGGACGACTTACGTTAACACCATTGAACATGACACTCGGTATTTTTAATGTGGAGACCCGTTCTCGACCTGAAGCATGGACAACTATTTACTTCCATCCCGACCCCGAATGGGAGTCAACCAGACACTCTCGTCCTGCCACTTCGAAGGAAAAAATTCAGAATCTTCACAATGGTTTGGAAGTAGCGTTTCGTTCCTTCAAAGCCGCGTGTAACGAAGACGGTGGTATCGAATGGAATTATCTTCCGTACGCAAATCAACAGTGGAAGGTAAAAATGAAATTTGCCATTGCCTATGTTATTGGCGACACAGAACTTCACGATAAATTGTGTGGAAAATATGGCTCCTTCAATAAGGGTGTCATGCGGATGTGCCGTCACTGCAACTGTTATTCTCCGAACATAAACATTCCTTCTGTTCAACCTGCAACAAAGAAGTGGTCACCTGTTGATTTTCATTGTTTTCCCGGCACAGATCTAAATGATATCAATAAGAACTTCAAAAACAACTCTCATCACAATATCAGGAATGTATTTCATGATTTATGCTTTGGTACGAATCAGAACAATATTCATTTTGCAACTCCCGGTGAATGTTTGCACATGCACCAGCTTGGTACTGCCAAACGGGCTGTCGAGTCAATTGAATTGTTGCTCCGCGGAAGTGTTCCATGTGTTTATGCCCCCAATTTGAATCACGGCGTGGCTGTTGCTAACAGTATTGGCCATTTAGCACAACGGTACGGTGGTTTGTTATCACGCCAGTCTGATAGAGATTTTCCTCGCACCAAATTTGGGACTCAGCTTTTATCAACCACAAAGAAAGAAGGGCATGATTTCTCTGGAATGCTTATTTCTCTTCTGATCGCTATTGTTTCCAAACATGGATCTGACATTATTGGTGACCATTGTTTTGTAAAGAAACAGATAGAGGTAATTCAGCTCATTCTATCGATGGAAGAATTTCTTAAACACGGTCGGATGAAATACGGTTCCTTAAAGAATCTCCCAAAATCAATTGTTCACTTTATCAATTGTATAAACTCAACTTGTCACAGGAAAGGGATGGGAACAAAACTAATCAAGAATCACCTGTACTTTCACCTACCAGATTATATCTCTTTATGGGGAAGCCCTGCAGGCTGGGATAGTGCTCCCAATGAATCTCACCACAAAACTGAGATTAAAGCTCCTTCCAAGAACACGCAATGTAATGCTGCATCACTAATCAATCAAACTGCCAATAGAAAGTCCGAGAAAATGATGCTAAGCCAGGCAACATATCACTTCAACTTGAATCCACCTGATCCTCCTCCAATTGAACGCCCTGATGGTGGCGGTTCTCATTTTCAAATAATGAGAACCGAAAATGGGGTATCAACAATGAAGTGGCTTCGTTCTACGAACAAAAGCAAACCATTTTTTCCTTCTGACATACTTGACTTTGTTTGTGATTCTGTGCTACCTTTATTGGAGAATCCTTTGCACATTTGTGGAGTTACAGAGCACAATCGTTTCGATGTTGCTTGTGGGTCTAATTTTATATTTCGGTCGCATCCTTCATATAGATCGGATAGTTCTCTGCTGAACTCCGTATGGATGGATTGGTGTTTGATGAAATTGGACTTTGATTTAAATAACAATCCCAAGCTCATACCGTGCCATCTGCTATGCTTTTTAACTGTACAGAATTTGAAGCAGCCATACAGTAGTATTGGTGGCTATCCAATTGATACAAACGGAATGTATGCTGTGGCTCGTCGGTTTCAAGATGTGCCTAAGAAAACAGCTTCTGAATTTGTCAAACGTGGGCGCCTGATGAATTCTCTCTACCTATTTCATGTCGACACTATCCATTCCGAGCTGGCAGTTGTTCCAGAGCAAGGAATTGATGGGTGCATAACCAATTGCGATTGGCTAGTGATATCGAATCGGATCTCATGGCTCGAATTGTTTGAAAGCAAAAATGCTGCTACACCACCGTCTTACGAATGTTTGTACAACGCATGCACACTACAGGACGACATACAGTTGGAACCATTTGAGATAGCATTGAATGATAACGAATCCAGTGATTCGCTATCCAGTTCAGAGAGCGAAAGCTCGGACAGCAGTTCCGATTGAGTAGCAAGGGTTAATGTAACGGCTAACTTTAAAGTATTGTTTAATATTACTATAGAGGGTTAGCTCTAAGCACAGTTTTGCGAGATACGTATGCACTCATAATATAACACCCTTCGAATTTTGGATTCGAACAGCTATGTAATACTAATGGGTTGAACAATAGAGTATCTCCCGACCTCAATGGAACTTTCACTCCATACGTGGGGAAGACAAAATAATAAATCACCTCGTCAGCAGACACTTCCGCCGGAGCAATTACTGTCAAACGAGTGTAGTACATGTCATCGTCCACATGGCATCTAGAATGGTAGTTGCGACCGATCGAAAATGCTAAGGCCTGCTGCCCAATTGCATTTAGCTTTGTACGAGACAGAATCTGAGACAACACATCCATTTCCTCCGCAACAAATGGTTCGACGTCAATTAAACTATGATGCATATGCTTCACAATTTCAACTGTTGTCTCTTCTAGCTCTAGTTTGATGCTGGGATCGACATGACTTTGGAAAACATACTCACCAATATTTGAATCCAATCTTTCTGGTCGAATTCCAATGATAGCATAATCATCATTGATACTGCCGCGCTTAACCCCTCTTCCAACGGTTGGTTTTGCTCCAACAATGGCAGGAGCAAACTGTCTCAACAATTCGATATTATTCTTCGAAGCGAGGTGTCGTTCTGCAAAATGGCGTGAAACTTTGGCAAAAATTCGCAATGATGGTTCGTAAGGATCAAACGCAAGAATATGCTCATCCTTCGTACTATCCAATGTATTGTAGTTATCGATTGACATAGCCTGTTCCGGTTGATACTTCTTCTTTCCTCCTATCTTGCCACCCCAATCTGTCTCCATGTATTTACCTGCCACGGCAGCGGTACTGGATTTATTTTTCAGCGCTATTGTACGGACGCCATCTTTGCAAGTTGAACGCCTATTCCTTTCCTTTTTCATCGGTTTTATCAGAGACAAGTTCGTATAAGTTTCGTGGCTCTTTGACACCGGTGCAGCAATCCTCAGAAAGTTGGAAGACATTCTCTGTTTATGTCTTCTCTCATGTTTCCTATTTGCTTTTTGCCTCCTTCCTCGTGCTGACAATTGTTTTCCATTCGTTGTGGTTGGTTTCATTGTTGCCGAGACGAATGGCCGTTGGAGGATGACGAGGACGAATCGATTTGCCGGTGGAGGAGGAGGAGGAGCCAAGTTGGTTGATCGCCGGTGGAGGAGGAGGAGGAGCGAAGATGGTGGATCGCTGGTGGAGGAGGAGGAGGAGGAGGAGCCAGGTTGGTGGATCGCCGGTGGAGGAGAAGGAGGAGCGATTCGATGGTGGATCGCAGGTGCCGGTGGAGGAGGAGGAGCGTTTTCGCTGATTCGTTGCCGCTTGCCGGTGGAGGAGGAGCGTTTCGACGATTCGAGATCGCGTTTTCGCTGATTCGTTGCCGCTTGCCGGTGGAAGAGGAGCGTTTTTGCTGATTCGTTGCCGCTTGCCGGTGGAGGAGGAGCGTTTTGGTGATTCGTTGCCGCTTCGGTGGAGGAGGAGCGTTTCGACGATTCAAGAAGCGTTTTCGCTGATTCGTTGCCGCTTGCCGGTGGAGGAGGAGCGTTTTCGCTGATTCGTTGCCGCTTTCCGGTGGAGGAGCGATTTCGCTGATTGGTTGCCGCTTGCCGGTGGAGGAGGAGTAGCGTTTCCGCTGATTCGTTGCCGCTTGCCGGTGGAGGAGGAGGAGGAGCGTTTTCGCTGATTCGTTGCCGCTTGCCGGTGGAGGAGGAGGAGCGTTTTGCAAATTCGTTGCCGCTTGCCGTTGGAGGAGGAGGAGGAGCGTTTTGCAAATTCGTTGCCGCTTGCCGTTGGAGGAGGAGGAGGAGCGTTTCGCTGATTCGTTGCCGCTTGCCGGTGGAGGAGGAGGAGGAGGAGGAGCGTTTCGCAAATTCGTTGCCGCTTGCCGTTGGAGGAGGAGGAGGAGCGTTTCGCTGATTCGTTGCCGCTTGCCGTTGGAGGAGGAGGAGGAGCGTTTTGCAAATTCGTTGCCGCTTGCCGTTGGAGGAGGAGGAGGAGCGTTTCGCTGATTCGTTGCCGCTTGCCGGTGGAGGAGGAGGAGGAGGAGGAGCGTTTCGCTGATTCGTTGCCGCTTGCCGGTGGAGGAGGAGCGTTTCTGTGATTCGTTGCCGAGCGCCGGTGGAGGAGGAGCGTTTCCGTGATTCGTTGCTGAGCGCCGGTGGAGAAGGAGCGTTTTGGTGATTCGTTGCCCAGCGCCGTTAAAGGAGGAGGAGTAGCGTTTCGCTGGTCGTGTAGGAGGAAGGACCGAAGGAATGTTCTTGCTGCCGCTTGCTGCTGTTGCTCTCGCTGCCGCTTGCTGTCGAATCGACGAGTCGTTGCTGTTTCCAACGAGCCTATTCAAATAGATGATATGATAATTGAACAAAATGGGTGAGTATCTATTGATGTACTACATAGAGTAAATAATAACAACAGAATAATATAATGTACATGCCGATCGATTTGTAAACACCTACAGGGGAAGATTCGTTGCTTCCGATTCGCACGGGGAAGATTCGTTGATTCCGATTCGATGGTTGCTTCCAATCCGTTGGTTTCGATTTGATGATTGCTGATTCCAATCTGTTGCTCCCAATCCGTTGCTTCCGATTCGATGGTTGATTCCGCTTCCGATTAGATGGTTGCTTCCGATCCGTTCCTGTGAAAATAAGAAGAAAACAGAAGGGAATCAGTAATGCCGGTGGAGTGGAAGACCAATATGCCGATGCCGATGCCAATGCCGATGCCGATGCTGATGCAGATGCCGATGCCGATGCCGATGCCGATGCCGATGCCGATGCCGATGCCGATCTCTCTCATTCTTACCTTTGCTTGTTCCGACGTTCCGACGCTCCGACAACCGTCCCGATGAAATTGTAGTTGCTGCCGTAGAATACTTCTTACTCCATGTCACGAAAAACAGTACCTTGTTCCTGTTGATATAATTGCAAGGGACAAAGCCAGTTCATTGATTTCAAGACGTATATGTAAGGCTGCAGTCCAAACAATATCTATCCAGCAAATCCCCTTCTCGTCAAATGCTAACTACTTCTTTTCCAGTACAAGGCTGTTATTTCGGACTAAAATAAATGAGAACGGATCGTTGTGCTCAAAGAGGGTCGGATCCCACGTTCTCGGACGGAGTGTTGATTGCAAGAACCAACACTCTACTCAAATAAGTCGGATGTAAGAAGGCAGATTATGAAGTGTATTTTTTTTTGTTGCGAGGTAGATTGTTTTTTTTTGTTGTGAGGTAGAAAAAGTGATTTTTTTTGTCGCAAGGTAGAAAATAACATTACTGTGTGTTTGTGTGAGAGAGATTTTTTTTTTGTCGCGAGGTAGAAAAAAATCATGGGTCGATCGAAGTACCGGTAGGTACTACATCCTGTAGAATTCTACATGAATCCTACACGTTTTTAGTACTAGATAAATTCTCAGTACTGAATCCGCGTAGGTTTCTACACGAAAAGATGTTTACTTCTTACTACATAATTTTTGGTATTGAATCCGTGTAGGTTTCTACGCGAGTAGATTTGAACGGTCGAACGTTGGAATTTTCTTATTAGTACTGAATCTACATGCTAGTACTGAATATACGTACATGGTACAGGGGGGTAAATAACTTGCGAGAAGTCCACATATACGAACAAATAATTACCGAATTTTCGAACAGGATGTAACCTTAACCATATTGGAAACAACTTTTCCACACAGAACGCCCAAAATGATGTATTTTGGGTGTAATTCCAGGGCACAAACTAACTTATTTGGTAATGACTCCAAAAGTATCCGGTCCAAGCAATGAATACATTCATCATGACTCATCAAATGCATATTGGGAATAACTTTGTCACACAAAATGCACAAAATGTTGTGGTTTGAATATACAAATGGCAATCATGGGGGTATTTTTGGTGCAATTCCAGGGCACAAACTAACTTATTGGGTAATGACTCAAAAAGTATCTGGTCCAAGCCATGAATACATTCATCATGACTCATCCAATGCATATTGTAAACAACTTTGTCACATAGAATGCCCAAAATCTTAAGGTTTGACTCTACAAATGGCAAACATGGGGGTATTTTTGGTGCAATTCTAGGGCAAAAACTAACTGATTGGGTAATGACTCAAAAAGTATCTGGTCCAAGCCATGAATACATTCATCATGACTCATCAAATGCATATTGGGAACAACTTTGTCACACAGAATGCCCAGAATCTTAAGGTTTGAATATACAAATGGCAATCATGGGGGTATTTTTGGTGCAATTCCAGGGCACAAACTAACTTATTGGGTAATGACTCAAAAAGTATCTGGTCCAAGCCATGAATACATTCATCATGACTCATCCAATGCATATTGTAAACAACTTTGTCACATAGAATGCCCAAAATCTTAAGGTTTGACTCTACAAATGGCAAACATGGGGGTATTTTTGGTGCAATTCCAGGGCAAAAACTAACTGATTGGGTAATGACTCAAATAGTATCGGGTACAAGCCATGAATACATTCATCATGACTCATCAAATGCATATTGGGAACAACTTTGTCACACAGAATGCCCAAAATCTTAAGGTTTGACTCTCCAACTGACAAACATGAGGGTATTTTTGGTGCAATTCCAGGGCACAAACTAACTTATTGGGGAAGGACTCAAAAAGTATCCGGTCCAAGCAATGAATACATTCCTCATGACTCATCAAATACATATTGGGAACAACTTTGTCACACAGAATGCTGTAAATGTTGTGGTTTGACTCTCCAAATGGCAAACATGGGTGTATTTTTGGTGCAATTCCAGGGCACAAACTAACTTATTCGGTAATGACTCAAAAAGTATCTGGTCCAAGCCATGAATACATTCATCATGACTCATCCAATGCATATTGGGAACAACTGTGGCACATAGAATGACCAAAATCTTAAGGTTTGACTCTACAAATGGCAAACATGGGGGTATTTTTGGTGCAATTCCAGGGCACAAACTAACTTATTCGGTAATGACTCAAAAAGTATCTGGTCCAAGCCATGAATACATTCATCATGACTCATCCAAAGCATATTGGGAACAACTGTGGCACATAGAATGACCAAAATCTTAAGGTTTCACTCTACAACTGGCAAACATGAGGGTATTTTTCGTGTAATTCTAGGGCACAAACTAACTTATTGGGTAATGACTCCAAAAATATCTGGTCCAAGCCATGAATACATTCATCATGACTCATCAAATACATATTGGGAACAAGTTTGTCACACAGAATGCCCAAAATGTTGTGGTTGGACTCTCGAAATGGAAAAGATGAGGGTGTTTTTGGTGCAATTTCTGGGCACAAACTTACTTATTGGGTAATGACTCAAAAAGTATCTGGTCCAAGCCAGGAATACATTCATCATGACTCATCCAATGCATATTGGGAACAACTTTGTCACATAGAATGCCCAAAATCTTAAGGTTTGACTCTACAAATGGCAATCATGGGGGTATTTTTGGTGCAATTACAGGGCACAAACTGAGTTATTGGGTAATGACTACATTAATATCTGGTCCAAGCCAGGAATACATTCATCATGACACATCCAATGCATATTGGAAACAACTTTGTCACATAGAATGCCCAAAATCTTAAGGTTTGACTCTACAAATGGCAAACATGGGGGTATTTTTGGTGCAATTCCAGGGCACAAAGTAACTTATTGGGGAAGGACTCAAAAAGTATCTGGTCTAAGCCATGAATACATTCATCATGACTCATCAAATGCATATTGGGAACAACTTTGTCACACAGAATGCCCAAAATGTTGTGGTTTGACTCTCCAACTGGCAAACATGAGGGTATTTTGGGTGCAATTCCAGGGCACAAACTACCTTATTGGGTAATGACTAAAAAAGTATCCGGTCCAAGCAAAGAATACATTCCTCGTGACTCATCAAATGCATATTGGGAACAATTATGTCACACAGAATGCTGGAAATGTTGTGGTTTGACTCTAGAAATGGCAAACACGATGAGGGTATTTTTGGTGCAAATCTAGGGCACAAACTGAGTTATTGGGTAATGCCTCCAAAAGTATCCGGTCCAAACTATGAATACATTTATCAGGACTAATCAAATGCATATTGGGAACAACTTTGTCACTCAGAATGCCAGAAATGTTGTGGTTTGACTATCCATATGGCAAACATGAGGGTATTTTTGGTGCAATTCCAGGGCACAAGCAGTCACATTTGGTAATGACTACCAAAGTTATTGTACCAGGCCATGAATGCATAACACATGACTTACGAAATGCATGTTGGGAACAACTTTTAAATGCATATTGGGAACAACTTTGCCACACACAGTACAGACAATGTTGTGGTTTGTAGATACAAATGGCACACAAGACAGTACGGTATGTTAGGTGCAGTCTACGAGATTCTACATGTGACTAGAGGATTGAAATACATAACCTTAGTGTGATCAAAAGTTTCCCTTCTGAAAAAATTATGGCGCGGGAGGGGTGGCTGGCACAGGTACGTGATCTACTGCTACAAATATAACAGCGCGCCCAAAACCAGACAACACACAGAAGAAGTTAGGGAAAACAACATAGTACAGAACCCACGGAAAAACTCTACACACAAAACATCGTACACATACTACACGAAACACCGTACACACACACACACACACGACACACACAACACACACAACACACAACACCGTACACAACCCGACAAAATTATTAGTACACACACAAAACCACACAAAAAGAAACACATGATTCTTGATCGACACCGTATTCAGTAAATAAAATACAAAAAATATGAATGCTATCGGAAAGACACGACGAAGCAAAAAATCCGAGGGGAAGACCCTTCGAAACAACAAAACCATCCGGCCCGGTGATCATCAAAATACAGGGGACAACAACGGTAAGAAAAAAAGAGTGAAAACAAACACCGCAATTACTAACAAAGTGAGTAACAGTAATACCACAACTATGAACGCATCAAAGGGCAACAGTAAAAAAAATGGTACCGACAACACAATTTCTACTACTACAAACACGGAAGAACAAAACACCATCAACCAGAGTAACGAACCAGCGCTGAGCATTACCAACACAACCACCACTACAGTAACGAACCAACAGAAAGAAGGAACAAAAACCAATGTGGTAGATAAAACATCTAAAGGAGAAAGCTACAATTTAGAGGATGTTGCGGAACTTGTCATGAAAAAAATCCAATATGACAAATTGGCAGAGGAACTGGCAAAACACTTACGGCAACAAGAGAGGGAACCACCTATAGGGATGGGAAAGGTAGTAATGGTACCTAAACAAACGGAGGCAACCATGCAGGGAGAGGGGACTGATAATGCCAGCAACACAAGAGAACGAGCAGTAAGTACAATTACAGACGAATATGGGCTTATAATAGACAACGATATGCTTAAGGCTTTGAGTGATATGACTGAAACAGTGGACAAGCAGCTAAGGGATTACGTCAAAAAACATTGGTACCACAACATGAAGTTCCCTATCAATGAAAAGGTAACGGCGCATGTAATACAAAAAGCTGTTGAAGCAAGTGCGATCATGAAGCCAAAAAATATTCCACTTGCGTCATTCTGTTCCTTTTACAGGAAACGAGTAGGGACAGTACTGACCGCATTGAGGCACAACTCACAAACATTAGCGAGAAAAAACTGGATAGGTAAATACAGGTGGGAGAATTGGTTGTTGAAATTAGGAATTTTGGAATCTATTTTTGGTCCGACAACACTAACATGCTGCCCGTTGATACTGATGATACTTCCGTACAGACGATTACAGAAAAGGTCGAGTCCCTATCACATTCCCTGGTACTGTGGCAGTTATTGAAGGCACAGAATATGAGGACACAGGTATTTTAAACCCTAAATACAGAACATACAAAGACGCGGAAGATGAAGATTTTTATTATTTTGTTACAAGAATCATGTCGGCAATCAATCCGACAAATTCCAATTTCAAACAACGGAAGGAGAGGCACTTGCTGAGTGATATATTTACTATAGCGGATGAAGCATTTGCATTGGTACTGATCTACAATGAGCATCATGTATGGGTGAACCAGCAGCGGCGAAAGGGTGATGCCACAATTCCGCGACAAAAAAAAAAATTCTGCGATTCTGACAGTGGAAGCAGAAATGGATGGATGGATGAAGGACGTGAGTTGTTCAGTGACTTGTGCGACAAAATTGGCGAGATGCGAAAACACCCAGAAACAGGAAGGAAATTGGAAGAAATGATGAGGGACAGATTTAGGAACGAAAGTTCAACAGATTACACCAACAATAAGCATGGCGATGCAAATATTACTAGTAGCAGCTCCACTAATTGTAGTGGACCAAAAAAGAAAAAGAAAAGAAACATCTATATTGATCCGGCAATAACAGCATCGATGAATGAAAGTTTATCTATTGGTGAACTAATGTAGAAAATAACAGTACATACATAATACAAACCTACTAATAATCTTGAGCTTAATTTTGAGAATCATAGAAATAATGGAGGATTCGTAATACGTTGCAATAGGAATAAATAAAGCATAATAGAATCTACATTTTAAAAAGGGAATATTGTAGTCGAGAAATAGAATTCACAATTAGGAGAGCAGAATTGAATTGTTGTTTGGTAGATTAATGTTTTGGAATTAATACTGACTCAAGATTTCTTTTTTATTCATGAATACAAGTAAGTGTTGTTCGTACAGAATAATAAGACTGAAATCAATTTTTTTTATTCGAGAGTAGAGTAATGTGCATCACGCGCACAGAATTGTTTTTTGTATTATTTTAAGGCAATAACTGGGGGTGGGAATTTCAGGGTGTCCAGAAATATTGCCGTGTTAAAATCACGCACAAAATTTGTGCGCGAGAAGTAAATTCGAACCCCGCGAAACAGTTCTCGGACGAGGTCTGTCTCGCTGCAATCTGAATAAGTCACAGCAAGAGGAGATCTGGCGTTTCCCTAGTCTCGCCTGTAGTCCGATTATCCGTTGCCGAAAGTATCCAAACACAATTGTCACGCGTAGAGTACAATCGTTCGTCTACTAACACACTAACACAGCGTTGCTGTTCATTAAAAGTCCTTGAATCAGACTCTCAACGAATCGGATTCAGAAGGAAAATAATAGATTAACAGTCGCAAGCTCTCAGGCACCTTGCACAAGAAGAACCGCCGCAACCAATCCGACAGAAGACCCATCGATTTGATAGTTCTCTGATCCGATTACACACAAGACACCAATCGGACACGCCAAAGTCTTTATTAGAAGCCCATTGCATTGGACACGCCAATAGCAATATCTCCATCCAAGAACAACGTTCCCCGGATTATATATTTTCCGCGTCTACACTCCTCGTGACACCAACTTTGTCAGGGACCTGTCGACGCCCACTTGTTTTTGCTAGGCACCATAAACCACCAACTGCAATTGCTGTCCTACCAATAATTGCCTTGTCAGATCTACTATGATTACGACTTGATTCTACGATCAATCACCTTTTTTTTGATACACAAGAATCTACGATCGACGATCTCCGATCAACCGAACTTCGTTGTTTCGCCACGCCACCGGCATACAATCAATTCCTCGATACACAAGAGTCTACTACGATTGACGATCACTGATTGACCGAATTTTCGTTCCGCAGACCAGAGCAACAGAAACAACAACAATTTTCGAAAACAACAATCCTCTTGTCTTTTGCAAACTCGTCCTTACAATCAATTCTTTGCTGACGCCGCCATCGACAACACGGACAATACTCAATCCAACGAATTTTCGTCGCTTTGCCACTTCACCGACCCGTCGTATCTCACCGAAAACGACTTCCCCTCATTGTTCTGGACGTATTGATACCATCCTGGACCTCTAGCTCCCCATATTGACAGAGGTATCAAATTTTCTTTGACACGAGTCCATAGTGCCACTATGTCCATTTACGATCCTGATCTCAGTTTACTGTTTCCATCATTTGACTCGAAACTTGCACACGTCCTAAATGCAACACTGGATGTTCCTCAAGAAGCATGCAACCACATTTGTGAAGTTCTCATTATGGCAGGAGCAACCACCTGGAACCATTTCATTTGTGTCATTTATGAATATGCCTATATTGTTGATGAATATGGCTTTGAACCAAAATACCAAGCTCAGACCGACCCCCGTTCTACCAGTGTAAAAGATCAACACACATTTACTTCATTTGTTGATTTTATAAATGATATCATGCTCCAAGTTGGCTGTTACTGGTATGACCACAATCAGTACACTCGAGATGCTTTCCTTGCCTTTTGTAATGCGCGCAACCAGCACCCTGAACTGACTGGTGTTCCAACCAAGGCTAATGCTGCTACTCTGGCATCACAACCCAGCATACAAGCTAAACCTTGCCTGACAAAACCAGTCCTATCACAGGCATCATCTACGACAACAACACATGTTTCTACGACGATTCCAGGACCGGCATCATCTTCGGTATCCGCTTCCGTAACGCCTCCAGTACCTGTTCTCGTCACGCCTCCAACACATGTTTCTGTTACACCTCAAACATCTGCTTCCTTTCCATCTCAAGCACCTAATTCTGCTTGCGAAACGCCTGTCACTACTCTTATTGCCAACAATGGGAACCCTCTTGAATCCCTTGATACGCACAGGTTAGCTTCCAATACTGATCTCGTCCCTGTTTCCACACGTACTCCAACCTACACTTGGACTTACTTCCCTAGCACCGAATCAGTCCGTTTTCGTAGAGTTGTCTCTTCAACCATTCCTACTGTCCACCCGGACACTCCACCTGGTGATGCCTCTCATACTTCTCCAAGGCGTCACTCCCCACGTCCTTCCCTTGAGCCTTCAACTCACTCAAGATGGACATTTCATCCAAAATCTGCTATCGTGACATTCTACCGTTCACCCAAGCAATTTTCTTCTCACAAGCCCAGTACTTGCATTCCTTCATTGCAACTTCCACCATCTGGGGCATTTTCTAAGGATAGTGTCGTTCCACGCTCAGTTCATGCCAACCATAGTGCCGTTCCAAATCCAGTACATGTCTATTCACAGTCAGGTGCACCTTCTTGCCCTAATCGGAAGCCTCCTTATGGGGTACATTCTCTGACAAATGACTTGCCTGCTGTGTGCTTCACCAAACGGCATCGTGATGCTATCAAGCTCAAGCTGTATCACCTACATGCTACCATCTTGGTCGCTAATTGGACATACGACGGCGTTGCTTGAGAATCAAGTCGAACGATTTCGATCCATCATCCTTGATTCCCTTGATTCGTCTAGTAACTCTACGGTCAAGCTCCATCAAATCTCTGGTTTGATTCCACTCAATTGATTACTACGATTGGATTGACGTTTCTACGATTGATCCGCTTCGACTCTACAATTCGCTCTATTCCGCTTCGATTCTACGACAGGGTTCTCAAGCTGCGATCGTATTCTATTGGTTTGATCAATCGATCTCTACTAAGAGTCAATCACATTCTACGAATCGATTTCTCCATCCCATCGATTATACGGTTCATTCCATGTTGATATCCGTGATAGATTACTTTCTACAATTTGATTGAATTTGATCCATTGCTCACTACGAATCCAATATACGGTGATTCAAAATCTACGATTTGAGCTTCGATTATGATTGACCCAACGATTGATCCAAATCTACGATCAAGATCCATCAAAATCCACGAGTAGAATCCTCACTCAAGCTTTGGGTTACGATTCATGATTCAATCAACCAACCTCAAGATACGATGATACTATGCTTCGATTTCTACGATTTTGATTTATGCTAAAGCTACGTGCTACGGATTGATTATGTTCCACATTCGATTCTATGATTCGTCTGTCAGTTTGAATGGCTTGATCCATGAAAAATGGGGCACATTCTACAGAATCGATTATCAATCACATTCTACGATTCGATTCATTTCTAGATTTGGTATGAATTTGTCTGGATCAATTCTACGATTGAATCCTATTGGTATGATTCAATTCGAATCAATTCTACAAATCACGCTTCCAGCCTCAGTTACGATTGTATTTGACGCTTCCAGCCTCTTCTACGATTCGGTATTTGATCAATCGCATTCTACGATTCGATTCTACGATTCGATCTCTCTCAAGCTACGCTCGTCTTCTATGACTTGTTTCCAAGTATCCAACAATCGATCAAACTCTACGATTGTGAATACTACAGCGGTTGTACTTAATCTGTGAATTTGTCTGCAATCAACTCTATGATTGAATCCTATTATTACAATTCAAGCTACGGTGTGCTGCTACGATTTGCTTGTACGAGTTGATTCTCAAGCTACAATCTGATTCCCCAATCAAGTCTCCGACACCAAGACGAGTACGATTCGATCAGTCATATGATTCTACGATCCCTTCAAGTTGGTTTCCTCCCAATCGATTTCTATGATCATCCCAAGCTTGGTATCTCCAAATCGATATCCTACAAATCGATTACGGTGGATCTACCAATTGATTTCCTAAGCATCGATTATGGTACCTACAAATCGATCCCCTACAAATCGATTATGATATCCACAAATCTATTCCCTACGGATCGCTTTCTGAATTCGATGTAGTACCCTACGATTGCTCCACTAAGCTCGATCCACCACAATCAATTCTACGATTGAATCCCTATGCCCATCTGGGACATCTATGAATTTTGCCTGCAATCAATTCTACGATTGAATCCTTTTGCTACGATTCAATTCTCTGAATCGATGCTCCACTAAGATCGTTCTTTCCGAAGTATGTGATACACTTGATCACGTGCAAGAAGATGGGGCATATTAAATTGCTTCCACATACGTACTCACGAAATTTACTTGTTCTTCTTTTCGAGCTATGTGACACACTTGATCACGTTCAAGAAGATGGGGCATATTAAATTCCTTTCGTACGTGTAGAGAGAACCACAGGCCGGTACTTGAACTTACGTAGATTTCTACGTAATTTACAGTACTACAACTGGAGTGGTACGATAATACCGACCGAGTCATATGCACCTATATAAGCAAGATTGGAGAATCTCCGTAAGCAGGATTGAGTCATACGCACCTCTGTAAGCAGGATTGGAATATTCTTCTATCTAAGGCCGAATGACCGGGAAGGCCCATACTTTCTGTAAACAGGATTGGAATATCCTCATATCTTATGGTAAATGACCGGGAAGGCCCATTCCTTCTGTTTTCACGACCAAAGTTCGATACTTAAGATCGGAAGCAAGGTTCTTTCACGATCAAAGTTCGATACTTAAGATCGGAAGCAAGGTTCTTTTGGTTCCGGTATAGCCGTTTGATACCTCCAATCATGTGTTTCGATATTCAAGGAGGTTCGAAGAAGCTTCCTGTAACAGCTGCTTCAGTGATCACGATTAGAAGGAAGCTTCTCATGGTAGCAGTGATTCTACAGTGCTGTACGATTAGCGGTGTACTGTATTTATTCATCACTGCACTAAAAGAGATATCATGCTCTCCAGCAAGATTACTCTCTTAGCTCATACTTTTAACATTCAACTGATTTATATCCCAAAATTCACACTAGTTGCTACCAACTACTTGTAATCTACATACTAAGGTCTGTCTCGCTGCAATCTGAATAAGTCACAGCAAGAGGAGATCTGGCGTTTCCCTAGTCTCGCCTGTAGTCCGATTATCCGTTGCCGAAAGTATCCAAACACAATTGTCACGCGTAGAGTACAATCGTTCGTCTACTAACACACTAACACAGCGTTGCTGTTCATTAAAAGTCCTTGAATCAGACTCTCAACGAATCGGATTCAGAAGGAAAATAATAGTTTTTGGGTTGATGACTGAGTTATATTTGAGTCGGGAATTGGCAGGATTTGCACAGTGCTAAAATCTGGTGGGTTTTTGGGTTGATGACTGAGTTATATTTTAGTCAGGAATTGGCAGGATTTGCACTGTGCTAAAATCTGGTGGGTTTTTGGGCTGATGACTGAGTTATATTTTAGTCGGGAATTGGCAGGATTTGCACTTGTCTTAAAAAAAGGTGGGTTTTTGGGTTGATGACTGAGTTATATTTTGGTTAGGGACTGGAAAGATTTGCACTGTGTTCAAATCTTGTGGGTTTTAGGGTTGACGATTTAGTTATATTTTGTGTTCGGGACTGAAAAGATTTGCACTGTGTTCAAATCTGGTGGGTTTTTGGTTGATGGCTGAATTATATTTTAGTCGGGGATTGGCAGGATTTGCACTGTGTTCAAATCTTGTTGCTTTTTGGGTTGATGACTGCGTTATATTTTGGTCGGGGACTGGCAGGATTTGCACAGTGATAAAATCTGGTGGGTTTTTGGGTTGATGACTGAGTTATATTTTAGTCGGGAATTGGCAGGATTTGCACTGTGCTAAAATCTGGTTGGTTTTTGGGTTGATGACTGAGTTATATTTTGGTTAGGGACTGGAAAGATTTGCACTGTGTTCAAATCTGGTGAGTTTTAGGGTTAACGATTTAATTATATTTTGGTTAGGGAATGGAAAGATTTGCACTGTGTTCAAATCTTGTGGGTTTTTGGGTTGATGACTGAGTTCTATTTTAGTCGGGGATTGGCAGGATTTGCACTGTGCTAAAATCTGGTGAATTTTTGGTTGATGACTGAGTTATATTTTGGTCGGGAATTGGCAGGATTTGCACTGTGCGAAAATCGGGTGGGTTTTTGGGTTGATGACTGAGTTTTATTTTGGTCGTGGACTTGCAGGATTTGCACAGTGCTCAAACCTAGTGGGTTTTTGGGTTCATGACTGAGTTATATTTTGGTTGTAGAACTTCTTGTTGCCGGTTCTGACGGTATCAATACGAAGATATGATTCAAAGCTTAATTAACATACAAGCTAGATGAGACCTCAAACAGAAGAAGTCTACAAATCGGCTTTGGACCCCGATCTTCAATCCTTGCCTTGATATTCCTTCCCTTGCATTCCTTCAACGCAACTTCTACCTAACGTTTGATTCAAACATCTTTCTGTCTCGATCCATCTTCCCTACTAAGTTGGATCTGATCGAACGATACGGTTGATGCTGATTCCATCTGTACGGCTTGCCGTTGGTCCGCCTTCCTCTTCTCCTCCAAGGGCACATCTCTTTGTGTTTCTACGGCACCCACCGATCATATTGATTCCGATCTCTCAATCGTATTCCACACTCAACCGATTGCTATTTGATTCTGGAATTGATAGATCTGCTTCCTACCGAGTTGAAATGAATCTACTTATCGAGTTTCTATGCGTCGATTCAAATTCCAGCAATTTACTTGATATCCAGCATCGTCTCCCTACAACAATACCATTTGATCTTATTTGACGATTCTGATTCTCCATTCCACCATTCGATCGGCGATACATTCAATCCTGCGTCAATCCCTTGGTCGGCGTTTGATATGATATTTAGAAATGAATCCCCTTCGATTCCATTCGTTTCTACGACACGTCTCTACCTTTTTTCTACGGCATCACACAATGCCACGACAAGCCAATTGATTCCCTTAGACGATCTCAAACCCCAATCTAATCAGCACTACGATTACTTTCAATCTACCATCTTCGATCGATATACATGAGTTCGATTTGTCCTGAATTGAACCTACGACTGAAATCGATTTCGAACATTCCACTTTGTCCCTACGATTTATGATCCATTCCTCTTGTTTGTTATCCCATCCGCGATACCCCACAAGCATTCCTCTTCTCTCCCATTTTGGATTCCACCATGATCGATTCTGTTTTCCTCTCCTCCGCGGACACGTCTCTTCGCGATTGAACGATCCGTCCCCCTTCTCCATCAACGTTCACTCTGCGATCTCTTCTTCTCTTTGATATCATTCCACAATTGAATCTAAGACCATCTACAATCGAGCTTCTATGAATCGATTCGGATTCTCCAACCCACGTCAAACGATTGATCCAATCTCCACGATCGTCTGCAACGATCAATTACAAATCAATATTCCGCCTTGCCTTCAATTTGATTTTCCAATACAAGCTCACTCATGGCTCTCCCCTCCGTTGATGTTGCCGGTTCTGACGGTATCAATACGAAGATATGATTCAAAGCTTAATTAACATACAAGCTAGATGATGTGTTGTCGGTCAAAAAATATACGTACTCTACTTACGTACATTCTACGGGAATAATATCCATTCTACACTTGAAAAGTTACTTATACTCCTACAGAGATAAAATGACTTCAAGTATCAAGATATCTACGTCACAACATGTGTTCTCTGTCTTATGAGGAATTGCACATGATCGATGACCGGTTTAGACATCCCTACATACAACACTAACACAGGGATACCGGTCAAATACAGTAAAATACCAGTAACAGAGCAATCTCACGATATGCTCACTTCTCTTTAAATTTTAACATCATATACCTTTGGTCGATTTTTAGAGTAACAACAGGTTATAGAGCCCTTATAACTTACACTTGTGTCCCGCAAGAGCACCAGTGTTTACCTTAAGCTACCTATCTCCGGCCGTTCAGCACCTCCACTGTCGGTTAAATCCAGAGGAAATTCTGTGCTTAGCTCCCTGTGCGGCACATTCTCGGCCTCCCCCCGTCTCATTCTTTCTCTCTCTTTCTCCCTGCTCGTGAATCAAGGGGTGTGATACAGATCCCTCTACAAGAATCTTCTCTTTGTAATTCACGACCAAGCACCGGTTAATACAAGGACCGTTCTGGACATCTGTGACCGGCCCGCACGGTTAATTATCATCAATGACGATCGACTGTTTCTCTGACAAGGACACCGCCGTCTTTAATGAAAGCCAATTGCATCGGACACGCCGATTGCAATACCCCATATTTTTTTCCCGCGTCCATCATCCCCATAAAGGACCATCGACGCCCATTTGATTGTGCTAAGCACCACTTCAAACAAACCAACAGACTGCAACTCATCCTACGATCGTTGCTTTATTTTTCCACACCGCCGTTTGTTCCTCCTTGGGAACACGCCGACGATTATCTCCTTTCGACACGTCCGCCGCACCTTGTACGCATACACGTCCAAGGAAGACGATCGAACGGAAGCGCTTACCATCTAAACAGCCACATCTACCCCGTTTACCTCCACGGCCTACAGCAACGACAATAAATCAATACTTCGATTTACTTCAAGTTTTCTCCTGCAATCAGGACATTCCTTTCGTTATCCCTTTGACACGCGCACCTCTGCTCGGTCATTTCGGTGTTCTAGGAGAATTTTCTCTCATCCCCCACGATCGATTATTTCGACAACAACGATCTGTGAACATTCTTTTGGTTCCGCCAGCCCCTTCTTCTCCCTTCTTCGGACCCTCCCTTCGGTTGAACGACGAACATTCCGACGGTCTCTTTGACGGTCAATATTTCTTCGGTTCCTTCTTCGAAAAATTCCTTCGGTGATTTCCGCACCTTCACGGATAATTCTGACGGTACTCCGTCTTTCTTTGGTCTTTTTCTCGGTTCATTACCTCCTCCGATTCTCCATTGGCTCTTCTCCCTCCAAGTCACTTCGGAACATTCCTTCGGTTATTTCTGCACCTCCGAGGATCGTTCCACAATAACCCATCGGTTCTTCTGGCTTCTCGGACGATCGATCGACACTTAACCACATCCACTGTCCCTGCCAGTTCAACCACATACATCAATTACAATGCCGACTCCATTTGACTGGACTCCAATCTTTGGAATCGAATTCCGATTCATGAGTGCTAGCAACCCATCTGCAGCCGCGTCCCTCAACAAAGCCTACTCTGAAATCATTGGCACAGATGAACTCTCAGAATTCTTTGTGACCCGCAAAGAAGAAGGACCACTTGAAATAGCGCCGGACCCACAAATCCACATTCTAAATTGCATCGCCGAAGCAATTGCTATCAATCTAATAGACCCAGACAAAGTTACGAAAGGTCACATTTCAAATCTTCTCCACAAATGTGTTATCAAACATGTTAGACACAATGGGTCTCGCAAGCGCATGCGATCCAGAACAGAATTTGATGCAGCAGCCAAGCATGCGATTCGAACCAACACTGATGAAGAACCTATCGTCTTATTTGAACTCACTATCACCCATTGGAGCTTCAAAAACAAATGGCGCCCTGACCTCTTCATGCAAGCCTACACCAGAGACCCACCATCTGCGCCCGCATCCAGGGCCCAATTTGCCAATTTACTACAGCGAAAATATACCACACCAAAGGCCGCTCCCCCGGACGCTCCCATCTTGGCCCCTCTCACGCCCGCTGAACAAGCCAAGAATGCCAACGCGACTATTCCTTCTGATACTACCAAAATTGTTGATTCCAATGCTGTCGCGACCCCTGTCGAAGCTCTCTCAGAGACGCCAGCTACCTTCCGACGGACATTTAATCCTCCCAGCCAATCTGTGGCGTTACACCACTTGCCAACACCAGTTCCCCTACCCAAGTCTCCTGGCGCTTCTTCACTGCAACCCCTATGGTCCAAAGTGAGTCATACGGGTAGTCACGTGATTCTCCCCCATACAAACCCGACTGTCTTGCGCATCACCAAACGACACCGCGATGCTCTCAAGATCAAGCTGTTCCATCTCCATGCTAATATCTTGTCTATGAATTGGTTTTATGACACTGTCGACTGACTGCTACTCGGTTTCATTCTCCAATTCACATACGATGTTGTCTGCGCAACTCCCACCCCCTGCGATCTCCTACCGATCGTTGTGAACCCGCTGACTGACGTTCTGTATCGTTCACCACCATGGAATTCGATTGACCCATGGCATTCAATCCCATAAAGTTGAATCGAGGGGTGTGCATCTGAATCAAGGGGTGTGCATTGGATCATTCCCTCATAAGCCTCCACCAATTTACTTATCATCGCCCGCACGCGACACGGATCCCACTGAAAACAACCTGAAATACGAACCGACTGATAATTCGCCACTCCTCCACCAAGTGTCAAATCAAGGGGTGTGTTGCCGGTTCTGACGGTATCAATACGAAGATATGATTCAAAGCTTAATTAACATACAAGCTAGATGAGACCTCAAACAGAAGAAGTCTACAAATCGGCTTTGGACCCCGATCTTCAATCCTTGCCTTGATATTCCTTCCCTTGCATTCCTTCAACGCAACTTCTACCTAACGTTTGATTCAAACATCTTTCTGTCTCGATCCATCTTCCCTACTAAGTTGGATCTGATCGAACGATACGGTTGATGCTGATTCCATCTGTACGGCTTGCCGTTGGTCCGCCTTCCTCTTCTCCTCCAAGGGCACATCTCTTTGTGTTTCTACGGCACCCACCGATCATATTGATTCCGATCTCTCAATCGTATTCCACACTCAACCGATTGCTATTTGATTCTGGAATTGATAGATCTGCTTCCTACCGAGTTGAAATGAATCTACTTATCGAGTTTCTATGCGTCGATTCAAATTCCAGCAATTTACTTGATATCCAGCATCGTCTCCCTACAACAATACCATTTGATCTTATTTGACGATTCTGATTCTCCATTCCACCATTCGATCGGCGATACATTCAATCCTGCGTCAATCCCTTGGTCGGCGTTTGATATGATATTTAGAAATGAATCCCCTTCGATTCCATTCGTTTCTACGACACGTCTCTACCTTTTTTCTACGGCATCACACAATGCCACGACAAGCCAATTGATTCCCTTAGACGATCTCAAACCCCAATCTAATCAGCACTACGATTACTTTCAATCTACCATCTTCGATCGATATACATGAGTTCGATTTGTCCTGAATTGAACCTACGACTGAAATCGATTTCGAACATTCCACTTTGTCCCTACGATTTATGATCCATTCCTCTTGTTTGTTATCCCATCCGCGATACCCCACAAGCATTCCTCTTCTCTCCCATTTTGGATTCCACCATGATCGATTCTGTTTTCCTCTCCTCCGCGGACACGTCTCTTCGCGATTGAACGATCCGTCCCCCTTCTCCATCAACGTTCACTCTGCGATCTCTTCTTCTCTTTGATATCATTCCACAATTGAATCTAAGACCATCTACAATCGAGCTTCTATGAATCGATTCGGATTCTCCAACCCACGTCAAACGATTGATCCAATCTCCACGATCGTCTGCAACGATCAATTACAAATCAATATTCCGCCTTGCCTTCAATTTGATTTTCCAATACAAGCTCACTCATGGCTCTCCCCTCCGTTGAGATCCTCAATTGAATCTTCCGCTCCAGCTCCATTGATTCGCCTAATTCGTTTCGTCTATGGCCCCTCTCTACGTGATTCTCCAATCTACCATTCGCTCCACCGACCGAATTTCTTTCCTACCTCTCAATCGAATTCTACGATCATATCTCCTCCTTGGATCGATTCCTTCCCTTGCATTCCTTCAATGCTACTCCGATTCCATTCGTTTCTACGTCAAGTCTCTTTGAAATCCTACGACGCTCCGATCTACAACCAAACGATGTCTACAATTCTACGGTTTGATCTACAATCTCACGACTTTCACGTCACTCTCAAGTGTCTCGTTATATTGACCTCTGTTTCTTCCTGGATCTACATCCAATCCACCGTCTTTGTGTTGATGATCATCTACGATTGGTCAATACTCAACATGTTTCGATTCTCAGCAATTTGAATCATTGGTTTTCCTTCGCCTCAGCAACTGCCGTGAATCTAAGACTACCTACAATCAAGTTTCTTTGAGTCGATTCTGATTCCCCAGTCACATTCTTCTTCCCCACGTTTGATACGGTCTTGATTCCTACAATCTATCAACCATATTCGATGTCCTCTGACTTGATGATTCGTTAGCCATTCAATCGATATCCTAATCAGATCTTTGATCTCCTATCCATCAGCGTTTCCCTCTCATCGATTTCACGACCACTACATCATACTCAAGCACCTCTCCTTCCTCACTGATTTACGATTGGTTCGATTCTACGATTACAACCTTCCGATTCGATATCTAAGCCCATACTTAAGTTTTCTAAAGTTCTACAAGATGGAGAACCGACTTGTAATTCAACACTTCTTCACTACTAAGTGTTGAATCAAGGGGTGTGTTGTCGGTCAAAAAATATACGTACTCTACTTACGTACATTCTACGGGAATAATATCCATTCTACACTTGAAAAGTTACTTATACTCCTACAGAGATAAAATGACTTCAAGTATCAAGATATCTACGTCACAACATGTGTTCTCTGTCTTATGAGGAATTGCACATGATCGATGACCGGTTTAGACATCCCTACATACAACACTAACACAGGGATACCGGTCAAATACAGTAAAATACCAGTAACAGAGCAATCTCACGATATGCTCACTTCTCTTTAAATTTTAACATCATATACCTTTGGTCGATTTTTAGAGTAACAACACTTCTTACCATAACTTTACTGACACATACTTACAATACATACAATAACTACGTACGCAACAACTCCACAGGGCCCCTGCAAAGCACTAATGAAATGAAAGCGTTTCTTGCATTTCCTGAGTTCAGTGCAGTGTTTTGGAAATGTGCCACATATTCCAAACCAGGACCCTTTCTTGTTGCATCACACAGCAACCTCCAGACGACATTGTTGTCCTCATCATACTGGTGACCTGACAGGACGCCACATCTTTCATTGTAATCACTCCAAGTTGGATAAGTATCTGTTGTACTTTGCCCGACTGTTCCAGCCCTGGCTTCGTCAGTAACTTCTTCCTTTTCTTGGGGTCTTATGACATACAAGATTGGAAATCCCTCAGAGTTGAATCTGTACCTCAGGTTTTGTCGGAAGCCTTCCTCCCATTCCCTGAATTTTGTGAGATCCTTCAGCTCGGGTGGGGTTGCTTTTTCCTGTGATTTCACACTTGATTCCATCATCTTGATTCTGAATTGCTGCAGTTCCAGGTTGTTTGGGTTTGCATTCCAGTCGGTAGCCCTTGGCTTGACTCCAATCAATGGTTGATACCGGGCCCAATTTGCCCAAGTTAGGAGCCTCGATGATAGCCTGTTACCATAGTGGATACTTTTTGGATTAGGGCAGTCCGGACTGATAGATTTCAATCCATGCATGAATGATTTAATGCTTTCCTTGTTGAGGTCTGTAATTTCACGAATATTAGACATCCCTCCCCTCATAATTTCTTCAGCTGATTCATAGTTGATACCAAAATCCATCAGGCTGCTCCTGAAAGCAAGCTGTTCTGGGTTCAGAAATCTACCATTGTTGAATCCCCTGATTTTTATCCTGGGTTGGGACGACCTTCTTCCCGGTCGTTCAGCTCTTGCGTCCTCTGCATTTTGGTCAGCATCATTTCCCTCATCGTTGTCGCTATCCGCGTCACCTGGGTTCTCACCCCTCCTTTCTGCATCTCTCATTGCCCTGACTCTCTTCTTTACTTCTTGGTCGATGATTCTCTTCATGGTTGAGTTTGTTTCTGGGTCCCCAAGGGCCCTTTCCATGACTTCCATGATTTTATCTTCCAAATCTTCCTCTTCTTGCATACCTCTTCCATTGTTTTCATTAGCATCCTGTGGATCTTCCTCGTCCACTTCCACTTTTGTTTCTTCTATGTCGCCGTCTGCTCTAGTTCGTACCATGATGGAGAATTTCAAACAAAGTTTCGAATTATTTTTGATGAAGTATGGATGGGCGACTCGTAGTGTGGTATTCGATGGAAGTTGGTATTGGGTGGAAGAGTGGAATCAAATCGAGGATTGGATGTGAGAGATGGGTATTAATCGTCTGTGACTGCCGAGTGATTTGTATTTATTCCGGATCGAATTTTCGTTCTGGTTTGTATACTTTTGTTCGGATCGAGTTTTCGTTCCGGTTGTCTGTATTTGTGTGAGCTTTTGCTTTTTGTTGCAAATCAAGATTGTGAGCTTTCCTATCCTTTCTTGGGATTTTGCTTATTCTGTATTTCTGTGGTGAGTTTGAAAGATTGTTTCCTGAGAATTTAGTGTTCTCTTTTTCGTATTGGATCTTCCGATCTTTCGCGATTTGGGCTTTCGCGATTTGGTGTTCTCATATCTTTTGATTTTCGTTCTCGTGCGGGCAGATGCTTCTTGCAATCTGTTCCTTCCAATCTATTTCACCACAGAATACTTCTGGCTCAATCTTTTCGCTCGCGTCATTCTTGTTTTCAGTGAAAGATCAGTGTTCTCGGATTGGATATTGATTCCTTTCAACTGATGCCAACCTGGGCGGCCCTTTCGACTGAGCCGTCCAGCTTCTTTTCCCTTGCTTGTTTTGCTGGATCCTGAAACCCGGTGGAGCCACCACCTTGGTTCGGTTCTTTGGTCTCTTCTTTCAGGGAGACCGCCCTGGTGTTGGTCTATTCCAGGGCTCCACAGGCAACTGCCTCTTTTACATCCTTGAGGGTTGATGCCGGTAGCTGATCAGGCTAGTCCGGATTAGTCTGGTCTTCGAGCTCAAACTGCGTTTCGGGAAACGCGGTCCTCCACAGCTTGTAGAGTGCTGTGGGTCTGATAAACTAAAGAAAGTGCGTCATAACAGTAATAAAACAATTGCAATCGTTCTTACGATCGATTGATTTAGTGAGTGATCATCTTAGATGCGGCCGGACTTAGCGGACGACAGGTTAATTACTCATCGTATCATCGTCAAATTACCATCGTTTTGTGTAATTCTCAGTATACAAAGCACACATAAATAAGACGCAAAACACATGCAAAACCATCTTCGATCGGTCTTTTTACCGTATAATTCACCGTGATATTCTCATTGGAATATCACATTGCTTGTACCTTATTGTGTAGAATTAGTACTAGGTTGTACATAGATTTTAGGGCATGATAGTGTTTTAGAGTTGTTAATTCTTCGAAGAGTGAGCTGACGGGGAGAATTTCCCTAAGAGGCAATCCACATGGATTTAATCACCGACGATTATTCACTCAGGTTAAATAACCTTACGAATAAGGTTATTTGCCTTTGTGACTCTTCGTACGTGCGATACGCGTTACACGGTGAATTCTTTTCACTCATGTACGACTACGATTCCAACTACTACATTGACGTGGAGCCCATCCAGTCACGCAAGAGCGAAGACCTCCTACAGGGATTCACGGCATGCTACGCGCGGATGAAAGAGGACAACCTGAGCGCAAAAATAGTACGAATGGACAACGAAACCTCCAAGAAACTAATTGCGTACATCACAAAGAACAACCTCGATTACCAACTAGCGTCACCCGGGGACCACCGGCTCAACCATGCAGAAAGGGCAATACAGACTTTCAAGAACCATTTCATAGCGGGATTGAATGGGGTGGATGACCAGTTCCCGGTGGACGACTGGGACCTACTGATCCCACAGGCCCTCATTACCCTCAACTTGCTACGCGCTTCACGTACCCAGCCGAAGCTATCAACATATGAGCTCAGACGCGGGATCTATGACTACAACAAACACCCCCTCGCCCCTATGGGCTGTCGGGTGATCATTCACGACAGAGCTCAAGAATGCGGTGCATGGCAGGATCATGGGACATGGGGTTTCTACATTGGACCGGCCTTAAAACACTACAGGAATTACACGTGCGTCGGGGAGGCCAGCCGCGCTAACCAAATCAGCAACACAGTGGCGTTTTTTCCCAAGACCGATATGCCCCATACCTCATCTACGGACCGACTGCTCATGATCCTCCAAGACCTAAAGGAAGTTACCAGTAAGCCCCATCCACCAATCCCTTTATGGAACAGGGGACCCAAGTAAATGAGGCCCTACGGAGTATACAGGATCTTTTGCATATGAGTACACGACAAAAACAAAATGGGTCCAAAGTCACACTCAGAGATACCGCCATAGAATCACGCGAACCTCCAAGGGTGTCCAACAGGCCCAATACAAAATCAATTGATGAGCCAGTGAATGCGCGCAAACCTCCAAGGGTGCCGCCTACACAACAACGCAGCGCCCGCTGGGGACACCCCTGGGCCGTGGGCACCATCATTAGGAAGAAGTTCAACTCAGGGTGGTATGAAGGTGAAGTCGTAAACTATGATCAGACCAACCAATACTACAGGGTAAGATTCACTGATGGGGACATGGCCGACTACACGCATGGTGAAGTGTCCCGATACTATAAATCCGACCAATACTACTCCAAACCAAGGTTAAACCCAAGGCACTAATGGGAATTTACCCGCGCGACCCGGTTCGTCTTCCCGTCCCAAAACAGGCCCTACAAATAAACAATTTAACGTATAGGCCCCAGTTAGCATGTGGGGGTTCCATATGGGATGATGACTTGAACAAGTGGGCAGCATACCGCGATCTAATCAAGCACCCCAAAGCACAGGTACAAGAATTATGGCTCAAATCAGGTGAAGACGAGTTCAGCCGCTTATTCCAAGGGTTCCAACCCAACGGAGTGGAGGGGATGAATGTATTGGATTGGATCGATAGACACGCGGTGCCAGTACATAAGAAGGTCACTTATCCACGATACACAGTGGCCATACGCCCCGAGAAATCCGATCCATACAGAACACGCATCACAGCAGGAGGTGACCAACTGGAGTACCACGGTGACGTGTCCACCAGAACCGCAAGCATGGAGACCATAAAAACCCATTGGAACAGTGTAGTATCCACTCCAGGGGCCAGGTATTGTACCGGCAACATTTCTAACATGTACTTATGCTCCTCGCTCGATGAGCCCAAATACGTAAAATTTCGATGGGACATGATTCCCCCCCGTATCAGAGCAACCTACAGCCTAGATGGACTCAAGAGAGGCGAATACGTCTATGCCAGGATCAAAAAGGCATGGTATGGACTCAAACAAAGCGGCAAAATTGCACACGATGACTTAGTTGCGCACCTACGATCACATGGATACCGAAAGGCACCCCACACCGAGGGGCTATTTCTCCATGACAAGAGAGACATAAGCTTCACCCTAGTCGTGGATGACTTTGGGATCAAATACGTCAATCAGGACGATGTGGATCATCTAGTTGAGGCGGTCGGGGCCAAATACACCTTTAAGGTTGACTGGACAGGAAAACAATACGTGGGGGTCCACCTACGTTGGGACTACGACAAGCGCGAGGTCCAATTGTCCATGGAGGGTTACGTGGCACAAGCATTAAAGGAATTTGAACACGTGCGGCCCTCACGTACGTACGCGGGACCATCACGCGCTGACGTGCCCGCGTCCGGCGCGAAGATACAATACGCAAAACTAGAGGATACGACCACTCTATCCAACAAAGAGATCAAATTCATACAACAAGTTACCGGAAAATTTCTATTCTACGCACGGGCAATTGACAGCACAATGTTACACGCACTCAACGATATAGCGTCAGCCAAGAACAACCAAACCGCGTTAACTGCCACAAAGTACTTCCTCAACTACGCAGCATGCAATCCTGACGCCACCATCATTTACCGGGCCAGCGACATGATTCTCCGCGTTGACAGTGACGCAGCCTACCTTGTGTGTCCGGGCGCCAAGAGCCGCGCGGGCGGATACCATTTTCTTGGCAACGCCAAGGCCGATGCCTTCAATGGACCGATCCTAGTGTTAGCCAAGGTCATCAAAAATGTGATGGCGTCCGCAGCAGAAGCCAAAGTTGCATCATTATTCCTGAATGCGCGGGAAGCGTTACCCATCCGACAATGTCTGATTGAATTAGGCCACCCGCAACCAGCCACTCCACTGAAAACCGACAATAATACAGCAGAGGGCATACTCAACGGCACGATCAAACAAAAACGGTCCAAGGCCATTGATATGCGATTCTATTGGTTAAAAGACAGGGCACAACAAGGCCAATTCAACATTTTCTGGGAACCGGGAAAACATAATCTGGCCGATTACCCCACCAAGCACCATCCAGGAAGCCACCATAAAAAGGTAAGACCGATATATCTCTATGAGCCAGATAGTCCAAGGACCATCCAAGGGTGTATTGGAATACTAAATCAAGCGTGAACCGTACAATTTATGTATGTAACACGTAACGTATAATTTACGTATACGTAATACGTAATGTAAATACAATATACGTAATACGTAAAGTGAATACAATACGTATACGTAAAACGTAACGTATAAATTATACGTATACGTAAAACGTAACATATAATTTACGTATACCGTACCATTCCAAGAGATCACAAGCTGAGCACGATAAGTAAAAGTGAAACGCGACCAATGTGATGCGCACCATAAGTAAATTATACATAAGCGCTGGTAAGTATCAAGAGATACTTAAAGCACTGTACAGAGGTGCACAATATGGGGATCAAACTCTCGATACGCGTATCTCCACACAAAGGAAAGACAAACTGGTAAATGAGAGAGCAATATGGTCCAGAAACAATCTGATCATAATCTTATCGATAACTCTTACCAACACCGTAAAAAGAGCAAAATAACGTAAATACTAAAAGTAACCAATCTAACCCAACGCCGTCTTACAGCTTTGGTCTTATTAATCGCATGCGAGATGTCATTCCACAGAGATCATTCTCACTCAGCAATGTTGTCAACAGGGAGGGAGAATAATAGAAGAAGACTTTGAGGTACCCGATGTGATTGGGTGCTGGGATATGCAAATATCCCGAGCCTTCAGGAATGCAGGTGGCTGCTTTTCCTCCTATTGCTGCCGTGAGCCTGACAGGACATTTCCTCAGCTTGTTGTAAGGTTTGTAACTGTGCAGGATATGCTTGAGATTTGTGCAGGAAACCTTGGCGCCTGTGTCAATCTGGGCTCTGACACCATGTTGGAAATGGGCTGTAGCCGCAATAGGGTCTGGTGGGACCAGGAATTGCACATTGTGGGTATCAACTACTGAGGTGGGGTTGTCTCTGTCAAAGTTCGGATCTCCATTGATTCCCAGGTGTGATTCCAATGCATGAGCTGTAATTTCAAGTGATTCCTTATCACAGTAGACATCAATTGGGATTGAAGGCTGGAGGCTATCCCTAGGAAGAAGATTGACAGCACCAATTGTGACAGATTTGTATGAGCTGACACTGCTGGAGTCCAGGGAAGGGCAAAAGCTTTTCACTTGATGGGCTGTGGCGTCGTCAAATCCTTGAGGGTCATCTTGAGGTGATGTCGTATGGTGGCTGCAAGAAAGACTTTCTATTCTTGGCCGTTGCAAAATTTTTGGTCTTCTACTGCATCATCAGGTGAAACCTCATCTTGATCTTCATCTCCAATGTGGATTTGAGAGATACGTTGGGTAGAATCCAAGAGCTTTTTGGTTTCCCTCATGTTTTTGCTGATATAAACGGCGGTGGCAATCCTATGTTTCCTAAATGACTCAACATTTTGCAGTGCAGGACAGTTGTCAAAGTTATGCCCTCGGATGCAGAGGTATGACAGACAATACACTGCCTTGAGGTGTCAAACAGATGAGGCTCTTTGTCAAATGCAGTGATGGCATTGCAGTATGCTTGATGGAGGAAGGGATTATCAGATTCTTCATCCATCTCAGGGTATCCAAGTGAATCAATCAGGCTGATTGAGTGAGAAGTCAAGGTAGAAGGCGTTCTAACAGTATTGGTGCCAGCACGCTTTTGAAACAACCTATCATTGCGACGGGGACCTGGTCTGTTGCCTGTGATGGTCAGTTGCTTGGACAGACTTGGTTTGGAAAGCTTGTCCTTGTACTTCTTCTCAGCCTTTAGCCTGCCTGCTTTGTATTTTTCCCGTTTGAATTGGTCATCTGAGTCACGTTCATCTTCTGTTTTCTCAAATAGTTCATGGCAGAGGGTGGTTCCTGCAATGAGATTGCTAACTTCTTCTGTTGAGCTCATGGTGCCGGGTTGATTTTGGAGGAAGACTCTAAGTCGCAAGTAATCCTTGTACCGGAAGTAGTATTCTTCAAGTGATTCATTTGCTTCTTGATTGGGAGGATTCCGGACCATTCTGGCTGCATTGGATTGTCTCTTTGAGTTGGGATGTGTCTGAGCAATGACTGTGTACAGAGCTTCGTAACCTTGTCCCCCTTCAAAGCTTTGAATTGTGGACTTCATTCTATCACATGAGTCAGGGATGATCTTATCAGTTCTGAGTGCAGTGTAGATGAGGTTACCCCATTCGTGAATTGCCAATTCATATCTTGCAGGTAGGTCATGTGGTATATCATCACCAATTGTAAATCCCCTAAGGTGGTCAGCTTCGCGTCTGTAGAGGTAGTAAGGGTGAATGTAAATATGATGTTGCTGTGCATGTGCAGTAATCTCTCTGTACCACTTTCTGACCTGAGGGTGGGTGTCATCCTTTAGTTGTGGGAATCCCGAGAGAAATAGTTTGTCTCTAGCTGCTTCCTTGGACTTGTCAGAAGCTCTGGTTAGGTCAAAACAGTCACCACTTCTGGTGATCAGGCGTTGGTCATTTCTCCCACTGCCTAGATTGTGTAGGTAGTAGTTTTGCCTGACAATTGTTTCATTTCCCGATGAGTCGGTGTAGGTGATTGGGAAGTCTTTCATATCATCTCTGGTGAGGAAGTCATCTCTCCTGTAGTATCGCTCTTTGACAGGTGGTGGTAAGGTTGCTGGATTCCATGGTAAGTCGAGTGACGCTTGGTGGTTGGCGCTGGCATTGTTGCTGTTGTTGCTGATAGCACGCTCGGACAGTTTGTCAAGGAGGGCGCGTTGACCTTCTAGGAGTTCCATCATCTTTTCATCATAGATCCTGGCTTGAGGTGTTGTTGCTGGAATTCCTCCATCGTTGGCGTCATTTGCATTGGCATCGGCATTGTCGGCGTCATTATTTGGTGGTGACTCACCAGTGTATGCTTCCATGAATAGATCAGAACTCCATTTTTTTGTGAATCGCCAATGTGTAATGGTGAGTTCAATTACAACTGTAGGTTCTTCATTGGTGTTGGTTCGAATTGCGTGTTTCGCAGCTGCGTCAAATTCTTTCTTGTATCGCAATCGCTTGGTGGATCCGTTGTTTCTGACATGCTTGATAACACATTTGCTGAGGAGATTTGCAATGTGGCCTTTGGTAATCTCGTCCGGTGGTGGGTCTATCAGGTTGATAGCAATGGCTTTGGCAATGCAATTTAGGATGTGAAGTTGTGGATCCGGAGCTATTTCTAGTGGTCCTTCTTCGTCTTCATCTTCACGGGTTACAAAGAATTCTGAGAGTTCATCTTTGCCTATGATTTCAGAGTAGGCTTTGTTGAGGGCCGTGGCTGCAGTTGGGTTGTTACCACTTGAGAATCAAAATTCGATTCCAAAGATTGGAGTCCAGTCGAATGGAGTTGGCATGGTTTAATCCGTTTGTTGTGAACCGGCGATTAATCGTTGTTACAACGGCGATGGTGATGTTAGTAATTTTTACGGGCCGGGCGGCAATGTCGATGTCAGCGAATCGTCGTCGTTAATGTCGGCGTCGTCGTCGTCAATGTCGGCGTTTTTGTGTTGGAATCAGTACCGTCAATACGAATGAATTCGATTGCGGCGATTTGTGTGTTTGATTGGGGAAAACAATCGGCGTCGATGGTAATTAACCAGACGATCGTCGGAGAAACGATCGATTGGCGTTGATGATACCATTGCGGGCCGGTCACAAATGGGGACGATCGTCAGAGAAACAATCGTCGGCGTTCTTGTATTAACCGGTGTTTGGTCGTGGATTACAAAAGAAGATTCTGGTAGGATCTGTATTACACCCCTTGATGCACGAGCAGGGGGAAAGGAAAAGAGAGAAAGAATGAGACGTGGGGAGGCCGAGAATGTGCCGCACAGGGAGCTAAGCACAGAATTTCCTCTGGATTTAACCGACAGTGGAGGTGCTGAACGGCCGGAGATAGGTAGCTTAAGGTAAACACTGGTGCTCTTGCGGGACACAAGTGTAAGTTATAAGGGCTCTACAACCTGTTGTTACTCTAAAAATCGACCGAAAGGTATAGGATAGTTGAAATTTAAAGAGAAGTGAGCTCAGAGAGACGCTCTTATTTTTACTGTGTATTCCACTGTATCGGGGCTCTCTGTATTTTACATGGTAGAGATCCTCCCCAGTTATTTGGTCTTCATCGTACCGATACTGGTGCTGTTGCTGTATTAGCGTCGTGTCGGTCTTACTGTATCGGTCATTTGATGGTATTGGTCTTTACGAGGTTAAGTGTTTTATCCGATGGGGCGTATGCTTGTTTGTGGTATATATGCTAGATATGAGGCCCATCTGGAATCGGTACTGATTTTCTTGATTGCAATAAGTAATTTCCTCACGGGATATCAAGTATATTCTTTTGAATGTACTTATGGATTCCAAGTGTTCACTTATTGGTCAGGTCTTTGGATATGTCTTGTTTCTAACCGATTATCCTCTTTTGTTTGTAGTCCTAAGTGATATCATTTTTTACCACTTAGGGATTTTCATGTAGTGGAGGTGCGTTTGATTCTAAGACTCGATCATCGAAATAATCGTACCTCTGTCATTACTCCGTGTTAATATTCTGCACCTCGGTCGTCGTTTCGTTTTGTCGGCTTTTCTAATCAAATTTGATGCCGACAAAGTCCGTATTTTTCGCCGACAACGGTTACATCAATTCATGGAAAAATCGCGCGAAATTCTGTGGGTTCTCTGATTCCTATTTCATGTTGGTAGATTACGGTATGGGGATTGCAGTAATATTGATTAGATTCTAAAATTGTGAGCATTAGGATTAAGTTGTATCCGGACCGTACTGCACCTCTGTCGGTCCCTCTTTATGTTGTCGGCGAAAAATACGGACTGTTGTCGGCATCAAATTCGATCGAAAAAGCCGACAAAACGAAACGACGACCGAGGTGCGGGAAGACGATACGAGATATGAATATTCCAAAGACCGAAGCTTAGAATCAAACGCACCTCCACTACTTGGAAATCCTTAAGTGGTAAAAACAATATCACCTAAGGTTACAAACAAAAGGGGATATTCGGTTAGAAACAAGAAATATCCAAATACCTGAACAGTAAGTAAACACTTGGAACCCTTAAGTATGTTCAAAAGAATATACTTGATATCCCGTGAGGCAATTACTTATTGCAATCAAGAAAATCAATACCGATTCCAGATGGGCCCCATATCTAGCATATATACCACGAACAAGCATACGCCCCATCAATCAGAATACTTAACCCCGAAAATGACCAATACCATCGAATGACCGACAAGGCGCTAATACAGCAAAAGCAGTATCGGTACGATGAAATCCATACTAGTGTAAAAGACCGGGGAAGATCTCTACCATGTAAAATACAACAGAGAGCCCCGATACAGTAACAAAATAAGAGCGTCTCTCTGAGCTCACATCTCTTTAAATTTAAACAATTCGTTATACCTATCCGGTCGATTTTTAGAGTAACAACAGGTTATAGAGCCCTTATACCTTCCACTAACAAGTGGATACCTTAAGCTACCTATCTCCGCCCCGTACAGCACCTCCACTGTCGGTTACAGCCAGAGTATACTTGGTACGGGACTCGGCGACGGGCTGTATCAATAGACCTCCCCCCCGCCTCTCTTCCTCTCTTTCCTTCTTTCTTCTCCTCCTTACTCGCGTATCAAGGGGTGTATACAGATCCTTCTACCAAGAATCTTCTTCTGTAATACACGACCAAGCAGCGTATGTATCAAGGGGTGTATACACAGAACGTTCTACCAAGAATCTCCTTCTGTAATACACATACACATCGCCGTTTCGATCGCAATAACGGACGATCACACAAACAAGCGCAACTCCGACAACACCGGTTAATCGATTTTTTTTCTCCGACGCTCGTTCCCAAGGGTAACTCGTTAATTCGTTTTCATTGACAAGTACGATCGAACGAACTACCAATCCAAGGCAAGGACGACGATCGATTACGATTACGATTAACTCGTCGATTAACCGCCGACGTTTACATCAACGATCGGTCGAAAACGCCGACACCTCTATTAATCACGACGAAACACCGATACGATAATTCATCATGCCGCCAGCTCCATTTGACTGGAATCAGATCCGGGACATTAGAATCCAATTTGGATCCTTCCATACCAAGGGGAATGCAGCCAAACACGTCGAACTCAACAAATCATTCTCTCACTATCTAGAGGACACCGATGGCCTATTCATCACAGACGAGGATGCCGAAGGACCCAAGACATTGGCTCCAGACCCGGCAACCATGTTGAAGGAAATCATTGTCAATGCAATCATGGATATCATCCCCGCCCGAGAACAAACAGAAATTAACAAGGGACACATATCCACTCTCTTTGCTGATGCCACCTTCTGGCATGTAGATACGACTCAATCAGCAAGACGACTCAGGAACAAGAATGCAATGGATAGGGCAGGAGAACAAGCTATCTCAAATGGACAGGACACGTTCCTCATAGAAATCAGAGTAACTCACTGGGGCTTTAAACCAGATTGGAATCCATTGCACTTTGATGAGGTTTATGACGCCAATATCTACAATTTCCCTGAACTGAATGATGAAACGCCTACTGCACCAGCACCAGCGACAACAGGCGCGGACATGCAGCAATTGACCACTCTACTTCAGCAACTGGTCGACAACAGCAACACCAATAACACCAACAACGACAACAATGCTGGTGCCAACCATCAAGCGACACTTGACCTCCCATGGAATCCGGCCACCTTACCACCACCTGTGAAAGAGCGATATTACAGGCGAGATGAATTCCTCACCAAAGATGATATGAAGGATTTCCCAATTACCTACACCGACTCATCGGGAAATGAAACAATTGTCAGGCAAAACTACTACCTACACAATCTAGGCAGTGGCAGAAATGACCAGCGCCTGATCACCAGAAGTGGTGACTGTTTTGATCTCACCAGAGCCTATGACAAGTCCAAGGAAGCCGCTAGAGACAAACTATTCCTCTCAGGGTTTCCACAACTACAGGATGCGACGGACCCTCAGGTTAGGAAATGGTACAGAGAAATCACAGCTCACTCACAGCAACACCATATCTATGTCCACCCATACTATCTCTTCAGGCGCGAAGCTGATCACCTAAGAGGATTCACCATTGGCGATAACTTTCCACATGATTTACCTTTAAGATATGAATTGGCCATCAATGAATGGGGAAATCTGATTTACACCGCACTCAGAAGCGACAAAATCATCCCTGATTCATGTGCAAGCATGAAGGCAACCATCCAGAGCTTTGAAGGAGGACAAGGTTATGAAGCGCTATACACAGTTATTTCTCAGACACATCCCAACTCAAAGAGACCATCCAATGCCAGCAGAATGGTCCGAAATCCTCCAAACCAAAACCCAAGTGAATCCCTTGAAGAATACTACTTCCGGTACAAGGATTACTTGAGACTCAGAGTGTTCCTCCAAAACCAACCTGGCACTATCGGTTCAACAGAAGAAGTTAGCCACCTTATCGCAGGAACCGCCCTCTCAGAAGAGCTCTTCAAAAAAACAGAAGATGAACGCGACTCTGATGACCAATTCAAGCGAGACAAATACAAGGCAGGAAGACTCCTACAAACCCTCCAAACATATGAACAAGAGATCAAGGCTGAGCAAAAGTACAAGAGGAACAACTCCAAACCAATCCAGCCCAAGCAATTGAACGTCTCAGGAACCAGACCAGGTCCCCGTCGCAATGATAGGTTGTTTCAAAAACGCGCTAGCAACAGTACTGTTAGAACACCTTCTACTTTGACATCTCACTCAATCAGCCTGATTGAATCACTTGGCTACCCGGAGATGGATGAAGAATCTGACGATCCCTTCCTCCACCAAGCATATTGCAATGCTATCACGGCATTCGATAAGCAACCTAGTCTTTTTGACACATCCAGAAAATGTATTGTTTGCCACATGTCTGGTCACAATTTTGATAATTGTCCTGCATTACAAGATATTGAGTCCCTGAAGAAACATAGGATTGCTGCGGCTGTTTTTCTGAACAAATCCAATAAACAGACCCAACAACTCTTAGATTCCAACCAACAAATCTCTCAGATCAACATTGGCAATGAAGACCAAGATGAGGTTTCACCTGATGCTACAGTAGAAAACCAAAATTTTTGCAATGGCCAAGAATAGAAAGTCTTTCTTGGAGCCATACTATGACATCACCTCAAGATGATCCTCAAGGATTTGACAACATCACAGCGTCCCAAGTGAACAGCTTATGCCCCTCCTTGGACTCCAGCAGTGTCAGCTCCTATGAATCTGTCATAATTGGTGCCGTCGACCTCCTTCCAAAAGACAGCCTACAGTCATCTATACCAATTGATGTCTACTGTGACATGGAATCACTCAGGGCTACATCCCCTACATTGGAATCACACCTGAAGACCAATGAGGATCCCAATTTCGATAGGGACAACCCCACGCCAGTTGATACATACAATGTGCAATCCCTCGTCCCCCCGGACCCTATTGCAGCTACAGCCTACTTCCAACAGGGTGTCCGGGCTCAAATTGACACCGGTGCAAAGGTTTCCTGCACAAACCTCAAACACATCCTGCACGGTTACAAACCTTACACCAAGATAAGAAAATGTCCCGTCAGGCTTACTGCAGCAATAGGAGGCACAGCAGCCACCTGCATCCCTGAAGGCTCAGGATATTTGCATATCCCAGCACCGAATCACATTGGATATATCAAAGTTTTCTTCTACTATTCTCCCTCCCTGTCAACAACATTACTGAGTGAGAACGATATCTGTGGAATGACATCCCGTACGCGATGTCAGTTCAGTGGACAGTCCATCCACAAATCATTCACTGAGAATCTTGACTCATCTACTCCACAAAATGGCAACCTCACCATTATTTGCCATCACAAGCAAAGCACCGCCAAAAGCATTGTTCTACATGGGAGCATCATTGATGGTCAATGCTATACACACCCAGTTCTGATCCCAGATGTTGATATTGCCTCTCCATATGCAAATTGTGCAACATCGTCCGCCTATGCCTTAGCGACTGACATGCAGTTCAAGGAAGCTTGTGAACTGGCCTCCAAAGCAGCCATTAGCAACTACAGGTATGATATATACACAAACCTTGTCAATCTGCAGACATGCACTGAAGCAGCGCAAGCTCAGTCTGATACCAGTGTCATACCAAGGTTTGATGCCAAACTGTTTTTCACCAAATTTGTTGACAAAAATATCCCTATCCAAGCCATCAAAACCAAGACATCGAAACTCCTGTGGCACCAAAGGTTGGGACACCCATGCGATGATTTTCTGTATCAAGCTCATAAGCACATCATTGGAGTCCCAAAGTTCAAACGGCAAACCAGTATTCTTGACCAATGTCCAACTTGCATACAATGTAAGCACACCAAAACACCTGCTGGCTCACATTCCACACGCAAGGCCACACAACCCTTTCAGGGTTTATCTATTGATTTTGCATTCTCAGGTACCAAATCCTCCAACAGCAAACGCAAGCGCGATTATGAAGGCATTCATGGAGAAACTGCTTGGATTCTCATCACAGATCACTATACTGGTATGAAATATGGAGACACGCGAATCTCTAAAGCAGCGCCACTACACTGGTTAGAGCATTTCTTCGCCCAGCACAACCCAACTTGTGCCGACAAGTATGTTTCAGTTGATCAAGGTGGAGAACTCTATCACAATCCTGACATCCGAAACCTATTCTCTGCGTTTGGATATTCCATTTTCCCCACTGGCGCAGACGCTTCACACCAGAATGGCACAGTTGAAAGAGCACACAGAACTCTTGCTAACTCCATGAGGACAATGCTGTCTGGTGCTAATTTGCCCATCAAGTTCTGGCCCTTTGCTTTCTACCATGCACTCCGGTTGTCCAATGCATTCCCTGAAGGCACCCAAATACATTCACCATTGGAATTGGCAACTGGCCGTAAGGAAAACCTTGCTGATTTCCGAACCTTTGGTTGCAGAGTTTGGGTTAGACCTCCAGGCAAAAGATCAATCAAGCTCAAACCCAATGCACGAAAAGGCATATTTCTAGGCTTTGTACCCTACACTACCAGAAACATTCTGTGGTATGATACTGAGACACACAGAGTCAAGATAGCCACACATGTCAGGTTTGATGAAGGGATGAATGATCTCCCACTTGCAGATCTTCCAACTAATGTCAAGCACCTCCTCCGGACTGATGACAACACTCCCCTTCCTGCAGAACACCGTGAGGTGTCATCTAGTGAATTCCAATTCTCCATCTCCCCCTTTGCCAATCTCACAAATCTCAGGCTCACTGTCTCCCCATCTTGTACTGATCAAAAATTTGGCCTCCGGTATGCCAATGATTCACTGCTTGGCAGAGCTTACATCACTGACATCCTTCCCAAAAGTCCTGCCTCCAAGCTTTTCTCCTCACACAAGAAATCTCTCTCCAAGCTACGAGGTGCTTATATTGTCTCTATCAATCACAATCGTGTCTTTACTGCTACTGATGTCACTACAGCTTTACAGGCCTGCCACGATCGAGGGGTGAGGGATTCTTCAATAGATACACCAATTACCTTTGCACTTGAAGAGAAATTGTCTATGAAGGAAGTCAGGAAACACTCAAATGAATATGGTTTATTTGCTCCCAATACCTCCTGGAAAGAACCCACTGCTGAAGAAGATCCACCATTCTTGGACCGAATTTCCTCCATCAAAACTATCCAGCGCATTGGTACAAAATACAAGCAGCTGATACAATCAAGAATCAACCAGGTCGATAGCACTGAAGCACTCCATGCCTCCATCCAAAAACACTTGGCGCCAACTGAAGACGACATGGATGTTGTCATTCCTACTATTGATATTGCATCTCTCAGAGCTATCACCAAGCTTCATAAACCAGGAAATCAAGCATTACCACTAGATGCAGATTCACTGTCCACTGACGAAATTGAACTTTTCATCAAGGCCATCAATTCCAAGGCAACTACACCTGAAGAACAAGCGCTAGGGCACTTCACTCGAAGGAATCTCAAGCCTTTATCTACATGGCCTGAATGGCAAGCTGGGGAGCGAAAACAGCTTGATCAGTTTGAAGATTTGGAAATGTTTGGACCACCAATTCAATACCCTAAGGACCCCGACGCTATCATTCTCAGGCCTCACTGGCAATACAGTGTGAAACGAAATGGTGTCAGAAGAGCCAGGCAATGTTGCAATGGCAGCAAATATGCAGCGCCAACCCTGCATGCCATAGCAATGTCATACTCATCATGTGTTGAACACCCCATCCAAAGACTGTTCTTTGCCATTGCAGCAAGTCTCAATCTCAAAGTTTATGGGGGGGACGCGGCTGATGCATATGCCCATTCTCCAGGGCCCAACATCCCTACATACATGACTATTGACGATGCATATGCAGAATGGTATAGACACAAGCATGGCAGAGACATAGACAGACGATTAGTGCTTCCAGTCCTTCGAGCACTTCAAGGCCACCCGGAATCTGGAAGACTCTGGGAAACCCACATCAACAAGATCTTGAAAGGTCCTGATCTCAACTTCAAGACCACCACGCATGACAGAACAATCTATACAACAGTTTTTGAAGGTGAAACAGTCTACATGCTGAGACAAGTTGACGATTTTGCACTGGCTTGCACATCAGAATCCATATCTGACAAGATCTATGACATAATTGGCGCAAAGCTGAAGCTCCCTAGAGAAGATGCTGTCCCCTTCACCAAAATGGGTTTGCTTGAAGACTTCAATGGAATTGATGTCAAACAGACAGCTGACTACATTGAACTGTCCTGCGCCAATTACATTGACCGGATCATGACATCCCACGGTTGGGAGACTGATTCTAAGATGAAACCCCACTCCAAACCATCAGCGCCGTTATCAACTGAAGTACTGAGCCAACTGCAATCACATACGGATGGACCATTGGAAGGCACCAAAGAACACGCTGCATTACAATCCACATCAGGGTTCTCCTACAGAACACTCTTGGGTGAAATGATGTTTGCATATGTGAGCTGCCGGCCAGACATTGGCTATGCAGTGACCCTGATGTCAAAATACAGCTCCAATCCCACTGCATTCCACTATTCCAGTCTGAAGAACATCGCTCGATATCTCAGAACCACCAGATCTTGGGGTATCAGATTCTACAGGCCAAATGCTGAGCCATCTCTACCACCAGGAGAACCATACAACGATGCAGTCCAAGATCCATCACTCCCTAAATTCCCGGAAGACATCAAGCAAGCCAGACTGATGTGTTTTGTGGACGCAGCATATGGAAATGATCCCAAACACCGAAGGTCCACCACAGGCTACGTCTTCTCTTACGCTGGTGGAGCAATTGTTTACAGGTCCAAAGCTCAGTCTCTTACCGCACAGAGTTCTACCGAAGCAGAATTCATCGCTGCAGTCACAGCGGCCAAAACAGCCAGATACCTCAGATCCGTACTCAAAGAATTAGGATTTGCCCAAGCTGGTCCAACCCCTATCTATGAAGACAATGCATCGGCAATTGAGATCATCAATGCTCAGAAGCCAACTGAAAGAACCAGGCATATTGAAATCAGGTTTTTTGCCATCCAATCATGGAAGGAAAACGGTGAGATCAAGATGATTCATATTCCTGGCGTTATCAACCCAGCTGATGATCTAACCAAACCATTGGGATGGATCTTGCACGCCCGACACGCAAGATACATCATGGGACACTACCCAGGTTAATTCATTCCATTCGATTGCTTCGATTGACAACCAGATTAGGCTATTCGATGATCTTGACTCAATCAAAATCGCTCGAGTCGATTCTTCAATTTGACTTGATCCAAACATGCGATTTGTCTATCAATACGATTCAACATGATATACTCCGACAGTAATCCAATACAAAACAAGTATTGGATCAAGGGGTGTGTTGTCGGCGAAAAATACGGACTGTTGTCGGCATCAAATTCGATCGAAAAAGCCGACAAAACGAAACGACGACCGAGGTGCGGGAAGACGATACGAGATATGAATATTCCAAAGACCGAAGCTTAGAATCAAACGCACCTCCACTACTTGGAAATCCTTAAGTGGTAAAAACAATATCACCTAAGGTTACAAACAAAAGGGGATATTCGGTTAGAAACAAGAAATATCCAAATACCTGAACAGTAAGTAAACACTTGGAACCCTTAAGTATGTTCAAAAGAATATACTTGATATCCCGTGAGGCAATTACTTATTGCAATCAAGAAAATCAATACCGATTCCAGATGGGCCCCATATCTAGCATATATACCACGAACAAGCATACGCCCCATCAATCAGAATACTTAACCCCGAAAATGACCAATACCATCGAATGACCGACAAGGCGCTAATACAGCAAAAGCAGTATCGGTACGATGAAATCCATACTAGTGTAAAAGACCGGGGAAGATCTCTACCATGTAAAATACAACAGAGAGCCCCGATACAGTAACAAAATAAGAGCGTCTCTCTGAGCTCACATCTCTTTAAATTTAAACAATTCGTTATACCTATCCGGTCGATTTTTAGAGTAACAACACTTTACAGGTCGTATATGCGTTGAGACGAATCGTATAAACAGTTATTTGCTTTGGCAACTAACACGAGTAACTGGTTTAGTCTGTCTGTATGTCCTTAACCGCGTGATTTCTAGAGTCCCCGTGTCTTCGTGGTAGTGAGAGAACTAGTAGAAGATACCTATCCCGCGGGTCTCATTTTTTCATCAACCCCATCTCGCCACATACACCTCATTGCTAGTTCAATTAGCCTGGATCCACTCATTAATTTTGTGAGTAAGTCCGCGATATTTGACTTGCCTGGCTCCTTTGCAATCCGGATAGTTCCTGCTGCTATGCACTCCCTTGCCTTATGATAAGCAACACTATTATGCTTCTTCTTACAAGGGCTTTCTGGTCGTGTAGTGTTCTTCACGACTGACTCATTGTCACAATAGATATTGGTAGGTCCTTCTATAGGTATGCCCATCATCCGTAGTTTGTATCTTAGCCCCTCTACCATCTCGATTGCTATCCTAAGCGCGACTATTTCCGAGCCAAATGTAGATGTTTCAACAGTTGTTTGCCTCTTGGAGAACCACAAAATAGGTGCTCTGTTAACAAAGATGATGACTCCTGTATGGGATCTCCTGGTAGCCTTGCATCCCGCATGATCCGCATCTACAAAACATGTAGTAATAACTGCCTTTCCTTTTGGTTCAGGCATATCTGGAGGCAACAGCTCTTTGGCCTCTGGATAGAATTCACTCCAGTCACATGACTGAAAATTTGACTCATCTACCTCAGGCATAGATGCATCGAACACCAACTTAGACTTGCTGTAGTTCTTCAAGTATGCAAACAGGTGAAACAACTGGTTGAGATGACCTTCTCTGGCTTGCGCGAGATATCGAGACATAAGTGATACGGGCATAATTATATCCAATCGACCGAGTTCACATATCCACCGGAGTATCCCAACTAACCCTTGATAGTAGTTTTGTTTCTCCGGATCAAGTTCTGGTGACGCGTCTATCTCAGGCCTATACTCAGAGCTCAATGGTGACCTTGCTGTCTTGGGTAGTACCTTAAACGCGTATTTTCCGGTTAGTAGTTCTTCTTCAACTGATTTGATGGCTTTCGCAGTATACTTAGATGAAGCCATGGACCAGTACGGGTTACCATCTATGTAGGTCTTTCCTATATCAGCTCCCAAGTAGAAAGAAGGTTCTTCAACTGTTCCATTCTTCAACTTGAACTGCCTTTCTATCGCATCCATCTGGAACTTTGGGTCCATTCCACATACAAGGATATCATCGACATAAGCCACACAGTACTCGTAGTAAGCTGAGCCATCTGGTTTGAATGCAGATCGGAGATGCACGTCAGGATCTGCTTTGCAAGATTCGTAACCAAGTTCCCTTAAGTGACTAGCCAAGTGTGATCGAAAAGATGCCCCAGCAACCGGGAGTCCATATAAAGCCCTTACAATCTTGCAGGGCCTTCCACATAGTTCCGACGCGAACCCTTGGGCCTCTGTAGCTATTGTGAAGTACTTCTCCTTGATGGGTGCTGTTAAGTAAGCGTTCTGTATATCCGCGCCGAGTACCTCGAGGTTGTTGAGTGCTGCCACTAGGAAGAACAATCGAACTGAATCCCTACTGGGTACACTGGAATAAGTATATTCCTTGGAGATTTCTGGGACTTTGTGGCCGTCTCCAACTAACCGGGCCTTCCGTGTTAAGTCGATCTTGACGTCAAAGACCATGTGCATGGTTATTTTAGTATGCCCCACTGGTATCTTGTCCTCCTCATTGAATTCAAAGGCAATAGAGCTGTTCCTCATTTCTTTTGCAATAGCCCGAGCCCAATGATCGGTCCCTGTTTCTCTATCAATTGATTTTGCTTCTGAAATAGACTTAGGGAGCCGGACCCCGTACTTATGGGACTTGGTCCAGTATTTGGTTTTAGCGCCAGATAAGATCCGGTCCTTTCTCCGAAGTACTTTATAAGCCCACCACTTAAACGCTGGCTCATTTATGACGCCTTCTTCACGGGCGTATATTGCTGTTTCAACCGGGAAGCTTTCCTTCATATCACTTAACTTTGCCCAGGATGTAGTGCCATCCTTCCATCTAACAAGAAACCTCCATCCTTTGGTTGTTGGCTTTGTTCTAGTTTGTCCGGACTTTGTTGTATAAGTAGCCTGTTCGATAGTTAAGGCCTCCGAATCCCTTTCGGAATCGATAATCTCATCCATCAGGCAATACATGCGCCCTTCATCGTCGACGGAAGAATAGATACTCTCTGAAAGTGTATTGGCTGTATAGATTTCAATAGATCCATCCGGCATGGCGACCTCATAAGACCTCGTGTCTAAGAGTGGATTGTTGTTCTTTTCACCAATCAGCACACCATCCTTATCCCTGCAACGACTCTTAACTAACCCCCGGATATGTTGAATCCCTATCTGGAGTAATACCTCAGTCCCAAGATACTCATCCAGATCTTTTGCAGATAAATCATCAACATCCGGGGAAGAAGCCTCAGCTTCTGCCATGAGCACCTCATCCTCCCCCTCATATTTGCCATCAAATAGGCCCAGAGGTGGTTTGCCAAGTTCATTTTCAAGATAAGTATCGGAAGGTTTAACCTCGTCACCTATTTTCCCGTTGATTTCTTTGTTGTGTGCTTCCAACTGCGATAGGATATCCGGATGTCTCCATTCTTCTTCGGATATAGCCCGAGTGCTGTTTGTTATGTGAACTTTTCCGGTCTTAAATAAGACATAGTGACAATCTCCACCACCAAAAGTATCTCCACATGGGCCCAGCCACCGGCCAAGCCTGTTTGTCTTCCCATTTAAGTCGTACCACCAAATAAAGTCATACCAGTCATGGATCATATACAGGGTGATATCTGGAGTATACCCATGCACCAGTTCGAAGTTAGTCCTCCCCATTGAGGAAGGATCACTTGATGCCATGAGGTTCATCCGGCCGGCCGCTAACATTCCACAGAAGGCCCAACACCTCCTGGGACTGCCCTTCTTAGAAGTCATCCAACGGATCGACCTCCTTAGGTCCCCGGCACTGTGTTCGGCTGTATTCTGCCAAGAGCAGTGAGGTTGTATGTATGTTTGTCGAATGCGGTACTCCGACCTGAGTTTGTTCCAACCAGTGTTGTGTGTCTCATGACTCCCCTGGGCCTTTGCCCCATCAGTAACAAGGTGTTCCGGAATTCCTACTTCATTGATAAAGCAAGATAAGCCATCGTGGCATCGAACTTCTCCCCTGACAGGGTAGAAGGCCACATAGCCCTTCCCGTTTGCAAAGATCTGGGCTGCTGTATCATTGCGAATGATACTGGGAACCTTGAACTTCATAGTGTCAGCATACCATCGGCCCTTGAGCATCCTCCTATTCCTCCACTTCTGTGTCTTCAGTCTCTTTGTAATAGGCTGGGACAGTTGGCGAATACCATCTTGGGTAGTGACTTCAATAGTAGCCTTGGCTCGCTTCTCACTGATGTTCCACATCTTAGCAATGGCCTTGGCATCATACCTGTCAACTTTGTCGGGGATCCGTATTGGAGGTCCCCATTGTCCGCGACGTATGAAAGACTTCTTGTCAAGGGACATTTCTTGGTCTAGGACATCTTGTTGTCGCCTTAGTAGCTTCCTCTCCTTGGTTCGAGCCTTGGCTTCCTGTTGGATGGCAAGCTCAGCTTCAGATAATGAAGTCTTGGTGGAAACATCAGAAATCATAGAATTTGCTGAATTTCGAAGGTTTTCTTGGTCCTCCCCGTTGGTTCCAGCAAGAGCTGAAATGAATCGGGTGGAGACGTCCGTTGGGGTATATCCGGTGCGTTGGGAAGGAACTCTATTAGTACAGACAGAAGCCAAATGGAGTAGCCGGTTCGTGTCGTACCCTGTGCCGAGTGGTTCTGGATGAATCGTGGATGAATATTTGACCGGAGTCCCACAAGCCTGACAGGCAACCTGAAAGAGTAGCAACAACCCGCGGGAAAGAGGCGTTGGTGGCTTCTTCCTCCTCTGCAAAGTGAGAGGAATAGGGGTCCCAGGTGTGGGTATCTGTAGCCAGTATATGTTCACAGGTTGCCAGTTCCTTCTTTGTAGGCTTCCGGGAATCAAAATAGGATATGACTCCTTCGACTTTGAGAGGGATGAAGAGTTCAGTGTCTTCAGATTGGAATGTAATCCCGTGTGTAGAATTGGAGTCATATCGCCTTGGAGTGTCCTCAACCTTGTTGAAGTTGCAGTCCCGTACTTGATTGGGACATACCAAGCTGTGTTGCAACTTGGCGCCAAAAAACAAAGCCTGCCCAAACACCAAGATGTAAGTAATCCCGTCAGTTGGGTCAGTCCAAGCTGTGGCGCAACGGGCAATAGGGACATTCTTAAGCAGTGAGTATGTATCTGAAAATGGTGCAACATCCACATATGTCAAGATAGAATCCAATGAATCCAGTAATACCATATTTGATCCCGCGGCTGTTGTATCAGCGTGGCTGTCCAACTCGCATCGACCATTAGCTGGAGATGGTGAGCCAAAACTCTTGATATGGACTATCGGCCGGCCTACCCGGGATACAATCGACAGGCCCCGGCCGGCAAATCAGTCTTGGTTCTTCTTCTTGTGAGTATGACTACCGAACTGATCGCCGGCCGACCCTTTTGCTGTGGTGTTGTCCCCTTTGGCCTCAACAAGAGAAACTTGTGCAGACTTTGAATTGGAGTTAAGAGCTGGGCGTAGGGACCGGACTTGGTTCTTCTGGGCAGCAGACATAGTGACCCAGATTTCCTTTGGATAGATCTTTCCCTCCAGAGGTCCATCGTAGGTACCTGAAGTTTTCTGTTTCTTGTTGCCGTGTCGCTTGTTGGAGGAGGAGTTGCTATCATTGTTGCGTTTGTTGCCCCCTTTTCCCTTGAAGGAAGAGATATTTCTGCGACTGCCTTTGCGACTGGCTTGCATCTTCTTGATACCAAGCATTTGAGTGAAGTGGGCGGAAGCCTTGTCAAAATTGTCGTACATGCCACCTGCTTCATTTAGGACCAATTGCACTGCCATCTCGAGTCTTGGATCCGAGATAGAGTGACAGAAGTCAGTAACAAACTGATCTTCCGGTGGGAAGGCCTTATGCCGCAATAGGAACTCCTTTGCGTCATACCAACGCCTCTTGTGCTTGTCAAAACTGTAGTTCTTGGTGTCCCCGGAGTAGGTAGAACTCTGTAAAAAGGCCCTCTTTTCTTCTATGAGAAGTCTTACATTCGTTGATTCATATGCCTGGGAATAGAGGGTGAAATATGCCTTCCTCCCATCCCCTTCTGATCCGAGGCCTTGGATGTAGGACCAACCGGGACCCGCTCCTACCAATTTGAAAAGGATTCCCCATAGTGTATTGTTGTCTTTTGTCCAGTGGGATCCTGAAGTGAACCGTGCATCGTATAGAGTATTCATTCCAGTTGGCATACGTATCTGTTGGAGCAGATCCAACGGTTCCTCCCCCTCTCAGCATCACCGACCATCGAGTCCTTCCGAATTGTGTATAGTAGAGATGTTTTGGTGACACCCCTTTTGTGTCTAAGATACTCTCTGAATCGTTTGTCGAACTCCTTGAATTTCGACATTGCAGTGAGTGGTTCTGGGAGAGTGAGGTCCCCGGCCGCTGTGTTGCTGTCATCCTCCTTGAGAGACTTGAGGCGGTCCCGGGTCTTGGATTCTGCATCCGGATCAGCTACCCAGTCAACTGGGGTAGCTGTAGCTCCAATGAGGGGCTGAAATTCGATCCAAGCCACAAACAACTTGAGTCAATCCCCGAAAACCCTTCCCACATACACTTGTTTTGGGTCCGGGCAGTAGTTGTGTTTGGTCTTGTTGACGCCATTCACCAGGGATTTGATAGCAGATTCGTCCATGTCCCGCAGGGAGTCAGTACTGCTGTAGCCGGTCCGGAAAAGCTCATCCGCCGTGATCCGGTTCAGTCCGAAGGATTCCAAGATTTCTCTGAAGACTACCTCTGTTGGGGTTAGAGTCCTTTCCCCTGCGTATCCAGGGATTCCCTCAAGTTGATTAGCGCGTTCGATTGCGTCTTGAACCTCTTGTGTGAGCGACGGGGCCCGGTTAGTATCCATCATGGTCCTAATGAATTCCATTTGCGCTGCTGTAAAACCAAGATTGGCAGGGATGGCTGGTCCATTGTTGGCAGGTCCACCAGCTACTGGGTTAGCTGCTGCAGCCGCTGGATTAGCGGCCACGTTGTTGTTGCGTTGGTTCTGTCGAGCTGTTCTTCCTCTCACCATGGTTGGTATCTGGTCCGGAATAGTTGTTTACTTGTTCTGTAAGTGATATATGAATGATTTTCTGAGAGAATTTTGTATTTCTCAAGCAATCACTTTCCTCGCGATATCACTAGTAATGGATATTTCTAGTGGTTTCTCCTTGTAAAATTCTGCAAACGTTTCTATTCCGACTGGAGATCGCTCAGTTGCCCCTTACTTAAGCAAACTGTTCGGGTTCCGATTTTGAATCATGGCCGTTGATTTGGCTTATGAATCCCTCTGTCGGCCGTTGAGTTTATTCGTGCGGGAATATAGTGACCGTTAGATCCGGCCCGCTGCACGTTCCCGTGGGAATTTGGGGCCGTTGAATTGTTTTCACAGGGATTGGGGCCGTTGGTTTGTTTTCCCGTTATTCTACGGTTACAAGTCCGGAGTTGAAATTACTGTAGAATAATTCAACTGCCGTCTCGGTGTAGGCTTAGAACAGCTTAGTGCACACGTCTGTACGCTGTCCCACCTCTTGGTAGTATCGTATTTACTCGTATGGAGGAGTCGATCCCTCCTAACTGTATTCGTGAGCTTTACGCTCTTAACTGTTGGTGTTACTGTTGTTGTTGGTGGTGGGGTCGTCTACTCGTCCTTATCGTGTCATTTCGAGCCGCCCTGTGGGTCTCTTCCATGTTTGAATTGGGACACGTTTACATTTGAATGTAGAGACTGCGGTTGTTCTGGCCCCCCCGAATTCGATGTGTTGTATCGATGGCGTTTGCTTGTTCCCCTAGGCCATTATGTCGTTTGAGGGAAGCAAGAGATATTAGCTCAAGCCCGGCTGCACTAGTGCCATTACCCATCTAAGTGCTCAAACATGGACATAGCCTTCAGGGGAGTCTTTGATTAACCGGTGATCAGTCGGTAATCAGTCTCGCTTCGTCCATTGTCGTGTGGACACTCCTTATTAGGTTAGATTCTGGGTCTGATAAACTCTGATTCCTATTTCATGTTGGTAGATTACGGTATGGGGAATGCAGTAATATTGATTAGATTCTAAAATTGTGAGCATTAGGATTAAGTTGTATCCGGACCGTACTGCACCTCTGTCGGTCCCTCTTTACAGGTCGTATATGCGTTGAGACGAATCGTATAAACAGTTATTTGCTTTGGCGACTAACACGAGTAACTGGTTTAGTCTGTCTGTATGTCCTTAACCGCGTGATTTCTAGAGTTCTGGAGGGCCCCGGTCTGAGTGATATTTTTTCACTATCATAGTAATTACCGCTATCTTCATTACAATTACGAGTGATTTCAATAATTACTGATAATTTCATAATAACCACCGGTGATTTCACTATGTTTTCCCCGGTAACTGCCAATACCAATGATGCCTTCACTATCATTACAATTACCGGTACTTTCACTATAATTACCGGTGTCTTATTATAATTACGGCACTGCCTTGTGACTCCCTTACTGACATTGCTTGTCCCTGTCTGTTCACCATCTGTAAATAGTGCGGTATTCTGCACATCCAAACTTACTACAGGTTTTCTATTATCTTGTGTGTCCTCCTCCGGGCATAGTATCTCAATACACCCTTGTATAGTTGTGGGGCTCTTCCCCGGCTCATGCAAGTAAACAGGTGTCACCCTGGTGTGGTGGCTTCCTGGGTGATGTTTTGTCAGATAGTCTGCCAGGTGATGATTCCCTGTTTCCAAAATATATCAAATTGGCCCTGTTTGGCTCTGTCCTTGAGCCAATAGAAGCACATGTCGATGGCCTTTGACTTCTTCTGTTTAATCATGGTCCCATTGAGGATACCTTGGGCAGTCATGTTATTGGTCTTCATCGGCGTTGGGGGCTGTGAGTGGCCCGGCTCAATTACTAGGCACCTCCGTTCTGGCAGTGCCTTTTGTGCATTGATGAAAAGTCCGGCTACCTCTGCCATCACATTCTTGATGATCTTGGCTAGTACCAATAATCCCCAGCCTCCATGGCTTACCAAATAGGCCTTGTCACTATCTACCCACAGTATCATTTCACTTGCCGTATATACTATGCTCCCATTGGGATGGTTCTGCTGTATAGTTAGGGAAGCACATGGTGGCCTCGTGTGTCGCTTGGGTCTCCTTTGCTGATTCAATGTCATTGAGGGCATGGAGCATGGTGGTATTGTCAATCGCTCGGGCATAAAATAGGAACTTTCCCACTACCTTCTGGATGAATTTTATCTCGCCGGCACCCAGCAGTTTCTGGTCCTCAATTGGTGCATATTGCACTCATTGCCCATAGTTTGGTGAAAGATGTCGTAATGGCCCCTTGTTGACTTGCTTTGGGCACTCGTATTCGAATTCTTTCAGTACCTGCTCCACGTACCTGTCCATAGAGGCTTCCACCTCCCGTACGGTATAAGAGTTACTCAAGAATACTGTGCAACGTTGGACCAGGTTTTCAAAAAAGACAAGAAGGGTGTTCTCAACCTCGACAAGATGACGTCCTTTCATTAACTTTGAAATTGTGCCTAAATAATGGTGTTTTTCACACGCAAATTATAATACTTCGTACGGATTGCACACGTGTGGTTTTGGAAGATCAGTTTTTAAAGCATTTTAATGAAATCTTCCATAATTGTAACATTCTCGATATGGATATTCAGGTATAGGACCCAATGCAGGAATGGAATAGACGGCGCCATCCGTGAAACCGAACGTAATTTAACGTAATCAAAATCCTATCCTATCCTATCCAATCCAATCAAATTCGAACGGGAGATGCATCGACGTAAAAGGCAAGAGCCTCGTTTCGCAAGGACTCGTGCACGAGGTGCCTCAGCTCGTTGATGAGTTCTCGTTCGGTGGCAGCCGAACCCTCTTCCTCCTTCGACCACACCGTCATCAGCGCAATGGCTCGCTCGGTCGATGTCTCGCGGGCCCGCGCCAGGCGTCGCATGGCCAGGGTGTGAAGCTCTTGTTTCAGCAACTTGCTCTCCAGGTGGGCCTCCTTCGCCTCCTTGACGGTCGTGTGGGAGACCACCGGACCGAGGTTTTGCAGCTTGTCCTGCAGCTCCTTCACTAGGACCGGCATTTTCTTGCGGGTGGCAATGTTGATGGCCGAGGTGATGTCTGTCTTTTTCTCGAACGCCATGAGGGCCGACGCACGGGCCTGGCTAAAGTGTTTCTCGAGCTGGATTCCCACGCATTCCATGTAGACAAAGCTCTCGATGGCCTCCACGCGGTTGCTGTATTCCTTCAGGAGCTCGCCGAGCGACTCCAGCAACCACTCGGTGCCCGAGTCTCGGGTCTCGCTGTAGGTGTTCAGGGCATTCCCGCAGCTCCCCCGTTCGTTGCCCTTCCAGCCCGCCGGGTCCGACACGTCGATCCCCTCGGTTTCCATCAGCGAAACCGGCAAGTCCTTGCTCGGACGATCGCCCACCGGCACGTACGTGCACGAGAGGAGGTACTTCATTTCGATCGTGAAATCGGATCGGATGTCGCGGATGTCGCCCATGCCACCCCGCAGGATGGACGCGCGCAGGATTTCCAGGCCCTCGTTGCACCGCTCGACGTTCTCCCTCAGCCCGATGGCGTGTTTGCGGACCATGCGGAGATCCCTGGTGGTTTCTTCGACCCGCACGTTGGCGTCCGTCACCCCGACCGCCTCCATGATGGACATCGCCAGCTTGGCGTCCCATCGTCCTATCCGTCCCCGGCAATCGTTCATCGCCTTGTCCCTGCGTTTCATCCGGTCGGATTCTTCTTCTTGCTCTTCCGTCTCGATCGACAGCTCGACGCCCTTTTCCACTTCCTCGGATCGGTCCTCCCGGTCTGTACCCCGGACGAATTTTCGTGCGTTGTTGTGGTTGTTGTTGCCAATGTTGACGATCTTGTGGACCAGTTTGATTTCCGTCTCCTTGTCTTCCTTCGTCTCGACGTGGTGGCGGTGCACCATTTTCGAGAGCGTTTCCTTGGACGCAATGTTGATCTTTTCCTTCAGGTCCACCGCGGCGTCGTGGAGGGCTTTGCACTGCTCGTTTTCCTTCTCGAGATAGGCGCAGATCATTCGGCACGTTCGGACCGGTGCCGTCTTGCAGGTGGTGGTCATGTATTCCTTGAGCAGGGCCTCGTTCACTAGCAAGCGATTTTCCATGGTTTTGACCTTCTGCTTCTGCCGAAACACGAGTTCTTCGCCGCTCAACGCCAACAACCCTTCCGTTCCGACTCCGTTGGCATCATTATCGTCCTGCTGGGTGAACGACGACGACGACGACGTGAGTTGTTTCTTGACGACCTTGAGACCCTCCTGGATCTTGTTCGCCAGGAGTACCGGGGAATCCACGACGGCACCGCCTTCCATCTGTTGTTGTTGCTGGTGTTGCTGCTGCTGCTGTTGTTGTTGTCGCTGCAGCTGCTGATGGTCTCGTTCCAGCCGTTCCGATTTCGACCGCTGCGCAGTCACTTGCTGCGATCCCCTCCGATAGGCCGCCACGGACGGCTCGACCGTGCTCAGGTCGGCAACGTAGGCCCCCAGCATGGCGTATATCGCCTCGATGCTGGGCGAAGCGCGCTCGAGCTTGTGTCGTGTCAGTATGCGGAGGCAGTCGTCGACGGTCGCCTTCTGTAGCCTCCGGTAGGGTATCTGCAGGTCCTTCCGGGAGCGGGAGTCTCCCACCCGCGCCGTCTCGATGTCCTTCTCGTAGGCAAAGAGATTGGAGACACAAATGGCGAACCGTTTCCAGGCCACCCCGACGTGTTTCTCTTGTTCCTGGAGGATCCGTAGTTTTTCCATGGCCCGGAGTGCCCGGGTCCGCCAGCTCCAGAGGAGGTCGCGCTCCGCCCGAAGTAGAGTAGCGTGTTGGGTCGGGAGGAGGTTCTTCGCCGCGGCCGCGTCGCCGGGGGAGGAGGACGCCGCCGCTGGTTCCACGAAGGAATCCGCCCGTATATCGAACGTGTTTGCCGTTCCGAGGGACGGGGAGTGGCAGCTCGCAACGGCAGCGGCAGTAGCGCTGGCTTTTCCCGCAATGGGCGTCGGCAGCACGACGCAATTCGTGTAACACAGATCGGGAAAGAAATTCCACCGGCTGTTTTCCCCGAAAAACATCCGGGTTTTGTTGTTCGTGCTGTTCGCGTCTCCTCGTGATGGCGACGACGGTGATGACGATGCCGCGGCTGCGGTGGCGTGGTTGTGGTTGTGGTTGTGGTTGCTGTCTCGTTGTTGTTGGGAGCCGAATTCCAGTTCCAGTTCCGGTTCCAGCGCTCCCACGAGTTCGGCCCGATAGAAAAATGCCTCCATGGATTCGGACGACGCTGCAATGTCCACTGTATCCACACCCATCTCCGTGATGAGCGAGGAAAACATGAGCTCGCCCTGCCCGCGAATCCCGTTGAGTGTATCGCTGAGCCAATTGGACAACAGCTGGGAATCGACCTCGTGTTGGCAACTCAGAATGTCTGGCAGGCCGAGATAAATCGACAAACTCGGGAGGAGCAATCCCCCGTAGAATTCGCTCTGGAGCGACTGCTCCAACCAGTGGAAATCCGCCAGCGACCGAAGGGTAAAACAGGTCGCAAAATCCCGGAGCACTCGCACCTTGTTGCCGTTGTTGTCGTTGTTGTTGTTGCTGCTGTTGCTGTTGCTGTTGCTGTTGTTGCCCTCTTGCCCTTGCGCTTGCTCTTCTCGCCGCTGGATGCTCACCCGATACTTCCACAGGGATTCGTCGGGATCCCATTCCGCTCGGGAAATATGCACGACCCACTGAATAGTATACACAAAACAATACAAAACATAAACACAAAAGCGATCACAATTACAAAAAATAATTCAAATACAAATACAAATACAAATACAAAAGCAAAAGCAAAAGCAAAAGCAAGCGTCGAGTCGAGTCAAGTCGAAACGAAACGAAACGAAACGAAACGAAACGAAACGAAACGAAGGAAGAAACAGGGTGAGAACAAATTCGATTAACTTTATTCAATCCAATGCCATCCCCTCTCGCAACCGAGACACTCGAACCAAACCAAACCACACTACACCCGGTAAACTAAACCCGGCAATATCGGTCGACCGACACGGCCACGGCCACAGCCACGGCCACAGCCACAGCCACAGCCACAGCCACAGCCACAGCCACAGCCACAGCCACCTCATTACCGATAATTACATCACATCACATCACATCGCGTCACTTACGGTTTGCTCGGTCGTCAGAATGTGCTCCCTCCCGAATGGTTTGGACAGGATTTTTGCCACGTCGCGCCTCTGAGAAGGAGTTGCGGCGGCGGCGGCGGCTGCTGCATTCGTGGCAGTGGCCCCCGCTGCGTCCTTGGACGGCGTCTTCGCCGACAGCGATAACGCCGATTGCGACAACGCCGATTGCGATTGCGATTGCGATAACGACAACGTCGATTGCGATTGCGATTGCGATTGCAATTGTTGTTGTTGTTGTTGTTGTTGTTGTGACCCCTGGCGCTTTTGTTTTTGCTTTCCGAACAGGGACCGGCCGCTCGAGTTGTTGCTGGGCGAAATAGTGGTCGTCGTCGTCGTCGTCGAAGAAGAATTCTTCTTCCGCAACGATGATTCGGAACCGTGGGACGCCGCCGCCGCCGCCGCCAACAGAGACGGAGACGAGGGATCCTCCGGCGTGTGTTGTTGTTGTTGTTGTTGTGAATGTTGTTGTGAATGTTGCTGCTGCTGTGAATGTTGCTGTGAATGTTGCTGCTGCTGTGAATGTTGCTGTGAATGTTGCTGTTTCTTTCGCGACCGCAAAAAGGATCGTGCCCCGCTCCGGCCGCTATTGTTGCTGGTGCTGTTGGGGTTGCTGTTAGTGTTGGTGTTGGTGTTGGTGTTGGTGTTGTCGCTCGTGGAAGCCGGCCTCGGGACTTCTCGGGGGCTGTTGCTGTTGGACCTGCGTCGACCGGTATCGACGGACAGATGGTTGGGATTCCTATTCCTGTGGTTCGTCGACGTCATCGTCGTCGTTCGTTGTCGTTTGCGATTGCTGGTGAAACGAATCGTCCGTGTTCCTGTTCGTGTTCCTGTTCGTGCTCGTGTACGTGCTCGGCGCCGCGGACTGCTGCTGGAACGGATCGTCTATCATCCATTGTAGTTGCGGTCGTTGCGGGTCGTCCATCGAATATTCGTATTCCGGGCTCTCGTCCGGGATTCGTTTCTCACTGTTGTTACCACTACCACCACCACCACCACCACTACTACTACCCTTTCCAAACAAGCGCTTCTTCCAGGAGGATCCTCCGCCTCCCCCCTTTTTTCCGATTCCAATTCCAATTCCGATTCGGCCCGGTATTCTCGGAGAAGAGGAGGCCGTTGACTTCATCGACGACGACGATCGATCTTTTGCGTTGTCGTTGTCGTGGTCGTCGTCGTCGTCGTGGTCGTGGTCGTCGTGGCTAGGAGGCATCTGATCGGACAGCATCGGGGCTTCCTGTGACGACGAATGCGACTGCGACATCAGCAGTGGACGATGTTGTCGATCGCGCTTCGACGATCTCAGCTTCTTCATGGCAACAGAGGAGGCGTATCGGTATAGTGTGATGTGGTAAAGTGAAGTGAAGTGCAGTGAAGTGCAGTGCAGTCTGATGCAGTGCAGTTTGTCGTGACAGAGAACGTTCCCACAAACGAACGAACAAACAAACACCCTCTGTCTTTGTTGCGATTGAATTGCTTGCTGCGCCGGATAGTTTGGATGTCGATCCCGATGTCGATCTCAATCTCAACCAGCACGTGCCCTCTCGAGATTGCGATCGTATTGGTATTAGTATTAGTAATAGTATTAGTATTAGTATTGAAATTTTTGTTGTTCCCAACCAACCCAGAAGGAGAGCAGAGCAGAGTAAGTTACCAGTAGAGGAGAGGAGAGGAGAGGAGAGCGGTTAGTGCTCATGAATACGAACCGTACGAGTAATCTTACGAGTATGAGTAGTACTAGTACCGGTACGAGTAGTACTCGTAAGTCTTACGGGTACCTTAAAGTTTTTCATTCGTATTTTTATCATTTTTCTCGACTACGCATCCGATTCACGGTCGTGTAGACAGACTAGACTAGAATACCGGTACCGGTACAAATACCGGGGGGGTATGGTGGTACCGTACCGTACGAGTACGAGTACCGTAACATTACAACTCGAACATTTTACAATCCTCTCTCCATTGGATCAAATTTAGTCGGAGAAGTGGAACATCGACGGCGGACAACACAGCATTTGTTTACGGACGTCATAAATTGTATGGCCTATTCTTAACGCCCGTAACGCTCCGAAACTTTTATGACTACGTACACCATACCAATACGTGTGTGTGCGTTATGTGCGTTAAGTTTGTGTGTCTCATACCGTACCGCATGGTACAATTATTGCGTTTGTTGATACTCTTCCTTACGATATTGTACCGCACGTTTCGTACTGTACTGTACTGTACTGTACTGTACCGTCCATATGATACAGTACCGTACAGAACGTTGCTTGGTCGAAATTAATCCCGAGAAAAAAATTTAACCGAATTTCGCTTCACTATCCGAAATTGTGTGTCACAATGTGTTTCGAGTACTATCTATTATTTTCGAAACGAGTGAGTCCGTTACTTACACATTCACACACAACCAATGAGGCCTACCGTACTTATTTATGAGCAGTAATATGAGTATTTAATTGGTGGAGTTGTTAGTTGAACGTTAAACACTAACCCTAATCCTAAGAGTTGACAACGTAGCCTTGTAGACGGAGTTTATGGGGGGGTTTGGGGGGGGGGGGGGGAAATATGTAGAAATATTAAAAAAATCTGTTTTTAACAAGTAGACTTGGTACAAACGCTACGACTAAAAATCGCTAAAAAGCTTAGCCAAACAATTATTTACGGAAATGAGATGCTTTGTCTAAAAGCAATAGTAATATCTAGTGGCGCGCGTTCATTTTTATGGTAGCGAACTCTCATTTTTATGGTTGCACGTAACCATAAGATATAACCTGAATAAAGAAAAAAATCATACGATTCTCGTCGTCGCCATTGTCGTTGTTGCCAGATGAGAGAGTTGGTGAGAAATACAATCGGACTTTTTAGATTTGGTACAATTTGTACGTGAATGAGTCGGACTATATCAGCAAATTTGATCGAATACGAACAATCGTGACGTAAACCGAGGTGCGAAAAAGACACGAATGGATTGATGACTGAGTTATATTTTGGTCGGGGATGGGCAGGATTTGCACTGTGTTCAAATCTGGTGAGTTTTTGGGTTGATGATTGAGTTATATTTTGGTCGGGCACTGGCAAGATTTGCACTGTCTTCAAATCTGGTGAGTTTTGGGTTGGTTTTTGGGTTGATGCCTGACTAATAATTTGGTCCGGGACTGACAAGATTTGCACCTTCTTCAAATCTGGTGAGTTTTCGGGTTGATGATTGAGTTATATTTTGGTCGGGGCACTGGCAAGATTTGCACTGTCTTCAAATCTGGTGAGTTTTTGGTTGGTTTTTGGGTTGATGCCTGTCTAATAATTTTGTCGGGGACTGGCAAGATTTGCACTGTCTTCAAATCTGGTGAGTTTTTGGGTTGATGATTGAGTTATATTTTGGTCGGGCACTGGCAAGATTTGCACTGTCTTCAAATCTGGTGAGTTTTTGGTTGGTTTTTGGGTTGATGCCTGACTAATAATTTGGTCCGGGACTGACAAGATTTGCACTGTCTTCAAATCTGGTGAGTTTTTGGGTTGATGATTGAGTTATATTTTGGTCGGGCACTGGCAAGATTTGCACTGTCTTCAAATCTGGTGAGTTTTTGGTTGGTTTTTGGGTTGATGCATGACTAATAATTTGGTCCGGGACTGACAAGATTTGCACTGTCTTCAAATCTGGTGAGTTTTTGGGTTGATGATTGAGTTATATTTTGGTCGGGGATTGACAAGATTTGCACTGTCTTCTAATCTGGTGAGTTTTTTGGTTGATGATTGAGTTATATTTTGGTGTGGGATTGGCACGATTTGCACTGCTGTCTTCAAATCTGGTGAGTTTTTGGATTGACGACTGAGTTATATTTTGGTCGGGGATGGGCAGGATTTGCACTGTCTTCAAATCTGGTGAATTTTTGGATTGATGACTGAGTTATGTTTTGGTCGGGGATGGGCAGGATTTGCACTGTGTTCAAATCTGGTGAGTTTTTGGGTTGATGATTGAGTTATATTTTGGCCGGGGACTGGCAAGATTTGCACTGTCTTCAAATCTGGTGAATTTTTGGATTGATGACTGAGTTATATTTGGTTGGGGATGGGCAGGATTTGCACTGTCTTCAAATCTGGTGAATTTTTGGATTGATGACTGAGTTATATTTTGGTCGGGGATGGGCAGGATTTGCACTGTGTTCAAATCTGGTGAATTTTTGGATTGATGACTGAGTTATAGTTTGGTCGGGGATGGGCTGGATTTGCACTGTCTTCCAATCTGGTGAGTTTTTGGGTTGACGATTGAGTTATATTTTTGCCGGGGACTGGCAAGATTTGCACTGTCTTCAAATCTGTTGAGTTTTTGGGTTGATGACTGAGTTATATTTTGGTCCTCGATTGGCAAGAATTGCACTGTGTTCAAATCTGGCTAGTTTTTGGGTTGAGGATTGAGTTTTATTCTTTAAATCTGGTGTGTTTATGGGTTGATGACTGAGTGATATTGTGGTTGTGAACGGGCAGGATTTACTATTGTTAGAAACTATTGGTAACTTTTTCAATCAACACTGATGGTGGTTGTTTTTCCTTCTGGAACACATTCCCTTGACTTTGGTATGATCTATCTCATCCCTCAAGTACAATCCATTTAATGTTTTACACCTTGATAAAACAACATATATCCAATGTTGCATCCTATAGTTCCAACTTGAAACCAAAATATTGTCAATGGAACGCCCTTGTAATTTATGCACAGTTCTAGCATGGGAAAGGTTGAGAGAGAATTGTTTGAGTTTGACGCTCAAATTCTGTCTTGATGATTTGTGACTGATGTGCTCACTAAACAGAGAAGGATACTTGCACAAGGCATAAATATCTTTTTCGGGCAATTTGAGGTTGTATACGGGTTGTTCTTCTGGAGTATTGGTATCTGTAAGAATAACTTGTATAGATTCAATTTTATCAGCATCAATGCAATTGACATAATAGCCATTGATCACAACACTCTCAAGGGCTTCAAACCTGTTCATCTCTTGTTTCAAAATCAAACCTTTAAATTCACACATTGTACCATTAGCTATAGATTCTTCAACAGATATATTGCTTGTTATCATGATGGGACAACCAATATAAAGCTTTAGAAATGGATCAACATGTGTACTTCCTCTTCTTTCTGTAACATCTGCATCAGAGCAACAACTGTAAAATATATCTCCTTTATCTGGAAAGGCCTTGTAATCTTTTCTGCTTTTGGCATATTTGTATTCAACATTGGATGCTCGAATGCATAAGGTGTGCTAGGGAATAGGGTCTTGAATGTTCTTGGAATGGGTTTGTTGTAAATGAAGGGCAAAAATTGCATCATTGATTGCACACCTGTCTTTGTTTCTTGCTACCGCATAAGATATTGCCATTGGTAAAGAATCACTCTCAATCACTTTCCTTGAGTTGATAAGCTTAGCATCTTCTTCACCAAGCCCAATTTTAAAAATTCTTTCTAACAATTTTCCATATGATGCATCTTCCTGAAACCTGTGGTTTGTTTTTAATTCTAGCATCACATTGACAGCATCCCTGACCATTGTTGTATATTGCTCATCATATATTTTGGTTCCATTTATGGGAGGTAGCTGATTGAAATCTCCAGCAAAGAGTACATTGATACCACCGTACAATGTATTTGTTCTTGGAGCATCTTTCAATTCATTTAATGTTTTATGCAGCCTGTTTAACAATGAATAATTTGCAAAGGATATTTCATCAATAATGATCATTTCTGTGTCAACCCAATCTTCTTTGAATTCACTTAATTTTTCAAGGGATGAATTGTTCTCTTTCACTGAAATGTGGCAAGCACTATGAAGAGTGCTACCATGAATTGACACTGCTGCACATCCAGTTAAAGCTGTAACAACAATTGTTTGCCTTGTAAACTTGATGTTTAAATTTTTCACAGAATTCCTTGCAATAAGACAGAATTGCTCTGATCACGCGACTTTTCCCTGTACCACCCGCACCTGATAGAAATGCTATGGATTGTTGTCTATGTTCATGCATTTCTTTCAACATCTGAACTGTTGTACTGAAGTTGATCTTGTCACGCCTTGAAATAGATGAGTCAAAATCATCGTTCTCTTCCTCCTCACCAAATTCATTGAATGGTGCAAGTCTTCCCAATTCACCAGATAATCTTCTCCCTGTGTTTCTTGTTTTTTGCATTCCATTTTTCTTTTGTTTTTCATAAACTCTCAGTACAAATCCAGACACAATGTATACAAATGCTATCATTTGATGTTTGTCACCATTGAATATCTCTTTACCATATGCAATCATGTTTTCACAAGTACCTGTGGCAGATAAGTTTGTGATCTCTTCATTTGTAACAACAGTATGGTGTGTTACCATCACTTTAATCATGTTTGTGATGTCAAGCTCATGCCAATCCCTGCCCATATCTGTATCTTCACCATCTTCCATTAATGATACCCTAGAAGCTGAACAAAATATTGTTTTTGTTTGGTCAATATTTGGTGCCTTAATCAAATTGTGTCCACAATGATTGCTTCCTGCCTTAGTAATGATTGATGTGTTGAAGGAAAATAGATTATGACTCATTCTAAAACAGTTGTCATCATCCAATCCTAAAACTGTGTTCCCAAAAAGATCCAATTCATCCAAGATGTTGATATTATTTCTGTTGTTGTCTTCTACATTTGATTCATCATGGCTGTGTCCACCTAGTATCTGGTGGTAAGGTCACTCTCTCTAGTGCATCTTTTGCACGTCCACCCATCAAGCTGTTATGTGTCCTTTGAATATTCTTCAAAATATTCTGATGCTCTTGTTTTAGCAAACCATTTGCTAAAAAAGATTGAAAATAGGGAAGATATTTGGAATTCAATTGCAGGTCAGAAAGCTTTCTGAATGGTGAAAATAACACACTTGCTCTTTTAGCATAATCTTCCATTGCTAAAGCAATTTCCTGGTCTTCTTCATTTTCATGCTGTGGGACAAAATCCCTAATTTGTTTGTTCCTAAAGTTTGATGTCGATTTTAAATCATAGTGACAGATACCTGGAAGTTTAGGGTTTTTGTATTCATCACAAAATGAATGATTTTTTGAGGGATGGTTATCCGTAAAGTTCAGCGTTGTCCTACTTCTTTTCATTTTTGTATAATACTTTGATGCAAAATCATAAAGACACACACCCTCTAGTTTTGTTGGTCTGCAAATATAATTTGCTACTTGTGATATGTAAACTGGCAAGTCTTCCTCATAGTAACTTTCATTGGCTTCTTTTAGTTTTAGAACACCATCAACAACATGATCATTCTCAATATAATTGCTCAACACCAATGTTGAAAACTCTTCTGAGAACCTAAATCTTGTATGGTTTCTTGTCAGGTAGGCAGCCATTGGTGCTGAAGTGATGTTATCTTGTGTCACTTTGAACAATGCATTTAGAATAGCTCTTATTCCAACCTTTTCCCTCATCAGATCATCTTCTTCATTTGTTTCATTTAGTTGTGCTGTAGAGTCATTTCTGTGGTTTACTGTGTTTGGGTTCATCATGTTCTTCATCATTCATTGTGACATTTTCATTTTCTTGTCTCTGTTGTTCACCAAGTTGTTTGATTACTTTTTTCTGCAACTGCACTGATCTTTTCTTTATCATCCTTTTGTGTACTTTTTGAGGCATAACATGTAAGGTAATAAATCCCTGCACCATCCACCCCCCAAATAACATTGTTGTTGCATTGAAAAATAGAACTTACAATACTATTGTTTGAATTGGCAAAACAATCCTGATGTGTTCTCTCATGTTCCCAGACAAGCAATTGTTTCTTGTTGCATTTGCCTGTCCAATCAAATAATGTTAATTCTTCATCTTCAAAATGTATCTTTGTTTCATCACAAGCAGGAAGCGGGAGCCTGAACCTACATTCACCATTTTTGTCCTTTTTGTGACATGAGCTTGCATGTGTTGAGGCATGCAAATTGCGTAACAATTAACAATGTGAAGGTTTTTTTTGTATTTCATTGATCCAAGGCGCGGGAAAAGACCACTTTTAATTTGGGCAGCAGTTTCTTTATGCAATGCCATTTCCATTGTCACCTGACATTTTGATTGCTTAGTCACACCATTCCAAAACTTGTGATACATGAAATATTGTTCTCCAGTTTCATTTGATGTTGGTATACTTTTGAGGAAATCTAAACTTTCACGCGCCAAATCTTCACTTGTGTAAAGTTTAGAGCAGGCTCTGCATTTGAAAATTGCTTTGTCACCCAGTGATGTGTGACCATGTTTAAGTCTCAATCTCCTTAAATCCTGTTCTGTGTATTTCTCAAAAGATTCTGAAACCAAACTCAAACACTCAGGATTCCTGCACTGAATAGAATCAAAGTTCTGAAACAATTTTGTTGTCAGTATGTTTTGTGCATAGTGTTTCATGGTCTCTATTGCCCCATCTTGCTTGTCCTCCGTATGCAAATCTTGTAGCAGATCATTCCATTTATTTATCCACAAAACGAAATGTGCATGCAGAGTGCCACGTCCTTGTTCTTCAACTGCAACACTATATGCTTCTAAATCTCCAAATAAACCCATATCTTTGATGTTACCTTCCTTGTTATCCCATCCCAATATGAACTTGATGGTTATTTCCAAAATATTTTCAAATTCAATAGCACAAATACCTGGATATGTTGTTCGTATCGATGAGCACTCTGTCACAAACTGAAAAAGATCACAATCTTCAATGGGTGGTTGTTCTCGCTTAAAAAGATCTGGGAAATCCTCAGAAGTAACTTCTTCATCCTTGGATTTTGTCATCACTCTAATCCTAAAATTGATTGAATCATTTGGAGTGATGGTGAATAGAATGCAAGGCAATCCATAATGTGCCATCAGTTGAAACATTTTCTTTCTAGCAATATCAGAAGCTGCATTTGTATTTCCCATTGAACTTGTTACTCCCCTTATTTTAGATAGAAAAAAAATCTTCATTTGTTTCTGGCACCACATTTCCATCTAGAAAATTGATTGATGCTTGTTTGAGCTGAACTGGGTCAAGCTGTGAAAAGTTGCACCTCATGTTTTTTGTTGTTTTTAAATAGGAATGTTTCACCATTTTGACTCTTTGTACAAAATTGTACATAACTGCTACAAATTCACCCTGATGAAAGCATGGTGATGATAACTCTGATAAATATTTCAGATAATCAGGCCTCATTCTCTCTTCTCCATCCTACATCAACAGATCCAATGCCATATGGAAATTGAAGTGGGAAAGAACACAAGAAATTGTTCCCTTCATAATCTTTCAGTATGTTGTTGGATGTTCTACAGATCATGGTGGCATTCTTGTCAATGAGATCTTCTATACAGGGGTCCTTGAAATGTTTATCTGTGTCAAATCCTCCATTGGTTGTGCTATGTAGATTCTCATCAGGAAAGATGACATGCATTTCAAATTGTTGTTCAATGTTTGAGTTCGAAGATGGTATTTGATTGGTCTTGTCAACAAAAAGAGGTAAAATGATATGAGTATCATTTATGTTTTCATCCTCAAGGTAACCCATATTTTGTTTCATCCAATGCAAGGCTTTTTTCACTTTTTGTATTCTGAACTCCATTTTCTTTTTTACTGCCAGTTTTTCTTGGTTAGTGAATGATCCTGTTAGGATCACTTGGATTTGATTCTTCCCAATTGATTCCAGATAGTTGATAACGCCACTTGTATATTCCAAATTGTTTCTTCTCAAAAAGTGATACCCTTTAATCATTTGATGCTCCTGTCCAGCATGGAAATGAAATATGTGTTGGCTGATTCTCACATCTGAGATAATGGCAAGTTCTGTTGCTGTCAAATCTAATAGTTCGTTAGGAGGATATCCATGCAAGAGTCCATTTGCTATAGCATATTTTGGAAGCTTGGCGTGTTTATTATTGTTCTTTTTCACGCTCTCAATACCATTATAGCATTGGCTGCAGCACCCAAATTGGGAGATAGCTTCTCTATCACTAGAAGGCTTGATAGCATATGTTTTTGGTGACAAAATGAAATCATTGAATGCAATTCTTTCATTGTTGATTCTTCTAGTCCCAGCAATGCATTTCTGTGTGTATTGTTTCAGAACTTGGTTTCTAGCTGTCACAGAAGCAAATTTAAACGGCATATTGTCCCACTTGATTTTCTTCTCGTGAAAATAATCTCTAACATATGGATGTGCTAGAGAAATAAAGTCAAGTTTTTTTTCATCACCTGTTCTTATGAATCTGTCACAGATACAGCAAATTTTTGCTTTGAACTTTCCCTGAGAAAAAGTAATCAATTTATTTTTTGCTTTAAATGCCTCTTCATAGGCTTTTTTAATGGCATGAGTTGTCACAAGCATTATCAACCTGTTTCAGAATATTGTAGTGAAAATGATCAATGATATTAGGTAAAAAACTGCATATTCAGAGCCATGTAGATTTGAAATAGTTGAAAACATTTCCAATTTGCTTGCCTAACGTACCTGTGATATAAATTTGGGCCAAATCTGGTCAATATTTTAATAGTCGACTGAGTTAATGTTAGATCGAGGATTGGCAAAATTTGCACTTGGGTTGATGATTGGCAGGATTTGCACTGTGTTCAACTCTGGTGGGTTTTTGGGTTGATGACTGAGTCATATTTTGGTCGGAGATTGGCAAGATTTGCACTGTCTTCAAATCTGGTGAGTTTTTGGATTGATGATTGAGTTATATTTTGGTCAGAGATTGACAAGATTTGCACTGTGTTCAAATCTGGTGAGTTTTTGGATTGATGACTGAGTTATATTTTGGTCGGGGATGGGCAAGATTTGCACTGTCTTCAAATCTGGTGAGTTTTTGGGTTGATGATTGAGTTATATTTTGGTCGGGGATTGACAAGATTTGCACAGTGTTCAAATCTGGTGGGTTTTTCGGTTGATGATTGAGTTATATTTTGGTTAGGGACTGGAAAGATTTGCACTGTCTTCAAATCTGTTGAGTTTTTGGGTTGATGACTGAGTTATATTTTGGTCGGGGACTGGCAAGATTTGCACTGTCTTCAAATCTGGTGAGTTTTTGGATTGACGACTGAGTTATATTTTGGTCAGGGATGGGCAGGATTTGCACTGTCTTCAAATCTGGTGCATTTTTGGATTGATGACTGAGTTATATTTTGGTCGGGGATTGAAAAGATTTGCACTGTGTTCAAATCTGGTGGGTTTTTGGGTTGATGCCTGACTATTAATTTTGTCGGGGATTGACAAGATTTGCACTGTCTTCAAATCTGTTGAGTTTTTGGGATGATGACTGAGTTGTAGTTTGGATGGGGATTTGTAGGATTTGAACTGTCTTCAAATCTGGTGGGTTTTTGGGTTGACAATTGAATTGTATTTTGGTCGGGGATCGTCAGGATTTGCATTCTATTTTGGTCGGGGATCGTCAGGATTTGCACTGTCTTCAAATCAGGTGGGTTTTTGGGTTGACGATTGAGTTATATTTTGGTTGGGAACTGGCAGGATTTGCACTGAGTTCAAATCTGGTTGATTTTTTGGTTGACGATTGAGTTATATTTTGGTTGGGGACTGGAAAGATTTGCACTGTGTTCAAATCTGGTGAATTTTTTGGGTTGATGACTGAGTTATATTTTGGTCGGGGACTGGCAGGATTTGCACTGTCTTCAAATCTGTTGAGTTTTTGGACTGATGACTGAGTTATATTTTGGTCCGGGATTGACAGGATTTGCACTGTCTTCAAATCTCTATAATTTTGGTACGGGAATGGACTTATTATGTTTTGTTTTTGTACACAAATGTTATGCTTTGCTGATTTAGATTTTTCAATTTATGACAGTTGCGAAAAAGATGATGAATAATATTTTTTTTTTGTATTTGTTATGTAATTGCTTTTGGGATGGTATGCGATTATGTCAATTGTTTTTGATGCGATAATTCTTTTTGGTTTAATCTGATAATCTTCTGTTAAGGTGGCATTGACCCTTTGTAATTGGCATGATTTCTGTTAATCTGGAGACAATACTTTAATCCTGATAGTTCTGTCCTACAGGGAAGCCAACAAAGCGTGTTGCATAGTAGCTGTATTCACCATTGTTTTTGCGTGTGAAGATGTCCCACAAATCATTCTCACGGATGTATGAATATTTCTCTTCTGGAGTATTCACCTCTTCTGGACAATGATAAGTTTCAAAGATTGCATGTGTACTATCATCCTTGAATATTTTGTCAATGGAACTATTAGGAGGGGCATTGTTTGGGATTTTGATATGAGTTGGAGAAAATGGAAGAAATGTTTTTTCGGAATTTTTCTGTTCTTCACTACAAAAAATCTTGATGATCAAATCTCTGAATTCTTCCATAGTCTGTGTTTCAATGGTAGGGTATCTGTCAGGATTAGGGAAGGCAACAAAAGCAACATGTCCATATTTGCTGGTGGGTGTGTCTTTTAGAGCTTTGTTAGTGTCATGTGATTCCCTCAGAATAAGAGTTTCCGTGCATCTCACATCAAAATGATCAGGACCTAGCTCAGGATACTTGTTCAAATTCGACTGAGTTAATGTTAGATCGAGGATTGGCAAAATTTGCACTTGGGTTGATGATTGGCAGGATTTGCACCGTGTTCAACTATGGTGGGTTTTTGGGTTGATGACTGAGTTATATTTTGGTCGGAGATTGGCAAGATTTGCACTGTCTTCAAATCTGGTGAGTTTTTGGATTGATGATTGAGTTATATTTTGGTCGGAGATGGGCAGGATTTGCACTGTGTTCAAATCTGGTGAGTTTTTGGAGTGATGACTGAGTTATATTTTGGTCGGACATTGGCAAGATTTGCACTGTCTTCAAATCTGGTGAGTTTTTGGATTGATGATTGAGTTAAGTTTGGTCAGAGATGGGCAGGATTTGCACTGTGTTCAAATCTGGTGAGTTTTTGGATTGATGACTGAGTTATATTTTGGTTGGTGATGGGCAGGATTTGCACTGTCTTCAAATCTGGTGAGTTTTTTGGTTGATGATTGAGTTATATTTTGGTCAGGGATTGACAAGATTTGCACAGTGTTCAAATCTGGTAAATTTTTTGGTTGATGATTGAATTATATTTTGGTTAGGGACTGGAAAGATTTGCACTGTCTTCAAATCTGTTGAGTTTTTGGGTTGATGACTGAGTTATATTTTAGTCAGGGTTGGAAAGATTTGCACTGTCTTCAAATCTGGTGAGTTTTTGGATTGACGACTGAGTTATATTTTGGTCAGGGATGGGCAGGATTTGCACTGTCTTCAAATCTGGTGCATTTTTGGATTGGTGACTGAGTTATACTTTGGTCGGGGATGGGCAGGATTTGCACTTAGTTCAAATCTGGTGGGTTTTTGGGTTGATGCCTGACTATTAATTTTGTTGGGGATTGGCATGATTTGCACTGTGCTAAAATCTGGTGGGTTTTTGGGTTGATGACTGAGTTATATTTTGGTCGGGGACTGGCAGGATTTGCACAGTGTTCAAATATGGTTGGTTTTTGGGTAGATGACTGAGAATCTGGTGGGTTTTTGGGTTGATGACTGAGTTATATTTTGGTCGGGGACTGGCATGATTTGCACAGTGTTCAAATATGGTGGGTTTTTGGGTTGATGAATGACTTATATTTTGGTCGGGGATCGGCAGGATTTGCACTGTGTTCAAATCAGGTGGGTTTTTGGGTTTATTACTGAGTATATTTTGGTCCGGGATTGACATGATTTGCACTGTGCTAAAATCTAGTGGGTTTTTGGGTTGATGACTGAGTTATATTTTGGTCGGGGACTGGCAGGATTTGTACAGTGTTCAAATATGGTTGGTTTTTGTGTAGATGACTGAGAATCTGGTGGGTTTTTGGGTTGATGACTGAGTTATATTTTGGTCGGGGACTGGCATGATTTGCACAGTGTTCAAATATGGTGGGTTTTTGGGTTGATGAATGAGTTATATTTTGGTCGGGGATTGGCAGGATTTGCACTGTGTTCAAATATGGTGGGTTTTTGGGTTGATGATTGAGTCATAGTTTGGTCGGGGACTGGCAGTATTTGCACTGTGCTCAAATCTGGTGGGTTTTTTGTTTGATGAATGAGTTATATTTTGGTCAGGTATCGGCAGGATTTGCACTGTGTTCAAATCAGGTGGGTTTTTGGGTTGATGACTGAGTTTTATTTTGGTCGGGGATTGGCAGGATTTGCACTGTGCTAAAATCTGGTGGGTTTTTGGGTTGATGACTGAATTACATTTTGGTTAGGGACTGGAAAGATTTGCACTGTGTTCAAATCTGGTGGGTTTTTAGGGTTGATGATAGAATTATATGTTGGTTAGGGACTGGCAAGATTTGCACTGTGTTCAAATCTGGTGAATTTTGGGTTGATGACTGAGTTATATTTTGGTCAGGGACTGGCAGGATTTGTACAGTGTTCAAATATGGTTGGTTTTTGTGTAGATGACTGAGAATCTGGTGTGTTTTTGGGTTGATGTTATTTTGGTCGGGGGATTGGGCAGGAATTGCACTGTGCTTAAAGATCTGGTGGGTTTTTGGTTGATGGACTGAATTACAATTTTGGTTAGGGACTGGTAAAGATTTGCACTGTGTTGCAAATCTGGTGGGTTTTTAGGGTTGATGATAGAAATTATATGTTGGTTAGGGACTTGGCAAGATTTGCACTGTGTTCAAATCTGGTGAATTGTGGGTTGATGACTGAGTTTTATATTTTGGTCAGGGACTGGCAGGATGTGGTACAGTGTTCAAAATATGGTTGGTTTTTGTGTAGATGACTGAGAATCTGGTGGGTTTTTGGATTGATGACTGAGGTTATATTTTGGTCGGGGACTGGCAGGATTGTAACAGTGTTCAAACATGGTTGGTTTTTGTGTAGATGACTGGAAGAATCTGGTGGGTTTTTGGGTTGATGACTTGAGTTATATTTTGGTCGGGGACTGGCATATTTGCACAGTGTTCAAATCTGGTGGGTTTTTGGTTGATGAATGAGTTATATTTTGGTCAGGTATCGGCAGGATTTGCACTGTGTTCAAATCAGGTGGGTTTTTGGGTTGATGACTGAGTTTTATTTTGGTCGGGGATTGGCAGGATTTGCACTGTGCTAAAATCTGGTGGGTTTTTGGGTTGATGACTGAATTACATTTTGGTTAGGGACTGTAAAGATTTGCACAGTGTTCAAATATGGTTGGTTTTTGGGTAGATGACTGAGAATCTGGTGGGTTTTTGGGTTGATGACTGAGTTATATTTTGGTCGGGGACTGGCAGGATTTGCACAGTGTTCAAATATGGTGGGTTTTTGGGTTGATGAATGAGTTATATTTTGGTCGGGGATCGGCAGGATTTGCACTGTGCCAAAATCTGGTGGGTTTTGGGGTTGATGACTGAGTTTTATTTTGGTTGGGGACTGGCAGGATTTGCACTGTGTTCAAATCTGGTGGGTTTTTGGGTTGATGACTGAGTTATATTTTGGTCGGGGACTGGCAGGATTTGTACAGTGTTCAAATATGGTTGGTTTTTGTGTAGATGACTGAGAATCTGGTGGGTTTTTGGGTTGATGACTGAGTTATATTTTGGTCGGGGACTGGCATGATTTGCACAGTGTTCAAATATGGTGGGTTTTTGGGTTGATGAATGAGTTATATTTTGGTCGGGGATTGGCAGGATTTGCACTGTGCTAAAATCTGGTGGGTTTTTGGGTTGATGACAGAATTATATTTTGGTTAGGGACTGGAAAGATTTGCACTGTGTTCAAATCTAGTGGGTTTTTGGGTTGATGAATGAGTTATAGTTTGGTCGGGGATGGGCAGGATTTGCACTGTGCTCAAATATGGTGGATTTTTGCGTTGATGATTGAATTATATGTTGGTTAGGGACTGGAAAGATTTGAAATGTGTTCAAATCTGGTGGGTGTTTTTGGTTGATGACTGAGTTATATTTTGGTCGGGGACTGGCAGGATTTGCACAGCGTTCAAATCTGGTGGGTTTTTGGGTTGTTGAATTATATTTTGGTTAGGGACTGGAAGGATTTGCACTGTGTTCAAATCTGCTCATAGATCTGGTAGCTTGTAATTACCTGTAGCTCGTACAGCTTGCTTGCTCCAATTTAAAATAAAACTCGAACAAATGACTCACTTCATTGGTAGTATAGATCAATTGGTATGATCAATGTGAAGGTAGGTAGCTTGCTTGTAGATCTGGTACCTCGTAATTTCCGGTAGCTCGTACAGCTTGCTTGTTCGAATTTAAAAAAGAGCTTGCACAAATGACGACACTTCAATAGTAATATAAATCGATTGGTATGATCGGTATGAAGGTAGGTTGCTTGCTTGTAGATCTGATAGCTCGTAATTACCGGTAGCTCGTACAGCTTGCTTGTTCAAATCTAACCCCAACCCTATGAGTGTAGATACCTTGCTGATAGCTTACACATGAATTTGGTTGGTTGGCTAATGGTAGAATTGGAACTGGTAAGAATTGGTACAGATCAGAACACCTTTCGTAATTCTGATCTGACTTGATGCACACTAGTACTAGTAGAAATTGTACGCGTTATTGTATGAGTACTTCTTACCATAACTTTACTGACACATACTTACAATACATACAATAACTACGTACTCAACAACTCCACAGGGCCCCTGCAAAGCACTAATTTATGTACGAAGTAATACCGTATTCTACGTACTGTACTGTACTTATTCATTGCCCGTTACTACCGGTAATCTTACGATACGGTACGTACGCGTCGGCTACTAACAATTGAAGAAACCGCCGATTTTCAGAGGAAAATATGGGAAATTAAACAAGATTTTTTGCTAATTTCCTTCTGAAAGTGGGTGCTGAGCTGACTCGGTCCGAAGGCAATGAGGAGCAATGGAACTGCAGGCCGGTTAAGGTGCCGGTCTCTTTCTTGGTCTTATATTTCTTCTCTGATTCCACTACGATTGTGCATTCCAATTGCAACACACGACCAGACGTGTGCTGACTACCGGTTGTGGGCTCAGTCAGTTAGGTCTTACTACTACTACTACGTCCGATAACTGTCACGCGACCCTTTTTTTTGTTGCGAGGTACTGTCGCAACCCCTTTTTGTGTGTAATTTTAACACGAGTCCCCCTTGTGATTCACTAGGTCAGTATCAAGCCCGCCATCGTATTCTCAATCCCTGGTTCACGATGAATTTTTTTCCTCGGGTCATGAATAATTACTATTAATTTTTAATCTCACCTACCCCTACGTTCGTGAATCGCACGTACTGAAAATTAAATACGCATGGTCATGACTCACACCCAAGCCCCCGTGCGATTCACTGGGTCAGTATCAAGCCCGCCCTCATAACTCTCAATACCTGGTTCGCGATAATTTTTTCCCTTGGGTCATGAATAATTATTTTTAATTTTTAATATCACCTACCTGTATGTTTGCGAATCACACCTACAAAAATGAAATACGGAAGGTAACGTCTCACAACCAGTATAATTTAACATTAGTGCTCGCGACACACAACCCTTAAAATGTATCTCCATTGCTCGCTACACTGTTAATTTCCTTTTGAAACTGGCTGTTGAGCTGATTCAGTCCAAAGGCAAAGAAGAGCAACAGGAGCTGTGGCTGCAGGCCGGTTGAGGTGCCGGTCTGTTTGTGGTCTAATATTTCTCTGATATCCACTACGATTGAACGCTAGTCCAATCAGATCTATTCTAACTACCGGTGGGCTCAGTCAGTTAGATCTTAGGCTTGTAGTTCTACAGTGGGAAGCATGGCTACCGATGCAAGGTTTAAGGTTGAATAATCAAATAATCTAAAAGTATGAGAGATAGAGAGATGATCCTTGCTGGAGAGCAAGTATATCTTCTAAAGGTCGGTGCTGCCGCTAATACAGCACGTATTTTATACAGAAAACAAGTAACAAGTTCGTGAGCAGCGCTCCGAACCAACAGCACACTTAACAAGAGATTGCATGTGCGAACCTCTAGTGTGTGTTCTTCTTTGATTACTAAGTATCGAACTTCGATCGTAAGAATGACTGTTGTTCGATCACTAAGTATCGAATTTGGGTGTCAGAATGACGATTGCACCTCTGGTTCGGTCTTATTCCAATCTCACATAGAGAAAGAGGTAACCTTCGAGTCTCATTATTCCAAACGCTAAAGGTGCATATGACTTGGTTGTTTGTATCTTCGACTCGTATTATCGTATCATTCCGGCTGCAGTACTGTAAGTTACGTAGGAATGTACGTACATAGGTTCGAGTACCATAACTGTCTCATACGTACGAAAGGAATTTAATATGCCCCATCTTCTTGCAAGTGATGAAGCACCAGCATTATCGCTGTGAGAAGAACAACCAAAATTCCCTGAGTACGTATGCGAGGAACATGTAATATGCCCCATCTGCTTACTCGATAGAAAGGAATAAACCTTTATCACAGGAAGAGTACCGTACCAAAGGAGAAGAATGCCCCATGATTGGGCATGGATTTGCATAGATCAAGATGCCCCATGGTTAGGCATCGATTTTGCATAGAGTAAGATGTCCCATGATTGGACATCGGGTATCACAATCGGAATCAAACTTGTGATGGTTGGTCGATCGTAGATACCTATCTTGCAGATCCATACAATGTTGATGATCGAGCTAATCGTATTGTCAAATTGTAATCACCATTACTGAGAATCGAGTCTGATGATCGATATTGATTGATCGTAGATTCTCAAATATCGATTGATCGGATCGGAGTATCATAGGTATAGTTGGAGCGTAGATTGATCGTAGATTGATCGTAGATCAAGTCATAGATCAAGATCAAATCGTAGATCTAAGTGTAGATCAATTCGTAGCAGTCAAATCGTAGCAATCAAATCGTAGGATGCGAGATAACCATAGCAGAATGCTTGGGCTGTCTAATTCGACTGAGTAACAAATCAGGGACGATTGACTGACGGTCGAATCGTGGGGATTGATTGCTCAAAAACTCAGTAATTGATTGAGTATCAAATTGAAGATGATTGAACCGTATGAGATTGATTGATCAAGACGAGACATCGACTGTGACTATAGATCTAATCGTAGATCGAAGCGTAGATCAATTCATTGATCGTAGATTGACCATAGATCAGATCGTAGAGCAAATAGTATAACAACGCGTAGATCAAATCATAGATCAAATTGTAGATCAAATCGTGGATCAAATCGTGGATCAAATCGTGGATTTGTAGTCGTAGAATTCGATTGATCGTAGATGCTCAAATCAGATGTAATCGAATCGTAGAATAGGGTTGGGAATTGAATCGTAGTATCGTCGATATACTAATCATAGAACCGAGGATGCATGTAGTGCCCCACGATTGGAAGGGAAGACTTGCTGTCGTGCCCCATGATTGGAAAGGAGGACTTGCGAGTGGTCGTGATGGCTGTCTTGTACAGAAGAAGTGCCCCTGCAAGAGAGCCGGAAGGGCAACAGGACAAGTGATGACCAATGGAAACTAAGACTGGTTCGATCGTACATGGTGTATATATTGATCGTAGATCAATCGAAGTGTAGGACAAATAATTGAATCATCAATCGTAGATCGGATCTTAGAAGCAAATCATATCAAATCGATTGAGGTGGATTTGATGCTTGAGTATTCATCACCTTGAAAATGTACAGAGTCGATTGGTCGAATACAAGCACAATCAAGGAATTCGTAGCAATCGATTGATCGTAGATTCTCAAATATCGGTTGATCGGATCGGAGGATCTGAGGATCATAGGCATGGTTGAAGCGTAGATTGATCTTAGATTGATAGTAGATCAAATCATAGATCAAATCATAGATCAAATCATAGATCATATCGTAGATCAAATTGTAGATCAAATTGTAGATGACATCGTAGATCGAATCATAGATTAAATCAATCACATCGTAGATCAAATCTTAGATCAAATCGTAGATCAAATCGTAGCTGTAGTCGGAGAATTTGATGGATCGTTGAGCGTAGGAATCTTTAATCCAGTTAGATTGATCATAGATGAATCGTAAAAGGATTGGTACAGTATGATAGTAGAAATCGTCAACAATAACGAATCATGAAATTGATCGTGTAAATCAACTTGAGGCTTGATTCTCATCGCTTCATCGAAGATTCGCAAAGACACCGATCAAAGAATCATGTTGTAAGACTTCGTGTGATCATAGATTAGATCCTTGTAAATAGTCAATGGATCGGCAGGTGACGTCATCATGAATCCAGTTAGCAAACAAGAGAGTGGCATGTAGGTGATACATCGTAGATGGATCGTATATCAAATCATAGATCAAATCGTATATCAAATCGTAGATTGGATCTGTCAGGTGACGTCGTCGTAGAGCCAATTGGCACGCAAGAGAGTAGCATGTAATTGATAAAGGTTGATCTTGATAGCATCACGGTGCCGTTTGGTGATACAGACAGTAGGCAAATCGTAGGTCATAGAATGTGCTTCATAAAGAGGCTTCCGAACGGGATAAGCAGATGGTTTCCAAACTGGACAGAGGGATGCCCCATAAAGAGGCTTCATAACTGAGCTTGAAACGACACTATCTTTAGAAGATGCCCCAGATGGTGGAAGTTGCAAAGAATGAATGCAAGAAGGTTGGGTAGCAGAACGGGCACGATGAAATACCACGGTTTCAGACTGAGGGTAAAACATCCAACGAGAGTTGGCGGGAGATAGATAGGAAGTTCGAGCGCGAGTGGAATGTGGCTCACGTTTGCGTTTAGAGGGAACATCTCCAGTAGGAATGTCTGCAGGAACAATACTAGGAGTGGAGGAATAGGCGATTCTGCTGAATTGGACTGAGTCAGTGCTGGGTGAATACTTCCAGGTGTAGGAAGGAGGACCGGTGGAGGTGGAATCAGCAGTTGATCCAGGATTGGAACGACCAGGTAGATTTGCAGGGGTCGCAGGATTGTCAACATTGGAATGGACATCAGTTTCGCGGGCAGAAATAAGAGTGCGTATATTGGAATGGACATCAGTTGCGCGGGCAGAAGTAGGAGTGCGTCGGTGGACAGTAGGAGTGCTACTGGGGATAGGAACAGACGTTAGAGGTGACACTGGTGGTGTTGGTCGAGGCGGCACGATATTGTCAATGGCGGGAGGCCTTGTCGGAACAGGACCTGGAGCGAACACTACTGGTGCTTCTGGAGGCATTGGAGGTGACACTGGATTGTGGAGCTTGACAAAATCAAAGTAAGCCAGACGACCATCGCGTGTCCTTTGGTGGTACAACACACATGAGGAGGAAAAATCACCTTGGAATACATGCCGGAGGAGTTTCCAGAAGAATGCACATTGTTTTTCATGGAGGGCCTTGGGGTACCCTGTAAGCACGTGATCTGGCCAGTATGGATCAAGGAATGTTGTGGGGTTAATGCCATTCGCGTCTAGTTGTGCCTTGAATGGTACAAGCCAATGCTCGAATGTTGCATCATTTTGTAGCATTAGAAAGGTGGTTTCGTCCCTTGGTTTTCTGATCCATGATTCATATTGGAGCTGGGCTATCGGTTTTGGCGACCGACCATGTCCATCTGGTGATGTTGTGGCGCGGTTGGTCACTGCAGAGTCTCGTCTGGCTTTGACGATTCCGTGACAGTAGTACTTGAAAGCTTTCTTGGTGTAATGGTCACGTTCTTCCCAGTCTAGACCCTGTTCCGTGAGCTGTCGACCAAAAATCAACGAATTGCTGTAACTTTATCTGTACATGCTGAGTGAGTGGTATCCGCATTCCGTTGTCTTGATATGCAAGATCATCAATGTTTTCAAGGAATAGGAAATCTGACCATGTCCTATACTGGCTATTGATGAGCGCCTCACACAAAGTGCTGTTGGATTCCTTTGGGACATCGAAGGAATCGTGTAGGAAGGTGGCTAGCGCTGGATCAAACGATGGGAATAGTGATGCGAGATCTAGGGTATTCATGATGAATGAGCGATATCTCGTTTACGGTGGGGGTGTATTGAGACAAAATGGTAGTTACAAGCGAAACGGATTGGTTGCGGCAGTCTCGCCGTTGAAATTCTTTGTTTCGCAGGTAGGTGCCGTTTTCGCAACACGTCGTCCGTAGTCGAGTTGATCGATGATCTCCTGTCAAGTTGTTTCTTTCGTCAATGGGATATCTCTGTCAATACTGGGAGATAGAGGACCAGAATGGTACCAGCGTGTTCGCAATATTGAGGAGAAGCCGTTTCCGATGAGATACGACGTGCCGGTGACGTGGTGAGGCAACGAAAATTCGTTGACTTTGTGTCGTTGTGTCGTTTTCGCAACAAAAATTCGATTAATTTGGATCGTCGTTGTTTCGTTTTCGCAACGGAACGTACTGTGTTGGGGAAAACGAATCGAATTGTCCTGCGTATGACAAGTGCCGTGTCTTTCTTGTATGTAAGCGGATCAGAGAACAATCGATCGTTGTCCGTAGTCGAGTCGATCGATGATCTGCTGTCAGATATCTCTGTCAATAATCGAGAAAATTGGATATCTCTGTCAATATTGATAGATAGATGACCAGAATGGTATCGGCGTGTCCGCAATAGCGAGGGGGAGCCGTTCCGTTGGGATACGACGCGCCGTTGGCGCGGAGAGGCAACGAAAAATTTACTTATTTGGATCGTTGTTGATGTTGTTGTTGTTGTTAGATTGCCGGGCTTACGCTGAGCAATTGATGTTGTCGTGTAGATGAAAAGGTGTAAGACAGCTATTGTTGGAATAGCTGTAGTCGATGGTTTATGGTGCTTAGCACAATCAAATGGTGGACGTCGGTATCTTGGTAACGATGGAGTCACCGGGGATTGATCGCGACGCGGCAGAAAGTGAAATCTTTTGTACTGGAGATTCTTGAGTGCGAATATTGCTATTGGCGTTCCAATGCAATGGGCTTCGATTAAAGACAAATGGCTTGTCCGTTTGGTCTTTGTTATGCTGTAATCGGATCAGAGAACTATCAATCGTCGTCCGTAGTCAAGTCAATTGATGATCTACTGTCGGATTGTTTTCGTCGTTGTCAAGTGCTTCTACTGTCGTCTTCTTTTGCAAGCTTCAACAAGCTTGCGACTGTTAATCTGTTAATTTCCTTTTGAAACTGGCTGTTGAGCTGATTCAGTCCAAAGGCAAAGAAGAGCAACAGGAGCTGTGGCTGCAGGCCGGTTGAGGTGCCGGTCTGTTTGTGGTCTAATATTTCTCTGATATCCACTACGATTGAACGCTAGTCCAATCAGATCTATTCTAACTACCGGTGGGCTCAGTCAGTTAGATCTTAGGCTTGTAGTTCTACAGTGGGAAGCATGGCTACCGATGCAAGGTTTAAGGTTGAATAATCAAATAATCTAAAAGTATGAGAGATAGAGAGATGATCCTTGCTGGAGAGCAAGTATATCTTCTAAAGGTCGGTGCTGCCGCTAATACAGCACGTATTTTATACAGAAAACAAGTAACAAGTTCGTGAGCAGCGCTCCGAACCAACAGCACACTTAACAAGAGATTGCATGTGCGAACCTCTAGTGTGTGTTCTTCTTTGATTACTAAGTATCGAACTTCGATCGTAAGAATGACTGTTGTTCGATCACTAAGTATCGAATTTGGGTGTCAGAATGACGATTGCACCTCTGGTTCGGTCTTATTCCAATCTCACATAGAGAAAGAGGTAACCTTCGAGTCTCATTATTCCAAACGCTAAAGGTGCATATGACTTGGTTGTTTGTATCTTCGACTCGTATTATCGTATCATTCCGGCTGCAGTACTGTAAGTTACGTAGGAATGTACGTACATAGGTTCGAGTACCATAACTGTCTCATACGTACGAAAGGAATTTAATATACACACTACCCTTATAATTTAATATTTGTGCTCGCAACAAACAACGTTTAAAATTTAATATCATCGCTTGCGACTACCTACCACTACAGTTGAATTTTTCGGGTCAAGAATTTGCCTAGTAGTATCCTATGCAAAATATGTATGATATGTACAAATACTTCCTTCTGTACAATTTAATCGTATTTGTCACACAATGTACTATTTGCAACCATGGTATGCAACATATGTAAGATATGTACCTTTTACCCTACTAATCACTTTCCTCGAAGATTTACCCGTGTTGTAGGTGTGAACCAACCCTCGTCAAATTAGTGAATGGACTGACACAATGAACAGTATTGATTCTGAAAACAAGGCCTAAATTTCCTCCATTTCGACAAGCAATTACCTCCATGCCAGATCAATATAGTTTTCATCCTCACTTTCCTCTTCAGCAAGACTACTGGCAACAGTGCCACCATATTTTGACCCAGTACTGGTAGGATTGCTTTCTGAGTTGAATCTTTCTAGCATCATTTTCTCCAAATTTATACCCGTTTCGGGTTTTTCTCTTAACGTTTGTATCTTCTTGCACAATTTATTGAACACTTTCCGTCCTTCTTTGTCCCATCCATTTGCACTTCCACTTTTTGAATTGCAATATTTTTTTTCATTTATTTTGTTTTCTTTTGTGTCGTGTATGTTCCATCAAGTTTCATTTGCTTCTGTTTTTCCCAATTGCTGTACTTGTTGTCAATTATCATTAGGGCAAAAGCCTCATCTGTAACAGTAAAGATGATACTAATAAGATCCTTTGTCTTCCTCAGCTTAAAGTTTGTCTTTCCCGGATTAATGGCAGACAGGATTCTTGTCACAAAATAATATAATTCTTCATTTGCCGCATTTCCGTATTGCCGGTACTCTTTCGCCAGAATTTCCATCGAGTCCGTATTTAGAGCTACAGTACCAGGGAATGATGCCGGCACTTTTGCCATTTTACTATCAGCTGCGGTGATGACAACAAATGGCAGTATGATATCATAGTATGGTGGGGTTAGTTGTACGTCGGTCGTAGGCACATATGGAAGAACGTCGAAAGTACCATAATTTCCAGATGATTCAACAATTACGCCGTCACTTACCAAACCAATTTTTTCTAGCCAATGTTTGATTATTGTGCCTCAATTTTGCCAGGGCTTTTGGTACTGCATTATCAAAGTAGGCACAGAATTTCTTAATGGGTATATTTTTTGGAATGGATATTACACACGCATCGATTCCTTGCACGATTATTTTATTGGAGAGTGTGTTTGTTGTCATAAATTTCAGGCCACCATACCATTCCTTCTTCACATATGCCCTCACCTGTCCTTCAATTGTATCTTTACATGTTTTCAATAGTTTCATAGTTTCCGTTTCCATACTATGTATAGTTCCACAACTCAACGTACTCACTTTATCAACGCTATCGCCGCCCCGCACTGTTTTCAATGGAACCGTGTTGGTATTTTTTGCAGTCTCCTCTTTAGAATTGATTCCCTTCTTACCAGCTCTCACCATTTTCAGGATATTCTCTATTAGATCTGGATTCTCATTCGCTATTTCTGTTAATGTTTTCACCTGTTTTGTTCACGTATTTCTTTTTGTGTAGTCCGCCCTCCGTAGTTTTTTGTTTTGTTGTCTCTTTGATATTTTCTCTAGTATCCTTATTCTTGTTGGAGCTCCCATCATTGTCTTCACTAACCAAATCAGTGTCACTGTCACTGTCAGTGTCACTTTCACTTTCACTGTTGCTGCTGTCCATCATGCTAATGTTTTCAGCTTTTCTTTTTAGTGGTGTTTCTCTTTCCGCCGTGATGGTGCCTTTTTGTGTTGCTGCAATTTTTGTGTTCCTCTCGCTGGACATGGTGGTAATGCTTGTATTTTTGGTATTATCTCTAGTGTCTCCATCCCTGACTGCGTTTGCCATATCTGCTATTTTCTTTTCTTGGAGACGTGTTATTTTTGCCTTGGGTAGGTTGGACCATTTTTGTTTCGGCATCTTGTATTTATATTTTTTCAATTGTTGGTGTTTTTGGCAATTTTGTGAATTTTTATGCTGCCTTGTTTTTGCATCGATTGTACAAATTCAGCAATTTGCAATACATTTGTCTTTGTCTAAGCGGGCTTGTGAGCGCGGGCCAACCAAAAAGAACTGTCTGCCTAGCCGCGCCATTTTTTTTCTTCCCTACATTCGCTTCTTATTTCCAAACAAAGTAGTACTAGTAACGGTACTAGACTGTACGATACCAATTTATTTTGATGTTCCCCATCCTACTACCGTATCACACCATTTCATATTGAAATCTGTAGAACCAAAAACAGGCACATTGTATGGAAAGGTGTTGGAGATAACAATTCTCTGTTAGGGAAAATCCGCACAATGTATGTATTTTCGTTTTAGGGTTAAGTTTCTGTAACGGCGTTCCTGATTGAGTTGTCTGGAACCGCAATTCTGACTTCTTCATTTGTAAGGAACTAGTTGCATTGATGAGCCTGTAATGGAAAATAAGCACGATATCTGCAATGGCGTTTCCGTGTTATGTGTCTGGAACGGTGTTGTAGATAACAATTCACTGTTAGGGAAAATCCACAGAACGTCTTTATTTGCATTTCAGGTTTAAATTTCTGGAACGGCGTTTCAGATTGAGTTTTCTGGAACGGCAATTCTGACTTTTTCATTTGTAACTAACGTTTTTCACAGTAGTTAATTTTTATATTTATGTATTTAACGAGGACAGGATCGTGCACATATTCATAAGTAGGGGTAAGTTTTTCCATAGTAAAGCTTGTCACGCACTATTTCACACGTCCCCACGCACCACAAGGAACAGGATAGTTATTGTACTCCTCTAAATCTTCCGGTGAATTCCAACGTTTTTCGTAAAGTTGTAGCCAGTGCACAATGTTTCTCTCCTTTCTATCCTCTTCCTCCCTTTTCTCTTTGTTTGCAAATTGTTTGAGTTTTCTTTTTTTCTTCTTAGACTGTTTTTTTGCTTTGTTCATGAATGAATTCCAATTGTTTTTATTCTTGTTGTTTTTCTTCATTTCTTCGTTTCGTTCCTTTCCGTCCTTGGTTTCTTTGATGTACATTATACTGTACTTTTCAATGATTGCCTCTTCAGTCACTGTGCGCCACTCGTTGAACCAAAGGGTTGTCAGACAGGGACGGTTACCCGGGTGAAAATGTATGCATTGCTTTATGTGTTTTCTGGCTTCCGGCGTCAGGTTACACCATTTTTTTGGTGGAAATGTATGACCATTGAGTTCAAGCCTCTCTCGTTCTCCTGATTGTACTGGTCGTCCAATACCCACGTTGTTGTAGCACTGTATGTCCTCCGTTCCTTTCAATGCTGGATAATCGCATAAAATGTGTGCCACAATGATACCTAAAGCCCACACGTGGTCAACGGCATCAGTGTCGCCTTCCTTGTAGAAAGGAAATATGTCCTCAGTTACGTACTTCAAGCATGATTGTTCCCAAATTTCTAAAGCTTCTTCTTCATCGAAATGCCCTTTTGGGCTGTCGAGTCTATCTCTAACGTCGTCTATCTTGTTGCATCCATTAAGTATTGTGAGTACCAAGTTGCCGTTTTTGGCACATAGCGCATCGAACCCAGTTTCAAAATGATATAAGAATGGATTTCTCTTGTTGTTTTTGTCACCGTCATTTAGCTCAGTCATTCTTGCACAGTACTCCGCCAAATCCAAAATATACCTAGGCTTCAAAGCCTTCCTCTTGTACGCTGATTGTGGTGTTGTGTTCTCCATTTTGCTCTTCCTTGTAATAATGATTTACGTTGGGCAAATACTGAGGTATTTTTGTACAATTACTCGTTGTAAGCTGTTGATGAATAATTCTTACCGCACTTTAAGTAATGTAAATTTTGTCATCTTGCAAGGATTCGGTTATATTGAAGTCACTGTGTCTTGCGGTTTGACTCCCCGTTAGAACGGTCCATACGTAGTACTTTTCTCCTTACTTTTTGTTCCTACTAGTTCTATTTCTTTATTTTTGTATGAAGTAACCTAAATAGTGATTGCTACTAAGTTTTTGAGTGCAAAAGTTTGTTAGTTTCTGCAGTTTTAAGGATGAATTCTGTTCATTCTATGGATTGGTTAGAGTATGAAAGTATATTGACAATTCTAAGGCTGATTCTTTAGTCTGTATGAATGTTTTAATAGTTTTGGTCACTGGTCATTTTTCCTCCAAAACCAGTACCCAAATGCACTAATTAGGTTGTGACACACAAACCACCATGACAGATAAGTCACTTCTGTTTCTTTCATTAATCATCTTATCCATTACATTAACATTTATTCCTTGTTCAATCACACCAAATATCTGATTTTGGAATGTTTAATTGCAAATTAGTGTGTATTTTTCTTCCCAATCCAGTCACCAAATGCACTAATTAGGTGGTGATACCCAAATCACAACATATAACTCACTTCTGTTTCTTTCATGATTCATCTCACCCATAACATAAAGAAAGTGTGTCGTAACAGTAATAAAACAATACGCGATCTTCCTTACGGTCGATCGATTTAGTGAGTAGAACAATCATTTCATTGTTACGGTTTGATTGTCTTTGATGATCAGCAGGTTAATTACTCGTTGGCAAATTACTCGTCGTATCGTGTAATTTCGAGCATACAAAACACATGTAATCTTAAGACACAAAACACACGCAAAACCATCTTCGATCGGTCTTTCGTGTTATCGTATTACCGTATATTTCACCGTGATATTCTCATTGGAATATCACAGAGTTGTACCTTATTGTGTAGAATTAGTACTAGGTTGTACATAGATTTTAGGGCATGATAGCGTTTTAGAGTTGTTAATTCTTCGAAGAGTGAGCTGATGGGGAAACTCTCGCTAAGAGTCAATCCACATGTAAAGTCGTTGCCGGTCATTCACTCAGGAATAACCTTAAGGATAAGGTTATTGCCCTTATGACTTTCGTACGAATACACATTACACGATGGATTCTTTTCAGTCCCCTTCAGTCATAAATCCTCCAACCGTTAAGCGGCTGGATTCTATGACTTAACCTATTCATTGTGAGTCATTTGTTGAATACCAAACTGTATCCAGTCTACCATCAGAGGCCCTATCAAAAGAAATGGGGAGGCATTTTGCCATTCATTCTGGCTTGTATCATGGCATTTTGCCCTGATCCTTGCCCAATTGATATATTATATTCCATGGATCAAACCATCCATTTTTGAAGTGCTCATTGCAGATCAATTTCTTACCACATGCAACGAGAACAATGTTCCCGGAAAACAGCGCCACTCATTAGCTTTGTAAACAAATCAGCAATATTTGTTGAACCTGGTTCCTTTGCAACTCTGATAATTCCTGCTGCAATAGATTCGCGCGCCTTGTGGTATGCAATGCTGTTGTGCTTCTCCTTGCATGGGCTTTCAGGACGTGTAACATTTGTGACAACAGAATCATTATCACAATACACATTGGTGCTTCCATCAATTGGAACACCCATCATTCTCAACTTGTACCTTAGACCTTCAACCAACTCGATTGCAATTTTCAAAGCAATGATTTCAGATCCAAAAGTTGATGTTTCAACTGTTGTTTGTCTTTTGGAAAACCAAATAATTGGCGCATTATTAATGAAGATAATGACACCAGTATGAGATCTCCTTGTTGCCTTGCATCCGGCATGGTCGGCATCAACAAAGCAACTCATTGTCACATGTTTTCCCAAAGCTTCAGGCATATCCGCTGGTATGACTTCAGCTGCCCCAGGATAAAATTCAGACCAGTCACATTTTTGGAATTTACTCTCATCAATGCTTGGTACTGTATCATCAAAAACCAATTTCAACCTGTTGTATTTTTTCAAATACGCAAATATATGAAACAACTGGTTCAGATGTCCCTTTCTTGCTTGAGCCAAATACCTTGACATCAGCGAGACTGGCATTACAATGTCAAGCCTTCCTAATTCACAAATCCACCTGAGGACTCCAATCAAACCTTGATAGTAATTTTGCAATTCAGGATTCAATTCCTCTGATATATCAATTTCCGGTCAATAATCGTGTGACAGTGGACTGGATGCTGATTTTGGTAGATACTTGTACCCATATTTTTCAGTTCCTAGCTCTTGTTCGACCGCTGCAACAGCTTTCGCCGTATACTTGGTGCTTGATAATGACCATCTTGGTTTTGAATCACCTTCAAAGTAGAACTTTCCAATATCAGCTCCCAAATACAGAGTTGGCTCTTCAATTGTATCATCCTTCAATTTGAACTTTTGTTCAATGTTTTCAAGCTGGAACTTTGGATCTTCACCAGAACATAAGATATCATCAACATAAGCAATCAACATTGCCCAGTATCTGGATCCATCTTTCCTGGTTTCAATTCGTAAGTGTACATCGGGATCTGCTTTACACGGGGAATATCCAAGATCCCTCAAATGCTGTGTGAGATATGATCTGAAAGATGCACCTGCTACCGGCAGTCCATACAATGCGCGAACTATCTTGCAAGGTCTTCCTGCAAGATGTGGTGGAAAACCATCTTCAGCTCTCGCTTTTAGAAAGTATTTTTCTTTAATCGGGGCTGTCAAATATGCATTTTGAATATCTGCTGAGAGAACCTTCAAATCATTCAGCGCTGCCAGCAGGAAGAATATCCTCACTGAATCCCGACTGGGAACCGATGAGTAGGTATTTTCTTTTGCCACTGCAGGAACTTTATGACCGTCCCCTACCAACCTAGCCTTCCTCGTTAGGGATCCAAGCTTGATGTCAAAAATCATGTGGGTTGTTATTTCCTTGTGACCGACTGGGATAACATCATCATCAGAAAATTCAAACGCTACCATATTGTTGGTCATTTCTTTGTGAATTGCTCTTTCCCAGTGATCAGTGCCTGTTTTCTTATCAATAGCCAGCGCTTGTTTGATTGAATGTGGCAATTCAACACCATATTTGTGAGTCTTCAACCAATACTTGGCTGTTTTGGCTGCTTTAAGGATTCGATCCTTTCTTCTCAAAATTTTGTGCACCCACCATCGGAATGCTGGTGTCTTCTCAAGTTTATTGTTGACAGCATATTCAGCTAGTTGCACTGGGAATGATTCTTTGACATCGCTTAGTTTACACCAAGATTCTGACCCATCTTTCCAACTGGCGAGAATCCTCCAACCCCTAGTTGTCGGCTTGTGGGTTTTCCTGCCATTTTTGGCTATAGTCGTGGCTTCCTCATCAGTTAGAGCAGTGTTGTCGCATTCATGATCAATTAGTTCATCTAGTAGAGTGAACATCCTTCCATCATCATCAACAGAACTGTACAAACTCTCTGCAACAATATTTGCCGTGTATTCCTCAATGGTGCCATCAGGTAGTTGCAATTTGTACAGCCTCGTGTCTAGTATGGGATTCTCATTCCTTACTCCAATTGGTCTGTTTTGCAAATCTTGCACTCTATCCTTGACAATGCACCTGAGCCTTTCATCATTTCTTTCAATGATTACTTCATTCCCCAGATACTCATCTCGTTCATCTATATCTTCCACTGATGCTTCTGGCTCAGCCATTTCAAGTTTCAGATCAGATGATTTCACTGGTTGATCCTCAAATAGCTCCATCTGAGGCTCCGGGTAGTTTTCCTGGAAGAAGGACGCGCTATCTTTCACTTCATCACCAATCTTGGATTCAATTGATTTGTCGATTGCTTCCATTCTTCTGAGGATATCTCTATCCCTCCATTCAAATTCTTTGACAGGCCTTATTGAATTTGTAGATATTGGTATTGCTGATTCAGTCAGGAGCCAAAAACAATCACCTCCACCTATCTTATTGCCACAGGGGCCTAACCAGCGACCCAATCTTTCAACGCCGTGGGAGGAAGAATCACCTTTATCAAAGTAAAACACAAAATCATACCACTCTGATGAAGTGTATAGTGCAATATCGGGCCTATAGCCATGAACCAATTCAAATGGAGTTCTCCCCATTGAAGAAGGGTTACTTGATGCTGTTCTCTGCTTGATATTAGCACATAGTTCACCACAAAATGACCATAATCTCCTTGGTGATTTCTTCTTTGCTGACTTGATTGTGACTGCACTCCCAAGATGTCCAATCGCTTGTTCTGCTCGATTTTGAAATGGGATATGCGGTTGAATGAATGTCTGATGAATATGGTTGCGTTTTACAATTGAATTCCAGTGGGTCTTGTAGGTTCTTGGAGATCCTTGTTCTGGAGCACCATCAGAGATTAAATGCTCAGGGATTCCAACTTCATGAATGAATATTTTCAACCCTTGATGCGCTTGCGATTTGTCCTGTATTGGTATAAATACTTCAAACCCATTTCCATTTGTAAAGATCTGTGCACATTTCTCTTGTTTCATAATACTGGTGGTTCTAGCATGCCACGTATCAGTGTACCAGGTTCCTTGTGCAATTCTTTTGTTTCTAAAGTGCTGTGTAGGCAGCCTCTTCATCAATGGTAGTTGCAAATTCCTGAGTGCCTTCTGCGTTGTGACTTTCAATGTCTGCTCAGCTTTCTTGAAACTAATATTCCAAGTTTTGGCTAGGCGTTCACAGTCAACTTTGTTTGGACCCTCAATAGTTATCACTGATGGCCCCCATTGGTTTCTTCTATCGAGAGATCTCCTTTCAAGTATATTGTCAATTTCTTGCAAGTTTGGGGCTTGTTTTGATTCAACTTCAGGAGCTTCCATGAAATCAAATTCTGTGTCATCAAACAAAAATTGGTCTACCCTTCGCGCGCTTGAAATATTCGTTACTGAAGAAATCCGATGAGCAATATTGCCATCTGTTGCAATTTGGCATTCAGTTAGCATTCTTCTGGTTGATACCTGATGCAATCTCATCAGTTTTGCATTGCTGAATGAGACTTGGATGCCTGTTCTCTAAGCTGGTCTTGGAGAGCATATCTGTAACGTTACTTGTAGGTTCTGTTACAATCAAACTTGTATCCATGGCTTGATCTTCTTTGGTCGACATGGCTTGGAGGCTAAACTGGTCCCCTGAAATTGGATCTCCATTGTGGATTGCTAACTCAGCCATCCTGAACTTCAGTGAATGTGGATCCCATGGGGTGTCATTTGTTGCTATCAAATGTTGGCATTCATCAAGCTCCATTCTTGTTGGCTTCCTTGTGGGGAAATAAGAAATCACATTTCTCATACTCAGTTTTATAAAAACTTTCTTCGGATCATCGTCCTCCATTGGTGTTTGGATTGTGATTCCATGCTTGGATCTTGGGTCAAACTGACGAGGTGTCTCTTCAACAGAATTGAAATTGCAGTCCCTCACTTGATTTGGGCATATCAAGCTGTTCTTCAATTTGTTCCCAAAGTACAGCGCTTGATGGAACACTATGATGCATACTTGGCCTGATGTTGGGTTCATCCAAGCAGTAGCACAACTTCCAATTGGGATCTTTTTGATTGGCTTGTATTCTTCAGAAAAAGGGGCCACATCAACGTGTGTTGTGATCTGATCAGGATTCAGCAATACCATATTGCTTCCTGCCGCAGTGGTGTCTGCATGTGAGTCTAACTCACAATATCCTTCTTCATTTTCTCCATCATCAAAATCTAGCGGGATATTCATCTTGTATAATGACCGGCTCACCATTGTTAACAATTTGTGTTCTAGTGTCCGGTTATTATGTCATTTCTTAGATTTTGATCCAAAGCTATCACCTGCACCTTCATTTTCAGCTTCTTTCTTTTTGGTCTCAGCAGCCTTGAGATTTCGTTTCTTCTTTGTCTGTCTCATCTGGTAAAGCTCCTGACGCTGTTCTTTTGACATTGTTTTATAGACACTTGTCGGATAGGGCTTGCATTCAACTTTTCCTGTGAACGTTCCAGTTGTCTTCTGCTTCTTATTGCTGGCCGTGCCCACAGAATACACACTTCTGGAACCTCTTTTATGCTTCCCATTTGCAAGCTTCTTCAATCCAAGGCGATTGGTGAATAGGATAAGGCATTCATTGAAATTGTCCCGGTAGTCTTTGCTCTCATCAATTGCATCTGCTTTTGCAGCATCAAGCCGCTCATCACTGATTGAATTGATAAAATCCCATACAAATCTCCTTTCATTGTGGTTCTTCTCAAATCTCAGGATTGTTCCATGAAAAGCAGTCCAGTTCCTCTTGTGTTTGTTCCAATCATAATTCTTAGCATCACCAGTGTAATGTGATTCTTTCATTTCCTGATAGGTTTTGTTCAGAACCATAGTGATATCGGTATCAGTGTAAGCATGCTGCATCAACGAAATGAATGCATTTCTAGCATTTCCTGAGTTCAGTTCAGTGTTTTGGAAATGTGCCACATATTCCCAACCAGGACCTTTTCTCGTTGCATCACATAACAACCTCCAGACGACGCTGTTATCTTCATCATACTGGTGGCCTGACAAAACACCGCATCTTTCATTGTAGTCACTCCAAGTTGGATAGGTATCTGTTGGATTTTGCCCGACTGTTCCAGACCTGGCTTCATTGGTAACTTCTTCCTTTTCTTGGGGCCTTATCACATACAAGATTGGGAAACCTTCAGAGTTGAATCTGTATCTCAAATTTTGTCGAAAGCCTTCCTCCCATTCTCTGAATTTTGTAAGGTCCTTTAACTCAGGTGGGGTTGACTTTTCCTGTGATTTCGCGCTCGACTCCATCATCTTGATTCTGAATTGCTGCAATTCCAGATTGTTTGGGTTTGCTTTCCAGTCGATGGCCCTTGGCTTGACTCCAATCAATGGTTGATACCGGGCCCAACTCGCGCATGTGAGAAGCCTCGATGATAGCCTGTTACCATAGTGGATACTTTTTGGATTAGGACAGTCTGGACTGATAGATTTCAATCCATGCATAAATGACTTGATGCTTTCCTTGTTTAGGTCTGTAATTTCACGAATATTAGACATCCCTCCCCTCATGATTTCCTCAGCTGATTCATAGTTGATACCAAAATCCATCAAGCTGCTTCTGAAAGCAAGCTGTTTTGGGTTCAGGATCTTTCCATTGTTGAATCCCCTGATTTTTATTTTGGGTTGGAAGGACCTCCTTTTGTACCGTTCGGCCCTTAGGTCGACATCTAGTTGATTCTCATCTTCATCGCTGCTGTCACTATCACTTCGATTAACGTCATCTGAATTTCTGTGTTGTTCCACTGCATCTTTTATGGCTCTGATCCTTTTCTTTACTTCTTTGTCAATGACTCTTTTCCAAGTTGAGTTCATTTCTGGATCAGTCATAGCCTTTTCCATTACACGCATGATTGTTTTCTCATTCAATCTGTCTTTGTCCATACTTTCCTTGTCACTCTTACCATCCATGGTGATTCCTGGTAGATCTCGATCCACGTCCATTTTTGTTTCTTCCTCACTGCTGGAGTCATAGTCATCATCGTCCTTTGGCTTTGCTTTTGATCTTGTTTGTCTTCTTGCTGTAGCCATGTTGAAGACGAGATTTCAAATGATCGTTTGGAGTATGGATGGTCGTTTCGATGTATTTTGGATGGTCGTTCCGATGACGCAATCGAATATTTATTCGAAGGATGTATGTGGTGGAAGAGTGTAATTGAATCAAAGGATTGGATGTGAGATGATGGATATTAATCGTTGGCGACCGTCGAGTGTGATTTGCTTATCTATTTGTATATCCGGATCGTATTTTTGTTCCGGTTTGTTTGTATTTTGTGTGAGCTTTTGCGTTTGTCGCAAATCAAGATTGTGAGCTTTCCTATCCTTTCTCGGGATTTGCTCATTCTGTATTTCTGTGGTGAAAGATTGAAAGATTGTTTCCTGAGAATTTAGTGTTCTCTTTTTCCTTTTGGATCTTTTCGCTCTTCCTTTTTGCTCTTCGAGATTTGGTGTTCTCGGTTCTCTTGCGAGCAGATGTTCTTCGCAATCTGTTGCTTTGCAAGCAGATGTTCTTCACAATCTGTTTCGCCACAGAATACTTGAGGCTCAATCTTCTGGCTCACGTCATTCTTGTTTTCAGTGAAAGATCAGTGTTCTCGAATTGGATATTGATTCCTTTCAACTGATGCCAACCTGGGCGACTCTTTCATCTGAATCGTCCAGCCCTTTTCCCTTGCTTGTTTGCTGGATCTCGAAACCCGGTGGAGCCACCACCTTGGTTCAGTTCTTTGGTCTCTTCTTTCAGGGAGACCGCCCTGGTGTTGGTCTATTCCAGGGCTCCACAGGCATCTGCCCCTTTTACATCCTTGAGGGTTGATGCCAGTAGCTGATCAGGCTAATCCGGATTAGTCTTCGAGCTCAAACTGCGTTTTTCTTTGAAACGCCGTCCTCAGCATTGTAGGATGCTGGCCACAGCCCGTAGACGCTGTGGGTCTGATAAACTAAAGAAAGTGTGTCGTAACAGTAATAAAACAATACGCGATCTTCCTTACGGTCGATCGATTTAGTGAGTAGAACAATCATTTCATTGTTACGGTTTGATTGTCTTTGATGATCGGCAGGTTAATTACTCGTCAGTAAATTACTCGTCGTATCGTGTAATTTCGAGCATACAAAACACATGTAATCTTAAGACACAAAACACACGCAAAACCATCTTCGATCGGTCTTTCGTGTTATCGTATTACCGTATATTTCACCGTGATATTCTCATTGGAATATCACAGAATTGTACCTTATTGTGTAGAATTAGTACTAGGTTGTACATAGATTTTAGGGCATGATAGCGTTTTAGAGTTGTTAATTCTTCGAAGAGTGAGCTGATGGGGAAACTCTCGCTAAGAGTCAATCCACATGTAAAGTCGTTGCCGGTCATTCACTCAGGAATAACCTTAAGGATAAGGTTATTGCCCTTATGACTTTCGTACGAATACACATTACACGATGGATTCTTTTCAAACAGGAACAATATTCATTGTATAATCACACAAAATATTGGATTTTCTATTTTTAATTGCAAATTAGTGTGTATTTTTCCTCCAAATCCAGTACCGAAATGCACTTATTAGGTGGTGACACACAAACTATGACAGATCATAAGTCACTTCTGTTTCTTTCATGATTCATCTCACCCATAATAGAAACAATATTCATGGTTGAATCACAAAGAAATATTGGATTTTCTATTTTCTAATTACAAATTAGTGTGTATTTTTCCTCCAAATCCAGTACCCAAATGCACTTATTAGGTGGTGACACACAAACTATGACAGATAACTCGCTTCTGTTTCTTTTATGTTTCATCTCACCCATAACAGGAACAATATTCATGGACTAATCACACTAAATGTCAGATTTTCTATTTTCTAATTACAAATTAGTGTGTATTTTTCCTCCAAATCCAGTACCCAAATGCACTAATTAGGTGGTGACACACAAACTATGAAAGATAACTCACTTCTGTTTCTTTCATGATTCATCTCACCCATAACAGGAACAATATTCATGGTTCAATCACACAAAATATTGGATTTTATTTTTTTTAATTGCAAATTACTGTGTATTTTCCCTCCAAATCCAGGACCCAAATGCACTTATTACGTGGTGACACACAAACTATGACAGATAATTACTCACTTCTGTTTCTTGCATGATTCATTTCACCCCTAACAGGAACAATATTCATGGACTAATCACACTAAATGTCAGATTTTCTATTTTCTAATTGCAAATTACTATCAGATTGGAATTCTGTATTGGTTGTAGTACTAATACTAGTACTAGTATTAGGTACCACCTTCTGAGAACTTTGAACTACTAACCAATATGAACATGCATGTACTACTACGACTACAGTATTACAAGAACATGTAATAGTAGACTAATATTAAAAAATTCAAATGATCTACTGCGTGTTGTAGTACTCCACTAGTACTAGGTACTCAATTTTACTTATGAATATTTCTTACCTACACAATCATTTTTTTGTTAATCTGAATCCGATGTGGAGAAGAAGAACTACTAGTAGTGAGGATGTTGTAGTACTATGATAACTTCTTTCCCGCTTAGGCCCTCTTTGCTCTTGTGTTCTATGGTGGTGCGTGGCGAAGGCTATGAACGTCTACCCAATACAGCATTGTTTCATTATTTGAAGACCTCCAACAACTTGGTGAACTGTGGTTTATTCGACCCCACACGGTCGTAAGGGAACCAGGTTGCGTGTTTCACTGTTGTACCATCCGGTAGTTTCTCGTGCACCATGTATCCAGGGTATTGAGGATAATGGTCCTTCTTCTTCAATGCATATCTCTTCACAACACCATTTCCAGGTGCTGGAAGACCCGTGATTGTCACCTCACTACCAATTGCGAATTTAGGATACGAGATCACCGGATCAGGATCTGCAAACAACACCTTAACGTTTCGGAGCGCTTCTGTCTTATTACGTTGGCTGGTTTTGGACGAGGAACTTGCAGAAGGTATCCAAGATCTTTAACGTGGCCAAGGTTCGGAGAAACCTTCCTCTCCTTGTACTTCGGCTCTCCATTTGATTTGTCTGATGCAGTCTTGTTTTTTTGGGGGGTTTCCTAAGGAACGACTTCTTCTTTGACTTCGTTGATGCGTTCTGTTTAACTGTGTTTGGTTCTGTGGGAGGTACATTGCCCTTTACTACTTCTACGTCGTCTTCTTCTTCATCATCATTGTTTGTGTTACCTCCATCAATTGAGCTATCACTAGAGTTGTCGGTCGATTTGTCTTCCCAAGGAAATCGAAAGAATGATTCCACTCCATCGATCCCTTTGTTAGTGAACACTATCCATCGGATGGAATACGTGTCATTCTCTTCGATGAACGTCTCAAAGTTCTTCAAGTGCACCTTCATGAAGTCCCACTTTAAAGAAAGTGTGTCGTAACAAACAAACGCAAATGCAATCGGTCTTACGATCGATTGATTTAGTGAGTAAGATCATTGTTACGGTTCGATCTTTGCAGACCGACAGGTTAATTACTCGTCGTATCGTCGTGTCGATTTACAGCATATTACCGTGTAATTTTCAGCATACAAAACACATGTAATTAAGACACAAAACACACGCAAACCATCTTCGATCGGTCTTTCTTTGTATCGTATTACCGTGTAATTCACCGTGATATTCTCATTGGAATATCACAGTATTTGTACCTTATTACGTAGAATTAGTACTAGGTTGTACATAGATTTTAGGGCATGATAGTGTTTTAGAGTTGTTAATTCTTCGAAGAGTGAGCTGACGAGGAGAATTTCCCTAAGAGGCAATCCACATGGATAATCGCCAACGATTATTCACTCAGGTTAAATAACCTTACGAATAAGGTTATTTGCCTTTGTGACTCTTCGTACGCACGAATATGCCTTTACACGGTGAATTCTTTTCAGTCCCCTTCAGTCGTAAATCCTCCAACCGTTAAGCGGCTGGATTCTATGACTTAACCTATTCATCGTGAGTCATTGTCGTGTTGAATACCAAACTGTATCCATTCTACCATCAGAGGCCCTATCAAAAAAAAATGGGGCGGCGTTTTGCCTTTCATTCTGGCTTGTATCATGGCATTTTGCCCTGATCCTTGCCGGTTTGATATATTGTATTCATGGATCAAATTATCCATTTTTCGAAATGCTCATTGCAGATCGAACGTAAATCAACTTGTTGCTTTGATTGAACGATTGATCGAACATTCCATTGAACGATTGATTTTTATTTCTTTACTTACTCACCGCATGCAAAACAAAAACAAGCCTACCACATACATCGTGAACAATGTTCTCGAAAGACAACGCCACTCATTAGCTTGGTAAACAAGTCAGCGATATTTGTTGAACCTGGTTCTTTTGCAACTCTGATAATTCCTGCTGCAATAGATTCACGCGCCTTGTGATATGCAATGCTGTTGTGCTTTTTCTTGCATGGGCTTTCAGGTCGTGTAACATTTGTGACAACAGAATCATTATCACAATACACATTGGTGCTTCCATCAATTGGAACGCCCATCATTCTCAACTTGTACCTTAGACCTTCAACCAATTCGATTGCAATTTTCAAAGCAATGATTTCAGATCCAAAAGTTGATGTCTCAACTGTTGTTTGTCTTTTGGAAAACCAAATGATTGGTGCATTATTAATGAAGATAATAACGCCAGTATGAGATCTCCGTGTTGCCTTGCATCCTGCATGGTCAGCATCAACAAAACAACTCATCGTTACATGTTTTCCCAAAGCTTCAGGCATATCTGCTAGTATGACTTCAGCAGCACCAGGATAAAATTCAGACCAGTCACATTTTTGAAATTTACTCTCATCAACGCTTGGTACAGTGTCGTCAAAAACCAATTTTGATCTGTTGTACTTTTTCAAATATGCAAATATATGAAACAACTGATTCAAATGCCCGATCCTTGCCTGTGCCAGATACCTTGACATCAGCGAGACTGGCATTACAATGTCAAGCCTTCCTAATTCACAAATCCACCTGAGAACTCCAATTAAACCTTGGTAGTAATTTTGCAATTCAGGGTTCAATTCTTCTGATATATCAATTTCCGGTCAATAATCATGTGACAGTGGACTGGACGCTGATTTTGGTAGATACTTGTAGCCATATTTTTCAGTTCCTAACTCTTGTTCGACTGCTGCAACAGCTTTCGCTGTATACTTGGTGCTTGATAATGACCATCTTGGCTTTGAATCACCTTCAAAGTAGAATTTTCCAATATCTGCTCCCAGATACAGGGTTGGCTCTTCAATAGTATCATCCTTCAGTTTGAACTTGCGCTCAATATTTTCAAGCTGAAACTTTGGATCTTCACCAGAACATAAGATGTCGTCTACATAGGCAATGAGAATTGCCCAGTATCTGGATCCATCTTTCCTGGTTTCAATTCGTAAGTGCACATCCGGATCTGCTTTGCAAGGTGAATATCCAAGATCTCTCAAATGCTGTGTGAGGTATGACCTGAAAGATGCACCTACCACCGGCAGTCCATATAATGCGCGGACAATCTTGCAAGGCCTTCCTGCAAGATGAGGTGGAAAACCATCTTCAGCTCTCGCTTTTAGAAAGTATTTCTCTTTAATCGGGGCTGTCAAATATGCATTTTGAATATCAGCAGAGAGAACCTTCAAATCATTCAGCGCTGCCAGCAGGAAGAATATTCTTACTGAGTCTCGACTGGGAACAGATGAATAAGTATTTTCTTTTGCCACTGCAGGGACTTTATGTCCCCCTACCAACCTAGCCTTCCTTGTTAGGGATCCAAGCTTGATGTCAAAGATCATATGGGTTGTTATCTGCTTATGGCCAACTGGAATAACATCATCATCAGAAAATTCAAACGCTGCCATGTTATTTGTCATTTCCTTATGAATTGCTCTTTCCCAGTGGTCGGTCCCTGTTTTCTTATCAATAGCCAGCGCTTGTTTGATAAAATGTGGCAACTCAATGCCATACTTGTGCGTCTTCAACCAATACTTTGCTGTTTTGGCCGCTTTAAGGATTCGTTCCTTCCTTCTCAAAATTTTGTGCACCCACCATCGGAATGCTGGTGTCTTTTCAAGATTATTGTTGACAGCATATTCAGCTAATTGCACTGGAAATGATTCTTTCACATCACTTAGCTTACACCAAGATTCTGTTCCATCTTTCCAACTGGCCAAAATCCGCCAACCCCTAGTCGTTGGCTTATGGCTCTTTCGTCCATTTTTGGCTATAGTTGTTGCTTCCTCATACTTAAAGTGGTGTTGTCTTTTTCATGGTCAATGAGTTCATCCAGTAGGGTGAACATGCGTCCGTCATCATAAACAGAACTATACAGACTTTCTGCAACAATATTTGCCGTGTATTCCTCCATGGTACCATCAGGTAGTTGCAATTTGTACAGCCTCGTGTCTAGTATGGGATTCTCATTTCTAAGTCCAATTGGTCTGTTTTGCAAGTCTCGCACCCTATCTTTGACAACGCACCTGAGTCTTTCATCACCTCTTTCAATGATCACTTCATTTCCCAGATATTCATCTGGTTCATCAATATCTTCTACTGATGCTTCTGGTTCAGCCATTTCAAGTTTCAAATCAGGTGGTTCTACTGGTTGATTCTCAAATAGCTCCATTTGGGGCTCCGGATAGTTTTCCTGGAAGAAGGACGCGCTATCCTTCACTTCGTCACCAATCTTGGATTCAATTGATTTGTCAATTGCTTCCATTCTTCTGAGGATATCTCTATCTCTCCATTCGAATTCTTTGACAGGCCTTATTGAATTTGTAGATATTGGTATTGCCAATTCAGGCAGGAGCCAAAAACAATCCCCCCCACCTACCTTATTGCCACAGGGACCCAACCATCGTGCCAACCTTTCAACACCTCGGGTGGAAGAATCACCTTTTTCATAATAAAACACAAAGTCATACCATTCTGATGAAGTGTATAGTGTAATATCCGGTCTATAGCCATGGACCAATTCGAATGGGGTTCTCCCCATTGAAGAAGGATTGCTCGAGGCTGTTCGCTGCCTGATATTAGCACATAGTTCACCACAAAATGACCATAATCTCCTCAGTGACTTCTTCTTTGCAGACTTGGTTGTGATTGCACTGCCAAGATGGCCTATTGCTTGCTCTGCTCGATTTTGGAATGGGCAATGTGGTTGGATGAATGTCTGGTGAATATGGTTGCGCTTTACAATTGAATTCCAGTGTGTCTTGTAGGTTCTTGGAGATCCTTGTTCTGGTGCACCATCAGAAATCAAATGCTCTGGGATTCCAATTTCGTGAATGAATGTTTTCAATCCTTGATGCGCCTGGGACTTGTCCTGTATTGGTATAAATACTTCAAAGCCATTTCCATTTGTGAAGATTTGTGCACATTTTTCCTGTCTCATAATACTGGTGGTTCTAGCGTGCCACGTATCAGTGTACCAGGTTCCTTGTGCAACTCTCTTGTTCCTGAAGCGCTGAGTAGGCAGCCTCTTCATCAATGGTGATTGCAAATTCCTGAGTGCCTTCTGCGTCGTGACTTTCAATGTCTGCTCAGCTTTCTTGAAACTAATATTCCAAGTTTTGGCTAGGCGTTCACAGTCAACTTTGTTTGGACCTTCAATTGTTATCACTGATGGCCCCCATTGATTTCTTCTGTCAAGAGACCTTCTCTCAAGTGTATTGTCAATTTCTTGCAAGCTAGGGGCCTGTTTTGATTTTTCTTCAGGAGCTTCCATAAAGTCAAATTCTGTATCATCAAACAAAAATTGGTCTACCCTTCGCGCGCTTGAAATATTCCTTACTGAAGAAATCCGATGAGCTATATTTCCATCTGTTGCAATCTGGCATTCAGTTAGCATTCTCCTTGTGGATACCTGATGGACTCTCATCAGTTTGCATTGCTGCATGACACTTGGATGCCGTTCTTGTCCTAAGCTGGTCTTGGGGAGGTTATCTGTAACATTACTAGCAGGTTCTGTTACAACCGAACTTGTATCCATTGTTTGGTCGTCTTCGGTCGACATAGCTTGAAGGCTGAATTGGTCCCCTGAAATTGGATCTCCATTGTCAATGGCTAGCTCGGCCATCCTGAACTTCAGTGAATGTGGATCCCAGGGGGTATCATTTGTTGCTATCAAATGTTGACATTCATCAAGTTCCATTCTTGTGGGCTTTCTTGTGGGGAAATATGAGATCACGTTTCTCATACTCAGTTTGATAAAAACTTTCTTCGGATCATCATCTTCCAGTGGAGTTTGAATTGTAATTCCATGCTTGGATCTTGAATCAAATTGGCGAGGTGTCTCTTCAACAGAATTGAAATTGCAGTCCCTCACTTGATTTGGACATATCAAGCTGTTTTTCAATTTGTCCCCAAAGTACAGTGCTTGATGGAACACTATGATGTACACTTGGCCTGATGTTGGGTTTGTCCACGCCGTAGCACAGCTTCCTATCGGGATTTTCTTGATGGGCTTGTATTCTTCAGAAAAAGGTGCAACATCAACATGTGTTGTGATCTGATCAGGATTCAGCAATACCATATTGCTTCCTGCTGCGGTAGTATCTGCATGTGAGTCTAGCTCACAATAGCCTTCTTCACTTTCCCCATCATCAAAATCTACAGGAACGTTCATCTTGTATAATGACCGGCTCACCATTGTTAACAATTTGTGTTCTAGTGATAGTGTCCGGTTATTATGTCATTTCTTAGATTTTGAGCCAAAACTGTCACCCGCGCCTTCATTTTCAGTTTCTTTCTTTTTAGTCTCAGCAGCCTTGAGATTTCTTTTCTTCTTAGCCTGTCTCATCTGGTAAAGCTCCTGGCGCTGTTCTTTTGACATTGTTTTATAAACACTTGTCGGATAAGGCTTACACTCAACTTTTCCTGTAAACGTTCCAGTTGTCTTTTGCTTTTTGTTGCTTGATGTGCCCATAGAATACACACTCCTGGAACCTCTTTCATGCTTCCCATTTGCAAGCTTCTTTAATCCAAGACGATTGGTGAATAGAATCAAGCATTCGTTGAAATTGTCCCGGTAGTCTTTGCTCTCGTCAATTGCATCGGCTTTAGCAGCATCAAGTCGCTCATCGCTGATTGAATTGATAAAGTCCCAGACAAATCTCCTTTCATTATGATTCTTTTCAAATCTCAGAATTGTTCCATGAAAAGCAGTCCAGTTCCGTTTGTGCTTGTTCCAGTCATAATTCTTAGAATCTCCAGTGTAGTGTGAATCTTTCATTTCCTGGTATGTCTTATTCAGAACCATAGTGATATTGGTATCAGTGTAAGCATGTATGTTGCATCAATGAAATGAAAGCGTTTCTTGCATTTCCATGAAGTTCAGCTGCAGTGTTTTGGAAATGTGCCACATATTCCCAACCAGGACCTTTTCTCTGTTGCATCACACAGCAAGCCTCCAGACGACGTTGTTGTCCTCATCATACTGGTGACCTGACAGGACGCCACATCTTTCATTGTAATCACTCCAAGTTGGATAAGTATCTGTTGTACTTTGCCCAACTGTTCCAGCCCTGGCTTCGTCAGTAACATCTTCCTTTTCTTGGGGTCTTATGACATACAAGATTGGGAATCCCTCAGAGTTGAATCTGTACCTCAGGTTTTGTCGAAAGCCTTCCTCCCATTCTCTGAACTTCGTAAGGTCCTTTAATTCTGGTGGGGTTGACTTTTCCTGTGATTTCACACTTGATTCCATCATCTTGATTCTGAATTGCTGCAGTTCCAGGTTGTTTGGGTTTGCGTTCCAGTCGATAGCCCTTGGCTTGACTCCAATCAATGGTTGGTACCGGGCCCAATTTGCCCAAGTTAGGAGCCTCGATGATAGCCTGTTACCATAGTGGATACTTTTTGGATTAGGACAGTCCGGACTGATAGATTTCAATCCATGCATGAACGATTTAATGCTTTCCTTGTTGAGGTCTGTAATTTCACGAATATTAGACATCCCTCCCCTCATAATTTCTTCAGCTGATTCATAGTTGATACCAAAATCCATTAGGCTGCTCCTGAAAGCAAGTTGTTCTGGGTTCAGGAATCTGCCATTGTTGAATCCCCTGATTTTTATCCTGGGTTGGGATGACCTTCTACCCAGTCGATCTGCTCTTGCATCCTCGGCATTTTGGTTAGCATCATTTCCCTCATCGTTGTCGCTATCCGCGTCATCTGGGTTCTCACCCCTCCTTTCTGCATCTCTCATTGCCCTGACTCTCTTCTTTACTTCTTGGTAGATGATTCTCTTCATGGTTGAGTTTGTTTCTGGGTCCCCAAGGGCCCTTTCCATGACTTCCATGATTTTATCTTCCAAATCTTCCTCTTCTCCCATACCTCCTCCATTGTTTTCATTAGAATCCTGTGGATCGTCCACTTCCATTTTTTCTTCTTCAATGTCGCCGTATGTTCTTGTTCGTACCATGGTGGAGTGGGGTGCGATATTTCAAACGAAGTTTCGAAAGGATTTCAAATGGTCGTTTTGGAGTGTGGACGGTCGATTCATAAGATGGTATTCGATGGAATATTGAATATTCAATCGATGGTGGTGTGTGGTGGAAGAGTGTAATCGAATCGAGGATTGGATGTGAGAGATGGATATGATTAGATGGATATTATTCGTTTGTGACTGTCGAGTGATGTGCTTATATTCGGATCGAATTTTCGTTCCGGTTCGGTTATACTTTTGTGTGAGCTTTTGCTTTTGTTGCAAATCGAGATTGTGAGCTTTCCTATCCTTTCTTGGGATTTTGCTCATTCTGTATTTCTGTGGTAAAAGGTTGAAAGGTTGTTTCCTGAGAATTTAGTGTTCTCTTTTTCATTTTTGGATCTTTTCGATCTTCGGGGATTGGTGTTCTCGTATCTTTGGATTTTCGTTCGCAATCTGTTCCGTCTTGCGGGCAGATGCTCTTCGCAATCTGTTCCTCCCTTCTGTTTCACCACAGAATACTTCAGGCTCAATCTTCTGGCTCACGTCATTCTTGTTTTCAGTGAAAGATCAGTGTTCTCGAATTGGATATTGATTCCTTTCAACTGATGCCAACCTGGGCGGCCCTTTCGACTGAGCCGTCCAGCTTCTTTTCCCTTGCTTGTTTTTGCTGGATCTCGAAACCTGGTGGAGCCACCACCTTGGTTCAGTTCTTTGGTCTCTTCTTTCAGAGAGACCGCCCTGGTGTTGGTCTGTTCCAGGGCTCCACAGGCAACTGCCTCTTTTACATCCTTGAGGGTTGATGCCGGTAGCTGATCAGGCTAGTCCGGATTAGTCTTCAAGCTCAAACTGCGTTTCTCGGTGGGAAACGCGGTCCTCAGCATTGTAGGATGCTGGCCACAGCTCGTAGAGTGCTGTGGGTCTGATAAACTAAAGAAAGTGTGTCGTAACAAACAAACGCAAATGCAATCGGTCTTACGATCGATTGATTTAGTGAGTAAGATCATTGTTACGGTTCGATCTTTGCAGACCGACAGGTTAATTACTCGTCGTATCGTCGTGTCGATTTACAGCATATTACCGTGTAATTTTCAGCATACAAAACACATGTAATTAAGACACAAAACACACGCAAACCATCTTCGATCGGTCTTTCTTTGTACCGTATTACCGTGTAATTCACCGTGATATTCTCATTGGAATATCACAGTATTTGTACCTTATTACGTAGAATTAGTACTAGGTTGTACATAGATTTTAGGGCATGATAGTGTTTTAGAGTTGTTAATTCTTCGAAGAGTGAGCTGACGAGGAGAATTTCCCTAAGAGGCAATCCACATGGATAATCGCCAACGATTATTCACTCAGGTTAAATAACCTTACGAATAAGGTTATTTGCCTTTGTGACTCTTCGTACGCACGAATATGCCTTTACGCGGTGAATTCTTTTCAACTTTGCAATGTCGGTAGCTCTGTAACTCTGACTCGTGGGTACCTTGATTTTTTCAAATAGTTTGATCAATGAGTCGCCATCGGATTGTAAAGTCTTTTCATCCTCTCCTGAAACAAAACTTACTTGCAAGTTTGCTTCCAACACGTTTTTTTTGTTCTTGAAAACCAAACACAGAAGTTCCTTTGTCAAGGGGACGAACAATTGTTCCCCTTCAGGTAGATAATTGTAAGTTGTCAGAAATTGCAAAGACCTCTCAAAACACTTAAAACCTTGGAGTAGTATTTCTGGTCGTGTGATGAAAATATCACGGAATACGAATCTCGTATGTTCCCAGAACAATCGATTGTCCACCGTGTACGTGCAGTTCTCATCAAAATTAAGGAACCTTGTGATGGATAAGCTGTAGTCCTCTTTTGCGATAGGGTAAGTATTTTGACACTTCTTACCTCTTACAAGCTCAGGTGGAGTTTGTTCTTCAAATTGAACGGATCGAGGACCATCATTGGTGAAAATGAATAACCGATCTTTGCAGTGAGGTTCACCTGGATTAGAGTTGGACGACAATTGCTTTTGCTCTGCTTTCAAATATTCGTCCAGACACTCATGTGCGTTGTCAACGTCAAAAGAAGTTTTTTCTTTGTTGCCAAGTACAGCCTTCATTATTGCCTTTGAAACCATAACCCTAGAAACCGGAGCACGTGTACCGTTAGGACCACGGGACAAACAAGATGTTAGAACATAGTCGAGCAATTCGTCGCAAACAAGATTCACCTGTTCAAGTTGGTCTGGCGTGGAAACAACATTGTCAACATAGGACAAACTCAGGAGGTATTGTTGCAACAATGTCTTCACGTGAACTTTGTCGTCAGGATCGTAATCGTCCACAAATATGTCACGTTCGTCCGGTTTCTTTGCAGTAGAAAGAGTGACCATTTTTTTTTGCAAAGTCAACGCCTACTCTGTAACACTTGTTAAGAGTTTTCCAGTGCTCCATAATCTTGCAAAAGTGAAGAGAAGATAACAGGTTGAATCGAATAATCCCCACCATATTGTCCACTCCTGGTATTTTGTATTTTCCAACCAAAAATGAAGACTCATAGAGATTGGACAATAGTTCGTTGTACAAATTGTCATGTACTTATGACTCGTCGGCAAAGTGGTGAAGGCTGAGTTCTTCAAAAATTTGTGCCTTCTGTTGTTGGAAAGCATACCCACAAATACATGAGGACCTTTTGAAACGCAAGGGGTATCTTGGACACATCGGATGGCCATTCCAACTTGAGGTATTTTGGGGAATCAGTCAAGGGCACTAACGCGACTGCTGTGACACCTTCTCTTGTTGGTGCACCAACAACTTCTTTACCCCTAATATGATTGATTTAATCCACCAACTGATCAAAGGAGTGACTCGCTGAAAGAAAATGTCTCAATGCGTGGTGAAAGGAAAGACCTTCAAAGAACGAGACCATCTGCCGGACGTATAGCTTCCCTTTCTTTAAATCGTCTTTAAATCGGTGATTGAAAAACGGTCCTTCTGTTTCCGGTGAAGGTGCAGGGGGAAATTGAACACAATGTACGTACCACCGCAATAAGCTTAAATACACTTTCATGTACTTCAGTATGGTGTCGTAGTTAACCACATTCTTTGCCCAGACAGAATGCGACGTGCCTTCCGCTACTTTGTCTTGTCCTTCAACCCGGGTGAATTGAGTTTCACCTGCTGTGGTATTATCATCGATTTTGATAACGGAGTTGAGCGCTGACTGGAAGGCGTTCCATTTATCTTTCATTTTGTACTCCTTGAAACGAGTTGTCAGCCCCTTTGCATCCAAGATACAGACCTTCTTTGTCAACTGCGACCCAGAGTCACGTAGGAAAAGATTTACCATCACGTCAACAACCCTTGGTATAGGACCCGATGATGGTTTGTCTGACGTTTCTTGCTCACGGAAGTCAGGACGGGTTCCGGAAGAAGAAAGTTTAGTAACGATGAAAACCTTGTACATGAGATGGCTGAAGACAGATTCGATGTCACGACTGACGGCAGTGATGAGTTTCGTCAGTCAAAATATTCTCAGAAAATCTGTTAGGACCCTGTTGCTTCAGACAAGCTTTGACACGTCTTTTCATTGCATCCATGTGAACCTTGTATTGGGAGTCATCATCAAATAATTCCAATGACAAACTTCAACCAGCTTCATTTCCCGAAGACGACGAAGGTCGTGCACCACCTGTGACTCCTTGATGTGGTGTTGCGGGAACGACTGCTGGTATTTCTACCACATGACTTCTTTTCTTTTTCTTTGATTTACTTTTTGATTTTTTGTGTTTCCTCTTCCTCGGTTTATCGGCTGCACGCACTTGAGTGACCGGATGAGCTTTTGGATCGTTTGCAAACAACGTTGTTGGTTTATTACCTGAAGGTCTGTCTTGGTCTGCGGCTGCCCCTTCATCTCGTGGTGGAGTAGATGATGGAGTACCGTTGACTTCTGGCGCTGCATTTGCATTGGCTACGTTAGTTGGGGTTGCGGCTGCAGCTGTGACTTCATCTGGTGGTGAATTAGCCTTACGTTTAGTGTTACTTCTCGTATTTCTCATTGTTTGATTGCTAATTTAGAGAACAAGAAAATAAAATTGTGTGAAAGCAATCTAAGTTGCTACAATTGTATATTTTGTCGCATATCAAGAGATTCTCAAATGAGGAAACGAAAAACAGAATAGACTCAACTTCAAACCACAGCGGCTCTATTGACAAACAAACATCATGCAACAATGTACAAATATTTCCACTTTTACGGTAAACAAATAATATAACCTGCAACGCCGTTGCAAACGAAAAGTGAAAACGTAACCAAAACAAACCACAACAATACGAAAGACCGATCATCAATTTTGAGATACGGTGCTCTATGTTAAGATTTTCCTACAAATAGTTTAAAACCCAGTAATTTGGTGATTTGCAATTGAAACCGAATTTGAACACAAACTTTGCAACGCCGTTCCATGACTGTTGACATGAATTGTACAAGAAACCATTTCACCACCACCCAGCCTTACGTAGTACTTCATTTTGAGATTTGAAATTGAAACATGATTCGAAAACAACGTCTGAAAAGCAGTTCCGGTTACAGATTTCTGAAACGCCGTTCCATGTCTGTTGACATGAATTGTACAAGAAACCGTTTCACCACCACCCAACCTTACGTACTACTTCATTTTGAGATTTCAAATTGGAACATGCTGCAAACACAAAGCCTGAAACGCCGTTCCGGTTACTGAATTCTGAAATGCCGTTCCATGATTGATGACATGAATTGTACAAAAAAACCTTTCACAACCCAAACAGAAGTCATTAGTATTATCATACCTGCATTACTACTACTACTACTACTACTACTACCGTAATATACCTCGACACAACGGTTTCTGTGTACGTAGCTACTGTCATAGGATACTGCTGGACAAAACTAGGCAAATTCATTACAACTAAGATCACCGTCACACATGTGTTGGTACGTACAACATCACCGGTACATAAAAGATCTCACTGTATCACAAGTTGAGAACGTTAACAATAAAACTCAGGGCACTATTTTTTATTGTTCTCTATTCAAAACGAGCGCGGGGGGCGATTTATTTACTTAATGTTCTTATTTTTAAATAAGAAAATGGAAATATTCTTCATTCTTGTTCTAGATTTACTGCCGTAGATCTGACAGGTTAGAAAGTATCGATTCTTTGTTTCGAACACACATGCCCACACACACACACACACACACACACACAGCGAAAACATTTTTTTCGAACTGATTTTACACTGTGATTTTACAGTGTGGTGATTTTACAGTGTGATTTTACAGCGTGAATTTTTTTTTCTTTTCGAGTCAAAAAATACTGTTTCCCTTCATAATCATCTTACCGAACTTATCTTGAGCAGAGTTGGTTTACCGTACTTGTACGACAAAGCACTCCGTCCGAGAACGCGGGATCCCACTGAACTGATCAGCAATGATCACTAGTAGGCAGGGAATTCAGGCTCGAGATATTTAATCCAAAAAAACTGCCTTTGCTGGAAAAAGAATTGGACGGCATTGGACTGTAGAGGAATTGCTGGATAGATATTGTTTGGACTGCAGCATTACAGTATACGTCTTGAAATCAATGAATCTGCATCCATTGCGTATATATATCAACAGGATAAAGATCCAGTTTTTCGTGAGAAAGGAGTAAGATTGAACAACGTATTGGCAACAACAATTTGACCAACGATTTTCCCCTGTAGTTTGAGAGAACGGATCGGAACAAAATATCGGAACAACGGACTGAGGTGCGGCGAACAACTATTGTAAGAACAAGCAAGTGTACGACTGGGAGAGATAGACAATGATTAGAAGGCCACCTGCATTGCTGATAATGTATTTCCTCCTTTTTCTATTTTGCTATTTTCATAGGACCATATTGGAAACAACGGATCGGAAGGCAACACTGGGTCGGAGGCAGCAAAAACAACAACGTAAGATAGAGGGACAATGATGCCTACATCCTGCAATGCTGATGATGTCTTCCTTACTTGTGTTTCCCTCCTTCTTATTTTCATAGGTACGGATCAGTAGAACGACCAATTGGAGAAAACGTCCGACAAGGCGGACACAGGATCGTAACAATTTGATGGGACGAATTGAACGCAACAACAAAAGGAGGCCAACGGTGTAGGTTAGTGGCACGTAGATTATACTATTCTTTTGTTATTCTTTACTCAATGTAGCACATCAATAGATACTCACCCATTTTGTTCAATTAACATATCATGATATACTTGAATACAATCATAGACTATGGCAACGACAGAGAGCAACAACAGCAACCGGAAACCTTGCAACAGCGCCAGCGATAGCAAAAGCAGCAAGCAAGAAGGATCCAAGCGGCCGCAACCAGGAACCATCAAACCAACAGCGGCAGCAATACCAACAACAGCGGCAGCAACAGCAGCAAGCGGCAACAACAATAGCAACAGCAGCAATCGGGAAGAATCGAACCGCCCGCAAAAGTCAGAATTGCGGTTCCAAACAACTCAATCTGAAACGCCGTTCCAGAAACTTTACCCTGAAACCCCAATACAGACAGAATTACCGTTCCAGAATACTAAATCCTGAAACGCCGTTACAGAATCTTGACCCAAAAGCGTCAATACACCAGACGTTCAAATCAGAATTGCGGTTCCAAACAACTCAATCTGAAACGGCGTTCCAGAATCTTGACCCGGAAACGCCAGCAATACAGCAAACGTTCAAGTCAGAATTGCCGTTCCAGAGAACTCAATCTGAAACGCCTTTCCAGTAACTTGACCAAGAAACGCCAATACAGCAGACGTTCAAGTCAGAATTGCCGTTCTAGACAACTCAATCTGAAACGGCGTTCCAGAATCTTGACCCGGAAACGCCAGCAATACAGCAAACGTTCAAGTCAGAATTGCCGTTCCAGAGAACTCAATCTGAAACGCCATTCCAGTAACTTGACCAAGAAACGCCAATACAGCAGACGTTCAAGTCAGAATTGCCGTTCCAGACAACTCAATCTGAAACGGCATTCCAGAAACTTGACCCAGAAACGCCAATACAGAGATTCTGCAGATTCTCAAGCGGACGGAACCGGGAATGATCTAACCAACAGTGGCAGCGATAGCAACAGGTGGGAACATTCGAAGCAACCACAAAAGTCAGAATTGCCGTTCCCGACAACTGAATCTGAAACGGCGTTCCACAAACTTGACCTGGAAACACACTCCATGGGCAAAATCAATTCAGCGTCTTCCTCAAACAGCTAATCTGCAAAGATTCCGGCACTTGTCACACAAGAATGGCACCTGGTGCAATGGGATTGAATACAACAACAAAGCAATTGGCACCAAAAGCAATGAAGCAAAAATCAAAGAGGAAACGTGGGAAGACAGAGAGAAAGAGAATGACATCAAAATTTCTTCAAAACGGAGCAACATCGTCATCATCAATCCACCAGACTTACAAACACTTGTCGGAGATAAAACCCAATAAGCGTCAAAGTATAAAGGAAATTGTACAACATGTCGAGCAAATAGCATTGAAAACAGTTCACAAGAATGGGTTTCGAGGTAAATTCATGGAAACACGATGGGGTTTTAAAACAGTTGGAGAAAGGGAATACACATCGGAAGAGGCAGTGTCTATTGATAGTTTCAAGACATTGGATAGTACCAACGATAAGTTTGTTATAGCATTCGCAGAATCAGAACCATCATTGAGAATCTTTGCAAAAGCTTCCACAAAATTTGCAAAACAACGCTTGGGTTCTCCCAAAAATATAGAAATTACAAGAACATTTGCTGCGGAAATTGTTCAATCTAAACCCAAAATAGGCCGAGGAAACAAATGTGACAGTGTAAACAGTGGATATGGTATTATTGGGATGAGACCAAATCAATTGAAATCAGGGAAATGGTGTGTATGTTTTCAAAAAGAATGTGGAACCAAAAACACAAGATCTTTGAAGTCGATCGAACGAGCGCGCGCGACTGAACGAATGAGACACGGATGACGCGCGCGACTGAATGAATGAGACACGAATGAGATAAGAATCGATCGTACGATGAATCTTGCTTCTGCAGGAATGGACAAACATGAACAGACGGGAGTGGAAGTGGGAATGAGATTTTACCACTTACCGATTCCAGTTCTCCTTCTTACTAAAAATAGACCCTTATGTACCAATTCTACGGGGCGCAAGGTAAATACCTACAGCCCATTGGTACAAGGGCACGTGCAACACATCGGAGTATTAGCGGGTCGATGTGATTATGAGTGATTTAGTGTGTGCATTGGAGTATTAGCGGGCCAATGCACCGATATGGTGATTTTAGTAAAAGAGCAATTTTCTGCTCACAATTTCAAGTAACACTTTCATGTAATAACCAACGAGTTAAAACCAACCACATGCCGACTGTTTCACCTCCATTTTCAGAGCCCTCCAAACACAAGACCACCTTGAACAGAAAGCCCTACACATTGTGAAGGAAATGCAGCTTTGTTTACGTGAAATGTCCAAATTTGTCAACCTTGAAACAACTGTGATGAATGAGGTTGTTAGTCGTACAACACTGAATGCAATCGGCCATCATGCTACGGCCTTTTCTATTGGAAAGGATTATCACTCGGTTATTGCTCCGAAACATGTAAGTGATGACGAGGTGATTTATTACTTTGTGTTCCCAACGTATAAAGTGAAAGTTCCATTGAGGTCAGGCGATACTCTATTGTTCAATCCATTAGTATTACATAGCTGTTCAAATCCAAAATACGAAGGCTGTTATATTATGAGTGCCTATGTATCGACAAAATCTGTGCTAAGAGCTGATCTTCTATAATATATTAAACAATAATTTAAAGTTAGACGTTCCATTCACTTCGTTTGTTTTCCTGCAATATTGTGCAATCATTTTAGAGTAGCTATCAATCGAAACATAGGAGAAATATGTTACGATCGATATGGAGGAGCATTCAATTCTTCACTAATACTAAGTTATTATTGATATTGTACTAGGTAAACAATTAAGTATTGGATGTATCAGAGAGGACCTCACTATCGTCATCATCGTTCGATGACATTGAACTGTCATCACCTGAATTAGTAGCATCATCATTATTGTCGCTGTCCTCTTCAACAATAGTGCATTGGGAGTAGAGTGCCTCTTCATTAGGCAAAGATGACGTTGTCTTGTGGAATTCATCCAGCCAAGCCCTTCAATTCGAGACAACTAGATATGAGTTTGATTGCAAGGTACCAATTGCATCAAGTTCTGGGACAACTGCTACATCGGAAAGTATGCTGTCGACATGAAATAAGAACAGGGAATTGTCGTCTACTTCACCTCTCGTCACAAACGACAAAGCTGTTGGTGTTGGAGTAGATTTAAACTTGGTCACTACTGCATAAATGCCTTCGTCGGCAATTTGGTACTCAGAAACAAATGAGTAAGGCTGCTTCAGATTGTAGAGTTCAAGGAAACACATAATATGGCAGGGTATTTCACATGCGTCGACATCAAACAAGGCCCAATCATACCAGACAGAGTTGAGTTGGCAACCATCGGAACGATATGAAGGGTGGCTCCGAAACAAGTAATTTTGCTGTGTGCATTTGTCAAACCTGTTATGTTCAGTAAATCCTTTCACAAACGTAGAGTCCTCCAAAAGTGGAAGCACATTCTGACATACAAAAGACAACAAGATGGGAGAAATATAGGGTTTTGTTTTGTTCGATGACCTAACCCATCTCATAGTACTTGCCCCATCGTCGTTAATGAAAACGTGAAATTTTGAACCAGAAACTTCGGGAGGGACTCGATTACCAGAAACATCTTCTGCCAGTCACTAAATTAAACTTGGAAGTAGCTACTCGTAGCAGCATTTTTTCTTCCTGTCGCTTTGCCATTTGCATTGTCAATGTCGAAGCATTCTGTTGAGTGTTCTTCGAGGGTGCTTTGATTTCAGTTTTGTAGTGTGATTCCGAATAAGAATAATCCCATCCGCATGGAAGTCCCCAAAGTTTAATGTACTCAACAAGGTGAAAGTATAGATGGTTTTTGATCAGTTTCGTACCCATTCCCTCTCTGAGGCAGGTGGAATTAATACAATTGATAAAATGGATTATCATCTTGGGGAGATTTTCCAATCCAGAAATGGGTATATTCCCATGCTTCAAGAATTCTTCCATGGAGAGGATCAGTTGAATTACCTCTACTTGTTTCTGAATAAATGTCGCGTCCTTGATGATGTTTATTGCCACATCGGAACAAAGGGTGATCAGAATGGAAATGAGCATTCCCGAATAATCATTACCCTCCTTTCTGGTAATGGAGAGAAGCTGACTGGAAAACTTGGTTCTGGGGAAATCTCTGTCCGATTGCCTTGACAAAAGACCACCGTATAACTGCGCAAGTGAACCAATAGTAGCTGATGTGCCATTTGTGTTTAAATCAGGGGCATACCAACACTTAGGACTACCTTTTAACAAAGAATTGAGTGATTCTACTGCCCAACGTGCTACACCCAGTTGATGCATATGCAAACACTCACCGGGAGTAGCAAAGTGAATGTTGTTGACGTTACTACCAAAATTGAGGCTGTGAAAAGCATTTTTTATGGGATGGTGCAAAATGCTTTTGAAGTACTCCATGTATTCCCGTGCAGAAATATTTCGGGGGGATTCAAAATCTTCTGGAACCCAGAGCCGAGTCAGTTCCTCCACTTGGGCTTTTGGTTTATGGATGACACGTGTAGGACATGTACAATGTCGGCACAATTTCTTCACCTTTTGCGTGTAGGATCCATACTTTCCAAATAGTTTGTCGTGTAGTTCTGTATCACCAACAACATAGGCAATCGCAAATTTCATTTTCACTTTGAACACTTTTCCTGTATACAGAAGATAATCCCACTTAACTCCATCCCGCCCTGCATTTCACATACTTCCTTGAAAGATTGCAAAGCCGATGCAAGCGCGGTGTGTAGATTTTGAATATTATCTTTCGCCGTGGTTTTTTTCGTGTGTCTTATGCTCTCAATTTCAGTGTCGGGATGAAAATAAATTGTGGTCCAAGCGTCAGGCCGTTTTCTTGCTTCAACATTGAAAATATCAAGGGTCATGTTGAGAGGAGTGAGTGACAGACGGCCATGTGCATCCAAGCTGATTCCATCCATGTAGAAAATGATCGGAACAAGGATTTCATCATTTTCATTGCAGATCTGCTTTCACGATTCCGTCCACCAAGACCCGTGGTGTAGTTCTGTTATGTATGTTTCATTGGTGAGTGGTGGGTTGTTTTTGGGTGAAAGAGGAGTCTCGACATTCAGAAAAGACAAATTGGTTTCTTGCATCAATTCCTTATTGGTCAGAAGGGAATGAAGTGCGTCTGGGAAGGATCGAACAAATATTTGGGTGGGTAAATTGCAAGGTAACCAGTTAATTATGTGTGGCTCAAACTTGGTCTCTGAAATACCCAAATTGGACTTGATTTCACTAAATATGACTTCTCAATGGCGGGGGTAGGTAGAGCTAAAGTCAACACCATGAATAGTTTGACATTCGTTTGCCCATTGAAAAATAGATTTGAATGTGTTTAGAGGTAACTTGTGTTTCGTCATTAGATTCATGAGCTTTATTTCAGCAATGAGCCTATTGGTAGGTGAAAAAGAAACATGGGATCGGATCAATTGCTCTCTTTCATTGATGTTTGGTTGGGATGCAGTGGGTTCCGCAGCATCCATACCATTATCGTTCTGAATAGGAAGGCAAATTTCTTCATGAATAACCATGTCATCGTTGTTGCTGTTGTCTTCTGAAGGAAACAACTGTGATTCCATTACATTTCGATCCATTGGTGGAACAAATAAGTTGTGTACTACCTGACTGTTTAGAACAGAGTTGATTGTTTTGTTAGAGGATGCCTTGTTAGTGTGAGCGGCAGCAACAGAAGCGGAAGGAACAATTGGACCATTCTCTGTCAATGACAGGCCATATTGTGAAGGGGTATGACAAACTGTAGTAGTGGATTCTTCTTTGGCAGATGATGAAAATTCCATTAGGTTGTGGTTTAAATAGAAAAAACGACAAACAGGTATTGAATCAAGGTGACGTGACAGGCCTCGTGATACATATCGGTATGATTGGTGTGAAGTGGAATCTTGTCGGCTTCCGATGAATGTCTTTGACTTGCCCTTATGGGACAAGCAGCTACGACAGATAAATGATTTGGGTATTTTTGTATAACAACCACTCTTGAAGTGACGGCAACTTTTACTAGGTTGTGACATATTCTTCTATTGGAAGAAGGGAGGGGAAGAAATGGTTGCGATGGTGGTGTTAAATGAACATGACGAGAACGAGCATGATGCTATCGGATCGAGCATGAAAAGGCAAGATGGTATGAAAGAAGACACGACGTGACATAGAAACAACGCGGAAACATAGTACAAAGTAGCAAACAAAAACTTCTGAAAATAATTTTATTTCATATCTTGGGTTAAGGTTAGGAAGTTTGGCAGCAAGATTACAAATTTAAACATTATTCGAACACAAAAGCATGAAACGCCGTTCCGGTTACTGAATTCTGAAACGCCGTTCCATGATTGTTGACATGAATTGTACAAAAAATCGTTTCACCACTCGAACAGAAATCGATACTATCATACCTACATTACTACTACTACTAGTACTATCATAATACACCCGGACACATATCTACAAAAAAAGCATTTTTGGAAACAAAATAAAAGAAAGAATGGTGGTGAAATTGTGTAGGAGGAAGGTAGTAGTGCTGTAGAGTTCTACAAAAATTCGTTAAAACGAGCATGATGCTATTGTTGTTACTCTAAAAATCGACCGGATAGGTATAACGAATATTTTAAATTTAAAGAGAAGTGAGCTCAGAGAGAGGCTCTTATTTTATTACGTATTTTCACTGTGTATTGGGGCCCTCTGCTGTATTTTATGTCGTAGAGATCTTCCCCGGTTATTTGTTACTGTCTTCTTTACCGCCGTACCGATTCTTCTGTTGCTGTTGCTGTATTAGCGTCATATTGGTCTTACTGTATCGGTCATTCGATGGTATCGGTCATGTTCTGGGTTAAGTATTCTGTTCGATTGGGGTGTGTGCTTATTCGTTGTATATATGCTAGATATGAGGCCCATCTGGAATCGGTACTGATTTTCTTGATTGCAATAAGTAATTTCCTCACGGGATATCAAGTATATTCTTTTGAATGTACTTATGGGTTCCAAGTGTTTACTTACTGTTCAGGTCTTTGGATATTTCTTGTTTCTAACCAATTATCCCTTTTTGTTTGTAGTCCTAAGTGATGCCGTTTTACCACTTAGGGATTTTCACGTAGAGGAGGTGCTTTCGATTCTAAGGCACATTCATCGAAAAAAACGTGTCTTTTGCACCTTGGTCGTCGTTTTGTTTTATCAGCTTTTCCAATCGAATTTGATGCCGACAAAGTCCGTATTTTTCGCCGACAACACACCCCTTGATCCAATACTCTACTCGCGTGGTATTGGATTACTGTCGGAGTATATTGTCTTGAATCTACCGTGGGTGACTGAATGATTTAACCTGGGTAGTGTCCCATGATGTATCTTGCGTGTCGGGCGTGCAAGATCCATCCCATTGGTTTTGTTAGATCATCAGCCGGGTTGATAACTCCAGGAATATGAATCATCTTGATTTCACCATTTTCTTTCCAAGCTTGAATTGCAAAGAACCTGATTTCAATATGTCTGGTTCTTTCGGTTGGCTTCTGGGCATTGATGATGTCGATTGCTGATGCATTGTCCTCATAGATAGGAGTTGGACCAACTTGGGCGAATCCTAATTCCTTGAGTATAGACCTGAGATATCTGGCTGTTTTGGCTGCTGTGACGGCAGCAATGAACTCAGCTTCTGTAGAACTCTGTGCAGTAAGTGACTGAGCTTTGGATCGGTAAACAATTGCTCCACCAGCATAGGTGAAAACATATCCTGTGGTGGACCTACGATGTTTTGGGTCATTGCCATACGCGGCATCAACAAAACACATCAGTTTGGCTTGCTTGATATCTTCAGGGAATTTTGGGAGTGATGCATCTTGGACTACGTCGGTGTATGGTTCTCCTGATGGTAAAGATGGCTCAGCATTTGGTCTATAGAACCTAATACCCAAAGATCTGGTTGTTCTGAGGTATCGAGCTATGTTCTTCAGACTGGAGTAGTGGAATGCAGTGGGATTGGAACTGTACTTTGACATCAGGGTCACTGCGTAACCAATGTCTGGCCAGCAACTCACATATGCAAACATCATTTCACCTAAGAGTGTTCTGTATGAGAACCCAAAGGTGGATTGTAATTCAGCATGTTCCTTGGTGCCTTCTAATGGTCCATCCGTATGTGATTGTAGTTGGCTCAGCACTTCAGTTGATAATGGCGCAGATGGTTTTGAATGAGGTTTCATCTTAGAATCAGTTTCCCATCCATGAGATCTCATGATTCTGTCAATGTAATTTGCACAGGACAGTTCAATGTAGTCAGTTGTCTGTTTGACATCAATTCCATTGAAGTCTTCAAGCAATCCCATTTTTGTGAAGGGGATTACATCTTCTTTAGGAAGTTTCAGTTTTTTGCCTATAATGTCATAGATCTTGTCAGATATGGATTCTGATGAGCAAGCCAGTGCAAAATCGTCAACCTGTCTCAGCATGTATACTGTTTCACCTTCAAAAGATGTCGAGTAGATTGTTCTGTCATGAGTGGTGGTCTTGAAGTTGAGATCAGGACCTTTCAATATTTTATTGATGTGGGTTTCCCATAGTCTTCCTGATTCTGGATGGCCTTGGAGTGCTCGAAGAACAGGAAGCACCAATCTTCGGTCTATGTCTTTGCCATACTTGTGTCGGTACCATTCTGTATACGCATCATCAATAGTCATGTATGTAGGGATGTTGGGCCCTGGAGAATGGGCATAGGCGTCAGCAGCATCACCACCATAGATTTTGAGGTTGAGGCTAGCTGCAATGGCAAAGAACAATCTTTGGATGGGGTGTTCAACACATGATGAGTATGACATTGCTATGGCATGCAGGGTTGGCGCGGCATATTTGCTTCCATTGCAACATTGTCTTGCGCGGCGGACACCATTCCTCTTGACACTGTACTGCTAGTGGGGTCTGAGAATAATCGCATCTGGGTCCTTAGGATATGGGATGGGGGATCCAAACATTTCTAAGTCTTCAAACTGATCAAGCTGTTTTCGCTCCCCAGCTTCCTATTCAGCCCATGTTGATAAAGGCTTGAGATTCCTTCGAGTAAAGTGCCCTAGTGCTTGTTCTTCAGGTGTAGTTGCCTTGGAATTGATGGCCTTGATTAAGAGTTCAATTTCTTCAGTTGGTAGTGAATCGGCATCTAGGGGTAATGCATGATTTCCTGGTTTATGAAGCTTGGTGATGGCTCTGAGCGAAGCAATGTCAATAGTAGGAATGACCACATCCATATCATCTTCGATTGGTGCCAAGTGTTTTTTAATGGAGGCATGGAGTGCTTCAGTGCTATCGACCTGGTTGATTCTGGATTGGATGATATGCTTGTATTTGTTGCCAAGCTTCTTGATAGTCTTGATGGATGAGATCCGGTCCAAAAAGGGTGGATCTTCTTCATCAGTGGGTTCTTTCCAAGACGTATTTGGAGCAAAAAGACCATATTCATTCGAGCAAGGGCAAAGGTAATAGGTGTATTGGTCAAATCCCTCACCCCTCGATCGTGGGAGTCTTGCAAGGCTGTGGTAACATCTGCAGCAGAAAACACATGATTGTGATTGATAGATACAATATAAGCGCCTCGGAGCTTGGAGAGAGTCTTCTTATGGGAGGAGAAAAGCTTGGAGGCAGGACTTTTGGGAAGGATATCTGTGATGTATGCTCTGCCAAGAAGTGAATCATTGGCATATCTGAGACCAAATGCTCGGTCAGCACACAAACGTGAAGCAGTGAGCCTGAGATTTGTGAGATTTGCAAAAGGGGAGATGGAAAAGTTGAATTCACTGGATGATACCTCATGTGGCTCCGCTGGAAGAGGAATGTTATCATCGGTTCTGAGCAGGTGCTTGACATTGGTTGGAAGATCTGCGAGGGGTAAGTCATTCATCCCTTCATCAAACCTGACATGAGTGGCGATCTTGACCCGGTGTGTCTCAGTATCATACCAAAGGATTTTTCGGGTAGTGTAGGGGACAAAACCTAGGAATATGCCCTTGCGAGCATTGGGTTTGAGCTTGATTGATCTCTTGCCTGGAGGTCAAACCCAAACTCCGCAGCCAAAGGTTCTGAAGTCAGCGAGATTTTCTTTGTGGCCTGTGGCCAATTCTAAGGGTGAATGCTGCTGATTGCCTTCAGGAAATGCATTGGACAACCTCAGGGCATAGTAAAAAGCAAAAGGCCAGAACTTGATGGGCAAATTGGCACCTGATAGCATGGTTCGCATTGAGTTAGCCAAAGTTCAATGTGCTCTTTCAACTGTACCATTCTGGTGTGAAGCATCAGCACCAGTGGGGAAAATTGAGTATCCAAATGCAGAGAAAAGGTTTCTGATATCAGGGTTGTGATAGAGTTCGCCGCCTTGGTCAACTGAAACATACTTGTTGGCACAAGTTGGGTTGTACTGAGAGAAGAAATGTTCCAACCAATGAAGTGGTGCTGCTTTGGATATTCGGGTATCACCATATTTCATACCAGTATAGTGGTCTGTGATCAGAATCCAAGCTGTTTCGCCATGAATGCCTTCATAGTCACGCTTGCGTTTACTGTTGGAGGATCTGGCGCCGGCAAAGGCAAAGTCAATAGACAAACCCTGAAAGGGTTGCGTAGCTTTTCTTGTGGAATGTGAGCCTGCAGGTGACTTTGTTTGCTTACATTGAATGCAAGTTGGACATTGATCCAGGATACTGGTTTGCCGTTGGAACTTTGGTACGCCAAGAATGGACTTGTGTGTGTTGTAGAGGAAATCGTCACATGGGTGCCCTAATCTCTGGTGCCACAGAAGTTTTGATGTCTTGGTTTTGATGGCTTGTATGGGGATACTTTTGTCCACAATCTTGGTGAAAAACAATTTGGCATCAAAAGTGGGCATGTCACTGGTGTCAGACCGAGCTTGAGCCGCTTCTGTACATTTTTGCAGTGTGACAAGATTCGTGTACACATCATATCTGTAGCGACTAATTGCTTCATTGGAGGCCAGTTCACAAGCTTCCTTGAACTGTATGTCTGTAGCTAGGGCATAGGCTGAGGATGATGCACAATTAGCATATGGAGATGCAATATCAATGTCTGGGATCAGTACTGGGTGGGTATAGCATTGGCCATCAATGATGCTTCCATGGAGGACAATGCTGTTGGCAGTGTTCTGCTTGTGATGACAAATAATTGTGAGGTTGCCGTTTTGTGGAGCAGATGAGTCATAGTTGTCAATGAATGATTTATGGATTGACTGCCCACTGAACTGACGTCGCATGCGAGATGTCATTCCACAGAGATCATTCTCACTCAGCAATGTCGTTGACAGGGAGGGAGAATAATAGAAGAAGACTTTGAGATACCCTATGTGATTGGGTGCTGGGATATGCAAGTATCCCGAGCCTTCAGGGATGCAGGTGGCTGCTTTTCCTCCTATTGCTGCCGTGAGCCTGACAGGACATTTCCTTAGCTTGTTGTAGGGTTTGTAACGGTGCAGGATGTGTTTGAGATTGGTGCAGGAAACTTTCGCACCGGTGTCAATCTGAGCTCTGACACCATGTTGGAAATAGGCCGTAGCCGCAATAGGGTCTGGTGGGACCAGGAATTGCACATTGTAGGTATCAACGGATGTAGGGTTGTCTCTGTCGAAGTTGGGATCTCCATTGATTTCCAGGTGTGAGTCCAATGCAGGGGCTGTAGCCTCAAGTGATTCCATATCACAGTAGACATCAATTGGGATTGAAGATTGGAGGCTGTCCCTAGGAAGGAGATTGACAGCACCAATGTGGACAGATTCATAGGAGCTGGCACTGCTGGATTCCAAGGAAGGGCATAGGCTGTTCACTTGATGGGCTGTGACGTCGTCAAATCCTGGAAGGTCATCTTGAGGTGATGTCGTATGGTGGCTGCAAGAAAGACTTTCTATTCTTGGTCGGTGCAAAAATTTTGGTCTTCTACTGCATCATCGGGTGAAACCTCATCTTGATCTTCATCGCCAATGTTGATCTGAGAGATTTGTTGGGTGGAATCTAAGAGCTGTTGGGTTTGTTTATTGGATTTGTTCAGAAAGACAGCTGCAGCAATCCTATGTTTCTTGAGGGACTCAACATCTTGCAATGCAGGACAATTATCAAAATTATGACCGGACATGTGGCAAACAATGCATTTTCTGGATGTGTCAAAGAGACTAGGTTGCTTATCGAATGCAGTGATAGCATTGCAATATGCTTGATGGAGGAAGGGGTTGTCAGATTCTTCATCCATTTCCGGGTAGCCAAGTGAATCAATCAGGCTGATTGAGTGAGAAGTCAAAGTAGAAGGTGTTCTAACAGTACTGTTGCTAGCGCGCTTTTGAAACCTGTCATTACGACGGGGAACTGGTCTGGTGCCTGAGACAGGCAATTGCTTGGACTGGATTGGTTTGGAGGTGTTCCTCTTGTAGTTCTGTTCAGCCTTGATCTCTTGCTCATATGTTTGCAGGGTTTGTAGGAGCCTACCTGCTTTGTATTTGTCTCGTTTGAATTGGTCATCTGAGTCCTGTTCATCTTCTGTTTTCTCAAATAGTTCGTGACTGAGGGTGGTCCCTGCAATCAAATTGCTGACTTCTTCTGTCGAACTCATGGTGCCAGGTTGGTTTTGGAGGAAAACTCTGAGTCGCAAGTAATCCTTGTATCTGAAGTAGTATTCTTCAAGGGATTCATTTGCATCTTGGTTGGGAGGATTCCTGACCATTGTTCGTCCTGCATTGGATGGCCTTTTAGAGTTGGGATGTGTCTGTGCAATGACTGTGTACAGCGCTTCATAACCTTGTCCTCCTTCAAAGCTCTGAATGGTGGACTTCATTCTTCCACATGAGTCAGGGATTATCTTATCAGTTCTGAGTGCAGTGTAGATGAGATTACCCCATTCTTGAATCACCAATTCATACCTAGCAGGTAGGTCATGAGGGAGACTATCACCTATGGTAAATCCTCTGAGGCTGTCAGCTTCGCGCCTGTAGAGATAGTAAGGGTGAATGTAAATATGATGTTGCTGTGCATGAGCCGTAATTTCTCTGTACCATTTCCTAACTTGAGGGTGAGTATCATCCTTTAGTTGTGGAAATCCTGCGAGGAACAATTTGTCTCTAGCTGCTTCCTTTGACTTGTCAGAGGCTCTGGTTAGATCAAAGCAAACACCACTTCTAGTGATCAGACGTTGGTCATTTCTACCACTGCCTAGGTTGTGTAGGTTATAGTTTTGCCTGATGACCGTTTCGTTTCCGGATGAGTCGGTGTAGGTGATTGGAAAGTCTTTCATATCATCTCTGGTGAGGAATTCATCTCTCTTGTAGTAGCGCTCTTTGACTGGTGGTGGTTAGGTTGCAGGATTCCATGGTAAGTCAAGTGTCGCTTGGTGGTTGGCGCCAGCATTGTTATTGTTGTTGCTGTTGCCATTGTTGACCAGTTGTTGTAGTAGGGTCGTAAGTTGTCCCATCTCAGTAGGGGAGACAGTTGCGGCCGTTGCGGTAGGTGTATCTGGAATGGCTACCTCATCATCTGATGGTGGGTCTCCAGTGTAGGCTTCCATGAATAGGTCTGGGCGCCAATTTTTCTTGAAACGCCAGTGGGTAATTGTGATTTCGATTAGAACAATTGGCTCATCATCCGTGTTGGTCCGAATAGCATGCTTCGCAGCAGCGTCAAATTCTGTTTTGTATCTCATGCGCTTTGTAGATCCACCATTTCTTACATGCTTGATAACACATTTGTCGAGGAGATTGGCGATATGGCCCTTTGTTATTTCATCCGGTGGTGGTTCCACTAGGTTGATGGCTATGGCCTTTGCAATGCAATTGAGGATGTGGAGTTGTGGATCCGGAGCTATTTCTAGTGGTCCTTCTTCTTCTTCATCCTCGCGGGTCACAAAGAATTCTGAGAGTTCATCTTTGCCAATGATTTCAGAGTAGGCCTTGTTAAGGGAGGTGGCCGCAGCTGGGTTGCTAGCGCTTGCGAATCGGAATTCGATTCCGTAAATTGGAGTCCAGTCAAATGGAGTTGGCATGGTTTTGGTATCTCGATATCGTCGGTACGAATTAATCGTCTTGTAGGACAATCGTCAGTGGAACAATTATTGTGGGTAGGAACGAATTAATCGTTGGTGTTGTCGATTGGTGATTGATTGGATAAAGCAATCGTCGGCGTTCTTGTATTGTAATTAATCCGTCGTCGTCGTCTCGTTCGATCGTAGAAAGCGGTACGCGTTGACGTTTCGTTGTCGTAATGAATCCGTTGTTACGGTGTGGCAAAGTCGGTTGCGGTGATGTCGATGATAAACGAGCGTTGGGGAAAATGATCGTCGGCGTTCTTGAATTAACCTAACCTTGGTGTCTGGAACGTTCGTCAGAGAAACAATCGGTCCGTGATGAGGTTTTGTTGATTAATCCGTTGGATTGGCGACGGCAAAATGTCCGGAACGATTCGCTAATCGGTGATATCGAAACGACGATGTCGGTGTTTTCGAACGGTTATGTGGATACACCCCTTGATTCGAATGCTTGGTCGTGGATTACAAAAGAAGATTCTTGTAGATGAATCTGTATCACACCCCTTGATGCACGAGCAGGGAGAAAGAGAGAGAAAGAATGAGACGGGAGGCCGAGAATGTGCCGCACAGGGAGCTAAGCACAGAATTTCCTCTGGATTTAACCGACAGTGGAGGTGCTGAACGGCCGGAGATAGGTAGCTTAAGGTAAACACTGGTGCTCTTGCGGGACACAAGTGTAAGTTATAAGGGCTCTATAACCTGTTGTTACTCTAAAAATCGACCGGATAGGTATAACGAATATTTTAAATTTAAAGAGAAGTGAGCTCAGAGAGAGGCTCTTATTTTATTACGTATTTTCACTGTGTATTGGGGCCCTCTGCTGTATTTTATGTCGTAGAGATCTTCCCCGGTTATTTGTTACTGTCTTCTTTACCGTCGTACCGATTCTTCTGTTGCTGTTGCTGTATTAGCGTCGTATTGGTCTTACTGTATCAGTCATTCGATGGTATCGGTCATTTTCTGGGTTAAGTATTCTGTTCGATTGGGGCGTGTGCTTATTCGTTGTATATATGCTAGATATGAGGCCCATCTGGAATCGGTACTGATTTTCTTGATTGCAATAAGTAATTTCCTCACGGGATATCAAGTATATTCTTTTGAATGTACTTATGGGTTCCAAGTGTTTACTTACTGTTCAGGTCTTTGGATATTTCTTGTTTCTAACCAATTATCCCTTTTTGTTTGTAGTCCTAAGTGATGCCGTTTTACCACTTAGGGATTTTCACGTAGTGGAGGTGCTTTCAATTCTAAGGCACATTCATCGAAATAAACGTGTCTTTCGCACCTCGGTCATCGTTTCGTTTTATCAGCTTTTCCAATCGAATTTGATGCCGACAAAGTCCGTATTTTTCGCCGGCAACAGCTATCGGAGCAAGCATTAAAAGGCACGATGGTATGAAAGAAGACACGACGTGACATACCGTAGAAAACAACGCGGAAACATAGCGAACTAACACTTCTGAAACTAATTTTATTTCATATCTTGGGTTAAGGTTAGAAAGTGTGGTAGTGAGAAATAGATTTTTTAAATCAATTTAGTCAAAATGGAGAGATCAATGGACATTTTGAGTCTTCGGGGAGAATTTTGGTCGCAACCTGAGGGGGGTCAAAAATCTTTACCACAAAAATTGTGAATTTAAAAAAAGACCCTTGCGCGCATAACAAACGCAGGGTCGATTTTCTGAAAATAGGGCTTGCGAGGGGTCGCGTGGGGTCGTGTGACAGTTATCGGACGTACTACCACTAGGCTTGTAGTAGTAGTTCTACTACAACAAATGGTTGCAGGGCAACGGATGCAGCAAGGTTTAAGGGTGAATAATCAAATAATCTAAGAATTTAAGGTGAAGCGCGTTAGCTTGTTGCTGGAGAGCAAGATAGCGCTTTCAACTGTGCTGCCGCTAATACAGCACAGCAGTTAACTCAGCAGAAAACAGATTCGTCGTGAGCAAGTACTCAAACCTCTGCTGTCTTTTCTTGAAAACAGTTCACTTAATAAAAGATTGCATGTGTGAGCCTCTAGTGTGTGTTCTTCTTCAATCACTAAGTATCAATTTGAACGTAAGAATGATGGTCGCACCTCCGGTACGATCGCACCTCTAGTTCGTACCATACGGTATGGTACGGTAGACACAAAAGGAATGTAATACTCCCCATGTGTCCATGGGAGAGACTATCTTGGTTAAAAGTTGTTGCCATGATCTTGCAACAGGTTGCCTGTATTTCCACAGTAGTGGAAGAGGGGCTTGAGTAAAGGATACACCACTGAGTGTCCCCAGTGTTTGGTAAGGATATCAGCGCAGTTATCCTTGCCTGACAGATGCTGCTGCATGAGGATGAAGCCCAACGCGATCATACTTCTGACATAGTGATATGAAAGAATACGATGTTGCTTGTGGAGTCTTGCATAGGGGAATGTAGAGGTCTGAATCATCTTCTTGTTATCTCCCCAGGAATAGGAGGTGTCATGTACTCGTGTACCTAGGTATCGAAATAATTTCCTGATGTCAACTATCTGTTCAATGCAAGTTCTTGCAGAGACAAATTCAGTGCTTAAAGTCGCTGTTTCTGTAGTTGCTTGCTTCTTTGAGAACGACATGATAGGAGTTTTATTTGCAAAATGCAAGATACCAGTTACAGCTTATTTTCCACTTAGGATGTCATGCATTAGGTTGGCATCATAGAAATGAGTTAGCACAACTGTCTTGCCCAGGGGAGGTGGCACGTTGCTTGGTAGATCTTCTGAATGCTCCCCATACTAGACAGTGTTGGACCACCAGTCTGTGGTGGCATTTTCAGTCAACACAAAATCAGGGGCTTCCGCACGAAACCGGATTTTGAAGTGTCTGAACTTGGAGATGTAGTACCCATAGATGTGATTGGCTCTGTTGAGATGGCCTTCTCTTGGTTGGACGCGAAAGCTTGAAAGTGTCATGACAGCAGTATGCACATCAAAGCATCCAATAGCAATGATCCACTGAAGTGAGCCAATCATGCTTTGATACTTCTGGATACCAGTGTCATCCTGAAATGCTGTTGAATCAAGTTCAGGGTGATCATTTACAGCAATGGGTGAGTGGAACCTGGTGGTTGGTTTGCAACCAAACATCTGCACATGTGAAGCTTCAATCTTTTCAATGAACTTGATGGGTTTCATACAAAGCACACCATCTTCATCTCGTTCAAAACCACATCCCAAATGAAAGTTCATAGGACCAGAGCCCTTCAATTTGAAGTTGTAGGGCTCAGATTGTAGGACGTTCAAGAATGAGCTGGGATCAGCCATGCATAGACACAAGTCATCAACATAGTGCATATGAGCTTGTTGTATACTTGCTTCCCATTTTTGTTTGATCCAGGCTTGAGGAAGATTTCAGGCTCTACCTTGGATCTTTCGAAGCTAAGCTCAATGAGACATGCAACAAGCAGATCGCCAAAACACTTGCCAGATGACCAGAGGCCATGTAGCGCCTTGTAGATGACAAGGAGGTGTCCTTCTAGTGGTCCAAATTCAGCCCCAGCCTTGATGCACACTTTTTCACAGGTTACGGCTTCAAGGTAAGTGTTACAAATGTCAGTTCCCCCTGCTTCCAAGCTATTCAGCTAAGCGAGGAACAGACACATTCTCAGACCTCTGAGAGAGACAACACCAGCATATACACTGTGAACAGCAGCGTCAGTGAGATTGCCATTTGCAACCAGCCAAGCTTTGTGTCTGCCATCATACTTGACAGCATAGATCATGTGGACCTTGATTTGTTGAAACCCAGGAGGTATGTTTTCGACTTTATATTTTCCCTTATCAATGAAGATACCATATTCTTTGAGTTGTTCCATTTCCAGGGCTATAGCATCCTTCCATTTGTTGTTTCCACTGGCTAGATCAAATTGAATGGCTTCTTCATGGTTGCGAGGTACTTTGAATCCATACTGATATTGAGGGGCAGTACGAAATGAGTGGAGCTTTGCTTGGTTAATAAGCCTGTCCAGTTTCTTTGTTCTTTTTTATAATGCGGTTGAGTCGAGCATATTGTCCTTGGCGTACTTAGCAACAGTTACAGGATCATCAGCAGCAATGTTGGCTAATGGTTTGTAGGTGTGTTCCAAGTTTTCCCAATCAACCAATAGGTTGTATTTGGAGCCCTTGTATTGGGAATGCTTGTTGTCCAGTGAGCCTTGATGTCCAAGGATTCTTCTGAAGGACCATAGCTTGCCATCCTCTTGGGTGCAATCACGGTGAATGTAATTCATGACATCATTATAGGCAATGAAATCTTCCACTTCATCATCTGAATGTTTGCATTCAAATTTGATGAATTCCTTGTTGTTTTCAAGACTGTCCTCAACATCCACAATAGTCAAGCGTTTGCGCGTGCCATCAGGATGTGCCATAGGGAATGATTGGCCTTGCAAGTATGTGGCAGGGATGGCAGGGATGGTGATGAGTTGGCCATCAGCATCAGACTGGGCATTCTCTTCTTCATCAGTAACAGCTACTTTGGAGGGGTCAACAGCGGGAGTAGCTGGATTGATTGGTGTAGGCTGAACTGCGATTACATCAAAATAGGCTAGCTCAGGAGGATCGAAATCATCTTCAGTGAGGTGAATGCCACCAGGGGTCTTGCTGTAGATGTGAGAAGTTGGAGGGCCAGCAAAAATCTCCCCATAGTTGTGAGGGATTGGAGAAGGAGCATGATAGTTGGGGCCATTGCCAACTTTGTGGTAGAGGAAATTGGGCAGAGAGGGCTGCGCAGAGGGAGGAGCGCGAACTGTATCAGGTGCAGCAGCCTGGACTCAAGAGGGGTATCACCAAATGCAGGTGGAATGGTGGCAGCATCTTTGGCCTGGCGCCAATCACAAAAATCATCATCAGTGAACAGCCTGGCACGTTTGTTATGATGCTCAAGGGTCAAAGCAGTGCGCACCCCAGAGCGGTCAAGCAACTTCTTGTTGGTGATGGGGTCCCAGATCTTGAAACAGAGTCCATTGCCAACGTTCTCAGCAATGCCCACGAAATACCCCAAGCATTCAGCAGACTGAGATCCAAAAGGGGAATCAGGGGTCTTGAAATAGATAGGTTCAAACAAACAAAAAACTGGTGTAGGCACTGATATCACCCAAAACGTTGGTAGCTTCGAAGATGAATTGTTTATCAGAGAGAGAGTAGGATCAGACAGGATGTTGAGTAGGCCAGCAATGTAGGTCATGCAGAGGAGCCAGAGATGGGGTGGAGTGCCAGTGCGATCCATAACTTGATCAACAGTGCGTTTGAAGGTCTGATACCGCCGTTCAAAAAGGTTCTGATGTTGGTGGTAGGGCTCACTTTGCCACAGGCCAATCCAGAGCATTTTGAGATAATCAAGTACACTTTTGCTTGACTGATACAAACCATGGTAACAAAGCAGCCTGAGGGGTCTGCCCCACTTCTGGACAAAGTTCTGGAAGCATGACAGGAAATTTGCTGTAGTGCGCATTTCTTCCACATGAATGATGTGAGATTTTTGCCCAAAGAAGATCTGGGCAAGTTTGGAGCCACCATTAACAGCAGGAGTGTCAGAGTAGATAACATCAGAAAGGGCATCATCATTGAAAGGCCGGACATTCATGGCTGGCTGAGGCGATTGAAATTACTTGAAGATATTTCCATCTGGGCTGAAAGCTAAGGAACCGTACTGTGTGGAGTTGGCAAATGTGGCCTTGATGCAATCAGTTGATATCCAAGCAAGGAAAGGTTTCAATGATAGATAATCTAATTCGCTGGGGGTTTGTAGTAGGCATGGTGTAATGACGAGGGCATTGTCAGGTGACCAAATAGAACACCGGGCGAGAGCTTTTTGGTGTGTAAAATCAGTAGGACTGAGCCAGAATGAGGTATCACGGGAGTCAAGAGGGTCCATAGCTTGAAACATACCATCCTGTGAGGCATGAGCTGGTGGACTGGACAATGAGCTGAGGGACATGATGGAGGTGAAGTCTTGAAGGTGATGATTCTCCAGGCCATGGGGTGCGCCGTAGGCATCATAATCTGGATAAGGAAGTTGATGAGCAGCAGGTGGGTATTGCTGGAGAAATGAGTCATCCTGTGCACTGATTGTGACATCAACGACAGAGGGGTTCCAATGCTTGTCACCTGTCATCACAACATGAGGTAGGGTTAAATATTCTTTGCCGGTGCATTTGCACATGGCTAAGTATGGTAGCCCATGCCAAATGCTGAGTGGAAAAACATGGCCATCGGTGGTGGTGATGACTTGTTTGCCTCCAGCTTTGATGGATGTGTCATCAACTGTGGAAAAGTGTGCTTCCATTTGTCCAGAGGATAAGATGGAAGGAAACCGTCCAGTGTATGCATATTCATTAAAGATGACAATTACTGGCCCACGGTTGGAGACTGAGTATGCACCACATGTGGCAATGGGAATATTTTGGATTTGGTGATTGCCCATGACATTAACATACCGTGGGGGAATGTCCTTGGAGATAAGACATGCATCATTTCCTATGATACAACCATTAGCTAAACAATCAACCATAGCATATCCAGGTGTGGAGACAGCTGTCTTGTTTGAATGATAGTACACTGGAGTATGAGACACATCAGGAATTAGTGAATCATCTTCAGGTATGTACAAATGGTGAAATTTTGCAGGCAAGGAGGAGCTTCCTACAGGAATATAGGTATTGCTGTCATTCTTGCAGACGACTTTGGAGTTGTCGTCAAGGAATATGGCAGGATGGGCTGGAGAAACAGAAGACTTGAGGGTTCAACCGTCGGATGTGGATGCTGCCTTATAGACACCTAGTGATGCATGGAAGGCATCACTGATGGCCACTTCATCTCCAGGTTGAAGATCTTCAGGAGGAGTGGTCTGCTCTTGGACGACAGAGTGTTCTTAGGCGCGCCGACTGATGGGTTTGGTGGAGTTGGGATCTGGAGGCTTATCAGGTAAAAGATTTGGCCAAAGACATGCAACTAGCTTTTTCTTGTCATCAGCAGGAAGATTTAGCCAGCCTTTCATACTAGGGCTGGAAAGGGTCTGCCAAATAGCGGACGGCAACCAAGTACTTGGGTCTGGCGCTTTGTCCAGCTTTAAAGACTGCATAGTCCTGGAAGCCGCCATCAAAGTCGATAGGAAGTGAATAGAAATCAGCATCATCTGTCATCATGGAGTATGTTTGTGCCACAGATGAGAAATCATGGGCATTAGCTTTGGCAGAAGATCTGCTGCTGGGTTGGGATAGTGATGCTTGGGAATCCAACCTGGTTGCTTCAAGTAGTAAGGTCGTTTCAGTTCACTGGTTGCCGTAGCTTCAAGTTGTCGGAATCTGATGAGGTCTTGAGCTTCCGGTGGATCACTGACTTTGCAAAACTGTTCACTGAGTTGGAAACTGCTGCTACAGGCCTTCCAGAGGTGTGTCCTAACAGTATCATATTCAAGTGGTCAGTGCGGAGGTCGCAGTTTATTGAGATGCTCCAGTTGCGCAAAACACTGTGTGATAAACTTGACTTTAGTGTCTTTCCAAGTTTGAAGGTCCAGATCTAACAGATGTTGCATGGCAATGGAATTATTGTATACCTTGGATTTTGATCAATTGTGTAGTTGTTTCACAAAATCAAAATGTGCCTGTCGACCATTTCGTGTGCTGGTGTGGCTTAGCACACACAAGGAGAAGAGATCACTCTGAAAGACATGCAGAACAAGAGTCCAGAAGAATGCACATTGTTTAGCATGTAGATCCTTGTGGTATCCAGTAAGGGAAGTGGATGACCAGTTGGGATCAAGGAACGTGGTGGTATCAATGTCATTTGACTCCAGTTTTGCCTTGAACTTGATGAGCCAATGCTCAAATCTTGTGTCATTTTGCAATGCTGGGAATGCTGTTTCATCCCTAGATTTTCTGATCCAAGACGCATATCGTAGTTGTTCTGATGACTTCAATGGATGGTCACGAGCATGGTTACTGAGATTGCTATCATTGTTTGCAGCAGAGAGCGTGCATTGTGGTTGCGATGGCTTTGTCAACAAGGTCGTTGGTATCGGATTTGGATTTGGGTGGTTTGAGATTGATGATCGTGCAGATGACGTGGCCGATAGTTTTACGCACGGACTTGATGGTGCCCCCGTTGGTGGTGGGTGGGTGCAGCAATATGTTGATGGGTTTGATGCCAGTGTAAACAAGAGGAAATTGAAAGTCATGACCATGGAATTCTAGGCCATGATGATTGTGAACAATGCATGAAGGGCAAGGATAGTGGGAGAGCCAGCAGTTTTTGAAGAGGCGGCGGTTGGCGGCGGTTTTTGGGTTGGGGTTGTGAATGATTTTGATAAGGTTGGTAACGGGATCAATGCATCATGTGACAGCGCCAAAGCGTTACAAAATTTGATTTTGTTGACTTCAACGGTGCATGAGCTGATGCAGCTGATGTGCACTTCAGACCACTGAGCAATAGGTGCCAAGCGGGTGCAAGTTGGCCAGTCCGGCGTGTGGAGGTACGCATGAGGGGGCAGATGAGGCAATTAGAAATGATACTGCAGCACAAAGCATGTAGATCGGGTAGAGGAAGTGTTGTCCGAGCAGGGCTTTGAGCTGGTCCATTCCTGTGGAGTGAACTGTGATTCCGTGATACCATTTGACAAGAGGGGCGAGCATGTTGTTGTTGTTACTCTAAAAATCGACCGAAAGGTATAATTGAAATTTAAAGAGATGTGAGCTCAAAGAGAGGCTCTTATTTTTACTGGGTATTTTCACTGTATCGGGGCTCTCTGCTGTATTTTACATGGTAGAGATCTTGCCCGGTTATTTGTTACCATTCTCGTACCAATACTGTCGTTGCTGTTGCTGTATTAGCGTCGTGTCGGTCTTACTGTATTGGTCATTTGGCGGTATCGGTCATTCATGTTGTTAAGTAATCTGTTCGATGGGGCGTATGCTTGTTCGTGGTATATATGCTAGATATGAGGCCCATCTGGAATCGGTATTGATTTTCTTGATTGCAATAAGTAATTTCCTCACGGGATATCAAGTATATTCTTTTGAATGTACTTATGGATTCCAAGTGTTCACTTATTGGTCAGGTCTTTGGATATGTCTTGTTTCTAACCGATTACTGTCTTTTGTTTGTAGTCCTAAGTGATATCGTTTTTACCACTTAGGGATTTCCAAGTAGTGGAGGTGCATTTGATTCTAACGCTTGATTGTTCTCGTATTCCGCACCTCGGTCGTCGTTTCGTTCGTTTTGTCGGCTTTTTCGATCGAATTTGATGCCGACAAAGTCCGTATTTTTTCGCCGACAACACACCCCTTGATCCAACATGTATTTTCATTCAATGTTGGATTACTGTCGGAGTATATTAGAGTCGGTTATGTAGCCAGGAATTGTATCGACGTGTTATTGATTGATAGATCAAACATTTTGATCGGATCGGATCGGATCGAATCGTCGTCCTATCCATTGATCGATCGGACGTTTAAGCTGAATCGGTTGGGTGACTGATTTAACCTGGGTAGTGTCCCATGATGTATCTTGCATGACGGGCGTGCAAGATCCATCCCAATGGTTTGGTTAGGTCGTCAGCCGGGTTGATAACTCCAGGAATATGAATCATATTGATATCACCATTTTCTTTCCATGCTTGAATGGCAAAGAACCTGATTTCAATATGCCTGGTCCTTTCAGTTGGCTTCTGGGCATTGATGATTTCAATTGCTGATGCATTGTCTTCATAGATCGGAGTTGGGCCAACTTGGATGAATCCTAATTCCCTGAGTATGGATCTGAGATATCTGGCTGTTTTGGCTGCTGTCACTGCAGCAATGAACTCGGCTTCGGTAGAACTCTGTGCAGTAAGTGACTGAGCTTTGGATCTGTAAACAATTGCTCCACCAGCATAAGTGAAGACGTATCCTGTGGTGGACCTCCGGTGTTTTGGATCATTTCCATATGCGGCGTCCACAAAACACATCAGTTTGGCTTGCTTGATGTCTTCCGGGAATGTTGGGAGTGATGGATCTTGGACTGCATCGTTGTATGGTTCCCCTGGTGACAAAGTTGGCTCGGCATTTGGTCTGTAGAATCTAATACCCCAGGACCTGGTTGTTCTGAGATATCGAGCGATGTTCTTCAGACTTGAATAGTGGAAGGCGGTGGGATTGGAACTGTATTTTGACATTAGAGTCACTGCGTAGCCAATGTCTGGCCGGCAACTCACATATGCAAACATCATTTCACCTAAGAGTGTCCTGTAGGAGAAGCCAGATGTGGATTGCAATTCAGCATGTTCCTTGGTGCCTTCTAATGGTCCATTCGTGTGTGATTGAAGTTGACTCAATACTTCCGTTGATAATGGTGCTGAAGGCTTGGAGTGAGGTTTCATTTTAGAGTCAGTCTCCCAACCATGGGATGTCATGATTCTGTCAATGTAGTTCGCACAGGACAGTTCAATGTAGTCAGCTGTCTGTTTGACATCAATTCCATTGAAGTCTTCAAGCAATCCCATTTTGGTGAAGGGGACAGTATCTTCTCTAGGAAGCTTCAGCTTTGCGCCAATTATGTCATAGATCTTGTCAGATATGGATTCTGATGTGCAAGCCAGTGCAAAATCGTCAACTTGTCTCAGCATGTAGACTGTTTCACCTTCAAAAACTGTCGTGTAGATCGTCCTGTCATGTGTGGTGGTTTTGAAGTTGAGATCAGGACCTTTCAAGATCTTGTTGATGTGGGTTTCCCAGAGTCTTCCAGATTCTGGGTGGCCTTGAAGTGCTCGAAGGACTGGAAGCACCAAACGTCTGTCTATGTCTCTGCCATGCTTGTGTCTGTACCATTCTGCATATGCATCGTCAATAGTCATGTATGTAGGGATGTTGGGCCCTGGAGAATGGGCATATGCGTCAGCCGCGTCCCCCCCATAAACTTTGAGATTGAGACTTGCTGCAATGGCAAAGAACAGTCTTTGGATGGGGTGTTCAACACATGATGAGTATGACATTGCTATGGCATGCAGGGTTGGGGCTGCGTATTTGCTTCCGTTGCAACACTGTCTTGCTCGTCTGACACCGTTCCTCTTGACACTGTACTGCCAGTGAGGCCTGAGAATTATCGCGTCTGGGTCCTTAGGGTATTGAATTGGTGATCCAAACATTTCCAAATCTTCAAACTGATCAAGCTGTTTTCGCTCCCCAGCTTGCCATTCAGGCCATGTAGATAAAGGCTTGAGATTCCTTCGAGTGAAGTGCCCTAGCGCTTGTTCTTCAGGTGTAGTTGCCTTGGAATTGATGGCCTTGATGAAAAGTTCAATTTCTTCAGTGGACAGTGAATCTGCATCTAGTGGTAATGCTTGATTTCCTGGTTTATGAAGCTTGGTGATAGCTCTGAGAGATGCAATATCAATAGTAGGAATGACAACATCCATGTCGTCTTCAGTTGGCGCCAAGTGTTTTTGGATGGAGGCATGGAGTGCTTCAGTGCTATCGACCTGGTTGATTCTTGATTGTATCAGCTGCTTGTATTTTGTACCAATGCGCTGGATAGCTTTGATGGAGGAAATCCGGTCCAAGAATGGTGGATCTTCTTCAGCAGTGGGTTCCTTCCAGGAGGTATTGGGAGCAAATAAACCATATTCATTTGAGTGTTTCCTGACCTCCTTCATAGACAATTTCTCTTCAAGTGCAAAGGTAATTGGTGTATCTATTGAAGAATCCCTCACCCCTCGATCGTGGCAGGCCTGTAAAGCTGTAGTTACATCAGCAGCAGTAAAGACACGATTGTGATTGATAGAGACAATATAAGCACCTCGTAGCTTGGAGAGAGATTTCTTGTGTGAGGAGAAAAGCTTTGAGGCAGGACTGTTTGGGATGATATCTGTGAGGTAAGCTCGGCCAAGCAGTGAATCATTGGCATACCGGAGGCCAAATGTTTGATCAGTACAAGATGGGGAGACAGTGAGCCTGAGATTTGTGAGATCGGCAAAGGGGGAGATAGAGAATTGAAAATCACTGGATGACACCTCAGTGGGTTCCGCAGGAAGTGGAATGTTGTCATCTGTCCTGAGCAGGTGTTTGACATTAGTGGGGAGGTCTGCAAGTGGGAGATCATTCATGCCTTCATCAAACCTGACATGCGTGGCTATTTTGACTCTGTGTGTCTCAGTATCATACCACAGAATGTTTCTGGTAGTGTAGGGTACAAAACCTAGAAATATGCCTTTTCTTGCATTGGGTTTGAGCTTGATTGATCTCTTGCCTGGAGGTCTAACCCAAACTCTGCAACCAAAGGTGCGGAAATCAGCAAGGTTTTCCTTACGGCCAGTTGCCAATTCCAATGGTGAATGTAGTTGGGTGCCTTCAGGGAATGCATTGGACAACCGGAGTGCATGGTAGAAAGCAAAGGGCCAGAACTTGATGGGCAAATTAGCACCAGACAGCATTGTCCTCATGGAGTTAGCAAGAGTTCGGTGTGCTCTTTCAACTGTGCCATTCTGGTGTGAAGCGTCCGCGCCAGTGGGGAAAATGGAATATCCAAACGCAGAGAATAGGTTTCGGATGTCAGGATTGTGATAGAGTTCTCCACCTTGATCAACTGAAACATACTTGTCGGCACAAGTTGGGTTGTGCTGGGCGAAGAAATGCTCTAACCAGTGTAGTGGCGCTGCTTTAGAGATTCGCGTGTCTCCATATTTCATACCAGTATAGTGATCTGTGATGAGAATCCAAGCAGTTTCTCCATGAATGCCTTCATAATCGCGCTTGCGTTTGCTGTTGGAGGATTTGGTACCTGAGAATGCAAAATCAATAGATAAACCCTGAAAGGGTTGTGTGGCCTTGCGTGTGGAATGTGAGCCAGCAGGTGTTTTGGTGTGCTTACATTGTATGCAAGTTGGACATTGGTCAAGAATACTGGTTTGCCGTTTGAACTTTGGGACGCCAATGATGTGCTTATGAGCTTGATATAGAAAATCATCGCATGGGTGTCCCAACCTTTGGTGCCACAGGAGTTTCGATGTCTTGGTTTTGATGGCTTGGATAGGGATATTTTTGTCCACAATTTTGGTGAAAAACAGTTTGGCATCAAACCTTGGTATGACACTGGTATCAGACTGAGCTTGCGCTGCTTCAGTGCATGTCTGCAGATTGACAAGGTTTGTGTATATATCATACCTGTAGTTGCTAATTGCTTCTTTGGAGGCCAGTTCACAAGCTTCCTTGAACTGCATGTCAGTCGCTAAGGCATAGGCGGACGATGTTGCACAATTTGCATATGGAGAGGCAATATCAACATCTGGGATCAGTACTGGGTGTGTATAGCATTGACCATCAATGATGCTCCCATGGAGGACAATGCTGCAGGCAGTGTTCTGCTTGTGATGACAAATAATGGTGAGGTTGCCATTTTGTGGAGCAGATGAGTCAAGGTTCTCAGTGAATGATTTATGGATGGACTGTCCACTGAACTGACATCGCGTACGGGATGTCATTCCACAGATATCGTTCTCACTCAGTAATGTTGTTGACAGGGAGGGAGAATAGTAGAAGAAAACTTTGATATATCCAATGTGATTCGGTGCTGGGATATGCAAATATCCTGAGCCTTCAGGGATGCAGGTGGCTGCTGTGCCTCCTATTGCTGCTGTAAGCCTGACGGGACATTTTCTTATCTTGGTGTAAGGTTTGTAACCGTGCAGGATGTGTTTGAGGTTTGTGCAGGAAACCTTTGCACCGGTGTCAATCTGAGCCCGGACACCCTGTTGGAAGTAGGCTGTAGCTGCAATAGGGTCCGGTGGGACGAGGGACTGCACATTGTATGTATCAACTGGCGTAGGGTTGTCCCTATCGAAATTGGGATCCTCATTGGTCTTCAGGTGTGATTCCAATGTAGGGGATGTAGCCCTGAGTGATTCCATGTCACAGTAGACATCAATTGGTATAGATGACTGGAGGCTGTCTTTTGGAAGGAGGTCGACGGCACCAATTATGACAGATTCATAGGAGCTGACACTGCTGGAGTCCAAGGAGGGGCATAAGCTGTTCACTTGGGACGCTGTGATGTTGTCAAATCCTTGAGGATCATCTTGAGGTGATGTCATAGTATGGCTCCAAGAAAGACTTTCTATTCTTGGCCATTGCAAAAATTTTGGTTTTCTACTGTAGCATCAGGTGGAACCTCATCTTGATCTTCATTGCCAATGTTGATCTGAGAGATTTGTTGGTTGGAATCTAAGAGTTGTTGGGTCTGTTTATTGGATTTGTTCAGAAAAACAGCCGCAGCAATCCTATGTTTCTTCAGGGACTCAATATCTTGCAATGCAGGACAATTATCAAAATTGTGACCGGACATGTGGCAAACGATACATTTTCTGGATGTGTCAAAAAGACTAGGTTGCTTATCGAATGCCGTGATGGCATTGCAGTATGCTTGGTGGAGGAAGGGATCGTCAGATTCTTCATCCATCTCCGGGTAGCCAAGCGATTCAATCAGGCTGATTGAGTGAGATGTCAAAGTAGAAGGTGTTCTAACAGTACTGTTGCTAGCGCGCTTTTGAAACCGATCATTCCGGCGGGGACCTGGTCTGGTTCCTGAGACGTTCAATTGCTTGGGCTGGATTGGTTTGGAGTTGTTCCTCTTGTACTTTTGCTCAGCCTTGGTCTCTTGTTCATATGTTTGGAGGGTTTGTAGGAGCCTACCTGCCTTGTATTTGTCTCGCTTGAATTGGTCATCAGAGTCGCGTTCATCTTCTGTCTTTTTGAAGAGCTCTTCTGAGAGGGTGGTTCCTGCAATAAGATTGCTGACTTCTTCTGTTGAACTGATAGTGCTGGGTTGGTTTTGGAGGAACACTCTAAGTCTCAGATAATCCTTGTACCGGAAGTAGTATTCTTCAAGAGATTCATTTGCATCTTGGTTGGGAGGGTTTCTGACCATTCTGCTGGCATTGGATGGCCTTTTTGAGTTGGGATGTGTTTGAGCAATAATCGTGTAGAGCGCTTCATATCCCTGTCCGCCTTCAAAGCTCTGAATAGTGGCCTTCATACTTGCACATGAATCAGGGATGATTTTATCAGTTCTCAGTGCTGTGTAAATGAGATTTCCCCATTCATTGATAGCCAATTCATATCTTGAAGGTAGGTCGTGTGGAAAGTCATCACCAATTGTGAATCCTCTGAGGTGATCAGCTTCACGTCTGAATAGATAGTATGGGTGCACATAAATGTGGTGTTGTTGGGAATGAGCTGTGATCTCTCTGTACCATTTCCTAACCTGTGGGTCTGTTGCATCCTTTAGTTGTGGGAATCCTGAGAGGAACAGTTTGTCTCTAGCTGCTTCTTTGGACTTGTCAGAGGCTCTGGTCAGATCAAAACAGTCACCACTTCTGGTGATCAGGCGCTGGTCATTTCTGCCACTGCCTAGATTGTGTAGGTAGTAGTTTTGTCGGACAATGGTTTCATTTCCCGATGAGTCGGTGTAGGTGATTGGGAAGTCTTTCATGTCATCTCTGGTGAGGAATTCATCTTTTCTGTAGTAACGGTCCTTCACTGGTGGTGGTAAGGTCGCCGGATTCCATGGGAGGTCAAGTGACGCTTGGTGGTTGGCACCAGTATTGGTGTTGTTGTTGTTGTTATTGGTGGTGCTGTTGTCGACCAGTTGCTGGAGTAGATTGGTCAATTGCTGCATGTCGGTGCCTGCTGCCGGTGCTGGAGTTGGAGCTGTGGCATTTTCATCGTTGTCGTCTCCTTCAGGGAAGGTGTAGATTTTTGTGTCGTAGACTTCATCAAAATGTACTGCGTCCCAGTTTGATTTGAAGCCCCAGTGGGTTGCTCTGATCTCTATGAGGAGAGTTTCTTGTCCTTGCGCAACGGCTAGTGTTCCTGCCTTGTCCATTGAGTGTTTGTTTCGGATTCGCTTCGGTGTTTTGTCTGGAGCAACATACCATAGACAAGCGTCTGCAAAAAGGGTGGATATGTGTCCCTTATTGATCTCAGTTTGTTCCTTGGGGGGGATGATATCCATGATTGCGTTTACAATAATTTCCTTGAGCATGGTTACTGGGTCTGGAGCAAGCGTCTTGGGTCCTTCGCTGTCAGCATCATCTGTGAGGAATAAGCCAGCAGTGTCTTCTAGAGCATGGTAGAATGAGGCGTTGAGGGCCTCATGTTTGTGGGCATTGCCTTTGGTGTTGAATGTCCCAAATCGGATTGCAATGTCCTGGATTTGATTCCAGTCAAATGGAGGTGTTGGCGGCATGATGAATTATCGTCGTTGTCGTTCCGGATGTGGATTAGAATCGTTTGATCGATCGTAATTGTCGATGATGCAATGTAATTACTTGTCGGTGCAATCGTAATCGTTCAAGCGATCGTCGTCCTTAGATGTATTCCGGCGGAGAAAGGATAATATTCAATTCGATTAACCGGTGCTTGCGAAACGACGATGTTGGTGTTGTCAAACGGTTAATCGTAATCGTAATCGTTCGATTGTCGACCTTGGATGTTATCGAAACGACAATGTGTATTACAGAAGGGGATTCTTGGTAGAACGTTCTGTATATACACCCCTTGATGTGTACGCTTCTTGGTCGTGTATTACAGAAGAAGATTCTGGGTAGAAGGATCTGTCAATACACCCCTTGATACGCGAGCAAGGAAGGGAAAAAAGGAGAAAGAGAGAGAGGCGGGGAGGTCTATTGATACAGCCCGGCGATGCGAGTCCCGTACCAAGTATACTCTGGCTGTAACCGACAGTGGAGGTGCTGTACGGGGCGGAGATAGGTAGCTTAAGGTATCCACTTGTTAGTGGAAGGTATAAGGGCTCTATAACCTGTTGTTACTCTAAAAATCGACCGAAAGGTATAATTGAAATTTAAAGAGATGTGAGCTCAAAGAGAGGCTCTTATTTTTACTGGGTATTTTCACTGTATCGGGGCTCTCTGCTGTATTTTACATGGTAGAGATCTTGCCCGGTTATTTGTTACCATTCTCGTACCAATACTGTCGTTGCTGTTGCTGTATTAGCGTCGTGTCGGTCTTACTGTATTGGTCATTTGGCGGTATCGGTCATTCATGTTGTTAAGTAATCTGTTCGATGGGGCGTATGCTTGTTCGTGGTATATATGCTAGATATGAGGCCCATCTGGAATCGGTATTGATTTTCTTGATTGCAATAAGTAATTTCCTCACGGGATATCAAGTATATTCTTTTGAATGTACTTATGGATTCCAAGTGTTCACTTATTGGTCAGGTCTTTGGATATGTCTTGTTTCTAACCGATTACTGTCTTTTGTTTGTAGTCCTAAGTGATATCGTTTTTACCACTTAGGGATTTCCAAGTAGTGGAGGTGCATTTGATTCTAACGCTTGATTGTTCTCGTATTCCGCACCTCGGTCGTCGTTTCGTTCGTTTTGTCGGCTTTTTCGATCGAATTTGATGCCGACAAAGTCCGTATTTTTTCGCCGACAACAGTTGTTAGGGAAAACAATTTTCCAAGGAGGATGGGGAGTAAGTTCATCAAAGTGGCAAACAATGTCAACATTGTCTAGCTTTTGAATGAAGTAACAGCAGGGATCTTTTTTCGGGAGAGCAAGGACCTTCTAGTTATGGTTTTGGTATTTGTGGATAGTGGCAAAATGGAATGGCAGTCGGCCTTTTTGGTCAAAGTGAGGGTGTATGAGATAACTTTCTTCAACAGGGTGACTATCAGTCAATGTGTTGCATAATGGCAGCACCATGAGGCTCTCGGCCATCTCAGAAAAGTGAAAGAAATCAGTGTTGGAGACATGTGTGTCAAAATTGGCGAGAACAAAGTATGAGATCAAGGTAGAGGGAGTATGGCTGAGTGAGTTGACGACTGCGTTTTTGGGGCGTTTGATGTAACCAGGAGGACTCTGATGAAGAGCGCACTGTTAACGACCCAGCGACAGGGACGCCTCAAGTCAGGATCGATGACAAAAAGATGATGGAAATCCTTGAAGGCCAACGTGCTCTCCTTGACAAACTATCAGAACGTGGTATCAACGACAACGACAACAACAACAACAACGCTGGCGCCAACCACCAAGCAACACTTGACCTTCCATGGAATCCAGCAACCTTACCACCACCAGTTCAGGAGAGATACAATCGCAGAGACGAATTCCTTACCAGTGACGACATGACATACTTCAAAATCACTTCCACCGATGCATCAGGAAATGAAACAATTGTCCGGCAAAACTACTAGTACCTTCACAACCTATGCAGTGGTAGAAATGATCAGCGCCTAATCACTAGAAGTGGTCACTGCTTCGATCTAACCAGAGCCTCTGACAAGTCCAAGGAAGCAGCTAGAGACAAATTGTTCCTCTCAGGTTTCCCACAACTAAAAGATTCAACTCATCCTCAGGTTAGAAAATGGTACAGGGAAATCACTGTTCATGCCCAACAACACCACATCTACATCTCGCAAGAACTCTTTAAGAAAACAGAAGATGAACGCGACTCAGATGACCAATTCAAACGAAACAAATACAAAGCAGGTAGGCTTCTACAAACCCTTCAAACATATGAGCAAGAGATAAAGGCTGAAAAGAAGTACAAGGACAAAACCTCCAAATCAAGTCTGCCCAAGCAATTGCCCATCACAGGAACCAGGCCAGGTCCTCGCCGAAGTGATAGGTTCCAAAAAGGCGCTGGCAACAATACTGTTAGGACACCTTCTACTTTGACTTCTCACTCAATCAGTCTAATTGAATCCCTTGGATACCCTGAAATGGATGAAGCATCTGATAATCCCTTCCTCCATCAAGCATATTGCAACGCTATCTCTGCATTCGACAAACAACCCAGTCTCTTTGACACATCCAGAAAATGCATTGTTTGTCACACATCCGGTCATAGTTTTGATAATTGTCCTGCATTACAAGATGTGGAGTCCCTCAAGAAACATAGGATTGCCACAGCTGTTTTTCTAAGCAAATGCAATAGAGAAACCCAACAGCTCTTAGATTCTACTCAACAAATCTTTCAGATCAACATTGAAGATGAAGATCAAGATGAGGTCCCTCCCGATGATGCAGTAGAAGACCAAATTTTTTGCCAAGGCCAAGAATAGACAGTCTTTCTTGCAGCCATATGACAACACCTCAAGATGATCCTCAAGGATTTGACAATGCCACAGCCCGTCAAGTGAAAAACTTATGCCCCTCCTTGGACTCCAGCAGTGTCAGCTCCTATGAATCTGTCCAGATTGGTGCTGTCGATCTTCTCCCTAGGGATAGCCTACAGCCTTCAATCCCAATTGATGTCTACTGTGATATGACATCACCTGAGGTTACAGCCCCTGTATTGGGATCACACCTGGAGACCAATGGAGATCCCAACTTCGACAGAGACAATCCTATCCTAGGTGATACCAACCATGTACAAAATCTTGTACCTCCAGATCCTATTGCAGCTGCAGCATATTTCCAACAAGGTGTCAGAGCGCAGATTGATACCGGTGCTAAAGTTTCATGCACAAACCTACGGCATATACTCCATGGTTACAACCTTACACCAAGCTGAGAAAATGTCCAGTCAGGCTCACAGCAGCAATTGGAGGCAAGGCAGCCAGCTGCATTCCTGAAGGATCTGGCTACTTGCATATCCCAGCACCCAATCACATAGGGTATCTCAAAGTCTTCTTCTATTATTCTCCCTCCCTTTCAACAACATTACTGAGTGAGAATGACCTCTGTGGAATGACATCACAAATGAGACATCAGTTCAGTGGACAGTCCATACACAAAGCCTTCACTGACACCCATGACTCATCTGTTCAACAGAATGGCAACCTCACAATTATTTGTCATCACAAGCAGAGCACTGCCAAAAGCATTGTGCTACATGGAAGCATCATTGATGGGCAGTGCTTCACACACCCAGTATTGATTCCAGACATTGATTTTGCATCCCCATATGCGAATTGTGCAATTTCCTCAGCATATGCTTTAGCCACTGACATGGAGTTCAAGACAGCTTGTGACCTAGCCTCTAAAGAAGCCATTAGCAACTTCAGGTATGATACCTACACAAATCTTGTTACACTACAAAAATGCACTGAAGCTGCCAGAACACAACCTGTTACCAGCAACGCTCCTCTGTTTGATGCAAAATCCTTTTTCGCCAAGATTGTTGACAAACATATCCCCATTCAAGCCATCAAAGCCAAGACATCAAAACTTCTCTGGCATCAGAGACTTGGACACCCATGTGATGACTTCCTATACCAAGCTCACAAGCACATTCTTGGAGTACCAAAGTTCCAACGGCAAACCAGTATCCTTGACCAATGCCCAACTTGCATCCAGTGCAAACAAACAAAACATCCTGCTGGATCCCATTCCAAACGAAAGGCTAGACAGCCCTTTCAGGGCTTGTCTATTGACTTTGCTTTTTCGGGCGCCAAATCATCCAACAGTAAACAAAAGCATGACTACAAAGGCATACATGGTGAGACAGCTTGGATCCTCATCACAGATCACCACACTGGTATGAAGTATGGTGATACCAGAATCTCCAAGGCAGCACCACTCCATTGGCTCGAACATTTCTTCTCCCAGCACAACCCAGCCTGTGCCAACAAATATGTCTCAGTCGACCAAGGTGGTGAACTCTATCACAACCCCGATATCAGAAACCTCTTTTCTGCTTTTGGATACTCCATTTTCCCAACTGGGGCTGATGCTTCCCATCAAAATGGTACAGTTGAAAGGGCTCACTGAGCCCTTGCTAACTCAATGCGGACCATGCTTAGTGGTGCAAATTTGCCCATCAAGTTCTGGTCTTTTGCATTCTATCATGCCCTGAGGTTGTCAAATGCCTTCCCTGAAGGCAACCAGCCCGCATTCACCCTTAGAATTGGCAACTGGCCATAAGGAAAATCTTGCTGACTTCCGAACCTTTGGTTGCAGAGTTTGGGTGAGACCCCCAGGCAAGAGATCAATCAAGCTCAAACCCAATGCGCGCAAGGGAATATTCCTGGGTTTTGTCCCATACACCACCAGAAACATCCTTTGGTATGATACTGAGACACACCGCATCAAGATAGCCACCCATGTCAGATTTGATGAAGGCATGAATGACTTACCACTTGCTGACCTCCCTACAAATGTCAAGCACCTGCTCAGGACTGATGACAACATTCCTTTCCCCCGGAGCCAAATGAGGTGTCATCCAGTGATTTTCAATTCTCCATCTCACCTTTTGCAGATCTCACCAATCTCAGGCTCACTGTTTCAAGTTCCTGTACTGACCAAGCCTTTGGCCTCCGATATGCAAATGATTCACTACTTGGCAGAGCCTATGTCACCGATATACTTTCCAAAAGTCCAGCCTCCAAGCTTTTTTCCTCCCATAAGAAGTCTCTTTCCAAGCTACGAGGTGCTTATATTGTATATATCAATCACAACCGTGTGTTTACTGCTGCTGATGTTACAACAGCCTTGCATCAATCACACGCTCAAGGGGTGAAGGATTCACTAGATACACCTATTACCTTTGCACTAGAAGAGAAACTCTCTATGAAGGAAGTAAGGAAACACTCAAACGAATATGGTCTATTTGCCCCCAACACTTCTTAGAATGAGCCCACTGATGAAGAGGACCCACCTTTTTTGGACCGGATTTCATCCATCAAGACCATCAAGCGAATTGGCACCAAATACAAGAATATCATCCAATCCAGAATCAACCAGGTTGACAGCACTGAAGCACTCCATGCATACATCCAGAAACACTTGGCACCAACTGAAGATGACATGGATGTTGCAACCCCCACTATTGACATTGCTTCACTCAGAGCCATCACCAAGCTTCATAAGGCAGGCAATCATGCATTACAACTAGATGCAGATTCACTACCAACTGAACAAATTGAGCTCTTAATCAAGGCCATCAATTCCAAAGCCACTACGCCCGAAGAACAAGCACTAGGACACTTCACTCGCAGAAACCTCAAGTCATTATCCACATGGACTGAATGGAAAGCTGGAGAGCGTAAACAACTTGATCAGTTTGAAGACTTAGAAATGTTTGGATCACCCATTCCATATCCTAAGGATCCAGAAGCCATAATTCTCAGGCCCCATTGGCAATACAATGTCAAAAGGAATGGTGTCAGACAAGCAAGACAGTGCTGCAATGGAAGGAAATATGCAGCTCCAACCCTGCATGCAATTGCCATGTCATACTCATCATGTGTTGAAAACCCCATCCAAAGATTGTTTTTTGCCATTGCAGCTAGCCTCAATCTCAAAGTGTATGCAGGTGATGCTGCTGACGCCTATGCCCATTCTCCAGGGCCCAACATCCCTACTTACATGACTATTGATGATGCATATGCAGAATGGTATAAACACAAGCATGGCAAAGACATAGACAGAAGATTGGTGCTTCCTGTCCTCCGAGCACTCCAAGGCCACCCTGAATCAGGTAGACTTTGGGAGACCCACATCAACAAGATCTTGAAAAGCCCTGACCTCGATTTCAAGACCACCACACATGACAGGACAATCTATACCACAGTCTTTGAAGGTGAAACAGTCTACATGCTGAGACAAGTCGATGATTTTGCACTGGCTTGCACATCAGAATCCATATCTGACAAGATCTATGACATCATTGGAGCAAAACTGAAGCTTCCTAAAGAAGATGTAATCCCCTTCACAAAAATGGGATTGCTTGAAGATTTCAATGGAATTGATGTCAAACAGACAGCTGGTTACATTGAACTGTCCTGTGAAAATTACATTGACAGAATTATGACATCCCATGGTTGGGAATCTGATTCTAAAATGAAACCCCACTCCAAGCATACAGCACCATTATCAACTGAAGTACTTAGCCAACTGCAATCACATACGGATGGGCCTTTAGAAGGCACCAAGGAACATACTGAATTACAATCCACATCTGGCTTCTCCTACAGGACACTCTTGGGTGAAATGATGTTTGCATATATCAGCTGCCGGCCAGACATTGGGTATGCAGTGACCCTGATGTCGAAATACAGCTCCAATCCCACTGCTTTCCACTATTCCAGTCTGAAGAACATAGCTCAATACCTCAGAACAACCAGATCCTGGGGTATTAGGTTCTACAGACCAAATGCTGAACCATCTCTGCCTCCAGGGGAACCATACGACGACGCAGTCCAAGATGCATCACTCCCCAAATACCCCGAAGATATCAAGCAAGCCAAACTGATGTGTTTTGTTGATGCAGCATATGGAAATGATCCAAAACATCGCAGGTCCACCACAGGGTATGTCTTCACTTATGCCGGTGGAGCAATTGTTTACAGATCCAAAGCTCAGTCACTCACTGCGCAGAGTTCTACAGAGGCAGAATTCATTGCTGCAGTCACAGCAGCAAAAATGGCCAGATATCTCAGGTCCATACTCAAGGAATTAGGATTCATCCAAGTTGGTCCAACTCCGATCTATGAAGACAATGCATCAGCAATTGAAATCATAAATGCCCAGAAGCCAACTGAAAGAACCAGGCATATTGAGATCAGGTTCTTTGCAATTCAAGCATGGAAAGAAAATGGCGAAATCAAGATGATCCATATCCCTGGCGTTATCAACCCTGCTGATGATCTAACCAAACCATTAGGATGGATCTTGCACGCTCGACATGCACGATACATCATGGGACACTACCCAGGTTAAATCATTCAACAGTACGCGCTTCGGCGATTGCTACGATTGATTCGATCTGGTAAAACTCCGATTCGACTCCAGGGTACATAATTGGCTTTCATCTACTCCGACAGTAATCCAACATATCAACCAAACCGACATGTTATCATGTTGGATCAAGGGGTGTGTTGTTGGCGAAAAATACGGACTTTGTCGGCATCAAATTTGATCAGAAAAGCTGACAAAACAAAACGACGACCGAGGTGCGGAATATTAACACGGAGTAACAACAGAGATACGATTATTTCGATGATCAAGTCTTAGAATCAAATGCACCTCCACTACTTGGAATCCTTAAGTGGTAAAAACGATATCACCTAAGCCTGCGAAGAAAAGAGGATAATTGGTTAGAAACAAGACATATCCAAAGACCTGACCAATAAGTGAACACTTGGAATCCTTAAGTATGTTCAAAAGAATATACTTGATATCCCGTGCGGAAACTACTTATTGCAATCAAGAAAATCAATACCGATTCCAGATGGGCTTTATCTAGCATATATACCATCGAACAAAATACTTAACCTCGTGAAGACCAATACCTTTGAATGACCGATACAGTAAGACCAATACACGACACTAATACAGCAACAGCAACAGCGGTATTAGTACAATGAAACCCATAGTGAAAAAAAGACCGGGGAAGATCTCTACCATGTAAAATACAGCAGAGAGCCCCGATACAGTAAAAATACACAGTAAAAAATAAGAGCGTCTCTCTGAGCTCACTTCTCTTTAAATTTTAATTATCCTATCCTTTCGGTCGATTTTTAGAGTAAGAACACTTAGTGAGCAAACAGTCCACAGTGCCTATGACTACACAGTTGCAGTGTATTGGCAAAGAAAAGGAGCCACCACCACATTGAGGCCAGTGGCGTACTTGTTGCGCCTACAAGTCCAACACAACACGTCTTCTGCTATGTCCCTCTACAAGACTACTACACCGCAGGGCCCTAGAATGTGATGGCAGACATGATGTCTAGGTGCTGGGGCCTCTTCTCTCACCAGCTGCTTGATTTGTTCAATTGTAAATTCCCGCAGCCTCAGCATTGGCAACTCTGCCACTTGAGACCAGCCATGTATTCCAGGCTGACCTTGTTGGCCTTGTTGCCCATAAGACAATGCAGCATACTAGCATCACTGTGCCTCCAGAAAGGATACCCATTGCTGGACCCTATGGCAAACAAATTGTACCCAGCATGACCTGGATCCCTTCCTCCAAGCCATACAAGATCTGATCCCCTACCTCCAAGTATTTGCTTCTGGGTAAAGGGATGGCCGGCTTCTTGCCCAAAGCGGCCACACCGTTAGATCTCGCACAGTTTTGAACGCCATCTGGTCAGTTGGCCAGAAGGTATCCTGCTTGGGGACCCCTTACCCCAGGTTCATGACAAATGGGAAGTTGGATCCCAGGCTCAGCGTGCAGTTTTGTGCCTACACCAAGGCTGACGATGCACCTCTGGATACTACTACTACTAGAGTCAACAAGCAAGCCCATCCCAGTCAGCAGTATCTGTTTGAAGTCGGTCGAACGAGCGCGCGCTACGGAACAAATGAGACACAAATGAGACACAAATGAGACACGAGTGAATGAATGAGACGCGAATGAGTCACGCGATCGATCGATGGAGTCGTCTTGCTTCTACAGGAATGGACCAACATGAATGGAGATGGGAATGGAAGTGGGAATGAGAATTTACCACTTACCGATCCGGTTCTCCTTCTTACTAAAAATAGGTCCTTATGTACCGAATCTACTGGGCGCAAGGTAGATCCCTACAGCCCATTGGTACAAGGACACGTGCAGCACATCGGAGTATTAGCGGGTCGATGTGATTATTAGTGATTTAGTGTGTGCATTGGAGTATTAGCGGGCCGATGCACCAATATGGTGATTTTAGTAAAAGAGCAATTTTTGCTCACAATTTCAAGTAACACTTTCATGTAATAACCAACAAGTTAAAACCAACATACCGACTGTTTCACCTCCATCTTTCAGAGCCCTCCAAACATTCTTCGAAGAATTACGGAGCGCTCCCGAGGTTGGAACTTGGTCGAAGAAGAAATCAAGGAAGAGATATTTGTACAGTCGACGACGAAATACTCTGTCCCTCAAGAAGAGAGATATCCGCGCGTTTCAGCGGAATACTCTGTGTCCAAGATCGGACTGCAGGCTGGCTAACAACAATCGGAGTCAGCGACTTACCTAATTTTTGTCCACCGCGAACGGACTGCAGGCTGGCTAACAATCGGAGTCAGTGATACATATTTCTATTTTTGTCCACCAAGATCGGACGGCAGGCTGGCTAACAACAATTGGAGTCAGCGACTTATCAATTTTTCATTTGTCCATCAAGATCGGACTGCAGGCTGGCTAACAACAATCGGAGTCAGCCACGTAACTATTTTTTTATTTTGTCCACCAAGATCGGACTGCAGGCTGACTAACAATCGGAGTCAGCCACTTACCTACTTTGTCCAAGAACGGGCTGCGGGCTGGCTAACAATCGGAGTCAGCGATTTACCTACTTTGTCCAAGAACGGACTGCAGGCTGGCTAATAATCGGAGTCAGTGACATTCGACAACAGCAGGATTGGCATCGAACGGATCGATAGGGCCAATTAACAATTATTCGTTGTCCATTTACAGAAGAAAAAAAAAACGTGTGAGGAGACGCAGACCGTGTGGAGTATCAGGATATCCACCCACTACTAGCGACCCACCAAGTACAACAGCAGGATTGGTATCGACGGATCGATAGGGCCAATTACAATTAACAATTTACATCGGAATCGGGCATTCGGACATATCGGAATACGACAATTTACTTTGGATCGGAATACGACAATTTACTTACGTGTCTGTTAACGAATGGAGGAGGATCCACCAACCCGGCATCAAGAGATAGAGATCGCCTTTTCTACAGCAACATTGGAAGAAGAGAGCAGTGTACTATCGAGCTCTGAGAGCAGTTCCGCATCGAAGAGTTCAACCGGGAGTTGCGCAAGCAGTACAAGCAGCATCGAGGGATCCACGAAGAAGAAATACAAATACAAGATGGTGGAGTATGTGGATAGCCAAGTGCCCAGGTTGGCCAAGGGGGATGCGGGCAAATTTGAAGATTGGTACACTCAGTTTGAAGCATTCGCGGATAGTCGTTAATATCGGGATATGTTGTCTACCAAGCCACATAAGGACCTACCTCCAGAAGGAGAGCTTACACCTCGAGAGGAGATGAGTACAGCACAGAAAAGGGCTTACAAGTACCATAACAAAGCTCTGAACGATCTGTACAAGGCTTTTGCCGACAACAGGACAGGCCTAGCCATCATGGAGAAGTCCAAGATTGATCGGGGGGCATCAGTTGAAACAAATGCAGAGCTCCGGTCACAGTGGCCCCGAGGTAGAGTACATCGAGTGATTGAAGAACTCATGAAGGAATACAGGCAAATGAACAAATCTCACGACCAAGAGCAATTGGATATTGATCTGAGAAGTTTAAAGTTGACCATTGGAGCCCCTCCACAGGATTTGATTGAGGACATCTACGATTTGCAAAGGAAATACCAATACAAGTCAGTCATGCCCACTTTGACGCAACTCATTGTGGCATTCAAAGCAGCCCTACCGGCCTACCTACTGATGCAGCTTACCCCCCTCATAGACGCGCTGCAAGACAACGGCACCTCTGAATTGGACTTTTGGGAGGCTATCAACGTCCGAGCCAAAAGTCTGTACGATTCGGCTCGAAGTCTACAAAGCAGGGGTGGTAAAGCCAAGGAAATGAGTCTGTTTTGTGCTGAAATGACTGATTTTGCTGATCCAAGGGACAAGTGGTCCACCAACGCAGTTTGTTATTGGTGCAGAGAGCAAGGTCACAAAGCTTACAACTGTCCTAAACGAGCAGCAGGACACCCACGTGTCGACAACAATGGCAACAACAGCAACAACGGCAACAGCGGCAATGGCAACAACAACGGCAAAAATCGCAACAACAACAATGGCAACAACGGCAATGGCAACAACGGCAATGGCAATGGCAATGGCAATGGCAATGGCAATAACAGGTCAAATGGCCACAGGGGCAGACGACGCAAGTGTGGACTCTGTGGTGGCAATCATGGAACAGCTGTCTGTTTTGAAGATGAGAAGAACGCTGCCAGACGCCCAAATGGTTGGAAATCCAAGTTGAAGGATGTCCAGGGAGCAACAATTGACTACGATTTCTGTCTCTCAGCAATGCAAACCTCTACCACATCCCTCCAACTTCTCAATGCCCAGAAGCGAGCTACCAAAGGAGATGTTGTGCCCAAAGGATTTGATCTGCTGTATGACGACAATGTCTTCGTTTTTGATACAGGCGCAACAAGTCACAGTTCCAACAGTATGCGATGCGCCACCAACTTGAGAGCTAGTGGTGCCACCATTACCACCCAAAGCGGAGATGAGCTGAAAGGATGCCAAGTTGGGGATATTCCATGTCAGAAGATTGACAAGGATGGAAAGAAGGAGTTTCAGACATTGCTGCAGGGTGTGAATTTCAATCCAAATTTCGCCTTCAATCTGTTCTCAGCCAATCTCGCTTTACAGAACAATTGGATCGCCACAGGAAGCGACAAGACCGGATGGTCGCTCAAGAAAGGGACACTCCAAGTGAATTTCGATATCCAAATCCCCACCTACACAAGCTGCATTTGGGTTGGCTATTTTGATCGCATTGCCAATCCTACCAACAACATTGACATCAATGCAGCAACTGCTGCTACTACTACGGATGAAGGGACCAAGATGAACATCAACAAAGCCCACCGGCTCCTGGGACACATGGATGAGAACAGGACGCGCCGCACAGCTGAAACGCTTGGCTGGACCATTACTTGGGGTCCACTGCTCCCATGTGCAGATTGTGCCAATGCCAAAGCGAAAAGGAAAGTGATTCCTACTGACAGCGAGCACATTCTTGCAGCCACCAAGCCTGGCGAAAGACTCTTTGTGGATATGTCCTCAGTGAAGGCACCCAAAGCCGCCAACAGTAACAAGCTGACCGCCCCATTTATTACCAAGCCCCATTTTTGCATGATTGTTGATGAGTACTCCTCATGCCGGTTTGTCAATTTCTTTGCCACCAAGGATGGAATGGTTGAACCAACTTGCGCATTGTTCAACCAATGGCGATCCAAAGGCCAAAATTTGAAGCACATCCGATGTGATAAAGCCAGTGAAAATACAGCACTTGACGCTTGACTGGCCTCAGCCGCTTGGAAATTTTCTTGCAAGTTCGAGTATACCTCTGTGGATACTCCACAACAGAACAGTGTGGTTGAAACAGCAATCTATCGATCAGTTTGCCGCGCCATGGCTCTTTGCTCTCAAGCAAATGTGCCTCGGGAATACAGGTTTAGATTCTTCCCTTTGGCAATGAGGTGTGGCGTTCAGTTGGACTGGTTGGAAGCTGTCACTGTGAATGGAGCTACTTTGCCCAAAATCCAACATTTCTGTGGCAAGGTCCCTGCTTTTAGTGCCCATCTCCGAACCTTTGGGGAAGCTGGAGTAGTTCGTGTCAAGCGATCCACAAGTCCAAAACTCAATTATCGAGGCAATCCAGCTTCTTTGCTGGATATTGCACTGACCGGCCAGGAGATTGCTATGTGATGTATGATCCGTTGAAGAACACCTTTACAGCTACCCGTGATATCTACTGGTTGAAGCGAATGTATTTTCCCCCAACGGCACCAGCGGGCGAACATCTTAATTTTCATGCTGATTTCCTTGAAGGTGGCCACATGGACCTACCAATCAACGCCACCCCTACACACCCTGTCTCCATTTTGCGCACCACCACCAGACCACGGCAACGCGTGCAGTTTCAGGATGAAAGTGGGGGAGCCACAGCACCAGCGATTCCCTTCCAACCTGAATCTGAAACCGCAACAGAGGAGACTGCCTTCGATAGTTATGATGACGACTGCACCGATACAATTGAAGAAACCAAGATTGAATATGAGAGCAATGAATATGACAGCAATGAAGACACTGAAGAAGAGGATCCACATGTTGTAACAACCACAAGATATGGTGGTGTCGTGAGAAACTCTCATCTCAATCCGGATATACGCTATGGAGATATGGCCAGCTATGCAGCTCAATTCACCGATGCCGAAATCCAGTTCCACAAGGCAATGACTGAGCTGAAAGAATTCAGTCTTCTGTCAGTCTCTATTCCATCTCAGGAAGGCGCTATGAGTGAACTCAGTCTAGTTGGCGCAGCTGGGATGCTTTTGACAACACCAATGAGCTAAAGACCATGAATTACAAGGAGTCTATGGCCAGTCCGATGCGAGACAGGTTTACAGAGGGTGTTGATGCCGAACATGAGAAAATGGTCAAGTATGGAGTTTTTGAAGAGATTGATGAAGCCAATATCCCACCGGGCACCAAAATCATGGATACCACTTGGGCCAACAAGATGAAACCTGATGGTACTGTAAGATGCAGGAACGCGATACGAGGATTCAAGCAGCTAGATGGCGAGCACTTTGATGGCCAAGACAAGTCTTCACCGGTTGTCAGTGATATCTCAATTCGAATTGCAATGATATTGATGGTCATGGCAAATTTTATGGCGTACATTGTGGATGTGGAAGGAGCATTTCTGAATGGCAAATTTCAGAATGGAGAGAAAATATTCACCAAGATTCGAGAGGGCTATCAGAAGTTCTACCCATCATATGTACTCCTCCAATTGCAGAAAACCCTTTATGGCACAATTCAAGCCGCCATACAATTCTGGAGAGAAGCGCAACGAGCAATGCATACCATGCAGATGGAGAGGTGCAAGGCCGGCCCATGCCTATTTTTCAGGTGGATCAACAATAAACTACTTTTGATGTTGCTGTGGGTCGATGACTTTTGCATCATAGGTGAAGAAGCAGAAGTTCTGAAGCACAAAGAGCAACTCAAGTCCCTATTTGAATGCAAGGATGTTGGCGAGATGGACGAATATGTTGGATGTCACATTGAGCAGGACAAGAAGAACAGGACTCTGCAAATGACCCAACCAGTCAAGATCAAAAGATTTGTTGATGAGTTCAAGCTTGATGAATGCAGAGGCAATCCCACGACTCCAGCAGAGCCAGGATCAGTGTTGAAGAAAGAAGGTGAAGGACCAACCGATAGTGTTCTCACCAAGGATGCACAAACCAAGTACAGGTCAGGAACAGCCATCCTATTGCACATGATGAGATGGTCGCGAATTGAAACACAGAATGCTGTCCGGGAGCTGTCCAGGTTCATGACTGAAGCAAGGAAGTCCCACATGAAGGCACTAAAGCGAGTGATGAAGTATTGTGCTGGAACACCCAAGCGAGGTCTCACGTTAGCCCCAAATGCAGCGTGGGATGGTACCAGGAATTTCATTTTTGAGCTGATTGGATTCAGTGACTCTGAGTATGCCAAAGATGAGTCTCGGCACAGTGTCAATGGCCGGTCGACTTGGCTGAATGATGCCAATGACACAGCAAGATCAAGGATGATGCCAATCATTGCACTGTCAGTGATGGAAGCCGAACTGTATGCAGCTGTACTATGTGTGCAAGACATAATGTACATTTGGAGAGTCATGATGTGTCTCGGATTGCAAATCAAGCTACCTATGGTGATATATGTGGACAACAAGGGCGCAGTTGATTTTTGCAACAATTGGTCCATAGCAGGAAGAACGAGGCATATTGAAGTGAAACAGTATTTCCTACGAGAGCTGAAGGAAATGGGCATCATCAGGGTGATGTGGAAGACAGGCGATGAAATGACAAGTGACATCTTTACCAAGAATCTTACTGGAGCCCTATTTGAAAAGCACGGTTCCAAGTTCTATGGAAAAGATGAGTACTCCACCAAGGCCAAAGACAACAAGGACATGAGCTTCTCGACTGTAGACTCCAAGGCAGGGGAAGCGCATGAAGCCTACAACAAGTTCTGGAGCAGTATCATCAATTGAGTCTATTATCCTTTGAAGCAGGGGAGTGTGTTTGAAGTCGGTGGAACAAGCGCGCGCTACGGAACAAATGAGACACGAATGAGACACGAATGAGACACGAGTGAATGAATGAGACGCAAATGAGTCACGCGATCGATCGATGGAGTCGTCTTGCTTCTACAGGAATGGACCAACATGAATGGAGATGGGAATGGAAGTGGGAATGAGAATTTACCACTTACCGATCCAGTTCTCCTTCTTACTAAAAATAGGTCCTTATGTACCAAATCTACTGGGCGCAAGGTAGATCCCTACAGCCCATTGGTACAAGGACACGTGCAGCACATCGGAGTATTAGCGGGTCGATGTGATTATTAGTGATTTAGTGTGTGCATTGGAGTATTAGCAGGCCGATGCACCAATATGGTGATTTTAGTAAAAGAGCAATTTTTGCTCACAATTTCAAGTAACACTTTCATGTAATAACCAACATGTTAAAACCAACATACCGACTGTTTCACCTCCATCTTTCAGAGCCCTCCAAACAGTATCGTGACCCACACCACCTTGGACTTTGCTTAGAGGCAACAAATACCTAGCTACCCCAGAAAGGCACGCAATTGCCTACCGTATATGATTTGCCTGGCTTTCTTCTTCTGTCTCCAACCCGGCAAATACACTGGGACGAGTAGTACACCAGATGGCCCAGAAAAATTGACGCAAAACTTAGATGTCATGATGACTCGAACGAGTCGAGTTTTAGACTCCGACTGCTGCCGTCTACGTACGAGCACGGTACGAGTAAATATTACCGTGTACCGTACGAGTACCCTAATGCCCTTTACCGTTCATCCGATGCATCCATGTACGTACTAGTACCGTAGAGTGAGTACGAACGGTACGATGGAGGATGGACGATGGAGGCATCTGGGAGGCACAGGCACAGGCATTGGGGGTTGTGCGCGTGTTGTGTTGGTGTCGACACCACCAGTCTGTCCGTATACCGACCGCGAAATTCATGTTTTTGAAAATTACGTTTCTCTCTGTCCTCATTTTTGAATTCCCACGTCCACGACAGCAACCACGTAGAATACCCGTACGAATAGTACTGAAGCCACCGTGATCGTTCATGCCGGCACGTCTGCGTTTCGAGATCAACCCCCCCGATAGAATGCGGGGTGGAACGGTACGATCGAAGGCGCAAGAAGGACTAATTACGGCACGGTAAGTGAGCTAATCGTACGATACCTACCGCTAGTTTGTGCATCAGTATTGTTATTATTTCGACTCGTTCCGTTGTCCCAAACAACACCATCTTTGTGTCATTCCTATTCTATCGAATAGTTTCTTCCCGCGATTGCAATTGTTTTAATATCTGAATCGTTTCCGTTTCCAATCCAACAAGCAAACAAACAAACAAACATGGCCGACATTGCTGACATCGACGACACGGATCTTCCCGAGCCCAGTCTGAAGAACATCATCGACCAAAAGAGCCTCCAGTGGGTCTTTGTCGGAGGAAAAGGAGGTGTCGGAAAGACGACGACCAGTTGCTGCCTGGGTGTGCAATTGGCCAAGACTCGCAAGAAGGTACGTTGCGTTGCCTTGCTTCACGCTGCGTTGCTTCACGTTGCGTTGCCTTGCGTCTGCCTTTGGAACCAAAACCGAATGACACGGAATGGCATGGCATGGCATGGCATGGCAAACCGCAAGGTAGTTTTGTGATAGCTGCGATTCATTCGTCGTACCGTACATGCTGCACCCAGACAGAAACCGTGACTCAACCCTATTCAATTCAATTCAATTCAATTCAATTCAACCCATCGACGGACCCTCCCTCCATCCTTTGTTTGCCACCTCCCGTGTGTGTGTGCGTCTTTGTTTGTGTTTGTGTTGTGTGTTGCCAAACCACGATTATTAATTTTTGTTTGCTCGAAATAATGCAAACCGCAACAACAACATCAACCACCACCACCACCAAACAAAACAAAACAAAACAGGTCCTGATCGTTTCCACCGATCCCGCCCACAACCTGAGCGATGCCTTTTGCCAAAAGATCGGCCGGGAGCCCACCCCCATCGAGGGCTTTGACAACCTGAGTGCCATGGAAATCGATGCCAACAACGACATGGAAGAAATGCAGCGAACCATGGCCGAGCAGGGAGCCGACGACGAAAAGGACGGCGGTTTGTCCTCGATGATGTCCGAGCTCACCAACAGCATTCCGGGAATCGACGAGGCCATGTCCTTTTCCGAATTGATGAAGCAGGTCCAGAACCTGGATTTCGACGTCGTTGTCTTCGACACGGCCCCCACCGGCCACACCCTGCGATTGTTGTCCTTCCCCACGATCCTCGAAAAGGCACTCGGCAAGGTCATGGAACTCAAGGACCGATTCGGTGGATTGATCGGACAGGCCACCGCCATGATGGGAGGGGGACAAAACCCCGGTGCGACACAGGATGCTATCGTTGGACGACTGGAAGAGACCCGGGCCGTCATCAACAAGGTCAACGACGCCTTTCAAGATCCCGCCCTGACAACCTTTGTAAGTGCATTACGGTACGGTACACTTCTTCAGTACGGTGCATTCGTATTGCATATCGCGTATCGCGTATCGCATCCTTGTTTGTGTCCGCACGATGTTCCAAACAAATAATGATTGGTGTTGTGTCGGTGGATGGATGGATGCATTGCATTGCATGAGACATGCGGGTGTTTGGAGTTTTGGTCGTCAGTGCGTACGAGTACCGTACGACACGTGCATTGCATCGAAGTATTGTCCCGCGTTCCCATTCACTCACTCACTCACTCACCCACTCAACGTGACAAACGTGTTTTGTGCTTTGTTTGCAGGTTTGTGTTTGCATCCCCGAATTCCTCTCCATCTACGAAACAGAACGATTGGTCCAGGAACTCTCGAAATTCGGAATCGATGCCCACAATATCGTCGTCAACCAGGTCTTGTTCCCCGAGAAGGACGCCGAGGAACTGGCCGAGTGGTACAGCGCCAACAAGGACTCCCTGCCCTCGGAGGCCAAAGAAATCTGCGCCAAGATGCTGGCCCGAAAGAAAATGCAGGACAAATACATCGGACAGTGCTTTGACTTATACGGGGACGACTTCAACGTGACGCTCATGCCGCTCCTGGATTACGAGGTCCGGGGATCCGAAAAGCTGAAGGACTTTTCCGAATTCCTGACCAATCCCATCGACATGGAAGAATAAATAATACTTCGTAATAAGCGTAAGAACTATCGCAATATATATATATATTTATATTTATATTATAATATTTCATTGAATACTCCATTGAACAGAACAAAAAACTCAATGAAACAAGAAAGAAACAGACAAAACACAAACGCTCCCGTCTGGCAACTCAGGGGGATACACACAATACTATGCTGTGATGACCTTAGAAAATGGACGTTCAAACTATTGGGTGGTAGTACATTATACAGTAATTGTAATAACACAACATGCACTCGAGAGCTGTTCGTACAACCGTGGCATTGAAGTCGAGGAGGTGCCTGCGGTGTGTGTGTGTGTAGAGCTCACCTACTGTAATACTAGTACTTGTACTAACAATACTAGTAACTCCAGCACCAAAACTAGTAGTACTGCTGCTAGTCTAAGAACCTCTGCGGGCTGCTGGTTGGAAAGTCTCTGCTGCTGCTGCTACTACTGATGGTGGTGGTGGTGTGGTCATTGTTGTTGTTCTTGTACTTGTTCGGCTCGTCGTCAGTGTTGAAGAATAAGGTTCAGGTTAACACAAATTACCAAAATACTAAAAGAAGAAAATGTCAATGAGGTGTCAAAAAGATGTCACAAACACATCAACGCAATACACACGAGTGTGCGATAGAGCTCATTGGCTCATAACTTGGAAAATTATATCTAGTGGAAATTTTACATGATTGATCATTCTAGTCTCAGAAACAATAGTGTACAAGGAATTTTATCAGCACATGCTAGCCTGTTTGCATATTTTGAGTATCAACATAATTTTCCAAGTTACCCTCTAAAGGTTGTATGATAACAAGATGTCTGAAGATAAGGACAGTAAGACTGATAAAACAGAGGGGGAAGGGAATGGAAGCCAAAAATCGAGCTACGGCAAGAAAGGAAGAAGAAAGAAACGACCCGACGGCAGGTTTGAGTCATCGGGGAACACATTCAAAGGACTAATTCCTGAGCTCAAGGACCATGTCTTCTCATACACTGGAAACATACGAGCTAAGAAATGGCTGAAAGCAATAGAAGCATTCATCTCATATGCAGGAGGGAAGTATGGCAAGGATGTGAGAGCAACCCTGACCAAAATGGAAGTAACCATAATCACGGCAAAAGCACCAGCAAGCCATGATAGGGAAACAATCAAGGCGCTCATGCCCTTCTTGGAAGCAAAGAACTGGGAGTTTGACATCAAGGAGTATCGTATTGCTGCAAAGGAACTTGAAGATAACCTTGGTGTCCTTTTTGACAAACTATGGGCACAATGCGGCCTTGGGATGCAGAACAAGAGGAAGTCACACATTGGATGGAAGAGTGCGGTGAAGAAAAGCAATGTAATTGAACTACTGGAGATAATTGATGAGATTTGCAGTAGTGGGGACCAGTCCAAGTATGCGCCTGTACAGATTTTCCTGTCCAACAAGAAGCTACACAACTTCCAACAAGCAGATAACCAATCCCTCACCAAGTGCCATGAGGAGTTTGACATGCTAGTTAGGATGGCCGGGCAACATGGAAATACGTACTCCATATCCAATATAGAGGAACTGATTATCAGGAGTCAAACTGACCCAAACATAAAAGAAAAATCAATGAGCAAACTAAGCACAGATATACAGGAAGTAATATCAGAGAACGCACGTGAGGTCTATCTGGCTACCATATTCATCATGAATGCGAGTGACACCAAGTATGGGGCCTACAAACAATCATTGTATAACAACTATTGCCAAGGGGATGACCGGTACCCGAAGTCCGTAGCAGATGTGTGTACCATGTTGGACAATTCTAAGTTCAACCTGAAGCTATGCAGCATGAGAACACCTGTTGTGGGACATACCTATCTGTCACAAGGAAAGAAAGAAAAGAATGAAGAATCAGAAGGCACCAGAGAGTCAGACTCAAGCCAAGATGACAACGGGGTACGGAACAGATACCGTAACCTCAAATGCTACTGATGTGGCCGGAAGGGACACATTGCCACCATATGCAAAGCCATTGAGCATATTGATGGGACGACCATCGGAACAAACAGCAAGAAAGGAAACAATGCCAAGGACAAGGAACAACAAAGAACAGGAGCAATGATGCTTATAGACCAAAGTGATAGCGAGAGCGATGGTGATGACACCAAAAGCCACGTAGAGGACTACCTCGATGAACTCGATTACAATTACCAAATCGGTTGGACCAACTTTATGAAAGGAATAACAAAAGATCACAAGGAGGCGGTTGTTGAAGATGTGAGGAGAAACAAGAAACACGAATTCAATCAATCCCGAGGAAGAATAAATCCATACTGGGTCATGCTTGATAACCAGTTGACAGTCCACGTTTTCTGTCAGAAGGCTTTCCTAACCAATATTCGAGAGGCACCTGAGGAGTCACATTTGTACACGAATGCTGGAATCATAATCATTACTCATGTGGGGGACCTACCAGGTTTTGGAAGTGTATGGTTCCATCCAGAGGGAATAGCCAATGTACTCTCATTTGATGGAGTGGCAAAGACAAAGGGCTACATGATCAAATACAACAACCTCACCATGGGGAACTACTTCCGTGTGACCGACCCATCAGGAGAAGTAAAGATATTTCGGCCCTCGTGGAAGGGACTACGGTATACTATTGGGACATTGGGACAGTCAACATCTATTTGCAGGAGGCACAAGAACAACAATGGATACAATAAGCGCCACGGTGAAAACTGCGCCAAGTATGTTTAATGAAGGAACTATAGTATTAGTCGAAACCATACGTGAAAACAAACAGAAATTTTCAAGGAGGAACATATGGAGAGCAGAGACGGCTTGCGCGCTACAACACATCGCCGGCCATCTCAGTGACGCACAACGGCTGAAAATTTGCCAAAAATGGCAGTTGGTGAAGAGCCCAGTCACTCCATATGGCGTCCAACTGATGAGGGCCATACTGGGGCCAAGTATTCCGGGATTGAAGGGAAGACAGTGTTGTTACTCTAAAAATCGACCAAAAGGTATATGATGTTAAAATTTAAAGAGAAGTGAGCTCAAAGAGAGGCTCTTATTTTTACTACGTATTTTCATTGTGTATCGGGGCTCTCTGTTGTATTTCATGTGGTAGAGATCTTCCCCGGTGCTGTTATTATTCTCGTACCGATACTGCTGTTGCTGTTGCTGTATTAGCGTCGTGTCGGTCTTACTGTATCGGTCATTTAGTTGTTAAGTAATTTGTTCGATGGGGCGTATGCTTGTTCATGGTATATATGCTAGATATGAGGCCCATCTGGAATCGGTATTGGTTTTCTTGATTGCGATAAGTAATTTCCTCACGGGATATCAAGTATGTTCTTTTGAACACACTTAAGGGTTCCAAGTGTTCACTTATTGGTCAGGTCTTTGGATATGTCTTGTTTCTAACCGATTAACCCATTATGTTTGTAGTCCTAAGTGATATCGTTTTTACCACTTAGAGATTTTCATGTAGTGGAGGTGCGCTTGGTCCTAATGCTTGATCATCGTCGTTCCGCACCTCAGTTGTTGTTTCGTTTCGTCGGCTTTTTCGATCGAATTTGATGCCGACAAAGTCCGTATTTTTCGCCGACAACACACCCCTTGATCCAATACTCTACTTGCATTGTATTGGATTACTGTCGGAATATATCATGTTGAACCGGTTGTCAATCGAATCAATCGAGTGGAATGATTTAACCTGGGTAGTGTCCCATGATGTATCTTGCGTGTCGGGCGTGCAAGATCCATCCCAATGGTTTGGTTAGATCATCAGCTGGGTTGATAACTCCAGGAATATGAATCATCTTGATTTCACCATTTTCTTTCCATGCTTGGATGGCAAAGAACCTGATTTCAATATGTCTGGTTCTTTCAGTTGGCTTCTGGGCATTGATGATCTCAATTGCTGATGCATTGTCTTCATAGATCGGAGTTGGACCAACTTGGGCGAATCCTAATTCCTTGAGTATGGACCTGAGATATCTGGCTGTTTTGGCTGCTGTGACGGCAGCAATGAATTCTGCTTCTGTAGAACTCTGTGCAGTAAGTGACTGAGCTTTGGATCGGTAAACAATGGTTCCGCCAGCATAAGTGAACACATATCCTGTGGTGGACCTGCGATGTTTTGGATCATTTCCATATGCTGCATCAACAAAACACATCAATTTGGCTTGCTTGATATCTTCAGGGTATTCTGGGAGTGATCCATCTTGGACGACATCATTATATGGTTCTCCTGATGGAAGAGATGGTTCTGCATTCGGTCTATAGAATCTAATACCCCAGGATCTGGTTGTTCTGAGATATCGAGCGATGTTCTTCAGACTTGAATAGTGGAAGGCGGTGGGATTGGAACTGTATTTTGACATCAGGGTCACTGCATAGCCAATGTCTGGCCGGCAACTCACATATGCGAACATCATTTCACCTAAGAGTGTCCTGTAGGAGAAGCCAGATGTGGATTGTAAATCAGCATGTTCCTTGGTGCCTTCCAATGGTCCATTCGTATGTGATTGCAGTTGGCTCAGTACTTCAGTTGATAACGGCGCTGATGGTTTGGAGTGGGGTTTCATCTTAGAATCAGTCTCCCAACCGTGGGATGTCATGATCCGGTCAATGTAATTGGCGCAAGACAGTTCAATGTAGTCAGCTGTCTGTTTGACATCAATTCCATTGAAGTCTTCAAGCAAACCCATTTTGGTGAAGGGGACAGTATCTTCTCTAGGGAGCTTCAGCTTTGAGCCAATTATGTCGTAGATCTTGTCAGATATAGATTCTGATGTGCAAGCCAGTGCAAAATCGTCAACTTGTCTCAGCATGTAGACTGTTTCACCTTCAAAAACTGTTGTATAGATTGTTCTGTCATGCGTGGTGGTCTTGAAGTTGAGATCGGGACCTTTCAAGATCTTGTTGATGTGGGTCTCCCATAGTCTACCTGATTCTGGGTGGCCTTGAAGTGCTCGAAGAACTGGAAGTACCAATCGTCGGTCTATATCCTTTCCATGCTTGTGTCTGTACCATTCTGCATATGCATCGTCAATAGTCATGTATGTAGGGATGTTGGGCCCTGGAGAATGGGCATATGCGTCAGCCGCGTCCCCCCCATAAACTTTGAGATTGAGGCTTGCAGCAATAGCAAAGAATAGCCTTTGAATGGGATGTTCAACACATGATGAGTATGACATTGCTATGGCATGCAGGGTTGGGGCTGCATATTTGCTTCCATTGCAACATTGCCTGGCTCTTCTGACACCATTTCTTTTCACACTGTATTGCCAATGGGGTCTGAGAATGATAGCGTCGGGGTCCTTAGGGTATTGAATTGGTGATCCAAACATTTCCAAATCTTCAAACTGGTCAAGCTGTTTTCGCTCCCCAGCTTGCCATTCAGGCCATGTAGATAAAGGCTTGAGATTCCTTCGAGTGAAGTGCCCTAGTGCTTGTTCTTCAGGTGTAGTTGCCTTGGAATTGATGGCCTTGATTAAGAGTTCAATTTCTTCAGTTGGTAGCGAATCTGCATCTAGTGGTAATGCTTGATTTCCTGGTTTATGAAGCTTGGTGATAGCTCGGAGGGATGCAATATCAATAGTGGGAATGACAACATCCATGTCGTCTTCAGTTGGTGCCAAGTGTTTTTGGATGGAGGCATGGAGTGCTTCAGTGCTATCGACCTGGTTGATTCTTGATTGTATCAGCTGCTTGTATTTTGTACCAATGCGCTGGGTAGCTTTGATGGAGGAAATTCGGTCCAAGAATGGTGGATCTTCTTCAGCAGTGGGTTCCTTCCAGGAGGTATTGGGAGCAAATAAACCATATTCATTTGAGTGTTTCCTGACCTCCTTCATAGACAATTTCTCTTCAAGTGCAAAGGTAATTGGTGTATCTATTGAAGAATCCCTCACCCCTCGATCGTGGCAGGCCTGTAAAGCTGTAGTAACATCAGCAGCAGTAAAGACACGATTGTGATTGATAGAGACAATATAAGCACCTCGTAGCTTGGAGAGAGATTTCTTGTGTGAGGAGAAAAGCTTTGAGGCAGGACTGTTTGGGATGATATCTGTGAGGTAAGCTCGGCCAAGCAGTGAATCATTGGCATACCGGAGACCAAATGTTAGATCAGTACAAGATGGGGAGACAGTTAGCCTGAGATTTGTGAGATTGGCAAAGGGGGAGATAGAGAATTGAAAATCACTGGATGACACCTCAGTGGGTTCCGCAGGAAGTGGAATGTTGTCATCTGTCCTGAGCAGGTGTTTGACATTAGTGGGGAGGTCTGCAAGTGGGAGATCATTCATGCCTTCATCAAACCTGACATGCGTGGCTATTTTGACTCTGTGTGTCTCAGTATCATACCACAGAATGTTTCTGGTAGTGTAGGGTACAAAACCTAGAAATATGCCTTTTCTTGCATTGGGTTTGAGCTTGATTGATCTCTTGCCTGGAGGTCTAACCCAAACTCTGCAACCAAAGGTGCGGAAATCAGCAAGGTTTTCCTTACGGCCAGTTGCCAATTCCAATGGTGAATGTAGTTGGGTGCCTTCAGGGAATGCATTGGACAACCGGAGTGCATGGTAGAAGGCAAAGGGCCAGAACTTGATGGGCAAATTAGCACCAGACAGCATTGCTCGCATGGAGTTAGCAAGAGTTCGGTGTGCTCTTTCAACTGTGCCATTCTGGTGTGAAGCGTCCGCGCCAGTGGGGAAAATTGAGTATCCAAAAGCAGAGAAGAGGTTTCGGATGTCAGGATTGTGATAGAGTTCTCCACCTTGATCAACTGAAACATACTTGTCGGCACAAGTTGGGTTGTGCTGGGCGAAGAAATGCTCTAACCAGTGTAGTGGCGCTGCTTTAGAGATTCGCGTGTCTCCATATTTCATACCAGTATAGTGATCTGTGATGAGAATCCAAGCAGTTTCTCCATGAATGCCTTCATAATCGCGCTTGCGTTTGCTGTTGGAGGATTTGGTACCTGAGAATGCAAAATCAATAGATAAACCCTGAAAGGGTTGTGTGGCCTTGCGTGTGGAATGTGAGCCAGCAGGTGTTTTGGTGTGCTTACATTGTATGCAAGTTGGACATTGGTCAAGAATACTGGTTTGCCGTTTGAATTTTGGGACTCCAATGATGTGCTTATGAGCTTGATACAGAAAGTCATCGCATGGGTGTCCTAATCTTTGGTGCCACAGAAGTTTCGATGTCTTGGTTTTGATGGCTTGGATGGGGATATTTTTGTCCACAATCTTGGTGAAGAACAATTTAGCATCAAAAGTTGGCACGTCACTGATGCCAGACCGAGCTTGAGCTGCTTCTGTGCATTTTTGCAGTGTGACAAGATTCGTGTAGACATCATATCTGTAGCGACTAATGGCTTCGTTTGAGGCCAGTTCACAAGCTTTCCTGAACTGTGTGTCAGTCGCTAAGGCATATGCAGAGGACGTTGCACAATTGGCATATGGAGATGTAAGATCAATGTCTGGGATGAGTACTGGATGTGTGTAGCACTGAGAATCAATGATACTTCCATGTAGGACAATACTTTTGGCGGTGCTCTGCTTGTGATGACAGATAATGGTGAGGTTTCCATTTTGTCGAACAGATGAGTCATGGTCGTCATTGAAGACTTTGTGAATAGACTGTCCACTGAACTGATTTCTCACGCGAGGTGTCATTCCACAAAGGTCATTCTCACTAAGCAATGTTGTTGACAGCAAGGGAGAATAGTAGAAGGAGACTCTAACATACCCTACAGGATTGGGGGCTGGTATGTGCACATAGCCTGACCCTTCAGGAATACAGGTCGCTGCCTTTCCTCCAATTGCTGCTGTGAGCCTGACCGGACATTTCCTCAGCTTGGTGTAAGGTTTGTAACCATGCAGGATGTGCTTGAGATTTGTGCAGGAAACTTTTGCACCGGTGTCAATCTGAGCCCGGACTCCCTGCTGGAAGTAAGCTGTAGCTGCAATAGGGTCCGGTGGGACGAGGGATTGCACATTGTATGTATCAACTGGCGTAGGGTTGTCCCTATCGAAATTGGGATCCTCATTGGTCTTCAGGTGTGATTCCAATGTAGGGGATGTAGCCCTGAGTGATTCCATGTCACAGTAGACATCAATTGGTATAGATGACTGGAGGCTGTCTTTTGGAAGGAGGTTGACGGCACCAATTCTGACGGATTCATAGGAGCTGACACTGCTGGAGTCCAAGGAGGGGCATAAGCTGTTCACTTGGGACGCTGTGATGTTATCAAATCCTTGGGGATCATCTTGAGGTGATGTCATAGTGTGGCTGCAAGAAAGACTTTCTATTCTTGGCCATTGCAAAAATTTTGGTTTTCTACGGTAGCATCAGGTGAAACCTCATCTTGATCTTCATTGCCAATGTTGATCTGAGAGATTTGCTGGGTGGAATCCAAGAGTTGTTGGGTCTGCTTATTGGATTTGTTCAGAAAAACAGCCGCAGCAATCCTATGTTTCTTCAGGGACTCAATATCTTGCAACGCAGGACAATTATCAAAATTGTGACCGGACATGTGGCAAACGATACATTTTCTGGATGTGTCAAAAAGACTAGGTTGCTTATCGAATGCTGTGATGGCATTGCAGTATGCTTGGTGGAGGAAGGGATCGTCAGATTCTTCATCCATCTCCGGGTAGCCAAGTGATTCAATCAGGCTGATTGAGTGAGATGTCAAAGTAGAAGGTGTTCTAACAGTACTGTTGCTAGCGCGCTTTTGAAACCGATCATTCCGACGGGGACCTGGTCTGGTTCCTGAGACGTTCAATTGCTTGGGCTGAATTGGTTTGGAGTTGTTCCTCTTGTACTTTTGCTCAGCCTTGATCTCCTGTTCATATGTTTGGAGGGTTTGTAGGAGCCTACCTGCCTTGTATTTGTCTCGCTTGAATTGGTCATCAGAGTCGCGTTCATCTTCGGTTTTTTTGAAGAGCTCTTCTGAGAGGGTGGTTCCTGCAATCAGGTTGCTGACTTCTTCTGTTGAACTGATAGTGCTGGGTTGGTTTTGGAGGAACACTCTAAGTCTCAGATAATCCTTGTACCGGAAGTAGTATTCTTCAAGAGATTCATTTTCATCTTGGTTGGGAGGGTTTCTGACCATTCTGCTGGCATTGGATGGCCTTTTTGAGTTGGGATGTGTTTGAGCAATAATCGTGTAGAGCGCTTCATATCCCTGTCCCCCTTCAAAGCTCTGAATAGTGGCCTTCATACTTGCACATGAATCAGGGATGATTTTATCAGTTCTCAGTGCTGTGTAAATGAGATTTCCCCATTCATTGATAGCCAATTCATATCTTGAAGGCAGGTCGTGTGGAAAGTCATCACCAATTGTGAATCCTCTGAGGTGATCAGCTTCACGTCTGAATAGATAGTATGGGTGCACATAAATGTGGTGTTGCTGGGAATGAGCTGTGATCTCTCTGTACCATTTTCTAACCTGAGGGTCTGTTGCATCCTTTAGTTGTGGGAATCCTGAGAGGAACAGTTTGTCTCTAGCTGCTTCTTTGGACTTGTCAGAGGCTCTGGTCAGATCAAAACAGTCACCGCTTCTGGTGATCAGGCGCTGGTCATTTCTGCCACTGCCTAGATTGTGTAGGTAGTAGTTTTGTCGGACAATGGTTTCGTTTCCCGATGAGTCTGTGTAGGTGATTGGGAAGTCTTTCATGTCATCTCTGGTGAGGAATTCATCTTTTCTGTAGTAACGCTCTTTCACAGGTGGTGGTAGTGTTGCTGGATTCCATGGAAGGTCAAGAGATTGGTGGTTGGCGCCGGTATTGCTGTTGGTGGCGTTGTTGTTGTTGTTGTTGCTGTTGTTGACCAATTGTTGGAGTAAGGTGGTCAATTCTTGCATGTCGGTGCCCGTTGCGGTGGGCGCTGGGTTTGGAGCTGTGGCAGTTTCATCCTCAACGTCGGGTTGGACTTCACCTGTGTAAATTCCATTGAAGTAGTTGCCGGGGTTATTGGTCTTCCAGTTTCTTCTAAACTTCCATTGATTGATGTTGAAGATTACTGTGGCGAGTGGTTCTGGGTTATTGGTTGCTTCAGCTCGTCTGACAGCCTCTCTTCCTGCAGAGTCAAATTCCTGTGGTGTTCTGATCCTTTGGTTTGATGATCCAGGTTTAACAAATCGTACGGGGCACGAATCAAGAAGCTGGGCTATGTGTCCCTTTTCTAGTTCATCGATGTTGACCATTTCCAGGGTGATGCTGTTGCAGAATGCTTCCCGGAGCGCAGTTACTGGGGCCGGACCAAGGGTTCTGGGGCCTTCGTCATTGGCATCCGTTGTGAAGAGGGTTGATATTTCGGGTGCTGTAAGTGGGACACTCTCTGCATAGGTGCCGTTGAGAGAAAGGACTTCTTGGGGGTTGTTGTCACTTTGGAATTTAAATTCAATCCCATAGACATTGGACCAATCGAATGCGTCTGGTGGAGGAACCATGGTGGGTGTCGAATCGGTGTTTTGTCGATTTAAACGATTTAAACGTCGTCGTCGTCGTCGAAATAATCAATCGTCGTTGGGTTCGATGTAATTAATCGTCGTGGTGAATGTGTCAATCGTTTGATCGTTCTTTCTGTGCCGGGGTTCGGTCTTGGGATTGGATGGAAGTAATCGGCGAAGGAACGAGGAGAGAAGATGCTAGATCGTCTCCGTCGGCGTCGGCGTCGGCGTCGGCGTCGTCGTCGTTCTTGTAGCGATCGTATCGGTGCTTATAATTAACCTTGTGAGCCGGTCACAGATGTTCGGAATGTTCCGTTGGAGCTTGGTCGTGGATTACAAAAGAAGATTCCTGTAGGAGAATCGATAGTACACCCCTTGATCCACGAGCGGGGTGAAGGGAAAGAAAGGAATGAGATGGGGGAGGCCGAAGTGTAGCACACGGATGGGCGTCACTACAAATTTCCTCTGGATTTAACCGACAGTGGAGGTGCTGAACGGCCGGAGATAGATAGCTAGCTTAAGGTATACACAATCCTACGGATGGGCAGCAATTGTGTGAGTTATAAGGGCTCTATAACCTGTTGTTACTCTAAAAATCGACCAAAAGGTATATGATGTTAAAATTTAAAGAGAAGTGAGCTCAAAGAGAGGCTCTTATTTTTACTACGTATTTTCATTGTGTATCGGGGCTCTCTGTTGTATTTCATGTGGTAGAGATCTTCCCCGGTGCTGTTATTATTCTCGTACCGATACTGCTGTTGCTGTTGCTGTATTAGCGTCGTGTCGGTCTTACTGTATCGGTCATTTAGTTGTTAAGTAATTTGTTCGATGGGGCGTATGCTTGTTCATGGTATATATGCTAGATATGAGGCCCATCTGGAATCGGTATTGGTTTTCTTGATTGCGATAAGTAATTTCCTCACGGGATATCAAGTATGTTCTTTTGAACACACTTAAGGGTTCCAAGTGTTCACTTATTGGTCAGGTCTTTGGATATGTCTTGTTTCTAACCGATTAACCCATTATGTTTGTAGTCCTAAGTGATATCGTTTTTACCACTTAGAGATTTTCATGTAGTGGAGGTGCGCTTGGTCCTAATGCTTGATCATCGTCGTTCCGCACCTCAGTTGTTGTTTCGTTTCGTCGGCTTTTTCGATCGAATTTGATGCCGACAAAGTCCGTATTTTTCGCCGACAACAGACAGTTCAACGCAAGAAACAAACCGTTGAACCAAATATAAGTCCTATCCCACAACACATACGGGATCACTATATGGAAATAACGATGGGAATTGATATTATGTACATCAACGGTGTTCCATTCCTTACCACTACATCCAGACATGTACACTATGGTACAAGCGAGCCAGTACAATCAACCAAGACCAATGACATCCTGCCGGTGATACACGATATAATCAATTTCTACAAGAAGCGAAGCTTCCAAATTACAACCATACTAGCAGATGAACAGTTCAAGCCACTGACAATGAGCCTAGCTGAAAAACACATCAAACTCAATATAGTATCACACGACAAACATGTCCCGGAGGCCGAACGCTACAACCACACTACTATCACCAAGGAACGATGTCGCTGCATTTTTAGTACGCTGCCCTACAGCAACGTCCCGAAGCAAATGATCGTGGAAATGGTAAGAAATGTGAACTTCTACTTGAATAAATTTCCATGGGACAATGATGTGTCCAATGAACTTGCTCCCACCACTATTGTTACAGGGATTGCCCCTGACTACTCACTCCATTTTCAAGTGGCATATGGGGCATATGCACAGACTCAGGACAAAACTGACAACACTCTGAAGGCCCAGACTACCGGTGCCATTGTGATGGGGCCGACGCAAAACTTCCAAGGGGGAGTGGACTTCTTCAGCCTCCTTTCAGGTTGGATCATCTCAAGAACACCAAGTGACTACACCATCTGTCCTATGTCAGACGAATCCATCCAGTGTACCGAGCGCCTCACTTGCTCCTCTCACCACAGCTTACACTTCACCACCATCAACAACGGACCCAACGCAAGCAACAATGACAATGACAACAGCACGTATTCCCCACCCTCTGATGAAGAATTTGATTCTGATTCCAGTCACGATGATGATGGCCCTGTTTACCACACCATCGCACCTGCAGGAGTGACCAACGCCCATGTTAACTATGAAGAAGCACCCCTGCCCGACACTGACATTACAGGAGTGGCAATTGTCAAACCCACTGCCGGCAGGGATGAGGAGGCAATCACAAAAGTGGATGATACCACAGAAGAGGAAGCTGGCGAGATCGCCACACCAGAAGAAGAAGACAATAACACAACCAAAGAACAACCCAAAGAACAACATGAAGACCTTACCCAATCATCCTCATATGGTCGCTGACTTAACCAAGGAAAGCATTGCTGTCCTATGGATGACCAATTTGAATACCAATATTTCCAGGGAACACTTGAAGGCAACCCCATCAAAGCAAGCAAACAAATTGAACCTTGAGTCCCCCTGAAAAGATCAATTACAATGCGGCATTGCAATATATCAAAGCAAACAATCACAAAGAGCAAACTATTGAAGACTACATCCTTACCCAGTACAGCCTACAGACCGGACTTAAGAAGTTTGGCGAGGCCGGAATGGAAGCAACAATGAAAGAGTTGAAGCAAGCGATGGCAAGAGAAGTATTTGGCAAGATCAACTACAAGGAGATTAGCCAAGAGGAGAAAGAACAGGCACTACCCATTCTCCTCTTCCTTACTATGAAGAGAGACAACACCATCAAGGGCCAAGCATGTACCAATGGAAGGAAACAGTGAATATGGACTCAGAAGGAAGAGGCGTCATCTCCAACAATAGCACCAGAAGCCCTATTCTACACATTAATTGTGGATGCAATGGAGGAACGTGATGTAGCAGCATGTGACTTCTTACCCGGACACTTCTTGCAAACAGACATGGAGGAGAAACTACTACTACGACTGGATGGCGCATTGGCCAAACTACTTATGAAGGTTAACTGAAAATGATGGAAAGCACATCTACAATATGAACGACGCCGACCTGTTATCTACGTGACTTGTAAGAAGGCAATATGCGGGACACTCACAGCAGCATTGTTATCCTATAATAAGCTAATTGGGCACTTGACTGAATGGGGATACAAAATGAACCCATATGATCCATGCTGCTGGAACAAGATGATCAATGGGAAGCAAATGACAGTGGTTGTTCATGTAGAGGATATGAAACTGAGCCACATTGAGACCCATGCTGTTGATGGATTAATCGACCAACTAAAGGGTGTGTATGCCACAACGGACCCAATGGCAGTAAGAAGAGGAAAGGTACATCAATACCTGGGTATGACTATTGATTTTTGAGCCAAAGGAGAATTATGAATCACTATGTATGACTATATCAAGAAAATTATTGACAAACTACCAACGAACATGATTGGGTCAAAACCAATGGCAGCAGCAGAGTATCTATTCAAGACTGATGGGGAACCAGCCAAGCCGCTGAATCGGAACGACAAAGAGACATTCCACTCTATCACAGCATCTGGCTTATTTTTAGGGAATTGGGGAAGACCATCCTTGCAAACAGTTATATCATTCTTATGCACACGAGTGCAAATGCCATACAAACACGATTGGAAGAAATTGGGACATGCAATGAAATACTTACAAGCAACTGCTTTATGCCCTCTCATACTCCGGTCAGATGGTACCAAGTCAGAGATCTACATGATAGATTGTGCCCATGCAGTCCATTCTGATATGAAGGGACATGCGGGTGTATATGCAGCAGAAGGAAGTGACGCAGTATATGCATCATCAACCAAGAATTGGTTGAACACAACAAGCTTGATCAAAACAGAAATAGTGTCGACAGGAGAGAAACTAGTACCAAAACACATATGGTTTAGAAATTTTCGAATTCACCAAGGAAGAAATTCATCCAAAGACATCTTGTATCAAGACAACAAGAGTGCAATCCTCCTTAACAAGAATGGTAGGATGTTTTGTGGAAAAGGATCAAAACATATCAGCATACGATACTTCTTCATTACGGTGTCGACAGGAGAGAAACTAGTACCAAAACACATATGGTTTAGAAATTTTCGAATTCACCAAGGAAGAAATTCATCCAAAGACATCTTGTATCAAGACAACAAGAGTGCAATCCTCCTTAACAAGAATGGTAGGATGTTTTGTGGAAAAGGATCAAAACATATCAGCATACGATACTTCTTCATTACGGACCAGATCAAGAATAGAGAGTTCAGAGTGGAATACTCCTGCCCAACGGGAGAAATGATTGCAGATTTCTTTACCAAACCTTTGCAAGGAAATCTATTCCATAAATTTTGGAATCTAATGTTGGGTGTGAAAGAGGAAGATTTTGAGGAATGCAAAGTAAAATACAATGAAACATCAAAGTTGTTTGGACTGGATAGCAAGAGCACGTATCAAGTTCACAGGAGTGTGTTGAAGAATAAGGTTCAGGTTAACACAAATTACCAAAATACTAAAAGAAGAAAATGTCAATGAGGTGTCAAAAAGATGTCACTAACACATCAACCAGATATACATGAGTGTGCGATAGAGCTTATCGGCTCATAACTTGGAAAATTAGTATATCTAGTGGTGGGAATTTTACATGATTGATCATTCTAGTCTCAGAAACAAGAGTGTACAAGCAATTGTATCATCACATGCTAGCCTGTATGCATATTTTGAGTATCAACAGTCAGCATCATGTTGCCGCCCACTAATCAGCAGCTCTTCTTCTTGTTCTTCTTATGGGGAGGAGGACGAGCGTTCTCGAGCCCAAACAACAACAACAAGCAACTCCTCCTCATTCTGCATCACCCCACCCCACCCCACCCCATCCCATCCTCTAATCCCACTTTACTTCATGTCACAAATGGTGCATCAACAAGATGAAGAAGAAGAAGGAACAACAACAAAATGTGCTGTGGAGGCAGCCCCACCGTACTGTATGTTTCATTCTGGGGCTACTACTAGGAGTACTAGGAATACGTTGTAGGTACAAGTATCATACCGTACTACGGTAGATTAAGTCCAACTTCTACGTTGTGCGGTACGTATCGGCAGTACGGTTGTACGGTACGGCTCGTATCGGTACGTACACGTACGTATGTACGTACGTACGTACGTACGTACTTGACCGTGAACATTGGTACCTTACCGTGTACCGTACGAACTCGGTTCGTTCGATGTTCTCAGAACAATGCGATCATCCAGGGAACCGGCAATCTCAAATCACATATCGTACGATGTGCAAATCTTTAACACAGTAAATAGTAAGAATAATGATGCACCGAATGACGAGGACCTCTCAACAACAACAATAACAACAATAACAACCTCAAACGTTTTAAAAACAACAGTGCTCCAACATCTGAGTTAACCGCCTCGTTTCGTTTCGTTTCGTTTCGTGGATTTGGTGACAGATCTTCGATCCGATTTCATCCGAACCAAAAGCAAAAGCAAAACCATTACCAAAACGAAACAATGGCAACAGCAGCAACAGCAACAGCAGCAACAGCAACAGCAGCAGCAGTAGCAGCAGCAGTAGCAGCAGCAGCAGCAGCAACAACAACAACAACAACAACGACCGACGAATCGAATACTCCCGGTCGTGGCTGCACCGCGACGAACGACTCGGTGGTGGACGAATACAGTTGCAGTAGCAGTGGTAGTAGTTGCAGTGGCAGTGGCAGCTGTCAATGGTACCGCAACGAGGAACGGACGAGCGGAATCTGTTGGAATAACAACAACAGCAGCAGCAGCAGCAGCAGCAGTAGCAGCAGCAGCAGCAGCAACAGCAACAATTACGGCCCGCTCCCGTTGGATCCTTCGAACGGCTGGATGGAATCTTCGTCTTTGTCGTACTCAATGCCACTCTCTAGCTCCACACCAATACTGCCGCGGGCAACAATAACAACATCATCATCAACAACAACAGCAACAACTAATACTAATATCAATACTATGCCGCAGACTATGAATGTGACTCTGACTCTGACTGTGCCGCGGTTGTCGCTTTCCGAAGCATCTTCCCTCTGGATGGTGTTGTTGTTGTTGTTGTTGTTGTTGTTCGCCGCACTCTTTAGGGCGCTCGTCGCTCGGAAACAACGATCTAGAGACTCTCGTTCTTGTCGACAACAAGAACAACAACAAGAATACCAACGACAACGACAACGACAACAACGACATTCCGATCCAACCATCCTCCACATCCACGGCGACAACGACCTAGACGAAACGAGCGCTCGCGCTCGCGCTCGCAAAACCGAATTCCTGTCGCGGGTCGGCGACGACTACGGATACAAGGGATCCGATCTCGGATTCATCGACGACTGGAGGCCGAGGGAATTGCCGGCCCTGCAGCTCCCGATTGATGTTGATGTTGATGTTGATATTGATATTGATGTTGATATTGATATTGATGTTGATACTGCCATTGGTGGTCGGCGCTACGGGCGATGGCAAGAGCACGGGCGCTTCCCGGATAGCACCAACATCGGTGCGGCAGACAACGACACAGACAACGACACAGACACCCCCGAGGGTGTTGCAGCAGCAACAACAACAATAACAATAACGAATACGGAACGATAGGTCTACCTGGACTACGCGGGATCGGCCCTGCCCCTGGTGTCGCAGCTGCACAATACCATCTATAATATATGCAGCAGAGGCAGCGGCAGCGGCAGCGGCAGCAGCAGCAGCATCAGCATCAGCACTACCACTACCACCACCACCACCACCACCGGAGCAAGAGCAGCAGCAGCAGCAGCAGCAGCAGCTTCCCACGTTCACCACGCCGTTGTTCTGGCCAATCCGCACTCGACCGGTCCGTCGGCCCACCGGACCTCCGAGGCCATTCGGAACGCGGAACGCAAGGTGTTGGAGCATTTGGGGGGGCTTCCCGGCACGTTCGCCTCTTTGAAGCTGCCCGCGTCGTTTTTCGGCAGCAGCAGCAGCGACAACAAAGACGACGACAAAGACGACGACAGCGATAGCGACAGCGATAGCGACAGCGATAGCGACAGCGATAGCGACAGCGATAGCGACAACAACACGGCATCGAATCCTCGCGCGGTGGTGGTTCGGAGAAGAGACAGAGACAGCAACCGCCGCCACCCCGGGTACGACATTCTCTTCACGTCGGGAGCTACGGAATCCTTTCGGATCATTGCCGAGCGTTTTCCGTGGAGATCGTCGTCGTCGTCACCATCATTGTCACCATCGTGCGGTCCTCGTTGTTTTCGCCGAGAAAAACAACGACGACGGAGGCAACGGCGGCGGTCGATTTTTCTCTATGCCACCAATTCGCACACCTCGGTCGTGGGCATGAGGGAGCTCGCCATCCAGAAGGGGGCCGCTTTTCATTCTATGGACCACGAAGAATTGCAAACCATGACCACCGTTGAAGACTGGAGGCGGCTGGAACACAAGATTCTAGGCGGTGACGACAACGACGACGACGACAATGATAATGACAACGACAACTACGACGGCGAAATCGGAGGGTGCCGCCACTGCGACGAGGCCGGAGCTGCTACTACCAGCGCTCCAACAACAACAACAACAACAACAACCAAACACCAGAGCCGCCCCCCCACCCGCCACCTCCTGGTGTTTCCGTCGGAATGCAATTTCGGGGGCGATCGTTTTCCCGAACCGCTATTGCGATCGATCCTGACCGCGGCCCGGAAAAGCGGATCGACGTCGAGATACACATCGAGATACACATCGACGTGGCACACCATGCTGGACATTGCCAAGCATTCCGCCACCTCCCAGCTCAACCTGAACAACCTCGATCCCGATTTTGCCGCCGTTTCGTTTTACAAGTGGTTCGGGGATCCCACCGGCCTCGGGGCGCTATTGGTCCGCAGGGACTCGATCCCGGTTTTGTTCGACGGCGACGAGGATGGCGATAGCGATAGCGATAGCGAAGACGACGATGGAAATGGAAATGGCGACACCGACCGCAAGTGCAAGCGCATGCCCATGCGCAAGCGCAGGCAGAGACACTACCAGGGAGGAGGATCCGTCGACATTGTGTTGCCCCGTGTGGATTACGTTGTTCCGAAGCAGCGGCAACAACAACAAGGGATCGCTTCGTCGTCGTCGTCGTTGTCGTCGCTGGGGGGTGGCGGGACGTGCCACTTCCGGGGCATTGCCAGCCTCTGTCACGGATTCGAAACCATTGCTCGCGTCGGGGGAATGCCCAAAATACACAACCACGTGTCGTGCCTGGCACGGGAACTGGCGCTCCGGCTATCGGCGCTGAAACACACCACCAATGGGAGGCCGGTGGTGCGCATCTACGGGGCGTGGGGGAGACATGCAAAAAATACAAACACGAACACGGATACGAACACGGATACGGATACGGATACTCCCGGACCGACACTGGCACTCAACGTAATCCGGAGCGACGGCACAATGGTGGGGTACAACGAGGTCTCCAAGCTGGCGGCGCTGCATCGGCCCCCCATCCAGTTTCGTACCGGTTGTTTCTGCAATCCCGGTGCCTGCCAGCGGGCCCTCGGTCTGAACGATCAACAGACCATCGACCACTACGAAACGAGTGGACACGTCTGCGGCGACCACATCGATCTGGTCGACGGCAGGCCTACGGGAGCCATCCGGGTGAGCTTCGGGAAGGACAGTATCTGGGAAGACCTGGACGTATTCGTGCGCTTTCTGGATGCGACCTTTGCGGACCGTTCCGAGCGGGAGGAGGAAAAGCCTGCGTCCGGGACGACGAGTAGTGACGCCGATGTCACCGTCGGTGTAGGCACCACCGTCAGCGCCACCGTCAGCGTTTCCGAGCTCTACCTCTTTCCGATCAAGAGCTGCGCGGCACAGCGAGCACATTCGTGGCCGCTGGTGCTTCCCTCGGGAAAACTGAAATACGACCGAGAATTCGCCATCGTGGACACCTCCGGCACCGCGCTCCGTCTCCCCACCTGCCCCAAACTCGGCCTGGTGACACCGGTCATCGATCTAGCGGAAGGAACCATGAGAGTGTCCGCTCCGGGATGCGAACCCCTCGTCGTGCCCCTATCATTCGATGACGATGATCGCCACGACGGGGCCGGTGGTGATAACTGTGATGCCAACGTCGTCCGGGTGTGCGGGAACCACCGATGTGGTGCGAAGGTCTGGGGAGACCCGTCCGTCTCGGAATGGTTCGGCTCCTTCCTGGGCATCCGGTGCTGGCTGGCTCGATACGACGGCAACGGCAATGGCAACGGCACCAAATCCGCCGCACAACAATTGCCACCGTTGCAAATGCCGTCGCAATTGCTGTCGCGCTCCCCACGCACCGGCTTTTCCAACGAGCAGCCCATCCTGCTGGTATCCGAACACGCGGTGGAGCGACTGAACCGTGTGCTGCTCAAACAACACCAACCCCCCTGTGCCGCAAAGCGCTTTCGGGCCAACATTGTTGTTGTTGCCGTTGCCCGGGACCCGAACACCGCCAACAACACCCACAAACAGCAGGGGGTCGTCCACATCGAAGACCACTGGAAGACGGTCTCCCTGTTCGATCAAAACCTAGACTTTTCCGTCGAAGGAGATTGTCCGAGGTGCACCATGGTGGATTACGATCCGGAAACGGGTCAAAAGGGAAAGACCCTCCGGGCTCTGGCGTCGTACCGGAGAAAAAACGGACACATCGTGTTTGGGATATTTTTGCGGGCTGCTACTAACACTAATAATAATAACAACACGAACGACGGAGCGATGCCGAGTTGTGGGAACAACATGAACAAGAACGATGCGAATGGCACGGACGAAAATTCGTACCTGCTGCCACACACCGAAAACACGATTTGGATAAAAGAGGGAGACAAACTCGTGTGCAGGTGACTGCAACTGTACTATATGCTGCAATCGAAACACACTGTTTCGAAAGAGAGCAGCATGTGCCGTTTGAATGTTTTATAGACTAGATGACGATAGTTACTATTTTTGCTATAATGTGATTACTGCTATGATAATAATTTTATTAATACGCCTATTGTCAGCGGTTAATGAATGATACGCAATTGCGATGCGATCAGGATAAGCTCACAAAAGGTGCTCGCTGATTTCATTCGTTGCCCGAAGACAGAAAATCTTGCCACGACACCCATCCATTGTTTTTAAAATACAGATCTGGCCGATAGGGCAACCTGCTGGCAATATCACCGTCATCGATTTGTTTGGTTCGGAACAGATCCAGGTATTCGGCTTCGGTCGATGCCTTCCACCGCGTCGTCGAGGCGACCCCCACCCGCGTCCGGGCCACCTCCCGGGCCGTTTCAAAATCCTTCAGGGTGATGCCCAGGAAATCCTCCCAGCTCGTCCAATCCTCGGCCCAGACCTCGTCCGCGTTCTTTGGCAGCTGATAGGCACCGGGGCAATCGTATTCCAGAAATTCTTCCCGGTCGCTGAAGCCGTGCCCCCGTGCTATCTTGCGAGCCTCCGAAAACGAATAGAGCGACCTCTTTCGCCGGTTGCGTTTCTCCGTTGCGTTGTTGTCGTTGTCGTTGTCGTCGCCGCCCGCACATTTCTTCTCGGTGGATTCCGAAGACATCGGAGAGGACGAAACGGCAAGGAGGGTGAGGGGTTTGTGGACACGGACGACGGCAGCGATGCCAGAATCGACAGCGAGAAAGGCGTCGACCGAAGTAAGAACAATATTAGTCCAAAGGAGATAGGTTAATACCACAAGGGTGGATCGATACCTCTGCATCATAATTGGCCCTATCTCTCTCTCTCTCTCTTTGGGAAAAGATATGTTTCGATGTTTGTCAATGGCAGGTTCCAGAATCTATTTGACCAACGTCAAAAGATGTACCGTACAAGTACTTCGGTAAATCTGTACCGTAAAACGAAGAAAGAAAGATCTTTTGTTGTAGTGAATCACGAAACGAGAGGGATCACGAGTGACATATTTGTCGTATTGCCTCTAAATAAGGTAGTACGAACGGGTAGTACAGTAATGGGTGATTCCCGAAATAGTCTGGGTAGGGGCCCAGATTTTTGTATTTCGGGAATGAAAATGACCATACCCAGATTTTGGCGGGCCAGTGTGCAAAGTCTCTTTTTTGGAATAAGGAATCCTTCACTCGGACTATCGTAATGGCCAAATTTGTCCACTTCATACGATTAGAAATTGCAAATTGTTGTCTTGATACGATTAAAAATCTGGGTTGTTCTTTAAATGTTCTTGAAATTTTTAGCGACTTCTTTCAGTGGGTTCAGCTTCTTTCGGCGACTCAACCGATGCACCGATACACAATATTTGTCGATCGGTTGACCATGTCTCTTGAGTTGCTTGTTTGTTTGTATCTTTTGGAAGATGATGTCGATGTCGATGATGATGATGATGCGTTGGAAGAAAGGCGTCGAAGAGATATGAGAACACCAAGGATAGCCCTTCGGCGCCATACCGAGTCCCCCTTTCTTTATCTATTCCAGTCAGGTAACAACCAGGCTCTTCTGAACTGCTGTGGTGTCGACCACAAGGTCTTTCACGATCTCCTACGCATGTTTCAACCAGTATTTGATGCATACACCATCGACAAAAACACGGGATGCGTTCGAAAGCGGAAGGTCAATGTGAATGGAGTATGGAGTGGAAGAAAGCGTGAGGCAAACGCAACTTGCTGTCTTGGTCTAGTACTTCATTGGTTTAGAACACGAGGATCGGTCGCAAGATCTGTGTCTATGGCATTTGGACTCACCTCTACTGTTATGTACAAATGGTTGAAGTTCTCCAGAAAGGTTCTCTTGTTTGTATTGCAGAAGCATCCAAAGGCAATGGTTAAAGCCCCAACAGAAGAAGAAGTCGAGGAATACATTGCTGCCATTGGCGCCAAATACCCAAGACTTCAACAACGACGAGTCTGGGCCGCTGCAGATGGACTCAAAGTCAAAATTCAGCATTCGACGGATTGGATGGTTCAGAGTTACTTTTACAACAGTTGGGTCAGCGACACTTATGTCAACAGTGTCTTTGTCTTTGCGCCGGATGGTAGAATCTGCATTTGCAACTTCAACTGCCCTGGTTGCTGGCATGACAGCACAATCGCCGATCATGGTGTTTACGATAAAATAGAAGAACTGTTCGTTAAGTTCCTCGCAATGGTTTGCGTCGACTCTGCATTTAGGGTTGCCACCGGGAGACTTCACTGCCTTGTGCAAAGTTCTCAGAATGATCTGGATACCGCAGAGGCTATTCTATTGAACAGAGAAGCAACATCCCTTCGCCAGTTGGCAGAGTGGGGAATGCGTATGATCCAGGGACAGTTTCCACGATTGAAAGACAAGCTCCTATTGGAGGAATTTGGAGATCGGAAGGTCACAATGAACCTGGTGATTCTTCTGTACAATTACCAAACAAGTACCATTGGTCACAACCAGATCCTAAATGTTTTCATGCACAAGAAGGACGGATACTTCTCTTATGCTGACAATCTACCGGAAGATGCCACCGGCATCTTCGAATACTAGTGAGGCGTTGAGCTGTTGAGCCGGTGCTCGGTAGCCGTTGGATTCTTCGTTGTGGTTTGATGTTCGCATTTTGCTTTGAGTGGTCGAGTAGATTGTTGTTCTTGTTGAGTTAGACCATGGTCGATTCCGTCTGTAGTAGATTGTTCTTGTCGGTAGTAGATTGTTGTTCTTGTTGAGTGGTACCATGGTCGATTTCGTCGGTAGTAGTAGATAAAGATTAGTAGCTTATATTTGGACATAGCTTTCGCTGTTGCAAAGTTCGTGAATTATGAGCTTAAGCTTAGAGCTTCTTCTAGTACTAGTAGCTAGAAGGATAGCTGCAAGAATGTGAGTAGACACGAGTAGATTACGTGTAGTAGTTTCGATCTGGATGGAGTAGTTTCGCTTTTGGTGTTCGGGTTCGGGTTCGTAAAAACCGCACGACTCCTTAAGATGGGTTCAACTCCTTAAGAGGGTTTCAACACAGCGCCGGACGGGTTAATCCCATCAGTTCTTCCATACATGGAAATGGGAATCGAAATGGGAATCGACATGGGAATCGTTGACTCCTATTGATTTGATTCCGACTGATTTGAGACTTTCATGTACTCCCACCAACTTTACGATTGCATGAGATATAACTAGTAGTAGTCGCTACTAGTAGTTGCTAGTAATTCATTATTTTTACTAGTAATTCATTATTTCATTTTCTTGGCAAGTTGCAAAGCTAATAATTTGATTTCTTCCAAAGCCAAAAGCAACTTCCAAAGCCAAAAGCAACATCATGGTGGTAGCTTCCAAACAAGAACAACAACAAAGAATTCTTAAGGCTCTTAAAGCCAAAGTTGAACGACAACACGAACAACGACTCACACGACAGATTGTTCAACACGAACGACAGATTGCTACATACAAACAACAGATTGTTAAACACCAGCTACAGATTGATATGACCCGGCAACAGATTCGACAGGATCTTTTTCGCCGGACTCTCGAAGCCCGAACCAATCAATCAGTCTTTCATTCGTCGGATTCCGATTCGGATTTATTTGATTCTGATTCCGACTCCGACATTGCCATTAAACAAGAAGCAAATCCGTAAGTGGAATTGCCGGCTTGGGGGGAATCTTCAGCTTCATCTTCAGAATTGGAAAGTTGTCGTATGAATAAGGAGGCAACGTCAACAATGGCAGACTTGAACGATTCCATCATGGCCTGCCGTTCTTCCCTATCAAGCCGGGATTGCTCTCTCCTTTGTTCCCTCTCAAGCTCGGAGTTCTCTCTCAAGAAAGCAAGGATCTCTTGGCCGTTGACTTTGGAGCTTTTGTACTGTCTCTTCGTGGCTCCTGCGGTGGAGGAAGAAGAGGAGCGCAAGCGCGAGCGTGTAAGCTGGTGGGGTACTGCTGGGGAAGGTGGTACGTGCACAAATGCAATCCCTGGGACCTCGTTTTTGTTTGCAGTTGCTTCTTGTTGTTCGGAAGGCTGACGTAGTGGTGGTGGTTGGATTGGTTGGGTTGGCTGAGTTGGCTGAGTTGGCTGGGTTGGTTGGGTTGGCTGAGTTGGCTGAGTTGGCTGGGTCGGTTGGGTTGGCTGAGATGGCTGGGTCAGTTGGGTTGGCTGAGTTGGCTGGGTCGGTTGGGTTGGCTGAGTTGGCTGGGTCGGTTGGGTTGGCTGGGTTGGCTGGGTCGGTTGGGTTGGCTGGGTCGGTTGAGTTGGCTGGGTTGGCTGGGTTGATTCCGTTACTTGCGAAGGTTGACAGAGTGGGATTGGAGGAAGAAGAATGTCATTGTCAGAGTCATCATCCTCACTACCACTAGTACTCATGTTGTCGTTGTTATTGATGTATCCTTCTTGCATATCAAACGCCTCTTCTCCATCACCAATATCTGCCTTATCATGAATCAACTGCCTGATCTTCTTTGCCAACTTCACCTCCTCGGGGCAATTTGGATCGCCGGTTGGCATTTGTTTCCGGTAAAGGTTCGTGTATTTCCTACGGAGGTTGGGAACAGTTCTGTCAGTTTCAGGGAAGTTGTCTTTATGGATTTGGGCAACTTGATCCCATTCCTCGGGACCAATGGGAACGATGGATCTAATGGTGTGTAGCAATTCGATGAGTTCAGTTTTGCTGTAGTTGGTCACACCCGACCTGCGTCCAGCCCGTGCTCTAGTATTGGCGTTGGGTGCCATCGCTGCTGATGATGATACGATATAAAAATTATGTACGGAGTTGAATATGTATCTCCTCCATCATCGTTGTCACATAGCAAGAACACCAGCCGATAAAAAGAAGAGCAATATTAAATATATGATTTGATGGAAAAATTTTGTCGTGTATCAGCAGCAGCAGCCAAAATTGGCGATCCGTTGAATCCGTTGGATGTGTGACTTGTCTTTTGGGTGAGTATAAGGGAATGAAATTTTCTTCAGTCCGGAATTCCGTGCCGGTTTTCAAGCAAATCTGGGTAGGGACCCAGATACCGGTCGGCGTGAGCTCACGTCGACCGGTATCTGGGTCAAAATGGTACAGAATTAAATCTGGGCCCGGGCCCAGATCGAATCTGGGCCCCTACCCAGACTATTTCGGGAATCACCCAATACTAAACGACTGTGTAAAGTAGGGCAGCCATTTTGATACAGCTTTCCCCCCCTCCCCCTCCTTACGTCACACAAATGAGATTCGGGGTTCTTTCGGAATCACGCGCATATTTGGGCCGGACTCCATTGGTCCCCCTTTGTAATTTCACCCTACTTATTGAAATTAATGTTAAACTCCTAATATTTTGATGCAGAGTTTTTTTTCTACCCCGCTGGCATCTGTTTCGGAATTCATGGCATGTTACTGAGTTTGATGCCTGAAACAAACAGTGCATGGCCGCAATTTCTCAATCTCACTCGGTTCCTCATTTGTATTGTTATTACTGGCTATCGTATGGTAAGACGTTACTAGTAACGATGGTCCGCACTCTTTTATATCAGGTTTATTGTAAACATTGCGATTTGACTTCTCCTCCGATTACTAAAGGTAGGGGAAAGAAGTATTAAATTCCTTTCGTGTTCAGAAGTACCAAAACTACACGACGGTAGTTATTCTATTCGTACAAATCAATGAGTCCCGTATCAACCAAAGTAATCGATTCCCACGGCATATCGATTCCCATAGCGCATCGATTCCCATCGCACATTAACGGTGAGCAATCTCTGTTTTCTAGTATTGCCCTTGTTCTTCGATGAGCAAACTTTGATTTCGTAAAGTATCACACAAGCTATGGGAGCAATTCCGGATCATAATGATAAACATATCATTAGGATCTTCCTAACGGAACAAGAGAAGAAAACCGTTGGTGTGTGCTTCTCACACAATATATATATACACATATGGATATATACGGTCAACGACCAATGCATGTACGGAAATAATCAGCGAGTAATCTCATCACTACACAACAGCAGTTGCAACGTGTTTCACCTCAATAAAAGAGATATCTTGCGTTTTGGCAAGATTTCACTTTATCTCATACTTTTAACATTCAACTGATTTATATCCCAAAATTCACACTAGTTGCTACCAACTCCCTGTAATCTACATTACTAAGATCTGTCTTGCTGTATCTGAACATGTTCACAGTAAGAAGAGATCTGGCGTTTCCATAGTCTCACCTGTAGTCTGATTATCCGTTGTCAAAAGTATCCAATCACAATTGCCACGCATAGAGTACAATTGTTTGTCTACTAACACACTAACACAGCGTTGCTGTTCTTCAGAAGCCTTTGAATCAGACTCTCAGTAGACCGGATTCAGAAGGAAAATAATAGATTAACAGTCGCAAGCTCCAAGGTGGCTTGCACACAAATGTTAATTTCCTTTTGAAACTGGCTGTTGAGCTGATTCAATCCAAAGGCAAAGAAGGGCAACAGGAGCTTTAGCTGCAGGCCGGTTGAGGTGCCGGTCTGTTTGGTCTAATATTTCTCTGATATCCACTACGGTTGGATGCTAATCCAACCAGATCTATTCTGACTATCGGTACCGACGCAATCAGATAGATCTTAGGCTTGTAGTTCTACAGTAGGACGCAAGAACGTCCGATGCAAGGTTTAAGGTTGAATAATCAAATAATCTAAAAGTATGAGCCATGTATCTTGCTGGAGAGCAAGATGGCGCTCGTGCTGCCGCTAATACAGCACGATATTACAAATATACGGCAAAATACCGTGTTACAGGGAAATACCGTGTTGCCGCTAATACAACGCGTATTTCGTGCAGCAGAGAAACAAGTTCGTGAGCAGCGCTTCGAACCTCTGCTGTCTTTTCTTGAAAACAGCACACTTAACAAGAGATTGCATGTGCGAACCTCTAGTGTGCGTTCGTTCTTTGAGTACTAAGTATCAAATTGGGGTGACGTTGATTCTTCTCTTCTTGTGGAGTATCGAACTCGACCGTAAGAATGAGCCCGGTAATTCTCGAGGTCTCATTATTTCCGTTCTCGTACCTCTACCAACCTAGACACGAAAGGAATTTAATACTCCCCATGTGTCCACATGAAAGCATCCTCTAGTATCTGGTGCAGTCATCCTGCAACAGATCACTGGTGTTTCCACAGTAGTAAAAGATGGGCTTGAGTAAAGGATACACCACCGAGTGTCCCCAATGCTTTGTGAGGATATCAGCACAATTATCTTTGCCCGCAAGGTGTTGCATGAGGATGAAGCCTCTAGCTATCATGCTTCTGACATAATGATATGATAGAATGTGATGCCGCTTGTGGAGCCTCGCATATGGGAATGTAGAGGTTTGGATCATCTTTTCATTGTCTCCCCATGTGTAGGATGTGTCGTGTACCCTAGTACCTAAATATCTGAATGACTGTCGAATGTCAACAATCTGCTCAATACATGTTCTAGCAGACACAAATTCGGCGCAAAAGGTGGCTGTTTCAGAGGTTGCTTGCTTCTTGGAGAACCACATGATGGGGGTCTTGTTTGCAAAGTGCAGTATACCAGTGACAGCTTTACCACTTAGGATGTCATGCATTAAGTTTGCATCATAGAAATGAGACAACACAACCACCTTACCCAGGGGTTTAGGAGCATCACTAGGGAGGTCCTCGGAGTGCTCCCCATACACTGTATTGGACCAGTCTGTGCTGGTACCTTCAGTGAGTACAAAATCTGGTATGCCCACTCTGAATCGGATTTTGAAGTGTCGAAACTTAGAGATGTAACCATAGATTCTTTTGGCTCTGTTGAGATGGCCTTCCCTAGGTTGGACTCGGAAGCTTGACAATGTCATAACAGCAGTCTGCACGTCAAAACGTCCAATAGCTATGACCCATTGAAGTGAACCAATCATGCTTTGATACTTTTGGATATCAGTATCACTTAGGAAGGATGTTGAGTCTAGCTCTGGGTGGTCGTTCTCAGCAAGTGGTGAATGGAATCTGGTGGTAGGTTTGCAGCCAAACATTTGTACATACGAGGCCTCCATTTTCTCGATGAACTTGATGGGGTTCATGCAGAGCACACCATGTTCATCTCTTTCGAATCCACATCCCAAATGAAAGTTCATTGGCCCAGAACCCTTTAATTTGAAATTATAAGGTTCAGACTGTAGGATTATCAGAAAGGCTTCGGGATTGGCCATACATAAGCAGAGGTCATCAACATATGTGCATATGAGCTCATATACTGGCTCCCCATGTTTGTTGTTGCCAGGCTTGATAAAGATTTCGGGCTCTGCCTTGGATCTTTCAAAACCTAGTTCAACGAGGCAGGCAGCAAGTAGATCACCAAAGCACTTGCCAGATGATCGAAGTCCGTATAGGGCCTTGTAAATCAATAGGAGGTGGCCTTCTAGTGATCCAAATTCAGCGCCAGCCTTGATGCATACTTTTTCACAAGTAACAGCTTCGAGGTATGCATTACCAATGTCAGTTCCCCATGCTTCTAAGCTATTCAGCTCAGCAAGGAATAGGCACATACGCAAGCCACGAAGGGAAACAACCCCTGCATACACACTGTGAATGGGAGCTTCAGTGAGATTGCCATTTGCAACTAGCCGGGCTTTGTGTCGGCCATCATGCTTGACTGCATAAATCATGTGGACCTTGATCTGTTGAAAGCCAATGGGTATATTGCTAGCCTTGTAGATACCTTTGTCAATAAAGGTGTCATATTCTTGGAGCTGTGACATTTCCAGCGCTATGGCATCCTGCCATTTGGTGTTGCCATTTGCTGTATCAAACTGGATGGCCTCGTCATGATTTCGAGGTACTTTGAATCCATACTGGTACTGTGGAGCAGTTCGAAAGGAGCGGAGCTTGGCTTGGTGGATTAGCCTGTCTAGCTTCTTGGTTCTTCGGGCAAGGGAAACAATGCGTTTGAGATGTTTCCACCCAGGTTGATCAAGCATGTTGTTGTCCTTTGCATATTTGGCTACAGTAACAGGGTCGTCTGCAGCTACATTGGAGAGAGGTTCATAGGTGCGCTCCATGTTTTCCCACTCAATCCATAGGTTGTATTTGGAACCTTTGTATTGGGGGTGCTTGTTGTCAAGGGGACCTTGATGACCAAGTATGCGTCGAAAAGACCAAAGTTTACCATCTTCTTGAGTTACATCCCTGTGGATGTAATTCATGACGTCATTGTAGGCTATGATATCTTCAAGTTCATCATCTGTATGCTTGCATTTGAACTTGATGAAGTCTTTGTTTTTCTCAAGACTGTTTTCAATGTCAACAACTGTCATTCTTTTCTGTGTGCCATCAGGAAGAGCCATGAGAAAAGAGCGACCTTGCAAGTCGGCAACAGGGATAGCAGGGATGGTGATGGGTGTGCCATCAGCGTCAAATTGGGCGTTGCCTTCTTCATCAGTAACAACTACTTTAGATGGACCAACGGATGGGGTAGCAGGATTGATAGGTGGAGGTGTGGCGTCACTGACATCAAAATATGCTAGCTCAGGGGGACCAAATTCATCTTCAGTAACAGGGGTACCGGTAGGGGTCTTGCTGTAGATGTGAGAGGTTGGGGGGCCATCAAGAATCTCCCCATAGTTGTTAGGGAGTGGAGAAGGGACATAGCTTCGTGTATTAGGAACCTTGGAATAAAGGAATGTAGGCAAGGATGGCTTTGTGATGTGCAGAGGAGGTGATGCTGTGACGGAACGGGTTGGTGTAGGATGTGGGAAGGAGGGACTATCACCAGAAGACTTAGGAGTGAGGGAAGCATCCTTAGCCTTGCGCCATGCAATAAAGCCATCATCAGTGAACAAGCCAGCGCGCTTGTTACGATGCTCAGGAGTTAAAGCAGTGCGTACACCAGAGCGATCAAGGAGTTTATTGGTGATGGGATCCCAGATGGTGAAACATAGGCTATTACCAACATGCGCAGCAATGCCAACAAAGTGACCAAGACATTCAGTGGTCTGGGAGCCAAATTGGTTATCAGGAGTCTTGTAGTAGACGGGCTCAAACCAGAAGAAACTAAGGGAGGGACTGATGTCACCAATGATACCAGTAGCAATAAAGAAAGGCTGTTTGTCAGAGAGTGTGGGGTCAGGCAAATGATTCATGAGGCGGCCAACATATTGCATACAAAGAAGCCAGAGGTGTGGTGGAGTGCCCGTCCGATCCATGATTCTATTGACAATGCGTTTGAAGGTCTGGTATCTCCGTTCAAAGAGATTTTGGTGTTGATGGTATGGTTCACTTTGCCATAAGCCAATCCACATCATCTTGAGGTAGTCAAGAACAGATTTGCTGGACTGGTAAGATCCATGATCACAGAGCAACCTGAGTGGTCTACCCCATTGCCGAACAAAATTTTGGAGGCAAGGGAGAAAATCAGCAGTAGTCCTCATTTCTTCAACATGGATGATATGAGATTTTCGACCAAAGAAAACTTGAGCAAGTTTGGAACCACCATCGATGGCGGGGGTGTCTGAATAGATGACATCAGAGAGGACATCATCATTGAGAGGCCGGACATTCATGGCAGGCTGTGGTGATTGGAACCTTTTGAAGATGTTACCATCGGGACTAAGTGACAGTGAGCCATACTGTGTGGAATTGTTGAAAGTGGCCTTGATACGGTCAAGGGAGATCCATCCAAAGAAGGGTTTCAGGGATAGGTAATCAATATCGGTGGGCGATTGAACATGGGCTGCAGCAGTGATAAAGGTGGAAGGAGATTGATTAGAGCACCTACTAAGGATGTCTTGATGAATGTAATCAGTGGGGCTAAGCCAAAATGAAGTATCAGAAACATCCAAGGCCTGTAGGGAGGAGGTAGTGCTGTTGGACAAGAATGAGGTGACTGTGGAGGAGGTGCCAATGTTGATATCCCTAATCGCGCCAAATTCATCATAATCTTGATATGGAAGTGATGTGGAAACAGGCGGGTATTTCTGAATGAATGTATCATCCTGTGGGGTATATGCGTTATCCAGTACAGATGGGTTCCAATGCTGATCACTTGTCATTATGACGTGGGGAAGACTAGCGAATTCTGCACTGGTATACTTGCGCATAGCAAGATAAGGTAAGCCATGGCATATACTGAGTGGAAAGACATGACCATCAGTAGTGGTAATGACTTGGGAGCCGCCTGTCTTGATAGAGGAATCATCCACGATTGAGTGGTATGCTTCCATCTGGGGGGAAGACAGGATAGATGGGTGTTGTCCGGTGTATGCACTCTCATGAAAGATGATAATGACAGGACCTCTGTTGGAGACAGAGTAGGCGCCGCATGTTGCAATAGGGATGTTCTGGATTTGGTGATTGTTTATACCAGTTACGTTGACATATCTTGGGGGAATATCTTTAGAGATGAGACATGCGTCATTTCCGATGATACATCCATTTGCACCTCTGTCAACCATAGCAGAACCAGGTGTGGATACAGCAGTTTTGCTTGAGTGATAAGTAGCGATGGGGTTTGCTGATGAAACAGGAGATTCACATTCCATCGGTGCCCAATAGTGAAAGTTCACTGATCGTGAGGTTTGTTCAACAGGGATATAGACATTGCCTTCTTTCTTGTAAAGTATACCAGGGTTGTCTGCAAGGAATCAGGCTGGGTGTGCAGGAGAAACAGAAGACCTGAGAGGCCTGGTGTCTGATTGGGAAGATGATTTGTATACACCGAGTGATGCATGGAATGCAGATCTGGCGGAGCTCTCGTCAGCAGGCGATAGGACTTGCTCAGTAGTGGGTGAGGGGACCTGCTCATCAGTATGATGCTCATAAGCCCGACGTGTGATAGGCTTGCTGGAATTGGGGTCCGGTGGTAATGCAGCATCAAGGAGCTCAGGCCGGAGGCAAGCAACTAGTCGCTTCTTGTCATCAGCGGTAAAGCCAAGCCAATGCTTCATACCTTGTTTAGAGAGAGTTTTCCAAACTGCAGATGGTAGTCTTGTGGTTGGGTCTGGGGTTCTGCCAGCCTTGTAAACAGCGTAGTCCTGATAGTCGCCATCAAAATCAATAGGAGGTAAATATGATGCCGAGTCATCAGTTATGCCAGAATATGTGGACTGCGTCACAGAAGAGAAATCATGGGTGTTGGCCTTGACAGACATCCGACTTCGAGGTTGGGACAGGGAAGCTTGGGAATCCAGTCTGGTGGCTTCAAGGAGGAGGATATTTTTCAATTCGCTGATGGCGACAGCTTCATGCTGTCTGAACTTAATCATATCCTGGGCTGCAGGGGGATCCTCAACTTTACAGAATTGTTCGCTGAGCTGGAAGCTGCTACTACAGGCCTTGCAGAGGTGTGTTTTGACAGTGTCAAAATCAAGTGGCCGTTGCGGATCTCGTAGCGTGTTGAGGTGTTCTAGCTGGGCAAACCACTGGGTGATAAACTTGACTTTGGTGTCCTTCCATACCCTTAAGTCAATGTCCAATAGATGCTGCATCACAATGGAGGTATCATATACTTTGGATTTGGACCTGTCATGTAGTGCAACGAAGTCAAAGAAAGCTTGTCTGCCGTCTCTCGAGGTGGTATGGCTGAGCACACAGGAGTAGGAGAGGTCACTCTGGAGAGCATGTAGAACAAGATTCCAGAAGAATGCACACTGCTTGTCATGGAGGGCCTTCTCATACCCGATGAGTGGTACATCAGGCCAACTAGGATCAAGGAAGGTGCGAGTGTCTATGTCAGATGTTTCCAGCTTGGCCTTGAATTTGACAAGCCACCGCTCGAACGTTGCATCATTTTGAAGGGTTGGAAATGTGGTTTCATCCCTTGATTTCTTAGTCCATGATTCATATCTCAGCTGTTCGATGGGTTTGGAGGATCTTTCTTGTTGTCGTTGGGATGTGCCGACGTGGGCCACTGTTCCAACATCAGCCGCAGATTCTCTTCTGGCCTTGACAATTCCTCTGCAGTAACCCTTGAAGGCGTCTTTGGTGTAGTGGGTTCGATCTTCCCAGTCTAATCCTTGTGAGGTAAGATGTTGTCCAAAATCGATGACTCGTTGTAGGTTCAGCTGTACATGTCGGGAGAGTGGTGTTCTTGTTCCCCTCTCAAGGTATGCTAGATCACCAATGTTCTCGATGTATAGGAAGTCCAACCATGTTTTGTACTGACTAGCAATGAGCGCCTCACACAAGGTGCTGCGGGACTCCTTTGGGACGTCCAAGGAGTCGTGCAAGAAAGTGGCTAGCGCTTGATCAAATGATGGGAAAAGGTCTGTGATAGACGTGTCCTCCTCATCATCTTGGGTTGGATTATTCTGTTGATCGGGTGCCATGTCAGTTGTGGGCAGGAGGGACGTGGTTGCGGCACTTCCGGGTTGGAGTGTTTGGAATCCTGTGGACCTGTTACGGGTTCGACCGGCAATGGGGACGTCAGACATGTATGCTGTTGCGTTTTCGCAATCAAATCAGAGAACTATCAATCGTCGTCCGTAGTTGATCGTTCGATGATCCGCTGATGGATTGTTTCTTGTATCGCTGTGTTGGCAATAGAGATGGGGAATTGTATTCGATGGGACACGACGTGCAGGTGGTAATGAGGCGCGTTAGCGGAAATCAACGTGGGACAACGAAAATTTGCGCAGTCGTTGTTTCGTTTCGTAACAAAGACGATTAGGCAGATGTCGTCGTTGATTTTGGTAAATTCCGGAATACTGGAGACGAGGAATTGCCTCTATCTCAATCAATAGGGAGACTTGATGTGACAAAGAGATGATCGTTGATGGCGTGCCGTCTTTTCGTCTTCGTCTGTTTTCGTCTTCTTTTTCGTTGCAACTTTGTTGTGTAATCGGATCAGAGAACTATCGAGCGTCGTCCGTAGTCGAGCGTTCGATGATCTGCTGTCGGATTGGTGCTTCGTCGAGTGCTTCTACTGTTGTCTTCTTCTGCAAGCTTCAACAAGCTTGCGACTGTTAATCTGTTAATTTCCTTTTGAAACTGGCTGTTGAGCTGATTCAATCCAAAGGCAAAGAAGGGCAACAGGAGCTTTAGCTGCAGGCCGGTTGAGGTGCCGGTCTGTTTGGTCTAATATTTCTCTGATATCCACTATGGTTGGATGCTAATCCAACCAGATCTATTCTGACTATCGGTACCGACGCAATCAGATAGATCTTAGGCTTGTAGTTCTACAGTAGGACGCAAGAACGTCCGATGCAAGGTTTAAGGTTGAATAATCAAATAATCTAAAAGTATGAGCCATGTATCTTGCTGGAGAGCAAGATGGCGCTCGTGCTGCCGCTAATACAGCACGATATTACAAATATACGGCAAAATACCGTGTTACAGGGAAATACCGTGTTGCCGCTAATACAACGCGTATTTCGTGCAGCAGAGAAACAAGTTTGTGAGCAGCGCTTCGAACCTCTGCTGTCTTTTCTTGAAAACAGCACACTTAACAAGAGATTGCATGTGCGAACCTCTAGTGTGCGTTCGTTCTTTGAGTACTAAGTATCAAATTGGGGTGACGTTGATTCTTCTCTTTTTGTGGAGTATCGAACTCGACCGTAAGAATGAGCCCGGTAATTCTCGAGGTCTCATTATTTCCGTTCTCGTACCTCTACCAACCTAGACACGAAAGGAATTTAATAACAAAGAACAGGAAAGAAATTGAACACAATCCCTACGCTGGCATATGCCAATCGCAAATTGTCTACGGAGCAGTTTCCTTTCACCACACAATTCCTCTGACAAATCGGAATCATCAAGATCGAACATGCCTGCCAATCCCTTCGGTGGTGGGAACAATGCTGGAGATGGCGGCACCGCAACCAAAACCAGTCTTCCTAGTTTTGATGCCCATATGAAGTTGATACTCGTATCCATATTCCGTGTCACAAAGGAAGCAAATAGCTATCTGTGTGAGGCTATCCGAGAAGGAGGATTACGCGAATGGCCGATTTTCCTCGATGCACTCCTCGAGCATGATTTTGCCTGTGAGCTTACCTACATGGATACTGGTAGTGGACTACCAACCCAACTTCACCGATCCATCCAGCGGACCATAGACGCACTCGCGGATTTCTCAAATGACTTGCGCAAGAGCAAAAATAATTGGAGGGATGTAGAATCATATTCGTACCACAGTTTCAGTGCCTTCCGTATGACACGTGCATTGCGTCTTCAGAATGAATCTATTTTGAATCCTCCAGCTCCTCCTCCAGGAACAAATAAGAACAAGTCCCCTCAACAAGTGAAGTACAAATCTTGGTGCCAGAAATCACGTGATGAAAAGTCGTTCACACCTCTCACGAATGACTCAAGATTCAAACATTGGCTCGTGGGTTTCAAGGCTAAACTCGAGGCAAACGACATTGACACCGAAACATTTCTCGATGAAACTTGCCCCCCTGCTGCACTACAAGGCTATACATGTGACCTTTTTGTCAAACAATGTGCTTTCTTCTGGGTTCTTATGTTGGAAGTCTTCAAAAAAGACCTATCCGCGTCATGCGTCCACAGCCATTCTCTCACACGCAATGGACGTCAAGCATATTTTGATTTTGTGAACCTGCATAGTGAATCAAAAGCCAAAGTATATGACAACTCGACTCAATTGCAAGCGTTACTTAAGTTGAATCTCAACAACTGGAAGGAATCTAAGGTGAAGTTAATCACGCATTGGTTTGAAGAATTGAATCACCTCAATAAGCTTCATCCTCCCAACAAGCCCCTTGAGTACCATACTGCAAAATCAGCATTATGTCAAGCCTGCTATTCCAGCTTTCAACTAAGTGAACAGTTTGCTAAAGTCAAAGATCCCGGTGGCCCGAATAGTACCATCACGGATGTAGTCGCTGAAGCCGCTGCTATCCATAAACTCAAGATCACGCTCCTACTCAAAGCGGCTCGCCTCGACTCTAAGTCCGCAATGTCTGCTCCGAAGTCCACAGTGCGTGCACATGTACACGACTTCTCCTCAGGACAAGGGCACAACCCTGACGACTATGCTCTCCCTATCGAATTCGAAGGTGACTACCAAGACTATGCGGTATTCAAGGCTGGGCGTTCACCTGACCCTACCACACGCTTGCCTACTGGAATATGGAAGGCCCTATCACGTCAAGACATGAAGAATTGGCTGAACTTTTCCCCCAAAGGCAAGAAAATAGTGGTCGCATCGTTGCGATCCAAATTGCTCCCAGATGGTCAGCCGGATCCCAATGCCGTTAAACCCATCACCTGGAAGGCATATACTCATGAACATTCCGTCACATTCCTTGAAGATGACACCTCGAACGGTGATAACCATACCAATGCCTCAGAAGACCTCCACCCAGCTTTGGAAAATGACCGTAGAGGCGTCTTCCATGCATCACTTGGTGTATACAAGTCTCAGACTTCCTCTCTCAAGGATCAACGACCCCTCAAGTCTTCCGTGTCGCCTGCCCATCCCGCAAGATTCCTTTCTGAGAATCCTGACATTCGATATAAAAAGGACGGTGATATGCTGGTACCTGTGGGAAAATCCTCCTATTCCGTTAATTTTCACCAATGGTATAACCCTGAAGATGACTTAACCTTCCAACATGATAATCAAGTACCTTCATACGCCTATCGTGCTCATAAAGCTACTGTTTCCAACCCTGGATTCGCTATGGTCGACCGTGGTGCCAATGGTTGTATCATCGGTAATGATGCATGTCTTATCTCCAAGGATATTCCGCCCCGGTATGTCAATGTCACCGGCATCAACAATCACCAAGTGCAGAATATTCCCATTGCAACATGTGGAGCTTATTCTGTCTCCAATAGAGGTCCCATTATCCTCATTTTCAACAAATGTGCGTACACGGGACGACACCCCTCTATTTTGTCTTCCGGCCAGATGGAAGCATACTTTTCTACTGTTGATGCCACATCCATCAAAGCAGGTGGTGGGCAAGTAATCACCACCTCCGATGGATATGCACTGCCCCTCAGCATTCGCCATGGTTTGCCATACCTCGCCATGCGAAAATATACCACTGATGAATTCAACACGCTCCCACATGTTATCATGACATTGGATAAACACTGGGACCCATCCGTTCTTGATACCATTATCAGTGCTAAGGATGAAACCTTCCTTCAGAAATATCCACCTCAGTCGCAGCAGCTTCCATATCCAGAATACGACGAATACAGAAATCCACGTTGTCTTGAAGGCTTGGATATCTCTGTATCTCCTGGTTCGTCCACGGTTACGTCCCTCAGTTCTTACTCCAGTCATTGCACTCGATCACCCTTTCTCCCTATCGATGATCATGGAACCAATGACCGCTCCTTCTGGCTTACATCTACCAATTATGTTCATCAGGAACGCCTCGCACGATGCATTCCTCCTCCAATCTCTGATACGGTCATTGCTTTTCTCACGGATTGTACTGTTGATGATACCCCAAGTATCGCAACTACACCTCGTGAACGATATCCCAACAAACATGATTATTTATCTCTGAAGCCCTTCTTTTGTTGGGTTTCCACAGATTGCATCAAAGCTACTTTTGAGAATTCAACGCAATATGGTTCCTTAGCGGTTAGCCCCGATGGTAACCTCTTCAAAAGTTTTCATTCCCCCCAGCCGGCAATGAATGTTCAACCGTTCAATGACGACGTCTTGTCTGATGTCGTTTACTCCGACGTCCCAGCAATTGATGGCGGTTCCAAACTTGCTCAGATTTTCTTTGGTCAAAAATCTCATATCATACATGTTGAAGAGATGCGCACCACTGGTGATTTTCTATCATGTTTTCAGAATTTCGTTTGAAAATGGGGCAGACCTCTTTGCCTCTTATGTGATCATGGGAACTACCAATCTAGCAAGAGGGTCATTGATTATCTCAAGATGTTATGGATTGGACTTTGGCAGAGTGAACCCTATCACCAACACCAGAATCAATTTGAACGGCGTTATCAAACTTTTAGCGTATTGTCAATCGCGTCATGGACCGCATGGGCACACCACCACACCTATGGTTGTTGTGCATGACATACGTAGCTGGACTCCTCAATGTTATTTCTGATCCTACTCTGTCGGACAAACAACCAGTCTTCATTGCCACCGGTACCCTTGGTGATATAAGCGCGTATACCAGTTTCTTTTGGTTTGAACCTGTTTATTTTAAAACCAATGACTCCCCTTTCGGTACCCAGTCTACTGAATGCCTCAGGTCATTTCGTAGGCATTGCCGAAACATGTGGGCAATGGACTATGTTTCCTAATCTGGGATCCAGTCACCAACAAGTTGCTTGACCAGTTCTGGTGTACGCTCTGCTCTTACACCTGAGTCACGCAACAAACAAGCTGGCCTCTTTACCGACAATGGCTTCATCAAATGGCATAAGGCAAAGGATTTGGTACCTTCAATTGTATGTAACCGGTGACGCCCCTACACTCACAAAACATGGGGAGCATACCACTATGGATGCCCCGACTGAGAAACCCAAACCACAGGACGTCCCAACAACTCCTCCTCTTGGCAAATCCACTGCGAACTCCAACACCAAGCAAAGCCTCAACAATCCTGTGGCACATGAAGGTCACACGACGCTGGTACCTATCAAGCAACAGGCTGCGACACCTCCTATTCAGATACCCGACAATAGTCAAACTTCCGCATCTGGTAATCAGGTTATTATCAAACCACCCGCCCACCCCTTGTTACCGAGTTTTCTTTATAAGAAGGTCGACGACAGCCCAAGCTGGTCCCCTCCTCCACTCCCTAACAACTATGGGGAGAGTTTTGATGGTCCTCCTACAACACATATCTTCAGCAAGACATCCGATGGCGTTCTCCTTACTGAAGATGATCTTGATCCACCGGAGCTCACATACTTCGATATTAGTGACGTTACGACTCCACACATCAACCCTGCTACTCCTACCGTAGACCCATCACAGGTAGTTGTCACCGATGAAGAAGGGAATGCACAATTTGACGATAATGGTAACCCGCTTACCATCCCGACGATCCCAATTGCCGATCTACAAGGAAGATCTTTCCTTGTACCCAACCCCGATGGTTTCTCGGAAGCGCCTTACCATCGTTGATGTAGAAGACAGTCTTGAACGCAATAAGGACTTCATCAAATTCAAGTGCAAACACTCTGATGACGAAATTCAATGATATCATTGCATACAATGATGTCATGAATTACATCCACCGTGATTCGACCCAAGAAGATGGAAAACTTTGGTCGTTTCGCCGAATTCTAGGCCACCAAGGCCCATTGGATAACAAACACCCTCAGTACAAAGGCTCCAAGTATAACCTTTGGATTGAATGGAAAAATATGGAACGGACATATGAACCATTAGCCAACATTGCGGCTGATGATCCTGTTATCCGTTGCCAAATATGGGAAAGACAACAACTTGCTTGACCTACCAGGTTGGAAACGTCTCAAACGAATCACCAACCTAGCACGACGAACCAAGAAACTTGATCGACTTGTGCATCAAGCCAAACTTCAATCTTACCGTACCACCCCACAGTACCAATATGGATTCAAGGTACCTCGTAACCACAAGGAAACCCTCCAATTTGATCAAGCCAATGGAAACCACAAATGGGAAGACGCCACCACTCTTGAAATGGAACAGCTCAAGGAATACAATACCTTTATCGACAAAGGCATGTACAAGGCAAGCTCCATCCCAAATGGGTTTCAACAGATCAAGGTACACATGATATATGCTGTCAAGCATGATGGTAGGCATAAGGCTCGTCTTGTTGCGAATGGCAATCTCACTGAAGCCCCCAGTACACAGTGTGTACGCTGGTGTCGTATCACTTCGCGGTCTACGTATGTGTCTGTTCCTAGCTGAACTGAACAGCCTGGAAGCATGGGGTACCGATATAGGAAATGCTTACCTCAAATAAGTAACCTGCGAGAAAGTCTGTATCAAGGCAGGTCCAGAATCCGGATCCCTAGAAGGTCATCCTATTGATCATCTACAAGGCCTTATATGGACTCATATCATCGGGCAAGTGCTTTGGTGATTTACTAGCAGCTTGCCTCATTGAACTCGGTTTCGAAAGATCCCGCGCTGAACCGGAAATCTTTCTCAAGCCTGGAATGAACAGAACGTGTATATGAACTCATATGCACATATGTCCATGATCTATGTCTTTGCATGGCAGATCCCAATTCGTTCCTGGAAATCCTACAGTCAGAGCCATACAACTTCAAACTGAAGGGATCCGGACCTATGAATTTTCATCTGGGCTGTGGATTTGAGCGAGATGCACATGGTGTTCTTTGTATGAATCCCATCAAATTCATCAAAAAGATGGAAGCATCTTATGAACAAATGTTTGGATGCAAACCTAGCACTTGGTTCCAATCACCCATTGCCAAAAACGATCATCCTGAATTGGACTCCTCGGCATTCCTTGAAGAAACTGGTATCCAGAAATACCAAAGCATGATCGGTTCACTCCAATGGATCATCGCCTATTGGACGATTTGATGTTCAAACAGCCGTGATGACACTCTTCGAGTTTCAGAGCTCAACCACGAGAGGGACACCTTGATCGCGCCAAACGTATCTACGGATATATCTCCAAGTTTAGACATTTTAAGATCAGGTTCCGTGTGGAACCCCCAGATTTTATATTGACTAAACCGGACACCAACGATTGGTTCCAACACTGTCTATGGGGAGCATTCTGAAGAGCTACCCGACGACGCTCCTGCACCACTTGGGAAGACAGTAGTGTTGACACACTTCTATGATGCAAATCTCATGCATGACATCCTCAGTGGGAAGGCGGTAACCGGCATACTCCACTTCACGAACAAAACCCCTATGATGTGGTTCTCGAAGAAACAAGCTACTACGGAAACGGCCACATTTGGAGCTGAATTTGTTGCAGGAAGAACTTGCATCAAGCAAATCGTTGACCTACGTCATTTGTTCCAATACCTCTGAACACGAGTCCACGATATTTCTTACTCATGGGGAGACAACAAGAAGATGATTCAGATGCCGACCTTCCCTTATGCAAGGTTGCAAAAGCGTCACCATATTCTATCGTTTCACTACGTACGAAGCATGATAGCGAAAGGCTTCATTCTAATGTTGCACATCCCTGGTAAAGATAATTGTGCAGATATCCTCACCAAGTATTGGGGACACTCAGTTGTGTATCCACTGCTCAAGCCCATCTTCCACTTCTGTGGAAATACCGTCGACCTACTCCAAGATGATGGAAGCATCATGTAAACGTGATGACCTTTCACAATGAAACATGGGGAGTATTAAATTCCTTTCGTGTCCAGAGTACCAAAACTACACGACGGTAGTTATTCTATTTGTACAAATCAATGAGTCCCGTATCAACCAAAGTAATCAATTCCCACGGCATATCGATTCCCATGGCGCATCGATTCCCATCACACATTAACGGTGAGCAATCTCTCTTTTCTAGTATTGCCCTTGTTCTTCGATGAGCAAACTTTGATTTCGTAAAGTATCACACAAGCTATGGGAGCAATTCCGGATCATAATCAATTATATACATACATATGGATATATACGGTCAACGACCAATGCATGTACGGAAATAATCAGCGAGTAATCTCATCACTACACAACAGCAGTTGCAACGTGTTTCACCTCAATAAAAGAGATATCTTGCGTTTTGGCAAGATTTCACTTTATCTCATACTTTTAACATTCAACTGATTATATATCCCAAAATTCACACTAGTTGCTACCAACTCCCTGTAATCTACATTACTAAGGTCTGTCTTCGCTGTATCTGAACAAGTTCACAGTAAGAAGAGATCTGGCGTTTCCATAGTCTCACCTGTAGTCTGATTATCCGTTGTCAAAAGTATCCTAATCACAATTGCCACGCATAGAGTACAATTGTTTCGTCTACTAACACACTAACACAGCGTTGCTGTTCTTCAGAAGCCTTTGAATCAGACTCTCAGCAGACCGGATTCAGAAGGAAAATAATAATAAGAAGGTCACCAAGAAGATGAAACCAACCTTGTTTACAGTGCGGCTAAGAAAGAAAACAGGAGTAGTTGTTTCTCCCGGTCTGCTGGACCATATTTCGAATGATGCAGTATGCTATTCTTATTACAAACAATCTTAGGGTTTAGTCAATTTTGCCTCTTGCATATTAGTTAGAAAATCGAAGAAGTTCGAGGATGCTACTCAACAATTAGGTCTATTGAACACCCATAACAGTCCACAGAGTAGTGTCGACGCATTACCAGAGGTGCTTGACAATCAAGTTATGTTTGACCCTTCTGTCGAAGCGATTGGGTGTGCCTTGATTGGTCGGGAATTAACCAACATAGACGATGACGAACGATACTGTATCCAAGGACAATTTTTCTTTCCTAACGATGAGGATGAGGATGAGGATGAAGGAAGTGAGAGCACAGAGGCCCCCCACTCTTTGAGTGTCAATGATGAAGAAGGCAACGGCATTGAGGTTGATGATTCCCATCATGATACCAACATGGCAATTATGACGCCCAGTGCCGGGAGGCATGTATCAGATGAACTGATGGTAAAGATCAAGCTAATGAAAATTATGCGGAATCATAGCATACCACTAGTTGCAGAGAAAGAATTGTACAAATGGGCTATTGAGCGAATCGGAGCGTCTCCATTTATTTTCATGGGCGAAAGGCATCAACCTTGTACAGAGGAGGTAAACAGTTATGAGGGAGCTCTCTGCAACTGTTCCTGAAATAAAAGGTGATGGGTTTGGACCTCATCTTATTGACTGGTGTTCTAAGAAATCAATGACTACTAGTGATGTTCCCGTTTGTAAAGAAATGCTACGTTCGGTCATTTTGAAAAGCACTTCATTCCCTATTAACAAACATCACGGTGGTAAAATAAGAAAACCTGTCTTTCCCCCATGCTGAAGACCCCACGTTACCAGTCCGTTTTCCCGAACTACAAGGCAATATTGATATAGACGAACTCCACCACAGTGAATGGTGGATCAATACTTGGGGTAAGAGATGCAACAGAGATTCAAATGAAATTTTGGTGCCTATCATTCTCTACATGGATGGAATCACAATTGACAATAGTGGTCAAACCACTATTAATAACCACTCTTACCCCACTGAACATGTCACTTGGCATATTCAACACTTTAACTCGGAACTGTTGGCCGGGTGCTTGGGAAACTATATATTTTCATCCAACGGGTTCACGTGATAAAGGTAACAAATCAATTGACAATGTGAACAATCTTCACTCTGGCCTTTGTTGCGCTCTTTCTTCTTTGAAAGAAGCCTGTAATCTAACAGATGGTATCAAATGGTCTAAATTTGCCTTGGAACAATAAGCAATTGTCTGTTTGAATGGAATTCGCGGTCACGTATTTCATGGGTGATACTCCCCAGCATGACCAACTTTGTGGACATTATCAAACGGCGAATACAAAGATGATCTGTAGGCATTGCAATTGTCCAAGAGCACACGGTAACAACTCTCGTGTGAATGTTCTGAAGATTCCTGTTTCAATTGAAAGCGGGAACATGCATGTGTCAAATCACGAAACTGGGGAAGAGTATCAATCCGTTCGGTTATGGAAGATGTCCAATTTTACTTCCCCGACTGTGGGGGAAGGAGTGAATGTTGAACAGTATTTCAAGAATGTCTCCCATCCCCGTGTTCATAATGGTAACGCATTTCATGATCTTGATTTTGGAGAAAACCTACATAATATTCATCTATCGTCACCAGGAGAGAGACTCCATATGCACCAACTTGGTTGCGCGAAGCGAACCACAGAGACTTTCCGTGAGGATTTTTTAGGTAATAACACGCGGCTACTAGGTGAAATTGACCGTATAGCAAGTTACTATGGTGGTGCTGTTCAGAGGCAATCGGATCGCGATTTTCCGCCAACCAATTTTTCTGAGTCGATACATACAGCAAAGAAGAAGGGCAACCAGTACATTGGCATGCTTTATATTCAGATGCTCACACTTTTGTCTGCTGAAGGTCATCAATTGTTGTTGTCCCCAGGAACAACAACAAATCTTGAGAATAGGAGCCAAAAGTGTGAGGAAGAAATTGACGGACGTATCTACGCCCTTGAGTTGTTGTTGGGTATGGAAGAGTTCCTAAAATATGCTGGAACATTTGATGAGGTTTTCAAACAAGACAACAAGGGCGTTTTAAATCTTGACAAGATGGTTGTTTATTTCATTAACTGTATAAATAACTACCTACAACAAAGTAAGGGAGAGGGTAACAATCTGATGAAGAATCACATGTATTTTCATTTATCACAGTACATGAGATTATTTGGTCCTCCAACAGGATGGGATTCTGCAGCTAGTGAGAGCAACCATAAAAGTGAAGTGAAGGCTCCCACAAAGAGAACCCAATGAATCAAATCCACGTTAATCAAACAAACCTACAAGCAAGTAATGGAATACCGCACTATTGATTGACTCGACCGTGAATTTGATCTGTTTCATCACAATCTTTTACAGGAGTCAGTCATCCTACAGAGTGTGGTCGGTCAGCCGGGTCTAAGTTTTTGATTTCAGTTAGGGATGGTTTGCCTTACATGAAGTGGGACAAAAAGAAAACGCAAGTGTGCCATGGTTTCCATCGGATGTTCTCAAATTTTGTTGCGACGTGGCTCTTCTGGCTGCGGGTACCAACACGCTTTGTGGATCTTTGTAGCACAAGAGGTATGACAATTATCATAGTATGAGGTTACTTTTTTGCGCTCTTCCATCGTTTAAGTCTGATTCTGGACAGTTGTCTAACGTATGGTACAACTGGGAAAATTTTCAACTAGACCTACTGGATAGACGTGGTCTGCAAGTTTATCCATGTCAGATTCTGTGCCTGCTTCATCTTGAAGGCCCTTTCCCCCTTGGAAGTTCTGTCAGCAGGTTTGAATTAGTACACGATGGTTACTATGACGTTGCTCGTTGCTTTCTTTCTGTTGACCCAATCTTGAGCAAGAGGGCTGAAGGGAGAAGAGACCGTCACGCATTGGTGAAGCAAACAAATTATATTTGTTTGACTGCAATGCGATCAAGTCTGAAGTTGCCGTGGTCCATAACCTTGGCAGTAAAGATAACTTCTTTGTCCTTGGAAATAGGGATTGATGGTTGTTTCATTTCCATGAGACAATGGCTGGTTTAGAAACCAAAAGAATGGAGTCTATAGTGAAAGCCAGGGAAATCAGTAATGATTTGTAATCCTTCTTTCAACTGCAGTGCAGGTAAGTGAGGGTTAGGATTCCATTTTAGATTCTTCGATTGCAAGTTTGTACACAATTTTCTTTATTGGTGCAACTCCAATGCTGTTTATTTCAACATGGTCAATTGTTGTTTCATTTTTGTTTATTCCCCAAACGGTGTATGACAAGAAATAAGCTCAATGTTTGGAACGCCGTTGCAGGGTTAAGTGTCTTGAAAGGGCGTTTTTGATTTAATTGCCTCAATATCTGCAACCGCGTTTCACATTGAATTCCGTTGAGTGGCAAATAAGCACAATGTCCGTAACACTGTGGCAGGGTTAAGTGTCTGGAACGCCGTTGCATATTGAAATCTGTAGAACCAAAAATAGGCCCATTGTCTGGAATTGCGTTGCAGGGTTAAGTGTTTTCAACGGTAAGTCGCATTGATGTGCCTGGAACGGAAAATAAGCACGATATATGGAACGGCGTTGCAGTGTTAAGTGTCTGGAAAGGTGTTGGAGATAACAATTCTCTGCAACGGAAAATCTGCACAACGTCTGGAACGGCGTTTCAGGGTCAAGTTTCTGGAACGGCGTTTCAGATTGAGTTGTCTGGAACGGCAATTCTGACTTCTTCATTTGTAACGAATGTTTTTCACACTAGTTAATTTTTATATTTACGTTTTTAACGAGGACAGGAATGTGTACGTATTCCTAAGTAGGGATAAGTTTTGCCATAAAGCCTATTAGTACTATTTCACACGTCCCCATGCGCCACGCGGAACGGGATAGTTGTTGTACTCCTCCAAATCTTCCTGTGATTTCTAACGTTTTTTGTAAAGATGTAGCCAGTGCACAATGTTTCTTTCGTTTCCATCTTCTTCCTCCCTTTTCTCTTTGTTTGCTAATTGTTTTAGTTTTAGTTTTAGTTTTTTCATCTCAGACTGTTTTGTCGCTTTCTTCATGAATGAATTCCAATTGTCTTTAATATTGTTTTTCTCCGTTTCTCTCTTCCGTTCCTTTACGTAATCGGTTTCTTCTATGTACTTTATACGGTACTTTTCAATGATTGCCTCTTCAGTTGTTGTGCGCCACTCGTCGAACCAAAGGCTTGTCGAACAGGGACGGTTACCCGGGTTAAAATGTATGCATTCCTTTATGTGTTTTCTGGCTTCCAGCGTCAGGTTACACCATTGCTTTGGTGGGAAAGTATGACCATTTAGTTCACGCCTCTCTCGTTCTCTGAATTGTACTGGTCATCCAATACCCACGTTATTGTAGCATTGTATGTCCTCCGTTCCTTTCAATGCAGGATAACTGCATAAAAGGTACGCCATAATGATACCCATAGCCCACACGTGGTCAACGCCTCCAGTGTCGCCTTCCTCATAGAAAGGAAATAGTTCCTCCGTTACGTACTGTAAGCATTGTTCCCAAATCTCCAAACCTTCTTCTTCATCAAAATGCCCTTTTTGGCTGTTGAGTCTTCCTCTCACATTGTCAATCTTGTTGCATCCATTAAGTATTGTGAGTACCAAGTTGCTGTTTTTGGCACATAACACATTGAACCCAGTTTCGAAATGATATAAGAATGGGTCCGTTCATTGTTTCTGTTGCCGTCATTGAGCTCATTACTTCTTGCACAGTACTCTGCAGAATCCAAAAGAAACCTAGGCTTCAAAACCTTCCTCTTGTACGCTGATTGGGGTGTTGTGTTCTCCATTTACCTCTTACTTCTAACATCGTCTGACGTTTGGCAAATACTCCGGTATTTTAGTGCAATTACTTGTCGTAAGCTGTTAACGGCTCATCCTTACTGTGTAGCAGCCGTACGCTGCTGACTTTTGGCTTGTGTGTTTCTAACATGGATTACATGTACACACCCGCATCTCCACTGGACGCACGAACTTTTTGATACAAAATTTGACTAACTATAAGTAGTGTAATGTTTGCTGCTGGGTACAACTGGTTGATATCAATGACACGGTGTGCATTGGATCGAGTCCCCAAACACGAGTGGAATTAACCATCAAGCACATAACACTTTCGTTTCCTCCACACTGTACATTTTGTTCAGAGGTACACACACGCAATTTTTTTGTCATCCCTCCCTATGGATACTACTACTATTATCCAGGATCCTTCTTGATGAATAAAAAACAATTACACATAGACCACTATCAGTGATTTTATTTGCTCATATTATGTATGGGGTAGACTATGAGACAAAATGTAAAATTTTCAAGCTGATACTTTAGACAGTATGAATTTTGGAATACTTTTCATCCCTTTACATCATGCATTTGCCAAAATAGTCAGTCCTGGAGTGCAACTGTGTGTCATTGCCAGCAATTTCATCATCAATATTGCTCATACTATGGATGGGGTAGACTATGAAACAAAATGTATAATTTTCACGCTGATACTTTAGACAGTATGAATTTTGGAATACTTTTTGTCCCTGGACATCATGCATTTACCAAAACAGTGACTCCTAATCAGTTTTGAAGTGCAACTGTGTGTCATTGCCGGCAATTTCATCATCAATATTGCTCATACTATGGATGGGGTAGACTATGAAACAAAATGTATAATTTTCACGCTGATACTTTAGACAGTATGAATTCTGGAATACTTTTCGTCCCTGGACATCATGCATTTACCAAAACAGTGACTCCTAGTCAGTTTTGAAGTGCAACTGTGTGTCATTGCCGGCAATTTCATCATCAATATTGCTCCTACTATGGACGGGGTTGAATTCATTGTTCCATGACAATGCATCCTGTTGTTGTCCATCATGATACAAACAGATTGGACTGTTGTACTACTACTACTAGTAGTAGTAGGTAGAAGAATCTGAGAACATTAAAGTACTAAGCACTACTACAAACACGCAGGTTGGACTACAGTACTACAACATGTAATAGTAGAATAATACAAAAAGCTGAAAGTAATACATTGTAGTAGTCTAGGAAATATGACTTATGATTCTTTCTTACATCAACAACCATTTGTTGGTCAATATCAACCCAATGTGGAGAAGAAGAAGTACTAGTGACTTAGTACTACTATGATCACTTCTTTGCCGTTTTGCCACTCTTCATTGTGTTCTATGGTGGTGCGTGGTCACGGCTATGCACGTCTACCCAATACAGCATTGTTTCATTCTTTCAACACCTCGGACAACTTGGTGTACTGCGGTGTATTCGACCCGACACAGTCGTAAGGGAACCACGTTGCGCGTTTCACTTTTGTACCATCCGGTAGTTTCTTGTACACCATGTATCCAGGGCAAAGAGGATAAGGGTTCTTCCTCTTCAATGCATAACTCTTCACTACACCAGATCCAGGTGGTGGAATACCCGTAATTGTAACCTCACTACCAATTGCAAATTTAGGATACAAGATCACTGGATCAGGTTCTGCAAACAACACCTTCACGTTTCCAGAGGGCTTTTTCATTACTACGTTGTTGGGTCGGGGACAAGGAGCTTGCAGAAGGTATCCAAGATTTTGAACATGGCCAAGGCTTGGAGAAACCTTCCTCTCCTTGTACTTTGGCTCTACATTTAATGCGTCTGATGCAGACTTCCTTCATTTATTACGTTGGCTAAGGAACAACTTCTTCTTTGCCTTTAACTTCGTGGATGGGTTGTCTTGGACTGCGTTGGGGATGGCAGGATGTTTGTCGGCGTTTCCTCCGTCCTCTGCTTCTTCATCATTGTCTGGTTCAGGTTCAACAATTTTGGAGTCCGAGTCAACCGTTGATTTATCTTCCCAAGGAAATCGAAAGAATGATTTCACTTTGTTGAGCCCTTTGTTAGTGAACACTAGCCATCGGACGGAATATGTGTTATTCTCTTTGATGAATGTCTCAAAGTTTTTCACGTGCTTCTTGAGGAAGTCCCACTTTGCAATGTTGGCTGCATTGTAACGTTGAGACCTGGGTACCTTGATTTTTTCAAATAGTTGGATCAAGGAGTTGCCATCGTATTGTAAAGTCTGGTCATTGTCGCCTGACACAAAGTGTACTTCTAAGTTTGCTTCCAACACGTATTTTTTGTTCTGGAAAACCGAACACAGAAGTTCATTTGTCAATGGAACAAACAATAGGCCCCCAACAGGTAGATAATTGTAAGTTGTCAGAAATCGCAGAGACCTCTCAAAACACTTACAACCTTTGAGTAGTATTTCCGGTCGCGTGATACAATTATCACGGAATACGAATCTCGTATGTTCCCAGAACAATCGGTTGTCCACCGTGTACGTGCAGTTGTCATCAAAATTAAGGAACCTTGTGACAGACAAGCTGTGGTCATCTTTTGCGATAGGGTAAGTATTTTGACACTCTTCACCTCTCACAAGCTCAGGTGGAGTTTGTTCTTCAAATTGGATGGATCGAGCACCATTGTTGGTGAAAATGAATAACCGATCTTTGCGGTGAGGTTCACAAGGATTGGAGTTGGACAACAATGAATGGCGCTCTGCTTTCAAATATTTGTCCAAATTCTCGTGTGCGCCGTCAATGTTAACAGATGTTTTTTCTTCCTTGCCCAGTACTGCCTTCAGTATTGCCTTCGAAACCATAATCCTAATAACTGGGACACGTGTACCATTAAGACCACGGGACAACCAAGATGTTAGAACATAGTTGAGCAATTCCTTGCAAACAAGATCCACCTGATCAAGTTGATCCAGCATGGAAGCAACATTGTCAACCCAGGACAAACTCAGGAGGTAATGTTGCAACAATGTCTTCACGTGTTGTTTGTCCTCCGGAATGAAATTGTCGACAAATATGTCCCGTTCCTCCAACAACTTCGCAGTACAAAGAGTCACCACATTTTTTGCAAAGACAACACCTACTCTGTAACACTTGTTCAGAGTTTTCCGGGGCTCCATAATATTGCAAAAGTGAAGAGAAGATAACAGTTTGAATCGAATTTTCCCCACCAAATTGTCAACTCCTGGTATTTTGTACTGTCCAACCAAAAATGAAGACTCATAGAGATTGGGCAATAGTTCATTGTACAAATTGTCATCAATGAATGACTCGTCGGCAAAGTGGTCCAGGCTGACTTCTTGAAAAATTTGTGCCTTCTGTCGTTGGAAGCGTACCCACAAATACATGAGGACCTTTTGAAACGCAAGGGGTGCCTTTGACACATCGGATGGCCAATCCAACTTGAGGTATTTTTGGGAATCAGTTAAGGGTACTAACTCGACTGCTGCGGCACCTTCTCTTGTTGGTGCACACACAACTTCCTGCCCCCTAATTTGATTCATTCTATTGTCCAACTGTTCAAAGGAGTGACTTGCTGAAAGAAAATGCTTGAGTGCGTGGTGAAAGGAAATACCTTCAAAGAATGAGACCATCTGCCGGACATATAGCTTCCATTTGTTTACATTGTCTTTAAATCATTGATAGAAAAACGGACCTTCCTTGTCCCGTGAAGGTGCAGGTGGGAATTGGACACAACGTACGTACCACCAAAGTAGGCTTAAATACACTTTCATGTACTTCAGTATGGTGTTGTAGCTAACAACATTCTTTGACCAAACAGCATACGATGTGCCTTCCGCTACTTTGTCTTGTCCTTCAACCCGAGTGTACTCTGTTACACCTGCTGTACTACTATCATCGATTTGGATAACGGAGTTGAGCGCTGACTGGAAGGCACTCCATTTATCTTTCATTTTGTACTCCTTGAAACGAGTTGTCAGCTCCTTTGGATCCAAGATGCAGACCTTCTTTATCAACTGTGAACCCAAGTCACATAGGAAAAGATTTACCATCATGTCAACAACCCTTGGTATAGGACCTGATGATGGCTTGTCACCCGTTGCTGTCTCGCTGAAGTCAGGACAGGTTCTAGAAGAAAAGAGTTTTGTGACAATGAAAACCTTATTCATGAGCTGGCTGAAGACTGATGTGATGTCCCGACTGAGGGCAGTGATGAGTTTGTCTGTCAAAATATTCTCAGATAATTTGTTAGGACCCTGTTGCTTCAGACAAGCTTTGACACATCTTTTCATCGCATCCGTGTGAACCTTGTATTGGGAGTCATCGTCAAACAATTCCAATGATAAAGTATCACCACCATCATTGCCCAAAGATGCCGAAGGTTGTGCACCTGTGACTCCTTGATCTGGTGTTTGGGGAACAACTGATGGTGTTTGACGATCATTAGTACCTCTTCCTTTTTTTTCTTTGTTTTCTTGGGTTTTGTCTTTTTTGGTGCCGCACCCCGTGGACTGACCAAAGGAGCTTTTAGACCATTTCAATGCAATGTTGGTGGTGCTTTTGGTGGGGCTGTGGTGTTGACTGCGGCTGCAGCTGCATTTCCTGGTGGTGTAATAGTGTTGTCTTCTGACCTTGCGGTTGCGTCTGGGACTGCATCTCCTGGTGTAATAGTATTGTCTTCTGACCCTGTGGTTGCATCTGGGACTGCATCTACTGGTGGAATAGTATGGTCTTTTGACCCTGCGGTTGCATCTGGGACTGCATCTCCTGGTGGAATAGTATTGTCTTCTGACCCTGAGGTTGCGTCTGGGACTGTATCTCCTGGTGTAATAGTATTGCCTTCTGACCCTGCGGTTGCGTCTGGGACTGCATCTCCTGGTGGAATAGTATTGTCTTCTGACCCTGTGGTTGCGTCTGGGACTGCATCTACTGGTTGAATAGTATGGTCTTTTGACCCTGCGGTTGCGTCTGGGACTGCATCTCCTGGTGGAATAGTATTGTCATCTGACCCTGAGGTTGCGTCTGGGACTGCATCTCCTGGTGGAATAGTATGGTCTTTTGACCCTGGGGTTGCGGTTGCGGTTGCGGTTGCGTCTGTGACTTCACCAGCGACTTCGTCTCTGGTGAATTTGAGATACTTCTCAACTGACTTCTTGTTGTTGGCATTGTTTGATTGATAATTTTGAGAACAACAAAATAAAATTGTGTCAAAGCAATCTAAGTTGCTATAATTTGATAACTCGTTGCATAACAAATCAGAAAACACAACCAAACATGACATAGCAAGACATTCTGAAATGATGAACCGAAAAACATATTTGACAAAACTTCAAACCACATCGCCTCTAACGATGAACAAAGATCATGCAACAATGTACAAATATTTTGAGATTTTCTGTCCACTTTAACAGCAAATAAACAGTAGAGCCTGCAACGCCGTTCCAAAAGAAAACTTAAAAACTGACCAAAACAAACCATAACGATATGAAACACCGATCATCAATTTTGAGATGCGGTGCTCTATGTTGAGATTTTCCAAACACTTCTTTAACACCCAGTAACATTCATTTTGAGATTTCAAATTAAAACATGCTTCAAACACAAAGCCTGCAACGCCGTTCTGGTTAGAGAATTCTGAAACGCCGTTCCATGATTGTTATTGTACAAAAAAACGTTTCACCCCTCCAGCATAAGTCATTACTATCATACCTACATTACTACTACTATCATAATACACCCGGACACACAAGATATTACTAGGCTTGGGCTAAGACTACTATCAGTAGACCATACCATTCCTGGGGTGGGGTACACTATAGTATTAGACACCGCGCCAGGATTTTCTCGAAACCGCATTACAGATTGTCAGGGCACGCGCGGTAAAACGAGGGGCATGCGGTAGTACAACCCCACACAAAACTCAAACAATACTACAAAAATAACTAGTAGTGATACCGGTACTGAAATCCTCAGGATGCAGTAACTCAGGCGCTTACAACTAGTACTAAGAATTTTAGCACGGTACAACAGTGTGAATTAAAACTAAAATCAGAATACTCCAAAACAACTCAAGTCCCATAAAACGAACGCGTCAAAAAAATAAAATCAAGCAGTTGGTAAGTTCCTTTTCCGATTTAACAAAAAAATAATGATTGATCACATTTCCACACCGACGGTTCAGGGTACAACAATTGATACACAGAGAACAAACAGCCCAGCGAGCAGTGTATCAGGTAGTGAGACACAAAACACAAATGATCGCACAGCAGATAAAACCGATAGCACCAGTAACAGTAGCAGTGCAAAAGACGATTTGCAAGAGCGCACTGACAACAACATTAATACTTACATTAATAAGTATGTCAAGGAACAAATATTCAGGCAAATGAAATTCCCTGTAACAAACAAACAAGGTAGACAATACATAAAGACAACTATTACCCACATTGTAAAAGTGAATCATCAAAACACACTACCAGCGACATGGAACGTCCATGCGCCGAAGTGGAGTGGAATGTTCTGTAGAGCAATAACTACATGTAGGCACAATGCCCAGACACTAGCGAGGAAAAATTATAAAGGTAAGAACCGACAAGAACAACATTTTTCTCTTTAGACATATTTTTCAAATATCTAACCATATCGTATTGTTCACATTGATGCATAGACAATAAAAGCAACAAACAGATACTGGATAGTTTCCCAGGAACGCTTCTACTCACGGACAACCGAGACGTGAACTCAGAAAATAGGTACCAATTGCACGAAGACTATCAACGAAAAAATACACCGGAATTACAATATTTCTTCAAAAGAATTCTTGGAGCAGTCTCGCCTAAAGAGACGGACTTAAAAAAATTGGTATGAACAACAATCAGTAACATTTTCACTTCGAGCGATGAAGCGTTTGCTCTGCTTTTCCTTTACAATGACTATGAATCGTAGCTCAACACAACAAAGGGGACAAGGATAAGAAAGAAATTCACTGACAGTAAGTCAGGAATTAAGGAGGGGTGGAGTGACAAGGGACAAGATCTTTACGTATATGTCAAAGTGAAAAGAATTCACCGTGTAAAGGCATATTCGTTCGTACGAAGAGTCACGAAGGCAAATAACCTTATTCGTAAGGTTATTTAACCTGAGTGAATAATCGTCGGTGATTATCCATGTGGATTGCCTCTTAGGGAAATTCTCCCCATCAGCTCACTCTTCGAAGAATTAACAACTCTAAAACACTATCATGCCCTAAAATCTATGTACAACCTAGTACTAATTCTATGTAATAAGGTACAAATACTGTGATATTCCAATGAGAATATCACGGTGAATTACACGGTAATACGATACAAAGAAAGACCGATCAAAGATGGTTTGCGTGTGTTTTGTGTCTTAAGAATTACATGTGTTTCTTGTACGATGGAAATTACACGATGACGACGGTAATTTGACGATGATTAATTAACCTGTCGATCGGCATCGACAAGGCCGAATGAACTGTAACAATGATTACTCTTGCTCACTAAATCAATCGATCGTAAGATCGTTTGCGTTTGTTTGTTACGACACACTTTCTTTAGTTTATCAGACCCACAGCACTTTCTACGAGCTGTGGAGGACCGAATGGCGTTTCCCAACGAAACGCAGTTGAGCTCGAAGACTAATCCGGATTAGCCTGATCAGCTACCGGCATCAACCCTCAAGGATGTAAAAGAGGCAGTTGCCTGTGGAGCCCTGGAACAGACCAACACCAGGGCGGTCTCCCTGGAAGAAGAGACCAAAGAATCGAACCAAGGTGGTGGCTCCACCGGGTTTCGAGATCCAGCAAAACAAGCAAGGGAAAAGAAACTGGACGATTCAGCTGAACGAATCGCCCAGGTTGGCATCAGTTGAAAGGAATCAATATCCGAGAACACTGATCTTTCACTGAAAACAAGAATGACGTGAGCCAGAAGATTGAGCCTCAAGTATTCTGTGGTGAAACAGATTGGAAGGAACAGATTGCAAAGAGCATCTGCCCGCAAGAAGGAACAGATTGCGAAGAGCATCTGCCCGCACGAAAAACGAAAATCGAAAGATATAGAAATGAGAACACCAAATCTCGAAGATCGAAAGACCTCAAAGATCCAAAAGGAAAAAGAGAACACTAAATTCTCAGGAAACAATCTTACACCACAGAAATACAGAATGAGCAAATCCCAAGAAAGGATAGGAAAGCTCACAATCTTGATTTGCAACAAAAGCAAAAGCTCACACAATACAAACCGGACCAAAAATACGATTCGGATATAAATACAGAACTGATAAGCAAATCACACGACAGTCACCAACGATTAATATACATCTCTCACATCCAATCCTTCGATTTGATTATACCCTCTTCCACCACATACCACCTTCGATCACATATTCGATCGCACCTTCCATCGAATACCATCCAACGAATCGAATGCCCATACTCCAAAACGATCATTTGAAATCCATCCTCCATCATGGCTACAGCAAGAAAAACAAGGTCAAAAGCAAAGCCAAAGGACGATGACGAATATGACTCCAGCAGTGAGGAGGAAACAAAAATGGAAGTGGATCAAGATCTACCAGGAATCACCATGGATGGTAAGAGTGATGAGGAAAGTATGGATGAAGACAGATTGAATGAGAAAACAATCATGCGCGTGATGGAAAAGGCTATGACCGATCCAGAAATGAACTCAACTTGGAAAAGAGTCATCGACAAGGAGGTAAAGAGGAGGATCAGAGCCATACAGGATGCGGTGAAGCAACACAGAAATCCAGATGACGTTAATCAGAGTGATAGTGATAGCAGCGATGAAGATGAGAACCAACTAGACGTCGACCTAAGGGCTGAACGGTACGGAAGGAGGTCATCCCAACCAAAAATAAAAATCAGGGGATTCAACAATGGAAGATTTCTGAATCCAGAACAGCTTGCCTTTAGAAGCAGCTTGATGGATTTTGGTATCAACTATGAATCAGCTGAAGAAATTATGAGGGGAGGGATGTCTAATATCCGCGAAATCACAGACCTCAATAAGGAAAGTATTAAATCGTTCATGCATGGACTGAAATCTATCAGTCCGGACTGTCCTAATCCAAAAAGTATCCACTATGGTAACAGGCTATCATCGAGGCTCCTAACTTGGGCAAATTGGGCCCGGTATCAACCATTGATTGGAGTCAAGCCAAGGGCTATCGACTGGAACGCAAACCCAAACAACCTGGAACTGCAGCAATTCAGAATCAAGATGATGGAATCAAGTGTGAAATCACAGGAAAAAGCAACCCCACCCGAGCTGAAGGATCTCACAAAATTCAGGGAATGGGAGGAAGGCTTCCGACAAAACCTGAGATACAGATTCAACTCTGAGGGATTTCCAATCTTGTATGTCATAAGACCCCAAGAAAAGGAAGAAGTTACGGATGAAGCCAGGGCTGGAACAGTTGGGCAAAGTACAACAGATACTTATCCAACTTGGAGTGATTACAATGAAAGATGTGGCGTCCTGTCAGGTCCCCAGTATGATGAGGACAACAATGTTGTCTGGAGGTTGCTGTGTGATGCAACAAGAAAGGGTCCTGGGTGGGAATATGTGGCACATTTCCAAAACACTGCACTGAATTCTGGTAATGCCAGAAACGCTTTCATTTCCCTCATGCAACATGCTTACACTGATACCAATATCACTATGGTTCTGAATAAGACATATCAGAATATGAAAGATTCACACTACACTGGAGATTCCAAGGGTTATGACTGGAACAAGCACAAGCGAAATTGGACTGCTTTTCATGGAACAATTCTGAGATTCGAAAAGAATCATAACGAAAGAAGATTTGTTTGGGATTTTATCAATTCAATCAGTGATGAGCGACTTGATGCTGCAAAAGCAGATGCAATTGATGAGAGCAAAGACTATCGTGACAACTTCAATGAATGTTTGATTCTATTCACCAATCGACTTGGATTGAAAAAACTTGCAACAGGGAAGAGTAAAAGAGGTTCCAGAAGTTTGTATTCTATGGGCACAACCAGCAACAAAAAGCAAAAGACAACTGGAACTTTTACAGGAAAAGTTGAGTGCAAGCCTTACCCAACAAGTGTTTATAAAACAATGTCAAAAGAACAGCGCCAGGAGCTTTACCAGATGAGACAGGCTAAAAAGAAACGAAATCTCAAGGCTGCTGAGACTAAAAAGAAAGAAACTGAAAATGAAGGCACTGGTGACAGTTTTGGATCAAAATCTAAGAAATGACATAATAACCGGACACTATCACTAGAACACAAATTGTTAAAAATGGTGAGCCGGTCATTATACCAGATGAATGTCCCTGTAGGTTTTGATGATGGGGAAAATGAAGAAGGATATTGTGAGTTAGACTCACATGCAGATACCACCGCAGCAGGAAGCAATATGGTATTGCTGAATCCTGATCAAATCACAACACACGTTGATGTTGCACCTTTTTCTGAAGAATACAAGCCCATCAAGAAAATCCCCATTGGAAGCTGTGCGACTGCATGGACGAATCCAACATCAGGCCAAGTATATATCATAGTATTCCATCAAGCACTGTACTTTGGGGACAAATTGAAAAACAGCTTGATATGCCCAAATCAAGTGAGGGACTGCAATTTCAACTCTGTTGAAGAGACACCTCGCCAATTTGATCCAAGATCCAAGCATGGAATTACAATTCAAACTCCACTGGAGGATGATGATCCGAAGAAAGTCTTTATCAAACTGAGTATGAGGAATGTGATCTCATATTTCCCCACAAGAAAGCCCACAAGAATGGAACTTGATGAATGTCAACATTTGATAGCAACAAATGATACCCCCTGGGATCCACATTCACTGAAGTTCAGGATGGCCGAGCTAGCCATTGACAATGGAGATCCAATTTCAGGGGACCAATTCAGCCTTCAAGCTATGTCAACCGAAGAAGACCAAGCAATGGAGGAAAGTTCTGTTGTAACAGAACCTGCTAGTAATGTTACAAATAAACTTCCCAAGACCAGCTTAAGAAAAGAACGGCATCCAAGTGTCATGCAGCAATGCAAACTGATGAGGGTCCATCAAGTATCCACAAGGAGAATGCTAACTGAATGCCAGATTGCAACAGATGGAAATATTGCTCATCGGATTTCTTCAGTAAGGAATATTTCAAGCGCGTGAAGGGTAGACCAATTTTTGTTTGATGATACAGAATTTGACTTTATGGAAGCTCCTGAAGCAGAATCAAAACAGGCCCCTAGCTTGCAAGAAATTGACAATACACTAGAAAGGAGGTCTCTTGACAGAAGAAATCAATGGGGGCCATCAGTGATAACAATTGAAGGTCCAAACAAAGTTGACTGTGAACGCCTAGCCAAAACTTGGAACATTAGTTTCAAGAAAGCTGAACAGACACTGAAAGTCACGACGCAGAAGGCACTCAGGAATTTGCAATCACCATTGATGAAGCGACTGCCTACTCAGCGCTTTAGGAACAAGAGAGTCGCACAAGGAACCTGGTACACTGATACATGGCATGCAAGAACCACGAGTATTATGAGGCAAGAAAAATGTGCACAGATCTTTACAAATGGAAATGGGTTTGAAGTATTTATACCAATACAGGACAAATCACAAGCCCACCAAGGACTGAAGACATTTATTCATGAAATTGGAATTCCAGAGCATTTGATTTCTGATGGTGCGCCAGAACAAGGATCCCCAAGAACCTACAAGACACACTGGAATTCAATTGTAAAGCGCAACCATATCCATCAGACATTTATCCAGCCACATTGCCCATTCCAAAATCGAGCAGAACAAGCGATTGGCCATCTTGGTAGTGCAATCACAACCAAGTCTGCAAAGAAGAAGTCACCGAGAAGATTATGGTCATTTTGTGGTGAACTATGTGCTAATATCAGGCAGCGAACAGCCTCCAACAACCCTTCTTCAATGGGGAGAACCCCATTTGAATTGGTCCATGGCTATATTGCTGAATCCTGATCAAATCACAACACACGTTGATGTTGCACCTTTTTCTGAAGAATACAAGCCCATCAAGAAAATCCCCATTGGAAGCTGTGCGACTGCATGGACGAATCCAACATCAGGCCAAGTATATATCATAGTATTCCATCAAGCACTGTACTTTGGGGACAAATTGAAAAACAGCTTGATATGCCCAAATCAAGTGAGGGACTGCAATTTCAACTCTGTTGAAGAGACACCTCGCCAATTTGATCCAAGATCCAAGCATGGAATTACAATTCAAACTCCACTGGAGGATGATGATCCGAAGAAAGTCTTTATCAAACTGAGTATGAGGAATGTGATCTCATATTTCCCCACAAGAAAGCCCACAAGAATGGAACTTGATGAATGTCAACATTTGATAGCAACAAATGATACCCCCTGGGATCCACATTCACTGAAGTTCAGGATGGCCGAGCTAGCCATTGACAATGGAGATCCAATTTCAGGGGACCAATTCAGCCTTCAAGCTATGTCAACCGAAGAAGACCAAGCAATGGAGGAAAGTTCTGTTGTAACAGAACCTGCTAGTAATGTTACAAATAAACTTCCCAAGACCAGCTTAAGAAAAGAACGGCATCCAAGTGTCATGCAGCAATGCAAACTGATGAGGGTCCATCAAGTATCCACAAGGAGAATGCTAACTGAATGCCAGATTGCAACAGATGGAAATATTGCTCATCGGATTTCTTCAGTAAGGAATATTTCAAGCGCGTGAAGGGTAGACCAATTTTTGTTTGATGATACAGAATTTGACTTTATGGAAGCTCCTGAAGCAGAATCAAAACAGGCCCCTAGCTTGCAAGAAATTGACAATACACTAGAAAGGAGGTCTCTTGACAGAAGAAATCAATGGGGGCCATCAGTGATAACAATTGAAGGTCCAAACAAAGTTGACTGTGAACGCCTAGCCAAAACTTGGAACATTAGTTTCAAGAAAGCTGAACAGACACTGAAAGTCACGACGCAGAAGGCACTCAGGAATTTGCAATCACCATTGATGAAGCGACTGCCTACTCAGCGCTTTAGGAACAAGAGAGTCGCACAAGGAACCTGGTACACTGATACATGGCATGCAAGAACCACGAGTATTATGAGGCAAGAAAAATGTGCACAGATCTTTACAAATGGAAATGGGTTTGAAGTATTTATACCAATACAGGACAAATCACAAGCCCACCAAGGACTGAAGACATTTATTCATGAAATTGGAATTCCAGAGCATTTGATTTCTGATGGTGCGCCAGAACAAGGATCCCCAAGAACCTACAAGACACACTGGAATTCAATTGTAAAGCGCAACCATATCCATCAGACATTTATCCAGCCACATTGCCCATTCCAAAATCGAGCAGAACAAGCGATTGGCCATCTTGGTAGTGCAATCACAACCAAGTCTGCAAAGAAGAAGTCACCGAGAAGATTATGGTCATTTTGTGGTGAACTATGTGCTAATATCAGGCAGCGAACAGCCTCCAACAACCCTTCTTCAATGGGGAGAACCCCATTTGAATTGGTCCATGGCTATAGGCCCGATATTACATTATACACTTCATCAGAATGGTATGATTTTGTGTTTTATTATGAAAAAGGTGATTCTTCCACCCGAGGTGTTGAAAGGCTGGCGCGATGGTTGGGCCCCTGTGGGAATAGGGTAGGTGGGGGGGATTGTTTTTGGCTCCTGACCGAATCAGCAATACCAATATCTACAAATTCAATAAGACCCGTCAAGGAATTTGAATGGCGGGACAGAGATATCCTCAGAAGAATGGAAGCCATTGACAAATCAATTGAATCCAAGATTGGAGATGAAGTCAAGGACAGCGCATCATTCTTCCAGGAAAACTACCCAGAGCCTCAAATAGAGCTATTTGAGAATCAACCAGTAAAAACACCGGAAATGAAACTTGAAATGGCTGAGCCAGAAGCATCGGTAGAAGATGTTGATGAACCAGATGAATATCTGGGAAATGAAGTGATCATTGAAAGAGGTGATGAAAGACTCAGGTGCGTTGTCAAGGACAGGGTTCGCGACTTGCAAAACAGACCAATAGGAATCAGAAATGAGAATCCCATACTAGACACGAGGCTGTATAAATTGCAACTACCTGATGGCACCATGGAGGAATACACGGCAAATATTGTTGCAGAAAGCCTATACAGCTCTGTTGATGATGACGGGAGGATGTTCACTCTACTAGATGAGCTCATAGACCATGAATGCGACAACACTGCACTAACTGATGATGAAGCCACGACCATAGGAAAAAATGGCAGGAAAACCCATAAGCCGACAACTAGGGGTTGGAGAATTCTTGCCAGTTGGAAAGATGGCACTGAATCGTGGTGTAAGTTAAGTGATGTGAAAGAATCATTTCCAGTGCAATTAGCCGAGTATGCAGTTAACAATAACCTTGAAAAATCACCAGCTTTCAGATGGTGGGTGCACAAAATTTTGAGGAGGAAGGATCGAATCCTAAAAGCGGCCAAAACAGCAAAGTATTGGTTGAAGACTCACAAATATGGAGTTGAATTGCCACATTCAATCAAACAAGCGCTGGCTATTGATAAGAAAACAGGGACTGACCACTGGGAAAGAGCAATTCATAAGGAAATGACAAATAATATGGCAGCGTTTGAATTTTCTGATGATGATGTTATTCCAGTTGGCCATAAACAGATAACAACCCACATGATTTTTGACATCAAGCTTGGGTCCCTAACAAGGAAGGCCAGATTGGTAGGGGACGGTCACAAAGTCCCTGCAGTAGCCAAAGAAAATACTTATTCATCGGTTCCCAGTCGAGACTCAGTAAGAATATTCTTTCTGCTGGCAGCGCTGAATGATTTGAAGGTTCTCTCAGCTGATATTCAAAATGCATATTTGACAGCCCCGATTAAAGAAAAATACTTCCTAAAAGCGAGAGCTGAAGATGGTTTTCCACCTCACCTTGCAGGAAGACCTTGTAAGATTGTCCGCGCACTGTATGGACTGCCGGTTGCTGGTGCATCTTTCAGGTCATACCTCACCCAGCATTTGAGAGATCTTGGATATTCACCGTGCAAGGCAGATCCGGATGTGCACTTAAGAATTGAAACCAGGAAAGATGGATCCAGATACTGGGCAATGCTCATTGCATATGTAGATGATATCCTATGTTCTGGCGAAGATCCAAAGTTCCAGCTTGAAAACATTGAACGAAAGTTCAAATTGAAGGATGATACGATTGAAGAGCCAACTCTATATTTGGGAGCAGATATTGGGAAATTCTACTTTGAAGGTGATTCAAAGCCAAGATGGTCATTATCAAGCACTAAGTACACAGCGAAAGCTGTTGCAGCAGTCGAACAAGAGTTAGGAACTGAAAAATATGGCTACAAGTATCTACCAAAATCAGCATCTAGTCCACTGTCACATGATTACCGACCGGAAATTGATATATCAGAAGAATTGAACCCTGAATTGCAAAATTACTATCAAGGTTTAATTGGAGTTCTCAGGTGGATTTGTGAATTAGGAAGACTTGACATAGTAATGCCAGTATCACTGATGTCAAGGTATTTGGCACAGGCAAGGATCGGGCATTTGAATCAGTTGTTTCATATATTTGCATATTTGAAAAAGTACAACAGGTCAAAATTGGTTTTTGATGATACTGTACCAAGTGTTGATGAAAGTAAATTTCAAAAATGTGACTGGTCTGAATTTTATCCTGGTGCCACTGAAGTCATACCAACAGATATGCCTGAAGCTTTGGGAAAACATGTGACGATGAGCTGTTTTGTCGATGCTGATCATGCCGGATGCAAGGCAACAAGGAGATCTCATACTGGTGTTATTATCTTCATTAATAATGCACCGATCATTTGGTTTTCCAAAAGACAAACGACAGTTGAGACATCAACTTTTGGATCTGAAATCATTGCTTTGAAAATTGCAATCGAATTGGTTGAAGGTCTAAGGTACAAGTTGAGAATGATGGGTGTTCCAATTGATGGGAGCACGAATATGTATTGTGATAATGATTCGGTTGTCACAAATGTTACACGACCTGAAAGCCCATGTAAGAAGAAGCACAACAGCATTGCATACCACAAAGCGCGTGAATCTATTGCAGCAGGAATTATCAGAGTTGCAAAGGAACCAGGTTCAACAAATATTGCTGATTTGTTTACGAAGCTAATGAGTGGCGCTGTTTTCAGAGAACATTGTTCTCGGTGCATGTGGTAAGAAAATAAAAATCAATCGTTCGATGGAATGTTCGATCAATCGTTCGACCGAAGCAACAAGTTGATTTACGTTCGATCTGCAACGAGCATTTCGAAATGGATAATTTGATCCATGAATACAATATATCAAACCGGCAAGGATCAGAGCAAAATGCCATGATACAAGCCAGAATGAAAGGCAAAACGCCGCCCCATTTTTCTTTTGATAGGGCCTCTGATGGTAGACTGGATACAGTTTGGTATTCAACACGACAATGACTCACGATGAATAGGTTAAGTCATAGAATCCAGCCGCTTAACGGTTGGAGGATTTACGACTGAAGGGGACTGAAAAGAATTCACCGTGTAAAGGCATATTCGTTCGTACGAAGAGTCACGAAGGCAAATAACCTTATTCGTAAGGTTATTTAACCTGAGTGAATAATCGTCGGTGATTATCCATGTGGATTGCCTCTTAGGGAAATTCTCCCCATCAGCTCACTCTTCGAAGAATTAACAACTCTAAAACACTATCATGCCCTAAAATCTATGTACAACCTAGTACTAATTCTACGTAATAAGGTACAAATACTGTGATATTCCAATGAGAATATCACGGTGAATTACACGGTAATACGATACAAAGAAAGACCGATCAAAGATGGTTTGCGTGTGTTTTGTGTCTTAAGAATTACATGTGTTTCTTGTACGATGGAAATTACACGATGACGACGGTAATTTGACGATGATTAATTAACCTGTCGATCGGCATCGACAAGGCCGAATGAACTGTAACAATGATTACTCTTGCTCACTAAATCAATCGATCGTAAGATCGTTTGCGTTTGTTTGTTACGACACACTTTCTTTAAAAGAGGAAATACAAAAACGAAGGCAGGAACAACAAATGAAAGATTTAGAGCTCGAACTACTTCAAACTTACCAACAGCAAAGTGGGTACGATATGAAACAACAGTAAAAGGAAGAAGCAAAAACGAACCAAACAAAACAGAAGCAAAAATATGACATGATGGACTCTCTTGACAAGGAGTACAAGGACTACAAAATTTACCTCGAGCATGGACACAAATTCTAAAAGTAAAAAAAATATAATACAGCAGCTAGTACTTCATTCAAATCTAATGTGGGTAGCCACAATAAATAGGTCTGCTGCTAAAATTGCATAGTACGAACAAGATTATGGCAAATGCGGATAGAGTACTTTCTTATTAGTACAAAAATATGGTTGTTGGCTTTTGATATTCGATAAACGTAGTGCGAGTATTGTGAAAGCGACATAACAGAATAGATTGCTGGATATCAAGAAGCTTGTATATTTATTAAGAAATTGGTATCAACGCTATGACAATATCAGTGTACATAGAGGATATTATTACCAAAGATGAGTTTCGTGTGGAAAAACAAATAACAATCGAATTGAGAATAAATATTATTGGGGTGAGCATGAAACGAAGTTGTACAAAATACCAAAATTGGGAAGCACCACGAGAATGGGGCAGCAACTATCCTTGCGAAAATAGTCCTACTTCAAATTGTTGCGTGCAAAAATACGTAGAGAATGTTTTGTGATGCGCGCAACAAAAGTTTTCGGAATTTTTAAAATACATCACACAAATTTGACGCAACCATGAGCATCGTTTAATTGATGTAGAAGCATCGATTCCGGTCCTATTAGTCTTATTGATCTTACTCTCCAGCTGGAACTTCCTGACCAAAGTAATCACCGCGCCAGAATTGGTAAGGTCAAGAGCTATCCATAGATATCCAATTTGCTGGGGTTGCACGTGCCAGAACCTCTTCCAACTTTATGATTCTTATGGTCAAGAAAATAATGAAAAATTGGAAAAAACTCCATTACCACATGAATCACAATACCAAGTGGTCTCAACCAAACCATTCCTTAACCATAGAATTAAATCGACCCGCTACTCGGCATTACCTTCCTTACAACAAGAACAACAAGACCCGCAAGTTTCGAATTCATCGGCTGAGTGGTTTAGAAGAAATGATAAAGAAAGTGCGTCGTAACAGTAATAAAACAAACGCAATTGGTCTTACGATCGATTGATTTAGTGAGTAGAACAATCGATGTTACAGTTCAATCGGCCTTGTCGATGCCGATCAACAGGTTAATTACTTGTCGGAAATTACTCGTCGTATCGTGTAATTTCAAGCATACAAAACACACATAAATAAGACACAAAACACACGTAAAACCATCTTCGATCGGTCTTTTGTTTTACCGTATTATCGTGTAATTCACCGTGATATTCTCATTGAAATACCACATGTGAATGTACCTTATCATGTAGAATTAGTACTAGGTTGTACATAGATTTTAGGGCATGATAGTGTTTTAGAGTTGTTAATTCTTCGAAGAGTGAGCTGATGGGAAAAAATCCCGCTAAGAGGTAATCCACATAAAAGCGCCGACGATTATGCACTCATCAGGTTAATAACCTTACGAATAAGGTTATTGCCTTCTTTATGACTCTTCGTACGATACGCCCGTGATTATTACATATGAATACGCCTTTACACGGTGAATTCTTTTCAGTCCCCTTCAGTCGTAAATCCTCCAACCGTTAAGAGGCTGGATTCTATGACTTAACCTATTCATTGTGAGTCATTCTTGTGTTGAATACCAAACTGTATCCAGTCTACCATCAGAGGCCCTATCAAAAGTGGGGAGGCATTTTGCCATTCATTCTGGCTTGTATCATGGCATTTTGCCCTGATCCTTGCCGGTTTGATATATTGTATTCATGGATCAAATTATCCATTTTCGAAATGCTCATTGCAGAACGATTTGTTCATTCCATGATCGAACGTAAATCAACTTGTTGCTTTGGTCGAACCATCGATCGAACATTCCATCGAACGATTGATTTTTAGCAAATTTCTCACCACATGCAACGAGAACAATGTTCTCTGAAAACAGCGCCACTCATTAGCTTTGTAAACAAATCAGCAATATTTGTAGAACCTGGTTCCTTTGCGACTCTGATAATTCCTGCTGCAATAGATTTGCGTGCTTTGTGGTATGCAATGCTGTTGTGCTTCTTCTTACATGGGCTTTCGGGTCGTGTAACATTTGTGACAACAGAATCATTATCACAATACACATTGGTGCTTCCATCAATTGGAACACCCATCATTCTCAACTTGTACCTTAGACCTTCAACCAATTTGATTGCAATTTTCAAAGCAATGATTTCAGATCCAAAAGTTGATGTTTCAACTGTTGTTTGCCTTTTGGAAAACCAAATGATTGGTGCATTATTAATGAAGATAATAACACCGGTATGAGACCTTCTCGTTGCCTTGCATCCAGCATGGTCAGCGTCAACAAAACAACTCATCGTTACATGTTTTCCCAAAGCTTCAGGCATATCTGCTGGTATGACTTCGGCAGCACATCAGACCAATCGCATTTTTGGAATTTACTCTCATCGATGCTTGGTACTGTATCATCAAAAACCAATTTTGACCTGTTGTACTTTTTCAAATATGCAAATATATGAAACAACTGATTCAAGTGCCCAATCCTTGCTTGTGCCAGATACCTTGACATCAGCGAGACTGGCATTACAATGTCTAGCCTTCCTAATTCACAAATCCACCTGAGAACTCCAATTAAACCTTGATAGTAGTTTTGCAATTCAGGATTCAATTCTTCTGATATATCAATTTCCGGTCGATAATCATGTGACAGTGGACTGGATGCTGATTTTGGTAGATACTTGTAGCCATATTTCTCAGTTCCTAGCTCTTGTTCGACTGCTGCAACAGCTTTTGCCGTATACTTAGTGCTTGATAATGACCATCTTGGCTTTGAATCACCTTCAAAGTAGAACTTTCCAATATCTGCTCCCAAATACAGAGTCGGCTCTTCAATAGTATCATCCTTCAATTTGAACTTTCGCTCAATGTTTTCAAGCTGGAACTTTGGATCTTCACCAGAACATAAGATATCATCAACATAAGCAATTAACATTGCCCAGTATCTGGATCCATCTTTCCTGGTTTCAATTCGTAAGTGCACATCCGGATCTGCTTTGCAGGGTGAATATCCAAGATCTCTCAAATGCTGTGTGAGATATGATCTGAAAGATGCACCTGCCACCGGCAGTCCATACAATGCGCGAACTATCTTGCAAGGCCTTCCTGCAAGATGTGGTGGAAAACCATCTTCAGCTCTCGCTTTTAGAAAGTATTTCTCTTTTATTGGAGCTGTCAAATATGCATTTTGAATATCTGCTGAGAGAACCTTCAAATCATTCAGCGCTGCCAGCAGGAAGAATATCCTCACTGAATCCCGACTGGGAACTGATGAGTAAGTATTTTCTTTTGCCACTGCAGGAACTTTATGACCGTCCCCTACTAACCTAGCCTTCCTTGTTAAGGATCCAAGCTTGATGTCAAAAATCATGTGGGTTGTTGTTTCCTTGTGACGAACTGGAATAACATCATCATCGGAAAATTCAAACGCTGCCATATTGTTGGTCATTTCTTTGTGAATTGCCCTTTCCCAGTGATCAGTGCCTGTTTTCTTATCAATAGCCAGCGCTTGTTTGATTGAATGTGGCAACTCAACGCCATACTTGTGAGTCTTCAACCAATACTTGGCTGTTTTGGCTGCCTTAAGGATCCGTTCCTTCCTTCTCAAAATTTTGTGCACCCACCATCTGAATGCTGGTGATTTTTCAAGATTATTGTTGACGGCATACTCAGCTAATTGCACTGGAAATGATTCTTTCACATCGCTTAACTTACACCATGATTCGGTGCCATCTTTCCAACTGGCGAGGATCCTCCAACCCCTAGCTGTCGGCTTATGGGTTTTCCTGCCATTTTTTGCTATGGCCGTGGCTTCATCATCAGTTAGTGCAGTGTTGTCGCATTCATGGTCAATGAGTTCATCTAGTAGAGTGAACATCCTTCCGTCATCATCAACAGAACTGTACAGACTCTCTGCAACAATATTTGCCGTGTATTCCTCTATGGTGCCATCAGGTAGTTGCAATTTGTACAGCCTCGTGTCTAGTATGGGATTCTCATTTCTAAGTCCAATTGGTCTGTTTTGCAAGTCTCGCACTCTATCCTTGACAACACACCTGAGTCTTTCATCATTTCTTTCAATGATCACTTCATTGCCCAGATATTCATCTGGTTCATCAATATCTTCTACTGACGCTTCTGGTTCAGCCATTTCAAGTTTCAGATCAGGTGATTCTACTGGTTGTTCCTCAAATAGCTCCATTTGAGGCTCCAGGTAGTTTTCCTGGAAAAAGGACGCACTATCCTTCACTTCATCACCAATCTTGGATTCAATTGATTTGTCAATTGCTTCCATTCTTCTGAGGATATCTCTATCTCTCCATTCGAATTCTTTGACAGGCCTTATTGAATTTGTAGATATTGGTATTGCTGATTCAGTCAGGAGCCAGAAACAATCACCCCCTCCTACCTTATTGCCACAGGGACCCAACCTTCGTCCCAGCCTTTCAACGCCTCAAGTAGAAGAATCACCTTTATCATAGTAAAACACAAAATCATACCATTCTGATGAAGTATATAGTGTAATATTGGGCCTATAGCCATGGACCAATTCAAATGGGGTTCGCCCCATTGAAGAAGGGTTGCTTGATGCTGTTCTCTGCCTGATGTTTGCACATAATTCACCACAAAATGATCATAATCGCCTCGGTGACTTCTTCTTTGCTGACTTGGTTGTGATAGCACTCCCAAGATGTCCAATCGCTTGTTCTGCTCGATTTTGAAATGGGCAATGAGGTTGTATGAATGTCTGATGAATATGATTGCGCTTTACAATTGAATTCCAGTGCGTCTTGTAAGTTCTTGGCGATCCTTGTTCGGGAGCACCATCAGAAATCAAATGCTCTGGGATTCCAATTTCATGAATGAATGTTTTCAATCCTTGATGCGCCTGGGATTTGTCCTGTATTGGTATAAATACTTCAAACCCATTTCCATTTGTGAAGATCTGTGCACATTTTTCCTGTCTCATAATACTGGTCGTTCTAGCATGCCACGTATCAGTGTACCAGGTTCCTTGTGCAACTCTCTTGTTCCTGAAGCGCTGTGTAGGCAGCCTCTTCATCAATGGTAATTGCAAATTCCTGAGCGCCTTCTGGGTTGTGACCTTCAATGTCTGCTCAGCTTTCTTGAAGCTAATATTCCAAGTTTTGGCTAGGCGTTCACAGTCAACTTTGTTTGGACCTTCAATTGTTATCACTGATGGCCCCCATTGATTTCTTCTATCAAGAGATCTCCTTTCAAGTGTATTGTCAATTTCTTGCAAGCTAGGGGCCTGTTTTGATTCTTCTTCATGAGCTTCCATAAAGTCAAATTCTGTATCATCAAACAAAAATTGGTCTACCCTTCGCGCGCTTGAAATATTCGTTACTGAAGAAATTCGATGAGCAATATTTCCATCTGTTGCAATTTGGCATTCAGTTAGCATTCTTCTTGTTGATACCTGATGTACTCTCATCAGTTTGCATTGCTGCATCACGCTTGGATGCCTGTTGTCTAAGCTGGTCTTGGGGAGCATACCTGTAACATTACTTGCAGGTTCTGTTACAATCGAACTTGTATCCATGGCTTGATCCTCTTCGGTCGACATAGCTTGCAGGCTAAACTGGTCCCCTGAAATTGGATCTCCATTGTCAATGGCTAACTTGGCCATCCTGAACTTCAGTGAATGTGGATCCCAAGGGGTATCATTTGTTGCAATCAAATGTTGACGTTCATCAAGCTCCATTCTTGTTGGCTTTCTAGTGGGAAAATATGAGATCACATTTCTCATACTCAGTTTGATAAAAACTTTCTTCGGATCATCATCTTCCATAGGCGTTTGAATTGTAATTCCATGCTTGGGTCATGGATCAAATTGACGCGGTGTTTCTTCAACAGAATTGAAATTGCAGTCCCTCACCTGATTTGGGCATATCAAGCTGTTCTTCAATTTGTTCCCAAAGTACAGTGCTTGATGGAACACTATGATATATACTTGGCCTGATGTTGGATTTGTCCATGCCGTAGCACAGCTTCCAATCGGGATCTTCTTGATGGGCTTGTACTCTTCAGAAAAAGGTGCAACATCAACATGTGTTGTGATCTGATCAGGGTTCAGCAATACCATATTGCTTCCTGCCGCAGTAGTGTCTGCATGTAAGTCTAACTCACAATATCCTTCTTCATTTTCTCCATCATCAAAATCTACAGGAACATTCATCTTGTATAATGACCGGCTCACCATTGTTAACAATTTGTGTTCTATTGATAGTGTCCGGTTATTATGTCATTTCTTAGATTTTGAGCCAAAACTGTCACCCGCGCCTTCATTCTCAGCTTCTTTCTTTTTAGTCTCAGCAGCCTTGAGATTTCTTTTCTTCTTTACTTGTCTCATCTGGTAAAGCTCCTGTCGCTGTTCTTTTGACATTGTTTTATATACGCTTGTTGGATAGGGCTTGCATTCAACTTTTCCTGTAAACGTTCCAGTCGTTTTCTGCTTCTTGTTGCTGGTTGTGCCCACAGAATACACGCTTCTGGAACCTCTTTTATGCTTCCCATTTGCAAGCTTCTTCAATCCAAGTCGATTGGTGAATAGAATCAAACATTCATTGAAGTTGTCGCGATAGTCTTTGCTCTCATCAATTGCATCTGCTTTTGCAGCATCAAGCCGCTCATCACTGATTGAATTGATAAAGTCCCAAACAAATCTCCTTTCATTGTGGTTCTTTTCAAATCTCAGAATTGTTCCATGGAAAGCTGTCCAGTTTCGCTTGTGCTTGTTCCAGTCATAATTCTTAGCATCGCCAGTGTAATGTGAATCTTTCATTTCCTGATAGGTTTTGTTCAGAACCATAGTGATATTGGTATCAGTGTAACCATGTTGCATCAATGAAATGAAAGCATTTCTAGCGTTACCTGAGTTCAGAGCAGTGTTTTGGAAATGTGCCACATATTCCCAACCAGGACCTTTTCTTGTTGCATCACATAACAGCCTCCAGACGACGTTGTTATCCTCATCATACTGGTGACCTGACAAGACGCCACACCTTTCGTTGTAGTCACTCCAAGTTGGGTAGGTATCTGATGAACTTTGCCCGACTGTTCCAGACCTGGCTTCATCAGTAACAACTTCCTTCTCTTGGGGTCTTATGACATACAAGATTGGGAATCCCTCAGAGTTGAATCTGTATCTCAAGTTTTGTCGAAAGCCTTCCTCCCATTCTCTGAACTTCGTAAGGTCCTTTAGCTCAGGTGGGGTTGCTAGTTCCTGTGATTTCACACTCGCCTCCATCATCTTGATTCTGAATTGCTGCAATTCCAGGTTGTTTGGGTTTGCTTTCCAGTCGATGGCCCTTGGCTCGACTCCAATCAATGGTTGATATCGAGCCCAACTTGCCCATGTGAGAAGCCTTGATGACAGCCTGTTACCATAGTGGATACTTTTTGGGTTAGGACATTCTGGACTGATAGATTTCAATCCATGCATGAACGATTTGGTGCTTTCCTTGTTGAGGTCTGTAATTTCACGAATATTAGACATCCCTCCCCTCATAATCTCTTCAGCTGATTCATAGTTGATACCAAAATCCATCAAGCTGCTTCTGAAGGCAAGCTGTTCTGGGTTTAGAAATCTACCATTGTTGAACCCGCTGATTTTTATTTTGGGTTGGAAGGACCTCCTTTTGTACCGTTCTGCCCTTAGGTCAACATCTAGTTGACCTTCGTTATCCTCGCTGCTATCACTTTGGTTAACATCATCTGGGTTTCTGTGTTGTTTCACTGCATCTTGTATGGCTCTAATCCTTTTCTTTACTTCCTTGTCGATGACTCTTTTCCAAGTTGAGTTTGTTTCTGGATCAGTCATGGCCTTTTCCATTACTCTCATAATCCTTGCATCGAACTCTTCTTCACTATCTGGATATTTTTCCGAATCCTCGTCTTCATCAGGATCATTCGGATCTTGATCCACCTCCATTTTTGTTTCTTCATTGTAATCCTCATCATCTTTTGGGTTAGCTCTTGTTCTTCTTGTTGGAGCCATGATGAAGGATGGGATTTCGGATGGTCGGATGGTTGCTTTGAAGAGGGTTTTGGAGTATTCGGAAGATGGTATGTGTATCGGAAGTGGTATGTGAAGAGAGAATGTAATCGAATCGAGGGTTTGGATGTGAGATATGGATGGTATATTATTCGTTGGCGACTGTTGAGTGTGATTTGTTTATCTGTTTGTATTTGTATATCCGGATCGAATTTTCGTTCCGGTTTTGTTTATACTTTCTGACTATTCGGATCAAGTTTTCGTTCCTGTTAGTTTTGTGTGAGCTTTTGCTTTTGTTACTAATCAAGATTGTGAGCTTTCCTATCCTTTCGCGGGATTTTGCTCATTCTGTATTTCTGTGGTGAAAGATTGAAAGATTGTTTCCTGAGAATTTAGTGTTCTCTTTTTCGGACTGGATCTTTTCGCTTTTCGAGATTTGGTGTTCTCGATTCTTTGGATTTTCGTTTTTCGTGCCAGATGCTCTTTGCAATCTGTTCCTTCTTGCGGGCAGATGCACTTTGCAATCTGTTCATTCCGGTCTTTGTTTTCCACCACAGAATTCTTGAGGCTCAATCTTCTGGCTCATGTCATTCTTGTTTTCAGTGAAAGATCAGTGTTCTCGAATTGGATATTGATTCCTTTCAACTGATGCCAACCTGGGCGGCTCTTTCGTCTGAGCCGTCCAGCTTCTTTTCCCTTGCTTGTTTTGCTGGATCTCGTAACCCGGTGGAGCCACCACCTTGGTTCGGTTCTTTGGTCTCTTCTTTCAGGGAGACCGCCCTGGTGTTGGTCTATTCCAGGGCTCCACAAGCAACTGCCCCTTTTACATCCTTGAGGGTTGATGCCGGTAGCTGATCAGGCTATTCGGATTCGTCTTCGAGCTCAACTGCGTTTCGGGAAACGCCATTCGTCGGTCCTCCACAGCTCGTAGAGTGCTGTGGGTCTGATAAACTAAAGAAAGTGCGTCGTAACAGTAATAAAACAAACGCAATCGGTCTTACGATCGATTGATTTAGTGAGTAGAACAATCGATGTTACAGTTCAATCGGCCTTGTCGATGCCGATCAACAGGTTAATTACTTGTCGGAAATTACTCGTCGTATCGTGTAATTTCAAGCATACAAAACACACATAAATAAGACACAAAACACACGTAAAACCATCTTCGATCGGTCTTTTGTTTTACCGTATTATCGTGTAATTCACCGTGATATTCTCATTGAAATACCACATGTGAATGTACCTTATCATGTAGAATTAGTACTAGGTTGTACATAGATTTTAGGGCATGATAGTGTTTTAGAGTTGTTAATTCTTCGAAGAGTGAGCTGATGGGAAAAAATCCCGCTAAGAGGTAATCCACATAAAAGCGCCGACGATTATTCACTCATCAGGTTAATAACCTTACGAATAAGGTTATTGCCTTCTTTATGACTCTTCGTACGATACGCCCGTGATTATTACATATGAATACGCCTTTACACGGTGAATTCTTTTCAATGAGCTTCAGCAACACACAATCGAACTTGACGCCAAAGGGCAAAAATCCACCTCGTCGTCGTCGAAGCGCTTGCTCCCCCCGCTGCCCTACTACGCGGCTACAACAAGCGACGCTACAGTGTAATTTAATTAGTAGTTTAATGTTCGTTATTTGTTATTCAGTGCTGTTAAAGTAGTTGCAATTAGATGGAGTAGGAAGCAAAGAAGTGGCGAGTAGTGTGTTTCGCAATAGAGGTTTGCAATAGAGGTTCGCAATAGAGGTTCGAACAGCAGTAGCGTAGTACGGTAAATTGGAAATTTTGAACCGAAAGAGGTTCAAAATAATCAGTCATGAGACCAGTTTAGATCATGAGTGTTATATTGAACATTTGGGGCTGGTACAAATTCTACGTATGCCTACTTTGTCTCTTCGTCATTAACACACATACTCGTACCTAGGTGTTGAAATTGAACTAAAACTAAGATTGTGAGCAAGCTCTGCAAACTACTCTGAAGAGTTGAGCTTGTGTTATTTTGCTAAGACAGTTGAAAGGCGTTGAACTTGAAATCCAACGCACTTGCACATAGAGGAATATGATATGTTCCTCATCTAGCCTTCAAGGTAGAAGGCCAGCTGGCGTGACATTGTTGCTGACATCAGATTTTCAGATTTTCTTGAATCGTGGGAATTCAATTGTGAGGGTTTGAATACCACACTCTTTTTCTTCCCATAAAAGCTTCACTTGGTTGCACAGAATTTTTGGTGGTTGCGTGCAATCAGTATTCCATAGATAGGAAATTTTTAATTGGCATGATATGGTTTTAGGTTCCAAATGTTCATCTGTTGGACAACATGGTTTCCTAAGAGAAAGGAAACTGTATCATCCGTATGAATTTTCTGGATAGTGTAGGGGACTTCGCTTCTTGCTTCAAAAGCGCCAGGAATTTGCTTTTCATTCTTCATCATAATTTGGTCTCCAACACTATAATCATGAAGCTTTCGATGGCTATTTTCTTCCATACTAGCATTCTTGCCGATTTGAGCTTGTCTTTTGTTTTGGACCATGGCCAAGTTGGTGATTGCAGGGATTCGCAGGAACATGCTGCAGTGGAACACAAGGGCTCCAGGAGTCATTCCAAAGATCTTGTGGATAGTTGATCTACCAGCAAACTGATCGGACGCGAAGACACTATCAATGATGTCGGTGGCTTCCTGAAGGGTATGTGGTGGATTGGTATTGAGCTCTGTTCCAATTGCAGACTTGATGTTATCATGAACTCTTTCAAGAACAGCGTTTGACTGTGGGTTTTGAACAGAATAAACCTTGGCTTTGATTCCAAGATTGGCAAGGTGGAGTTGGAAGTCATTGCTCAAGAAGTTGGTTCCTTGGCCAATGATGCAGTTAACTGGCTTTGGATATCTTGAGAGCCAGCCATTGTCAAGGGCATGGACTGCCATGAGGCCGGTTGGGTTTACTTGGGGCGCTCTGATTATTTCAAGGAGGCTGGTGCACATATCCATGATGGTGAATCCGTTGAAGGCAATTGTTCCGTGGATGGGGATCTTGATCTTCCAAGGACTGATTCCATCAATTGCAATGGTATCCCAAGGAATGTACTGGTGTTCTTTGGTTGGGAGTTGGCCATGGCTTTGGTAGGTGTTCTTGTATCTTTGGCAAGCATTGCAGGATCTGCAGAAGGAATTGATTTGGTCCTTCAAGTTTGGGGCGTATAGGAATTGGTTAATGGTTTGATACAACCTTTCAGCGCCGGCATGGCCAAGCACATGGTGAATATATTTGATCGCGGCTTGTACAAAGTACTTGGTTTGGAGGGAGTACAATTTTCTGTCAACCATTGGATTTGATGATTCTCAAGCCGGTACCGTTGAAGTTCTCTGTGGTGTACCTTGGATTGGTTGAGATATTGGCGTTGGCGGCTTGTTCTTCTACGAGCTGAGTAAATGCTAAGGGGTACATGGGAATGTCTGCCGGATAGTTGAGGAGCAAATCTGAGAGGGAAAGGATGTCCATTGAGTTGTCAGTTGGATTAATCTCTGAATTGGTTGGGGGAGTCGGGGGTTCCTTTTTTTCCTCCAGGGATTGCTGAATAGGGAGCCTTGAGAGGGCATCAGCAAGCACATTATTTCTGCCTTTGACATACTTAAAGACCGGAGAAAATTCTTCAAGGAGCATTCTCCAAGTCGTAATCCAGTGGTTTGTGAGGTTTTGGCGAGTCAAGTTGATGTCATTGGCCCATACTACAATTTCTGCGCCCCACAGAATGTTTCTTAATTCTTTGAAAACTTCAACAATGCAAAGCATCTCTTTGTCGGCCATTGGATATTTCCATTGAGCTGAGTTGAGTTTTCTAGAGAAGCAGAGGATAATGTGGCCTTCGTGGGTGACGACAGCACCAAGTTGGTAGTTGGAAGCACCGGTGTAGACATGGAATGGCTTGTTTGGATCAGGGAAGGCAAGCAAGATGTCCTTTTCAAGAAGGGTTTTGGCCTTGTTGTAGGCAGCGCGGAGCTCTGGAGTTGGAGTGAGCTTTTTGTTTGGCTCTTCCAGCAAGGTTGGTGAGAGGGGCAAGGACTTCAGCGCGTCTTGGATTGAAGTTTCGGTAAACGTTGATCATGTCAACAAAGGATCAAAGTTGGGTTGTTGTTGAGGGAAAGGTCAGTTTCAAGATTGGGTCTATCTTGTTTGGATTGGGTCTGATACCATCTCTGGAGATAATGTGTCCAAGTCATGGTGACCAATAGCACTTGGAGGGCTTGACAGCAAAGTTGTGGACCTTGAGCAAGGAAAGAACAGAAGAGACAGATTTGCAGTGAGATTTGAGGGTGTCTGAGAAGATTCCACTGTCATTGATATATACTTTAATGTCCTTCAAGTGGAGCAGCATCTGTTCCATACAGCCTTGGGCCCAGCTTGGAGAGTTGACGAAGCCCATTGACAATCAAAGAAGCCCAAATTTCCCAAACGCAGTAACAAGGACACAGAGCTGAGTGGGGGTTCATCAAGTTTGAAGGTGTGGAACTGCATGCTGACATCAATAAGGGTCGCATATTTGAACCATCTTCTTCTGTGGAAGATATCTTGGATCTTTGGTAGTGGATAGGGGAGTTTTCTGGTTACCTTGTTGAGCTCCCAAAAGTCACTGATGAGCCAACAGAAGCCATCTGGCTTTGGAACTACAAAGGCTGGCATTCCCCATTCAGCGGCGTAGCAGCGCTCAAGGATGCCGAGCTTGACTTGTCGTCCAATTTCCTTCTTCACAGCTTCCTGTTGGTCAAGTGGAACCGGATATGACTGTTTGATGTGAAATGGCTTTGCATCTTGCTGGAGATCAATGTGGAACTCTTGATTAGGGAAAATGCCCAACTGCTTGTCATTCAGACCTTCAAAAGGGTTCTTCATTTTCTCCAAGAAGCATTCTGACACCTCAGTCCCATCAGATGGTGCCTCTGGCTCACCAAGACCTTCCAAGGGTTCTTCTCTGACTTCCAATGGCTAGTGCACAACATTGGCAGCAGGCCCACCTGGGTTATAGAACTCATCCCAGATGCCATTTAAGTTATGCTGGGAACCTGTGATGCATCCAGTGGGGGGATGGGCGGCGTCCATTTTGTGTCTGGACCCCATGGATCCATCACCCCTATCCTGTGGCACTATCCCTCCCCCCCACAGGTGCAAAGCCACCTGGTGTCCTTCAACAACACTCGCGGGGACATCAACAACAGTGATGTGGAACTGGCAGGATCCATTGTCAGCAATGATATTCTTGCAATGGCAATGGATATTGCAGAGCAGACCGTTCACAGTTCACATGACAACACTGTCACTGTCTTCTGGCAACAGAAGGGCGCTGTCATGACCAGTGATCTGGCAGCCTACCTCCTCTGGTTAATGCCCCCCTCTAAGACTACATTCCAGGACCACAGAATGCCATGGCCAACCTCCTCTCCTGACACTGGGACCCCCCCCTTCTCACCAACTGTCTGCTGTGTTCAATTGTAACTCTCCCCAGCCTCAACCTGGGCTGAGTTACCACCTGAGACCAGCCATGCATTCCACGCTGACCTTGGCCTTGTCCACTAGATGATGCGGCATAGTGTCACTGCAGCGTACACCTCCAAAAAGAATACTCACTGGACCCTCTGGCATCAGTTTTGCCTCCAACATCAAGTAGGCCCCTTCCTCCAAGCCACACAAGATCCTATCCCCTATCTCCAGGCGTTTGCCACCTGCTAGAGGGATGGACAACTTGCCCCCAGTGGCAACACCATCTGATCTTGCACAGTTTTGGACACCATCAGGTCAGTGGGGCAGAAGATGTCCTGCTTGAGGGCTGGGGATCTAGCCTAATGGCCAATGGCTAGCTGGATTGCTGGCTCAGTGCACAGTTCCATGCCTACACCAAGGACAATTTGGCCCTGGATCAAGTCAAGTCAATCCCTGTCACCATCGTGACATACGGCTTGGGCTTTGCTTACTGGCAAAGACCTACCCTAGAAAGACAGGTAGTTGTCAATATGATTTGCCTTGCTTTCTTCTTCTGTCTCCACCCTGGTGAATACGCTGGGACTATGACAGATTGCCAAGCCTTTGCCATCCAAGATCTCACCTTCTTTGTGAGCACCAAAATGCTCTCCAATGCCTCCTCCCCAACCTATGACTTGGAGGCTGCCATGACCATTCATTTAGTCTTCACTGCCCAAAAGACTCGGGATAAAGGCATCATAGTTGCACACACATGTAGTGGGTACCTCCTCTGCTGCCCCCCCCCCCCCCCCGACAGTTCCTGTGCCACCAAACAGGGCGCAACTTTTACAAGGGAAATGTCAAATTGGCCAGCCACCACCCTTTGGTGGCATGCTGGAGCTGTTTTGGAGCGTTCCACAGGCATTGCTCCCAAGGATACCAATGCCAGGTCCCTCCATGTGGGAGGGGCTATGGCCCTGCTGCAGGGCAATTGTGACACCAATGTCATCAAATTTCACGCCCGTTGGCACAGTGATGCTATGTTGAGATACCTACATCACCAATCCATGCCAGTGCTCAAGCGTCTCTCTTCTGTCATGTTTAATGGAGGCCAATGCAGCTTTCTCCCAGAAACCTGGTGCCAGCTGCACCACTTCCTGAAGGCTAGTAGCCCTCCTGGCTAGCCTTTCTCCCACCTGTGTCTCCATGTGGCTGACTCCATCACTGTGACCTGTGGTCCATATGGTATGTCCATAGCAAGAGAACTTGTTTTGCTGGTTGGGGTCTGTGGAGAAGCATTAACAGCATGGCAGAACCAGAGTCAGAGTTAGGGATAGCATTAAAACACCTTTCCCAACTTTGATTTCTCTGGATTCCTGCATCCCCTAGACATGCTTAACCCCTCAATGCTGCAAACAAACTACTAGCACTGGCACCTATGAGAATCTGAGTAAGGGAGGTGCTACTACTATGGCTGTCTGAAGGACATCTAGTATTTCTTTGTGACACATTCTTTATTGAAGCATGGTACATATGGTATGGTACATGCCCCTACTTCCGCAAATTCAATCACATTTGAGGTGCAAGTGCAAGGAAGTACTGTACTTGTAAGATACTTGTACCAGTAGGTCAAAAAGGGGATGGACAAGAAGGTATGTTTTCAGATACCAGTAGTAGTGGCCCTTTTTTCTGTGCGAAGGTCTCTTAGATTCTCAATATTTATACCTCTAAAGGAGAATGAGGCCTACTGCCAAAGTTAATATTACTTCCAGCATTATTTCCACCCATAAACTTTTAAGAGGGATAAAACATACTAGCACATCATGTAAAAGAATGCCAAGAAGTGCTTTCTTGTCAAGTATAAGAAAACATTTGTTGGGGACAATGCAAAAGCTGACAAGAGGAATTTTTCTAGAGTAGAAGACAACATTTGTGTGTCATTAAAGGCAGGATCTTAAAGCTAATATGTCAATCAACTTGAAATTATGTGGTGTGGTAGATAAGTACTCATCCGAGAAAGTTGTCGTGCTGGATTAATCTGAACAACCTTACTGTTGTGCAAAAAGGCATGATCAGTATTGGTTTTATGCAAGCTAACCAGATGTGTATTTGTTGAGACATAACTTCAAAGTAGTAGATACCATACTAGGCCTCTTTAGCATTCAATGAAAGAAAGGAGTAAAAACAAGAATAATGTCAATCCCACTGCCATGTTGGGGGTGTAGTACACATTATTCAATTTTGACTCCAATACAATCATTCCTTTCAATTACCAAGTACAAATCTTGTATCAGAGTGAGCATCATTGGCAAACCAATGGCCAAAATTTGGTGATTAGGTACCAATGCCTTTGTCTGATTCAAATGCACCACCAATGCAGCCTAGTACCTATACTATGTGTAGTATCTTACCAGCAACATCAAAATAGAAAAATCACTTAAACTGCGCATTCCCCCTTTGGAAAAGCCCTCTGAAAACACAGTATTATGTTTCACTCGCGTCGTAGATCTGCATCATACTATTGTAATACCATAGCTCGTACGGGAGAGCACGTGCACTTGATCCGATCCGTGCCTAAGTAAGAAAAAACTGAACGACTCATGGGTTTAAAACAGACTCAACAGGCGCGAAAAAGGTGCGGGGAGGGGGTGTTACTTTGGTAATTTCGAAAATATGCCGTAGAATGGCCACAAGATTTCTAGTAGTATTTTCTGTCTCGACAATGGCATGATACTTTAGTAATTTCGAAAATATGCTGTAGAATGGCTACACGATTTCTAGTAGTGTTTTCTGCTCTGACAATGGCATGATACTAAAGTAAATTCGAAAATATGGCGTAGAAATCCTACACAAATACTAGTAGCGTTTTCTGCTCTGATAATGGCATGATACTTTGGTAAAACTCCATACGATTGGTACACCGTACTCCGTAGTAAGAGTAGAATTGGTACGTGATTTCTAGTGGTAGTGTTACTTGGTGCCGTTGTAGTAGAATTTTCTGTCGTGATTTCCAGTCATATTCATTGCACTGTTCACCTAGCACTCTTTTTGATACTCCCAGAACAGACTAATACACAACAGAGTAGGGACCAGAGTATATGCCAAAAAAAGAGCTAGAATTAATCTGTAGACCTATTTCTTGCTAGAGAGCAAGTCGTGATGAATATTGAGTCTGCTGGGTGGCGGACCGGGTACAAGGGGGATGAGGTCGGGTCTTGTACCGCAGCTCATATCAACGCAGGAATCAATCCTTGTATCGCTGCTCGTATTGATTGCAATTATCCAAGGCAGTGCTTGTAATTCAAATGGCATGGATACAGCAGTCCCCTAGATCAGCAGAGCAGCGCAGGAGTGCTTGTACTAGTTCAGATGCCAGGGCGAGAGTAGCAGCAACAGCACGTAATTCGGACGCCGTGAATACACCATTCCCCTAGATTGGAGCAGCGCGGTGCTTGTAATTTTGGAGGTGGTACGGTTCAAACCATGGTTGCTGACAGGAGCTATTCCCATGGTCAAAAGGAAGAAGAAGAAGAAGACGAGTGTCGTGAGATAGGAATAAACAAATAACAACACGGCAACGATGCGCCGGCTGACAGACAGCTCCAAATCAAACCGAAACAGCCTGAACATCCCACCCCACCCCCACAAACAAGAACTGGCAGTCACTTACAGTGCTTGCTGTTGCTATTCCCATGGTCAAACAAGCAAAAAGAAGAAATATTGTTGTGAGTGATAGGAATAAACAAATGACTGTCGTTGACGACAACGATGACGCCGAATGAAATCAAATCAAATTGAAATACCATCTCCCCCTCCTAGCAAACAAAGGACTGGCAATGACTTACAGTGTGATAGAATGGGTTGCTTGTTGTTGTAGTAATAGGATAGGGAACAGCGAAAAGGGTCTATTCCCATGGTCCGGGGGGGGGGGGGGGGGGGGGGTTGCTTTTGCAAATTGCGTTTGCAAAGTGGTTGATTTTGAAATAATGAATTACAACGGGGAAAAAACAGCAAGAAATCAAGGTTGTAGTAGGGATTGTACTTGATTCTACACAAGTCTCAAGGAATCAAATAAGCAAAATCCCTGCTGCGACTGCTGCTGCTAATCCCGGGTTAGCCCCCTCTTTACCATATGTATTGCTCAACACCCGGAAAAGTTACTTAGGGTAAAACACTTAAAAATACTTTTGACTGGTAAGAACAGCTGAATATATATGGATGTAGTAAGGATTCTACTAGATCCTACAGGGAAAAACCGCCAAAAAGGTTATTAAATCCAGGATGTACTGGTAGTAGTAGGGATTCTACTAGATTCTACACAAGTCGTGTCAAGGAATCAATGAATCTTGTATCGGTACCGGTAGTACTGCTGCTTAATCCCGTGAGTTTGCCCGCAGTCCACCGTGTTGTATGTATCAAAAATTACTAAAGTAATTTTTGGAGATTTGCACATGCAACTCCGTGTGTTGAGCAATACTTACTTGCTTAACACACGGAGTTGTGTGTGAAAAATGGATGAAAATACTTTTTGATTGGTCAACACGGAGTCGAAAAAATTACTTTAGTATGGAAAACCCATACTAACGTAATTTTTCACACATACAACACGAGCAGGTTTATCCTTGTCCCCCCGCGAAATTGCAGCAACACCAACGCTAGTAGCAAGAAGCCCCCCCCCCCCCCCCCCCCAACAGCGGCAACAAAGAGCAACCGACGCTCGCTAGCAAGAAGAAGCTCCTCCCCCCTCCTCCTTCCCTTTGTGCTCTCCCTTACGACCATGGTATTACATATAGTAGGTCCTAAGTGTTTGTTGGGGGGATACTAGTAGGCAGGAGATGAAGAACATACTACTAGCATGTTTTCTTGTTCGACAACCACGTCCTTTTTCACGTTGCTTGTTCATCCGAGGTCTTGTTCGTACCAAGAAGATGGAGAGACATTCGGTGGTCGATCGTAGTACTACTTTCAGACACGGGACCAGCTTCGACTCACACACTACTGTATTGTGTTTCCGCTCTCTTCAGAGCACATCCCCGAAAATATTCTATCCAACGCCTCGGAGTAGTCAGAGTCACGATTGGCTTGGTGAATGCTGGCTTCTTCGGTGCATTTGTTTCTATTCGGCAAAAACAAGCACCAGCACAAAGCGTACCAAAAAACAACGGAATCGACATCAGCAGAAGAAGGCCTAGTTGCAATCATATAATTATTTATATGTCTTTTATCATTCGTAGACTGCTGATTCAGAGTGTTGTAATCTTTCGGACGACCCGGTAAGTCTTCGTATCAGCGTCTTTCATCAGCGTGCGTTGAGTACAGTACGTATTGAAGCTAACTGTTTCTGTTTTCGTTCGGCGTTGACTCGTGCTGTTACCGGCAGACTCGTTTCGATCCACACCGTTGCGTTCTATTCGAGCGGGAAGCTTGGCGTGACTGAAACTGGCATTTTGTGGCCAAAATATTGTTCCGGGGAATTAAAAACACCGTGGGATCGTTCTATTATTTATTTCAATTGTTGTGCGGGAGTACGATATTCTGAAATCACTACGTAGATTTATCATCCTGTCAAGCCGGGCATCATAAGCGGATGGCGGCATAGATGTTTCCAGTCAAAACACGGAGAGAACCGGGCGTCATTCGATTCGGATTTATTAGAATTATCGGAAAAAAGACACCGAAAAATACGAGATCAGATCTTGGATACGTACCGGTATTGTAACCGAAGCCCAACAACACGATTATTTCTGTATTATGAAGATCAATTGCACATATTGGATGTGCATGTACGATTGACTGTTGGCTTTCGTGTTCCAACACATAATACTCCAACTAAGTTTCTTTTTCCTCTTGCACCTACCGTACTAATAACAACACCAAACGAAAAAGTTTCGTCTACACCTCTCTTCTCTAAAAAAAAATTCCGCACCTATTGTACCAACGCATATTATTGTCTCTCCACCCAAGGTACCAAGAAAAGCGAAACCAACCGAACCCGAGAAGCACGCAGTGTACTATTCTGGATTCGTGCGAACGACAAAGCGAACTTTCTTCCACGGTGCTTTCGACTAAAGTTGTGTGTAAACCCTTGCGAATAAAATGTTAGTGGTCGAGAGGACAACGTCAGCTTCCTCAACGATGCTGTTGCTAGTGATGGTATTAATAGCGGCGAACACTGGACTCGTCTACGGAGAGGTACGACATTGCGTATGCATCGTGACTTGTGTTGGTGTTTTGCTGCTAGGCTTGATGGATACTGATCTCCCTGTTCTTACATCTCATCTCCCAATTCAATGATTATTACTAATTTTTTGTCAATGGCGGGAACAGGAGCAGGAACAGGAACAGGAACTTTCCCAGCAGCTGCGAGGTGCCGAACAACAGCGATCATTGTGGGGGACGAACTCCGAAAACTTCATGTCCCATTTTGGACTCTGGCCCGCTCCCGCTCCCAAACCCGCATACAATCGCTACCCAACGTGGAAGGCAAGCAAGGCCGGCAAAGGCAACTCCTACAACTACAACTACAACTATCACAATCCCTACCACACTCCATATTACACTCCCTACTACACGCCTCCCACCAATCCCTTTTATGCACCAGCGCCGACACCGGTAGCGGCGACCCAATCCGGGCAGGCGGAGGTGGAGGTGCAGGCAACCAGCGCCCCCAGCATCAGCCTGGCTCCCAGCACCAGCACCAGCTCCGTCCCGTCGCAGAAACCCTCGCAGGTCTCCGAGAGATTTCCTAGAAACATCACCCCGGCTCCCAGCACGCTGCGTCCCACGGTTGCTACCGTAGTCCCCGATACAACGGATGCTCCCACCACCAAGCGGCCGTCCATATCACCCACAAAATCGCCCACGAAATCGCCCACAAAGTCGCCCACCAAATCGCCCACCGGGGCGCCCACCCCCCAAGCGACCGTCGACGCTACGGCGACCGCCACGGCGACCGCCACGGCGTCTGGCACGTCGACCGGCACGTCGTCCGGCACATCGACCGGCACCGTCGTCGTGGCATTCGCCGCCGCTGCCGTTGCCCCCCCGCCGCCCACGGAGGCTCCCTCCCACCAGCCCTCGGAACTCCCGACGGGGTTTCCGACCACCACCGAGCATTTGCTGCGAAAACAGCAGCGAAAGAGGGATCGCCGACAACGGAGGCGGGAACGACGACGAGCGAAGCGACCAAGTGCCATGTCCCAGCGTATTTCCGGCAACGAGGAGGCGATCCCGGACGGTGCCGACGAGAGCATTCCTACCTAGAGCAAGAACAACAACAACAACAACACTGCACTGCACTGCACTGCACTGCAAGCAAGAACCGCAGACAGAAACGGTCTAGTATCGTGTTTCGCGTGATCCGACCAAAGGATCCATTCCTTCCACGAAGCAAACTCATGGTTTACCTGTAACAGTATAATGTGATCATAGAACTACAACCAACCGATTAGCTTTAGCTTTCGTTCACCCGGACGTTCGACTAGAAACAAACGAGAAATTCTTGCCATTCTGCGTTTCGATTTGTGCGCCTAGCTGCTTGACGACACCACAACCCGGTTATGGTTGTGTTCTTCCTCTAAACTGCGACCACGAACCTTCATGTCATTCTGTGGAAATTCGGTTGTTTGTTTGTTTGTTTGTTTGTTTGTTTGCAATGAAGTTCCTTGCAACCCGACTCTGACAAAAGTATTCCCAATAACCCAATGAAGAGTCGTTTGCATGTGTCAAAAGTGGAGCAATGATCACTACTATCTTCATTGAATGCAAAAGTTACAATCTACTATGCTCAAGGCTATGAATCGTTGTAGCGAGTCACGGATGAGTGAAAAGAGAAACAGTGACGCTTGTACAGCTGAAACTAGGGAACAGCGGCAACAACAAAAGGATGCGCCTCTCCAGCAGAGATGAGGGATCCACTCGTACTGTTATAATGACCAATTGACTAAGTGGAATAGTAGTAATTTTGCTGGCTAGAGCACGCCCGATCGATCCAATAACCTGCCCTATTGTACCCGGAGAGACCAGCCTGCTCATCATGGGAGCCCTGCTCCCCCAAACACACTGGGATTACTTCACCAATCTAGGATCCAATCTTTTTGGACACGTCACATCCAAAAAGTCCCTCATGTTTCCAAACATCTACAATCCTTTCTGAAGAAAACCCACTGCGCCAAATGGGAGAACACCCCTTGACTATGCCCCTGGCATCCCGGTCTTGAAGCTTGCCCGCCCCAAGGCAATCCTTGGTGCCGTTGAACGGCAGGAGTACATCCCTGAGCCTACGGATAAAAAAGAGGACGCCGAGATGCTCAAGTGGAGACAGACATTCTTCATCCTCTATGACCTCGTGTCCTGGGTGAACGGACGCTCCCTCACCCCAAGGCAAGCCTTTTGTTTGGTGTACCCTTGCCTCACCTCTCACTCCCTAATCCAAGTCTGGGCCTCCATGCTTGACTACTTGAGGATCACCAGCACTCACACGGCCCACAATGGTAAGGCGAAGGCGGATGTCGCCAGTCACGATGAGCCTGGGGACCTCTTCCGGCAAAATACTGAACTTGTAACCTATGTGAAAACCTAGGTCCTCAGCCATGACCTCACTGGACTCCTACCACCATCGAATCCCTAGGCCCAAAGCGTCACGCATGCCCTCACACCGGCTATTACAGCCTCAACCGCCCACCAGCTGGACGCAGTCGAAGGTTGCAACCAGCAAACTCCAAAGATGCCCAAGGATCCGAGCCTACGCAGCCCCTTTGGAGAACACTGCGCCAAGCGGCTACTGATTATGTATTCGGACGGTCGAAACAGATCTCTCCTCCCCATGTACGGTGCCAGGGTCAATCTCAAGAAACGTGGACAACTACATGCACTTTTCCAGAACCAAGTGGACACCATTGCCGATGAGCTCAGCTACCCTGCCCCACTAGTCGTGACCACAGCCTTGAAGAGTTTTTTTAACTTCCGCGTCTACAACACAGACATCTTTGATGTTGCGGATGGGCTCATCACCCCCCCCCCCGGGGGGGGGGGGGTCCCTGCAAGCCCTCAAGCGACAGAATAAAGAAGCCACCCAAGCAGCTGCCGCTGACACTATGAGCACCATTGAAGGTTAAGGACTCTATGGTCCTTGGGAAGGGAAGGGGCTTCAACGCCCAGGATTATACGAAAGCCATGCTCCAACCAGAGGGATATACTCCCATCCTAGCAACTCTCCGCGGATCTACTTCGTACATCACAGGCCTCCACCGCTTGAAGAAGCAACAAATGCCACTCTGAATGACACTAGTTGAAGATATGGGAGAGCGCCTGACCCCGAGCATGATCGTGTACTACTTCCAGCTTCGTGTGAGAGATTGGCTCAAAAACACCCAAATCCAACCCCGGGACTTTGTTGGCCACGAGATCCTGCAGTTCCAGATGAGCCACCAGAACCTCAACTGGCCCCCCAATATCTTGAACATCCGACCCCTCTGTTCCCTGCAGCGCCGAATCCCTACAGGCAGCTCAACTCCTTACACTTTAGGCCCAAGCGCGTCTGCCACAACCCCAGCGTGTTGAGAACTCGCGATAGGACAAGCAGTTGGAGAACAAGGAGGATCCTACCATGAAGAATATGAGTGAGTGGAAGATAGCTCGTGCCGTCACCAGCATGAACGAAAGGGGAAGGGCTCATGCACCCGGCCGGAGAGCTGCAACTCCTGGCATGGCAAAGTAACTGCCGCTATAGCTACAACCATATTGAGGCATCGTGCCTGCTCCTCTGCCTCAAACGCGAGCACGGATAATAGACACGGAGTCCCCCTCCCACATAACCGATAGCACTAGACGACAACGTACTGATGAACTAGGTAAGAAACATAATGTGTGTATTGATCGTATGCAGCCATCCGCAGCCCCACCGTTAGCAATTTGATCCAGGAATTGCCCTGGAGAGTCCTGGAGACATGATGCGCAATGATGAGCAAAGCGCTAGTACATTGTCCCCCAATGAAGAAGTAGCATCAGCTAGGACCCCCCCCCCCTCGCGAGCACCATCACCCCCACTCTTATCAAAGAGATCGCTTAGATAACCACATCAAGCGGCGTTGAGCACCTTCTTTGGGGATAAGAGTTGGGGAGACTTCATCCGGTCCATCCAATGACACGGGAACCTCCACCATCGAGTAGGACAGTTGCCACATCCCGCAGCTCACGTGTTGGAATGACTTAGCAAATCTGGACCGCCTGTCATTCGAACGTATAAGCCATGGCCTGTAGCCCGCATTGATGTGGCGCTGGTATAGGGCCCCCACCAATTCACCCATCACAGTATCGGGCTGCTAAAGGAAGAGTATTCAGACATGATGGACAAGCAACAGCAGTGGAGAGTGTTGATGTCTCACTTGATCTGGAACTTCCCCGATCTCTGCATCAGCCCTCTAGGTTCAGTCCCCAAAAGGGAGCGACGCGGCCGCATGATATCTGATTCATGTTCCTTTGGAATGAAGTGCTGAAACGCTTCAGTTTGTCCCCCTCGAGGCCATGATGCAATTTGGTCGCACTCTACAGCGACTGGTCATGAAAATTCACCGCGCTAACCCTTGATATGGACCATTGCTGTACATGCCCAATATTGACCTATCAGATGGATTGTACCGGCTCCAAGCCCCCCTTTTCCTTACCCCCTTATTGTATATCTTCTCTCGTGCTCCTTCTTATCTGATACTGGCCTTCTCCTCTATTTTAATACACACTTTCCCCAGAACAAACCATAACTCGTATGTCCCCTCCGCTCGCAGATTCATTCTGCGCTGACCTTGGCTCTATCCAGAAGAAGATACAAGTCAGTGTTACTGAAGCCTATGCATGGCAAAAGGATTCCCATTGGGATCAAGGATTAACTTCTGCATGTCAAATGAACTGGATCCCTTCCTCTACTTGGCACGCAACCTGGTCCCCTACCTATAGGTCTTCGATGCCTGCATCGAAGATGGACGCTTGGCAGCCCGCATCCAAGATGTCCACTTGGTAGCCCGCATGCAAGATGTCTGCTGTTGCACAGTTTTGGATACCCTCCGTTCATTAGGTCAGATGATCTCCTGCATGTGGTCCCCTGATTCCTGAAAGGAAACCACCGGATCCATCAACTTCAGGATCTCGTCGCAGCTGCACCACCATGACAAACAGCAGGACCCCCCCCCCCCCCCCCCCCCTCTGATGCGTGTAAAATCATTTCCTGTGACCCTAGTGATCCATGCCCTAACGCTTGTTTATTGCCTGGCCCCATCAGAAGCCTGACAAGCCGTAGCCAACATGATATGTATTGGGTCCTTTCCTCACCTTTGCAAAGCAGTGGGGACTCCCTCATTTGCTGCCCGGTAGAGACCTGCGCCCGATAGATGCTCCTCCATCGAAACGCCTTTGTGGTGGTGGTTACCCCACCATTTGACTAGGACACGTCGCCTTGCTTATTGCTAGTTACTACCCCATGGACTACACCAACATTTCAGTCTGGGCGGGGTCGCAATGGTCACTCGCTCCAAACAAGCCTATGCTACAGTACACCGGGCTAGAGCCTCAGAATAGGTTTTTCAAATGTTTGGGAGCCTTGCAGTACCTAAAATCCTGCCAAATTCTCTGTACTGCACCTGACAGTGCGTGTTTTACCAGCTGTTTATGTTCCTCTGTTGGACCTCAGTATTGGATTAAAAATGTAGTATCCGCACCTGATGAGCCTGGTGATAGGTTCCCTTGCCTACCTTCCTACAAAATCATCTCCATCATTGTTTCAGGCTTATATGTGTTCCACCCATGTATTTTATTCTTGTAACGTTTCAACGCTTCCATTATTTCAGGTAAAATCTTGTTCTAATTTGGGTAATTTTTCTTCGTACATATTGATGTCGGCGAAAAATACGGACTGTTGTCGGCATCAAATTTGATCGAAAAAGCCGACAAAACAAACGAAACGACGACGATGACGGAGGTGCGGGAAGACGATACGAGATACGAATATTACGCGTGGTAAAAACGATATCACTTAGGACTACAAACAAAAGACAGTAATCGGTTAGAAACAAGACATATCCAAAGACCTGACCAATAAGTAAACACTTGGAATCCATAAGTACATTCAAAAGAATATACTTGATATCCTGTGAGGAAATTACTTATTGCAATCAAGAAAATCAATACCGTTTCCAGATGGACCTCATATCTAGCATATATACCACGAACAAGCATACGCCCCATCGAACAGATTACTTAACCCCACAATGACCGATACCATCGAATGACCGATACAGTAAGACTGACACGACGCTAACACAGCAACAACAACAGAAGAATCGGTACGATGGTAAAGAAGACAGTAACAAATAACCGGGAAAGATCTCTACCATGTAAAAATACAGCAGAGAGCCCCGATACAGTACGGAACACACAGTAAAATTAAGAGCGTCTCTCTGAGCTCACTTTCTCTTTAAATTTCAATTATCCTATACCTTTCGGTCGATTTTTTAGAGTTACAACAGGTTATAGAGCCCTTATAACTTACACTTGTGTCCCGCAAGAGCACCAGTGTTTCCATTAAGCTACCTATCTCCGGCCGTTCAGCACCTCCACTGTCGGTTGAATAAATCCAGAGGAAATTCTGTGCTTAGCTCCCTGTGTGGCACATTCTCGGCCTCCCCACGTCTCATTCTTTCTCTCTTTTCCTTTCCCCCTGCTCGTGCATCAAGGGGTGTAATACAGATCCCACCAGAATCTTCTTTTGTAATCCACAACCACGCAACGGTTAATCGATAGTTTCACCGCGGACCATCCAAGGCTAATTTGACGATCTCTTGTTTCTCCGACAAACGTTCCGGACGACGAAGACGACAACGGACCGCACGCTGCCACAGAGACAATGACAACGACGGTTTAATTACAATACAAGAACGCCGACGATTGTCCTACAAAATCGAAGTAATTATATCGCCGACGGTTAATTACACCAACGGATCAAACAGCTTCATCAATAAAACGAATCGACGGATTAATTCGGAATTTCCTTTACTAATCCAACGGATCAAACAGCTTCATCAATCAAACAGATCGAACGCCGCCACAGAAATCAACGACGACAATTTGCTGACATCGACATTGCCGCCCGGCCCGTAAGATTTATCACCATCGCCATTATAACAACGATTAATCGCCCGTTAACATCACCATCGCCGTCATAACAATGATTAATCGCCGGTTAACAACAAACGGATTAAACCATGCCAACTCCATTTGACTGGACTCCGATCTTTGGAATAGAATTTCGATTTTCAAGTGCTAGCAACCCAGCTGCGGCCACTTCCCTTAACAAAGCCTACTCTGAAATCATTGGCAAAGATGAACTCTCAGAATTCTTTGTGACCCGCGAGGATGAAGAAGAAGAAGGACCACTAGAAATAGCTCCGGATCCACAACTCCACATCCTCAATTGCATTGCAAAGGCCATAGCCATCAACCTAGTGGAGCCACCACCGGATGAAATAACAAAGGGCCATATCGCCAATCTCCTCGACAAATGTGTTATCAAGCATGTCAGAAATGGTGGATCTACAAAGCGCATGAGATACAAAACAGAATTTGACGCTGCTGCAAAGCACGCTATTCGGACCAACACGGATGATGAGCCAATTGTTCTAATCAAGATCACAATTACCCACTGGCGTTTCAAGAAAAATTGGCGCCCAGACCTATTCATGGAAGCCTACACTGGAGACCCACCATCAGATGATGAGGTAGACGTTCCAGATACACCTGCCGCAACGGCACCACCTACCGCAACGGCCGCAACTGTCTCCCCTACTGAGATGGGACAAATTACGACCCTACTACAACAACTGGTCAACAATGGCAACAGCAACAACAATAACAATGCCGGCGCCAACCACCAAGCAACACTTGACTTACCATGGAATCCTGCAACCTTACCACCACCAGTCAAAGAGCGCTACTACAAGAGAGATGAATTCCTCACCAGAGACGACATGAAAGACTTTCCAATCACCTACACCGACTCATCCGGAAATGAAACGGTCATCAGGCAAAACTACTACCTACACAACCTAGGCAGTGGTAGAAATGACCAACGTCTGATCACTAGAAGTGGAGATTGCTTTGATCTAACCAGAGCCTCTGACAAGTCGAAGGAAGCAGCTAGAGACAAATTGTTCCTCTCAGGATTTCCACAACTAAAGGATGATACTCACCCTCAAGTTAGGAAATGGTACAGGGAAATTACTGCACATGCACAGCAGCATCATATTTATATCCACCCTTACTATCTCTACAGGCGCGAAGCTGACAGCCTCAGAGGATTCACCATAGGTGATAGTCTCCCTCATGACCTACCTGCTAGGTATGAATTGGCGATTCAAGAATGGGGTAATCTCATCTACACTGCACTCAGAACTGATAAGATCATCCCTGACTCATGTGGAAGAATGAAGTCCACCATTCAGAGCTTTGAAGGAGGACAAGGTTATGAAGCGCTGTACACAGTCATTGCACAGACACATCCCAACTCCAAAAGGCCATCCAATGCGGGACGAATGGTCAGGAATCCTCCCAACCAAGATGCAAATGAATCCCTTGAGGAATACTACTTCAGATACAAGGATTACTTGCGACTCAGAGTTTTCCTCCAAAACCAACCTGGCACCATGAGTTCGACAGAAGAAGTCAGCAATTTGATTGCAGGGACCACCCTCAGTCACGAACTATTTGAGAAAACAGAAGATGAACGCGACTCAGATGACCAATTCAAACAGGGCAAGTACAAAGCAGGTAGGCTTCTACAAACCCTGCAAACATATGAGCAAGAGATCAAGGCTGAACAGAAGTACAAGAGGAACACCTCCAAACCAATTCAGTCCAAGCCATTGCCTGTCTCAGGCGCCAGACCGGGTCCCCGTCGCAATGACAGGTTTCAAAAGCGCGCTAGCAACAGTACTGTTAGAACACCTTCTACTTTGACTTCTCACTCAATCAGCCTGATTGATTCACTTGGCTACCCAGAAATGGATGAAGAATCTGACAACCCCTTCCTCCATCAAGCATATTGCAATGCTATCACTGTCTTCGACAAGCAACCTAGTCTCTTTGACACATCCAGAAAATGCATTGTTTGCCACATGTCCGGTCATAATTTTGATAATTGTCCTGCATTGCAAGATGTTGAGTCCCTCAAGAAACATAGGATTGCTGCAGCTGTTTTTCTGAACAAATCCAATAGACAAACCCAACAGCTCTTAGATTCCACCCAACAAATCTCTCAGATCAACGTTGGCGATGAAGATCAAGATGAGGTTTCACCCAATGATGCAGTAGAAGACCAAAATTTTTGCAACGGCCAAGAATAGAAAGTCTTTCTTGCAGCCAATATACGACATCACCTCAAGATGATCCTCAAGGATTTGACAACGCCACAGCCCATCAAGTGAAAAGCTTTTGCCCTTCCTTGGACTCCAGCAGTGTCAGCTCCTATGAATCTGTCCACATTGGTGCTGTCAATCTCCTTCCTAGGGACAGCCTCCAATCTTCAATCCCAATTGATGTCTACTGTGATATGGAATCACTCGAGGCTACGACCCCTACGTTGGAATCACACCTGGAAATCAATGAGGATCCCAACTTTGATAGGGACAACCCTACATCAGTTGATACCAATACTGTGCAATCCCTGGTCCCACCAGATCCGATTGCAGCTACAGCCTACTTCCAACATGGTGTCAGAGCTCAGATTGACACCGGTGCGAAAGTTTCCTGCACCAATCTCAAACACATCCTGCACGGTTACAAACCCCACAACAAGCTGAGGAAATGTCCTGTCAGGCTCACGGCAGCAATAGGAGGAAAAGCAGCTACCTGTATCCCTGAAGGCTCGGGATATTTGCACATCCCAGCACCCAATCACATAGGGTATCTCAAAGTCTTCTTCTATTATTCTCCCTCCCTGTCAACGACATTGCTGAGTGAGAATGATCTCTGTGGAATGACATCTCGCATGCGATGTCAGTTCAGTGGGCAGTCAATCCATAAATCATTCATTGACAACTATGACTCATCTGCTCCACAAAACGGCAACCTCACAATCATTTGTCATCACAAGCATAACACTGCCAACAGCGTTGTCCTCCATGGAAGCATCATTGATGGTCAATGCTATACACACCCAGTACTGATCCCAGACATTGATATTGCATCTCCATATGCTAATTGTGCATCATCGTCAGCCTATGCCCTAGCTACTGACATACAGTTCAAGGAAGCTTGTGAACTGGCCTCCAAAGAAGCCATTAGCAACTACAGGTATGATATATACACGAATCTTATCAATCTGCAAAAATGCACTGAAGCAGCGAAAGCTCAGTCAGATACCAGCGACATGCCAACGTTTGACGCAAAACTGTTTTTCACCAAGATTGTGGACAAAAGTATCCCAATCCAAGCCATCAAAACCAAGACATCAAAACTTCTGTGGCACCAAAGATTGGGACACCCATGCGATGACTTTCTGTATCAAGCTCATAAGCACATCCTTGGAGTACCAAAGTTCAAGCGCCAAACAAGTATTCTTGATCAATGCCCAACTTGCATACAATGTAAGCAAACTAAAACACCTGCTGGCTCACATTCCACAAGAAAGGCTACACAACCTTTTCAAGGATTATCAGTTGACTTTGCATTCTCTGGCGCCAGATCCTCCAACAGCAAACGCAAGCGCGATTATGAAGGCATTCATGGAGAAACAGCTTGGATTCTGATCACAGACCACTATACTGGTATGAAATATGGTGATACCAGAATCTCCAAAGCAGCACCCCTTCATTGGTTGGAACATTTCTTCTCCCAGTACAACCCAACTTGTGCCAACAAGTATGTTTCAGTCGACCAAGGTGGAGAACTATATCACAATCCAGATATCAGAAACCTCTTCTCTGCTTTTGGATACTCAATCTTCCCCACTGGTGCAGATGCCTCACACCAGAATGGTACCGTTGAAAGAGCACATCGAACTTTGGCTAATTCCATGCGAACCATGCTATCTGGTGCTAATTTGCCCATAATGTTTTGGCCTTTTGCTTTTTACCATGCCCTTCGGTTGTCCAATGCATTCCCTGAAGGCAACCAGCCACATTCACCATTGGAATTGGCAACTGGCCATAAGGAAAATCTTGCTGATTTCTGAACCTTTGGTTGCAGAGTTTGGGTTAGATCTCCAGGCAAGAGATCCATCAAGCTCAAACCCAATGCTCGCAAGGGCATATTCCTGGGTTTTGTCCCATATACTACCAGAAACATCCTTTGGTATGATGCTGAGACGCATAGAGTCAAGATAGCCACCCATGCCCGGTTTGACGAAGGCATGCATGATCTCCCACTTGCAGACCTCCCCACTAATGTCAAACACCTGCTCCGGACTGATGACAACATTCACCTGCCACCAGAGCCTACTGAAGTCTCATCCAGTGATTTCCAGTTTTCCATCACGCCGTTTGCCGACCTCACCAATCTCAGGCTCCCTGTTTCCAGTTCCTGTACTGATCCAGCCTTTGGTCTCCGGTATGCCAATGATTCACTGCTTGGCAGAGCTTACATCACCAATATCCTTCCCAAAAGCCCTGCCTCCAAGCTTTTCTCCTCCCATAAGAAGACTCTCTCTAAGCTCCGCGGCGCTTATATTGTCTCTATCAATCACAATCGTGTGTTTTCTGCTACAGATGTTACCACAGCCTTGCATGAATCCCACGATCGAGGGGTGAGGGATTTGACAGATACACCCATTACCTTTGCCCTTGAAGCAAAATTATCTATGAAGGAGGTCAGGAAACACTCGAATGAATATGGATTATTTGCTCCCAATACGTCTTGGAAAGAACCCACTGACGAAGAAGACCCACCATTCTTGGAACGACTTTCCTCCATTCAAACCATCAAGCGCCTTGGTACCAAATACAAATAGCTGATACAATCAAGAATCAACCAGGTCGATAGCACTGAAACACTCCATGCATCCATCCAAAAACACTTGGCCCCAATCGAAGATGACATGGAGGTTGTCATTCCCACCATTGACATTGCATCACTCAGAGCTATCACTAAGCTTCACAAACCAGGCAACCATGAACTACCCCTAGATGCAGATTCACTGCCAACTGAAGAAATTGAACTTTTAATCAAGGCCATCAATTCAAAGGCTACTACATCTGAAGAACAAGCACTTGGACACTTTACTCGAAGGAATCTCAAGCCTTTATCTACATGGCCTGAGTGGGAAGCTGGGGAGCGAAAACAACTTGATCAATTTGAAGATTTGGAAATGTTTGGCTCACCAATTCAATACCCTAAGGACCCAGACGCTATTATTCTCAGGCCTCACTGGCAATACAGCGTAAAAAGGAATGGTGTCAGAAGAGCCAGGCAATGTTGCAATGGAAGCAAATATGCCTGCACCAACCCTGCATGCCATAGCAATGTCATACTCATCATGTGTTGAACACCCCATCCAAAGATTGTTCTTTGCCATTGCAGCTAGCCTCAATCTCAAAGTCTACGGCGCGGATGCCCAAGATGCTTTTGGACACAGTCCTGGACCTGAAATTCCAACCTTCCTGACTGTAGATGATGCATATGCAGACTGGTACAGACACAAACACGGCAAAGACATCGACAGAAGGATGGTGCTCCCGGTTCTTCGAGCACTTCAAGGCCACCCAGAATCAGGTAGACTATGGGAGACCCACATCAACAAGATCTTAAAAGGTCCTGATCTCAACTTCAAGACCACCACTCATGACAGAACAATCTATACGACAGTCTTTGAAGGTGAAACGGTCTACATGTTGAGACAAGTTGATGATTTTGCACTAGCTTGTACATCAGAATCCATATCCAACAAGATCTATGACATTATAGGTGCAAAGCTCAAGCTACCAAAGGAAGACGTGATCCCCTTTACAAAATTGGAATTGCTTGAGGACTTCAATGGAATAGATGTCAAACAGTGTACAGACAGCTGACTACATTGAACTGTCCTGTGCAAATTACATTGACAGGATTATGACATCCCATGGGTGGGAAACCGATTCTAAGATGAAACCTCAGTCTAAGCCATCAGCGCCTTTATCAACTGAGGTACTGAGCCAACTACAATCACATACTGATGGACCATTAGAAGGCACCAAGGAACATGCTGAATTGCAATCCACATCTGGTTTCTCCTACAGGACACTCTTAGGTGAAATGATGTTTGCATATGTGAGTTGCCGGCCAGACATAGGCTATGCAGTGACTCTAATGTCAAAATACAGTTCCAATCCCACTGCTTTCCACTATTCCAGTCTGAAGAACATAGCCCGCTATCTCAGAACAACCCGATCTTGGGGGATTAGGTTCTACAGACCAAATGCTGAGCCATCTCTGCCTCATGGGGAATCATACGACGATGCAGTCCAAGATGCATCGCTTCCCAAATACCCTGAAGATATCAAGCAAAGCAAGTTGATGTGTTTTGTTGATGCAGCATATGGAAATGATCCAAAACATCGCAGGTCCACCACAGGATATGTTTTCACTTATGCTGGTGGAGCAGTTGTTTACCGATCCAAAGCTCAGTCACTCACTGCTCAGAGTTCTACAGAAGCAGAATTCATTGCTGCAGTCACGGCAGCCAAAACAGCCAGATACCTCAGATCCGTACTCAAAGAATTAGGATTTGCTCAAGCTGGTCCAACTCCTATCTATGAAGACAATGCGTCAGCCATTGAAATCATCAATGCCCAGAAGCCAACTGAAAGAACCAGACATATTGAAATCAGGTTCTTTGCAATTCAAGCTTGGAAAGAAAATGGTGAAATCAAGATGATTCATATTCCTGGAGTTATCAACCCGGCTGATGATCTAACCAAACCATTGGGATGGATCTTGCACGCCCGACACGCAAGATACATCATGGGACACTACCCAGGTTAAATCATTCCATTCGATTGCTTCGATTGACAACCGGATTAGGCTATTCGATGACCATCTCCGATCGATCTTGATACGATCAACATTGCTCAAGTCAGTTCTTCGATTTGACTTGATCCGAATGATACGATCCGAACGTTCTATCTGTCTATCGATACAATTCAACGACAGTATCGAATAACAACAGATTTAAACGCCTGATCGATCAGATCTACTCCGACAGTAATCCAACATTGAAGGAAACATGTTGGATCAAGGGGGTGTGTTGTCGGCGAAAAAATACGGACTTTGTCGGCATCAAATTCGATTGGAAAAGCCGACAAAACGAAACGACGACCGAGGTGCGAAAACAAGATACGAATACTCCAAAGAACGAAGCTTAGAATCAAACGCACCTCCACTACTTGGAAATCCCTAAGTGGTAAAAACGATATCACTTAGGACTACAAACAAAAGACAGTAATCGGTTAGAAACAAGACATATCCAAAGACCTGACCAATAAGTGAACACTTGGAATCCATAAGTATATTCAAAAGAATATACTTGATATCCCGTGAGGAAATTACTTATTGCAATCAAGAAAATCAATACCGTTTCCAGATGGACCTCATATCTAGCATATATACCACGAACAAGCATACGCCCCATCGAACAGATTACTTAACCCCACAATGACCGATACCATCGGAATGACCGATACAGTAAGACCGACACGACGCTAACACAGCAACAGCAACAGAAGAATCGGTACGATGGTAAAGAAGACAGTAACAAATAACCGGGAAAGATCTCTACCATGTAAAAATACAGCAGAGAGCCCCGATACAGTACGGAACACACAGTAAAATTAAGAGCGTCTCTCTGAGCTCACTTTCTCTTTAAATTTCAATTATCCTATACCTTTCGGTCGAATTTTTAAGAGTTACAACACATCAACCCAAAAATTCACCAGATTTGAACACAGTGCAAATCCTACCAGTCCCCGACCAAAATATAACTCAGTCGTCAATCCAAAAATTCACCAGATTTGAACACAGTGCAAATCCTGCCCATCCCCGACCAAAATATGACTCAGTCATCAATCCAAAAACTCACCAGATTTGAAGACAGTGCAAATGATCGGGGTTTTCGCACCTCTGTCGGGTTGTTTTTCTTTTTCTTTTTCCTTTTCGATAGAATTTGCCGCCGACATCTTTCGGCGAAGTTGTACCGTACTGTTAATTTTTTGCACCTCGGTTTGTCGTCACGTCTTGACGACTGTCTTTTTTGATCGAATTTGCTGCCGACAACGACCACCAATTTCGCACCTCCGTTTGTTTTCGATTGCGAGACAAGGACCGTTGTCGCGTCTTTTTCGATCGAATTTGCTGCCGACAACGACCGTATATTGTGCACCTCTACCGAACTCTCTCATCTGGTAAAGTTAACTTGATCTAAGACAGATTTTAATCGTATGATTTTTTTCTTTCTATATTCAGGTTAAATCTTATGGTTACGTGCAACCATAAAAATGAGAGTTCGCTACCATAAAAATTAACGCGCGCCACTAAATATTACTATTGCTTTTAGACAAAGCATCTCATTTCCGTAAATAATTGTTTGGCTAAGCTTTTTAGCAATTTTTAGTCGTAGCGTTTGTACCAAGTCTACTTGTTAAAAACAGATTTTTTTAATATTTCTACGTATTTTCCCCCCCCCCCAAACCCCCCCATAAACTCCGTCTAGAAGGTTACGTTGTCAACTCTTAGGGTTAGTGATAAACGTTCAACTTTCAACTAACAACTCCACCAATTTACTCCATGTTTTTCTTGCGCACAAGATTTTTGTTTTTCATTCATTTTCATTATGGATACTTGAATGCCATACTGATATTTGTTTCGTCCACTCCACGATCAACGACACAAACAAAAGCATCTCAACCATCCTCGAGCCTCGACTACGAACCGAGTCGACACGAGTCGACCGCTTCACGTTTTCATCCATCCAATTACACCACACCACACCACACCACATCTTCCAAACGAATATTTATCACGGACACATTGACAACGACAACGACGACGATGATGATGATGATGACAACGACGAACGAAACCAAAGAATCCAGCAGCAACAACGGTGACGGTGGCGGCAACAGTGGCAGCAACAGTGGCAGCAATAGTTCGTCGAAGTCGACTGCCACAGAAACAGAAACCGCCGACGATTTCGCAGCGCGGGTGGCCGATCGCTTCGACGTCGTCTGTTTCGACATGGACCAGTGCGCGGTTCGCCGCCATTCCAGGGGCCTGTCTTCCCCGCAGCAAGAGCGAGATCGACGAGTACGCGGCGAGCGCATCGCCCGATTTCGCATCGGCTGTCCCCGCCCTGCTGGGCCGCAACGTCCGGCTGGCGATCGTCACGCATTCCGATCTTGCCGAGCACGAACCGTCCCGGCCCCGGAAGGGAGAAGGCGCCGTGGTACTGGGAGACGACCTGGTCCACGAGGTGCTGCAACGCGTGGTGCCCGATCACGCGCACGAGTTTTTCGTCGTGGCGTGGAGGCCCAAGAGCCGGGGGAGCGAGGGACTTCGAGATCCGGGCAAGACTCGGCACGTCCGTGCCTGTGCGGCCTTTTACGGGGTGCCGCTGGAACGGTGCGTCCTCTTTGACGACGATCCGACCAACTGTACCCTCACGAGCTGCAGCAGCAACAATGCAAATGAAAATGCAAATGGCTCTTGTGCTCGGTTCGAGGCCTATCAATGCGATCCCGAGCGGGGTTTCCGGTTTGCCGACTTTCGGGAAAGTGAAACCAAACCTACCGGGCAGCAGGACTATTTCCGGGAGTGCTCCGACGGCACCATCGATCGGCTCAACCGTTGGGAAACAAAGTGGAACCTGGAGTACGAGGGGAACCCCCGGTTTCATCTGCCGGTGGCCAATCCCAACCTGGTCCGGTTCCACGGCAACCGGTTCGATCCACCCCTGAACTTGCCAATCCTGCTGCCGCTCTGTGGCAAGACCATCGATCTTCGGTGGCTTGGAGAGGCCGGTCATCACTGTGTGGTAGGCGTGGAAGGAGTTCGGAAAGGAATCGAGGAACTGAGGGACGAGCTGCTCGGGGACCTCCGGAAAATTGACGGGAGCGACGGGAGACTCTGGACCACCGCCGAGACCCACGACGACTGGTTCGGGTCGACTTCGGCGTCCGATTCCGGGGATGGTGGTGGTGGTGGTTGCTGCGTCTCGATTGTCTGCGACGATTTCTTTGGCCTGACCCCCGAAAACTTTGGCGGTCGCGGTCGCCGTCACCGAGAGCAACCCTTCCGCTTCGGGGCCGCCTACGATCGGGGTGCCTATCGTGGCCGTCCCCCCGCACAGCCGTCCCCACTATGTAGAGGTCCTGGATTCGCTGCTAGTTCCCGGTGGCACGATCCTGATCGTCACGGTCGACACGAAACGAGGCACCGGGGGACCGCCCTTTCCCGTCACCCCTGGGGTCGTGGAGGAGCTCTTTGGCACCCGCGGGTATACTACGGAGCTGCTGGATGCCCACGATGCCGGCTTTGGCAACACCGGTGCCACGGAGTACGTATTTCTGCTGACGAAACCCGAGCAGCCCGTGAGCGATACGAAGCGTCGATGGCGGGGCGGGGTAGTTCTCGGAGGTCCGTTTTGGAGGTATTGTGTACAAACGGACACCTATGTATTGTGTCGTGTCGGATCCAAATCCTAGCCTCACGAAACGAAACGTAATGCGTGTTCATGGTTATTAATGCAGACCTTTCTATGTAATTGGTGGTATTCAGAATGTTACAGTAACAGAAGTAGGTAGGAATGAAGTCATGACAGGCAGTCAGTCAGCCAGTCAGTCAGACATTGAGTGATTGAGTGAGTTACGACCGCGACCGCGAGCTCAACGAGCGTTCGGTGCCGAACTCGGATATGCGCTTTCGGTAGGTGCCACCGATGGGGCATTGCTTGGAAATACGCTGTTGGTAGGTCTCGTGGATGGAGCCGTGGAAGGTCCCGTGGATGGAGCCGTGGTTGGAGCCTTGGTTGGAGCCTTGGTTGGATTCGCGGTTGGATTCGCGGTTGGATTCGCGGTTGGATTCGCAGTTGGAGCCTTGGTTGGACCCATGGTTGGACCCATAGTTGGATTCGCGGTTGGACCCATGGTTGGATTCGCGGTTGGACCCATGGTTGGATTCGCGGTTGGAATCGAGGTGGGTTGCGCCGTGATCTCCTCTTCGGCGGCGACCTTGGCGATCAATCCCTCCTCGCTCAGAATTTCCTCGAACTCCCCGCTCTCGACGGCCTCGCGGACTATCTTTTCTGCGGCTTCCAGGATAGCGTTGCTTTTGGATTTGCGGGACTGGCTGACGGCCGATTCAATTGATTCGGTCAGTGTCACGACTACTATGAAGCAGTCGGCTTCTTCAAATGGCACAAAAAGACCAGTGCAATCCCTTTCAATCGAGCTCACGTCTGGTACCACATAGTAATCAATCAATAGTCGATTTAAAGCAAGGTCGTAAACTTCATCAACGTATTCGGCGGTGACTTTTAACCCGGGTGAACGTACACCATCAACAATTGCCTTGTTCTTCTTCGTACCCTTCTTCGACGTCTTTTTATTGGTCTTGGCAAGTCTTCGGCGAGAAGAAGCCCTCGACACCACAGTATTCAGTTTGATCTCGATGGATTCGGTTGCTTCCGTCGGGGATTTCGTTGGGATTGGCGATGGCGGCGGTGTGGGTAGCATATTGGGAGACGGTGTCGTGGGCAGGGGAACGGGAGTCGAGCCCTTATTTTTTTTTCCACTCTTTTTTCCACTCTTGACTTGTTTCGCCTTCTTTGAAAGCTTATGGGTCACGGCGCTCGGGGGGCTCGTGGGGCTCGTGGCGCTCGTGGTGCTCGTGGGGCTCTTGGCGCTCGTGGGGCTCTTGGTGCTCGTGGTGCTCTTGGTGCTCTTGTCTTTCTTGAGGATTCGTTGCTCGGTGCGATCTTCGCGTACCAATCCGTGCATCGACGCAGCCCTAGCAGTGTCGCACAAGATAGCGACTAATGCGAGGAGGCAGACAATGATCCCAGAGACGACTTTCATTATAACGCTTTAATGTATTTGTATTTGTATTTGTATTGCGGTGAGTCCGTATCTGGCAAGAATGGAACGAAAGTAGAGAACTGTTTTGAATTACTTGGTTGCTCGAAAAGTGAGAAGAGAGTTCAGCACACTCGAGAAAGTAGAAGGCACGAAGATACTGCGGAGGAACTGGGTCGCATTTTTAGATACCGGGTGCGTACGATACTCTGTGCAGTTCGTGTATATTGTATTGAGTACGAAGTATCTTAGTTGGTCCTTCTACTTCGTATTTGAATTTTGTTATGCATAATATTTGTCGCTTTTACTGGATTTTTCGGCAACATTCTGACCTCTATTTTGGCAGGAGGGCTCCCAGATTTTGGACAGTATCGTAACCTCTTGAGGTATTTGTCTTAAATGTTTCGAAACATATCATCCATCGACTCCTGACATGTGTGATGTTTTATTTGTTTTTAATGTCGTAGAATGAGGAGCCACTCGTACGACAAATAGGCTGAAAGGAGCACAATACACAAGTTACTCGGGTTCGAGCGCCCCAAGGTCATTTTTTAGGGTTCGAGGAACGGAGCTCTATTATAAGCCCCATTACAGTCGAACGACAATTGAGACGGGATAGTCTTTTGGGCCTATTTCGTCTCCGCCTTTTTGGCGAAGAGGAGCCATTGCTGGCAAAGATTCTGGCCACCACAGTCAAAAAATTCTGGTGAACGAGGTTGTGTTGCGAAGCTGTGCTAGTACCGGTACACGACTGGATCTTGAAACGCTTAATTGTTCGAACATCTAATTTGGAGCTTGTCGACGAAAATACGGCACCGTACCGGTACGGTAATAAATCCAGAAGGTTATTTTAAAAAATGGGTGATTCCCGAAATACTTTTATGTACTACATAAACACGAAATTTTCTACTTAACCTGTCTTAATGTTACAAATCATAGTCGAGGTGAGCTCACGTCGACTATGATTTGTAACGTTACAAATTTTTATACCGGAATTCGTGACTGAATCCACATGTTCTTTCGCGCCTACTCGTATACTTCCACATGTTTCGTGTGCCTTTCGAAGAATTCCACATATATTCCAAAATGAGAGAAAATGAGATTCCACATTCCAAAATGAGATTTATGCAGTTTCCCGCCAAAAAATTTATGTACGAAATTTTCATTCCCGAAATACTAAAAACAGAAGTTTATGTACGTTACAAAAAAGTATTTCGGGAATCACCCAATTACTTCGTAAAATTATTTTGTCCAAATCACGCGCCAAAAATTCAGCACTGCGATCTAGACGTAATCTTTTACCTTACCTTCAACGCGTAGCTAAATGTGTACGCGTCGCCAAACAAAAAGTGAGACTCCCCTTTTTTAATAGTTTCCCCGGCATTTTCTGCTACCGGTATGACCTGGACCTGACGTGATAAATCATCATTGTTGGAAGCAATACTAGTAAGTTCTCCAGTAGTAGAACACCGTACCGGTAAGTAATGACCCCTCCTCCGTCTTTGGTTGACACGTGTCCCCTATGTAATAAAAATCCTCGGCGTTTTCTTGGTACTTACGCTGTTATGAGTGTGCTGTACAGATTAGTATGTAGAGCCTGTTTCATACTCGCTCATATACTGTTCAATTCCGTTGATTTACTGTTCACTTCCGTTGCTAAAAATAGTCTAAATTGTTAGGCGACGAGTCGTATTAACCGTGAGTCAGAAAGTTCCCTATGGCCTACTGGTACGAGTTCATGTGCGAATGACGAAGAGAACAAAGTAGGGCTACGTAGAATTGGTGGAGTTGTTAGTTGAACGTTTAACACTAACCCTAAGAGTTGACAACGTAACCTTCTAGACGGAGTTTATGTGGGGGGGTTTGGGGGGGGAAAATACGTAGAAATATTAAAAAAATCTGTTTTTAACAAGTAGACTTGGTACAAACGCTACGACTAAAAATCATTAAAAACAGGACCCAAATAATTATTTACGGAAATGAGATGCTTCTTCTAAAAGCAATAGTAATATCTAGTGGCGCGCGTTCATTTTTATGGTAGCAAACTCTCATTTTTTTGGTTGCAAGTAACCATAAAATTTAACCTGAATACAGATAAAAATCATACGATTCTCGTCGTCATCGTCGGCCCATTGTCGTTGTTGTCAGATGAGAGAGTTGGTGAGAAATACAATCGGACTTTTTAGATTTGGTACAATTTGTACATGAATGAGTCGGACTTGATGTACCCGTACTCGTAAGAGTACTGAGTACTTGTACATACACTTGATTACATTGGTTGATGACGACAACGACGACAAAAAATTCGATTCGTATGAGTACGTACTGTACGGTACGAGTACGTACACTTGATTATGTTAAGAGCGTTGACGACGACGACAACGACAAAAAAGTTGTTCTTATGAGAGTAGATGGCTGTAAGTACTCGTACCGTACGGTACATACTCGTACAAATCGAATTTTTTTGTCGTTGCCAGATGAGAGAGTTTGAATTTAATTTAAAATAGAACTCGCGCGAATGACGTCACTTGATTGGTAGTATAGATCAATTGGTAGGATCAGTATGAAGGTAGCTAAATACAGCATGAGTATGTACTGGATGGGGGGGGGGGTTGTCCAAATTTGAAAAAATAAAAATAAAAAATAGTTTCTTTCACCCTCTCAAAAATGAAGTATGACGCAAGATAGGATTAAACCATAGAATTGAATGATCATTGAGATGAGTCAAAGAATTCAATCATAGAATTCAATCATGAATTGGATCATCAACTTGAGTCAAAGAATGGAATCAAATAATTGAACCACATAATTGAATGATAAACTTAAATCATAGAATTCAATCATAGGCTTGAATCATCAACTTGAGTTGTGGAATTAAATCATTAACTTTGATCAATAGACTTTGAATCATACAATTGAGTCATAGACTTGAATCATGGAATTGAATCATGAATCCTTGAAGTGAATACGGAGTACTAAATTTGAGTCATAGAGTGGAATCATAGAGTTGAATCATGGAATTGAGTCATAGAATTGAATTGTAAATTTGAGTCATGGACTAGAATCATAGACTCAAATAATGGAAGTGAATCATAGAATTGAATCATACTCTTGAATCATAGAAATGAATCATAGACAAGAATCATCGACTTGAGCCAAAAAATTGAATCATGGAATTGAATCATAGAATTGAATCATGGAAGTGAATCATGGTAGATAATAGTGGACGTGAGTCATAGAATTGAATCATAGAATGATAAATAATAGAATGGAATCATAGAAATTAATCATAGAAATGAATTGTAGGTTTGAGTCAGACAATGGAATCATAAACTGGAATCATAGACTAAAATCATTAAATTGAATTATTGACTGGAGTCAAAGAATTCAATGATAAATGTGAATGATATACTTGAATTATATACTTGAATCATAAAATTGAATCATGGACTTCAATAATAGAATTGAGTCACAGAATTGAATTGTAGATTTGAGTCATGGACTGGAATCGTAGCCTTGAATCATAGCCTTGAATCATGAAATTGAATCATACACTTGAGTCATAGAGTTGAATCATAGAATGATAAATAATAGAATGGAATCATAGAAATTAATCATAGAAATGAATCGTAGGTTTGAGTCAGACAATGGAATCATGAACTGAAATCATAGACTTAAATCATTAAATTGAATTATTGACTGGAGTCAAAGAATTCAATGATAAATGTGAATGATATACTTGAATTATATACTTGAATCATAAAATTGAATCATGGACTTCAATAATAGAATTGAGTCACAGAATTGAATTGTAGATTTGAGTCATGGACTGGAATCATAGCCTTGAATCATAGCCTTGAATCATGGAATTGAATCATACACTTGAGTCATAGAATTGAATCATGGAATTGAATCATAGAGCTGAATCATGGAATTCAATCATGGAAGTGTGTCAAAGCATTGAGTCATAGAATTAAGTCATAGAATTGAATCATAGAATGATAAATAATAGAATGGAATCATAGAAATTAATCATAAAAATGAATTTGGTTTTTTGGTTGATGATTGAGTTATAATTTGGTGGGGGATAGGCAGGATTTGCACTGTGTTCAAATCTGGTGGGTTTTGGGGTTGATGACTGAGTTATATTTTGGTCGGGGACTGGCAAGATTTGCACTGTGTTCAAATCTGGTAGGTTTTTCGGCTGACGATTGAATTATATTTTGGTTGGGGACTGGAAAGATTTGCACTGTGTTCAAATCTGGTGGGTTTTTGGGTTGATGACTGAGTTATATTTTGGTGGGGGATTGGCAGGATGGTGGGTTTTTGGGTTGATGACTGAGTTATATTTTGGTGGGGGATTGGCAGGATTTGCACTGGTGTGCTCAAATCTGGTGGGTTTTTGGGTTGATGACTGAGTTATATTTTGGTGGGGGATTGGCAGGATTTGCACTGGTGTGCTCAAATCTGGTGGGTTTTGGGTTGATGACTGAGTTATATTTTGGTCGGGGACTGGCATGATTTGCACAGTGTTCAAATCTGGTGGGTTTTTGGGTTGATGAATGAGTTATATTTTGGTCAGGGATCAGCAGGATTTGCACTGTCTTCAAATCAGGTGAGTTTTTGGTTTGATGACTGACTTTTATTTTAGTCGGGGATTGGCAGGATTTGCACTGTGCTAAAATCTGGTGGGTTTTAGGATTGATGACTGAATTAAATTTTGGTTCGGGACTGGAAAGATTTGCACTGTGTTCAAATCTGGTGGGTTTTTGTGTTCTCGACTGAGTTATATTTTGGTCGGGTATCAGCAGGATTTGCACTGTCTTCAAATCAGGTGAGTCATTGGGTTGATGACTGAGTTGTATTTTGGTCGGCGACTGGCAGGATTTGCAATGTGTTCAAATCTGGTGGGTTTTTGGGTTGATGACTGAGTTATATTTTGGTCGGGGATCGGCGATTGGCAGGATTTGCACAGTGTTCAAAAATGATGGGTTTTTTGGTTGATGACTGAGTTAAATTTTAATCGGGGATTAGCAGGATTTGCACTGTGTTCAAAGATGGTGGGTTTGGGGGTTGATGACTGAGTTATATTTTGGTCTGGGACTGGCAGGATTTGCACAATGTTCAAATCAGGTGGGTTTTTGGGTTGATGACTGAGTTATAGTTTGTTTGTGGACTGCCAGGATTTGCAATGTGCTCAAATCTGGTGGGTTTTGGGTTGATGACTGAGTTATATTTTGGTCGGGGACTGGCAGGATTTGCACTGTGTTCAAATCAGGTGGGTTTTTAGGTTGATGACTGAGTTATATTTTGGTCGGGGACTGCCTGGATTTGCACAGTGTTCGAATCTGGTGTGTTTTTGGGTAGATGACTGAGTTATATTTTGGTTCAGGATTGGTAGGATTTGCACTGTGCTAAAATCTGGTGAGTTTTTGGGTTGATGACTGGGTTATATTTTGGTCAGGGATCGGCAGGATTTGCACAGTGTTCAAACTGGTGGGTTTTTGGGTTGTTGAATGAGTTATATTTTGGTCGGGGATCGGCAGGATTTGCATTGTGTTCAAATCAGGTGAGTCATTGGGTTGATGACTGAGTTATATTTTGATCGGCGACTGGCAGAATTTGCAATGTGTTCAAATCTGGTGGGTTTTTGGGTTGATGACTGAGTTATTTTTTGGTCGGGGATCGGCGATTGGCAGGATTTGCACTGTCTTCAAATCAGGTGGGTTTTGGGGTTGATGACTGAGTTATATTTTGGTCGGGGATTGGCAGGATTTGCACTGTGTTCGAATATGGTGGGTTTTTGGGTTGATGACTGAATTATATTTTGGTTAGGGACTGGAAAGATTTGCACTGTGTTCAAATCTGGTTGTTGTTTTTGTGTTGTCGGCGAAAAAAAATACGGACTTTGTCGGCATCAAATTCGATTGAAAAAGCCAACAAACAAAACAAATCGAGACGACGACCGAGGTGCGGGAAGACGATACTAGATACGAATATTCCAAAGAACGAAGCTTAGAATCAAACGCACCTCCACTACTTGGAAATCCCTAAGTGGTAAAAAAACGATATCACTTAGGACTACAAACAAAAGACAGTAATCGGTTAGAAACAAGACATATCCAAAGACCTGACCAATAAGTGAACACTTGGAATCCATAAGTACATTCAAAAGAATATACTTGATATCCCGTGAGGAAATTACTTATTGCAGTCAAGAAAATCAATACCGATTCTGGATGGGCCTCATATCCAGCATATATACCACGAATAAGCATACGCCCCATCGAACAGAATACTTAACCCCACAATGACCGATACCATCGAATGACCGATACAGTAAGACCGACACGACGCTAATACAGCAACAGCAACAGAAGAATCGGTACGTTGGTAAAGAAGACCGTAACAAATAACCGGGGAAAGATCTCTACCATGTAAAAAATACAGCAGAGAGCCCCGATACATTACGAAATACACAGTAAAATAAGAGCGTCTCTCTGAGCTCACTTTCTCTTTAAATTTCAATTATCCTATACCTTTCGGTCGATTTTTAGAGTTACAACATTTTGGTTGATGACTGAGTTATATTTGGTCGGGGAGTGTTAGGATTTGCAATGTGTTCAAATCTGGTGGGTTTTTTGGGTTGATGACTGAGTTATATTTTGGTCGGGGACTGGCAGGATTTGCACAGTGTTCAAATCTGGTGGGTTTTTGGGTTGATGACTGAGTTATATTTTGGTTCGGGATTGGCAGGATTTTCACTGTGCTCAAATCTGGTGGGTTTTTGGGTTGATGACTGAGTTATATTTTGGTCGGGGACTGGCAGAAATTGCAATGTGTTCAAATCTTGTGGGTTTTGGGGTTGATGACTGAGATATATTTTGGTCAGGGACTGGCAGGATTTGCACTGTGTTCAAATCTGGTTGGTTTTTGGGTTGATGACTGAGTTATATTTTGGTGGGGGATCGGAAGGATTTGCACGTTTTCAAATCAGGTGGGTTTTTGGGTTGACGATTCAATTACATTTTGGTTAGGGACTGGAAAGATTTGCACTGTGTTCAAATCAGGTGAATTTTTGGGTTGATGACTGAGTTATTTTGGTGGGGGATCGGCAGTATTTGCACTGTGTTCAAATCTGGTGGGTTTTTGGGTTGATGAATGAGTTATATTTTGGTCGGGCATCGGCAGGATTTGCACTGTCTTCAAATCAGGTGGGTTTTTGCGTTGACGACTGAGTTATATTTTGGTTGGGGATTGGCAGGATTTGCACTGTGCTAAAATCTGGTGGGTTTTTGGGTTGATGACTGAATTATATTTTGGTTAGGGACTGGAAAGATTTGCACTGTGTTCAAATCTGGTTGTTGTTTTTGTGTTGTCGGCGAAAAAAAATACGGACTTTGTCGGCATCAAATTCGATTGAAAAAGCCAACAAACAAAACAAATCGAGACGACGACCGAGGTGCGGGAAGACGATACTAGATACGAATATTCCAAAGAACGAAGCTTAGAATCAAACGCACCTCCACTACTTGGAAATCCCTAAGTGGTAAAAAAACGATATCACTTAGGACTACAAACAAAAGACAGTAATCGGTTAGAAACAAGACATATCCAAAGACCTGACCAATAAGTGAACACTTGGAATCCATAAGTACATTCAAAAGAATATACTTGATATCCCGTGAGGAAATTACTTATTGCAGTCAAGAAAATCAATACCGATTCTGGATGGGCCTCATATCCAGCATATATACCACGAATAAGCATACGCCCCATCGAACAGAATACTTAACCCCACAATGACCGATACCATCGAATGACCGATACAGTAAGACCGACACGACGCTAATACAGCAACAGCAACAGAAGAATCGGTACGTTGGTAAAGAAGACCGTAACAAATAACCGGGGAAAGATCTCTACCATGTAAAAAATACAGCAGAGAGCCCTGATACATTACGAAGTACACAGTAAAATAAGAGCGTCTCTCTGAGCTCACTTTCTCTTTAAATTTCAATTATCCTATACCTTTCGGTCGATTTTTAGAGTTACAACATTTTGGTTGATGACTGAGTTATATTTGGTCGGGGAGTGTTAGGATTTGCAATGTGTTCAAATCTGGTGGGTTTTTTGGGTTGATGACTGAGTTATATTTTGGTCGGGGACTGGCAAATTTGCAAAGTGTTCAGATATGGTGGGTTTTTTGGGTTGATGACCAAGTTATAGTTTGGTTGGGGATTGCCAGCTCGTAGTAATTACTGGTAGCTCGTACAGCTTGCTTGTTCAAATCTAACCCTAACCCTATGAGTGTAGATACCTTGCTGATAGCTTACACATGAATTTGGTTGGTTGGCGAATGGTAGAATTGGAACTGGTAAGAATTGGAACAGATCAGAACACCTTTTGTAATTCTGATCTGACTTGATGCACACTAGTACTAGTAGAAATTGTACGCGTTATTGTATGAGTACTTCTTACCATAACTTTACTGACACATACTTACAATACATACAATAACTACGTACTCAACAACTCCACAGGGCCCCTGCAAAGCACTAATTTGTACTGTAAGCAAACCCTTGAATTAACACTCATGATTTAAATTGGTCTCATTGTTGTTACTCTAAAAATCGACCAAAGGTATATGATGTTAAAATTTAAAGAGATGTGAGCATATCGGGAGATTGCTCTGTTACTGTGTATTTTAGTGTATTCAACCGGTATCCCTGTGTTAGTGTTGCATGTAGGGATGTCTAAACCGGTCGTAGATCATGTGTAATTCGTCATAAGACAGAGAACACATGATATGACCTAAATGTCTGGATACTTGAAGTCATTTTTATCTCTGGAGGAGTATAAGTAACTTTTCAAGTGTAGAATGGATATAATTCCTGTAGAACGTACGTAAGTAGGGTACGTGTATTTTTGACCAACAGCACACCCCTTGATTCAACACTTAGTGAAGGAGTGTTGAATTACAAGTCGGTTCTCCATCTTGTAGAACTCTAAAAACTTAAGTATGGGCTTGGATATCGAATTGGATGATTGTAATCGTAGAATCGAACCAATCGTAAATCAATGAGGAAGGAGAGGTGCTTGAGTATGATGTAGTGGTCGTGAAGCCGATGAGGAATCGTAAGATCGGAATGCGATCGAGAGATTGTAGGAATCAATACGATCGAATGGTTGGAGAGAAAATGGAACATTGATTCGTATCCTTGAAGAGGAGATTGAATCCAACGTAGTAGGATAGATGGATCGAGACAGAGGAAGACGCAAATCGGAGTATGATACCACGGAGTCGAAGCCGTGTGTATTGGTTGAGCTTGAGTACCGATTGAGTCGAAGAAATCAATCATGGTGGAATCCAAAATCGGAGGGAAGAAGATTCGTCCAAGAGGAGGAATTGGCTTGTCGTTCACAATTGTACCGTAGAATCTTGTACCGTAGAATCATATATTGGTGCTGATCTTAGGAAGAAATGGAACGTTGATAATCGATTTGAATATGGAGTAGAAGAAGGGATCGACAGTCGACAGAGGGATTGACCATAGTACAAATTGAATCAAATTGGAGACAAGACGGAATATTGATGCGTATCCTGGAAGTGAGATTCATATCGTTGAATTTGGGAGGAAGCAGATCTATCGATTCCAGAATGAATTGTCAAATGCAAAGGGATCGAATCATCGCAATCAGTTGAGTTCAAATGCAAAGGGATCAATATGGTCGTATATCAGATCGTAGAACCGAATCGTAGGGTTCTCAAATTGTTGTAGAAGTTGAGGATTGATTTCATAGAGAATCGATTGACTTGTTGTAGAATCTCAAAGAGATGTGTCGTAGAAACGAATGGAATCGGAGTAGCATTGAAGGAATGCAAGGGAAGGAATCGATCCAAGGAGGAGATATGATCGTAGAGTTCGATTGAGAGGTAGGAAAGAAATCGGATCGTAGGAATAGTATACGTAGAACGAAGTCAAACGTCGAGGATTGATTGCTCTAAGCCGTAGTATAGAATCGTACGTTGAGAATGTGGTAGGAATCGATTGGAGGGGTAACGAATCATCAACTCGTAAGAGACAGTAGGAATCGATATGATTGGAGAGTCCAATCGTATAAGTGGAGTGAGCAGCATCGAATACGATTGATATTGATCGATCTTGGAAATGAATGGAGTCGATGGAAGGTAGAAGAGATGTGCTTGGATGAAGCGTATTGGATATCACGGATGGAAGAAGGTTCGTCCATTGGCTTGTCGTTCACAATTGTACCGTAGAATCGGAATCGAGAATCAATGGAGGGGAGATCAAATACTGACGTAGGTTGTAGAATCCGTGCGGAATCACACATCGATGGAGATGCGGGATCGGTTGGAAGGGACCCAAGGAGAATATTAAGTCGAGGATTGAAGAACGGGGTCCAAAGCCGGCTAGTAGATTTCGTCTGTATGGGATTTCGTCTAGCTCGCATGTCAATTAAGCTTTTTTCTGGAATCTGCTTTTGGTGGGGTTACATGGACCGGTGACACACCCCTTGATTCAACACGGAGGGAGGGAGTGTTGAATTATTTGGCGGTTCATGGAATTGGTTTCAGTGGGATCTTTATCGCGTGCTCGCGATGGTAAGTAAATTTGTCGAGGCTTATGAGGAAAACTCTGTAATGCAGATGTGTACAAAGTAAGCGGCATGTGGTGATCCAGTGCACACCCCTTGATTTCAGATGCACACCCCTCGATTTCAGATGCACACCCCTCGATTCAATACTTATGGAATTGAATTCCATGGTTCAATCGAATTCCATGGTGGGGAATGATACAAAACCGTAGGGCGCATGTCATGGTTCTATCGAATTCCACAGTTGTAGAAACAAAAGAAGGATGCGAAAGCTGGACGTAATTAGAATCAAAGACGGCAGGTAATGTGGTAGGAAAGGCAGCCGGTATCGTTGGAATGAACCGAGAGGTGAGAGGAAAGAACCAAAAAAAACGGAGTGGCAAAGGGATGACCAAGAGCCGAGGAATTTCAGAAGAAACACCGTGAGGGAGAAAACCAGAAGTCTTTGTTGTAGAGAGATTCCCATTCCAACAACAGTCCGTGCTCGGAGATCATTGTGATTCAAAGTGAAATCGCCGCAGAAGGAGTGAACCGGCGGGACCGACGTAATGACCGAGCAAAGGTGCGCGTGTCATGGGAATAACGGCGGAAAGGACCACAGGGTCTTGCAGGTGACGGTTGTCGTCGTCGTAGGAATTGTGCGATACGTTGGAGTAGAGTGATAGGTTAAGGCAACTAACCATTGATGGGGAAGTTGCAGTCGATGGCAATGTTCAGTCAAAGGTATCGTAAAACCAATTCATCGACAAGATGTTGGCATACAAGTGATACAGCTTTATCTTCAGGGCATCGCGATGTCGTTTGGAGAGTCTCAGGAGGACAGGCTGATGGTATGGTTGGAAGCAAATCTGGTTATGGCATGGGGATTGTAACGATCGTATGTATGCAAGAGTGGCGTTTGGAAGGTCAGTGGCCTCACCAAGTGTCCCAGATGGTGGTGAGGGCGAGGGAGCCGATTTTGGCAAGCGCCGGAATGTGGCAATGTCATGCTGAGGAGTGAAAGTCCATCGGAAGGGAGCTTGCGTCGCCGAGAGAGCTGCGACAGGGGTCGCGGCAGCATTGGAATCAACAATTTTGGTAGTATCAGAAAGAATGGCCTTGTAAGGGGAAGGAACGCTTGCGTTGACTATGGAGCTAGTAGAAGTGTACGTAGCGTGGAGTAAGTCGGCCTTTGGTGTGATGTATTTTTGTTGTTGTAAATTAGCAAATCTGGCCCTGGAGGCGTCGGCAGTTTTATCTGCTACCATTGTAGCGTCGCGGGTGTTGCTTTTACCATATCGGTTTTGAGTTGCGTCAGGGAAACTGTAGATGTTGGTGTCATAGATCTCGCCAAAATGTATTGCATCCCAATCTGGTGTGAATCCCCAGTGTGTTGCTCTGATTTCTATGAAGATGGTGTCTTGTCCATTTTTGATAGCGAGTTCTCCTGCCTTGTCCATCGAGTGTTTGTTTCTGAGTCTCTTTGTCGATTGGTTGGGAGCAACATACCAGAAAGTGGCATCAGCAAGAAGCCTGGATATGTGTCTTTTGTTGACTGCAGTTCGTTCTCTGGAGGGGATGATATCCATGATTGCGTTGACAATGATTTCCCTGAGCATGGTGACCGGATCAGGAGCCAGTGTTTTGGGTCCTTCGGCATCATCGTCTGTGATGAATAGGCTGTCCATGTACTCTAGACAGTGGGCAAATGCGTGGTTGAGGGCTTCATGTTTGTGGGCATTGCCCTTGGTGTTGAATGGTCCAAATCGGATTGCAACATCCTGGATCTGATTCCAGTCAAATGCAGTTGCTGGCATGGTAATATCGTCGTCGTCCGTTGATGTTCGTCGTTCACAGATGTCCAGAGTAGTAGCGTTTGCAGGAAGGGACACCAGGAAAAGACCGAGTGCGGGATTGCTGTTTCGAGGGAGAGTGGTAGTGAGGCGCTCAACAGCGGGCTTACACAAATGATCCGCAGAACGATCCGCGGCGGTGCGTCGGTCGCGGTGGCTGCCGTTTCGAGGGAGGAACCGTTGAGGAGCAATCGTCGAATTGTCGATTACGATTGATTGTCGGGACAATCCTCGGAGGTGCAGAAATAACCAAAAAGACCGTCAGAATGTTCGCCGGGGAAGAGATTAATGACCGAGGGGAGGTGCGAAAGAATCGAAAGAATGATCGTCGGCGAAGAATCGTGTCCGTAGAGAGGAGATGATCGTCGGCGTCAAAGGCGTTCGTCAGAGAAATGGTGTGGTGGACGAAAGGGATGATCGTCGGATGAATTACTGGAAGTGAATCGTTGTTGTAGGCCGTGAAGGTAAACGGGATAGAGATTGCTGTTCGAATCGATCGAGCTTGTGTGTATTACAGAAGAAGATTCTTGGTAGAAGGATCGGTATACACAGTAGGTCGGGGATCGAAATATTGAAGTATCGAGTGATCGTCGGAATGGTTCGTGAAGGTGCGAAGGAATGACCGAGGAAATGTTCCGACCGGTGTGAAAGGTAGTGAATAAAGCAACTAGCGGAGGATGAGTTGCAGTCTGTTAGTTTGTTTGAAGTGGTGCTTAGCAGAATCAAATGGGCGGCGATGGTCCTTTATGGGGATGATGGACGCGGAAGAAAATGATGGGGATTGCAATCGGCGTGTCTGGTGCAATGGGCTTTCATATTAAAGACGGCGATGGTCTTTATCTGGTATTAATGTAATCGTAATCGTTCGATCGATCGTCGTCCTTAGATGGGTAGAGACACCCCTTGATCCGTGCGCTGTGGTTGTGTATTACAGAAGAAGATGCTTGTTAGAAGGATCTGTATACACCCCTTGATATGCAAGTAAGGAGGAGGAGAAAGAAGCGGGGGGAGGTCTATTGATACAGCCCGTCGCCGAGTCCCGTACCAAGTATACTCTGGCTGTAACCGACAGTGGAGGTGCTGTACGGGGCGGAGATAGGTAGCTTAAGGTATCCACTTGTTAGTGGAAGGTATAAGGGCTCTATAACCTGTTGTTACCCTAAAAATCGACCAAAGGTATATGATGTTAAAATTTAAAGAGATGTGAGCATATCGGGAGATTGCTCTGTTACTGTGTATTTTAGTGTATTCAACCGGTATCCCTGTGTTAGTGTTGCATGTAGGGATGTCTAAACCGGTCGTAGATCATGTGTAATTCGTCATAAGACAGAGAACACATGATATGACCTAAATGTCTGGATACTTGAAGTCATTTTTATCTCTGGAGGAGTATAAGTAACTTTTCAAGTGTAGAATGGATATAATTCCTGTAGAACGTACGTAAGTAGGGTACGTGTATTTTTGACCGACAGCACTCATGACTCATTTTGAACCGAGTTCCAACGGATTTGTTTGAAATTTCCGAGACAATTTTTTTGCACCTCCATTGCAGAAAAACGTGAAACTCCTCCTCACTTCTTTCCTTCCTAATCCATCTAATTGCAACTTTCTTTAACAGCACTGAATAACAAACAAATAACAGATACTAAATTACGAAGTAACTAATTCAATTGCACCACACTGGGGGGGGGGGGGGGGATTCAACCAACGGCGTCAAGGACGACAAGGATTCGTTGTCGTCGTCGACGCCATTCTTGATTACACTGCTCTAAGCTCCAAATCACTTGTTGGTTCCTGCTCCACCACCCTTGTTGCTTGCATCCTTTTAATGTATTCAATCTTCCCATCATCCGGGGCTGCCATCTCCAGCATCTCTGGAGTCACTTGAACACACACCTCTAACTTCTCTGCCATAGCCTTCCCCAAGAATGTTTCTTTCATTGTGATCTTTGCTTTCTCCAGTTGCTGCAACTCAGTGCTGTCCTCCCCGCGCCACTTGACCGCGCCCACCAGCGGATCATCCTTTGCTTTAATTAGAGCAGCAACAACATGTTCTTTTTTCATTCCAGCAGCAACCTTCTTTCCAAGCTTCCATTCATACACTACCTTCAATGCTTGCAATCCTAGCCTAGCAAATTTGCCCCCACACTTTGCAACTAAGGCCTCAGCTGCTCCCTTCTTCTTTGCAAATGCAGCGGCACGCGCCTTTGCAGTCTTCAGTAAGGCAATTTTGTTCAAGCGTTCCTTCAACACCTTTGCTTTCCAAACGTCGTTTGAATTAGTGACAAAACCGCCCGTGATTCAAAATTTTATGTCCTGCCGTCCTTGCCATTCCAATTTTCAATATTTGCTTGTTCGAACTTTCTCGTTGTTTTGCGGTGCCTTTGCAGCAAATGGGTGATTCCCAAAATACTTTTATGTACTACATAAACCGGAAATTTTCTACTTAACCAGTCGTAATGTTACAAATCATAGTCGACGTGAGCTCACGTCGACTATGATTTGTAACGTTACACTTTTTTATAACGGAACTCCTGACTGAAATTTTTGTCAGTCCCCCAACAGACTAATCGCACATCCTCCAACGGATCAGATCGCCAATTTTGGCTGATTTCAGTACGAGTAGTAGTATTAGTACAAAAAGTAGTACAAAATATTGTCCAACGCACCACAACAACCAAACCGAATCACTAATAATGGTTTATCTGCTGTTGTTGCTGCTATGTGACAACGACGGAGGAAGAGATACATATTCTTCAGCTCCGGACATAATTTTTATATCGAAGCGGCGATGGTGAAGACAGCAGGAAAAAGGTCCGGGAAAAGAAACTACAGCAGAAGAGAAGTCATGGAACTTCTATACACCCTCAAAGCAATCCTTCCTGTTGGTCCTGAGGATTGGGCGCAAGTCGGCCTAATCCATAATGACAACTTCCCTGATACCAATCGAAGTGTTGAGAACCTCCGTAGGAAATACAACGGTCTATACCGGAAACAAATTCCTACCGGGGATCCAAATTGCCCCAAGGAGGTGAAGTTGGCAAAGAGGGTTAAGTATTTGATTAAGTGCAAGGAAGGAGTTGGTGACGGACAAGAGCCATATGGAATGGAAGATGGATACCAGACCAACACGGAAGACGAAGAATACATAGCAAGTAGTGGTGAGGAGGAGGAGGACTCTGACGATGATAACATTCCTCCAATACCACTTGGTCAACCTTCGCAAACAATGACTCAGCCAACCCAACAGTCAACCCAACAGTCAACAGAGCCAATCCAGCCAACGGACAAGCCAACCCAACAGTCAACAGAAGAGCCAACCCAGCCAACACAACCACCGCTTTGTCAACCTTCCCAACCAACCCAAGAAGAACCAGAACTCAATACACGACCAACTGCCATAAACAATACACCAATGACTCCCATAAACGTACCACCAAGAATTGTTGTTCCGCGCTCTTGGTCTCGGTCGGCTTCCTCTTCTTCTTCATCTCAACAGTTTCCTGCCACGCGTGCTTCCCCTTCTCCCACCAGCACTCCGCGATCAAAGAGACAGTACCGCAGGAACGCCACCAACATCAGCACCACCGGCAGCAACAGCACCAACAGACACCAGGAAATTCTTGATTTCTTGAGAGAGAATTCCGAGCGCGAGAGGGAACAAAGAATAGAGTATCAACGGCTTGAAAGGGAACAAAGAATAGAGTATCAACGGCTTGAAAGGGAACAAAGAGAGGCTGCCTTGGAATTGCTGAAGGCCGCCATAGTAGATGTTGCCATCATATTCCTAAACGGGCTTCATCCCAACTCAAATTCCAACTCCAACTCAAATTCCAACTCCAACTCCAACTCAAATCCCCCCCAGCCCGGCGATCCCAACAACTCCAACTCGGTTCCCCCCCCAACCGACTCCACTTAAGAGTCTGGTGGTTCCTGTTTAATAGCAGGAACATTTGGTGTAGGTTGAGCAGGAGGATCCGGAAAAATAGCAGGAACATCTGGCGTAGGTTCAGAAAAATCGGAATCGGAATCGGAATCAGAATCGCCAAACAAATCATTACCATTAGATGGGTTGGGAAAGGCGACCCCATTAATAACGATTGGTTCTGCATTGATCAGTCAAAGAAGCTTCAGAATCTCTTGAATCTCTTCTCGGTGTTGACGAAGCTCGCGCCGGTGATAAAGAATCAGTTCCCTGTATTCACGTTGGGTTGTGGCTCGGTCTTTTTTTTTTGCTTTGGCTAAAAGAGAGCGAAAATATTTGTCTTTTCTTCTTTGGAAAGTACCACCACCATTGTCGATTGTCGATTGGAAGATTGTCGATTGGAAGATTACGATTAGTAGTAGTAGGTTCAGATTAGTAGATTAGTTAGTAGTGGTAACAAGTTGCTTTTGGTTTTGGAAGAATTCCAATTATGAGCTTTGCAACTTGCCAAGAAAATGAAATAATGAATTACTCGTAAAAATAATGAATTACTAGCAACTACTAGTAATATCTCCTGCAATCGTAAAGTTGGTGGGAGTACATGAAAGTCTCAAATCAGTCGGAATCAAATCGATAGGAGTCAACGATTCCCACGTCGATTCCCATTTCGATTCCCATTTCCATGTATGGAAGAACTGATGGGATTAACCCGTCCGGCGCTGTGTTGAACCCCTCTTAAGGAGTTGAACCCCTCTTGAGGAGTTGTGCGGTTTTTTCGAACCCAAACACCAAAAGCGAAAACTACTCCGGATCAGCAGATCAATCAAAACTACTCCAGATACACGTATAAACTACTTGTATCTTTCCAGCAAGCTCTAAGCTCATAATTCCAAAAGTTACCAACAGCGAAAAACTATGTCCAAATCCTCTACAGCAAAAGCTAGTACTACTAATTTGTAAATTAAAAAGCTACTAATCATTATCTACACTTTGCAATCTAATCAACCATCATGGTCGATGGCAATCGACCATGGTGGAGAACCGACAATCCACTTTGGACCGATCGACCAATCAACTGTATCGACCATGGTCTCACTCAACAACAATCTACTCGGAATCGACAATCTACTCAACCACGCAAAGCAAATGCAAAGCGAAATTCGAATGCGAACTGCGAACTGCGAAGGCGAACTGCTCAAGGGCTCAACGGTCGAAGAGGTCGGTGGCATCTTCCGGTAGGTTGTCGTCGTAAGAGAAGTATCCGTCCTTCTTATGCATGAAAACATTCAGGATCTGGTTGTGACCAATGGTACTTGTTTGGTAATTGTACAGAAGCATCATTAAGTTCAAAATGACCTTCCTATCGCCAAACGTCTCCAATAGGAGCCTGTCTTTCAATCGCAGGAAACTGCCCCTGGATCATTCGCATCCCCCACTCTGATAACTGTCAAAGGGATGTTGCTTCTCTGTTCAACAGAATAGCCTCAAGGGTATCCGGATCATGCTGCGAACTTTGGACAAGGCATTGGTGTCTACCTGTGGCAACCCTAAATGCGGAGTCAACACAAACCATAGCTTGGAACTTGACGAACAGTTCTTCTATTTTATCATAAACACCATGATCGGCGATCGTGCTGTCATGCCAGGTACCCGGGCAGTTGTAACAGCAAATACGAATTCTCCCATTGGCAGCAAAGACAAAGACACTGTTGACATAAGTGTCGCAGACCCAGCTGTTGTAATACCGGCTCTGAATCAACCAATTGGAAGACTGCTGAATTTTGACTTTGAGTCCATCGGCGGCACCCCAGACACGGCGTTCTTTTAGTCTTGGGTATTTGGCACCAATCGCGCTGATGTATTCCTCTAGTTCTTCTTCAGTTGGAGGTCGAATCATTGCCTTTGGATGAAACTGCAATACAAACAAAAGAACCTTTCTGGAGAACTTCAACCATTTGTACATAACAGTAGAGGTGAGTCCAAATGCCATCGACACAGATCTTGCAACGGATCCTTGTGTTCTAAACCAGTGAAGTACTAGACCAAGACAGCAAGTCGCGTTTGCCTCACGCTTTCTTCCACACCATACTCCATTAGCGTTAACCTTCCTTTTCCGAACAGCATCGGTGTATCTATCAATTGTGTAACTATCAAATGTTGGTTCAAATAGACCGAGAAGCTCTCTAAAGTCTGTGTGGTTGACACCACAGCAGTTGAGAAGAGCCTGATCATTGCCAGAGTTGAATAGATAAAGAAAGGGAGACTCGGAATGACGGCGTAGGGCTATCCTTGGTGTTCTCCTATCTCTTCGATGCCTTTCTTCTGCGTCATCAGCATCATCATTGTCATCGTCATCCTCCTAATCTTCTAGAAGATACAAGCAAACAAGCAACTCGAGTGACATATTCAACGGATGGGCAACTATTTGTTATGTTGTCGGTTGAGTAGCAGTACCTATCGTCGGTTGAGTCGAAACGTTGAGTCGCTGAAATGGTGAGTACCGTACGGTAGGTGAAAATGAAAAATTTGGTCGTGAAGTCACTGAAAAATCTGAACGTCACTGAAAAATCTGAACGGATTAAACCCACATGTTTAATCGTATGAAGAAGACAAATTTGGCTAATATTATTGTCCATGTCATGAGATTCCAGCTTCCAAAATGAGATTTATGCACTTTCCCGCCAAAAAAAGTATGTACAAAATTTTCATTCCCGAAATACTAAAAACAGAAGTTTATGTACGTTACAAAAAAGTATTTCGGGAATCACCCAATGCTTTGCTTTTCAAACCATACTTGGTGAGATAGTAGTTTACTGCGTTGCTGTTGCGAAGTTTGAGGTCAAGCAACTTTGCCATCATTGGATCCGCTGTATGGTCTACAGAACCATCCAGTAGCGTCGTCACCTTGTGAGCTACATTGCAATTGCCTTTGCATTTGCGTGTGAAAGGTATGATACCAATGTGGCGCCAGATTGCCTTCGATTTTTTGACAGAAAAAGCTGTGTAAAATGCGCTTGTCAATGTGCAAGTTGGTGTCTCGCGTCCTCCAAATACAAGCCGTGGAATATTGTCTGATTGCATTGTGAGTTTTCTTGCAAGCCGCGAGTTGTTCAATTTCAGTCTTGTTCTTGCAAAAAAAGTTTTAAATGGTTCGTAGTTCATATCTGTTGGTTGCCAAATATGAGTCATATTTGGAACTCTGGTGAGTATGTATAGCCCTTCTGCTGTTGTAACAATCTCTAGTTTGTCATCATCGCGTCCCGGACCCGAATCTACCAGTAACACTACTCGCTTTCCAGGAATGGGGGCCAGGTCTGGATACAACAGCATATATGCATCTTTCACTACCTTTGTAAACTCGGTACCATCCATTCCAGCACTGGCATTACAATTCACAGTACTCCACGGATCTGTGCGTTCCATGAAGCCCCATGTTCCGGTTACCGAATTGTGTTCATCCTCCTATGTAAATCCCGCAATTAACATAGCAGTCGCTGTAGTGATAGTACCATTTTGTGAATGGTTTAGAATAACAGCCGCGTTATTTGTTAACTTGCACGGGGGAAGGGATGCGCCCCTTGCCACAGCGCCTACTGTGTGTGTTGTTGTTGCTGCTGCAGGGGGAGTTTTTTGCCTTGGGTGAGGGTGTTGTTGCTGCAGCTGTTTTTTTCAAAATGATTGGGTGGATTGATCCGCAACTTGGGGGGCATCTTGTAATTGATAAGTATCGATTTACCCTGTAGTGGCGCTTCCTTGTTGTTGTCGCGAGCAGGGGGATCCTTGTTGCTGCTATTGGGAGATTTTCGACGCTGTTTTTTTGGCCCTTGGGGGTGCTGCTGTTGTTCTTCCTGTTTTTTTAAAAACGACTGCTCAGATCGAGCCGCAACTTGAGGATCTTCTTGTACTTGATAAGTATCGATTTTACCCTGTAGTGGGGCTCGCTTGTTGTTGCCGCGAGCAGAGGGATCCTTGTTGCTGCTATGGGAGGATTTTTGGATTTTTGCCCTTCAACGAGGATTCGGTGTTGCTGTTTTTAGAGCTCTTTTCTCATAGGACTCGTCCAATTGATCCGAAACTTTCAGGTCTTATTGATCTTGGTATAAGCTGAGTAGTGAGCGGCTGAGGTGGTCTGGTTAAGGAATGGTTGGGTTGAGACCACTTGGTATGATGAGGTTGTGTAAATGGAGTTTTTTAAACTTTTCGTGATTTTCTTGACCAGAAGAATCGTAAAGTTTGAAGGGGTTCCGGCGCGCGCAACCCCTGCAAATTGGGTATCTATAGAAAGCTCTTGCTCTTGCCAATTCTGGCGCGGTGATTACTTTGGTCGAGAAGTTCCAGCTGGAGATTAAGATCAATACGACTAACAGGACCAAAATCGATGCTTGTAAGGAGGAAAAGTGGTCTCAAAATGGCCGCTCCGGTTAACACATAATCTCGTACGAGAGTATCTGTGTTAAGTAGGGCGCTGTTTTTGAGACCACATTTCCCCCTTCCCCCTCCTTACAAGTATCCTTGCTGGTTTTCCTCTTACTTGTAAGGGCACCTTGCTCCACCTGTAGCTTCCTGACTAAAGCAATCATCGTGCCAGAAAAGGCAAGGTCAAGAGCTATCCATAGATACCCAATTTGATGGGGTTGCGCGCGCTGGTAGAACCCCTTCTAACAAGATAATTCTTTCCGTCAAGAAAAGGAAAAGGGGGGAGAACTCCATTAACACTACTCTCAAATGCCAAGCGGCCTCAACCAATCATTCCTTGATCATACCATTGCAGCCGTCCACAACCCAGGATCCCCTTCCTTATACCAAGTACAAGAAGACCTGCAAGTTTCAGATCAATCGGCCAAGTAGTAAATTAGCGCCAGCTGTAATTTCTGAGTTTGATTCTGATTTCCTCAAGGATCCTTTGATCAATGGACGCTGATATGATCGTCCTGAAGACATGTGTAGTACTTATGGCGTTGCCAGGTAGGATCTGTTTCCTCTTATGGCATCTCCTACTGGACCAGCGGTTTGGGTGTCACAGCCCCTGTTGTCTGTGGGTTCCTCTTCCATCTTGGTGTAACTGCAGTCCTCCACTCACCTTCTTCTGGCATTCTTGAATGGCTCATTTCTTACTTGTAAACAACTATTAGAACTAAAACCTTGTGTGTGACACGCTGGGGTTACTTTAGGAGCTTAGAGAAGAGTTGTTTACAAGTAATAATGAGACTGAATCTCCGTCACTTAAACGATGCTTAATCATGCTTGCGTCAAATTTGTTTAATTTATTTAAAAAAATTGTCAATGTTTGTTGCAAGCATAAAACAAATTCTCTGTTTATTTTTGCACGCAACAATTTCCAAGGAGCAGGACTATTTTCCCATCCAACGTTGCATCCTCAGTTAGATGGTTGCTTCACAATTTTTCTCTGGCACAACTTCATTTCATGCTTACCCCAATAATAATTGAGACCCCACTTGGTTTTCATTTTTCTTTTTGGTAAATCATTTTTTAATATTATTCTCTATTTCTAATGATATTGCCGTAGTGTAATTACCAATTTCTTCTTAAATGTAGCCGCTTCTTGATAACCTGTAATCTGTTACGTCCATTGAAATAGGAAAAGCCAACAATCATAGTTTTGCACAAAGTAGAAAATATTTTATCAGCTTTTGCATTAATAGAAGACAAATATATTATGCAAACAGACATAAAATAATAATTAACTAACTACAAAAAAATTGTGTTACACATAGTGTTGTTATCACCATTTACTTTTGTAAACTTTTCATGTATTTGATGTAATATTTGTAGTCCTCGTCATCCTTGTCAAGAGTCTCAATCATGTCACATTGTCACATTTCCTTCCATCTCTGTTCCTTTTTACTTTCTTCATCCTTGTTATCTTGTTGTGCATGATTGCCATTTTGCTGTTGGTACATTTTAAAGTAGTTCTATCTCTAAATCTTTCAACTGTTGTTCCTTCCTTCTTTGATCTATTTCATTTAGGAGGTATCTGTAAAGAATGTGTCCCTCAGTACTCCATCCCTCCTTATAATCAGACATAATCAGACTTACTGTCAGTGAATTTCTTTCTCTTCCTTTTGCCCTTTGTTGTGTTTAGCCATGAATCATAGTCATTGTAAAGGAAAAGCAATGCAAATGCTTCATTGTTTGGGATGAAAATGTTACTGATTGTTTTTTGGATTGATTTACTTTTGCAGTCTGTCTCTTTTGGCAACATGGCACCAAGAGTTCTTCTGACAAACAAGTATTGAAATTCAGGTGAATTTTTATGTCAATAGTCTTTGTGCAATTGATACTTATTTTTGGAGTTTGCGTTTCCGTGTTCCGTGATTAGAACTGTTGCTGGAAAATTATCTGGTATCTGTTTGTTCCGTTTATCATCTATGTGACAGTCAGTGTTAAGAAGGCGATTGAGCTAGAGATGATGATAATGTGTATACTTGCAACCATGATGTTGTCTGTTCTTACCTTTGTAGTTTTTCCTGGCTAGAGTTTGTTGAGCATTGTGCCTACGCGTAGTGATTGCTTGGCAGAAAATTCCACTCCACTTTGGTGCATTGTATTTGGTATTTCATCGTTATTACCTAGTTTTGCAATTTTGGTAATCATTAGTTGTATAAAGAATACATTAGGTGAGAATTTCATTTTCCTGAACATTATTTTCTTGATGTACCCGGTAATGTAGTGTTTCATGTTATTGTCATTGCAATCTTTTGTTGATGGTAGAGCATCGTTGTTGATACTGTAGGTGGTTGTATCTGTTTGGCTATCATTTGGTTGTATTTGTTGGCTCACTTCCTGTTACACTGCTTGCTGGGCTCTTTGTTGTATCTGTAACAACAGTTGTACGCTGCACCAGATTGCGAATTTGTTGTATCATTATTTCTTTGTTAAATCACATACAAACTTACCATTTTTGCTGTTGATTATTTTGGGTGCGCTAGTTTGATGGGAATTGATTGGTTTGGAGTAAGATGTGGATTTTTTTCATTCAGACTGTTGCAAATAGCTGTGCTAAAACTATTATTGTAAGTGCTTGATTTACTGCACCCTGGTGAGGGCTGCATCACTATTTCTTGTATTGTTGCACTTGTGATGGGGTTATACTGATGCCTGCCTATCCTTTGTCCGTGTGTGCCCTGACAATCTGGAATATGGTGTCCTGAAAATCCTGGCATAGACCACAGTATTTTTGTGTTCCCCACCCCAACAATCCATATGGTCCACCCTTATACTAGTCGTACCCCAAGCATAGTACGTCTAATATTTGTGAGTCCGGATATTTGATGCAACTAGTAATCGAATACAATAAGAGCTTGTGTTGGAGGGGTCAATACATTTCTGTACATTTTCATGACAACCATCATGCAACGGCATTGCAGAAGTTTTGTGCTGGATTGTTCAAGAGCTCTTTCTGATTTGTTTTCCAGTAATCTGTCCAGGGCTGGATCTCAAAGACTTCGTGTGAATAAGCTTTTCGCATCACTTTCAGTCAATATGGTATGGTGGGATTTTCAAAGGCTTGTGATAGGTAAGTTCAAACGTGTTGATATAGTTGGAAATGTCACCATTTGCATGCAGTCGAGTACTTCGTATTATGCAGCCAGAGTTTTAATGTTTCTGCATAAGATTCTCTGCGGTTGTGGGAATCATACCAGCCCAAAAGTTCGTGCCATGCAGCATGTCCATCACACGTGTCTTCATGTTTGATGATTTTTGAGTGGGCACTTCCACCACTGCACGCCAACAGGAGTGTTACCCAAAGGGCCTTGTTCTTGCTTGGTGCTTTGAGAGCCGCCGCCGGATCATTCATTATCATCTCTTCATGTCCAGTAGCAGTGAAGGTAGCGACGGCATCTGATTTCCATTTGGTCCAGTTCTCCTGATACTCACCCAATTTTGTTCAACTAATATATATTGTTCTACGATACTACAACAAATCTAGCGGCGACAGAGAGCGGCGATTCGTCTCCTCCTCCAACAACATTGGCGCTCTTCCTCCAACAGCATCGAGGCTCATCCTCAAACAACAATAGCAATAGCAGCAGCTATAGCGACACGATCCGGCACATCCGCTCAATGGATCAATACGAAACATGGTCGGCGTCTACTCATAGATGTAATAAAAAAGCCCCTGAAATATCGTTGCCCTTGGTGCCGTCGTTCCAGAGATATCTGCCCTCACTTTTATTTGGGTTGCTTCCTTCAAATACAACCAAATTTGTCACTCTGCTATGTTGAGTCTGTTCCTTCTAATCCGCTCAATGGATTAATACGAAACATGGTCGGCGCCTCCTCATAGATGTAATGAAGAGCCTCCTGCAATATCGTTGCCCTCGGTGCCTTCAGTATGGAGATATTACTATTCACCATTTTTTTCCTTGTTTCCCTTCAAAATGGAACTCATGTGTCCAAAGCTTTGCCAGTTAGATACTTCCAATCCACCCAATCAATCAATTTGAAACTTGTAGGCCTCGTCCTTCTTGATATAATGAAGTGATCCCTGCAATATCGTTGCCGCCAGTGACTTCAGTATGGACATATCTGCTGTCGCTGTTATTTGGAGGGGGTGTGTGTTTTCTGTGGTGTTGAAAAAACGGATTTGGAGTTTCTGCTTGGCCTTCCCATCAGAATAGCCTTCCAAATAGCCATTGGACAGCCCTACAATTGCCATTCCTGGTCAGCAAATCAGTAGAGTAACATGCTGGCGTTCAAACCTGGTAGGGTTTGTACATGTCTGCCTCCATTCTCTCCTTTATCCAAGGGGAAAGAGATGGGTTGGAGAAGGCCCGTAGTTGTTGTTGTCTTTGCCGTTTGAATACCCTTCCTGATCAAAAACAAAGTAGAGTAATGTGTGCGTATTTGAGATGGTGTCATTTTGTACTATTTGTATGGTGGCGAACCTTCATGGTCTGTTCTAGTGAAGGAGAAACAGAAGGGTCGTTGCAGGGTTCTCAAAATGGAAGTTAATGACATCGGTGATTTTGATGATCAGAATTCCTATCAAAAATAAATCATGTCTTTGAGGGTTTTTCTGCTGTGTTTGCAGGGTCTTTTCACTTGTTCTTTTTTTGAAGAGACTTCAGTGTATGAAGCACACACATGTGCATTACCTGTAGACTTGTACATGGTTTTTGTACTGTGTATGTATTGTGGTATTTTGTACACTGTGCGTTACTAAGTGCAGTTAACAGCATATTGCGAAGATGAGAGAAAATCATTTGTGCGTAAGAAGTTTGGCACAAAATATTGTTCATCACGGCAACTTTATGATATCCCTAACCCTGAAATTGTTATTTAATTGATTATTTTTATTCCACCAAGTCAACAGTGAGTTTTAGGTGATGATCCAGATAGGGATCGATGAGATATTGTCTGGAAAGGAGAAGCGCGCGACACGCATTTTTTTTAGTGAACACGCGGGCTCAGAAGGCAGGGAATTTTGAAAATAAGGTAGGGAGTTTTGAAAGCACCGCGCAATACCCCGCGGGGGGTAGAGAAACAGTGCTCGGACGTCGTCGTATCCCAGCACTCGACTACCCACATCTGTTTGGCAGACACTCTGTAAACCTGGCATTAAAGCATGACTGAATCTCCCTGCTGAAGACAAGAAAAAGCTTGTTGCATGTCTAAAACCAGACCTATTGCCAGAACAACCTCCTGACCCAAACTCATCCAAGCCCATCACTAGTCGTCACGCTTATGAGCACTCCATAGCTCCTGATCAGGATTCCACCACAACAGATCTTCCCCCTGAAGCTGAGGCTGATCTTTGTGACGCTTTTCACGCCTCCCTGGGAGTCTACAAGGCAGCCTCCCAACCAGACAGACGACCCCTCAAGTCTTCTGTCTCACCAGCACACCCTGCCAGATTCCTTGCTGACAATCCTGAAGTCCTCTACAAGAAGGATGGCAATACCTGTATCCCTGTAGGCAGCTCCTCCGTGTCTGCAAAATTTCATTATGGGCACGTCCCTGATGATAATTCAACAATCCCTGCAGCGCCCCATACCCTAGTTTGCCATTCCAACCAAACTAGTGTTTCCACCCCTGGGTACGCTATGGTTGATCGTGGGGTAAATGGTTGTATCATGGGAAATGATGCTTGTATTGAAATACTAAATCGAGCATGATGGTACACGCGATAAATATACGCGCAAGCATCGGCAAATACATTATTAATGTATATGCCGGTGAGGATTTGATGGTACGAGACATCACCGGTACGATTCCAGGGTGCGCACAATAAGTACAAAATAGGGCGCATCCAAGGGAATAGGACCTTAAGTACATCACACATATGCTCCGGAGAATATCAATCAATACTTAAAAGACTGAACAAAGGTACACATCTAGTGCACCGTACGTCGATCGATACCCCCACAAAAGAGGCCACTGATTAGTAATTGAGAGATGAATATGGTCCAAAAACAATCTGACCATAATCTTATCGATAATTCTTTCCGACACCGTAATAATAAGACCAAAGCTGTAAAACGTTTTTTGGTTAATTTGTTACTTTGAGTATTTGCGTTATTTTGTTTGATTTTACGGTGTTGGAAAGATTTATTGATAAGATTATGTTCGGATTGTTTTGGATCATATCTCCCAATTACTAATCGGTAGACACTTTTTGTGGGGGTATTGATCGATCGGATTATCCCCTGATGTAATATCAATTCCCATATTGTGTACCTTTGATCAGTGCTTTAAGTATCGATCGATATTCACCGGAGCATATGTGTGGACTACTTATGGTCCTATTCCTTTGGTTGCGCCCTATTTATTACTTAGTGTGCGCACCCTGGAATCTGTACCATTGAATATTCATATCATCGGCATATACGATGCTGCCCATAATGTCAAATATGCCGTTACTGTACACGTGTATTCACTGCATGTATCCTCACGGCCGATTTAGTAATTCAATACACCCTTGGATGGTCCTCAGACTATCCGGCTCATATAGATATATTGGTCTTACCTTTTTATGGTGGCTTCCCGGATGGTGTTTGGTGGGATAATCCGCAAGATTATGTTTTCCTGGTTCCCAGAATATATTGAATTGCCCTTGATTCTGCCCGGTCTTTCAACCAATAGAATCGCATATCAATTGCCTTGGACCGTTTTTGTTTGATTGTGCCATTCAATATGCCTTCTGCTGTATTGTTGTCTGTTTTCAGTGGGGTGGCCGCTTGTGGGTGCCCCAGTTTTGTTAGGCATTGTTTGATTGGCAACACTTCTCTAGCATTTAAAAACAATGATGCAACCTTGGCTTCCGCGGCCGACGCCATGACATTCTTTATGATTTTAGCCAAGACAAGGATAGTGCCGTTGAAAGTATGGTCATTTGCGTCCCCCAAGTAGTGGTAACCCCCTGCCCAGCTCTTGGCTTCTGGGCACACTAGGTACGCGGTGTCACTATCTACTCAGAGTATCATGTCGCTGGCCCTGTAGATAATGGAGGCTTTGGGGTGACACGCCGCATAGTTGAGGAAATATTTTGTGGTAGCTAATGCTGTTTGGTTGTTCTTGGCCGATGCAATGTCGTTGAGTGCGTGTAACATCGTATTATCGACTGCCCGTGCATAGAATAGGAATTTACCCGTGACTTGTTGTATGAATTTTGTCTCCTCCTCAGATAACTCGGTCATATCCACAGGTTTTGCGTATTGTATTTTCTTGCCGTAGGCTGGCACGTCCGCGCGTGATGGTCCTGCATACGTGCGGGTGGGTCTCACTTGTTTGAATTTCTTTAACGCTTGTTCCACGTAACCATCCATGGACAATCGTACTTCACGTTTGTTGTAGTCCCACCGCAGATGGACCCCTACGTACTGTTTTCCCGACCAGTCAACCTAGAAGGTGTATTTGGCTCTGACTGCCACGACTAGGTGATCTACATCTTCCTGACAGGTGTATTTGATCCCAAAGTCATCCACGACTAGGGTGAAGCTGATGTCCCTCTCATCATGTAGGAATAGTCCCTCAGTATGGGATGCCTTTTGGTAACCGTATTGATAGAGGTGTTCTACTAGGTCGTCGTGGGCGATTTTCCCTGCTCTGTTTTAACCCATACCATGTCTTTTTAATGCGGGCATAAATATAATCCCCTTGTTTGAGCCCCTCTAGCATGTATGCTGACCTGATACATGGGGGAATCAGGTCCCACCTGAACTTCACGAATTTGGGTTCATCAAGTGTGGAGCATAAGTACATGTTAGAAATATCAACCGGTACAGTACTTAGCCCCTGGGGTGGACACAACGCTGTTGTTGTAACTCTAAAAATCGACCGTAAGGTATTGGATAATTGAAATTTAAAGAGAAGTGAGCTCAGAGAGGCTCTTATTTTTACTGTGTATTTCATACTGTATTGGGGCTCTCTGTATTTTACATGGTAGAGATCTTCCCCGTTGCTGTTACTATTCTCGTACCGATACTGCTGTTGCTGTTGCTGTTGCTGTATTAGCGTCGTGTCGGTCTTACTGTATCGGTCATTTGATGGTATCGGTCATTTATGTTGTTAAGTAATCTGTTCGATGGGGCGTATACTTGTTTGTGGTATATATGCTAGATATGAGGCCCATCTGGAATCGGTACTGATTTTCTTGATTGCAATAAGTAATTTCCTCACGGGATATCAAGTATATTCTTTTGAATGTACTTATGGATTCCAAGTGTTCACTTATTGGTTAGGTCTTTGGATATGTCTTGTTTCTAACCTGATTATCCTCTTTTGTTTGTAGTCCTAAGTGATATCGTTTTTTAACCACTTAGGGATTTTCATGTAGTGGAGGTGCGTTTGATTCTAAGACTCGATCATCGAAATAATCGTATCTCTGTCGTTACTCCGTGTTAATATTCCGCACCTCGGTCGTCGTTTTGTTTTGTCAGCTTTTCCAATCAAATTTGATGCCTAACAAAGTCCGTATTTTTCGCCGACAACACACCCCTTGATCCAATACTCTACCCGTGTTGTATTGGATTACTGTCGGGGTATATCATCTTGGATTGTATCAATTGACGGATCAAACGTTCGGATCAAATCAATCAAATCGAAGAATCGACTTGAGCAATTTGGATTGAATTAAGATCAATCGGAGGTGGTCATTAAATGATCTAATCCGCTTGTCGATCGAAGCAATCGAATGGGATGATTCAACCTGGGTAGTGTCCCATGATGTATCTTGCGTGTCGGGCGTGCAAAATCCATCCCAATGGTTTGGTTAGATCATCAGCAGGGTTGATAACTCCAGGAATATGAATCATCTTGATTTTACCATTTTCCTTCCAAGCTTGAATTGCAAAGAATCTGATTTCAATATGCCTGGTTCTTTCAGTTGGCTTCTGGGCATTGATGATTTCAATGGCTGACGCATTGTCTTCATAGATAGGAGTTGGACCAACTTGTACAAATCCTAATTCCTTGAGTACGGACCTGAGGTACCTGGCTGTTTTGGCTGCTGTGACTGCAGCAATGAATTCTGCTTCTGTAGAACTCTGAGCAGTGAGTGACTGAGCTTTGGATCTGTAAACAACTGCTCCTCCAGCATAAGTGAAAACATATCCTGTGGTGGACCTGCAATGTTTTGGATCATTTCCATATGCCGCGTCAACAAAACACATCAGTTTGGCTTGCTTGATGTCTTCAGGGAATTTTGGGAGTGATGCATCTTGGACCACATCGTCGTATGGTTCTCCTGGTAGTAGAGATGGATCGGCATTTGGTCTGTAGAATCTTATACCCCAAGATCTGGTTGTTCTGAGATAGCGGGCTATATTCTTCAAACTGGAATAGTGGAAAGCAGTGGGGTTGGAACTGTATTTTGACATCAGGGTCACTGCATAGCCTATGTCTGGCCGGCAGCTCACATATGCAAACATCATTTCACCTAAGAGTGTCCTATATGAGAAGCCCGATGTGGATTGTAATTCAGCATGTTCCTTGGTGCCTTCTAATGGTCCATCAGTATGTGATTGAAGCTGACTCAGCACTTCAGTTGATAAAGGCGCTGATGGCTTGGAGTGAGGTTTCATCTTGGAATCAGTTTCCCAACCATGGGATGTCATAATTCTGTCAATGTAATTTGCACAGGACAGTTCAATGTCGTCAGCTGTCTGTTTGACATCAATTCCATTGAAGTCCTCAAGCAATTCCCAATTTTGTAAAGGGGATCACGTCTTCCTTTGGTAGCTTGAGCTTTGCACCTATAACGTCATAGATCTTGTCGGATATGGATTCTGATGTACAAGCTAGTGCGAAATCATCAACTTGTCTCAACATGTAGACCGTTTCACCTTCAAAGACTGTCGTGTAGATTGTTCTGTCGTGAGTGGTGGTCTTGAAGTTGAGATCAGGACCTTTTAAGATCTTGTTGATGTGCGTCTCCCATAGTCTACCTGATTCTGGGTGGCCTTGTAGTGCTCGGAGAACCGGGAGCACCATCCTTCTGTCGATGTCGATGTCTTTGCCGTGTTTGTGTCTGTACCAGTCTGCATATGCATCATCTACAGTCATGAAGGTTGGAATTTCAGGTCCAGGACTGTGTGCGAAAGCATCTTGGGCATCTGCTCTGTAGACTTTGAGATTGAGGCTTTCTGCAATGGCAAAGAACAATCTTTGGATAGGATGTTCAACACATGAAGAGTATGACATGGCAATAGCATGCAGGGTTGGAGCTGCATATTTGCTTCCATTACAACACGATCCAAACATTTCTAAGTCTTCAAACTGATCAAGTTGTTTTTGTTCCCCAGCTTCCCATTCCAGCCCATGTGGATAAAGGCTTGAGATTCCTTCGAATAAAGTGTCCTGAGTGCTTGTTCTTCAGGTGTAGTTGCTTTGGAATTGATTGCCTTGATTAAGAGTTCAATTTCTTCATTTGGTAGTGAATTTGCGTCTAGGGGTAATGCATGATTTCCTGGTTTATGAAGCTTGGTGATGGCTCTGAGCAAAGCAATGTCAATAGTGGGAATGACAACCTCCATGTCATCTTCGGTTGGTGCTAGGTGTTTTTGGATGGTGGCATGGAGTGTTTCAGTGCTACCGACCTGGTTGATTCTTGATTGTATCAGCTGCTTGTATTTGTTGCCAATTTTCTTGATAGTCTTGATGGAGGAAATACGGTCCAAAAAGGGTGGATCTTCTTCATCTGTGGATTCCTTCCAGGAGGTATTGGGGGCAAATAAACCATATTTGTTCGAGTGTTTCCTGACCTCCTTCATAGATAATTTTGCTTCAAGTGCAAAGGTAATGGGTGTATCGATTGAATCCCTCACCCCTCGAGCGTGCGATTTATGCAAGGCTGTGGTGAACATCAGCAGCAGAAAACACACGGTTGTGATTGATAGATACAATATAGGCGCCTCTGAGCTTGGAGAGAGATTTCTTATGGGAGGAGAAAAGCTTGGAGGCAGGGCTTTTTGGAATGATGTCTGTGACATACGCTCTGCCAAGTAGTGAATCATTGGCATATTTGAGACCAAATGTTGGATCGGCACAAGAGGTTGAAACAGTGAGCCTGAGATTTGTGAGATCTGCAAAAGGTGAGATGGAGAAATGGAATTCACTAGATGACACCTCATGTGGCTCCAGTGGAAGAGGAATGTCGTCATCGGTTCTGAGCAGGTGCTTGACATTAGTTGGAAGATCTGCAAGGGGTAAGTCATTCATGCCTTCATCAAACCTGACATGAGTGGCGATCTTGACCCGGTGTGTCTCAGTATCATACCAAAGGATGTTTCTGGTAGTGTATGGGACAAAACCCAGGAATATGCTTTTGCGCGCATTCGGTTTGAGCTTGATTGAGCGTTTGCCTGGAGGTCTAACCCAAACTCGGAAACAAAAAGGTCCTGAAGTCAGCGAGATTTTCCTTGTGGCCGGTTGCCAATTCTAAGGGTGAATGCTGCTGGTTGCCTTCAGGGAATTCATTTGACAACCTCAGGGCATGATAGAAAGCAAAAGGCCAAAACTTGATGGGCAAATTTGCACCAGAGAGCATGGTTTGAATGGAATTAGCCAAAGTTCGATGTGCTCGTTCAACTGTACCATTTTGGTGAGAAGCATCAGCACCAGTGGGGAAAATTGAGTATCCAAACGCAGAGAAGAGGTTTCTGATATCAGGGTTGTGATACAGTTCGCCACCTTGATCAACTGTGATATATTTGTTGGCGCAAGCTGGGTTGTGCTGGGAAAAGAAATGTTCCAACCAATGTAGTGGTGCTGCTTTGGAATATCCTGGTATCTCCATATTTCATGTCAGTGTAGTGGTCGGTGATGAGAATCCAAGCGGTCTCACCATGGATGCCTTCGTTATCCCGTTTCCGTTTACTGTTGGATGATTTGGTACCTGAAAAAGCAAAGTCAACAGACAAACCCTGGAAAGGTTGTGTGGCCTTTCTTGTGGAATGTGAGCTAGGAGGTGTTTTTGTTTGCTTACATTGAATGCAAGTAGGACATTGATCAAGAATACTTGTTTGACGCTTGAACTTTGGTACTCCAATGATGTGTTTATGAGCTTGATATAGGAAGTCATCACATGGGTGTCCTAATCTTTGGTGCCATAGAAGTTTCGATGTCTTGGCTCTGATGGCTTGAATGGGGATCTGTTTGTCCACAATATTGGTGAAGAACAATTTGGCATCAAACAGAGGAGTGTTGCTGGTAGCAGGTTGTGTTCTGGCAGCTTCAGTGCATTTTTGTAGTGTAACAAGATTCGTGTATGTATCATACCGAAGAGTGCTAATGGCTTCTTCGGAGGCCAGTTCGCAAGCTGTCTTGAACTGTATGTCGGTTGCTAAAGCATAGGCCGAAGATGTTGCACAGTTGGCATATGGGGATGCAGAATCAATGTCTGGGATCAGTATTGGGTGAGTGTAACATTGGCCATCAATAATGCTTCCGTGCAGGACGATGCTTTTGGCAGTGTTCCGCTTGTGATGGCAAATAATGGTGAGGTTTCCATTTTGTTGAACAGATGAGTCATGGTTGTCAGTGAAGACTTTGTGTATGGACTGTCCACTGAACTGATGTCTCATGCGAGATGTCATTCCACAAAGATCATTCTCACTCAGAAGTGTTGTCGAAAGAGAGGGAGAATAATAGAAGAAGACTTTGAGATACCCTATTTGATTGGGTGCTGGGATATGCAAGTAGCCAGATCCTTCAGGAATGTAGGTGGCTGCCTTTCCTCCAATCGCTGCCGTGAGCCTGACCGGACATTTTCTCAGCTTCGTATAAGGTTTGTAACCATGTAGGATATGCTTTAGGTTCGTACATGAAACTTTGGCACCGGTGTCGATCTGAGCTCTGATGCCATGTTGGAAGTAGGCTGTAGCTGCAATAGGATCTGGTGGGACCAGGGATTGCACGTTGTTGGTATCAACCGAGGTAGGGTTGTCTCTATCAAAGTTGGGATCCCCATTGGTTTCCAGATGTGATTCCAATGTAGGGGTTGTAGCCTCAAGTGATTCCATATCACAGTAGACATCAATTGGGATTGAAGACTGGAGGCTGTCCCTAGGGAGGAGATTGACAGCACCAATTTTGACAGATTCGTTGGAGCTGACACTGCTGGAGTCCAAGGAAGGGCATAAGCTGTTCACTTGGGGCGCTGTGACGTTGTCAAATCCTTGAGGATCATCTTGAGGTGATGTCATATTATGGCTGCAAGAAAGACTGTCTATTCTTGGCCGTTGCAAAAATTTTGGTCTTCTGGTTCACAACTTGGGGAGGTCTCATTCTGCTCGTCATCTTCAATGTGGATTTGGGAGATACGTTGGGTAGAATCCAAGAGCTTTTTGGTTTCTTTCATGTTTTTGCTGATGTAAACAGCAGTGGCAATCCTATGTTTCCTGAGTGACTCAACATCTTGCAGTGCAGGACAGTTGTCGAAGTTATGCCCAGAGGTATGACAGACAATACACTGCCTTGAGGTGTCAAACAGACTAGGTTCTTTGTCAAATACAGTGATGGCATTGCAATATGCTTGATGGAGGAAGGGATTATCAGATTCTTCATCCATCTCAGGGTACCCAAGCGAATCAATTAGGCTGATTGAGTGAGAAGTCAAAGTAGAAGGTGTTCTAACAGTATTGGTGCCAGCGCGCTTTTGAAACCTATCATTGCGACGGGGACCTGGTCTGGTGCCTGTGACGGTCAGTGGCTTGGACAGACTTGGTTTGGAGGTTTTGTCCTTGTACTTCTTCTCAGTCTTGATCTCTTGCTCATATGTTTGCAGGGTTTGGAGGAGCCTGCCTGCTTTGTATTTGTCCCGTTTGAATTGGTCATCTGAGTCACGTTCATCTTCTGTTTTCTCAAATAGTTCATGGCAGAGGGTGGTTCCTGCAATGAGATTGCTAACTTCTTCTGTTGAGCTCATGGTGCCGGGTTGATTTTGGAGGAAGACTCTAAGTCGCAAGTAATCCTTGTATCTGAAGTAATATTCTTCAAGTGATTCACCCACGTCTTGATTTGGAGGGTTCCGGACCATTCTGGCTGCATTGGATGGTCTCTTTGAGTTGGGATGTGTCTGAGCAATGACTGTGTACAGAGCTTTGTAACCCTGTCCCCCTTCAAAGCTTTGAATTGTGGACTTCATTCTATCACATGCGTCAGGGATGATCTTATCGGTTCTGAGTGCAGTGTAGATGAGGTTACCCCATTCGTGAATTGCCAATTCATATCTCACAGGTAGATCATGTGGTAGACCAACACCAATTGTAAATCCTCTAAGGTGGTCAGCTTTGCGCCTGTAGAGGTAGTAAGGGTGGATGTAAATATGGTGTTGCTGTGCATGTGCAGTAATTTCTCTGTACCATTTTCTAACTTGAGGGTGGAATGAATCCTTTAGTTGTGGAAATCCTGAGAGAAATAGTTTATCTCTAGCGGCTTCCTTGGACTTGTTCAGAGGCTCTGGTTAGATCAAAACAGTCACCACTTCTAGTGATCAGGCGCTGGTCATTTCTACCACTGCCTAGATTGTGTAGGTAGTAGTTTTGCCTGACAATTGTTTCATTTCCCGATGAGTCGGTGTAGGTGATTGGGAAGTCTTTCATATCATCTCTGGTGAGGAATTCGTCTTTTCTATAGTATCGCTCCTTAACTGGTGGGGGTAAGGTTGCTGGATTCCATGGTAAGTTGAGTGTCGCTGGGTGGTTGGCACCAGCATTGTTGTTGTTGTTGTTGCCATTGTTGACCAATTGCTGGAGTAAGGTGGTCAATCGTTGCATGTCGGTGCCTGCTGCCGTGGGCACTGGGGTTGGAGCTTTGGCATCTTCATCGTTGGCATCTGCTTCAGGGAAGCTGTAGATTTTTGTGTCGTAGACTTCATCAAAATGTACTGCATCCCAATTTGATTTGAAGCCCTAGTGTGTTGCCCTGATCTCTATGAGGAGAGTTTCTTGTCCTTGCGCGATGGCTAGTGCTCCTGCCTTGTCCATTGAGTGTTTGTTTCGGATTCTCTTCGGCGTTTTGTCTGGAGCAACGTACCAGAGACAAGCGTTTGCGAAAAGGGTGAATATGTGTCCCTTATTGATCTCAGTTTGTTCCTTAGGGGGGATGATATCCATGATTGCACTTACAATAATTTCCTTGAGCATGGTTACGGGATCCGGAGCAAGCGTCTTGGGTCCTTCGCTGTCGGCATCATCTGTGAGGAACAGGCCAGCAGTGTCTTCTAGAGCATGGTAGAATGAGTCGTTGAGGGCCTCATGTTTGTGGGCATTGCCTTTGGTGTTGAATGTCCCAAATCGGATTGCAATGTCCTGGATTTGATTCCAGTCAAATGGAGGTGCAGGCGGCATGATTTAGAGATTGTCGTCGTCGTTCCGGCGTGCGGTCTCGTTTCAATGTAATCGTTTCAGCGTCGAATGCGGTGTCGTTGACGGTGAAGCAATCTCGATTCAATCGTGGGGATGAGAGGAGAAAATCGTAATCGTAATCGTAATTGTTCGATCGATTGTCGTCCTTAGATGTGTATTACAGAAGGAGATTCTTGGTAGAGTGTGCTGCTTGTCGAGGATGCGATGTAATTAACCGGCGATGTCGGAGGTATCGTGTGATCGAACGTAGTTGTTGAAGCGAAATGGATTGACCGGGAACGATTCGTAGTTGCGGTGATCGTCGAACGTCGTCCGTGGATGTGTATTACAGAAGTAGATTCTTGGTAGAATGTTCTGTAGATGCGCCCCTTGATACGTACGCTTCTTGGTCGTGTATTACAGAAGAAGATTCTTGTTAGAAGGATCTGTAAACACCCCTTGATACGCGAGTAAGGAGGAGAAGAAAGAAAGAGAGGCGGGGGGAGGTCTATTGATACAGCCCAGCGATGCGAGTCCCATACCAAGTATACTCTGGCTGTAACCGACAGTGGAGGTGCTGTACGGGGCGGAGATACAGGAGATAGGTAGCTTAAGGTATCCACTTGTTAGTGGAAGGTATAAGGGCTCTATAACCTGTTGTAACTCTAAAAATTGACCGTAAGGTATTGGATAATTGAAATTTAAAGAGAAGTGAGCTCAGAGAGGCTCTTATTTTTACTGTGTATTTCATACTGTATTGGGGCTCTCTGTATTTTACATGGTAGAGATCTTCCCCGTTGCTGTTACTATTCTCGTACCGATACTGCTGTTGCTGTTGCTGTTGCTGTATTAGCGTCGTGTCGGTCTTACTGTATCGGTCATTTGATGGTATCGGTCATTTATGTTGTTAAGTAATCTGTTCGATGGGGCGTATGCTTGTTTGTGGTATATATGCTAGATATGAGGCCCATCTGGAATCGGTACTGATTTTCTTGATTGCAATAAGTAATTTCCTCACGGGATATCAAGTATATTCTTTTGAATGTACTTATGGATTCCAAGTGTTCACTTATTGGTCAGGTCTTTGGATATGTCTTGTTTCTAACCGATTATCCTCTTTTGTTTGTAGTCCTAAGTGATATCGTTTTTTTACCACTTAGGGATTTTCATGTAGTGGAGGTGCGTTTGATTCGAAGACTCGATCATCGAAATAATCGTATCTCTGTCGTTACTCCGTGTTAATATTCCGCACCTCGGTCGTCGTTTTGTTTTGTCGGCTTTTCCAATCAAATTTGATGCCGACAAAGTCCGTATTTTTCGCCGACAACAGCTGTTCCAAAGGGTTTTTATGTTTTCCATGCTTGCTGTCCGAGTGGACACATTTCCGTGGTACTCCAGCTGGTACCTGGGATGTGTGACCTTCTTGTGTATGGGCACATCACGTTTATGGATCCAATCTAGTACATCCATTCCCTCAATGTCATTAGGCCGGAAGCCTTGGAATAGCCGATCGAAATCATCTTCTCCTGATCTAAGCCACAATTTCTGTATGCTGGCTTTGGGGTGTCTGATGAGGTCCCGGTATGCCGCCCACTTGTTTAAGTCGTCATCCCATATGGAGCCGCCGCAGGCAAGGTGGGGCCTATATGTTGGTTCGAGCACTTGTTGGGCCTGTTTTGGTACCAGGAAGTGTATGGGATCCCCTGGATATATTCCCATTAGGGCCTTGGGCTGACTCTTGGGTTTGGAGTAATACTGGTCGGACTTGTAGTGGCGGGAGACTTCGCCGTGTGTGAAGTCAGCTAGGTCCCCATCAGTGAATCTCACCTGGTAGTACTGATTGGTTTGGTCATAGCTCACTACCTCCCCCTCATACCACCTGGAGTTGAACTTCTTACGGACAATAGTGCCAATGGCCCATGGGTGTCCTCTGCGTACGCTGCGTTGCTGCGGTATAGGCACCCTTGGAGGTTTGCACTCATTCCTGGGCTTAATGGTAGATATTGTATTGGGCCTTTTTCCTGACACTTGTGGAGGTTGATGCACGTACTCTGGTTTCTCAGTCGAAATCGTATTGGTCCTCTCCTGGGTTCGGCGTGCTGTCACAGTAGTTATGGGCTCCTGTGTCATTATGTGTAGGAGGTCTTGGATATTCCGTAGGGCTTCATTAATTTGTGTCCCTTGTTCTGCATACGGGATTGGTGAATGGGGCTTACTGGCGACCTCTTTTAGATCTTGGAGTATCATAATTAGTCGGTCCGTTGATGAGGTGCGGGGTATATCTGTTCTGGGAAAGAACGCGACCGTGTTACTCACTCTGGTCGATCGGCTGGTTTCCCCAATACAGTTGTAATTCCTGTAGTGCTTCAAGGCCGGTCCGATGTAAAAACCCCTCGTACCATGGTCCTGCCATGCGCCCCTTTCTTGGGCCCTGTCGTGGATGATAACTCAACAGCCCAGAGGGGCCAGTGGGTGTTTGTTGTAATCATATATCCCGCGCCTTAGCTCGTATGCTGATATGTTGGGCTGGGTCTGCGACGCACGCAGTAAGTTGAGGGTAATGAGTGCCCGTGGAATCAGTAGGTCCCAATTGTCCACCGGGAACGTCGCATCCACTCCATTTAAACCGGCTATGAAGTGATTCTTGAAGGTCTGTATGGCCCGCTCTGCATGGTTGAGCCGGTGGTCCCCGGGCAATGCTAGTTGATAATCGAGGTTGTTCTTCGTGATGTACGCCATAAGTTTCTTGGAGGTTTTGTTGTCCATGCGTACTATCTTGGCGGTCACGTTGTCTTCTTTCATCCTCGCGCATCACGCTGTGAAGCCACGCAATATATCTTCACTCTCGCGTGTCTGAATAGGCTTCACGTCGATGTAATTTGAGTCATAGTTGTGCATGAGGAATACGTATTGGTCTTCACGTCGTGACGTAACTGGGTATCTGCCCGGTAGGTCCTACTCAATGAGTTCTTTGGGATCGTCGATGGTGCGCGGGGTTGCGTGGCTACTCAGTTGCATTTCTGTCGTGGTGACTATGTCGACGCAGACATTATCATTTGTTTTCTTCTGACCTTTCCCGGTTGGCGCCGAGTCATTAGCCACTGTGCCCTGCTTGGCTCTAGCCTTCTGTTTACATGTACTCTGTATCCCCTGCCGTACCATCTGTAGGTGTCCCATAGTGGTCTCTTCCGACAATGGGAGGTATTGGTTGACGCGTTGTGCTGTGAGTCCCGGCCAGGTGGCGAATGAACCACGTTCAATAGCCTGCACCCATGTCTCTTTGGTGGGGTATCCCGCTGCTGCGTGGTAGAACTTGATCAGTTTGGGGATGGCCTGGATCTGATATGCCCCCGCCCCCGTGTGTATTGGATTTTTGTTTTCAGTTTTTTGTTTTCAGTTTTGTTTAGTTTGGCGCTGATTGTGATGCGCGTATTTTGGTTGTTCTTGTTTTCGCTGTTGTTTTCGTTTTTGGATTTGTTATTTCTGTTTTCTGTTTCAGTTTGCGGCGGGGGGGGGGGGGGGGGGGGGTCTGTCACCCTTGGAGATTCAGCCATCACCCTTGGAGGGTCGGTCTGATGCAGGGGAACCATATATAGGTTCCTTAGAGGGTCACGCTGGCCTTCGAGTATGACGCGTTGGGAGGGGCCGATAACGGCCACCTTGTCCTTAGAGAACTCTACGTGGCACCCATTATTGCATAACTTGGGCACTGAGACCAAGGGTAATTCGACTTCATTGAATTTATGACACCTGTGTGCCTTGAGGGGGAGTCGGGGTAGGTCCAACAGGTCTGTTGCGGTAAACTGTATCGTGCTCCCATTGGCACAACCCACGGTGAGACCCCGCGGTATGTCTTGGTGTGACCCACCCTGATACGTGGAAGGGACAAAATGGTCTGTTGCTGCGGAATCAAGGGCCCCGAACCCCGGTGGGACCCCCGCGAATGCTACTCCATGGGCAAATGTTACCTTGCGCGTTGGCCAGGGTGGGGTTTTGCTCGAGGGATCACGTAGGATACTGAGTAATTTTGAATCGTGATTACTAGATTTATGTATACTACTACTGTGGTCCCTCCCACACCTTCAGGAGCGCTGGGGTAAATTGAAGACGCCGCGGCCCTCGCCATTGGGGTTGGGCCCATTCCACTTCATCCACCTGTCCGCGTTCCGGTTGGCCCCACCCATTCGATTGTGGAAGGTAGCTCCCTCCTGGTGTGCGGCTCTGTTCCGCCGGTTGAAGCACTCGCGTCCGTTATGTGAGAGGTTGACGCCGCAGGAGTGGCAATAGTATTTGTATTGTTTCCACTCAAGATCGATGGGTCGGGCTTCGTAGGCCTTGGCCCGGCCCGCGTTGGTCTTGTGTCGGTTGGCATCCGCGGTTTTGAGGCGATTCACATTCGCCTGTACAGCCGCCATGGCCGTTTCCCATTTGTGTGACATGGTCCTTGTAGATGCTGCTGTTGCTGTAGACGCCGCCGTCGCTGTCTCGGCGACCTGTGAGTAAATCTCTTGGCATACATTGGCTAGGTCGCGTTGTCTGCTCTCGAGGTTGGCAAATCGCTGGTCATTCTGGATGTCCACCATGTTGGCTGTCGCGGTCTTGCTGTTGTAAACGCTGTAGAGTTCCTTGAGGCGTTGTCCCCAGAATTTCTTATAGTGTACGAATTCAGCATCCTTGGCAATTGTCGACTTGTGTTGTTTCCAGTCCTTGTTAATGCAATGGAGTGTGATCGGATTGTGTTTACTCCGCATGAAGGCTTCCCGGGAGTAATCGATCATTTGCGCTGGCGTCACATTAGCTGTTTCTGGGAGGAGGTTGATCTGAGCTTGATATTTTGTCAGCTGCCAAAAATACTCCTTGGGGCCGATGGGACTTGGCTTGAATGACAGTGTATTCATCTTCTTGGTGAGCTCGCGCGTGAGTTGGTGTTGGGCGTCTGTTGAACATAAATCCTCCTCCATAGTTTGGAAAGCAATTACTACCGTGGTGCCCCGAGGCAAGGCCTCCGATATTGGGTCCTTCAAATCGTCCAACATGGTGGGGAATTGTTTTGTCTACGATGAGGAGGGCTTCCCTGCCGTACTTATTCCATTCCACAAATAGGGCCTGGCTGCGTTTCCACAGTTTGTATGCGTCTGAGGTAAGTTTGGCGTTGCTATCTAGTTCGTGGGGCTCACTCGGTGCTGTGGGATACTCCGTGTTTGGGTCGCGCGCCCGGTATTGTGTCTCTGTTTCCAATTCCAATAGGAACGCGTACCCGCCTCCTTGGATGTATTTGATGGATGTTACCTCCGCCAATGCGTTCGCCAGGGGCTTTTTGAACTCGTAGATGTCAATGCTGGTGGGTTCGGTGATCGGTTTCAAGGGAGCCTCATCAAGGTGATCCTTGAGGGTTGTGTAGTCCTTCTTCTTGGTCATCTCGTCGTCAGAGTCACTATCTACACTGTCCTTGGTATAGTCGTATAGCAACCAGTTTTGTGCCTGTAACTGGGTGTTCTGTTCTCCAGTGTACTCAAGTATATCTCGGTTGTACAGTTTGAGCTCTTCGAGTTGATCTCTTAGATTTCAAATTGCGTTTGAGCCTGTGATTCTGGAAGTGTTGATGCTGGTATCTGGGGTAACTCCTCTGGTCGTGGGGCTGTGGTTTCCTTCGGTTTGTGTTCCCTCTGGCATTGGGGCGTTGTACTCGTAATAAACTTATCAATAACTAATAAGACCAAAGCTGTAAAACGTTGTTTGGTTAATTTGTTACTTTGAGTATTTGCGTTATTTTGTTCGATTTTACGGTGTTGGAAAGATTTATTGATAAGATTATGTTCGGATTGTTTTGGATCATATCTCCCAATTACTAATCGGTAGACACTTTTTGTGGGGGTATCAATTGATCGGGTTATCGCCTGATGTAATATCGATTCCCATATTGTGTACCTTTGATCAGTGCTTTAAGTATTGATCGATATTCACCGGAGCATATGTGTGGACTACTTATGGTCCTATTCCTTTGGTTGCGCCCTATTTATTACTTAGTGTGCGCACCCTGGAATCATACCATTGAATATTCATATCATCGGCATATACGATGCTGCCCATAATGTCAAATATGCCGTTACTGTACACGTGTATTCACTGCATGTATCCTCACGGTCGATTTAGTAATTCAATACGTAAAATCGAATGAACTAGTAAAGTAACAAGAAACAACGAATGAACGTAAATACATAACATCAAATTAACCAAACGATTTACAGCTTTGGTCTTATTAGTTATCGATAAGATTACCCAGCCCAATGCCAGAGGGGACACAACCCACAGTAGCTAACAGCCCCACAACCAGAGGAGTTACACCAGATACCAGCATCGATACGTCCCAGATTATAAACACTAGCACACTACGGGATCTCAGGGATCAACTGGAAGAGCTCGAACTGTACAACCGTGATATACTCGAGTATACCGGACAACAGAACACCCAATTACAAACACAAAACAGGTTACTGTATGATTATACCGAAGACAGTGAAGATAGCGATTCCGATGACAAAATGACCAAGAAGAAGGACTACACCTTACTCAAGGACCACCTAGACGAGGTACAATTGAAACCGGTCTCGGTGCCAATGAGCGTCGACGTGTATGAGATCAAGAAGACCCTCGCAAACGCATTGGCCGAGGTGACTTCCTAATAAGACCAAAGCTGTAAAACGTTGTTTGGTTAATTTGTTACTTTGAGTATTTACGTTATTTCGTTCGATTTTACGGTGTTGGAAAGAGTTATCGATAAGATTATGATCGGATTGTTTCTGGACCATATCTCACAATTGCTAATCTGTAGCCACTTTTTGTGTGGGTACCGATTGGGGAATCGATTGTTGTAATATCGATTCCCATATTGCGTACCGATGATCAGTGCTTTAAGTATCGCTCGATATTCACCAGAGCGTATGTGTAAGCTACTTATGGTCCTTATTCCGTTGGTCGCGTCCCATTTTTACTTATTGTGCGCACCCTGGAATTGTACCATTGAATATTTGTATCATTGGCACATTGATAATCGTATATGCCAGATGTTTCTTAGTATCACCGACATATACCCGCGGTAAAGATCACGGTCGATTTAGTAATTCAATACACCCTTGGATGGTCCGCAGGACTATCCGGTTCATACAAATATATTGGTCGTACCCTCTTATGGTGGCTGCCCGGATGGTGTTTGGTGGGGTAATCAGCGAGATTATGCTTTCCCGGTTCCCAGAAGATATTAAATTGCCCTTGCTCAGCCCTGTCTTTTAACCAATAGAATCGCATATCTATAGCCTTGGACCATTTTTGTTTTATTGTGCCATTAAATATGCCTTCCGCTGTATTATTGTCTGTTTTCAACGGGGTGGCTGGTTGTGGGTGGCCTAGTTCAATGAGACATTGCCGAATTGGCAACGCTTTCCTTGCATTTAGGAATAACGAGGCTATTTCGGCCTTTGCCGCTGATGCCATTACATTCTTGATGATCTTGGCTAACACTAGTATTGGTCCATTGAATGTATTGTCTGTGGCGTCGCAGAGGAAGTGATAACCTCCCGCACGGCTTTTGGCTCCTGGACACACTAGGTATGCTACATCGCTATCGACTCGGAGTATCATGTTGCTGGCCCTGTATATCATGGTCGCGTCGGGGTTACACGCTGCATAGTTGACGAAATATTTTGTGGCCGCTAATGCCGTTTGGTTGTTCTTGCCTGATGCAATATCATTGATTGCATGTAACATCGTGTTATCCATTGCTCATGCATAGAATAGGAATTTTCCCGTGACTTGTTGTATGAATTTTATTTCCTTGTCTGATAGTGTGGTCGTGTCCTCGAGTTTTGCGTATTGTATTTTCTTGCCGTAGGTAGGCACATCCGCACGTGATGGTCCTGCGTACGTGCGTGTGGGCCTCACGTGTTCGAATTCCTTTAACGCTTGCTCCACGTAACCATCCATGGACAATTGTACCTCGCATTTGTCGTAGTCCCAACGCAGATGGACCCCCACATATTGTTTTCCCGTCCAGTCGACCTTGAAGGCGTACTTGTTTCTGACAGCCTCGACTAGATGATCCACGTCTTCCTGACGAAGTGTATTTTCTTCCAAAGTCATCCACGACTAGGGTGAAGCTGATGTCCCTCTCGTCATGGAGGAAAAGGCCCTCTGTATGGGGTGCCTTACGATAACCATACAGTTGCAGGTGTGCAACTAGGTCGTCATGTGCTTTTTTGCCACTTTGTTTGAGTCCATACCATGCCTTTTTGATCCGGGCGTAGACATAGCCTCCTTGTTTGAGCCCCTCTAGTTTGTATGCTGTCCTGATCCGAGGGGGAATCATGTCCCACCTAAACTTTACGAATTTGGGTTCATCAAGTGTGGAGCATAAGTACATGTTAGAAATGTCACCGGTACAGTACTGAGCCCCTGGGGTGGACACCACACTATTCCAATGGGTTTTAATGGTTTCCATGCTAGCTGTCCGAGTGGGCACATCTCCTGTGGCACTCCAGTTGGTCTCCCCCTGCTGTGATTCTTGTCCTGTAGGGGTCGGCCTTCTCGGGGCGTATAGCAACTGTGTACCGGGGGTATGTGACCTTCTTGTGTATAGGCACATCATTTCTATTGATCCAATCCAATACGTCCATCCCTTCTATACTATTGGGCTGGAAACCTTGGAACAGCCGGCCGAACTCATCTTCTCCTGACCTAAGCCACAACTCTTGTATTGCGGTTTTGGGGTGCTTGATGAGGTCGCGGTATGCAGCCCACTTGTTTAAGTCATCATCCCAGATGAATCCTCCACACGCGAGCTGGGGCCTACTATACGGTGTTTTATTTACTTATTGGGCCTGTTTTGGTACGGGGTGTAACACACTAGGGGTAGAATTTGAGTAGGAGTGATAATTATGAATGGATTAATACTTTACTGAAAATGGATGGAAACTTAACAGATAAAATAATGAGCGATCGGGCCATGCTGGCTTCGATTGCCCAAGGATATTCATGTCGAGTGGCGGGCTATGAATCCTGCGCCCGCCTGGTATCAGTATACCATTGTATACAGATGATGCTTCGCTACTTAATGATTCTTAGAGTAGCCCAAGTTTCATTAGTTCAATCATACGTATCCTTCGATGGTATCTTGGATGGTACGATTTGTACGGTAGATTGATAGTAGTACATACGGGTATTACATAGCTCGGTACGTACGTACCTTGGCGTGTATGTCCGTAGTACGTTACAGAGTCCCCCAATGAGTGACTTGAGGATTCCTAGAATTGTTTCACTAGACTTCTTCCATGTCTAGATCATTGTTTGCTGCATCTTGTGCTGGATCATTGTTTGCTGGGTGCTCTTTGTATGGAGTGAGCTTTTGAATGTTGACTGTTTCCGTAACGTTTGGCGATAGCCTTAATTTCACTGTGCCATTGGTATGTACTTGCACAATTTGATATGGGCCTTAATTTCACTGTGCCATTGGTATGTACTTGCACAATTTGATATGGGCCTTTCTTCTGAGGTTGTAATTTGTCTGGATCTGGTTCTTTCATCCATACCTTATCATCAACCTTGAATACATGCTTGATGCGCTTGGCATTTTGTCGGAGCAGATTCATGATGATACCTTGTTGTCAAATTTGTTGTAGCGCAATGAGATTGGATGTAAGTGGTATGTCCAATAGCATGTCCCTGTTGAAAACCAGGGCTCCTGGAGATGAGCCCATAGATGCATTGATTGCGCACCTGGCTTCGTGCATGCAAGTAGCTAATGCGTTGTCCATGAGCTGCGTAGCCTGCGTGTTGGTTTGAGGTGGATTCACATGTACCAATATTCGAAGAGTGTCTGCAATGGTATGATGTGCCCTTTCGCAGACAGCATTGCTCTGAGGATTCTCGACTGTGGTAGCCACACCTTCAAGTCCATAGGCTGCCAGTGTATTTTGGAATTCATGGCCTAGGAACTCTCCACCATTGTCATAGACACATTTGACAGGTCTTGGGTATCTGGATAACCAGCAGTTGGTGAATTGGTTGGAGACATGTTTGTTAATTTTCTTTTGAAACTGGCTGTTGAGCTGACTCAATCCAAAGGCAAAGAAGAGCAACAGGAGCTGTGGCTGCAGGCCGGTTGAGGTGCCGGTCTGTTGTGGTCTAATATTTCTCTGATATCCACTACGATTGAACACTAGTAGTTCAATCAGATCTATTCTGACTACCGGTGGGCTCAGTCAGTTAGATCTTAGGCTTGTAGTTCTACAATGGGAAGCATGGCTACCGATGCAAGGTTTAAGGTTGAATAATCAAATAATCTAAAAGTATGAGAGATAGAGAGATGATCCTTGCTGGAGAGCAAGTATCTCTTCTAAAGGTCCGTGCTGCCGCTAATACAGCACGCGAATGTACGTGTTGCCGCTAATACACACGTATTTTATACAGCAGAAAACAAGTAACAAATTCGTGAGCAGCAGCGCTCCGAACCAACAGCACACTTAACAAGAGATTGCATGTGCGAACCTCTAGTGTGTGTTCTTCTTTGATTACTAAGTATCGAACTTCGATCGTAAGAATGACTGTTGTTCAATCACTAAGTATCGAATTTGGGTGTCATAATGACGATTGCACCTCTGGTTCGGTCTTACTCCAATCTTACAGAGAGAAAACTTGACCTTTGAGTCTCATTATTCCAACCACTGAAGGTGCACTTCAACTCGTAGTATCGTATCATTTCAGCTGCAGTACAGTAAGTTACGTAGGAATGTACGTACATAGGTTCGAGTACCATAACTGTCTCATACGTACGAAAGGAATTTAATAATGTTGACTTGACTTATCCCTGATGCGAATGATTTCCAGTAGGTTGGTAACTGGGTCAATGCACGTGAGAGCCTTGAAGTTGTAGACTTTTCCTTGGGCTGTTACCTTCCACGGTCCGATCAGATCCACATGTACTTCACTGAATGGTGCCAATGGTGCTTGCTTGGGCGCCAGCAATCCATAACTAGCATTTCTGCTCTTGTACTTGATGCAATCATCCGGGCATATGTATTCTTGGCAAAGCTTGGCCAGTCGTTCCACGTGGAACCTGGCAGCTATCGTTTGATTGAGCCTGGTGGATCCACAGTGCCCTAGTAGTAGATGGTACCACTTGAGTAGTTGGGGAGCAAGGGAGGTTGGAATGTAGATTTTCCATTCCTCTCTGGTTTCTGCTTTGGAGTAGCACGTGATTTCCTGATTACCAAGTTGTTGTTTGAAGATGGTTGGTAATTGCAGCTTGGCTGGGAGCGTGTCATCGTTCTGTTGATGTTGAGCAATGTTGGTGTAATTCACTGGGCATTCCATTTCCTGGAGTGTTGGCAGGTTGACCAGACACTCATTGTTCAGTAGACATGAATATAATTCATCGTCCGTGTCATGGCATAGGTTTGGGAATACCTCTGGGAATTCTTGTAAGAAAAGCTCTTCATCTGCTTGTTCAGGGACGTCTAACTTGAGAAAATCAATTAGAGTTCCTTTGTCTTGCTTCTGTTTCTCCCCCACTGTAGGTGGATCCATCCTGGGTAATCTTGAGAATGCATCCGCGAGTACATTCTTGGGGCCTTCCACATAGTGCCATTTGAGGTTGTATTCTTGTTGAAAGAGATTCCGTCTGAGTACCCGTTGTGGAGAGAGGGTTTTGAAGGTGAGATTCTTGTGGTCTGTGTAAATGTTGAGTTCACAGCCTAATAGTAGTTTCCTGTATTCCTTGCAACACAAGACTATTGCAAGTAGTTCCTTTTCCGTTGTTGTATAATTCTTCTGAGCTGCATTCAGCTTCTTGGACCAATAAGCAATGGGTTTGCCATTTTGTAGAATGGCTGCGCCAAGTTGTAGATCTGAGGCGTCGGTGTAGATCTCAAATGGCAGGTTCAGATCCAGGTATGTGTTCAGCGCGTCACTTGCTATTATTGCTTTCATTTCTTCAAAGGCTTTTTCCTGGGCCGGCCCCCATGTGAAGGCTAACTTTGTTGATTTGGACTGCCCATTGGCAGTTTTCTTGGGAGTTCCCGTGAGTTCAAATAAAGGAGAGAGAACATGTGATCTTCTCGGCCACATATCTCTGTAGTAACCAACAGCACCTAGAAAGGACTTGACTTGGGTGATAGTTTTTGGTCTGTCCATTCGCAGAATAGCTTCAATCTTTTTCTTCCAAGGTTTCACGGCTTCTGGAGTCATCCAAAATCCGAGAAAGTCAGTTTCCTGTACAGCCCAGTCACATTTGAGAGGGTTGCACTTGAGGCCATTTTCATTCAGGCGTTGCAGAATTGTGTCCACTGTTTGCATGTGGTGGCTGAAGGTGCCATTTGTCCAGATTCCAATATCATCAATATAGACGGTGCAGTCGGTGCCTTGCAAATGTCCTCCATGAGTTGTTGTGCCACATCTGGAGAGATTTTGACACCCATTGGAAGTCTTTGATATTCATAGCAACCATATGGGGTGACAATCGTGCATAGTTTCTTGCTTGGCTCATCCAGTTCAAAACAATAGTATTGCATGGATAAATCAATCTTGGTGAAGTGGGTGTATTTGCCACGGCGATGCATGATGTCCTGTATTCTTGGTATTGGATATGGTTTCTGACTAGCAGTTCATTGAGTTCTCGAAAATCTGACACCCAACGGACCCTGTTATCCTTCTTTGGAATGATAAAAGTAGGAAATGCCCATTCAGCTGGGCCATCACATCTTTTGAGGACTCCATCATCTACCAGATTCTGGAGCTCCCTTTTGAATAGTTCTTCTCTTTTGTATGCGACGGCATATGGTTTCTTGTGGACTGGCTTAGCATCGGGCTTCAGTTTGAGTGAGATTTTCTTGTGCGGGTATTTTCCTAGTTTGCCGTTGAAGACATTTGGATATTTGGACAGGACAGCTTGGAATTCTTGTTTTTCTGATGCTGTCATATGTGCTTGTTGCTTAGCAACTGAGGTTGGATCAGTCGCTTCGTACGCTCTGTCGAGGATGACGGGTGATGAAGATACAGCATCATGCACAAATAGCTCAGAATCAATGGATTCTTCCAGTAATGCTTGAAAATAAGCTTCTTGCAGATCTGGAGTAATATCAAAGCTGGCTGTCTCGCGCATTGGAATTTGTCGCTTGTTCCATTGAATCATGCTGGATTCAAGTAACAAGTTGATATTGGTGCTGCATAGAAAGTTTCGACCAAAGATAATGTCATATCTGCATGATTTGGATTCAAATAATCTGGCTTCACAACGCTCAATTGTTGTGTTCCCAAATTCTTTTAGTTTGAGATTCTTCATTACGACAAACAACAAGGTGTCGAATGATCCATTGGCTGTGGTTGTGATGGTCCTTGTTTTGGATTGGATTGGTAGGACGCCGAAGGGAAGTGCCCTTTTGTTGATGAGGGTTGTTGTGCTGCCACTGCCGAGTAGGGCAAGCATTGTTTTTGTTGTTTTTACAGGAATGCCTTGAATGTATTGGATGGTTGTTAAAACAATAGGAGCCACATTGCTCTTCTTTGTTTTTGTAGCTACGGGATATTCCATATTTGGTTGTAGGGCTGTGCTTTTTGCTAGACGAGAAGTCCAGCTTGGGGTCATTGTACCCGTATTATTGGCTTCTGTACCCGTATTGCCGATCGAATCGTCATTCGATTTGGCTGTTTTATTGGCTTCTGTACCCGTATTGGCGTTGTTTTTATTTTTACCGACGCGTTTGTCCGTTACATCTGTAAAATGGACTCGTCGTGAGCTCTTGTCATCATCAGATATACGTCCTGTAGGTTTCTCCCCTTCTGTGGAGAGAGTTCCTCCTGCAAGCCCAATTGGCAGTGCCAAATGGGCATCCAGGTCCTGTGGAGCTGGAGGCAGGGTGACTGCTCTTGATTGTTGGCTTCAAGGAAGCCAGATTTGCTCACCGCTCTGCACGCTGTGTTCTGCTTTGCCTCCATGTTGTTGGAGGAAAGCTTCCTTTGCGCGCTGCATGTGTGCTTGGAATGATTCATTGCTGGCTGTAGTGGTTTTGCCGGCCGAGTCATTGTTGTTTTTCTTGTTGTCCGCGCGTTGTTTTTTCTTTTGTTTGGAGTATCTGTTCTTGGGACATCCGGACCAGTCGTGGTTGTGACCGGGAATGCAACAGGGATTAGAAGATTTTTGGTTTTTGTTGTTGGTTTTGCATTTGGATTGGTTGGCATTGTTTCCAGGACGTCTCCCTTATTTTTTGCCTCCTCCATTCCGCAGCTTGGACTGTCGTTCCTGACTGGAGATATATTCCACAATCTTTTGGGTGGATGTTTCTGCAGTGATGCCACCATGAATTTGGCCATATTGCTCAACCCACAGGTTGGGGAAGGTGTGGAGCAGCATTATTGTTTTGCTGATTTTGTTGAGTCTTTGGCCATGACCTTGTAGCTTATCCGAGTATCGAATGAGCCGGTTGATGCGCAATGCTTGATCCATGGAGGTGGTGTCATGTGGTTTCTTGCATGCGTCACTACAAATGTAGGTTTGCATGATTTCTCTTGCATCCCCCGCATCACAGTAGTGTTCTTGAATGTAGTCCTTGATTGCTTCTTCATAGCATTCCATGTTGTCTGGATAGTTCAAGTCGTCATTGTCATCCCGGGTTGTCTCGTCTCACTTTCTTTGCGCTTCCGGGCACTGTATCTTGGTGAACAATTCAATGTATCGATGTTCTGGTAGTGGTAGTCGCTTTGCGCCAATGATGAATGCTTCTTCACAATACAGTAATTCTTCGAGGCCTCCTTCTTCTGAAAAGATCCGTAGTTTCCATTCCTCCTTGGAATTACTGTTGGCGTCATAAACTTTCAAAGTGGCAAGTTTGTTCTTAGTCCGATCAAAGCTGGAATCATAAGTGATTGGTGGTTCACGATGCAATCCCGCCGACGTGTTTGATGTTGTACTTGCCTGATCTGATATTCTTCCTTGTTTTCATGCGATTCGATGTTTTGTTTGATTCGATGTTTGATTCGATGTCTTCAGTGGAGAGACAGGATTTTGTTTTGTGTTGATTAACAATGTCGAATTGGCGTGAGACCGCTTTCGTTTCCATTGGTTATCTTGTTGGCAAGAAAGAGAAAAAAACCGTTGTCGTTCCATAAAGTTACGTTTCGAGCGAAAGATTCGCTACGAATATCGGTAGGTTATTTGTTTAGAGAGAAAACCGTTGTCGTTCGAAAATTCGTTATTCTACAGTAGCTGTAACAGTAATTACTGTGTAGCACACTAGGGGTAGAATTTGAGTAGGAGTGATAATTATGAATGGATTAATACTTTACGAAAATGGATGGAAACTTAACAGATAAAATAATGAGCGATCGAGCTGGCTGGCTTCGATCGCCCAAGGATATTCATGTCGAGTGGCGGGCTATGAATCCTGCGCCCGCCTGGTATCAGTATACCATTGTATACAGATGATGCTTCGCTACTTAATGATTCTTAGAGTAGCCCAAGTTTCATTAGTTCAATCATACGTATCCTTCGATGGTATCTTGGATGGTACGATTTGTACAGTAGATTGATAGTAGTACATACGGGTATTACATAGCTCGGTACTATATGTAACTACCCCTCCTCCGTTTTGGTTGGCACGTGTCAACCCCTCTCTAAAGAAAAATTCGAGGCGCGCGCGCCGAGAATTTTTCTTTAGATAGGGGTTGATTCGTGCCAACCAAACGACTCAGAGTATCGGGGGGAATTTTCTTTAGGATGCTTCCTTTTTACGAGGGCGCAGCCCGAGTAAAAAGGAAGCATCCTAAAGAAAACTCCCCCCCGATACGAGGAGGAGAGCAAGGAGGAGGGGTGGTTAGGTATGTAATACCATGGTCGTAAGGGAGAGCACAAAGGGAAGGAGGGGGGGAGCTTGCTAGCGAGCGTCGGTTGCTTGTTGTTGCTGCTGTTGGGGGGGGGGGGGGGCTTCTTGTTGCTATCGATCGTTGCATTTTGTTGCTGTTTTGCGGGGGGGACAAGGATAAACCTGCTCTCCCCACAGTCTACCGTGTTGTATGTGTGAAAAATTACTTTAGTACCGGTTTCGGTACTAAAGTAATTTTTCGAACTCCGTGTTAATCCAATCAAAAAGTATTTTTAGAATATTTTCACACACAACTTCGTGTGTTGAACAAGTAAGTACTTGTTCAACACACGAAGTTGTGTGTGAAAATATTCTAAAAATACTTTTTGATTGGATTAACACGGAGTCCGAAAAATTATGGTATCGTACAGTAGGATCTAGTACAATCCCTACTGAATCCTGATTTAAGAAACTTCCCCGCACAGTAGGATCTAGTACAATCCCTACTACTAGTAGCTAGATCCTTGATTTTAGAAACCTATTTGGCGGTTTTTCCCCGTACAGTAGGATCTAGTAGAATCCCTACTACATCCATATATATTCAGCCGTTCTTACCAGTCAAAAGTATTTTTAAGCGTTTCACCTTAAGTAACTTTTCCAGGTGTTGAGCAATATATATGGCAAAGAGGGAGCTAACCCAGGATTAGCAACAGCGCCAGCAGCAGCAGCAGCAGCAGCAGCAGCACCGATTTCGTTGATTCCTTGACACCACCTGTGTAGAATCAAGTAGAATTCCTACTACAACCTTGATTTGTTGCTGTTTTTTCCCCGTTGTAATTCATTATTTCAAAATCAACCACTTTGCAACCCCCCCCCCCTCCCCCGACCATGGGAATAGACCCTTTCCACTGCTTTTTGTCCTATTACAACAACACGAAAACCATTCTATCACAATGTAAGTCATTGCCGGCCCTTCTTTCTTTGCTTGGGGGGGATTCAATTTGATTTGATTCGTCGTCGTTGCCGTCATCGTTGTTGTCTTTTTTTATTCATTCTTATCACTCACGACGCTGCTTCTTCTTTTTGCTTGTTTGACCATGGGAATAGCAACAACAAGCACTGTAAGTGACTGACGGTTCTTTGTTTGCTGGGGGTTGCTTGGGGGGGAAGATGTTGTTTCGATTTGATTTGAGTCGTCGTCAACAGTCATTTGTTCATTCCTATCTCACGATGACTCTTCTTCTTTTTTGCTTTTGACCATGGGAATAGCCCCTTCCAGCAGCCATGGTTTGAACTATTCCACCCTGAAAGAGCAAGCAAGGCTGCTCCAGCTAGTCGGACTTGGTCTAATGCTCAAGATCTTTGGTCTCGGACTCGGTCATCTACCAACGCAACAACAACAAGAACAACAACCCAACGTCGGTCTGTAGCAGGACGCAACAACTCCGATCGTGGGGACCGGCGTCCGAACTATAAGCAATGCCTGCTCCGGTCTAGGGGAACAGTGTATTCTCGCGACCGTAATTCTTGCTCTGTCCCTATGAGCGGCGTTGATACGAGGAGCTGAGTCCCTACAAGAATGGTGAATTCGGCCCTACAAGCGGCGTCTTTTGGCCCCAACAGCCTCGATATTCATCACAACTTGCTCTCTAGCAAGAAATAGGTCTACAGACATCTGAACCATGTGCTAACTACAAGCAATGCCTGCTACGGTCTAGGGGAACAGTGTACTCTCGCGGCCGTATTTCTCGCTCTGTCCCTATGAGTGGCGTTGATACGCCAAGCAAGCGGCGTCAGCAATATGAGGAGACGCGTCCCTACATCAATGGTTAATTCGACCCTAGTAGTCTTTTGGCCCCAACAGCCTGAATATTCATCATGACTTGCTCTCTAGCAAGAAATAGGTCTACAGAATAAATCTAGCTCTTTTTTTTGGAATATACCCTTGTCCCTAGTCTGTTGTCTATTAGCCTGTTCTGGGAGTATCAAAACTTGTGCTAGGTGAAGAGTGCTCAGAATACGACTGGAATTCACGACAGAAATACTACTACTACAGAGCAGGAGTAACACTACCAGAAATCATGTATCACTACTACAAAGTATTTTAGAAACTACTACTAATAAATAATCACGTATCAGGCACCTATTCTGCTATTGACTTAAGTATCGTACCATTATCAGAGCAGAAAACACTACTAGTACTTGTGTAGGAATTCTACGGCATATTTTCGAAATTACTTTAGTATCATGCCATTGTCAGAGCAGAAAACACTACTAGAAATCGTGTAGCAATTCTACGGCATATTTTGGAAATTACTAAAGTACCACTGAAGTTACAAAAGTAACACCCCCTCCTCTGCACCTTTTTCGCGCCCGTTGAGTCTGTTTTAACCCCGTGAGTCCCTTTTATTTTTTCTTACTTAGGCGTCGATTTTGCGAGTGCACGTGCTCTCCCGTACGAGCCATGGTGTTACGTACGTACCTTGGCGTGTATGTCCGTAGTACGTTACGCGGGGAAATGGACCGGATCGTGTGGATACATCCCCATAAGTGCCTTGGGCTTATTCTTGGGTTTGGAGTAGTACTGGTCGGACTTGTAGTATCGGGAAACCTCGCCGTGTGTGTAGTCGGCGATGTCCCCATCTGTGAATCTTACTTGGTAGTATTGATTGGTCTGATCATAGCTAACTACTTCCCCTTCATACCACCCTGAGTTGAACTTTTTTCTAATGATGGTGCCTATGGCCCAGGGGTGTCCCCGGCGGGCGCTGCGCTGCTGTGGTGGCGGCACCCTTGGAGGTTCCCGTTCGTTCCCGGGCTTAATGATTGATTTTGCTTTGGGCCCTATTTGTCATCCTTGGAGGCACGCGCGCGCTTTCGGATATATCACTAGGCGTGGCTTTGGGCCCATCCCGTTTTCGTTGAGTGATCGTTATGTCGCTTGCGGGTTTATATGCCTCCATGTGCAAAAGGTCTTGTATACTCCGTAGGGCCTCATTCATTTTGATTCCCTGCTCCATATATGGAATTGGTGGATGAGGCTTATTGGTAACTTCCTTTAGATCTTGGAGAATCATGAGCAACCTGTCCGTAGAAGAGGTATGGGGCATATCTGCCTAAGGAAAGAAAGCCACCATGTTGCTTACTCTGTTAGCGCGACTGGCCTCCCCAATGCATGTGTAATTCCTGTAGTGCTTCAAGGCCGGTCCGATGTAGAAACCCCTTGTACCATGGTCCTGCCATGCGCCTCTTTCTTGAGATCTGTCGTGGATGATAACTCGACAGCCCATAGGGGCCAGTGGGTGTTTGTTGTAATCCTATATACCGCGCCTGAGCTCATGTGCTGATAGTTTGGGCTGGGTTCGTGATGCACGCAGTAGGTTGAGGGTGATGAGTGCTTGTGATATCAATAGGTCCCAATCGTCCACCGGGAAATTTTTTTATCCACCCCATTCAAGCCGGCTATGAAGTGGTTTTTGAAGGTCTGAATGGCCCTTTCTGCATGGTTGAGGCGGTGTTCCCCGGGCGACGCTAGCTGAAAGTCAAGGTTATTCTTCGTGATGTACGCAATTAGTTTCTTGGAGGTTTTGTTGTTCATGCGTACTATTTTGGCGTTCACGTTGTCCTCTTTCATTTGCGCGTAGCACGCCGTGAACCCACGTAGGATGTCTTCGCTCTTGCGTGATTGGATGGGTTCCACGTCAATGTAGTTGGAGTCATAGCCGTACATGAGGAATATGTACTGGTGTCCACGTCGTGACGTGACTGGGTATCTTCCTGGTAGGTCCCATGCGATGAGCTCCTTTGATTCGTCGTTGGTATGTGGCTCTGCGTGGTGGTTTGGTTGCATTTCATTATTGGACACTATGTCTACGCAGACATCATGTATTTTCTTTTGGTCGACTCGGGGGGGTTCCGTATCGGTCTTTGTATCGGTCTTTGCGTTCTTTGGCTTGTTACGCTTTGGTTTATGGGTACTCTGTATGCCTTGCCGGACCATTTGGAGGTGTCCCATAGTGGTCTCTTCCTGACGGTCATAGGAACCGGTGGACGCGTTGTGCCGTGAGTCCCGGCCAGGTGGCGAATGATCCCCTTTCAATGGCCCTTGTCCATGTGTCTTTGGTAGGGTATCCTGCTGCCGCGTGGTAGAACGCAATGAGTTTGGGGATGGCCTGAATCTGGTATGCTCCTGCCCCCTTGTGTATGGGATATTCGTTTTCGTTTTCAGTTTCGGTTTTCGGGGGGGCTATCACCCTTGGAGATTCGGCCATCGGATAGGCGGTTTTGGTTTTGTTGTTGTTTTTGGTTTTCAGGGGGGGGGGGGGGTGTCACCCATGGAGATTCAGCCATCATCCTTGGAGGGTTGGGCTGGTGTAGGGGAACCATGTACAGGTTTCTTAAGGGATCGCGCTGGCCTTCGAGTATGACGCGTTGGGAGGGGCTGATAACGGCCACGGTGTCCCTGGAGAACTGTACCCGACACCCGTTATTACATAACTTGGGTACAGAGACCAAGGGTAATTTTACTTTGTTGAATTTGTGACACCCACGCGCCTTGTGCGGGAGACGTGGTAGGTCCAATAGGTCAGTAGCTGTAGACTGCATTGTGCTCCCATTGGCGCAGCGGACTGTCAGCGTTCCCGGCGTGTCTCGGTGTGCCCCGCCTTGGTACGTAGTTGGAACAAAATGGTCGGTCGCGGCCGAGTCCAGGGCTCCAAATCCCGGTGGGGCTCCAACCGTGAACGCGACGTCTTGTGCAAAGGTTACCGTATGAGGGGGGCGGGGTAGGGTTTCGCTCAAGGGATCACGTAGGATACTGAGTAATTGTGAATCGCGATTACTAGATTTATGTATACTACTACTGTGGTCCCCGCCACACCGTCAGGACCTCTGGGGCGTATCAACAATCATGGTGCGACCGTTACCGTTGGGGTTGGGACCGTTCCGCTTCAACCAGGGGTCAGCTTTTCGGGTGGCCCCACCCATCTGATCGTCAAAGGTGGCGCCTTCCTGGTGGTCCGTTTTGTTGCGCCGCTTGTAGCAGCTGCGCCCATCATGAGTGAGATTCACTCCACATGAGTGGCAGTAAAATTTGTATTGTTTCCACTCAAGCGTCGGTTGTCATGCCCCAGTTCCCCCTCTGGGGTAGCGGCTTACGTCGGCTGTCTTGAGCCGTTTCACGTCGGCCTGGAGGACTGCCATGGCCGTTTACCACTGGTTGGACATTGTCATAGTCGACGCCTCGGTTGCTGTCTCAGTGACATGGGAGTAGATTTCGTGGCATACATTGGCCAGGTCGCGTTGCTTGTTCTCAAGGTCGGTGAAGCGCTGGTTGTTTTGAATGTTGACTAGGTTTGCAGATGCTGTATTGCTGTGATAGCTGCTGTACAGTTCCTTCAGGCGTTGCCCCCAGAACTTCTTGTAATGGATGTACTCAGCATCCCTATCAATTGTCTCCCGATATTTTTTCCAGTCCTCGTTGACTCTGTGTAGGGTGATGGGGTCATGTTTACTACGCGCGAATGCCTCGCGCAAGTAATCGATCATCTGTGCTGTGGTCACGTTTGCTGTTTCTGGGAGCAGATTGACCTGGTACTGGTATTTTGTGAGCTGCCTGAAATATTCTTTGGGCCCGATCGGGCTCGGCGTGTACGTTAACGTGTTCATTTTCTTGGTGAGCTCTCGAGTGAGTTGGTGCTGAGCAGTAGTCGTGCAGAGATCGTCCTCCATAGCCTGGAAGGCCACGAGCACTGTAGTGCTTGGAGAGAGGCTTCGGAGCCCGGATTTTTTTAGATCGCCTAACATGGTGGGGAATTTCTTGTCTGTTATCAGCAGCGCCTCTCTGTCATACTTATTCCATTCCACATACAAGGCCCGGCTTCGTTTCCATAGTTTGTACGCGTCTGAAGTGAGCTCAATCGTACTGTCGAGTTCCTGTGATTCTTTTGGTGCCTTGGGGAATGACGCGTTTGGGTCCCTCATGTGGTATTGTGCTTCAGTTTCCAATAGAAAGGCGTACCCTCCTCCCTGTATGTACTTGATGGACGATACCTTGGCTAATGCATTCGCTAGTGTTTTCTTGAACTCACTAAAAAGATGAACACACTGTCATATCCGCCGAGCCCAATCCGACCCAAGGAATATTTCAGACAACTAGCAAAATATCAGCACCAGATCAACCTCCTCCCGGATACAGCTAATGTGACCCAGGCACAGATGATTGACTACTCCCGTGAAGCATTCTCACGTAGTAAACACGACCCGGTCACGCTTCCATTGCGTAGATGAGGACTGGAAAAAATACCGGGAAACTATCGACAGAAGTGCCGAATTGATACATTACAAAAAATTCTGGGCACAACGCCTGAAGGAATTGTACAGCTGCTACCACAACAAGACCGCAACAGCCAATTTGGTGGACATCCAGAACTGATCAGCGATTCACCGAAATTGAGAACAAACAACGTGACCTGGCCAAAGTGTGCCACGAGATCTACTCCCAGTTCGCCAAGTCAGCAACCGCGGGATGGACAGCTGCATCAATGATGACGATGCTTCACCAGGGGGAAACCGCCATGGCCGCCCTCCAGGCCGACGTGAACCGCCTCAAAGAGGCGGACGCAGACCGTTACAAGCCCAGAGCGGACACGCAATCAATGCAACAGAACGGACAGCGGTCTCTTGAGTGGAAACAATACAAATATTATTGCCACTCTTGCGGGGTTAACCTTACCCATGACGGACGCACCTGCTACAAGAGAAGAAACAGGGCCCACCACCAGGAAGGCGCCACCAACGACAACCAGATGGGAGGGGCCACCAGAAACACGTACAGATGGATGAAGTGGAATGGGCCCAATCCCAACGGCGCCGGCTGGGCAATCATTGACGCGCGCCCATCCTGACGGTGTGGGAGGGGCCACAGAACTAGTATACCTAAACATAGTAATCGCAATTCAAAGACATTACTCAGTATCCTACGTGAACCCTCGAGCAAATTCCAACGCCCCCGGACCACCCAAGGCGTCACGTTTGCAAAGGAAGTCTCGTTTGCTGCCGGGGCCCTGCCCGGATACGGAGCTCTTGATTCAGCTGCAACAGACCATTTCATGCCAACCACATATCAAGGCGGGGCGCACCAGGACACACCGGGGGCACTAACAGTCGGCTGTGCCAATGGGAGCACTATGCAATCTACTGCAACTGACCTATTGGACTTACCCCGCCTCCCCCGCGACACACGGGGGTGCCATAAATTCAACGAGGTGAACTTGCCCTTGGTCTCCGTTCCAAAACTGTGTAACTATGGGTGCCAAGTACACTTCACCCGCCACGATTTAACCATTACTAGCCCCTCTCAACAAGTTGTCCTGGAAGGACACCGCGACCCCCTAAGGAACCTTTACATGGTCCCCTTCCACCAGGTGGAATCTCCAAGGGTGATGGCCGAATCTCCAAGGGTGTTAGACCCCCCGAACCACAAAACCGAAAACGAAACCGAAAATGAAACCAAAACCGAAACCGAATATCCAATACACACGGGGGCAGGAGCATACCAGATTCAAGCCATCCCCCAACTGATTGCGTTCTACCACGCGGCAGCGGGATACCCCACCAAAGACACGTGGAAACGTGAACAGAATTCACCATGTAAACGCGTACTCGCACGAAGAGTCACGAAGGTAAATAACCCTATTCATAAGGTTATTTAATCCAAGTGAATAATCGTCTGCGATTTTATCATGCGTGTGGGTTGCCTCTTAGTGGATTTCCCCATCAGCTCACTCTTTGAAGAATTAACAACATTAAAAACACTATCATGCCCTAAATCTACGTACATTCTAGTACTAATTCTACATGATGAGATACGATTACATGTGATATTCCAATGAGAATATCACGGCAAATTATACGCTAAAAGGCCGATCGAAGATGGCCGATTTGCGTGTGTTTTGTGTCTTAAGATTACGTGTGTTTTGTATGCTAAAATTGCACGATGACGACGAGTAATTAACCTGTCGATCAGAGATGATTGATGCTTACCGATGTGACTGTGATCATTCTTACTCACTAAATCAATCGAGCGTAAGGCCGATTGCGTTTGCTTTTGTTGCGACACACTTTCTTTAGTTTATCAGACCCACAGGACTCTACGAGCTGTGGAGGACCGAATGGCGTTTCCCACCGAGAAACGCAGTTGAGCTCGAAGACCAAAGAATCCGGATTAGCCTGATCAGCAACCGGCATCAACCCTCAAGGATGTAAAAGGGGCAATTGCTTGTGGAGCCCTGGAACAGACCAACACCAGGGCGGCCTCCCTTGAAAGAAGAGGCCAAAGACACGAACCAAGATGGTAGGCTCCATTGGGTTTCGAGATGCAACAACAAAACAAGCAAGGGAAAAGGGCTGGACGATTCATGCAAAAGAATCGCCCGGGTTGGCATCAGCTGAAAGGAATCAATATCAATATCCGAGAACACTGATCTTTCACCTGAAAACAAGAACGACGTGAGCCAGAAGATTGAGCCTCAAGTATTCTATGGTGAAACAGATTGGAACAAACAGATTGCAAGCATCTGCTCGCAAGAAAATCCAAAGATATGGAAACAAGAACACCAAATCTCAAAGATCCAAGAGAAAAGAGAACACTAAATTCTCAGGAACTAGACGATGAAAAATTCAACAATCTTTCACCACAGAAATACAGAATGAGCAAACCCCGAGACTGGATAGAAAAGCTCACAATCTTAAATTGAAACAAAAGCAAAAGCTCATACAAATCGGAACGAAAACTCAATCTGAATAGTCAGAACGAATCGGAACGAAAACCTCGATCCGAATAGTCAGAACGAATCGGAACGAAAACTTGATCCTGAATAGTCAGAACGAAAATAACCGGAACGAAGATTCGATCCGGATATACAAATACAAACAGATAAGCAAATCACACACAACAGTCGCCAACTCTAAACCATCCATCTCACATCCAATCCTTCGATTCGAATACACTCTCTTTCCACATACCCGACCGCAACGTCCAACAAATATCGTCCTTCGAATATATCTAGAATATTTGAGATCTTGTCTCCGCCATGGCCCAAACAAGAGCGAACTACGACTCCATTGAGGAAACAAAAATGGAAGTGGATCCACAAGATCCTGATGGAGACAATGAAGGAGTGGGTATGGAAGAAGAAGACGAATTTGATGAAAGAATCATGCGTGTAATGGAAAGGGCTGTCGCTGACCCAGAAAAGAACTCAACTATGAAGAGAATCATCGACCAGGAAGTAAAGAAAAGGATCAGAGCATTGCAGGAAGCCGAAAGAAGGGGTAGGGATCCAGATGATGATAGCAGTGATGAAGATGGAAACCAACAAGATGACGACCCAAGGACTGAACGGTATGAAAGGAGGTCATCCCAACCAAAAATAAAAATCAGGGGATTCAACAATGGAAGATTTCTGAATCCAGAACAGCTTGCCTTCAGAAGCAGCTTGATGGATTTTGGTATCAACTATGAATCAGCTGAAGAAATTATGAGGGGAGGAATGTCTAATATTCGTGAAATTCACAGACCTCAATAAGGAAAGCATCAAATTCGTTCATGCATGGATTGAAATCTATCAGTCCAGACTGTCCTAATCCAAAGAGTATCCACTATGGTAACAGGCTATCATCGAGACTTCTGACATGGGCAAATTGGGCTCGCTATCAACCGTTGATTGGAGTCAAACCAAGAGCCATTGACTGGAACGCAAACCCAAATAACCTGGAACTGCAACAATTCAGGATCAAGATGATGGAATCAAGTGTAAAATCACAGGAAAAAGCAACTCCACCTGAGTTAAAGGATCTTACAAAATTCAGAGAATGGGAGGAAGGCTTCCGTCAAAACTTGAGATACAGATTCAACTCTGAAGGTTTCCCAATCTTGTATTAATGTCATAAGACCCCAAGAGAAGGAAGATGTTACTGATGAAGCCAGGTCTGGCACAGTCGGGCAAAGTCCATCAGATACCTATCCAACTTGGAGTGACTACAATGAAAGGTGTGGCGTTTTGTCAGGTCATCAGTATGATGAAGATAACAATGTTGTATGGAGGTTGTTGTGTGATGCAACAAGAAAAGGGCCGGGTTGGGAATATGTGGCACATTTCCAAAATACCGAATTGAACTCAGGACATGCAAGAAAAGCTTTCATTTCATTGATGCAACATGCTTACACTGATACCAACATCACTATGGTTCTGAACAAAACCTACCAGGAAATGAAAGAATCACATTACACGGGCGATCATAAGAATTATGATTGGAACAAGCACAAGAGGAATTGGACTGCTTTCCATGGAACGATTCTGAGATTTGAAAAGAACCACAATGAAAGGAGATTTGTTTGGGGCTTTATCAATTCAATCAGTGATGAAAGACTTGATGCTGCCAAAGCAGACGCGATTGATGAGAGCAAAGACTATCGTGACAACTTCAATGAATGTTTGATTACTATTCACCAATCGTCTTGGATTGAAGAAGCTTGCAAATGGAAAGCATAAAAGAGGCTCAAGAAGTGTATACTCAGTAGGCACATCAAGCAATAAGAAGCAGAAAACAACTGGGACATTCACAGGAACAGTTGAGAACAAGACCTATCCAACAAGCGTTTATAAAACAATGTCAAAGGAACAGCGTCAGGAACTGTACCAGATGAGACAGGCGAGTAAGAAAAAGAGGGCTCTTAAAGCTGCTGAGACCAAAAAGGCAAAGGAAGCTGAAAAGGAAGGTGCAGGTGACAGCTTTGGCTCAAAATCTAAGAAATGACATCATAACCGGACGCTAGAAAACAAATGTTTAAAAATGGTGAGCCAGTCATTATATATAACAACTGTAATTCCGGATTATGAGTTAATTAATCTATTTTCTGTTTTTCCAGCGCTTAACCTGAATCCACGTATAATCCCGTGTTAAGCAATCCTCCATAATGAGACTGCACGTGCTTTCTCGTGTTGTAGATTAACTAATATTTCCTCAGTGAATTTGTCGGAGTAACGTGTCTCATTTTGTTTGTTTCTGACATATTCGGGCTTCGCGTATCCATTTTGTATGTCATTGATATTTCCCATATTTCATTGATATACACATGTATATCATTGACATACTTAGTATTGGATCCTATGCCTCTGAATTTTCGTGTACTACTTTCTTGTGATATTTCACTGTGTCCGATTCTTCTATCAATGATCTATCCATTCGATCGTGACTCATTTATTCTGTCATCGTGACCATCAGTTTGTTTTCTGTGATAGACTACCTTCGATTCCTATGTTGCCTTGTTGGTCTTCATATGCCCGAGTGTCTATCCATCAGCAATCTAATCTCACTCATCGTATTCATTGTATTTCTCGTAGCTTTGTAATTAGTTGGTATTTCACCGCGCATCTCATTCGTGTATGTGTGCGTGCGCGTCTGTCTGTTTTCTTATTTGTTCGTATTTAACCGCACGTAACGGTTATATCTTGTTTTTACTTAACAACACGATTTGCCGGTTGTTCTCCCCTAAATCCATGATCTTGGTTTAGATTCCTATTTGAATTTTTAGAGGGAAGCATACAACATAGTTTTTAGACATGGATTTTTAGTGTGGTTGTTTTATTACTGAATTGTGGTACTTAACTTTGTTTTTACATTGTCATGAATTCATTTAGAAGATTCCTGAATGCATTACTGTTTAGCGGCTTGGTCAGAATGTCTGCATAGTTGTCCTGTGAGTTAATATGGCTGATAGATACGACTTTTCCAGCTTGGTGTTGTCTGACAAAATGGTAGGCCGGTGCGATTGATTTCTTGTTGAGTGAACTTGCAGGATTGGTGGAATTGATTACGACACTTTTGTTATCCACATAGATCTCTGCTGGTTTGGTGATTACAACTCCCATCGATCTAAGATGATATCTGAGCATAATAGCCAATGCAACCGCGTCTTTCAGGGCAGTAAATTCAGCTCCAAATGTACTGGTATGAACCAAAGTTTGTCTCTTTGACTTCCAGTAGACTGGCATACACCCGACAAATGCGATCAATCCAGTGATGCTCCTTCCAGTGACTAAATCATGTGCATGGTCGCTGTCACAAAATATATTCAAGTCCATTTCAGGGATTAGTGGTACCGGGAACATTGGATCCAATTCTTCTTTGTAATATTTGTAGTGATGTGTAAATTCTTCATATTTGAGTTTAACATCACCATTTGAACTGATCCTTGGGGGTCTTGGATCCACTAGAATTCCTTTCTTCTTGTACTTCTTCAAATATCCCAGGATATGTCTAGCCATCTGCAAATGACCTTCCCGCGGTCCAGCTGCAAATCTTGAGAGAGATGATACTGCGAATGCGATGTCAATTCTTCCAGATAACACCAGCCACTGTCCTAGACCAATAATATGTTGGAATTCCTTGTGTTCAGATACTGACAGTAATGGTGAATCATCCAGTTCTGGGTGACAATCAGTTTTCATTGGTAGATTTTCTTTCTTGAGTGTCACTGAATATTTCTCTTGATATTTCCGAATCACCTCACTGATGTATTTGGTAGAGTTCATCAGCAACCGTCCGTCTTTGATTCTTGTCAGGCTTGTACCAAGGTAATACTGAGGTTCTGATTCGACATTTCTCAATGCAAATTCTTGTTCAATTCTGGCTATCCAATCTTGAGGTTTCTTTCCTATTACCATGAGATCGTTGACATGAGTACCAATATATGTGTATCCTTCTCCTTCCTTCTGCACCCATAAATCTGGGTCTGCTCTTGACGGTCGAAAGCCCAAGTTCATGAGTGTATCAGCCAGAAAATCCATAAAAGCTCTACCGCTACCTGCCAGTCCGTATAGTGCTCTTTGTATTTCTACCTTGCATCCTTTCTTTTCGCCAAACTCATCTCCAGCCCACACCCATACTTTTTCTTGAACCGGTGCAGTTGGAAATGCATTTCCCACATCTGCTGTCATCAAATCCAGTTGTTGGTGTTGTGCAATTAGGAATAATAAGTACACAGATAAACTGTTGATTTGACTGGAGTATGTGTTATATTCACTCGAGTCGACTCTGTGACCGCCTGCCACCAAACGACTCTTGTATCTGCCATCTTCACTCTTGATATCCCAAATCATCTGTAATCTTGCTTGTTGCCAACCTTCCTCTTTTGGAAATTCTTTTTCTGCTGAGTGATATTTGAAACATTTTAGACGTTCCAAATTATCCATCTCCTTCTGGATTGAGTCTTTCCATTTTGTATTGCCAGCTTCAGCATCGAATTGCATACATTCTTCATAGGTATTTGGAATCTTCTGTCCAAATTTTTCACGATTCTTCTTCTTTGCCATTCTTTGATTCCTGGATGGTCTCTTCTTGACTGCGCGTTGAATACTCTTGTGTATTAGGGACTTCATAAATCGTATTCTTCTGACGATGCCAGATTGTTGTTTTATGACTTGCTCTGCCCATACATTCAAAGGTCTGTTATTTCCTCTCCTGCTTTCAACAATGTACTCCTTAATATACTTTGCGCATGCCAGTGGTTGATCTTTCTTCAATTGTGGGAATGGAGTATTCAAGACTGTATTTCCTTGCAGCTCATCAATGTATTGCGCCTTGAATACCAAAATTCCATTTTCCCAAAAATGATCCAAAATCTTCCTGAAATCCATATTCAAGTTCACTTCTGTGCTTTCCAAGATATCCTGATGTGTTTCAGCATTGTTGCATCCATCTATATCACTTGGTAACATTTCTTCTTCCATGTCCAACGTGTTTTCCTCTTCATCGGCATCAAGCTCCCCTGAAGTTGTATTGTCGTTTTCATCACTGTCTTCCATTGGATTGGTACTGGTTGAGTTTTTCATTCCTTCAGAGCTCGCGACAAATTTCTCCCCTGAAGATAACAATGGGACTTCATCAGTGCTCTTGATATCTTCCATGTTCTGTTGGTGCTCTGACAGAGAAAGAGTAAACTTCTCTGCCTCCGGGTTGTCATTCACATATTCATCTTTGGTGCCAATTTCCTTGCGTCTTGTTCTGACTACCGATCTCATCAACACTTGTCTTTTCTGTTTTGGTGTATCTGGTTCAGTCAGAATATAATAAGTCATTGCATCCCCCGTTGATTCAGCAAAACCCAGAAATCTCCCTTTCAACATGTTGTTTTTGGGACTCTTGAATCTTGGCTCAAAATACCACACTGGTTCATAGAAATGAAATCTCAGGTGGGAGATATCAGGTGTCCAACCTTGGTGCAATTCGAGGGGTACTTTCCAATTCAGCGACTTGCGCGCTGCAAAATTGTTAACTGACACGCACCATTTTGCACACCAATGTGCTAAACTGATTGGCGCCTGAAACATACGTAGGCTGCTTTGTACCATCTTGGACAATCTTCCCCATTCAGCTTCACACAGGTTCTGATGGCTGTGATGTGGTTCACTTGTTCTTGTTTTTATCATATTTTCTCGAAGAATTTGAGTCCACTTTACCCCTGTTTCAGATCTTGCATTATCACTGAGAATAGTATCCGGTGCTCCATGTTCTCGAAGATAATCCTGTAGGGCATTTGTACATTGTGATTCTGTTTTCAGAGGATGAAAAGACCAAAGCTTTGTCTTGGTGCCACTAAAAAATTGTTCCCCGTTGTGTCCTTGAGATGTCTTCTTCGAAAAGTATGTGTAATCAGTGCTCACTGTTTCATTTTGTCTTCTGTAATGGAATGCCTTGAATCTTTTCCTGTAATGTTTCCTGGGAACTTCACGATTTTCTTCTTCTATTTCTTCATAGTGTTGGGTAGTATTTTCCAATGTTTTCAAAACAGTCAATTCTGGTAACATAGCAAACCGCTTTCGTAGTTCCAGCATTGGAAGTTTTGCAAATTTGAACGTTTTTCTTGCTCTCTTCCTTCTCAACATTGGATATTTGCGCATGTCTGGAGGTGCAGGACTGTTCAGTTCAAATTTTTCCAATGTATCCACTTCCCCTTCTATCGGTTTGGTAATATGAAAATATACTTTTTCATCGTCATATGAAAATGGTAGAAATGTCGTTCCGATTGTAATCCCACATTTGCTCAACTGTGGTTGCACTCCATTCACCAGTACTCCATGATCACCCATATCCATTGTTGTCAATAGTGATTCACCATCAGTTTGATCTTTATCCTTGGTGACAAAAGTTGCATAGTGGACCATTAGAATTACTGGATCTTCTCTTCCTGGAATAAAAGCCTTTGTTACAGCACTGCAAACTGGATGCTCCACATAGGCGTTGGTATCATTACTCATGTACGGCCTCATTGCAGATGTCATTCCAGTTTCTCCTCCAATTCGAAGCCATGCTTGTTCTGTAACCGTTGGTCTTCTTCCTCCACCACTGTCAATCACTGCAATGTTGTCATTTTGTTGAACCTCTCTATATCGATGTATATTGGTAATTGTTGGTTTTCTTGATGCTCTTCTCGGTCTTCTTCCTTGGTAGATTTTTCTGGTTGCTTTTCGGCGATCCCGTTCTATTTCAGTATCATTATTGTTGATTTCCTTTTCATCGTCCGAATCAGGTTCCATTCTTGCAACAAGATCTGGTACATCTTCTCCATTACAATTCGCATCCTCATCCTCATTTTCACTGTCCTCATCATCGCTTTCATCGGATTTTATTTCCATCTTGTTTCTTCGTGTTGTATAAAAATAGGATGATGCGTTTCTTCGTGGTGTTGAATTCACTGCATTCTGTGTTGCCGAATTCACCGCATTCTGCGTTGCCTGGTCCTCACCTGTTGCCGAATTCACCGCATTCTGCGTTGCCTGGTCCTCACCATCCCCCCCAGAATGTAGACGAAATCGGACCGTTTTGAGGGCAGTAGAGCCTGGAGGGAACAATTCAGTTTCATCAATCGTTCCAATGCTATCTTGATCACTATCAGCATCCGGAGTGGGTGATTCAGCTGGAGAAGACAAGGGCGTCGGCGGTGACTTGATCGGAGGTGAATTGGTAGTGGGAGTCATGACACGACGTACTCTCCGTTGACGGCTGGTAGATTTAGGGATGAAGTGATTCATTCCATCATCTTGTGGAGAACCAACAATAACACCCTCTGGAGTAGGTGGTAGATTATCGCTGTGTCGGATGGCTTGGTTGTATTTTAGCACCCAGTCACGATAAAGTTGAGACAGCTCCTGCCATGTGTCTGGAGAAATTCGAATAATACCCTTGAGATTGGGGTGAATAGTCCCTGTGAGAATGCCAGTGCTGGAGGACCCAGTTCGGTGTCTTTTGTTAGGACCATCCGGGGTGCGCCGAACACGTTTTGAGCCTCCTCTGTTGCCATCGAATACAGTGCGGGCGAGTTCTTCATCATGGATGCGAAGCTTAACAATCATTTCTTCGAGAGTCCGGTCTGTTTTGTGTTCCAGCAATTCTTCTTTGAATCTCTCCAGGTTGGGGTCACGAATATTTCGAGCAAATATGCTTTTCGCGTCCCATTCAGTCATGTGATAGGGTGGAATTTTCCGAAGTTTATGATAGGTCAGTTCAAAAGTATTAATGTACTCAGAAATATTGCCGTTGGGATGCAACTGGTTGTATCGTAGACGAAGCTTCAGTGTCTCAGCGTAAGATTCTCTCCGGTTGTCAGAATCATACCAGCCCAATAGTTCTTGCCATGCTGCGTGTCCATCGAATGTATCTTCATGCTTGATGATTTTGGAATGAGCACTACCTCCACTACAAGCCGACAACAATGTTCCCCAAAGTGCCTTGTTTTTGCTTGGGGCATTGCGGGCGGCGTCTGGGTCATTCATAATTTCCTCATGTCTTGTTGCAGCAAAAGTAGCGATCGCATCAGATTTCCACTTTCTCCAATTTTCTTGTTGGCCATCAAAATCCTGGATTGGTTTTGCCTTGAGTAACTGCTGACCCGCGGCTTTTTCCTTTGCCGACCTCACTTCTTGTCTAAGTGCTTCCATCTCATCCTCTTTGTTGCGTGATTCTTGAATCGTTTGTCTCAAAGCGTTCATCTCTGCTTCATATCTTCTTTCTTTTTCTCGTCCTCGTGCTCTTGCTGCTCTCATTTCTTCCTTTAGTGCATTGATTTCTTCCATTTGACGTTTGGCTTCTGCTGCTTGTCTCCTAACCAGTTTTGCGTTTCTGCGTCTTTCGGAACTTGAGGTACTGCTATCATCACTTTCTGACGGTTCCGATAGCGACGATTCCGATTCCGATGATGATGATTCCGATGACGATGGTTCCAGATTTCGATTAGCCCGTTTCGAGCGTTGTTGTCGTGTTGGCAATAGAATCTGATTATCCTCCCTTGTATCCTGTGATACATCCGGTACTTCATTCTGTCTCCACCAATCATTGTTTCTCATCATGTAGAAAGCCGGGTAGGTGACTGCACCCAGAGTTTGGAAGAATCTGTTTGTAAAGGTTGGCATGGTGTTGTCGTGTGTTTTTCTTTTCGGTTGTTACGCATTTTTATTTTTGTTTCTTGTTATGTAATTCTTTGTTGTTCTAGCCAATTCTCAGTAGTATCCGATGGATTGTGCTCGAGATAGTGGCTTATTTCAGTAATTTTGTATGAAAGTATTAGATTCGATTCAGTGGTACAAATCGTATAGAATTTTCTGAAGTTCGCGATCGATAAATTCCAAGGTTGATTTTTGTTAGTAGGAAATTTCTAGTAGGGACCTCGTGAGAAGTTTCTCGTAGGAAGCTCGTAGGTATTAACACTCCGGAATGTATTGTAACTCGTAGGTATGTTTGTTATATAGACTTTGTATGAAGCTGCGACTGTTAATCAACAACTGTAATTCCGGATTATGAGTTAATTAATCTATTTTCTGTTTTTCCAGCGCTTAACCTGAATCCACGTATAATCCCGTGTTAAGCAATCCTCCATAATGAGACTGCACGTGCTTTCTCGTGTTGTAGATTAACTAATATTTCCTCAGTGAATTTGTCGGAGTAACGTGTCTCATTTTGTTTGTTTCTGACATATTCGGGCTTCGCGTATCCATTTTGTATGTCATTGATATTTCCCATATTTCATTGATATACACATGTATATCATTGACATACTTAGTATTGGATCCTATGCCTCTGAATTTTCGTGTACTACTTTCTTGTGATATTTCACTGTGTCCGATTCTTCTATCAATGATCTATCCATTCGATCGTGACTCATTTATTCTGTCATCGTGACCATCAGTTTGTTTTCTGTGATAGACTACCTTCGATTCCTATGTTGCCTTGTTGGTCTTCATATGCCCGAGTGTCTATCCATCAGCAATCTAATCTCACTCATCGTATTCATTGTATTTCTCGTAGCTTTGTAATTAGTTGGTATTTCACCGCGCATCTCATTCGTGTATGTGTGCGTGCGCGTCTGTCTGTTTTCTTATTTGTTCGTATTTAACCGCACGTAACGGTTATATCTTGTTTTTACTTAACAACACGATTTGCCGGTTGTTAATATAAGATGAATATTCCTCTAGATTTTGATGATGGTGAAAACGAAGAAGGATACTGTGAGTTAGACTCACATGCTGACACCACTGCAGCGGGAAGCAACATGATATTGCTTAATCCTGATCAGATAACAACACATGTTGATGTTGCCCCCTTTTCTGAAGAGTACAAGTCAATCAAGAAAATCCCAATTGGAAGTTGTGCAACTGCTTGGACAAGTCCTAATGAGACCAAAGTCGTAAAATGTTATTCAGTTATGTTGTTACTTTTTGTATTTACTTTATTTCGTTCGATTTTTACAGTGTTGGAAAGAGTTATCGATAAGATTATGATCGGGTTGTTCCTGGACCATATTGTTCACCCATTTACTGATTTGTCTTTCCTTTGTGTGGAGATACTCGTATCAAGAGTTCGATCCTCATATTGCGTACCTTCACTCAGTGCTTTAAGTATCTCTTGATACTCACTAGCGCTTATGTATAATTTACTTATCGTACTCAGCACATTGGTCGCGTCTCACTTTTACTTATTGCGCTCAGCTTGTGACAGAAGATCTTGAACACCTTGGACTTGTACGTCTCGTCTTGTATCGCGTATATGTATTACTTATACGTAATACGTATTACGTATACGTAATACGTGATACGTAAATTGTACGTTTCTTATTACGTATCACGTATCACGTATCACGTACGTTAACGCTTGATTCAGTATTCCAATACACCCTTGGATGGTCCTTGGACTATCCGGCTCATATAGATATATCGGTCTTACCTTTTTATGGTGGCTCCCTGGATGGTGCTTGGTGGGGTAATCAGCCAGATTATGTTTACCCGGTTCCCAGAAAATATTGAATTGCCCTTGTTGAGCCCTGTCTTTTAACCAATAGAATCGCATATCAATGGCTTTAGACCTCTTTTGTTTGATAGTGCCGTTGAGTATGCCCTCTGCTGTATTATTGTCGGTTTTCAGTGGAGTGGCCGGTTGTGGGTGTCCCAGTTCAATCAGACATTGTTGGATGGGTAAGGCTTCCCGTGCATTCAGGAATAATGATGCAACTTTGGCCTCGGCCGCTGATGCCATAACATTTTCGATTATTTTTGCCAATACTAGTATAGCGCCGTTGAATGTGTGATCGGATGTATCCCCTAGGTAATGATAACCCCCAGCTCGGCTCTTGGCCTCTGGACATACTAAGTACGCTGCATCGCTATCCACCCGGAGTATCATGTCACTTGCCCTGTAGATGATGGTTGCGTCAGGATTACATGACGCATAGTTGAGGAAATATTTTGTGGCTGCTAATGTCGTTTTGTTATTCTTGGCAGAAGCAATATCGTTGAGCGCATGTAACATCGTGTTATCGACTGCTCGGGCATAAAAAAGGAATTTTCCTGTGACTTGTTGGATGAATTTTATTTCTTCGTCCGATAGTGTAGTCATGTCCTCGAGCTTTGCGTATTGTATTGTTTCGCCGTAGGCAGGGACGTCCGCGCGTGAAGGGCCCGCGTACGTGTGTGTCGGCCTCACGTGTTCGAATTCTTTCAATGCTTGCTCCACGTACCCGTCCATAGACAATTGTACTTCACGATTGTCGTAGTCCCATCGTAGGTGGATCCCTACATACTGTTTTCCCGACCAGTCCACCTTGAAGGTATATTTGGCGCCGACAGCTGCTACTAGGTGATCTACATCTTCCTGTCAAGTGTACTTGATTCCAAAGTCATCCACCACGAGGGTAAAGTTAATGTCCCGTTCATCATGCAGGAATAGTCCCTCTGTGTGGGGTGCCCTCCTGTATCCGTACTTCTGGAGGTGGTCAACTAGGTCGTCGTGGGCGATCTTTCCACTCTGTTTTAACCCATACCATGCCTTTTTGATCCGGGCATATACATATTCCCCTTGTTTGAGCCCTTCCAACTTGTACGCTATTCTGACTCGGGGGGGAATCATGTCCCACCTGAACTTTACGAATTCGGGTTCATCCAGTGTGGAGCATAAGTACATGTTAGAAATGTCACCGGTACAGTATTTAGCCCCAGGGGAGGACACTACGCTGTTCCAGTGGGTTTTTATGGTTTCCATGCTTACTGTCCGGGTAGAAAAAGTGTGTCGTAACAAACAAACAAATCGCAATCGTCCTTTTGGTTGATTGATTTAGTGAGTAAGACCTTTGTTACAATTCGATCGTCCTTGCCTTTGTCGATCGACAGGTTAATTACTCGTCGGTAAATTACTCGTCGTATCGTGTAATTTTAAGCATACAAAACACATGTAATTCTTAAGACACAAAACACACGCAAACCATCTTCGATCGGTCTTTTACCGTATAATTCACCGTGATATTCTCATTGGAATATCACAGTATTTGTACCTTATTATGTAGAATTAGTACTAGGTTGTACATAGATTTTAGGGCATGATAGTGTTTTAGAGTTGTTAATTCTTCGAAGAGTGAGCTGTTGGGAAAATTCCCGCTAAGAGGTAATTCACATAAAAGCACCGACGATTATTCACTCATCAGGTTAATAACCTTACGAATAAGGTTATTGCCTTCTTTATGACTTTTCGTACGATATGCCCGCTAAAGACGTACGAATACGCCTTTACACGGTGAATTCTTTTCAGTCCCCTTCAGTCGTAAATCCTCCAACCGTTAAGCAGCTGGATTCTATGACTTAATCTATTCATCGTGAGTCGTTGTCGCGTTGAATACCAAACTGTATCCATTCTACCATCAGAGGCCCTATCAAAAGAAATGGGGCGGCGTTTTGCCTTTCATTCTGGCTTGTATCATGGCATTTTGCCCTGATCCTTGCCGGTTTGATATATTGTATTCATGGATCAAATTATCCATTTTTTCGAAATGTTTATTGCAGATCGATTCTTTTCCATGATCGAACATAAATCAACTTGTTACTTCGATCGAACGATCGATCGAACATTCCATTGAATGATTGATTCTTTACCACATGCACCGAGAACAATGTTCCCGGAAAACAGCGCCACTCATTAGCTTTGTAAACAAATCAGCAATATTTGTTGAACCTGGTTCCTTTGCAACTCTGATAATTCCTGCTGCAATAGATTCACGCGCTTTGTGGTATGCAATGCTGTTGTGCTTCTTCTTACATGGGCTTTCAGGTCGTGTAACATTTGTGACAACCGAATCATTATCACAATACACATTGGTGCTCCCATCAACAGGAACACCCATCATTCTCAACTTGTACCTTAGACCTTCAACCAATTCGATTGCGATTTTCAAAGCAATGATTTCAGATCCAAAAGTTGATGTCTCAACTGTTGTTTGTCTTTTGGAAAACCAAATGATCGGTGCATTATTAATGAAGATAATAACACCAGTATGAGACCTTCTCGTTGCCTTGCATCCGGCATGGTCGGCGTCAACAAAACAGCTCATTGTTACATGCTTTCCCAAGGCTTCAGGCATATCTGCTGGTATGACTTCAGCAGCACCAGGATAAAATTCAGACCAGTCACATTTTTGAAATTTACTCTCATCAATGCTTGGTACTGTATCATCGAAAACCAATTTCGACCTGTTGTACTTTTTTAAATACGCAAATATATGAAATAACTGGCTCAGATGTCCCTTTCTCGCTTGAGCCAGATACCTTGACATCAGCGAGACTGGCATTACAATGTCAAGCCTTCCTAATTCACAAATCCACCTGAGAACTCCAATTAAACCTTGATAGTAATTTTGCAATTCAGGGTTCAATTCTTCTGATATATCAATTTCCGGTCGATAATCATGTGACAGTGGACTGGATGCTGATTTTGGTAGATACTTGTAGCCATATTTTTCAGTTCCTAACTCTTGTTCGACTGCTGCAACAGCTTTCGCTGTGTACTTAGTGCTTGATAATGACCATCTTGGCTTTGAATCACCTTCAAAGTAGAATTTCCCAATATCAGCTCCCAAATACAGAGTTGGCTCTTCAATCGTATCATCCTTCAATTTGAACTTTCGTTCAATGTTTTCAAGCTGGAACTTTGGATCTTCGCCAGAACATAAGATGTCGTCTACGTATGCAATGAGCATTGCCCAGTATCTGGATCCATCTTTCCTGGTTTCAATTCTTAAGTGCACATCCGGATCTGCCTTGCAAGGTGAATATCCAAGATCTCTCAAATGTTGAGTGAGATATGACCTGAAAGATGCACCAGCAACCGGCAGTCCATACAATGCGCGGACAATCTTGCAAGGCCTTCCTGCAAGGTGAGGTGGAAAACCATCTTCTGCTCTCGCTTTTAGAAAGTATTTCTCTTTAATCGGGGCTGTCAAATATGCATTTTGAATATCAGCTGATAGAACCTTCAAATCATTCAGCGCTGCCAGCAGAAAGAATATTCTTACTGAGTCTCGACTGGGAACTGATGAATAAGTATTTTCTTTGGCCACTGCAGGGACTTTGTGACCATCCCCTACCAACCTGGCCTTCCTTGTTAGGGATCCAAGCTTGATGTCAAAGATCATATGAGTTGTTATCTGCTTATGGCCAACTGGAATAACATCATCATCAGAAAATTCAAACGCTGCCATGTTATTTGTCATTTCCTTATGAATTGCCCTTTCCCAGTGGTCAGTGCCTGTTTTCTTATCAATAGCCAGCGCTTGTTTGATTGAATGCGGCAACTCAACTCCATATTTGTGAGTCTTCAACCAATACTTTGCTGTTTTGGCCGCTTTAAGGATTCGATCCTTCCTTCTCAAAATTTTGTGCACCCACCATCGGAATGCTGGTGTTTTTTCAAGATTATTGTTGACAGCATACTCAGCCAATTGCACTGGAAATGACTCCTTCACATCACTTAGCTTACACCAAGATTCAGTGCCATCTTTCCAACTGGCTAAAATTCTCCAACCCCTAGTTGTAGGTTTATGGGTTCTCCTGCCATTTTTTGCTATAGTTGTCGCTTCCTCGTCACTTAAAGCAGTGTTGTCTTTTTCATGGTCAATGAGCTCATCCAGTAAAGTGAACATCCGTCCGTCATCATCAACAGAACTATACAGACTCTCTGCAACAATATTTGCCGTGTATTCCTCCATTGTACCATCGGGTAGTTGCAATTTATACAGCCTCGTGTCTAGTATGGGATTCTCATTTCTGATTCCTATCGGTCTGTTTTGCAAGTCGCAAACCCTGTCCTTGACAACGCACTTGAGTCTTTCATCACCTCTTTCAATGATTACTTCATTCCCCAGATATTCATCTGGTTCATCAACATCTTCTACCGATGCTTCTGGTTCAGCCATTTCAAGTTTCAAATCCGGTGATTCTACTGGTTGATTCTCAAATAGCTCTATCTGGGGCTCTGGGTAGTTTTCCTGGAAGAATGATGCGCTATCCTTTACTTCATCTCCAATCTTGGATTCAATTGATTTGTCAATTGCTTCCATTCTTCTGAGGATATCTCTGTCCCGCCATTCAAATTCCTTGACGGGTCTTATTGAATTTGTAGATATTGGTATTGCCGACTCAGGCAGGAGCCAAAAACAATCCCCCCCACCTACCTTATTTCCACAGGGGCCCAACCATCGCGCCAGCCTTTCAACACCTCGGGTGGAAGAATCACCTTTTTCATAATAAAAAACAAAATCATACCATTCTGATGAAGTGTATAATGTAATATCCGGTCTATAGCCATGGACCAGTTCAAATGGGGTTCTCCCCATTGAAGAAGGGTTGTTCGAGGCTGTTCGCTGCCTGATATTAGCACATAGTTCACCACAAAATGACCATAATCTTCTCGGTGACTTCTTCTTTGCAGACTTGGTTATGATTGCACTGCCAAGATGGCCTATTGCTTGCTCTGCTCGATTTTGGAATGGGCAATGTGGCTGGATGAATGTCTGATGGATATGGTTGCGCTTTACAATTGAATTCCAGTGTGTTTTGTAGGTTCTTGGGGATCCTTGTTCTGGTGCACCATCAGAAATCAAATGTTCTGGGATTCCAATTTCATGAATGAATATCTTCAGTCCTTGATGTGCTTGTGATTTGTCCTGTATTGGTATAAATACTTCAAAGCCATTTCCATTTGTAAAGATCTGTGCACATTTTTCTTGCCTCATAATACTCGTGGTTCTTGCATGCCAGGTATCAGTGTACCAGGTTCCTTGCGCAACTCTCTTGTTCCTGAAGCGCTGAGTAGGCAGCCGCTTCATCAATGGTGATTGCAAATTCCTGAGTGCCTTCTGCGTCGTGACTTTCAATGTCTGCTCAGCTTTCTTGAAACTAATATTCCAAGTTTTGGCTAGGCGTTCACAGTCAACTTTGTTTGGACCTTCAATTGTTATCACTGATGGCCCCCATTGATTTCTTCTGTCAAGAGACCTTCTTTCAAGTGTATTGTCAATTTCTTGCAAGCTAGGGGCCTGTTTTGATTCTGCTTCAGGAGCTTCCATAAAGTCAAATTCTGTATCATCAAACAAAAATTGGTCTACCCTTTGCGCGCTTGAAATATTCCTTACTGAAGAAATCCGATGAGCAATATTCCCATCTGTTGCAATCTGGCATTCAGTTAACATTCTCCTTGTGGATACCTGATGGACCCTCATCAGTTTGCATTGTTGCATGACACTTGGATGCCGTTCTTGTCCTAAGCTGGTCTTGGGAAGGTTATCTGTAACATTACTAGCAGGTTCTGTTACAACAGAACTTTTGTCCATTGCTTGGTCCTCTTCGGTCGACATAGCTTGAAGGCTGAATTGGTCCCCTGAAATTGGATCTCCATTGTCAATGGCTAGCTCGGCCATCCTGAACTTCAGTGAATGCGGATCCCAGGGGGTATCATTTGTTGCTATCAAATGTTGACATTCATCAAGTTCCATTCTTGTGGGCTTTCTTGTGGGGAAATATGAGATCACGTTTCTCATACTCAGTTTAATAAAAACTTTCTTCGGGTCATCATCTTCCATTGGAGTTTGAATTGTAATTCCATGCTTGGATCTTGAATCAAATTGGCGAGGTGTCTCTTCAACAGAGTTGAAATTGCAGTCCCTCACTTGATTTGGACATATCAAGCTGTTTTTCAATTTGTCCCCAAAGTACAGTGCTTGATGGAACACTATGATATATACTTGGCCTGATGTTGGATTCGTCCATGCAGTCGCACAGCTTCCAATGGGGATTTTCTTGATGGGCTTGTATTCTTCAGAAAAAGGTGCAACATCAACGTGTGTTGTGATTTGATCAGGATTCAGCAATACCATATTGCTTCCTGCTGCGGTAGTATCTGCATGTGAGTCTAACTCACAATATCCTTCTTCATTTTCCCCATCATCGAAACCTACAGGAACATTCATCTGGTATAATGACCGGCTCACCATTTTTAACAATTTGTGTTCTAGTGATAGTGTCCGGTTATTATGTCATTTCTTAGATTTTGATCCAAAACTGTCACCTGCGCCTTCACTTTCAGTTTCTTTCTTTTTAGTCTCAGCAGCCTTGAGATTTCGTTTCTTCTTAGCCTGTCTCATCTGGTAAAGCTCCTGGCGCTGTTCTTTTGACATTGTTTTATAAACACTTGTTGGGTAGGGCTTGCACTCAACTTTTCCTGTAAAGGTTCCAGTTGTCTTTTGCTTTTTGTTGCTGGTTGTGCCCATAGAATACAAACTTCTGGAACCTCTTTTACTCTTCCCTGTTGCAAGCTTTTTCAATCCAAGACGATTGGTGAATAGAATCAAACATTCATTGAAGTTGTCACGATAGTCTTTGCTCTCATCAATCGCATCTGCTTTTGCAGCATCAAGTCGCTCATCACTGATTGAATTGATAAAATCCCAAACAAATCTTCTTTCGTTATGATTCTTTTCGAATCTCAGAATTGTTCCATGAAAAGCAGTCCAATTTCGCTTGTGCTTGTTCCAGTCATAACCCTTGGAATCTCCAGTGTAGTGTGAATCTTTCATATCCTGATATGTCTTATTCAGAACCATAGTGATATTGGTATCAGTGTAAGCATGTTGCATGAGAGAAATGAAAGCGTTTCTGGCATTACCAGAATTCAGTGCAGTGTTTTGGAAATGTGCCACATATTCCCAACCAGGACCTTTTCTTGTTGCATCACACAGCAACCTCCAGACGACGTTGTTATCCTCATCGTACTGGTGACCTGACAGGACGCCACATCTTTCATTGTAATCACTCCAAGTTGGATAAGTATCTGTTGTACTTTGCCCAACTGTTCCAGCCCTGGCTTCGTCAGTAACTTCTTCCTTTTCTTGGGGTCTTATGACATACAAGATTGGGAATCCCTCAGAGTTGAATCTGTATCTCAGGTTTTGTCGGAAGCCTTCCTCCCATTCCCTGAATTTTGTTAGATCCTTTAGCTCGGGTGGAGTTGCCTTTTCCTGTGATTTCACACTTGATTCCATCATCTTGATTCTGAATTGCTGCAGTTCCAGGTTGTTTGGGTTTGCGTTCCAGTCGATAGCCCTTGGCTTGACTCCAATCAATGGTTGATACCGGGCCCAATTTGCCCAAGTTAGGAGCCTCGATGATAGCCTGTTACCATAGTGGATACTTTTTGGATTAGGACAGTCCGGACTGATAGATTTCAGTCCATGCATGAACGATTTAATGCTTTCCTTGTTGAGGTCTGTAATTTCACGAATATTAGACATCCCTCCCCTCATAATTTCTTCAGCTGATTCATAGTTGATACCAAAATCCATTAGGCTGCTCCTGAAAGCAAGCTGTTCTGGGTTCAGAAATCTACCATTGTTGAATCCCCTGATTTTTATCCTGGGTTGGGACGACCTTCTTCCCAGTCGTTCAGCTCTTGCGTTCTCTGCATTTTGGTCAGCATCATTTCGTTCGTCCTCATCATTTTCACTATCCGCGTCACCTGGATTCTCACCCCTTCTTTCTGCATCTCTCATTGCCCTGACTCTCTTCTTTATTTCTTGGTCGATGATTCTCTTCATGGTTGAGTTTGTTTCTGGGTCCCCAAAGGCCCTTTCCATGACTTCCATGATTTTATCTTCCAAATCTTCCTCTTCTCCCATACCTCTTCCATTGTTGTCATTAGAATCCTGTGGATCGTCCACTTCCATTTTTTCTTCTTCTACACTTTCGCCGTGTGCTCTAGTTCGTACCATGGTGGAGTGCGATATTTCAAATGGTGTAATATGGATGGGCGATTTGTAGTGGGGTATCCGATGGAAGTTGGTATTGGGTGGAAGAGTGTAATTAAATCGAGGATTGGATGTGAGAAATGGGTATTAGTTGTGACAGTCGTTCTGTATTTTTCCGGATCGAATTTTCGTTCCGGTTTGGTTATACTTTTGTTCGGATCGATTTTTTTTTTTTTTCGTTCCGGTTGTCTGTATTTGTTATTTGTGTGAGCTTTTGCTTTTGTTGCAAATCAAGATTGTGAGCTTTCCTATCCTTTCTTGGGATTTTGCTCATTCTGTATTTCTGTGGTGAAAGATTGTTTCTTGAGAATTTAGTGTTCTCTTTTCCTTTTGGATCTTTCGATCTTCGAGATTTGGTGTTCTCATATCTTTGGATTTTTCGTTTTTTTCGTGCCAGATGCTCTTTGCAATCTGTTCCTTCTTGCGGGCAGACGCTCTTTGCAGTCTGTTCCTCCACAGAATACTTCAGGCTCAATCTTCTGGCTCACGTCGTTCTAGTTTTCAGTGAAAGATCAGATCTCGAAACCCGGTGGAGCCACCACCTTGGTTCGGTTCTTTGGTCTCTTCTTTCAGGGAGACCGCCCTGGTGTTGGTCTATTCCAGGGCTCCGCAAGCAATTGCCCCTTTTACATCCTTGAGGGTTGATGCCGGTAGCTGATCAGGCTAATCCGGATTCGTCTGGTCTTCGAGCTCAACTGCGTTTCTCGGTGGAAACGCCATTCGTCCTCCACAGCTCGTAGAGTGCTGTGGGTCTGATAAACTAGAAAAAGTGTGTCGTAACAAACAAACAAATCGCAATCGTCCTTTTGGTTGATTGATTTAGTGAGTAAGACCTTTGTTACAATTCGATCGTCCTTGCCTTTGTCGATCGACAGGTTAATTACTCGTCGGTAAATTACTCGTCGTATCGTGTAATTTTAAGCATACAAAACACATGTAATTCTTAAGACACAAAACACACGCAAACCATCTTCGATCGGTCTTTTACCGTATAATTCACCGTGATATTCTCATTGGAATATCACAGTATTTGTACCTTATTATGTAGAATTAGTACTAGGTTGTACATAGATTTTAGGGCATGATAGTGTTTTAGAGTTGTTAATTCTTCGAAGAGTGAGCTGTTGGGAAAATTCCCGCTAAGAGGTAATTCACATAAAAGCACCGACGATTATTCACTCATCAGGTTAATAACCTTACGAATAAGGTTATTGCCTTCTTTATGACTTTTCGTACGATATGCCCGCTAAAGACGTACGAATACGCCTTTACACGGTGAATTCTTTTCACGGGTGGACACGTTACCATGGTACTTCAGTTGGTCTCCCCCTGCCGTGATTCTTGTCCTGTAGGGGTCGGTCTTCTCGGGGCGTATGGCGACTGTATATCGGGGATAAGTGACCCTTTTGTGTATGGGTACATCAGTTCTCCTGATCCAGTCCAATACGTTCATCCCTTCTATGTCATTCTGTTGAAAGCCTTGTAATAACCGGCCGAACTCGTCCTCGCCTGACTTGAGCCATAATTCTTGTATCTGTGCTTTGGGGTGCTTGATTAGATCACGGTATGCCGCCCACTTGTTCAAGTCATCATCCCATATGGACCCCCCACACGCTAGTTGGGGCACATACGTTAAATCGTTTGTTCGTAGGGCCTGTTTTGGTACGGGATATTGAACCGGCTCTTGCGGGTAAATCCCCATTAGTGCCTTGGGCCTCTCTTGGGGTTTTGAGTAGTATTGGTCGGATTTGTAGTATCGAGACACTTCACCATGTGTGTAGTCGGCAATGTCCCCATCGGCGAATCTTACTCTGTAGTATTGGTTGGTCTGGTCATAGCTTACGACTTCACCTTCATACCACCCTGAGTTGAACTTCTTTCTAATGATTGTGCCCACGGCCCAGGGGTATCCCCGGCGGGCGCTGCGTTGTTGTGTAGGCGGCACCCTTGGAGGTTTGCGTGCATTCTTGGGTACATTGATTAATTTTGTATTGGGCCTGTTTGATACCCTTGGAGGTTCGCGCGTGTTTTTGGTTGTATCACTAAGCGTGGCATCTTTGGGTATATTTTGTTTTTGTCGTGTACTTATATGCAATAGTTCTTGTATACTCTGAAGGGCCTCGTTCACTTGAGTTCCCTGTTCCATATAAGGGATTGGCGGATGGGGTTTACTAGCAATCTCCTTTAGGTCCTGGAGTGTCATGAGCAGCCGGTCTATAGAAGAGGTACGTGGCATCTCAGTCTTGGGGAAGAACGCTACTGTATTGCTGATTCTGGTAGCGCGGCTGGCCTCCCCGACACATGTGTAATTCCTGTAGTGCTTTAAGGCCGGTCCAATGTAGTAACCCCTTGTTCCATGGTCCTGCCATGCGCCGCGTTCCTGAGCCCTGTCATGAATAATCACCCGACAGCCCATAGGGGCGAGGGGGTGTTTGTTGTAGTCATAGATTCCGCGTCTGAGCTCATAAGCCGACAGTTTGGGCTGGGTATGTGACGCACGTAACAAGTTGAGGGTGATGAGGGCCTGTGGGATCAGTAGGTCCCAATCGTCTATCGGGAACTTATCATCCACTCCATTCATTCCCGCTATAAAGTGGTTCTTGAAGGTCTGAATTGCCCTTTCTGCATGGTTGAGACGGTGGTCCCCAGGTGATGCTAGTTGGTAATCGAGGTTGTTCCTTGTGATGTATGCAATTAGTTTCTTGGAGGTCTCGTTGTCCATTCGCACTATTTTTGCGCTCACGTTGTCCTCTTTCATCCGTGCGTAGCACGCCGTAAATCCATGTAGGAGGTCTTTGCTCTTGCGTGACTGGATGGGTTCCACGTCAATATAGTTGGAATCGTAGTCGTACATGAGGAATACGTACTGGTGCCCACGACGTGACGTGACTGGGTATCTCCCCGGTAGGTCCCACGCGATGAGTTCCTTTGGCTCGTCTTTGGTTCGTGGCCGTGCGTGGTTGGTTGGTTGCATTTCATTCCTGGAAACTATGTCCACGCAGACATTATGTATCTTCTTCCGGCCGGCTTGGGGTGGTTCAGTATCGGCTGTCGGTCTGTTCTTCAACTTCTTCGGTTTGCGCGTGCTTTGAATGCCTTGTCGAACCATTTGTAGGTGTCCCATAGTAGTTTCTAATGTGAGTGGGAGGTGTCGGTTGACACGTTGTGCCGTGAGACCCGGCCACGTGGCATATGAGCTGCGTTCGATGGCGCGGACCCATGTCTCTTTAGTGGGGTACCCTGCTGCTGCGTGGTAGAATCGTATTAGCTTGGGGATGGCTTGAATCTGGTATGCTCCTGCCCCCGTGTGTATTGGATATCCGGTTTCGTTGTTGTTTTGGATGGCGCTGGGTGCGCTGTGTTTGTTTTGCGGGGATTTGTTTTGTTCGTTTTCGTTTTTCCGGGATTCGTTTTGTTCGTTTTCGTTTGGTGGGGGGACTGTCACCCTTGGAGATTGAGCCGTCTCCTGTTTGGCGGGCTGATGGAGGGGAACCATGTATAGATTCCTTAGGGAGTCACGTTGACCGGTGAGTATGATTCGTTTGGAGGGGCCAAAAATAGCCACGTTGTCCTTAGAGAATGCCACTTTGCACCCGTTATTGCAGAGTTTGGGTACCGAGACCAATGGTAGCTCCACTTCATCAAACTTGTGACAACCGCGGGCCTCGAGGGGGAGTTGGGGTAGGTCTAATTGGTCGGTTGTGGTGGACAGCATAGTGCTCTCATTAGCACAACCTACGGTCAGCGCCCCCGGTGTGTCTTGATGTGCCCCCCCTTGGTACGTCGATGGGACAAAATGGTCTGTTGCCGCTGAATCCAGGGCCCCATATCCCGGGTGGGGCCCTGATATGGAACGCAACGTCTTGTGCAAAGGTCACGGATCGCGGTGGCCGAGGTAGTTTATCACTCGAGGGACCAGCACGTAGGATACTGAGTAATTGTGAATCTTGATTACTAGATTTATGTATACTACTACTGTGGTCTCTCCCACGCCGTCAGGAACGGGGGGGGGGGGGGGGGGGGGGGCTCGAACACCCCAGGACCGTCGCCATTGGGATTGGGTCCATTCCACTTCATCCACATGTCGTTGTTTCTGGTGGATCCTTGCATCTGGTTGTCGTAGGAGGCTCCCTCCTGGTGGGCGGCCTTGTTCCTCCTGTTGAAGCAGTCTCGTCCGGTATGTGAGAGGTTGACACCGCACGAGTGGCAGTAATATTTGTATTGTTTCCACTCGTGGGCCAGCTGACGTCCTGACTCTGCCTGTCTGGGGCGACCGGCGTCTGCTGCCTTAAGTCGATTGACATCTGCTTGTAGGGATGCCATGGCTGTTTCCCACTGGTGCGACATTGTCATCGTAGATGCCGCCGTCGCTGTCGATGCTGTAGTTTCGGACACCCGAGAATAGATCTCTCGGCACACGTTGGCCAGCTCAAGTTGTTGCGTCTCAAGGTCAGTGAAACGTCGGTCATTGTGTATGTCCACCATGTTGACCGATGCAGTTTTGTTGTGGTATGCGCTGTACAACTCCTTTAGCCGTTGGCCCCAGAACTTTTTGTAGTGTATGAACTCGTCACCCTTGGCTATGGTTGTCCTGTGTTGTTTCCAGTCTTCATTAACCCTGTGGAGGGTAATTGGGTCATGCTTGCTGCGCATGAAGGCGTCCCGGGCATAATCGATCATTTGTGCCGAGGCTACTTCTGCAGTTTCCGGGAGTAGATTGATCTGCCATTGATACTTAGTTAATTGTCTGAAGTACTCCTTGGGACCGATTGGGCTCGGTGTGTACGATAGGTCATTCATTTTCTTTGAGAGCTCGCGGGTAAGCTGGTGCTGGGCATCAGTTGTACAGAGGTCAGCCTCCATGGTCTGGAATGCAGCTAGTACGGTGGTTCCCCTGGGGAATGCTTCGGAGCCCGGGTCTTTTAAGTCATCCAGCATGGTGGGGAACTTTTTGTCTGTAATGAGTAGTGCCTCTCTATCATATTTGTTCCATTCCACGTTCAGTGCTCGCCTGCGTTTCCATAGTTTGTACGTGTCTGAGGTGAGCTCGATTGAACTATCGAGTTCTTGGGGCTCAGTCGGTATCGTGGGAAATTGAGTGCCCGCGTTGCGTGCCTTGTATTGTTCCTCACTTTCCAACAGGAATGCATACCCACTTCCTTGTAGGTATTTGATGGAGGCCACCTCAGCCAGTGCGTTGGCGAGGGACTTTTTGAACTCGTACACGTCTACGCTAGTCGGTATCGTGATAGGCTTCATTTGTGTCTCATCCAGATGGTCCTTGACCCCGGTTTAATCCTTCTTCTTGACCATCTCGTCGTCAGTACTGTCTTCGTCGCTGCTATCGTCTTGATCAGTGTAGTCGTACAGTAGTTTGTTCTGTTCCTGTCTTTCTCCGGTATACTCGAGTATGTCTCGATTGTAGAGTTCAAGTTCCTCCAGTTGGTCCCTGAGTTCCCTTAAGTTCGCGTGTGCCAGTTACGTGGGATGTGTCTAGGCTGGTGTCCGGGGTAATTCCCCTGGTTGTAGGTTCTGTGTTGCTTTCTTCAGATTGTGTTCCTGCTGGCATTGGGTAGTCTAATCTTATCGATAACTAATAAGACCAAAGTCGTAAATGGTTGTTCGGTTATGTTGTTACTTTGCGTCTTTACTTTATTTTGATTGATTTTACTGTTTTGGAAAGAGTTATCGATAAGATTATGATCGGATTGTTTCTGGACCATATTATTTTCTCATTTACTAATGTGTGGGGATACACGTATCGAGAGTTCGATACTCATATTGCGTGCCTCCGCTCAGTGCTTTAAGTATCTCATGATACTCACGGGCGCTTATGTATAATTTACTTATTGCGCTCACCGCGTGATAGAAGATCTTGAACACCATGGATTCGTACATCTCGCCTTGTATCATGTAGTACGTATTACGTAATACGTATTACGTATACGTAAAACGTAATACGTAATACGTAACGTGTACGTCTCTTATTACGTATTACGTAACATGTACGTTAAGACGATTTTGTGCGTACGTAAATTCACGCTTGATTCAGTATTCCAATAGACGCTAATACAGCAACAGCACCAGTATCGGTACGATGAAGACCAAATAACCGGGGAAGATCTCTACCATGTAAAATACAGAGAGCCCCGATACAGTGAAATACACAGTAAAAATAAGAGCGTCTCTCTGAGCTCACTTATCTTTAAATTTTAACATCATATACCTTTGGTCGATTTTTAGAGTTACAACAGGTACTGAACAAAGGTACACTCTATTGGAATTATATCGCGAGTACACCGGCGAACAGCAGAGCCAATTACAAGCGCAAAACAGATTACTGTATGACTATACTGAAGAGAGTGAGGATAGCGACGATTCCAACAACGAGATGACCAAGAAGAAAGATTACACAACACTCAAGGATCACCTCGATGAGGCACACTTAAAACCAATCACCGAACCAACCAGTGTCGACGTTTACGAGTTCAAGAAGACCCTTACAAATGCATTGGCCGAAGTGACGTCCATCAAATACATCCAAGGCGGCGGGTATGCGTTCTTATTGGAAACAGAAGCGCAGTACCGAACACGTGACCCAAGCGCGGTGTATCACAAAGCACCAGGAGAGCCCCAAGAGCTTGACAGTGCGGTCGACCTTACCTCGGACACATACAAACTGTGGAAGCGCAGCCGGGCCCTATACGTGGAGTGGAACAAGTACGATAGGGAAGCGCTCCTCATTACAGACAAAAAATTCCCCACCATGGTGGATGACTTGAAAGACCCGGGCTCCAAGGCTTTCCCCCGGGGCAACTCAGTATTAACTGCCTTTCAGACCATGGAGGCGGTCCTATGTTTGACAGACGCCCAGCACCAACTCACTCGCAAGCTCACCAAAAAGATGAATACACTGGCATATACCCCGAGCCTGATCGGGCCCAGGGAGTACTTTAGACAACTAAGGAAATGTCAATCCCAGATTAACCTTCTCCCAGAAACAGCAGATGTGACTCCGGCACAAATGATCAATTACTCCCGGGATGCCTTCATGCGTAGCAAACACGGCCCAATCACGCTCCATCGCATCAATGAAGACTGGAAGCAGTACAAAGCAACAATTGCCAAGGACGCCGAATTCATACAATATAAAAAGTTCTGGGGACAACGCCTCAAGGAACTCTACAGCAGCTACCACAGTAAGATATCAACAGCCAACATGGTGGACATCCAGAATGACCAGCGATTCGCCGACCTCGAAAGCAAACAACGTGACCTAGCCAATGTATGCCACGACATTTATTCCCAGGTCACCAAAACAGCAACCGCGGCGTCTACAGCCACGGCGGCATCAACAATGACCATGTCACACCAATGGGAAACTGCCATGGCGGCCCTACAAGCAGATTTGAACCGACTCAAAGCAGCAGATGCCAACCACCTCAAGACCAACGCGGGCCCCCGGGCCAAAGCGTATGAAGCCCGACCCCCTGATCTTGAGTGGAAACAATACAAATACTATTGCCACTCCTGTGGTGTCAACCTCTCACATGACAGGCGCGATTGCTTCAAGAGGAGAAACAAGGCCGACCACCAGGAGGGAGCCACCTACAACAACCAGATGGGAGGCGCCACCAGGAACACCGATAGATGGATGAAGTGGAATGGACCCAACCACACTGGCACTGGACGCAGCGTGTTTAACGCGCCCCCATCCTGACGGTGTGGGAGGAGCCACTGTAGTATACCTAAATCTAGTAATCACAATCCAAAGACATTACTCAGTATCCTACGTGATTCCTCGCGAAAGTCCCAATTCCCCCAGGCCCAACGCACAGTGACATTTGCAACAGACGTCGCGTTTGCCATTGGGAGCTCCCCCGGATACGGGGCCCTCGATTTAGCCGCAACCGACCATTTTGTACCGGCTACATATCAAGGTGGGGCACATCAAGACACACCAGGGGCGCTGACAGTAGGCTGTGCCAATGGAAGTACAATGCATTCCACTGCAACTGACCTATTAGACTTACCCCGCCTGCCCCTTGAGGCGCGCGGGTGCCACAAATTCAACAAGGTGGCGTTACCATTGGTCTCGGTCCCCAAATTATGCAACAACGGGTGCCAAGTACAATTCTCCCGAGACTCAGTGGCCGTTATCGGCCCCTCCCAACAAATCATACTCAAAGGACGACGAGACCCCCTCAGGAACCTATACATGGTCCCCCTCCACCACGTGGCAGCTCCGGCCATACCAAGGGAGATGGCAGAATCTCCAAGGGTGATAGACCCCCCAAAAAAAAACGGAACCGAAAACCGAAACCGTACACGAAACCGAATATGAAAACAACAAATATCCAATACACACGGGGGCAGGAGCATACCAGATTCAAGCCATCCCCAAACTGATTGCGTTCTACCACGCGGCTGCAGGCTACCCCACCAAAGACACGTGGATACGATTCATTGAACGCGGCTCGTTTACCATGTGGCCAAGCCGGACAGCGCCACGCGTCAATCGCTACCTACGAGCGTCAGAAGAAACCACGATGGGACACCTACAGATGGTCCGACAAGGAATACAGAGTACCCGCAAGCCAAAGAACACGATAACCGATGTAGAACCAACCTGGGTCGACCAAAAGAAGACGCACAACGTCTGCGTAGACATAGTATCCACAAATGAAATGCAACCAAACAACCACGTAGGGTCACGTACTAACAACAAACCTAAGGAGCTCATCGCTTGGGACTAACCGGGCAGATACCCAGTCACATCACGACGTGGACACCAGTACGTATTCCTCATGTACGACTAGGACTCCAACGACATTGACGTGGAACCCATCCAATCACGCAAGAGCAAAGATATCTTACGTGGATTCACCACGTGCTACACGCGGATGAAGGACGACAACGTGAAAGCCAAGATAGTCCGCATGGACAACGAGACTTCCAAGAAATTAATAGCATACATCACAAGAATAATCTCGACTACCAACTCGCCTCACCTGGGGACCACAGACTCAACCATGCGGAAAGGGCCATTTAGACCTTCAAGAACCACTTCATAGCTGGCTTGAATGGAGTGGATGGAGCGTTTCTGGTGGACGACTGGGACCTACTGATGCCACAAGCGCTCATCACCCTCAACCTACTCCGAGCATCACGGACCCAGCCCAAACTATCAGCGTATGAACTCAGACGAGGGATATATGATTACAACAAACACCCATTAGCCCCCATGGGCTGTAGGGTCATTATCCATGACAGAGCCCAAGAAAGAGGTGCATGGCAGGACCATGGTACGAGAGGTTTCTACATCGGACCAGCAATGAAACACTACAGGAATTACACGTGCATCGGAGAAGCCAGTCACGCTACCAGAGTAAGCAACACAGTTGCCTTCTTTCCCAAGGCAGAAATGCCCCATACCTCCTCAACAGACCTGTAACACACTAGGGGTAGAATTTGAGTAGGAGTGATAATTATGAATGGATTAATACTTTACGAAAATGGATGGAAACTTAACAGATAAAATAATGAGCGATCGAGCTGGCTGGCTTCGATCGCCCATGGATATTCATATAGAGTCGCGATATGAATTGTGCGCCTGCCCGGCATCGGTATACCATTGTATACAGATAATGCTTCGCTACTTAATGATTCTTAGAGTAGCCCAAGTCTCATTAATTCGATCGTACGTATCCTTCGATGGTATCTTGGATAGTATGACTTGTACAGTAGATTGATTGCAGTACGCCGATTGGTATGTACGTAACTTGGTACGTATGATCGTAGTACGTTACAGAGTCCCCCAATGAGTGACTTGGGGATTCTCAGAATCGTTTCAGTGCTAGACTTCTTCCATGTCTAGATCATTGTTGGCCGGTGCATCCTCTTGTGCTGGATGTTCTTTGTATGGGGTCAGCTTTCGAATGTTGACTGTTTCCGTGACATTTGGAGACAGCCTCAGTTTTACTGTGCCATTGGTATGTACTTGCACAATTTGATATGGGCCTTTCTTCTGAGGTTGTAATTTGTCTGGATCTGGTTCTTTCATCCATACCTTATCATCAACCTTGAAAACATGCTTGATGCGCTTGGCATTCTGTCGTAGGAGATTCATGTTGATGCCCTGTTGTCGAATTTGTTGTAGCGCAATGAGATTGGATGTGAGTGGTATGTCCAATAGCATGTCCCTGTTGAACACCAGGGCTCCTGGAGATGAGCCCATAGATGCATTGATTGCGCATCTGGTGGCGTGCATGCAAGTGGCTAATGCATTGTCCATGAGCTGTGTGGCCTGTGTGTTGGTTTGAGGCGGATTCACATGTACTAATATGCGTAGGGTGTCTGCAATGGTATGATGAACCCTTTCGCAGACGGCATTGCTCTGAGGATTTTTGACTGTGGTAGCTACACCCTCAATTCCATAGGCTGCCAGTGTATTTTGGAATTCGTGGCCTAGGAATTCTCCACCATTATCATAGACACACTTGACTGGCCTTGGATATCTGGATAACCAGCAGTTGGTGAACTGGTTGGAGACATGTTGACTTGATTTATCTCTGATGCGAATGATTTCCAGCAAGTTGGTAACTGGGTCAATGCACGTGAGAGCCTTGAAGTTGTAGACTTTTCCTTGGGCTGTTACTTTCCATGGTCCAATCAGATCCACATGTACTTCACTGAATGGTGCCACTGGCGCTTGCTTGGGCGCCAGCAATCCATAACTAGCATTTCTGCTCTTGTACTTGATGCAATCGTCCGGGCATACGTATTCTTGGCATAGCTTGGTAAGGCGTTCCACGTGGAACCTGGAGGCTATTGTTTGGTTGAGCCTGGTGGATCCACAGTGCCCTAATAGTAGATGGTACCACTTGAGTAGTTGTGGAGCAAGGGAGGTTGGAATGTAGATTTTCCATTCTTCTCTGGTTTCTGCTTTGGAGTAGCATGCAATTTCTTGATTACCAAGTTGTTGTTTGAAGAAGGTTGGTAATTGTAGCTTGGCTGGTAGCGTCTCATCGTTTTGTTGGTGTTGAGCGATGTTGGTGTAATTCACTGGGCATTCCATCTCCTGGAGTGTTGGCAGGTTGACCAGACACTCATTGTTCAGTAGACATGAATATAATTCATCGTCTGCGTCATGGCATAGGTTTGGGAATACCTCTGGGAATTCTTGTAGAAAAAGCTCTTCATCTGCTTGTTCAGGGACGTCTAACTTGAGAAAATCGATTAAAGTTCCTTTGCCTTGCTTCTGTTTCTCCCCCACTGTAGGTGGATCCATCCTGGGTAATCTTGAGAATGCATCCGCGAGTACATTCTTGGGTCCTTCCACATAGTGCCACTTGAGGTTGTATTCTTGGAGAAAGAGATTCCATCTGAGTACCCGTTGTGGAGAGAGGGTTTTGAAGGTGAGATTCTTGTGGTCTGTGTAAATGTTGAGTTCACAGCCTAATAGTAGTTTCCTGTATTCCTTGCAACACAAAACTATTGCAAGGAGTTCCTTTTCTGTCGTAGTATAATTCTTCTGAGCTGCATTCAGCTTTTTGGACCAATAAGCAATTGGTTTTCCCTTTTGTAGGATCGCTGCGCCAAGTTGTAGATCTGATGCATCTGTGTAGATATCAAATGGGAGATTCAGATCTGGGTATGTGTTCAGCGCGTCACTTGCTATCATGGCTTTCATTTCTTCAAAGGCTCTTTCCTGCGCCAGCCCCCATGTGAAGGCCGACCTTGTTGTTGTTTTAGTCTGCCCATTGGCAGTCTTCTTTGGGGTTCCCGTGAGTTCAAACAAAGGGGAGAGGACATGTGATCTTCTTGGCCACATGTCCCGGTAGTAACCAACAGCGCCTAGAAAGGACTTGACTTGAGTGATTGTTTTGGGTCTGTCCATTCTCAGAATAGCTTCAATTTTCTTCTTCCAAGGTTTCACGGCTTCTGGAGTCATCCAAAATCCGAGGAAGTCAGTTTCCTGTACAGCCCAGTCACATTTGAGAGGGTTGCACTTGAGACCATTTTCATTCAGTCGATGCAGAATTGTGTCCACTGTTTGCATGTGGTGGCTGAAGGTGCCATTTGTCCAGATTCCAATATCATCAATATATACTGTACAATCCGTACCTTGCAAAATATCTTCCATGAGTTGTTGCGCGACATCTGGAGAGATTTTCACGCCCATTGGCAGCCTTTGGTATTCATAGCAACCATATGGGGTGACAATCGTGCATAGTTTCTTGCTTGGTTCATCCAATTCAAAACAGTAGTATTGCATAGACAGGTCAATTTTGGTGAAATGGGTGTATTTGCCGCGTCGATGCATGATGTCCTGAATTCTTGGTATTGGATATGGTCTTCTGACTAGCAGTTCATTGAGTTCTCGAAAGTCCGATACCCACCGGACCCTGTTATCCTTCTTTGGAATGATAAAAGTAGGAAATGCCCATTCAGCTGGGCCATCACATCTTTTGAGGACTCCATCATCTACCAGATTCTGGAGCTCCCTTTTGAATAGTTCTTCTCGTTTGTATGCGACTGCATATGGCTTCTTGTGGACTGGCTTGGCGTTGGGCTTCAGTTTGAGTGAGATTTTCTTGTGTGGATATTTGCCTAGTTTGCCATTGAAAACGTTTGGATATTTGGATAGGACAGCTTGAAACTGTTGTTTTTCTGATGCTGTCATATGCGCTTGCTGCTCAGCAACCGAGGTTGGATCAGTTGCTTCATAAGCTCTGTCAAGGATGACAGGGGATGAAGATACTGCATCATGCACAAATAGCTCAGAATCAATGGATTCTTCCAGTAATGCTTGAAAATATGCTTCTTGCAGATCTGGAGTAATATCAAAACTGGCTGTTTCTCGCATTGGAATTTGTCGGTTGTTCCATTGAATCATGCTGGATTCGAATAACAAGTTGATATTGGTGCTGCATAGAAAGTCTCGACCAAAGATAATATCATATCTGCATGATTTGGATTCAAATAATCTGGCCTCACAACGCTCGATTGTTGTGTTCCCAAATTCTTGTAGTTTGAGATTCTTCATTATGACAAAAAACGAGGTGTCGAATGATCCATTGGCTGTGGTTGTGATGGTTCTTGTTTTGGATTGAATTGGTAGAACTCCAAAGGGAAGTGCCCTTCTGTTGATGAGGGTTGTTGTGCTGCCGCTGTCGAGTAGGGCAAGCATTGTTTTTGTTGTTCTTACAGGAATGCCTTGAATGTATTGGATGGTTGTTAAAACAATAGGAGCCACATCGCTCTTCTTTGTTTTCGTAGCTACGGGATATTCCGTATTTGGTTGTAGGGTCTTTGCTAGCCGCGAGGTCCAGCTTGTGGTCATTGTACCCGTTTTATTGGCTGCTGTACCCGTGCCAATCGAATCGTCATCCGATTTGGCTGTTTTATTGGCTTCTGTACCCGTATTTTTATTTTCGTTTTTGTTTTTGTTTTTATTTTTTCCGACGCGTTCATCCGGTTCAAACTGGACTCGTCGTGAGCTCTTGTCAACATCAGATATACGTTCTGTAGGTTTCTCCCCTTCTGTGGAGAGAGTTCCTCCTGCGAGCCCAATTGGCTGTGCCAAATTGGCATCCAGGTCCTGTGGAGCTGGAGGCAGGGTGACTGCTCTTGTTTGGCCTCAGGGAAGCCAAATTTGCTCACCGCTCTGCACGCTGTGTTCTGCTTTGCCTCCATGTTGTTGGAGGAAAGCTTCCTTTGCGCGCTGCATGTGTGCTTGGAATGATTCATTGCTGGCTGTGGTAGTCTTGCCTGCTGAGTCATTATTGTTTTTCTTGTTGTCCGCGCGTTGTTTTTTCTTCTGTTTGGAGTACCTGTTCTTGGGACATTCAGACCAATCATGGTGGTGTCCGGGAATGCGACAGGGATTAGAAGATTTTTGTCCTTGGTTTTTGTTGTTGGTTTTGCGTTTGGATTGGTTGTTGGCATTGTTTCCAGGACGTCTCCCTTGTTTTTTGCCTCCTCCATTCCTTAGCTTGGACTCGCGTTCTCGACTGGACATATATTCCACTATTTTCTGGATGGACGTTTCTGCAGTGATGCCACCATGAATTTGGCCATATTGCTCAACCCACAGGTTGGGGAAGGTGTGGAGCAGCATTGTTGTTTTGTTGATTTTGTTGAGGTTTTGGCCATGACCTTGCAGCTTCTCTGAGTACCGAATGAGCCTGTTGATTCGCACTGCATGATCCTTGGATGTGTTATCATGAGGTTTCTTGCATGCGTCGCTGCGAATGTAGGTTTGCATGATGTCTTTTGCATCCCCTGCATCACAGTAGTGTTCTTGAATGTAGTCCTTGAATGCTTCTTCATAGCCTTCCATGTTGTCTGGATAGTTCAAGTCATCATTGTCATCCCGGGTTGTCTCGTCCCACTTTCGTTGTGCTTCCGGGCACAGTACCTTGGTGAACATTTCAATGTACCGATGTTCCGGTAGTGGTAGTCGCTTTGCGCCAATGATGAAAGCTTCTTGGCAATACAATAGTTCTTCAAGGCCCCCTTCTTCTGAAAAGATTGGTAGTTTCCATTCCTCCTTGGAATTATTGTTGGCGTCATACAATTTCAAAGTGGCGAGTTTGTTCTTAGTCCGGTCAAAGCTAGAATCATAGGTGATTGGTGGTTCTCGATGCAATCCGGTTGACATGGTTGATACTTGCCTGGTTTGATATTCAGATTTCCGATGATTTCGATGTTTTCGATGATTTCGATGTTTTCTGATTTGACGTTGTTTCCGATGAAAAGATAGGAACTTGTTTTGTTGATTAACAATGTCGAATTGGCGTGAGACCGCTTTTGTTTCGGTTAGTTATTTTGTTTCGAACGAATTTCGATAGGTTATTTGTTAGCGAAAAACCGTTGTCGTTCAAAAAAAAATCGTTTCGTTAGGTCGAAAATCGTTGCCGTTCGAAAGTTCGTTCGTTATTCTACAGTAGCTGTTTGAGTAATTACTGTGTAACACACTAGGGGTAGAATTTGAGTAGGAGTGATAATTATGAATGGATTAATACTTTACGAAAATGGATGGAAACTTAACAGATAAAATAATGAGCGATCGAGCTGGCTGGCTTCGATCGCCCATGGATATTCATATAGAGTCGCGATATGAATTGTGCGCCTGCCCGGCATCGGTATACCATTGTATACAGATAATGCTTCGCTACTTAATGATTCTTAGAGTAGCCCAAGTCTCATTAATTCGATCGTACGTATCCTTCGATGGTATCTTGGATAGTATGACTTGTACAGTAGATTGATTGCAGTACGCCGATTGGTATGTACGTAACTTGGTACGTATGATCGTAGTACGTTACAAGACCAACTACTTATGATTCTTCAAGATCTAAAGGAAGTTACCGGTAAGCCCCATCCACCAATCCCGTATATAGAGCGAGGGACGCAAATTAATGAGACCCTGCGGAATATACAAGACCTATTACACATAGGGGCACGACAAACCCGGGATAGGCCCAATACAAAATCAACTGATACACGTTGGAGCGCACGCGACCCTCCAAGGGTGACAATTAGTCCCAGTAAAAAATCAAATGATATGCCCAGAAATGGACGCGATCCTCCAAGGGTGCCCCCAGTACCACAACAACGTAGCGCCCGCCGGGGCCAACCATGGGCCATAGGCACCATTATCAGAAAGAAGTTCAACTCCGGGTGGTATGAAGGGGAAGTAGTGAGCTACGACCAGACCAATCAATACTACCAAGTAAGGTTCACTGATGGCGACGTGGCTGACTACACTCACCGCGAAATCTCCCGGCACTACAAGTCCGACCAATACTACTCCAAGCCCAAGGACAAGAAGCTTATGCCGAAAGCACTTATGGGAATGTACCCACGCGACCTGGTGCATTTCCCGGTACCAAAACAGGCCCAACGAGTGAAAAGTAATACACCGTATAGTCCCCAGCACCTAGCGTGCGGGGGATCCATATGGGATGAAGATTTAAACAAGTGGGCGGCTTACCATGACCTCATCAAACATCCCAAGGCAACTATCCGAGAGTTATGGCTTAGATCGGGGGAAGACGAATTCAGCCAGCTGTTCCAAGGCTTCCAGCCCAATAATATAGAAGGGATGGACGTGCTGGATTGGATCAGTAGATATGATGTGTCTCTACACAAGAAGGTCACATATCCCTGGTATACAGTAGCTATACGCCCCAAGAAGGCCGACCCCTACAGAACAAGAATAACCGCCGGCGGGAACCAACTGGAATACCACGGCGATGTGTCAACCCCAACTGCCAGCATGGAAACCATAAAGACCCATTGGAACAGTGTGGTCTCCACCCCAGGCGCCAAGTACTGCACTGGAGACATCTCAAACATGTATTTATGCTCCACACTCGACAAACCCGAATACGTAAAATTCAGGTGGGACATGATTCCTCCTAGCATCCAAGTGTCATACAACTTAGAGGGGCTAAAACAAGGAGACGACGTATACGCCCGAATAAAGAAGGCATGGTATGGGCTGAAACAGAGCGGTAAAATTGCACATGATGACCTTGTCGACCACTGACAAAAATACGGCTACTGTAAGGCGCCCCACACCGAGGGACTATTCCTCCATGAGGAACAGGACATCAGCTTCACCCTAGTTGTGGATGACTTTGGAGTAAAATACACTCAACAGGAAGACGTAGATCATCTAGTCAAGGCCGTTGGAAACAAGTACACCTTCAAGGTCAACTGGACGGGAAAACAATACGAGGGGGTCCATCTATGTTGGGACTACGACAAATGCAAAGTGCAATTGTCCATGGATGGTTACGTGGAACAAGCGTTAAACGCATTTGAGCACATGAGACCCAAACGCACGTACGCAGGACCATCGCGCGCAGACGTGCCAGCCTACGGCAAAAAGATACAATACGCAAAACTTGAGGATACGTCCACGTTATCGGATGAGGAGATAAAATTCATCCAGCAAGTCACGGGAAAATTCCTATTCTATGCACGTGCAGTTGATAACACGATGTTACATGCGCTCAATGACATTGCATCAGCCAAGAACAACCAAACAGCATTAGCCGCCAAGAAATATTTCCTCAACTATGCGGCTTGTAACCCCGAGGCCACCATCATCTATAGAGCCAGCGGCATGGTATTCCGGTTAGATAGTGACGCCGCTTACCTAGTGTGCCCAGAGGCCAGGAGCCGAGCAGGGGGATATCATTACCTGGGGGACACAAATGACCGTACCTTCAATGGAGCTATCTTTGTCTTGGCAAAAATCATAAAGAATGCCATGGCGTCAGCTGCAGAGGCCGAAGTTGCATCATTGTTTTTGAATGCAAGAGAAGCCTTGTCAATCTGACAGTGCCTGATTGAGCTGGGCCATCCACAACCGGCCACTCCATTAAAACGGACAATAATACAGCAGAAGGCATATTGAATGGCACAATCAAACAAAAGCGATCCAAGGCGATAGATATGGGATTCTATTGGTTAAAAGACAGGGCCAAACAAGGTCAATTTAATATCTTCTGGGAACCGGGAAAACATAATCTAGCTGATTATCCCACCAAACACCATCCTGGTAGTCACCATAAGAAGGTAAGACCAATTTACTTGTATGAATTGGATAGCCCAAGGACCATCCAAGGGTGTATTGAATTACTAAATGGGACGTGAAGAACCACGATTCACGCGGCAAGTATACACGTGTGGAAACAACATATACTGCACGCTGGGTACATGTGCCGTTGATACATACGTTCAGTGGTACAATCCCAGGGTGCACACATTAAGTAATAAAATGGGCGCATACAAAAAGAGGACCATAAGCATTTCATACATAAGCTGCAGTGAATATCAATCGATACTTAAAGTACTGAACAGTGGTACGACACTCAATATTCCGCCGATCGATATCCCCACAAAAGAAACAACAGATTAGTAATCACGAGAATAATATGGTCCAGAAACAATTCAATCATAATCTTATCGATAACTCTTTCCAACACCGTAAAATTGAACAAAGAAAAAACAATCAAACTAAATACATAAGAACTCAAAATACCCAAACAAATTACAACATTGGTCTTATTAAAATACATATCACAATATTAAACTCCTAACCAATTGATTTACAACTTTGGTCTTATTAATGATTAGAGTAACGTGCATTACGCGCACAGTAATAGTGCTGAGGTTATGTATACCCTCATACGGTCGTCGCGGATTTCAGGGTGTTGAGAAAATATAGCCGTGTTAAAATCACGCACAAAATTTGTGCGCGATAAGTTAATTCGAACCCCGCGAAACAGTTCTTGGACGTAGCTTAAGGTATACAGTTGTTAGTGTAAGAAGTTATAAGGGCTCTATCCTGTTGTTACTCTAAAAATTGACCGAAAGGATAGGAAAATTAAAATTTAAAGAGATGTGAGCTCAGAGAAAGGCTTTTATTTTTACTACGTATTTTTGGGGCTCTCTGCTGTGTTTTTACATAGTAGAGATCGTCCCCGGTCATTTGTTACTAGTGTCTTCATCTTACCGATACTGTCGCTGCTTAAAGAAAGTGCGTCAGGTTTAGTGAGTAAGATAATCGTATCAGTAAGCGTCGAGCATCTCTGATCGACAGGTTAATTACTCCTCATCATCGTGTAATTTTTGTTGTCGGCGAAAAATACGGACTGTTGTCGGCATCAAATTCGATCGAAAAAGCCGACAAAACGAAACGACAACCGAGGTGCGATTATTTCGATGATGGAGTCTTAGAATCAAACGCACCTCCAATACATGAAAAACCCTATGTGGTAAAAACGATATCACTTAGGACTACAAACAGAAACAAGACATACCCAAAGACCTGACCAATAAGTGAACACTTGGAATCCTTAAGTACATTCAAAAGAATATACTTGATATCCCGTGAGGAAATCACTTATTGCAATCAAGAAAATCAATACCGATTCCACATGGGCCTCATATCTAGCATATATACCATGAACAAGCATACGCCCCATTGAACAAATTACTTAACAACATGAATGACCGATACCGCCGAATGACCGATACAGTAAGACCGACACGACGCTAATACAGCAACAGCAACAGCAATGACAGTATCGGTACGAGAATGGTAACAAATAACCGGGGAAGATCTCTACCATGTAAAATACAGCAGAGAGCCCCAATACAGTGAATATTTGTAGTAAAAATAAGAGCCTCTCTCTGAGCTCACATCTCTTTAAATTTCAATTATCCTATACCTTTCGGTCGATTTTTAGAGTAACAACAGGTTATAGAGCCCTTATAACTTACACTTGTGTCCCGCAAGAGCACCAGTGTTTACCTTAAGCTACCTATCTCCGGCCGTTCAGCACCTCCACTGTCGGTTACATCCAGAGGAAATTCTGTGCTTAGCTCCCTGTGCGGCACATTCTCGGCCTCCCCACATCTCATTCTTTCTCTCTTTTCCTTCCCCTCCCTACTCGCGGATCAAGGGGTGTACTACAGATTCTTCTACCGAAATCTTCCTTTGTAATCCACGACCAAGCATTCGTATCAAGGGGTGTATCTACAGAGCATTCTACCAAGAATATCCTTCTGTCATACACATACACATCGTCGTTTCGATCGCAATAACGAACGCCGACGTCAACGACATCGCCATTCCCCGGTTAATTCCATCCAAGGACGATCGAACATCACGAAAGCCGATACGCGTCTTCCGACACAATCGATCTTTCTTCTACAAGAATCCCCACAGAGACGACGTTAACGACAACGAAATCACACGTTAATTACCATCGACGCGAATCGCCTGTTCCGGACATCTCCAATCATCGATCCCCATCTCCGATTACCTCTTAGGAAAATTCTTCGGTCAATTATTTTAATCACCTCGACCCTTCTGCCGACGCCACATTACCGCCTTCAACGGATTAATTACACCGACGACGACGATCGCATGTTATTTGAATTCTACGATCTACAACAACGACGACTCAAGAAACCATGCCAACAGCCATATTTGACTGGACTCCAATTTTTGGAATCGAATTCCGATTTGCAAGTGCTAGCAACCCAACTGCGGCCACATCCCTAAACAAAGCCTACTCCGAAATCATTGGCAAAGATGAACTCTCAGAATTCTTTGTGACCCGCGAGGATGAAGAAGAAGAAGAAGGACCACTAGAAATAGCTCCGGATCCACAACTCCACATCCTCAATTGCATTGCAAAGGCCATAGCCATCAACCTAGTAGAGCCACCACCGGATGAAATAACAAAAGGCCACATTGCCAATCTCCTCGACAAATGTGTTATCAAGCATGTCAGAAATGGTGGATCTACAAAACGCATGAGATACAAAACAGAATTTGACGCTGCTGCAAAACATGCCATTCGGACCAACACAGATGATGAGCCAATTGTTCTAATCGAAATCACAATTACCCACTGGCGTTTCAAAAAAAATTGGCGCCCAGACCTATTCATGGAAGCCTACACTGGAGACCCACCATCAGATGATGAGGTAGACGTTCCAGATACACCTGCCGCAACGGCACCACCTGCTGCAACGGCTGCATCTGTCTCCCCTACCGAGATGGGACAGTTAACCACCCTACTACAGCAACTGGTCAACAATGGCAACAACAACAACAACAGTGCCGGCGCCAACCACCAAGCGTCACTTGACCTCCCATGGAATCCGGCGACCTTACCACCACCAGTGAAGGACCGTTACTACAGGAAAGATGAATTCCTCACCAGAGATGACATGAAAGACTTCCCAATCACCTACACCGACTCATCGGGAAATGAAACCATTGTCAGGCAAAACTACTACCTACACAATCTAGGCAGCGGGAGAAATGACCAACGTCTGATCACCAGAAGTGGTGACTGTTTTGATCTGACCAGAGCCTCTGACAAGTCCAAAGAAGCAGCTAGAGACAAACTGTTCCTCTCAGGATTCCCACAACTAAAGGATGCAACAGACCCTCAGGTTAGGAAATGGTACCGAGAAATCACAGCTCATTCCCAGCAACATCATATTTATGTACACCCATACTATCTATTCAGACGTGAAGCTGACCACCTCAGAGGATTCACAATTGGTGATGACCTTCCACACGACCTGCCTTCTAGATATGAATTGGCTATCAATGAATGGGGAAATCTCATTTACACGGCACTGAGAACTGATAAAATCATCCCTGACTCATGTGCAAGTATGAAGGCCACTATTCAGAGCTTTGAAGGCGGACAAGGATACGAAGCGCTATACACAGTTATTGCTCAAACACATCCCAACTCAAAAAGGCCATCCAATGCCAGCAGAATGGTCAGAAACCCTCCCAACCAAGATCCAAATGAATCTCTTGAAGAATACTACTTCCGGTACAAGGATTATTTGAGACTTAGAGTGTTCCTCCAAAACCAACCCAGCACTATCAGTTCAACAGAAGAAGTTAGCAACCTGATTGCAGGAACCACCCTCTCAGAAGAGCTCTTCAAAAAGACAGAAGATGAACGCGACTCTGATGATCAATTCAAAAGAGACAAATACAAGGCAGGTAGGCTCCTACAAACCCTTCAAACCTATGAACAAGAGATCAAGGCTGAACAAAAGTACAAGAGGGACACCTTCAAACCAATCCGGCCCAAGCAACTGCCCGTCTCAGGTACCAGACCAGGTCCCCGTCGGAATGATCGGTTTCAAAAGCGCGCTAGCAACAGCACTGTTAGGACACCTTCTACTTTGACATCTCACTCAATCAGCCTGATTGAATCACTTGGCTACCCGGAGATGGATGAAGAATCTGACGATCCCTTCCTCCACCAAGCATACTGCAATGCCATCACGGCATTCGATAAGCAACCTAGTCTTTTTGACACATCCAGAAAATGTATTGTTTGCCACATGTCTGGTCACAATTTTGATAATTGTCCTGCATTGCAAGATATTGAGTCCCTGAAGAAACATAGGATTGCTGCGGCTGTTTTTCTGAACAAATCCAATAAACAGACCCAACAACTCTTGGATTCCACCCAACAAATCTCTCAGATCAACATTGGTAATGAAGATCAAGATGAGGTTTCACTTGATGCTGCAGTAGAAAACCAAAATTTTTGCAATGGCCAAGAATAGAAAGTCTTTCTTGGAGCCATACTATGACATCACCTCAAGATGATCCTCAAGGATTTGACAACATCACAGCGTCCCAAGTGAACAGCTTATGCCCCTCCTTGGACTCCAGCAGTGTCAGCTCCTATGAATCTGTCATAATTGGTGCCGTTGACCTCCTTCCAAAAGACAGCCTCCAGTCATCTATACCAATTGATGTCTACTGTGACATGGAATCACTCAGGGCTACATCCCCTACATTGGAATCACACCTGAAGACCAATGAGGATCCCAATTTCGATAGGGACAACCCTACGTCAGTTGATACATACAATGTGCAATCCCTCGTCCCACCGGACCCTATTGCAGCTACAGCCTACTTCCAACAGGGTGTCCGGGCTCAGATTGACACCGGTGCAAAAGTTTCCTGCACAAACCTCAAACACCCTGCACGGTTACAAACCTTACACCAAGATAAGAAAATGTCCCGTCAGGCTTACAGCAGCAATAGGAGGCACAGCAGCCACCTGCATCCCTGAAGGCTCAGGATATTTGCATATCCCAGCACCGAATCACATTGGACATATCAAAGTTTTCTTCTACTATTCTCCCTCCCTGTCAACAACATTACTGAGTGAGAACGATATCTGTGGAATGACATCCCGTACGCGATGTCAGTTCAGTGGACAGTCCATCCATAAATCATTCACTGAGAACCTTGACTCATCTGCTCCACAAAATGGCAACCTCACCATTATTTGTCATCACAAGCAGAACACTGCCTGCAGCATTGTCCTCCATGGGAGCATCATTGATGGTCAATGCTATACACACCCAGTTCTGATCCCAGATGTTGATATTGCCTCTCCATATGCAAATTGTGCAACATCGTCCGCCTATGCCTTAGCGACTGACATGCAGTTCAAGGAAGCTTGTGAACTGGCCTCCAAAGAAGCAATTAGCAACTACAGGTATGATATATACACGAACCTTGTCAATTTGCAGACATGTACTGAAGCAGCGAAAGCTCAGTCTGATACCAGTGTCATACCAAGGTTTGATGCCAAACTGTTTTTCACCAAAATTGTGGACAAAAATATCCCAATCCAAGCCATCAAAGCCAAGACATCGAAACTCCTGTGGCACCAAAGGTTGGGACACCCATGCGATGATTTTCTGTATCAAGCTCATAAGCACATCATTGGAGTCCCAAAGTTCAAACGGCAAACCAGTATTCTTGACCAATGTCCAACTTGCATACAATGTAAGCAAACCAAAACACCTGCTGGCTCACATTCCACACGCAAGGCCACACAACCGTTTCAGGGTTTATCTATTGATTTTGCATTCTCAGGTACCAAATCCTCCAACAGCAAACGCAAGCGCGATTATGAAGGCATTCATGGAGAAACTGCTTGGATTCTCATCACAGATCACTATACTGGTATGAAATATGGAGACACGCGAATCTCTAAAGCAGCGCCACTACACTGGTTAGAGCATTTCTTCGCCCAGCACAACCCAACTTGTGCCGACAAGTATGTTTCAGTTGATCAAGGTGGAGAACTCTATCACAATCCTGACATCCGAAACCTATTCTCTGCGTTTGGATATTCCATTTTCCCGACTGGCGCGGACGCTTCACACCAGAATGGCACAGTTGAAAGAGCACACCAAACTCTTGCTAACTCCATGAGGACAATGCTGTCTGGTGCTAATTTGCCCATCAAGTTCTGGCCCTTTGCTTTCTACCATGCACTCCGGTTGTCCAATGCATTCCCTGAAGGCACCCAACTACATTCGCCATTGGAATTGGCAACTGGCCGTAAGGAAAACCTTGCTGATTTCCGAACCTTTGGTTGCAGAGTTTGGGTTAGACCTCCAGGCAAGAGATCAATCAAGCTCAAACCCAATGCAAGAAAAGGCATATTTCTAGGTTTTGTACCCTACACTACCAGAAACATTCTGTGGTATGATACTGAGACACACAGAGTCAAGATAGCCACACATGTCAGGTTTGATGAAGGCATGAATGATCTCCCACTTGCAGACCTCCCCACTAATGTCAAACACCTGCTCAGGACAGATGACAACATTCCACTTCCTGCGGAACCCAGTGAGGTGTCATCCAGTGATTTTCACTTCTCTATCTCCCCCTTTGCCGACCTCACAAATCTCAGGCTCACTGTCTCCCCATCTTGTACTGATCAAACATTTGGCCTCCGGTATGCCAATGATTCACTGCTTGGCAGAGCTTACATCACAGATATCCTCCCAAAAAGCCCTGCCTCAAAACTCTTCTCCTCACACAAGAAATCTCTCTCCAAGCTACGAGGTGCTTATATTGTATCTATCAATCACAATCGTGTCTTTACTGCTGCTGATGTTACTACAGCTTTACAGGCCTGCCACGATCGAGGGGTGAGGGATTCTTCAATAGATACACCAATTACCTTTGCACTTGAAGAGAAATTGTCTATGAAGGAGGTCAGGAAACACTCAAATGAATATGGTTTATTTGCTCCCAATACCTCCTGGAAGGAACCCACTGCTGAAGAAGATCCACCATTCTTGGACCGGATTTCCTCCATCAAAGCTATCCAGCGCATTGGTACAAAATACAAGCAGCTGATACAATCAAGAATCAACCAGGTCGATAGCACTGAAGCACTCCATGCCTCCATCCAAAAACACTTGGCACCAACTGAAGACGACATGGATGGTGTCATTCCTACTATTGATATCGCGTCACTCAGAGCCATCACCAAGCTTCATAAACCAGGAAATCAAGCATTACCACTAGATGCAGATTCACTACCAACTGAAGAAATTGAACTCTTAATCAAGGCCATCAATTCCAAGGCAACTACACCTGAAGAACAAGCACTAGGGCACTTCACTCGAAGGAATCTCAAGCCTTTATCTACATGGCCTGAATGGCAAGCTGGGGAGCGAAAACAGCTTGATCAGTTTGAAGATTTGGAAATGTTTGGATCACCAATTCAATACCCTAAGGACCCAGACGCGATTATTCTCAGACCCCATTGGCAATACAGTGTCAAAAGGAATGGTGTCAGAAGAGCCAGACAATGTTGCAATGGAAGCAAGTATGCAGCTCCAACTCTGCATGCCATAGCCATGTCATACTCATCATGTGTTGAACACCCCATCCAAAGACTGTTCTTTGCCATTGCAGCAAGTCTCAATCTCAAAGTCTATGGGGGGGACGCGGCTGACGCATATGCCCATTCTCCAGGGCCCAACATCCCTACATACATGACTATTGACGATGCTTATGCAGAATGGTACAGACACAAGCATGACAAGGACATAGACAGACGATTGGTGCTTCCAGTCCTTCGAGCACTTCAAGGCCACCCAGAATCTGGAAGACTCTGGGAAACCCACATCAACAAGATCTTGAAAGGTCCCGATCTCAACTTCAAAACCACCACACATGACAGGACGATCTACACGACAGTTTTTGAAGGAGAAACGGTTTACATGCTGAGACAAGTTGACGATTTTGCACTAGCTTGCACATCGGAATCCATATCTGACAAGATCTATGACATTATAGGTGCAAGGCTGAAGCTCCCTAGAGAAGATGCTGTCCCCTTCACCAAAATGGGTTTGCTTGAAGACTTCAATGGAATTGATGTCAAACAGACAGCTGACTACATTGAACTGTCCTGCGCCAATTACATTGACCGGATATGACATCCCATGGTTGGGAGACTGATTCTAAGATGAAACCCCACTCCAAACCATCAGCGCCGTTATCAACTGAAGTACTGAGCCAACTGCAATCACATACGAATGGACCATTGGAAGGCACCAAGGAACACGCTGCATTACAATCCACATCAGGGTTCTCCTACAGAACACTCTTGGGTGAAATGATGTTTGCATATGTGAGCTGCCGGCCAGACATTGGCTATGCAGTGACCCTGATGTCAAAATACAGTTCCAATCCCACTGCATTCCACTATTCCAGTCTGAAGAACATAGCTCGATACCTCAGAACAACCAGATCTTGGGGCATTAGATTCTATAGACCGAATGCAGAACCATCTCTTCCATCAGGAGAACCATATCATGATGTAGTCCAAGATGAATCACTCCCAGAATACCCTGCAGATATCAAGCATAGCAAGTTAATGTGTTTTGTTGATGCAGCATATGGAAATGATCCAAAACATCGCAGGTCCACCACAGGATATGTCTTCACCTATGCGGGTGGAGCAGTTGTCTACCGGTCCAAGGCGCAATCACTCACTGCTCAGAGTTCTACGGAAGCAGAATTCATTGCTGCAGTCACAGCAGCCAAAACAGCCAGATACCTCAGATCCGTACTCGAAGAATTAGGATTTGCTCAAGCTGGTCCAACCCCTATCTATGAAGACAATGCATCGGCAATTGAAATCATAAATGCCCAGAAGCCAACCGAAAGAACCAGACATATTGAAATCAGGTTCTTTGCAATTCAAGCTTGGAAAGAAAATGGTGAAATCAAGATGATTCATATTCCGGGAGTTATCAACCCGGCTGATGATCTAACCAAACCATTGGGATGGATCTTGCACGCCCGACATGCAAGACACATCATGGGACACTACCCAGGTTAATCCATTCCATTCGATTGCTTCGATTGACAACCGGATTCAGCTATTCGATGAGCTTGACTCAATCAAAATTGCTCGAGTCGATTCTTCAATTTGACTTGATCCGAACATGCGATTTGTCTATCAATACGATTCAACATGATATACTCCGACAGTAATCCAATACAAAACAAGTATTGGATCAAGGGGTGTGTTGTCGGCGAAAAATACGGACTGTTGTCGGCATCAAATTCGATCGAAAAAGCCGACAAAACGAAACGGCGACCGAGGTGCGATTATTTCGATGATGGAGTCTTAGAATCAAACGCACCTCCAATACATGAAAAACCCTATGTGGTAAAAACGATATCACTTAGGACTACAAACAGAAACAAGACATACCCAAAGACCTGACCAATAAGTGAACACTTGGAATCCTTAAGTACATTCAAAAGAATATACTTGATATCCCGTGAGGAAATCACTTATTGCAATCAAGAAAATCAATACCGATTCCACATGGGCCTCATATCTAGCATATATACCATGAACAAGCATACGCCCCATTGAACAAATTACTTAACAACATGAATGACCGATACCGCCAAATGACCGATACAGTAAGACCGACACGACGCTAATACAGCAACAGCAACAGCAATGACAGTATCGGTACGAGAATGGTAACAAATAACCGGGGAAGATCTCTACCATGTAAAATACAGCAGAGAGCCCCAATACAGTGAATATTTGTAGTAAAAATAAGAGCCTCTCTCTGAGCTCACATCTCTTTAAATTTCAATTATCCTATACCTTTCGGTCGATTTTTAGAGTAACAACAATTTTAGCATACAAAACACACGTAATCTTAAGACACAAAACACACGAAAAAACCATCTTCGATCGGTCTTTTACCGTATAATTCGCCGTGATGTTCTCATTGGAATATCACATGTAATTGTATCTTATCATGTAGAATTTGTACTAGGATGTACGTAGAATTAGGGCATGATAGTGTTTTAGAGTTGTTAATTCTTCAAAGAGTGAGCTGATGGGGAAACTCCGGCTAAGAGGCAATCCACATGGAAAGTCGTTGACGATCATTCACTCAGGAATAACCTTAAGAATAAGGTTATTTGCCCTTATGACTTTTTGTTGGATATGCCCGCTTAGTACGTACAAATACGCGTTACACGGTAAGTTCTTTTCAGTCCCCTTCAGTCATAAATCCTCCAACCGTTAAGCGGCTGGATTCTATGACTTAACCTATTCATCGTGAGTCATTGTCGTGTGTTGAATACCAAACTGTATCCAGTCTACTATCAGAGGCCCTATCAAAATGGGGAGGCGTTTTGCCATTCATTCTGGCTTGTATCATGGCCTTTTGCCCTGATCCATGCCCGACTGATATATTCTATTCCATGGATCAAATTATCTACTTTCGAAATGCTCATTGCAGATCGATTTCTTACCACATGCAACGAGAACAATGTTCCCGGAAAACAGCTCCACTCATAAGCTTGGTAAACAAATCAGCAATGTTTGTTGAACCTGGTTCTTTTGCAACTCTGATAATTCCTGCTGCAATAGATTCCCGGGCCTTGTGGTATGCAATGCTGTTGTGCTTTTTCTTGCATGGGCTTTCAGGTCGTGTAACATTTGTGACAACCGAATCATTATCACAATACACATTGGTGCTCCCATCAATTGGAACACCCATCATTCTCAACTTGTATCTTAGACCTTCAACCAATTCGATTGCAATTTTCAATGCAATGATTTCAGATCCAAAAGTTGATGTTTCATCTGTTGTTTGTCGTTTGGAAAACCAAATAATTGGTGCATTATTAATGAAGATAATAACACTAGTATGAGATCTCCTCGTTGCCTTGCATCCGGCATGGTTGACGTCAACAAAACAACTCATTGTTACATGTTTTCCCAAAGCTTCAGGCATATCTGCTGGTATGACTTCAGCAGCACCAGGATAAAATTCAGATCAGTCACATTTTTGAAATTTACTCTGATCAATGCTTGGTAATGAATCATCAAAAACCAATTTTGACCAGTTATACTTCTTCAAATATGCAAATATGTGAAATAACTGGTTCAGATGTCCCATTCTCGCCTGAGCCAAATACCTTGACATAAGAGAAACTGGTATTACAATGTCAAGCCTTCCTAGTTCACAAATCCATCTGAGAACTCCAATCAAACCTTGATAGTAATTTTGCAATTCAGGGATTCAGTTCCTCTGATATATCAATTTCCGGTCTGTAATCATGTGACAGTGAACTGGATGCTGACTTCGGTAAATATTTGTAACCATACTTCTCAGTTCCAAGCTCTTGTTCAACAGCTGCAACGGCTTTTGCAATATATTTGGTGCTTGACAAAGACCATCTTGGTTTTGAATCACCTTCAAAGTAAAACTTTCCAATATCAGCTCCCAAATACAGAGTTGGTTCTTCGATGGTATCATCTTTCAACTTGAACTTTCGTTCAATGTTTTCTAGCTGGAACTTAGGATCTTCACCAGAACATAAGATATCATCAACATAGGCAATCAGCATTGCCCAGTATCTGGATCCATCTTTCCTGGTTTCAATTTGTAAGTGCACATCCAGATCTGCTTTGCAAGGGGAATATCCAAGATCCCTCAAATGTTTTGTGAGATATGACCTGAATGAGGCACCTGCAACTGGTAACCCATATAGTGCTCGAACTATCTTGCAAGGCCGTCCTGCAAGGTGTGGAGGAAAACCATCTTCAGCTCTTGCCCTTAGAAAGTATTTCTCTTTTATCGGGGCTGTCAAATATGCATTTTGAATATCTGCTGAGAGAACCTTCAAATCATTCAGTGCTGCCAGCAAGAAGAATATCCTCACTGAATCACGACTGGGAACAGATGAATAGGTATTTTCCTTTGCTACCGCAGGAACTTTGTGACCGTCCCCTACCAACCTAGCCTTCCTTGTTAGGGATCCAAGCTTGATATCAAATATCATGTGGGTTGTGATTTCCTTGTGACGAACTGGAATAACATCATCATCAGAAAATTCAAAAGCTGCCATATTGTTTGTCATTTCTTTGTGAATTGCCCTTTCCCAGTGATCAGTGCCTGTTTTCTTATCAATAGCCAGCGCTTGTTTGATTGAATGTGGCAACTCAACGCCATACTTGTGAGTCTTCAACCAATACTTGGCTGTTTTGGCTGCCTTAAGGATCCGTTCCTTCCTTCTCAAAATTTTGTGCACCCACCATCTGAATGCTGGTGATTTTTCAAGATTATTGTTGACGGCATACTCAGCTAATTGCACTGGAAATGATTCTTTCACATCGCTTAACTTACACCATGATTCGGTGCCATCTTTCCAACTGGCGAGGATCCTCCAACCCCTAGCTGTCGGCTTATGGGTTCTCCTGCCATTTTTTGCTATAGTTGTCGCTTCCTCATCACTTAAAGCAGTGTTGTCTTTTTCATGGTCAATGAGCTCATCCAGTAAAGTGAACATCCGTCCGTCATCATCAACAGAACTATACAGACTCTCTGCAACAATATTTGCTGTGTATTCCTCCATTGTACCATCGGGTAGTTGCAATTTAGTCGTTATTGTCGTCGCGGGTTGTCTCCTGCCATTTGCGCTGTGCTTCAGGGCATAGAATCTTGGTGAATGATTCATAGTATCGGTCTTCCGCAAGTGGCAGGGTGCTTGCCGCGATGAGAAAGGCTTCCTCACAGTACAATAATTCTTCCAGGCCCCCGTCTTCTGAAAAGATGGGCACCTTCCATTCCTGTGAATTCCCATCGGCATCATAGACTTTCAAAGTGGCAAGTTTGTTCTTAGTCCGGTCAAAGCTAGAATAATAGGTGATCGGTGGTTCTCGATGCAATCCGGTCAACATGTTGATACTTGCCTGATTTGATATTAAGATTGTTTTGACTCTTCCTTGTTTTCGGTGGAGAGACCAGAATTTGTTTCATTGATTAACAATGTCGAATTGGTGTGAGACTGCTTTCGTTTCGGTTCTTGTTGGCGCGAAAGAAAGAAGGAAAAAAATCCGTTCCGATAATGATAAAGTTACGTTTCGAGCGAAAGATTCGTTATGAATTTCGGTAGGTTGTTTCTTAGTGAAAAAAACCGTTACCGTTTAAGTTCGTTATTCTACAGTAGCTGTAAGAGTAATTACTGTGTAACACACTAGGGGTAGAATTTGAGTAGGAGTGATAATTATGAATGGATTAATACTTTACGAAAATGGATGGAAACTTAACAGATAAAATAATGAGCGATCGGGCCGTGCTGGCTTCGATCGTGCCCTGCTGGCTTCGATCGTGCCCTGCTGGCTTCGATCGCTCGTGAATATTCATATAGAGTGTTGTGATATGAATCGTGCGCCTGCCGGGTATCGGTATACCATTGTATACAGATAATGGCTCGCTTCTTAATGATTCTTAGAGTGGTCCCAAGTCTCATTAGTTCGATCGCACGTATCCTTCGAATGGTATCTTGGATAGTACGACTTGTACGGTAGATTGCAGTACGTACTCGTAGTAGGTACTAAGGTACGCTACCTTGGTAGGTACGACCGCAGTACGTTACAATTTGTATAGCCTTGTGTCCAGTATTGGATTCTCGTCATTTCTTACTCCAATTGGTTGGTTTTGCAGATCGCGTACCCTGTCCTTCACTATGCACCTGAGCCTTTCATCATTTCTTTCAATGATTACTTCATTTCCCAGACACTTGTCTGGTTCATCAATATCTTCAACTGATGCCTCTGGCTCAGCCATTTTGAATTTCAGATCAGATGATTTCACTGGTTGTTCCTCAAATAGCTCTTGTTTAGGTTTTGGGTAATTTTCCTGGAAGAAGGACGCGCTATCTTTCACTTCATCACCAATCTTGGATTCAATTGATTTATCGATCGCTTCCATTCTTCTTAGGACATCTCTATCCCTCCATTCAAATTCCTTGAGAGGCCTTATTGAATTTGTAGATATTGGTATTGCTGATTCAGTCAGGATCCAAAAACAATCACCTCCACCCACCTTGTTACCGCAAGGTCCAAGCCAGCGACCCAGTCTTTCAACTCCCCGGGATGAAGAATCACCTTTGTCAAAGTAAAATATGAAATCATACCATTCTGATGATGTGTATAACGTGATATCAGGCCTATAGCCATGAACCAATTCAAATGGAGTTCTCCCCATTGAAGAAGGGTTGCTCGATGCAGTCCTCTGCCTGATATTTGCACATAGTTCACCACAAAATGACCATAATCGCCTTCGGTGATTTCTTCTTTGCTGTCTTGGTTGTGATTGCACTACCAAGATGCCCTATAGGTTGCTCTGCTCGATTTTGGAAAGGGCAATGTGGTTGGATGAATGTTTAGGTGTATATGATTGCGTTTCACAATTGAATTCCAGTGCGTCTTGTAGGTCCTTGGAGAGCCTTGTTCTGGAGCACCATCAGAAATCAAGTGTTCAGGAATTCCAACTTCATGAATGAATATTTTCAATCCCTGATGAGCTTGCGACTTGTCCTGTATTGGTATGAATACTTCAAACCCATTTCCATTTGTAAAGATCTGTGCACATTTTTCTTGCCTCATAATACTCATGGTTCTTGCATGCCAGGTATCAGTATACCAGGTTCCTTGAGCAACTCTCTTGTTTCTAAAGCGCTGTGTTGGCAGACGCTTCATCAAAGGTAGTTGCAAATTTCTCAGGGCTTTCCGAGTAGTGACCTTCAATGTCTGTTCTGCCTTTTTGAAACTGATATTCCAAGTCTTGGCTAGGCGTTCACAGTCTACCTTGTTTGGACCTTCAATAGTTGTCACTGATGGTCCCCATTGATTTCTTCTGTCAAGTGGTTTCCTTTCAAGTGTATTGTCAATTTCTTGCAAGCTAGGGATTGGTTTTGATTCATCCTCAGGGGCTTCTGTGAAGTCAAATTCTGTGTCATCAAATAAAAACTGGTCTACCCTTCGCGCGCTTGAAATATTTGCATCTTGAAACTTTGTGGTCACTGACGAAATCCTGTGAGAAATATTACCATCTGTCGCTATTTGGCATTCAGTCAGCATTCTTCTGGTTGATATCTGGTGCAATCTCATCAGCTTGCATTGCTGCATGAGATTTTGATGCTTGGGCTCTATGCTAGTCTTAGAGAAGATGTCTGTGACATTACTTGTAGGTTCTGTTACCACTGAACTTGCATCTTCAGTTGACATGGCTTGAACGCTGAATTGGTCCCCTGAAACTGGATCACCATTGTCAATTGCTAACTCGGCCATCCTGAACTTCAGTGAATGAGGGTCCCATGGGGTGTCATTTGTTGCGATTAAATGTTGACATTCATCAAGCTCCAATCTTGTTGGCTTCCTTGTTGGAAAGTATGAAATCACATTTCTCATACTCAGTTTTATGAAAACTTTCTTGGGGATCATCATCTTCCATTGGGGTTTGGATTGTAATTCCATGCTTGGATCTGGGGTCAAACTGACGAGGGGTTTCTTCAACAGAGTTGAAATTGCAATCCCTTACTTGATTTGGGCATATCAAGCTGTTCTTCAGTTTGTTTCCAAAGTACAGTGCTTGATGGAACACGATAATGTAGACATGACCTGATGTTGGACTCGTCCAAGCAGTTGCACAACTTCCAATTGGGATTTTCTTGATTGGCTTGTACTCTTCAGAAAAAGGGGCAACATCAACATGTGTTGTTATCTGATCAGGATTAAGCAATATCATGTTGCTTCCCGCTGCAGTGGTGTCAGCATGTGAGTCTAACTCACAGTATCCTTCTTCGTTTTCACCATCATCAAAATCTAGAGGAATATTCATCTTATATAATGACCGGCTCACCATTTTTAAACATTTGTTTTCTAGTGTCCGGTTATGATGTCATTTCTTAGATTTTGAGCCAAAGCTGTCACCTGCACCTTCCTTTTCAGCTTCCTTTGCCTTTTTGGTCTCAGCAGCTTTAAGAGCCCTCTTTTTCTTATTCGCCTGTCTCATCTGGTACAGTTATTAAATTCCTTTCGTGACCAGAAGTACCAAAGCTACCAGATGGTAGATATCCTATTTGTACGAATCAATGAGTCCCTGTATCAATCTAAGCAATCGATTCCCACGGCATATCGATTCCCACGGCGCATCGATTCCCATCGCGCATCAACGGTGAGCAATCCCTGTGTTACAGTATTGCCATTGTTCTTCGGTGAGCAAACTCTGATTTCATAAAATATCACACGAGCTACGGGAGCAATTCCTGACCTTAATGATAAACATATCATGAAGTCTTCCTAACGGAACAAGAGAAGAAAACCGTTGGCGTGTGATTCTCACACAATACATATACATGCATACAGATATATATGGTCAACGACCAATACATGTACGGAAATAATCAGCGAGTAATCTCATCACTACGCAACAGCAGTTGCAACGTATTCATCTCAATAAAAGAGATATCTTGCATTTCGGCAAGATTTCACTTTATCTCATACTTTTAACATTCAACTGATTTATATCCCAAAATTCACACTAGTTGCTACCAACTACTTGTAATCTACATACTAAGGTCTGTCTCGCTGCAATCTGAATAAGTCACAGCAAGCAGAGATCTGGCGTTTCCCTAGCTTCGCCTGTAGTCCGATTATCCTGTTGCCGAAAGTATCCAAACACAATTGTCACGCGTAGAGTACAATCGTTCGTCTACTAACACACTAAACGCAGCGTTGCTGTTCTTCAGAAGCCTTTGAATCAGACTCTCAACGAATCGGATTCAGAAGGAGAATAATAACAGTTCCTGACGCTGTTCCTTTGACATTGTTTTATAAACGCTTGTTGGATAGGTCTTGTTCTCAACCGTTCCTGTGAATGTCCCAGTTGTTTTCTGCTTTTTATTGCTCAATGTGCCTACTGAATAGACACTTCTGGAACCCCTTTTGTGCTTCCCATTTGCAAGCTTCTTCAATCCAAGTCGATTGGTGAATAGAATCAAACATTCATTGAAATTGTCCCGGTAATCTTTGCTCTCATCAATTGCATCAGCTTTAGCAGCATCCAGTCGCTTGTTGCTGATTAAATTAATGAAGTCCCAGACAAATCTCCTTTCATTGTGGTTCTTTTCAAATCTTAGAATCGTTCCATGGAAAGCAGTCCAATTCCTCTTGTGCTTGTTCCAATCATAACTCTTATGATCACCCGTGTAGTGTGATTCTTTCATTTCCTGGTAGGTTTTGTTCAGAACCATGGTGATATTGGTATCAGTGTAAGCCTGTTGCATCAATGAAATAAATGCATTTCTCGCATGTCCTGAGTTGAATTCAGGTATTTTGGAAATGTGCCACATATTCCCAACCTGGCCCTTTTCTTGTTGCATCACACAACAACCTCCATACAACATTGTTGTCCTCATCATACTGATGGCCTGACAAAACGCCACACCTTTCATTGTAGTCACTCCAAGTTGGATAGGTATCTGATGGACTTTGCCCGACTGTGCCAGACCTGGCTTCATCAGTAACATCTTCCTTCTCTTGGGGTCTTATGACATACAAGATTGGGAAACCTTCAGAGTTGAATCGGTATCTCAAGTTTTGACGAAAACCTTCTTCCCATTCTCTGAATTTTGTAAGATCCTTTAACTCAGGTGGAGTTGCTTTTTCTTGTGATTTCACACTTGATTCCATCATCTTGATCCTGAATTGTTGCAGTTCCAGGTTATTTGGGTTCGCGTTCCAGTCAATGGCTCTTGGTTTGACTCCAATCAATGGTTGATAGCGAGCCCAATTTGCCCATGTGAGAAGTCTCAATGATAGCCTGTTACCATAGTGGATACTTTTTGGATTAGGACAGTCTGGACTGATAGATTTCAATCCATGCATGAACGATTTGATGCTTTCCTTATTGAGGTCTGTAATTTCACGAATATTAGACATTCCTCCCCTCATAATTTCTTCAGCTGATTCATAGTTGATACCAAAGTCCATCAAGCTGCTTCTGAAGGCAAGCTGTTCTGGATTCAGAAATCTTCCATTGTTGAATCCCCTGATTCTTATTTTGGGTTGGGATGACCTCCTTTCGTACCGTTCAGTCCTTGGGTCGACATCTTGTTGACCTTCATCACTGCTATCGTCATCTGGATTCCTACCCCTACTTTCAGCTTCCTGCAATGCTCTGATCCTTTTCTTTACTTCCTGGTCGATGATTCTCTTCATTGTTGAGTTCTTTTCTGGGTCAGCGATAGCCCTTTCCATTACACGCATGATTCTTTCATCAAATTCGTCTTCTTCTTCCATACCCACTCTTTCATTGTCTCCATCAGGATCTTGTGGATCCACTTCCATTTTTGTTTCTTCAATGGAGTCGTAGTTCGCTCTTGTTCGGGCCATGGTAGAGACTAGATCTCAAATATTCTAATGGGGTAATCGAGTGGCCGTTTCGAAGTATCCGTTTCGAAATATTCGGAGGATGATATTTGATGAAAGTTGTGATCGAATTCAATCGACGGTGGTATTTGGAAAGAGAGTGTAATCGGACCGGAGGATTGGATGTGAGATGGGTATTAAATGTTGGTGACTGTCGAGTGTGATTTGCTTATCTGTTTGTGTATTTGTATATCTGGATCGAATTTTCGTTCCGGTTATTTGTACTGGTTCGGATCGAGTTTTCGTTCTGATTGTGTGAGCTTTTGCTTTTGTTGCAATTTAAGATTGTGAGCTTTTCTATCCGGTCTCAAGATTTGCTCATTCTGTATTTCTGTGGTGAAAGATCGGTGATCTCGTCTTGTTTCCTGAGAATTTAGTGTTCTCTCTTCTGGATCTTCGCTTTTCTGGATCTTCGAATTTAGTGTTCTCGTTTCCGTATCTTTGGATTTTCTTGCGAGCAGATGCTCTTTGCAATCTGTCCATTCCGGTCTGTTTCACCATAGAATACTTGAGGCTCAATCTTCTGGCTCACGTCATTCTTGTTTTTAGTGAAAGATCAGTGTTCTCGGATTGATTCCTTTCAACTGATGCCAACCTGGGCGACTATTTTGGCTGAATCGTCCAGTCCCTTTTCCCTTGCTTGTTGCTGGATCTCGCAACCCGATGGAGCCTACCATCTTGGTTTGTGTCTTCGGCCTCTTCTTTCAAGGGAAGCCGGCCTGGTGTTGGTCTGTTCCAGGGCTCCACAAGCGATTGCCCCTTTTACATCCTTGAGGGTTGATGCCGGTTGCTGATCAGGCTAATCCGGATTGTCTTCGAGCTCAACTGCGTTTCTCGGTGGGAAACGCCATTCGGTCCTCCACAGCTCGTAGAGTGCTGTGGGTCTGATAAACTAAAGAAAGTGCGTCGTAACAAAAGAAACAAACGCAATCGGCCTTACGGTTGATTGGTTTAGTGAGTAAGATAATTGTATCGGTAAGCGTCGAGCATCTCTAATCGACAGGTTAATTACTCCTCATCATCGTGTAATTTTAGCATACAAAACACACGTAATCTTAAGACACAAAACACACGAAAAAACCATCTTCGATCGGTCTTTTGCCGTATAATTCGCCGTGATGTTCTCATTGAAATATCACATGTAATTGTATCTTATCATGTAGAATTTGTACTAGGATGTACGTAGATTTAGGGCATGATAGTGTTTTAGAGTTGTTAATTCTTCAAAGAGTGAGCTGATGGGGAAACTCCTGCTAAGAGGCAATCCACATGGAAAGTCGTTGACGATCATTCACTCAGGAATAACCTTAAGAATAAGGTTATTTGCCCTTATGACTTTTTGTTGGATATGCCCGCTTAGTACGTACGAATACGCGTTACACGGTGAATTCTTTTCATGCTGTTGCTGTATTAGTGTCGTGTGTCAGTCTTACTGTATCGGTCATTCGATGGAGTTGGTCTTTTACGAGGTTAAGTGTTTTTGCTCGATGGGTCATATGTTTGTTCGTGGTATGTATAATAAATGAGGCCCATCCGGAATCGGTCATGGATTTCATGATTCCAATAAGTAAATTCCTCACGGGAAATCAAGTGTATCCATTTGAATATACTTAAGAGTTCCAAGCGTTTACTTATCGATCAGGCAGGTCTTTGGAGGTGTCTTGTTTCTAACCGATTAACCTCTTTTGTTTGTAGTCTTAAGTGGTATCGTTTTTACCACTTAAGGATTTCCAAGTAGTGGAGGTGCGTTTGATTATAAGACTCGATCATCGGCATATTCGTATCTCGCATTTTGCACCTCGGTCGTCGTGTTTTTCTTGTCGGCTTTTTCGATCGAATTTGATGCCAACAAAGTCCGTATTATTTCGCCGACAACACAATTTGGATCATCTCAAGTGTTTCAAATATCATCCAGCAGAGATAGAATTCCCCAAGTCCAAAGGATGGCAACAAGCTCATCTCAATATCATTTGGGATATCAAAAGTGAAGACAAACGATACAAGAGCCGGTTAGTTGCAGGGGGGCATTTGGTGGATTCTACTGAATATAATACATATTCCAGCCAAGTAAACAGTTTATCCGTCTATTTACAGTTGGTGGATTCTACCAAATATAATACATATTCCAGCCAAGTCAACAGTTTATCCATCTATTTACTATTCCTTATTGCACAGCATCAAAATCTCGATTTAATGACCGCAGATGTGGGCAATGCATTCCCTACAGCACCGGTTCAAGAAAAAGTATGGTGCTGGGCTACAGATGTATTTGGCGCCAAAAAAGGCTGCAAAGTTGAATTCCAACGAGCTCTCTATGGTCTAGCAGGTTCAGGACGCGCATATGCTGACTTCTTTGCAGACACACTGATGAATCTAGGATTCAGACCATCCAGGGCTGACCCAGATCTTTGGATGAAATTGAGTGAAGACAAGAAAAGTTATTACTGTATTGGAACACACGTTGATGACCTGATGGTAGTGTCAAGGAAGCCCCAGGATTGGATTGCTATGATAGAACAAGAATTTTCACTCTGGAATATCGAATCTGAACCTGGATACTACCTGGGAACAAGCTTGGCAAGAATAAAGGATGGAAGACTTCTATTAAACTTGACAAAATATATCTCAGAAGTCCTAAGAAAGTACCAAAACAAAGACAACATCGCTCTACGAAATGAGAATCTACCAATGAATACAGACTGTCACCCAGAGCTGGACGATTCAGAATTAGTGAACAAATTGGGCCACAAGGAATTTCAACACATCAGTGGACTAGGACAATGGATCATATTATCAGGAAGGATAGATATTGCATATTCTATTTTATCACTACTATCCAGATTCGCGTCTGGCCCAAGAGAGGGACACCTGCAAATGGCGAGACATGTTTTGGGATATTTGAAGAAGTATAAACAGAAAGGAATTCTAGTGGACCCACAATCACCAAAAATCCAGTCAATCGGGGAAGCCATGGTAAACTACGAAGAATTTTCTCACCAATACAAGTACTACAAGGAAGAATTGGATCCGATGTTTCCCGCACCACTAATTGCAGAACTTGACTTAAACATCTTCTGTGATAGTGACCACACAAACAACCTGGTTACCGGAAGAAGCATAACAGGCGTAATTGCTTTTGTTGGATCAATGTCAGTATACTGGAAATCAAAACAACAAACATCGGTTCATACGAGCACATTTGAAAAGAATTCACCGTGTAAAGGCATATTCGTTCGTACGAAGAGTCACGAAGGCAAATAACCTTATTCGTAAGGTTATTTAACCTGAGTGAATAATCGTCGGTGATTATCCATGTGGATTGCCTCTTAGGGAAATTCTCCCCATCAGCTCACTCTTCGAAGAATTAACAACTCTAAAACACTATCATGCCCTAAAATCTATGTACAACCTAGTACTAATTCTACGCGATAAGGTACAATACTGGTGCGATATTCCAATGAGAATATCACGGTGAATTACACGGTAATACGATGCAAAGAAAGACCGATCGAAGATGGTTTGCGTGTGTTTTTTTGTCTTAAGTTTACATGTGTTTTGCATGGTAAAATTACACGAATGACGACAATTAATTAACCTGTCGACCATCAGAGATGATCGACGATACCGATATTAAGAAGACGATTACTCTTATTTATACTCACTAAATCAATCGATCGTAAGATCGTTTGCGTTCATCTGTTACGACACACTTTTTCTAGTTTATCAGACCCACAGCACTCTACGAGCTGTGGAGGACCGAATGGCGTTTCCCACCAAGAAACGCAGTTTGAGCTCGAAGACTAATCCGGACTAGCCTGATCAGCTACCGGCATCAACCCCCAAGGATGTAAAAGGGGCAGTTGCTTGTGGAGCCCTGGAATAGACCAACACCAGGGCGGCCTCCCTTGAAAGAAGAGGCAGAAGACTCGAACCAAGGTGGTGGCTCCACCGGGATAGGAGATCCAGCAAACAAGCAAGGGAAAAGAAGCTGGACGATTCAGATGAAAGAGTCGCCCAGGTTGGCATCAGCTGAAAGGAATCAATATCCAATCCGAGAACACTGATCTTTCACTGAAAACAAGAACGATGTGAGCCAGAAGATTGAGCCTGAAGTAGTCTGTGGTGAAACAGAAGGGAGGAACAGATTGCGAAGAGCATCTGCCCGCACGAAAAACGAAAAAGATATGAGAACACCAATCCCCGAAGATCGGAAAGATCCAAAATGAAAAGGAGAACACTAAAAGGAGAACACTAAATTCTCAGGAAACAATCTTTCAATCTTTCACCACAGAAATACAGAATGAGCAAAATCCCAAGAAAGGATAGGAAAGCTCACAATCTTGATCTGCGACAAAAGCAAAAGCTCACACAAAGACAGACAAACCGGAACGAAAATTCGATCCGAATAGTCAGAAAGTATACAAACCGGAACAAAAATTCGATCCGGATAAATACAAAACAGATAAGCAAATCACACTCAACAGTCACCAACTATTGACCATCCATATCTCACACCCAAACTCTCGATTCGATTAAATCCTCTCTCCACATACCATCCCCAAATATTCCGAAACGAATATTTCGAATCCTCTCCCTACGAATCGACCATCCATATTTCGTCAAATAATTCGAAACTCCGTTTGAAATAACGCAATCCTCCACCATGGTACGAACTAGAGCACACGGCGAAAGTGTAGAAGAAGAAAAAATGGAAGTGGACGATCCACAGGATTCTAATGAAAACAATGGAGGAGGTATGGGAGAAGAGGAAGATTTGGAAGATAAAATCATGGAAGTCATGGAAAGGGCCCTTGGGGACCCAGAAACAAACTCAACCATGAAGAGAATCATCGACCAAGAAGTAAAGAAGAGAATCAGAGCAATGAGAGATGCAGAAAGGAGGGGTGAGAACCCAGATGACGCGGATAGTGACAATGATGAGGGAAACTATGCTAACCAAAATGCCGAGGATGCAAGAGCAGATCGACTGGGTAGAAGGTCATCCCAGCCCAGGATAAAAATCAGAGGATTCAACAATGGTAGATTTCTGAACCCAGAACAGCTTGCTTTCAGGAGCAGCCTAATGGATTTTGGTATCAACTATGAATCGGCTGAAGAAATTATGAGGGGAGGGATGTCTAATATTCGTGAAATTACAGACCTCAACAAGGAAAGCATCAAATCGTTCATGCATGGATTGAAATCTATCAGTCCAGAATGTCCTAATCCAAAAAGTATCCACTATGGCAACAGACTGTCATCGAGGCTTCTCACTCGGGCAAATTGGGCCCGGTATCAACCGTTGATCGGAGTCAAGCCAAGGGCTATCGAATGGAAAGCAAACCCAAACAACCTGGAACTGCAGCAATTCAGGATCAAGATGATGGAGTTGAGTGTGAAATCACAAGAAAAGTCAACTCCACCTGAGCTAAAGGATCTTACTAAGTTCCGAGAATGGGAGGAAGGCTTTCGACAAAACTTGAGGTACAGATTCAACTCTGAGGGATTCCCAATCTTGTATGTCATAAGACCCCAAGAAAAGGAGGTTGTTACTGATGAAGCCAGGTCTGGAACAGTCGGGCAAAGCCCAACAGATACTTATCCAACTTGGAGTGATTACAATGAGAGGTGTGGCGTCTTGTCAGGTCATCAGTATGATGAGGATAACAACGTCGTATGGAGACTGTTGTGTGATGCAACAAGAAAAGGTCCTGGTTGGGAATATGTTGCACATTTCCAAAACACTGCACTAAATTCTGGTAATGCCAGAAATGCTTTCATTTCGCTGATGCAACATGCTTACACTGATACCAATATCACTATGGTTCTGAACAAGACATATCAGGAAATGAAAGATTCACACTACACTGGCGATGCTAAGAATTATGACTGGAACAAGCACAAGCGAAACTGGACAGCTTTCCATGGAACAATTCTGAGATTCGAAAAGAACCACAATGAAAGAAGATTTGTTTGGGATTTTATCAATTCAATCAGTGATGAGAGGCTTGATGCTGCCAAGGCCGATGCAATTGATGAGAGCAAAGACTACCGGGACAATTTCAATGAATGCCTTATCCTATTCACCAATCGCCTTGGATTGAAGAAGCTTGCAAATGGGAAGCATAAAAGGGGTTCCAGAAGTGTATATTCTGTGGGCACATCAAGCAACAAAAAGCAAAAGACAACTGGAACGTTTACAGGAAAAGTTGAGTGCAAGCCCTACCCAACAAGTGTTTATAAAACAATGTCAAAAGAACAGCGTCAGGAGCTTTACCAGATGAGACAGGCTAAGAAGAAACGAAATCTCAAGGCTGCTGAGACTAAAAAGAAAGAAACTGAAAGTGAAGGCGCGGGTGACAGTTTTGGCTCAAAATCTAAGAAATGACATAATAACCGGACACTATCACTAGAACACAAATTGTTAACAATGGTGAGCCGGTCATTATACAAGATGAACGTTCCTGTAGATTTTGATGATGGGGAAAGTGAAGAAGGATATTGTGAGCTAGACTCACATGCAGACAGTACCGCAGCAGGAAGCAATATGGTATTGCTGAATCCTGATCAGATCACAACACATGTTGATGTTGCACCCTTTTCTGAAGAATACAAGCCCATCAAGAAAATCCCGATTGGAAGCTGTGCTACGGCATGGACAAACCCAACGTCAGGCCAAGTGTACATCATAGTGTTCCATCAAGCACTGTACTTTGGGGACAAATTGAAAAACAGCTTGATATGTCCAAATCAAGTGAGGGACTGCAATTTCAACTCTGTTGAAGAGACACCTCGCCAATTTGATTCAAGATCCAAGCATGGAATTACAATTCAAACTCCAATGGAAGATGATGATCCGAAGAAAGTTTTTATCAAACTGAGTATGAGAAATGTGATCTCATATTTCCCCACAAGAAAGCCAACAAGAATGGAGCTTGATGAATGTCAACATTTGATAGCAACAAACGATACCCCCTGGGATCCACATTCACTGAAGTTCAGGATGGCCGAGCTAGCCATTGACAATGGAGATTCAATTTCAGGGGACCAGTTCAGCCTTCAAGCTATGTCGACCGAAGAGGACCAAGCAATGGATACAAGTTCGGTTGTAACAGAACCTGCTAGTAATGTTACAGATATGCTCCCCAAGACCAGCTTAGACAAACGGCATCCAAGTGTCATGCAACAATGCAAACTGATGAGAGTCCATCAGGTATCCACAAGGAGAATGCTAACTGAATGCCAGATTGCAACAGATGGAAATATAGCTCATCGAATTTCTTCAGTAAGGAATATTTCAAGCGCGCGAAGGGTAGACCAATTTTTGCTTGATGATACAGAATTTGACTTTATGGAAGCTCCTGAAGAAGAATCAAAACAGGCCCCTAGCTTGCAAGAAATTGACAATACACTTGAGAGAAGGTCTCTTGACAGAAGAAATCAATGGGGGCCATCAGTGATAACAATTGAAGGTCCAAACAAAGTTGACTGTGAACGCCTAGCCAAAACTTGGAATATTAGTTTCAAGAAAGCTGAACAGACATTGAAAGTCACGACGCAGAAGGCACTCAGGAATTTGCAATCACCATTGATGAAGAGGCTGCCTACTCAGCGCTTCAGGAACAAGAGAGTTGCACAAGGAACCTGGTACACTGATACGTGGCACGCTAGAACCACCAGTATTATGAGGCAAGAAAAATGTGCACAAATCTTCACAAATGGAAATGGCTTTGAAGTATTTATACCAATACAGGACAAGTCTCAGGCACATCAAGGATTGAAAACATTCATTCACGAAATTGGAATCCCAGAGCATTTGATTTCTGATGGTGCACCAGAACAAGGATCTCCAAGAACCTACAAGACACACTGGAATTCAATTGTAAAGCGCAACCATATTCATCAGACATTCATCCAACCACATTGCCCATTCCAAAATCGAGCAGAACAAGCAATAGGTCATCTTGGTAGTGCAATCACAACCAAGTCTGCAAAGAAGAAGTCACCGAGGAGATTATGGTCATTTTGTGGTGAGCTATGTGCTAATATCAGGCAGAGAACAGCCTCGAACAACCCTTCTTCAATGGGGAGAACCCCATTTGAATTGGTCCATGGCTATAGGCCTGATATTACACTATACACTTCATCAGAGTGGTATGATTTTGTGTTTTACTATGATAAAGGCGATTCTTCCACCCGAGGCGTTGAAAGGTTGGCGCGATGGTTGGGTCCCTGTGGCAATAAGGTAGGTGGGGGGGATTGTTTTTGGCTCCTGACTGAATCGGCAATACCAATATCTACAAATTCAATAAGACCTGTCAAAGAATTCGAATGGAGAGATAGAGATATCCTCAGAAGAATGGAAGCAATTGACAAATCAATTGAATCCAAGATTGGTGATGAAGTGAAGGATAGTGCGTCCTTCTTCCAGGAAAACTACCCGGAGCCCCAAATTGAGCTATTTGAGAATCAACCAGTAGAATCACCTGATTTGAAACTTGAAATGGCTGAACCAGAAGCATCAGTAGAAGATATTGATGAACCAGATGAATATCTGGGGAATGAAGTGATCATTGAAAGAGGTGATGAAAGACTCAGGTGCGTTGTCAAGGATAGGGTTCGCGACTTGCAAAACAGACCAATAGGACTCAGAAATGAGAATCCCATACTAGACACGAGGCTGTATAAATTGCAACTACCTGATGGTACCATGGAGGAATACACGGCAAATATTGTTGCAGAGAGTCTGTATAGTTCTGTTGACGATGACGGACGCATGTTCACTCTACTGGATGAGCTCATTGACCATGAAAAAGACAACACCGCTTTAAGTGATGAGGAAGCAACAACTATAGCCAAAAATGGACGAAAAAGCCATAAGCCAACGACTAGGGGTTGGCGAATTTTGGCCAGTTGGAAAGATGGAACCGAATCTTGGTGTAAGCTAAGCGACGTCAAAGAATCATTCCCAGTGCAACTAGCCGAGTATGCAGTCAACAACAATCTTGAAAAATCACCAGCATTCAGATGGTGGGTGCACAAAATTTTGAGAAGAAAGGAGCGCATCCTTAAGGCGGCAAAAACAGCCAAGTATTGGTTGAAGACTCACAAATATGGAGTTGAATTGCCACATTCAATCAAACAAGCGCTGGCTATTGATAAGAAAACAGGCACTGACCACTGGGAAAGAGCAATTCATAAGGAAATGACAAATAACATGGCAGCGTTTGAATTTTCTGATGATGTGTTGTTACTCTAAAAATCGACCAAAGGTATATGATGTTAAAATTTAAAGAGAAGTGAGCATATCGTGAGATTGCTCTGTTACTGGTATTTTACTGTGTTTGACCGGTATCCCTGTATTAGTGTTGTATGTAGGGATGTCTAAACCGGTCGTCGATCATGTGTAATTCGTCATAAGACAGAGAACACATGATGTGACGTAGATATCTTGATACTTGAAGTCATTTTATCTCTGTAGGAGTATAAGTAACTTTACAAGTGTAGAATGGATATTATTCCCGTAGAATGTACGTAAGTAGAGTACGTGTATTTTTGACCGACAACACACCCCTTGATTCAACACTTAGTAGTGAAGAAGTGTTGAGTTACAAGTCGGTTCTCCATCTTGTAGAACTCTAAAAACTTAGGCATAGATATTGAATCGGGAGATTGTAATCGTAGAATCAGAGTGGCATTGAAGGAGAGGTGCTTGAGTATGCGATGGTCGCGCGAAACCGATGAGATGGTTGGTCGGAATCAATGGAAGGTAGAAGAGACATCAACTCGTAAGAGACAGTAGGAATCGATATGATTGGAGAATCCACTCGTAGGAGTCGATTGAGGAGCATCAAAGACGATTGATTGACAATCGTAATTCGATCGTAGGTAGGTAGTCGTAGAATAGGATTGATCCGTATGGAGGAATCAACTGTATCAATTGAACTGATTCCAGCAGAATCAAATATCAAACGCCGACCAAGGGATTGAATCGTATGAAACGAATGGTAGAAATTGATTGATCGTAGAACAGAAGCGTAGTGGATATCACTTCGACGTGGTGCCGTAGATACAAGAGGAATGTCGAGAGACGTGTCTTTGGAGAAGAGGAAGACGGACCAACGGCAATTGGATGCCGTAGAGACAAAAGGAATGTCTTTCAACAGGAGAACTCATAGCCGTAGATGTAGGATCAGATGTATCAATGGAACTGGAACAGAAGGCTCAATTGAAGATCTCGACGGAGGGGAGATCCATGAATGATTGTATTGATGCCAAGGGTAGAGAGTCGAAATAATCGATCATGGTGGAATCCAAAATTGGAGAGAAGAGGAATGCTTGTTGTTCACAATTGTACCGTAGAATCAAATATTGGTGCTGATCTGAGGAAGAAATGGAACATTGATAATCGATTCGAATGTGGAGTAGAAGAAGGGATCGACAGTCGACAGAGGGATCGACATATTGATGCGTATCCTGGGAAGGAGATTGGGAAATCGGAATCGACTTCATTGACAAGGGAATCGGGATTCGTAGACGATTGATTGATGGTAGAAGAGTTATCAGTCGGAATTGAAAAGAAGATTAGATTGGGGAATCTTGTCGTGGAATCGCAAAGAGACTTGTCGTAGAAACGAATGGAATCGGAGGGGATTCATTCTGACTTGGTAGGAAGCAGGTCTATCGATTCCAGAATCAAATAGCAATCGGTTGAGTGTGGAATACGATTGAGAGATCGTAGAAAGCAATGTGATCGTAGAATTGAATCGTAAGCATTGGATTTGTTTGGATGTTTCAGAAGCGATTGCAACTGCTTGAATGATTCAAAGGGATGATCGAAGAACTGAGTCATGATCACACCATCCAATTATTTGATGCCGTAGGAGAGGATTGGTCTGAAGGAATGTAAGGAGAATATCAAGTCAAGGATTGAAGAACGGGGTCCAAAGCCGACTAGTAGATTCCTTCTGTATTAGATCTCATCTAGCTCGTATGTTAATTAAGCTTTGAATCATCTCTGTGTCTTAAGTAAGTTCCGTGAATTCGTCGGAACCGGCAACACACCCCTTGATTCGGCGCTGAGTGGAGGAGTGGTGAATTATCAGTCGGTTCAGTGATGTGTTTTCAGTGGGATCTCAATACTGGGAATCGCGTGGAGCCTTGGAGCGCGGTACATAAACGCCCGGAGACGTATAAGTAAATTGCTTTAAGTGTATCAAGAAAGAAAATCTGGAATTTTGGTACGTGCACGTCCAAATTGAGCGCCAGTCATCCAATAGACCATGGATTCAGATGCACACCCCTCGATTCAGGTACACACCCCTTGATTCACACTTAAAGAAGAAAATTCCATGGTCCAATAGAATTCCATGGTTGTAAATGATACAAAACCGTTGGGCATGATATTAATGACCGAGGGGAGGTGCGAAAGATTCGAAAGAAGGATCGTCGCCAAAGAGGAGGAGATAATTGTCGGCGTCGGGAAATGTGTTTCGCGAATCGGTTTTCGATGTGGTGGCGATGAGACGTTGCCGTCGAAATAATCAACCGTCGCGGCAATTAATCGTCGTCAATCGTGGATGAGATCGCAATGTTCAGTCAAAAGTATCATAGAACGAATTCATTGAGAGGATGTTGGCATACAAGTGATACATCATTATCTTCAGGACATCACGGTGTCGTCTGGAGAGTCGAAGGACAGGCGGATGATTCGGTCTGGAGGAAATGTGATGATGGCATGGAGATTGCAATGATCGGATGTATGCAGGAGCGGCGTGTGGAGGGTCAGTGCCCGCATCCAGCACCTCAGATGGGAGTAGTGGTGAGGGTGGCGGAACTGATTTTGTCAAGCGCCGGAATGTGGCAATATCATTCTGAGGATTGAAGGTCCAACTGAAGTTAGTAGGCGTCAAAGGTGGGGCAGAATGATGATCCGAATTGGGCATTGTAGACGGGGTTTCGTGCGACGCAGTCACAGTGGACTTGTCCTGGCATTGGATTGGAGTCGTATTGGACTTCTCCTGACATCGTACACGAGAACTTGAAGATGAAGTGGAGCGTTGGGAGGAGATGGAATTGGATTGGACTCGGTGGAAGGAGACAGAGTCACTGCGGGGGGAGTATTTCCATGTCCATGTGTAACTGGGAGCGGGCGTATCAAGAAAGGAGTCCGTTGCTTGTCCAGGAAGCAAATCAGAAGTGGTTTTGATGGGATTGGAAAGAGTGGTCACGGCATCTGAATCAATCGGCTTGACGGGAGGCAAGGCAGTGGTAGCCGAAGAAGAGGTCACACAGTATGTAGGTACTTTGATAGCTGTATGGGACTTGGAGTCGACAGGGAAAGTTGAGATGGCGGCCGCAGGACGAGTAGTTTTAGGGTGCTTTCTTTTGGGAGGTAAGGCTTGCTGGACCGTTTCACCATTCCGTTCTCGTTTGAATTGTTCAAAGAGTTTATTAGTGAATTGTTGCCTGTTGGTTCTTTGTGTGTGGGAGGGAGTCTTGCATTGTAACATTGCTTCATATGATGGGACACCATACCCAGGGTCGTAGACTTTGTGAAAGTCATATGGGTACCAATCTTTGTGGAATTCCCAACTGAAGATGGTCAGGACCAATCTGACGATTGGATCTCCATTATTTGTGCGTCTCGCTGCCTTATCTAGTCCCCGTTTGTCTCGAACTCGGGATTTCGCGTGGTCTTTCACATGGCAAAAGATGGCGGAATTGGAGATTAAAAAGGCAATACGTTGTTTGTGGGCTTTAAATACTTCAGACGCAGGGAGTTCATCCACGATGGCTGCGACAATGAGGGATTTGAGGACAGGGATTGGATCTGGTCGGAGAGTCTCGACACCATCGTCGTCAACAATGAACAGGCTGGCAATATTTGGCAATATCTGCGCAAAAGCGGTATTGAGTTGCCATTGTTTATTGTCGCATCCGAAATGGTGGCCAAATGAGAAATGGATGCCACGGACTTCATTCCAGCTGACGGCGGGTTCAAGCATGATGTAATGAATCGACGACAAGGGATAATCGAATCAAGGGACTCAAGAGGGCCGGCGGAATGATCCTCAGAGGTGCAGAAATAACCGAAGGAATGTTCCGATGAAGGAAGAAGAAGGAGCCGGCGGAGCCAACGAAATGGTGGAATGGGAGGAGCAAGGAATACGTATTTGCACTCAATTCAAGTTGTTGGAGCCGTTGGAATGTTCCGGATGACTCGGAGGGAGAGGAAAATTCGCAGTTGTTTCGACGGTTAAATGATCGATTGTAGGTGCATGGGATGACCGATAGAATGTTTTGAAGGAGGAACCGAAGGAAGGACCGAGCGAAGGTGCGGAACTAATCGAAAAGACCGTTGGAATGTTTCCCGGGGAAATAATCGTATTGTCCGGAGAAACCAAAGAGAAAGAACCGGTGTTAACCAATAAGACCGTCGTCTTAGTCAAAAGAAATGGCAGAGGGAGAAACGGCGTGGTGAACGGAATGACCAAACAAAGGTGCGGCCGTGTCGAAGGGGATGACCGAAGGAAGGATCCGCAAAGGTGTGGAAATAGCCAAAGAAATATCGACCGTCGGTGTTGCGGTGTAGTTACAGAAGGAGATTCTTGATAGAAGGATCTGTAGATACAGTAGGTCGGGGGTCGAAATATTGAAATGACCGAACGAATTTTTCAAAGGAAGAAGGAGAAAAGCAACTATCGAAGGATGAGTTGCAGTCTGTTGTATTGTTGTATAAGGAAGTGCTTAGCACAATCAAATGGGCGTCAATGGTCCGTTATGGGGATGATGGACGCGGAAGAAAATATGGTTGAGTGATTGCAATCGGCGTGTCCGGTGCAATGGGCTTTCATTAAAGACGGCGGTGGTCTTTAGTTTGTAATTGTAACTGTAATCCAGAGAGCTGGTTGTGGGTTACAAGGCTTGTGATAGCGAGTACACCCCCTGATCCACAAGCAGGGAACAGAAGAAAGATGTACGTCCAAGGTGCGGCCCTCGAGAGGGAGGCGTCGGCGAAGCTTGGAGTGGAGGCCTAAGAGGAGCACACAGGTGGGCGTCACTACAAGTGTCCTCTGGCGGGAACCGAACAGTTGAGGTGCTGAACGGGCGGAGATAGGTAGCTTAAGGTAAACACTAGTGCTCTTGCGGGCCACTAGTGCAAGGTATAAGGGCTCTATAACCTGTTGTTACTCTAAAAATCGACCAAAGGTATATGATGTTAAAATTTAAAGAGAAGTGAGCATATCGTGAGATTGCTCTGTTACTGGTATTTTACTGTGTTTGACCGGTATCCCTGTATTAGTGTTGTATGTAGGGATGTCTAAACCGGTCGTCGATCATGTGTAATTCGTCATAAGACAGAGAACACATGATGTGACGTAGATATCTTGATACTTGAAGTCATTTTATCTCTGTAGGAGTATAAGTAACTTTACAAGTGTAGAATGGATATTATTCCCGTAGAATGTACGTAAGTAGAGTACGTGTATTTTTGACCGACAACATGATGATGTTATTCCAGTTGGCCATAAGCAGATAACAACCCACATGATCTTTGACATCAAGCTTGGATCCCTAACAAGGAAGGCTAGGTTGGTAGGGGACGGTCATAAAGTCCCTGCAGTGGCAAAAGAAAATACTTATTCATCTGTTCCCAGTCGAGACTCAGTAAGAATATTCTTCCTGCTGGCAGCGCTGAATGATTTGAAGGTTCTCTCAGCTGATATTCAAAATGCATATTTGACAGCCCCGATTAAAGAGAAATACTTTCTAAAAGCGAGAGCTGAAGATGGTTTTCCACCTCACCTTGCAGGAAGGCCTTGCAAGATTGTCTGCGCATTGTATGGACTGCCGGTGGCAGGTGCATCTTTCAGGTCATACCTCACACAGCATTTGAGAGATCTTGGATATTCACCTTGCAAAGCAGATCCGGATGTGCACTTACGAATTGAAACCAGGAAAGATGGAACCAGATACTGGGCAATTCTCATTGCCTATGTAGACGACATCTTATGTTCTGGTGAAGATCCAAAGTTCCAGCTTGAAAATATTGAGCGCAAGTTCAAACTGAAGGATGATACTATTGAAGAGCCAACCCTGTATCTGGGAGCAGATATTGGAAAATTCTACTTTGAAGGTGATTCAAAGCCAAGATGGTCATTATCAAGCACTAAGTATACGGCGAAAGCAGTTGCAGCAGTCGAACAAGAGTTAGGAACTGAAAAATATGGTTACAAGTATCTACCAAAATCAGCGTCCAGTCCACTGTCACATGATTACCGACCGGAAATTGATATATCAGAAGAATTGAACCCTGAATTGCAAAATTACTACCAAGGTTTAATTGGAGTTGTCAGGTGGATTTGTGAATTAGGAAGGCTGGACATTGTAATGCCAGTCTCGCTGATGTCAAGGTATCTGGCTCAGGCAAGGATCGGGCATTTGAATCAGTTGTTTCATATATTTGCATATTTGAAAAAGTACAACAGGTCAAAATTGGTTTTTGACGATACTGTACCAAGCGTTGATGAGAGTAAATTTCAAAAATGTGACTGGTCTGAATTTTATCCTGGTGCTGCTGAAGTCATACCAGCAGATATGCCTGAAGCTTTGGGAAAACATGTAACGATGAGTTGTTTTGTTGATGCTGACCATGCAGGATGCAAGGCAACAAGGAGATCTCATACTGGCGTTATTATCTTCATCAATAATGCACCGATCATTTGGTTTTCCAAAAGACAAACAACATTTGAGACATCAACTTTTGGATCTGAAATCATTGCTTTGAAAATCGCAATCGAATTGGTTGAAGGTCTAAGGTACAAGTTGAGAATGATGGGTGTTCCAATTGATGGAAGCACAAATGTGTATTGTGATAATGATTCTGTTGTCACGAATGTTACACGACCTGAAAGCCCATGTAAGAAGAAGCACAACAGCATTGCATACCACAAAGCACGTGAATCTATTGCAGCAGGAATTATCAGAGTTGCAAAGGAACCAGGTTCAACAAATATTGCTGATTTGTTTACAAAGCTAATGAGTGGCGCTGTTTTCAGAGAACATTGTTCTCGTTGCATGTGGTAAGAAAAAATAAAAAATCAATCGTTCGATGGAATGTTCGATCAATCGTTCGACCGAAGCAACAAGTTGATTTAAGTTCGATCATGGAAACAAATCGTTCTGCAACGAGCATTTCGAAAATGGATAATTTGATCCATGAATACAATATATCAAACCGGCAAGGATCAGGGCAAAATGCCATGATACGAGCCAGAATGAATGGCAAAATGCCTTCCCCATTTTTCTTTTGATAGGGCCTCTGATGGTAGACTGGATACAGTTTGGTATTCAACACGACAATGACTCACGATGAATAGGTTAAGTCATAGAATCCAGCCGCTTAACGGTTGGAGGATTTACGACTGAAGGGGACTGAAAAGAATTCACCGTGTAAAGGCATATTCGTTCGTACGAAGAGTCACGAAGGCAAATAACCTTATTCGTAAGGTTATTTAACCTAAGTGAATAATCGTCGGTGATTATCCATGTGGATTGCCTCTTAGGGAAATTCTCCCCATCAGCTCACTCTTCGAAGAATTAACAACTCTAAAACACTATCATGCCCTAAAATCTATGTACAACCTAGTACTAATTCTACGCAATAAGGTACAATACTGGTGCGATATTCCAATGAGAATATTACGGTGAATTACACGGTAATACGATGCAAAGAAAGACCGATCGAAGATGGTTTGCGTGTGTTTTTTTGTCTTAAGTTTACATGTGTTTTGCATGGTAAAATTACACGAATGACGACAATTAATTAACCTGTCGACCATCAGAGATGATCGACGATACCGATATTAAGAAGACGATTACTCTTATTTATACTCACTAAATCAATCGATCGTAAGATCGTTTGCGTTCATCTGTTACGACACACTTTTTCTACATTTGAAGCAGAATTCACAGCATTGAAAGACGCGGTGGCTCTAGCTATTATGCTAAGATACCATCTACGATCAATGGGAATCAAAGTTACAAAACCAACTGAAATTCATGTGGACAACAAAAGTGTTGTAATCAACTCGACAAATCCACCAAGTACACTAAACAAGACCTCAAGGTCACAATGGCTCGAGGGACATCATTCTCCCGATGACGTATGCTACCTTGAAGTCATGGTGTCAAGGTATCATGTCCATCGGATTACATTTACATTTCATTATACATTTCAATATACATTTTACTTAATCATAATTCCTATTCTTACGATATTCTAATTTCATACCGATAGTTGATACACTGTAATTACACTAAGACTAATCGATCACAAAAAAGCAAGATGAATACTCAGTTTCAACCATGCATTCAATACAAGAGAACATTCAACATTACCGAAGACCATGACAACCACAAGCTAGTAGTAGTAGATTATGCTAGAAATACGAATCAATCAGCCGGGAAGAAAAATATCAGAAGAGTTCAGAGCCTGGAAGTGGAAGAAGTGTTATATACATACAACTTGTTTGTGGACACATGCAACGGCTTAGGAATCCCAACAAACAGATGGCACGCCCAGTGGGGCCAATGTCTATCACGAGGACCCAGGAAGAGATGGAATGAAACCCTAACCGATAGACCTATCGAACATACCAAGGAAGGATTCAAGGCTACCGTTCGGGCATACATTGAAGTCATTACACCAGACCCGGACGCAAAAGGAACCATGATAGAAGCGTTCAAACATCAGCATATGGCAAAGCCCATGGAGATCTCTGAACACAACCATTTCAGCAGGATTGACACTATCCTGGACTATATCAACATGTTACCCAGAGATGATGATAACAACCTTACTGAACAACGACGCAAAAGAATGTTCTTCAAGACACATCCTAGATCTTGGCAGGATGCATACATGGATACGGCAGTCAATTTCAGAGAGGAGGTTTCTATACTACAGGTTCGAGACTACATGACGAGAAAGGAGGAAAGCGCCGACAAAACAAGGAAGCAAGAGAAGAAAAACAAGCAACAGGGATCCGGACGAGAAGCCGGAAGACAAAGACGATTTGGAAGAGGACGAGGATCCGGAAGAGGAAATGGCAATGGAAAATGTAGGAATCATCCTCAAGGAAATCACACATGGGACCAATGTTACCTCAACCCAAAGAATCAAACACCCTATTCACAATATGTCGGATCCAACAGCAACAACAGCACCTACTCGGGAAGCAGCGCAAACACCGGATTCGGTAACAGCCAATTTGGAGGACGAGGAAGATTCGGAGGACGAGGAAGATTCGGAGGACGAGGAAGATTCGGGGGCGGCGGAACAAGGAAGAGGATCCAGCAGCGAGAGCAATCATAACTGAGAACAACAGAGCCACCAAGCAGGAGGCGACGCCTTCTCCAATATAACGGCAAGCAACGCCAGTTACTATATGTCCAACCAGAACCAAAATCAATATGAATGACTAGAAACGCACAAGAATGCGATATCAGGGCCAAGGGCCACTGTAGAGAGATCAGGGCCACGGGCCACTGTGAACCGGCGAGAGGCCGAAATACAAGAAGGGCAAGATGCCATAGGAACTGAGGGGCCAAGGGCCACCAAAGACAAAACAGTAGGGCCTGGGCCACTGCCGTGAATGATGTAACGCCGGCCGTGTTGCTGAAAATCAAAGAAATACAGGGAATAACGGCAGATAGACCATATGTGACACTGCTCGATTCCGGAAGCACAAAAACAATGATAAACAAACAATCCATGCCGTTTGGAGTACAACCTGTAACGTACTACGGACATACACGCCAAGGTACGTACGTACCGAGCTACGTAATACCCGTACGTACGCACTACTATCAATCTACCGTACGAGTCGTACTATCCAAGATACCATTCGAAGGATACGTGCGATCGAATTAATGAGACTTGGTCTACTCTAAGAATCATTAAGTAGCGAAGCATCATCTGTATACAATGGTATACTGATAACAGGCGGGCGCAGGATTCATAGCCCGCCACTCTACATGAATATCCTTGGGCGATCGGAGCCAGCCAGCTCGATCGCTCATTATTTTATCTGTTAAGTTTCCATCCATTTTCGTAAAGTATTAATCCATTCATAATTATCACTCCTACTCAAATTCTACCCCTAGTGTGTTACACAGTAATTACTCTTACAGCTACTGTAGAATAAACGGTAACGGTTTTTTTTTCCCAATAACGAATAACCTAACAAACCGTAACGAATTTTTTTCGCTAACAAATAACCTACTGAAATTCGTTCGAAACGAAAGAACGAAAGCGGTCTCCGAAGCAAATCCGACATTGTTAATCATTGACGAAACAAATTCTTGTCTCTCCATCGAAACATCGAATCAAACAAAACAAAAAGACCAGGCAAGTACAATATCAAACATGTCAACCGGACTGCATCGAGAACCACCAATCACCTATGATTCCAGCTTTGACCGGACTAAAAACAAACTTGCCACCTTGAAAGTGTATGACGCCAACAATAATTCCAAGGAGGAATGGAAACTACCAATCTTTTCAGACGAAGGGGGCCTTGAAGAACTACTTTATTGTCAAGAAGCATTCATCATTGGCGCAAAGCGACTACCGCTACCAGAACATCGATATATTGAACTGTTCACCAAGATACTGTGCCCGGAAGCACAAAGAAAGTGGGATGAGACAACCCGAGACGATAATGATGATTTGAACTATCCAGACAACATGGAAGGCTATGAAGAAGCATTCAAGGACTACATTCAAGAACACTACTGCGATGCAGGGGATGCAAAAGACATCATGCAAACCTACATTCGCAGCGACGCATGCAAGAAACCTCATGATACCACAGCCAAGGACCATGCAGTGCGAATCAAAAGGCTCATTCGGTACTTGGAGAAGCTGCAAGGTCATGGCCAAAACCTCAACAAAATCAACAAAACAACAATACTGCTCCACACCTTCCCCAACCTGTGGGTTGAGCAATATGGCCAAATTCATGGGGGCATCACTGCAGAAACATCCATCCAAAAGATTGTGGAATATATGTCCAGTCGAGAGCGAGAGTCCAAGCTGAGGAATGGAGGAGGCAAAAAACAAGGGAGACGTCCTGGAAACAATGCCAACCAATCCAAACGCAAAACCAACAACAAAAACCAAGGACAAAAATCTTCTAATCCCTGTCGCATTCCTGGGCACAACCATGACTGGTCCGAGTGTCCCAAGAACAGGTACTCCAAACAGAAGAAAAAGCAACGCGCCGACAACAAGAAAAATGACTCGGCAGGCAAGACTACCACAGCCAGCAATGAATCATTCCAAGCACACATGCAGCGCGCAAAGGAAGCCTTCCTCCAACAACATGGCGGCAAAGCAGAACACAGCGTACAGAGCGGTGAGCAAATTTGGCTTCCTTGAGGCCAAACAAGAGCAGTCACCCTGCCTCCAGCTCCACAGGACCTGGATGCCAATTTGGCACAGCCAATTGGGCTCGCAGGAGGAACTCTCTCCACAGAAGGGGAGAAACCTACAGAACGTATATCTGATGTTGACAAGAGCTCACGACGAGTCCAGTTCATGGATGAACGCGTCGGTAAAAAGAAAAATATGGGTACAGAAGCCAAAAACACAGCTGAATTGAATGACGATTCGATTGGCAACAACAATAATCGCAACGCGGTTACGGGTACAAACGACCAAATGAATGGGGCAGCGGCAACAAGCTGGACCTCGTGTCTAGCAAAGACCCTACAACCAAAAACGGAATACCCCGTATCTACCAAACATAAGAGCGATGTGGCTCCTATTGTTTTAACAACCATCCAATACATCCAAGGCATTCCTGTAAAAACAACAAAAACAATGCTTGCCCTACTCGACAGCGGCAGCACAACAACCCTCATCAACAAAAGGGCACTTCCCTTTGGAGTTCTACCAATCCAATCCAAAACAAGAACCATCACAACCACAGCCAATGGATCATTCGACACCTCGTTGTTTGTCGTAATGAAGAATCTCAAGCTACAAGAATTTGGGAACACAACAATTGAGCGTTGTGAGGCCAGATTATTTGAATCCAAATCATGCAGATATGACATTATCTTCGGTCGAGACTTCCTACGCAGCTCCAATATCAACTTGTTATTTGAATCAAGCATGATTCAATGGAACACACGACAAATTCCAATGCGCGAGACAGCCAGTTTTGATATTACTCCAGATCTGCAAGAAGCATATTTTCAAGCATTACTGGAGGAATCCATGGATTCTGAGCTATTCGCGCATGATGCAGTATCGTCGTCACCTGTCATCCTTGATAGAGCGTATGAAGCAACTAATCCAACCTTAGTTGCTGAGCAGCAAGCACATATGACAGCATCCGAAAAACAACAGTTCCAAGCGGTCTTATCCAAATATCCAAACGTCTTCAATGGCAAACTAGGAAAATACCCACACAAGAAAATCTCACTCAAACTGAAGCCCGATGCCAAGCCAGTTCACAAGAAGCCATATGCAGTCGCATACAAAAGAGAAGAGCTATTCAAAAGGGAGCTCCAGAATCTGGTGGATGATGGAGTCCTCAAAAGATGTGATGGACCGGCTGAATGGGCATTTCCTACCTTCATCATTCCAAAGAAGGATAACAGGGTTCGATGGGTGTCAGATTTCCGAGAACTCAATGAACTGCTAGTCAGAAGACCATATCCAATAGCAAGAATACAGGACATCATGCATCGCCGTGGCAAATACACCCACTTCACCAAGATTGATTTATCCATGCAATACTATTGTTTTGAACTGGATGAACCAAGCAAGAAATTATGCACCATTGTCACACCATATGGATGCTATGAGTATCAAAGACTTCCGATGGGTGTCAAAATATCTCCAGATGTGGCACAACAACTCATGGAGGACATTTTGCAAGGCACCAACTGCACCGTCTATATTGATGATATTGGAATCTGGACAAATGGCACCTTCAGCCACCACATGCAAACAGTGGACACAATTCTGCACCGACTGAATGAAAATGGTCTCAAATGCAACCCCCTCAAATGTGACTGGGCTGTACAGGAAACTGACTTTCTCGGATTTTGGATGACTCCAGAAGCCGTGAAACCTTGGAAGAAGAAAATTGAAGCTATTCTGAGAATGGACAGACCCAAAACAATTACGCAAGTCAAGTCCTTTCTAGGTGCTGTTGGTTACTACCGGGATATGTGGCCGAGAAGATCACATGTCCTCTCTCCTTTGTTTGAACTCACGGGAACCCCCAAGAAGACTGCCACTGGGCAGCCTAAAACAACAACAAAGTCGGCCTTCACATGGGGGCTGGCTCAGGAAAAAGCTTTTGAAGAAATGAAATCCATGATAGCAAGTGACGCGCTGAACACATACCCAGATCTGAATCTACCATTCGATATCTACACAGATGCATCAGATCTACAACTTGGCGCAGCGATCCTACAAAAGGGAAAACCAATTGCTTATTGGTCCAAAAAGCTGAATGCAGCTCAGAAGAATTATACTACAACTGAAAAGGAACTACTTGCAATAGTCTTGTGTTGCAAGGAATACAGGAAACTACTTTTAGGCTGTGAACTCAACATTTACACAGACCACAAGAATCTCACCTTCAAAACCCTCTCTCCACAGCGAGTGCTCCGATGGAATCTCTTTCTCCAAGAATACAACCTCAAGTGGAATTATGTGGAAGGACTCAAGAATGTACTCGCGGATGCATTCTCAAGATTACCCAGGATGAATCCACCTACAGTGGGGGAGAAACAGAAGCAAGGCAAAGGAACTTTAATCGATTTTCTCAAGTTAGACGTCCCTGAACAAGCAGATGAAGAGCTTTTTCTACAAGAATTCCCAGAGGTATTCCCAAACCTATGCCATGACGCAGACGATGAATTATATTCATGTCTACTGAACAATGAGTGTCTGGTCAACCTGCCAACACTCCAGGAGATGGAATGCCCAGTGAATTACACCAATATTGCTCAACATCAACAGAACGACGACACGCTACCAGCCAAGCTGCAATTACCAACCTTCTTCAAACAACAACTTGGTAATCAGGAAATCACGTGCTACTCCAAAGCAGAAACCACAGAAGAATGGAAAATCTACATTCCAACCTCCCTTGCTCCACAACTACTCAAGTGGTACCATCTACTATTAGGGCACTGTGGATCCACCAGGCTCAACCAAACAATAGCCGCCAGGTTCCACGTGGAACGTCTTGCGAAGCTGTGCCAAGAATACACATGCCCGGATGATTGCATCAAGTACAAAAGTAGAAATGCTAGTTATGGATTGCTGGCGCCCAAGCAAGCGCCATTGGCGCCATTCAGTGAAGTGCATGTGGATTTGATTGGACCATGGAAAGTAACAGCCCAAGGAAAAGTCTACAACTTCAAGGCTCTCACGTGCATTGACCCAGTTACCAACCTGCTGGAAATCATTCGCATCAGAGATAAATCAAGTCAACATGTCTCCAACCAGTTCACCAACTGCTGGTTATCCAGATATCCAAGGCCAGTCAAGTGCGTCTATGACAATGGTGGAGAGTTCCTAGGCCACGAATTCCAAAATACACTGGCAGCCTATGGAATTGAGGGTGTAGCTACCACAGTCAAAAACCCTCAGAGCAATGCCGTCTGCGAAAGGGCTCATCATACCATTGCAGACACCCTACGCATATTAGTACATGTGAATCCGCCTCAAACCAACACGCAGGCCACACAGCTCATGGACAATGCGTTAGCTACTTGCATGCACGCAACCAGGTGCGCAATCAACGCATCTATGGGTTCATCTCCAGGAGCCCTTGTGTTCAACAGAGACATGCTGCTGGATATCCCACTTACGTCCAATCTCATTGCGCTACAACAAATTCGACAACAAGGCATCAACATGAATCTGCTCCGTCAAAATGCCAAGCGCATCAAACATGTTTTCAAGGTTGATGATAAGGTATGGATGAAAGAACCAGATCCAGACAAATTACAACCTCAGAAGAAAGGCCCATATCAAATTGTCCAAGTACATACCAATGGCACAGTGAAACTGAGGCTGTCTCCAAATGTCACCGAAACAGTCAACATCCGAAAGCTGACCCCATACAAGGAACACCCAGCAGATGAGGATCCAGCACAAGACGATGCACTGGCCAACAACAATCTAGACATGGAAGAAGTCTAGTAATGAAAAGATCATCCTCAAGTCACTCATTGGGGGACTCTGTAACGTACTACGGACATACACGCCAAGGTACGTACGTACCGAGCTACGTAATACCCGTACGTACGCACTACTATCAATCTACCGTACGAGTCGTACTATCCAAGATACCATTCGAAGGATACGTGCGATCGAATTAATGAGACTTGGTCTACTCTAAGAATCATTAAGTAGCGAAGCATCATCTGTATACAATGGTATACTGATAACAGGCGGGCGCAGGATTCATAGCCCGCCACTCTACATGAATATCCTTGGGCGATCGGAGCCAGCCAGCTCGATCGCTCATTATTTTATCTGTTAAGTTTCCATCCATTTTCGTAAAGTATTAATCCATTCATAATTATCACTCCTACTCAAATTCTACCCCTAGTGTGTTACACAACCAAAGCATGTGGGACACAAAAGAATAACAACAACGACCAACAGGACGTTCAATGCCTCATACGAAGTAAGGTTGGAAGAGTTACGACTACCTGAATTCGTGAATGGTAGAAGAATTAGCAGAATCTTTGCGTCTATATTTGACTCATCAAATTGTCGATATGATATTTTATTGGGTCGAGACTTCCTGTCGATGGCTGGCTTGGTGATGTCATTTGGCACACACGCTATCACATGGATAGACATGACGATACCCATGAAGGAATCATCAAAAATGACCAAAGTGACGGCCGGCAAAGCGGCCGATGCAGAGTTATTCAGCAATGGAGAGGAGATACTGGAAAGAAGCTATCAGCACGTTACAGCAGAAGAAGTAGCGTGGAAACAGGGTCACATGACTGAGGCCAAGAAACAACAGTTTCAAATGATGCTCAAGAAGCATGAGATAGTATTCAACGGGGAGCTCGGATGCTATCCGCACCGAGAAGTACACATAGTAGAGTTGAAGGGGAATGTTGAACCAATTCACCTGAAACCATATCCAATAGCATACCAAAGAGAGGAAATCTTCAGAACGGAACTAGCTAGCCTGATTGCAGATGGAGTATGAGAACCATGTGGTCCATCAGATTGAGCATTCCCAACATTTATAATCCCGAAGAAGGATAATAGAGGTCGATGGGTATCAGATTTTAGAGAACTCAACAATGTGATCAAAAGGAAACCCTTTCCACTACTGCAAATACAGGATATAATGAACATACAAGGAAAACACAACTATTTTACTAAGATTGATCTATCCATGCAATATTATTGCTTTCAATTGGACGAGGCCAGCCACAAGCTATGCACAATCACAACACCATATGGACTGTTCAGATACAAAAGGCTACCCATGGGGGTTAAGATCAGTGGAGATGTAGCACAGCACATCATGACAGAGATGCTTGAAGGCCTCAATTGCACCTGTTGTATTGATGACGTGGGAATATGGACGAACCACTCCTTCACACATCATCTGCAACTACTAGACGACATACTGGGCAGGTTCGCGGCCAATGGAATGAAATGCAATCCCCTCAAGTGCAGTTGGCTAGTGAAAGAAACAGACTTTCTTGGACATTGGATGATCCCAGAGGGAATCAAGCCTTGGAAGAAGAAAATAGACGCGGTGCTTTGATTGGGACCACCACAAAACATCACATATGTCCGAGCCCTCATTGGAGCAGTCAACTACTACAAATCCTTCTGGCCAAGAAGAGCCCATGTATTGGCACCACTCACTGAAATGACAGACGCCAAAAAGTTCACATGGGACGATGCAAAATAAAAGGCCTTTATGGAGATGAAAGCCATCAATGTTTATTCAGAGTACGCAAAGCCCTTCCACATCTATATCAATTCATCATATTATCAGCTTGGGGCCGTCATCATCCAAGAAGGCAGGGTAATAGCATATTTTAGCAGAAAACTATCCAAAGCCCAGCAGAATTACACGACCACAGAAAAGGAGCTTCTCGCAATCATCCCCACACTCACAGAATACAGAAAGATTCTCTTGGGCGGAATCCTCCACTTCTATACAGACCACAAAAATCTTACCTTCAAAACATTCTCCATGCAACGAGTGCTCCGATGGAAGCTCTTCATGTCTGGATTCAATATCAATCTCACCCATATTGAAGGCAAAAGGAATGTCCTTGCCAATTGCTTTTCGAGGCTTCTCTGTATGGAGCCACCCTCTGTGGGGGATAGTCGACAAGGCAAGGGCACACTAGTGGATTTCCACACAATTCAAGTACCAAAGGACGACATCATCATAGGAGATGAAACCTTTACAAACATTGACAAGAACAACAAGTGGATTGAATGCCTTCTAAATCTACCACCACTACAGGAGATGCCAAACCCTATCACCATCACGAACATACAAAACCACCAGAATTAGGGTATCCACCTCCGCACAGCTCTTCAGGAAGACCCAGCCAAATTCCCAATCACGGTCATCAATGGACAGCAAATCATAACAAGAGTGAAACACAACAATCACAACTGGAAAATAGTCATACCGGCTTCACTCGTTCAGCAGGTGATTCATTGGTACCATGTGGTACTGGGCCACTGCGGGATCCAGCGCCTATACGACACCATCTCAGCCAGATTCAACTCACCCAACCTGCAACAATTATGCAAACAATACACATGCCCGGTGAATTATCACCAATACAAAGAAGGAGGTAGAGGATATGGCCTATTACCACCCAGGGCAGCAGCAGCGGCACCGTGGGACAAAGTATGTGTGTGTGTGGACCTCATAGGACCCTGGAAGATTCAAGCCGGAGATCAACAGTATGAATTCAAAGCGCTAACAACAATTGATCCAGTCACCAATCTAGCTGAAGTTATCAGAGTCGACAACAAATCCAGTCAACATGTGGCAGCCCAACTCGCAAACTGCTGGCTAGCAAGATACCCCAGACCAAATCGCTGCATACACAATCATGTAGGCAAATTCATTGGGCGCAAGTTCCAGGCATTGTTGACCCAGCACGGAATCAAATCAGTACCAACAACAGTAAGAAACCCACAATCCAATGCAATATGTGAAAGATTAGACCGCACCATGGGAGACATACTGCAAGTTACCATGAGAACCTCACACGCAAACAAAAATCAGGAGGCCAAGCACGTAGTGGACAACATGCTGGCGAGCTGCATGCATGCAACCCGATGAACAGTCAACCACACCATGCAAACCTCACCAGGAGCATTATCATTTGGCAGAGATATTATGATAGATGTACCCTTGATAGCCAATCTAGACGCCATACAAAACAAACAACAACAGCTCATTGTCTAGAATCTAATGAGGACCAATAAAGGCAGAATAAATCACAACTACCAAATAGGCGACCAAATCATGGTCAAAACATACAACCCAACGAAGCTACAAGAAATGTTCCATGGGCCATACCCAATCATCCAAGTATTCACCAATGGGACGGTTAAGGTACAGCGGTCAGAAGCAGTCAAAGAAATATATAACATCCGAAAGATTGTGCCTTACCGGGGACCAAATCAACAGCAGCAATAATCACAACCGTACGGTCAATCACTGTGGGGGATAGTGTAACAATAATCCTCGTGACTGACCGGAACGAATCCTGATGGAGTCATGAGAGAGAGAGAGAGCAAGGGCCAGACCTCAAGGTCACAATGACTCGAGGGACATCATTCTCCCGATGACGTATGCTACCTTGAAGTCATGGTGCCAAGGTATCATGTCCATCGGATTACATTTACATTTCATTATACATTTTACTTCATCATAATTTCTATTCTTATGATATTCTAATTTCGTGCCGATAGTTGATACAGGAGTTTATTTGTTGTTTATTAAGTTAACAAAAATCTGGCAATTGAGACAGTCTTGACTGCCAAATTATACGGAGTATTCAGTACTGAATAAATCTATGTTCTATGTTAATAGATTTATTCACTTTGGTCGGAAACTTTTATTAATTTTATGATGGTGGGAATCACTCAATCACTCAATAATCCTACCATATTATTGAAAACCATCCTTCTTACGCCTGATCCGCGCTTCGTATGTACTCATACTTAGGTATTCATACATACTTACACGGTGATCGTCATCATCGTTCAATTCCTGACCAATCAAGGCATGCTCCACCGGTTGGACAGAAGGGTCATACATAACTTGATTGTCGAGCACATCGGGTACTACTAGACCACTACTAGACCACTACTCAGCGAACTGTTAGGGGTGTTCATTAGACCTAATTTTTCACTAGCATCCTCGTTCTTCTTCAAACTTCTGATGAATAGGGAAGATGCAAAATTGTCTACCCCAAAACACCGGTAGTAGTAATAAGAATAGCATGTTTCGTTATGTGAAATATGGCTCAGAAGAGCAGGCAAAACAATTACTCCTGTCTTCTTCCTTTGTCTTGCAGTTAACAATGAGGGCTTCTTCTTCTTGGCGACCCTCTTCTTTCCGGTACCAGTAGTACTAATCAGAGACAAGTACAAATAGCACTGTTTACAAGAAACCTGATATTTAAGAGTGTCAACCATTGTTAGCAGTAAGTTAGTAATAATAGGAATGACGAACCAATTCAGCAATTGCGACCATGCAATAGTTTCAGGCATCAAATTCAGTTGCAGGCCACCAGATCGGAAACAGTTGCCAGTGGGTAGGAAGATGTACTGTGCCTAAAAATATTATGAGTTCAGCATTAATTTCAAGAAATTGAGGAAATTACAAAGGGGGGCCAGTGGAGTTCAGCCAACATATGTGCGTGATCCCCCAAGAACCCCAAATCTCCCTGACGTTCTCCCTTCTACCTGAATACGACATCATCATTTTACTTCGATCTTGTGTTTCACTTTATTCTGCTTTTTAGGGTCAGTTGGCGAGCTCCAAAACGATCCTCTAGAGGATTCGTGAACTTGATAGTTGTATCCTCCATAAGACCCCACGCTGAAAGATGCCATGTTCCGCGTGCATGGTTTTCCTTTGCTTCCCATTCATCTACTATACTCTAAGCCAGATTGAGAGTCCTTGCTTCCATTTGGCAAAGATAGAAGATGTTGCCTACTAGGCGGCGTCTGTGTCACCAGTGTTGATGTTCTCTTTGTATATGGCAGCTTCACCCTTGTTGATTCCAATGGTCATCATGGGGAAGTGGTAATGTGGAGGGATCAATTTTGAAAACACGCCAATATGCAGAAGGACTAAGAGATGTACCCGAAGACACAGCAATACACAATATGGACCTTGTAAGTAATACTACACTGACAGAAGTAATTGCATGCCATTCATTAAACAATATTACATCATGCAACACTTAGCAATACAGAGTGTTTGAAATCAATAATAAAATTTTCGATTTATTTAGGTCCCTAAATGAAATTTCAGCAAGCCTCATTAATGGTTGGAGTCAAGTCCAAAATTCTCCTCCATTCCGTCATCTATTCCTTTGGTCGCCGACGAAACTTTTTGTCACGAATTCGTGCATTCCTCCATGCTTCCATTCGGTCGAACGACGAAAAAGTTGTGTTACTTGAGTATGAATCGGATAGTGCCGATCAGAAACGACTTAATCCGAAGATGCCAAAGAGCCGGTACGTCTCCGGCACACTTTGCCGGATATGTGTTTAACATCTCCTATCCGTTATGATCTAGGCCCTGCATCTGCTCTAACCAAGTAAGAGCAAACGATGCTATCATAGAATAGCACAACGGGACATACTTTTGTGATAGCTCCTTGTTGCTATCTCTGATAATATGGTACCGGTACCGTATTGATTCAATATAATTTCCGCGATCGTTTTTTGGGTCTGTTTTTCCGCAGCTCGGCCTGGTATGCCTTTTCTTTCGCCATCTTTTGGAATTTGTTCTTGGCGTAGTCCGCCGTGGATTTGTCGGCCATGAGTTCCTCCGTGAGGTTGGCCCGTCGTTCCTTCTTGGTCAGGCGCGACGAATAGAACTCGGAGGCACCCTCGATAACGGTTCCAACCTGAACAATCTTGTGGTGCTTGTCGGTCGATTTGTAGAACCGCTTGGGGTCTAAGTATGAACGGTTGCGAATAATGGCCAAATCGGTTTTGAGTTCGTCCGTCATTGCCGAGGGCTTCATTCCGAACCAGCCCTTGCCGGCCGTGTCGTCCGGTACCCGCTTGGCTCCGTGTTTGAAGTGGGAATAAGCCGCCGCATATGATTTTGGAAGAAAACCTTCCTTGGTATTTTTCATCGCGGAACTGGCCTTGTCCTTTGTGGCTTCCAGCACAAAGTCTTTGGTTGAGGCATCCTTCCGTTCGGCCCTCCTCCTGAGTTCTCCGATTCCACAGCGGTATTTGTCCAGAGACGACGAGTCGAGTTTCATGCGCGCCGTGTAGCCGGGTATCAGGTGCGTCAGTGCATTCTTTTTCGTCTGGTCGTTTTCTTTGCCGGATTCTGTTGCATTTTCGTCTTTCACAACGATTTCGATGGTCCCGGTCTCGTCGATAGATGAGGAGGACCCGCCCTCGGCGATCGAATTGTCGCCTTTGGCAACGATTTCGTTGGCTTCGCTCTCTTCGATAGAACTCGAGTCGTCTTTCGTCTTCTCTAGTGTTGTCTCCGTCATCTTGAGGTGTGATTATTATAGTACGTTTTCTACCCCTTTTCCGTTTGCTTCCTCTTTCAGTGCCTCTTCGCATACCGGTATGATAAGCGGTACAGTCCGAGCTGAAGCTGCGAAAGAAGTGTTTCCTTTCGTTTCGTTTCGTCGTCCTCGTAATCTTACCTACTCGTAATCTTTCGTACTCCATTACGGTACGTACGGAAAGATTACCGTACTGTAGTCGACTAGATTATTTCGATATTCAAGACGGTTTACCGAAAAAACAATCACGAGATGAGTGGTTCTCGTGTTTTGTCGTATGCCTCATATTGAAGGTAACGTAGTACCGGTAGAAGTAATACAATGTGTAGGTAGGTATGTGTTGAAATTGAACTAGTAAAACTAAGATTGTGAGCAAGCTCTGTAAACTACTCCAAAGAGTGTTGAGCTTGTATTTATTTCCTAAGACAGTTGCAAAGGCATCAAACTTGAAATCCAACGTCTTGCACATAGAGAAACTAAGATATGTATATCATCCGCACTTCAATATTGAAGACGAGCCGGTTACTTGGCGTGGTTGTGTCATTTATTTGGTCTGACATCAGCTTTCAGATTTTTGTGAATCGTGGGAATTCAATCATGAGGGTTTGAATACCACACTCTTTTTCTTCTCCTAAAAACTTCAATTGGTTGCGCTAATTTTTTTGCACTTGTGGGCAACCAGTAATTGATAGATAGTAAATTTTTTAATTGATGTGATACGGTTTGAGGTTCCGAATATTCATCCGTTGAACAACATGATCATCTAGTAAGAGGAAGGAAACTGAACCATTCAGTATGAGTTTATGTGACGGTGTATGGACCCTTGCTTCTTGCTTCTAAAGCAGCTGGAATTTCCTTTTCATTTTTCATCATAATTCAATATCCAACACAATAATCATGCAACTTCCTGTGGACTATTTTCTTTCATAGCATTCTTGTCGATTTGGGCTTGTCTTTTGTGTCTGACCATCACGACCAAGTCCGTAAGCACAGAGATTGGAAGGAAACATGTCACAATGGAATACAAGGGAACCTGGTGTCATTCTGCTGAAGGTCTTGTTGATGGTTGATCTAACAGCAAACTGAGCCGAAGCAAAGACACTATCGACAATGTCTGTGGCTTGCTGGAGGGTCTGTGGTGGATTGGTATTGAGCTCTGTTCTCATTGCAGACTTGGTGGTATCAAGTAGTTTATCAAGGACAGCATTTGACTGTGAGTTGCAGACAGAGCAAACCTTGAGTTTGATTTTAAGATTATCAAGGTGTATTCTGAAGTCATTGCTCATGAAGTTGGTTCCTTGGTCGAAGATGCAATTTACCAGTTTTGGGTATCTGGAGAGCCAACCATTGTCAAGGGCATGGGCTGCCATAAGTCCAATTGGATTGACTTGTGGGGCTCAAATTATTTCCAGTAGATTGGTGCACATATCCATGATGGTGAATCCATTGAATGCAAGTAGTTCCATGGCCGGGGATTTTGATCTTCCAACGGCCAATTCCATTGATTGCAATGGTGTCCCAGGGAACATACTGGTGTTCCTTGGTTGAAGTTGGCCGTGGCTTTGGGGACTGTTCTTGTACCTTTGACAGGCATCACAAGATTTGCAGAAGGCATTGATTTGATCCTTCAGGTTTGGCGTGTATATGAATCGGTTGATGGTTTGATACAATCTTTCAGCGCTGGCATGGCCAACGTCCGAGAACTGTTTTGCGGGGTTCAAATTTACTTCTCGCGCACAAATTTTGTGCGTGATTTTAACACGGCAATATTTCTGGACACCCTGAAATTCCCACCCCCAGTTATTGCCTTAAAATAATACAACAAATAATTCTGTGCACGTGATGCACATTACTCTACTCTCAAATAAAAATAATTTATTTCAGTCTCTAGCAGAACCCAATTATTATTCCGTACGAGCAACACTTACTTCTTTCCACGAATAAAAAAGAAATCTTGAGTCAGTATTAATTCCAAAATATTAATCTCCCAAATAACAATTCGATTCTGCTCTCCTAATTGTGAATTCTATCTCTTCGACTACAATATTCCCTTTTTAAAATGTAGATTCTATTATGCTTGATTTATTCCTATTGCAACGTATTATGAATCCTCCATAATTTCTTATATTCTCAATATTAAGTTCATAATTAGTAGTTGTTTTGTATTATGTATGTACTGTTATTTTCTACATTAATTGAAGGGATATATGGGCATTCATTGATGCTGTTATTGCCGGATCAACATTCATCACTGATGGGTTGGAGTTGTGTTTATTACTCTAGCTTTTGCTGCTGTTTCTACTACTGTGGCCACGCTGTTGCTCTCGTTGCTTGCTGCTGCCGCTACTTCGTTTTGTTGTTCCATTTTGGCATTCCGTTTTGACCATGTTCCATTGTTGCTCCGTTTTTGTTGTTTTGTTTTTGTTGTTTTGTTTTTATTGCTTTGTTTGCGTTGTTTTGTTTGCGTTGCTCCGTTTTTGTTTTTGTGTTTTTGTGTCCTTTGTGTTGTTCCGTTTGCGTTGTTCGGCTTGCTGTTGCTCCAATTGCTGTTAGTCCATTTTTGTTGCTCCATTTTTGTTGCTCCATTTTTGTTGCTCCGTTTTCATTGCTCTGTTTTTGTTGCTCCGTTTTTGTTGCTTCATTTTCGTTGCTCCGTTTTTGTTGCTCCGTGTTTGTTGTTTCATTCCATTGTGTCGTTGTTTTGTTCCATTGTTTCATTGTTCCATTTTTGCTCTGAAAATAAAAATAACAGAAAGAACAATCAGAAAAAATAGAATCTCCAACAAATTGTTGTCCTTGTCACTCACTTGCGTTCCATTGTTGTTCTGTTGCTTCGTTTCACTTGCTACTCTGCTCCTCAGTTGTTCCATTCAATAAAAATAAAAGAAAAATCAGAAACAAATAGAATCTCCAACAAATTGCCGTCATTGTTGTCACTTACTTGCGTTCCATTGATGCTCTGTTGTTCCATTTTGTTTGTTGTTTCGCTCTGTTATTCCGTCCGATAAAAATAAAAGAAAGAAAGATCAGAAATAAATAGAATCTCCAACAAATTGCCGTCATTGTTGTCACTCACTTGCATTCCGTTGTTGTTGTTCCATTTTGTTGTTCCCTTGTTCCCCTGTTACACTCACTAGTGTTTCTTTGTTGTTCCATTGTTCTGTTGTCCGTGACTGTTGCACAACATTCATTTTCTGTGTTTAAAAAAAATACCGTATCGACCAAGAAGTATGTGTTTTTTTTTTGGTTTTGTGTGTGTGCAGTTTTGTGTGTGTGCTCAGTTTTTCGTGTTACTTCAGTTTTTCATGTGTGTGTTGTTTTGGGTGTGTTGTGTATGCTGTGTACCCTGACTTCTTTCATGTGTCTGGCTTGTGTGTGGCCTTTATTTTCTATATAAGTAAAGCATGTACCAGTGCAAGCCACCCCTCCCGCGCCATAATTTTTTCAAAATGGAAATTTTGATTACACGAAGGTTATGTACTTAAATTCCCAACTCATCTGTAGAATCTGATAGCCAGTCGGTGGTTCGACACTGTCCTGGGTCAGCACAGTACCTACCGGTACCTATGTACACTTTTTGCAAAGTACCCAATGGTGTACCTTTTTGCATGTAGTATCATCTGCAACTAGTAATGCCTGCTCACTTATATTTTTGTCTGAGAATAATCCAAAAGCAGCATTTCCATTTTGATTAAACAACTTATGAATTAATTTTATTTGACACTCATTAAACTACATGTTTGGTGATTGGATTATGAAGTGTTACTCCAATTATAGATAAGATGAAATGTGCCGGAAAAATAAATTGAATTGACCTTGATACTTTGGGAGCCATCACCCACTCAGTCAGTGTGTGCCGGATTCGTACCAAAAATACTCTCTTGTCTGCAATTTGGAGAGACAAACCACGCCATTTTCTGTATTGTGAGTTTAAATGTTGTTCCCAATATGCATCAGATGAGTCATGAAAAAATTATTCATGGCATGGACCTGATACTTTTGGAGTCATTACCCAATCAGTCATTTTATGCCCTGGATTTGCACCAAAAATACCCCCTTCTGTGCCATTTGGAGCGAATAGATCACAACATTTCCAACATTCTGTGCGGCAAAGTTGCTATCACGCGCTACGTTTGTGATAGCTTCAGTAGCTAACCTACTTGTAGTAATGGATGTGAAATGCTTGTAGTTCATTGGTGGGTTGGTGGGTTAAGCAGGGCTAGAGGGGGACCGTCCCATGAAAGTTGCCATCTTGGAACTTCTTGAGTGCAGCCGTGGTGACCAAGGGTGCCTGGATGAGGAACTCGGCGGCACATGTGGCCACTTGGCTCTGGAAGATCATGTGGGTCTTCTCGTGCTTGCCTTTTTGGGCCCAGGCTTGGTAGATGGGGGGTAGGTCGGCTTCCTTGAGCTTGCCACATAGCAGCAGCAAGCGCTGAGTGTACAAGGGGCCCCAGGTGTTCTTGACCGTGGCTGGGGGGCGACGTTGGTCTAGTAGGCCCTCACTGAGCTTGAGCTGCTGGTTGGCGAGGGCGGTGAGGGTAGCTGCCAGCGTCGGATCTACCCCGGCTGGTTGGCCGGGTGCCGGCTGCTGCCCTGGATGGGAGGGGGGCTTCAAGCCCGGGAGGTCCCGGTATAGTACCTGATTTTGCATGTACAAGGTCAGGCCGGGCTCCCCTCGAAAGGGGGTGCCAGGTGTGGCAAAGTGGACACCTCCATCGACGATGGTGGGGCCGGTGCCTGCAGCTCGGAGGGTATTCAGTAGGGGGGTGCAAGTGAGTGCCAGGTTGAGTGTGTCGAGGTAGGGGGTAGATGATGTTCAAGGCTTGGATTGGACTAAGGCCCTTGCCTAGGAGTAGGGGAACCAATTGGAAGGGGATGAAGCAGGCCTTGTAAGGGGTGATGACCTCCATGTGAGGATCATCACCTAGCACCATGGGGATCATGTGGGAATGGTGAGCATGCTTGATGACGTCGAGGTGGCGGTCGAGGGACAGCACCAGGGTCTCAGGCGCCTGCTCAAGTAGGGCAGCATCCACTAGCACTAGCTCTCCGGCATCAGCCTTTGATGTCATCCAGGTAGCCAAAGGCCTTGCCCTTGTTGGTACTTGGCGCGGTTAGGGGGCCCGGGTACTTCCGGAGGCCGTGCACCAATTGGAGGCGCGCCCTTCCAAAGGTGTTGGTCAGGAATATTCCTAGGGCTCCCACAGCTTCCTGGTTCAAAGAGGTCCAAGAGCCGGTCTAAGAGTATGGGGGTGGCTGTTTCCTCAGCAAAGTAGTCGTAGATGGTTTGGTAGGCCAGGTCCCGGGCGGGTCCCACTCCAAGGGGACTGGGGGTGCTCTGGTAATACTCGGTGTAGGTCAGCATGTCAGGAAGCGACTGGAGTTGCAGATTGTTGGAGTAGTTCTAGGAGGAGGGGTGTCGACAACACGATTAGCGCACGCTTGGTGCGGACTATCAGGGAAAAACGGTCTCTTAATATCAAGGATTGTCGGAGTAGCCGTATCTTGGGATCGATCGGAGTCAACTGGAGGTGCAACCTAGTAATACGTTTGACCGCTTGGAGGTGCGGATAGACGTCGGAGTCGCCGGTCTGATTGTCAGAGTAGTTGGCGTAGTCGTTGATGTGTCACAAGGAATCAACTGGAGGTGCCGACCGGTAACCAATTTGATTCGCGGACGCTTGGAGGCGCGGTGCTGCGAATTGGCGGAGTACTAGACTGTATCTTGGTAGCTCGCTCGGAATCAACTGGAGGTGCAAGGAATCAACTGGAGGTGCCGACCGGTAACCAAATCGATTCACGGACGCTTGGACGGAGAAGTCCTCGTTGATCGGCTGGAGGTGACGCTTGGGAGGTGCGGTTTGTCGGAGTAGTCCGTATCGTGGTAGTTCGCTTGGAATCAACTGGAGGTGCAACCTGGGAGGGGCGCTTGAGTCAAGAGTAAGTGTGACTGCGGACTATCAGCGAGACCGGTAGCTCAATCAAGGCCGGGCCTGCTGTAAGGTGACAGTAAGGAGCCGATGATGTGTGAGAGGCAAAATTGACTGCTGTACAAGTACACTAGGCCAGGCTAGGGGACTAGAACAGGTGGACTGCTGTATGGGTACACTAGGCCAGGCTAGGGGACCAACAGATAGGCTTGTCGTACGGGTACAATAGAATGACTATTGGACCAGGACGCGTTACCTATTTATTTATTCTACTACTAATCGGTTTAGGAGCAAAAGAGTGAGCTGTGGGCTTGTGTTCTGCTGGGGGAATCCTCTACAGGCTTGTTAGCGCTTAGCCTGTATTTGCAGAGATTTTGCTTGCAGAGATTTCACTTGCAGATTTCGCTTGCAGAATTCGCTTGCCGAATTCGCTTGCCGAATTCGCTTGCCGAATTCGCTTGCAGAATTCGATGCTTACAGAATTCCCAGTAAGATTTGTACTGGTGTACCTACAGGGAATGTTCGTACGCACCGATGTTGCTGATTGCTGATACAGTGAGATCTTTCTCGAAGTACGTGCGCTGTATACTCAAGGTGGTTCCCCGGCTGGTCTGTACTTCACTACCATTCCCCTCATCCGGTTTGCTACATCAATTCCCAATATGCCTTTGATGAGTCATGAGAAATGTATTCATGGCTTGGACGGGATACTTTGGGAGTCATTACCCAATAAGTCAGTTTGTGCCCAGGAATTGCACCCAAAATACCCTCATGTTTGCCATTTGGAGAGACAAACCACAATTTTTTCAACATTCTGTGGGGCAAAGTTGTTCCCAAGTATGTATTTGAATTAGTTGTATTCATGGCCCAGACCAGATACTTTTGGAGTCATTACCCAATAAGTCAGTTTGTGCCCTGGAATTGCACCCAAAATACACTCACGTTTGCCATTCCGAGAGACAAACCCCAACATTTGCAGCATTCTGTGGGGCAATTTTGTTCCAAATATGCATTTGATGAGTTGTGATAAATGTATTCCTGGCTTGGACCAGGTACTTTTTGAGTCATTACCCAATAAGTTCAGTTTGTGCCCTGGAATTTAACCAAAAATACCCTCATGTTTGCCATTTGGAGAGACAAACCCCAACATTTGAAGCATTATGTGTGACAAAGTTGTTCCCAATATGCATTTGATGAGTTGTGATAAATGTACTCATAGCTTGAAGGACATGACGGTAATATTTGATAGTGACTTGTACTCGATTTGGAGGGAGTGTAATTTTCTTTTGGCCATTGGGTTCAACAATACGCAAGTCGGTACCATTGAAATTCTTGGTTGTGTACCTTGGATTGGTAGAGATATCTATGTTGGCAGCTTGGCCGGCGGCCAGTTGAGTGAAGGCTAACAGGATGCATGGGAATGTCTTCTGGGTAGTTGATGAACAAGTCAGAAAGGGAAAAGGTTCCGGTTGGATTGTCCATTGGAGTGGTCACAATTTCCAAACCTGAAGTTGGAGTTGGAGATTCCTTCTTTTCCTCCAGGGATTGCTGAATAGGGAGCCTTGAGAAGGCATCAGCAATCACATTATCTTTGCCTTGGAATGTATTTAAATAGAGGGGGAAATTCTTCAAGGAGCATTCTCCAAGTCATAACATGGTGGCTTGTCAGGTTTTGCCAGGTCAAGTTGATGTGGCCGGTCCACAAGATGATTTCTGCACCCCAAAGGATTGGTCTGAATTCTTTGAAAACTTCAAAAAAACAAAGCATCTCTTTGTCAACCGTTGGGTACTTCTGTTGTGAGTTTTCTGGAGAAGCAGAGGTCAATTTGGCCATCTTGGATAACGAGAGCTCTGAGTTGATAATCAGAAGAATTGGTGTAGACATGGAAGGTCTTGTTTGGATCTGGAAAGGCAAGGAGGATGATCTGTGCAATGAGAGTCTTGGCTTTGCTGAAGATGTCAATCAGCTCTAGTGTTGGTTGGAGTTTTCCTTTGGATCTGCGGAGAGGGCTGTGAAAGGAGCAAGGACTTCAGCTTGTTTTTCATAGAAGTTGCAATAGAAGTTGATCATCCCAACAAAGGATTGGAGTTGGCTAATTGTTGAGGGAAAAACCAGTTTCAGGATTGGATCTATCTTGTTTGGATTGAGTCTGATTCCATCTCCGGAAATGATGTGGCCAAGCCATGGTACTTGTGATTGGAACGAATGGCATTGTGTTACTCTACTATTTATTTACTGGGAATGACAATCCAACGGCAATCAGGCGGCAAATAAATAATTATGAACATTTGAAAAACAGTTGACAACGGACCCTTCTCGTTCACCACTGACAGATGAGAGAATGAAGGCGTATTTGTACAACCTCTACCAAAGTCAAAAATCAGCATGTTACTCTACTAAATTTTGAACTGGGACTGTTGATCAAAAAAACTAACGCGACTAAAATGAAGCTTCTAGATATGGGGATGACAAATAAACAAAGGAAGATGAAAGCAAACGCCAGAGCACAACATGAAACAGTAAATGGTAGATTGAAGATATTCAATGTTCTTACCACTCACTTCAGACACATGAAACCAAATAGGCAAGAAATGATGCAGAAGCATGGAATGTGTTTCAATGCTGTTGCTGTAATTACACACATCAAGTTTGCCAGCGGGGAAACTACCTTTGAAGATGGATTGGATTATGACCTGAGCTACTTTTAATCTACGAGTTGGATCCCTCTTAAGAAAAAAGCGAACACCAAAAGCCGAACACTCCTCTATTGCAAAAGCTAAATGGATAGGTGCAATAGTAGCGTTAATAGAAATAGGTACATATGAATATTCTTCCTTTTATGGATGTGATGCAATGTGCCAGACATGGTCTTGACCTGATACTTTGGGAGTCATTACCCAATAAGTCAGTTTGTGCCCTTGATATGCACCCAAAATAGTCTCTTGTGTGGCATTTGGAGAGACAAATCACAACATTTTGATCATTGTGTCTGGCAATGTTGTTCCCAATATGCATCAGATGAGTCATGAAAAAATTATTCATGGCATTGACCTGATGCTTCTTTGGGTGTCATTACCCAATAAGTCATTTTGTGTCCTGAATTTGCACCAAAAATAGTCTCTTGTGTGCCATTTGGAGAGACAAACCACAACATTTTCATCATTCTGAGTGGCAATGTTGTTTCCAATATGCATCAGATGAGTCATGAAAAAATTATTCATGGCCTTGACCTGATGCTTTGGGAGTCATTAAAGAATCAGTCATTTTATGCCCTGGATTTCTTGCACTTAAAATAATCTCTTGTGTGGAATTTGGAGAGACAAACCACAACATTTTCATCATTGTGTGTGGCAATGTTGTTCCCAATATTATGCATCAGATGAGTCATGAAATTAATTATTCATGACCTTGACCTGATACTTTGGGTGTCATTACCTAATCAGTCATTGTGTGCCCTAGATTTGCACCAAAAATAGTCTCTTGTGTGCCATTTAGAGATACAAACGTTCTATGAGTTTTTCCCCATAGCTGTGTACACTTGGTGACTTTCTGGATAGTTTTCAATGGTGTTTGCCGTACAAATATCCAATCCAGTCATAAACAGAGCATTTTGCATGAAAACAGACCACTTGAGCTTGATTTTTAATGTCTTTGGATCTACCTAATTCAAAGAATAGTCAGTTTCCGTGGTTCCGCTATGAAGAAGCATCCTCATCAAACAGAATCCATTCAAGATCTTAAGGTTGTGATCCCATATCTCCCATCAACCAGAGAGCATTGGATACGGCAAGGATTCTGAAATCATTTGAACAGGTCCACTGATGGAGAGCCTCTTGAGATTGGAACTGGTATCAGCCGGGCTCAAAGGGCTCAGAGGAGGTTCTAATATTTGAACCGATTTCTTTGGCATGTCTTCTTCTTCTTCTTCTTTGCCTTGTTGATACGATGACACGTCTGAAGATTCCACGTCTGAATCCTCTGGTGAAGGCTTGCCTAGGATTGATGTTCAATGATCTCAGTGTTGTTGTAAAGGGTCAACTAGCTTGATTCCTCTCTTTTGAAGATCCTGTGCGAGGGTGGCCATAGCCTAATCAAAACATGAGAGGTGATTCCGAACAGCCCAAATACCAAACAGCAGGAGGGGGATTCTTAACTTTCCAATCTTTGCCCAGCTTGATTCTTTGATGTTTTGTATGACACAGTTAGAGCTCCTATACTTCCAGATTGAGCCTGGCTTCTCAGTTGGCGACCAACCCTCTTCTCCCTTGGAATTCAAATGGAACCAGAAGTTAAAACAAGCAAGGCGCTTTGAAAGTTCTAGACAGTTGCACACAATCTCTGGATGCTTCTCTTGGTCTAATTGCTTTGATCCTGCTCTTTTTCTAGCATTTCTTGCCATTGTTGTCGAAAAGAAAAGTAATGATTGCTGCTGCCGGCTGTCGTCATCCAAGATTAATTCCAAAATGTAGGGAGTAGTAACAGCAGAGCTCACCTGTAAACCAAAGACATCAAAAATTTGATCCCAGATGGCCAGCATGCTCCGGGACCCTTCCGAATCAGCTTTTTTACTGCGCGCGCACGCAACCAGCGGGCAACCAAGCAGTTTTACTAGTACCACTCTTGCTTGCTACACACTGGTTACTGGACCCTGAATAAGTACAAAGTATTTCGTAGATTTAATCGTGTTTTGCCAGAATATTACTAAACGGACTAACCCATTCTCAACGGACAGGGTCAAACTGACTCAACGGACAGATAACCGCTAAGTCGTAGTATGATACCCCAGCATCGTGTGTTATGAGAACCACCAAGTAACCATGAACTTACCAGAAAGCTACCAGAAAGCTACCAGGATCATGGTAGCTTTATGGTAGATTTCTGGTAGCTTCCTGGTAGCTTTCTGGTAGCTTCCTGGTAGTGTTCTACGAGGAGTTCCTAACAGTAAGTAGCCCTACTAGCAAACTCAAAACCCTCGCATCCTCAACAAAACAAGACACTCAGCTCCCAGCAAAGAATGATAACAGAAGAGACCATTGAGCGCATGGCAAGAGAAGTCCTTCGATGGCCGGAAAGGTGCAAATGGAATTCCAGAGATGTCGTTAGGAGATTTAAAGTGTGTTTTGGAGCATCCGGTACCATAGTGGCAGATGTTTGGAATAGGATTGTAGATCAGAGGACCTATAGAATCTGGTGGAGAACCAAAGCATTTGTTGTGGGCTCTTATTCACCTGAAGGTGTATTCGACTGTGGAGATCCACTGTTCTATTACCGGATGACCCTATGCCAAGACCTTTTCCAAGTGGGCTTGGTACTTTATTGAGCGGATTGCCGATCTGAAGGATGACGTGATCTGTCTTGGCAACAGATTTGATGGTCTGAATGGAATCGCAACAACAAACTGTTTCATAAGTGTAGATGGAACTGACTGTCCTGCCTATGAGCCATGGCCTTTCTCCCGGCAGATGTATTTGCACAAACTGAATGGACCCAGTATTAAGTACAAAGTTGAAGTCTGCTTGAAGACAGGATGGATTGTTTGGATCAATGGACCTATTTGTTGGAAGTGCAAATGATGCAACAATATTCAAAGAAGGATTGAGTACACTAGCTACTGCACGATGATGAAGGTGTAGAGGTTGATCGGGGCTACAAGGGGGATGATAAGATGAAGCTTCCAGATATGGGGATGACAAGTAAACAAAGGAAGATGAAAGCAAACGCCAGAGCACAACATGAAACAGTAAATGGTAGATTGAAGATATTCAATGTTCTTACCACTCACTTCAGACACATGAAACCAAATAGGCAAGGAATGATGCAGAAGGATGGAATGTGTTTCAATGCTGTTGCTGTAATTACACAGCTCAAGTTTGCAAGTGGGGAGACTACCTTGGACGATGGACTTGAATATGATGTAAACTACTTCTAAGCCTCAATAAAATAGTATACTTCCTCTCTAGCAAGAAAAAAAACTACTGCACCAATTTATATTAACATTACTAACACACATCTCTCCAACTCTTCCAACAGGAGCAAGAAGTTGCCTGCCCCACGCGGGCGGTTCTTTGTCAAATGACGAGGAGGAGGTTGTTGCTTTGAATCACACAACGAGTTGGACCCCTCTTAAGAAAAAAGCGAACACCAAAACCAAACACTCGTCCTCTATAATAGTACTACTAGCGTTAATAGAAATAGGTAGCTACTACGGTACTAGTTTTACTTCTTGCTAGAGAGAATGTCTACTATTTTGTGAAGGATTAGAACGTTTATTCTTCTTGCTTGTGTTCCCACTGAAACAAATACTTTTGAAGATCATCTAGATGGAATTTTGCTTCAAGGAAGGTCTTGATTGGATTGATTCCAGAAGAAGCTATTGAGGAATCAGCTGAATCAAAGGAGGAGCTGGTGGTGCTGGCATCGCTGGCACCTACTACTAGTAGTAGTCATTCATCGCGAGTCCTAGTACTAGGATTAGGCTGAGAAGAAGTGACAGCAGCGGCAGCAGAAGTGTTAGTTTTTGCCCTCTTGCTACTAGTAATAGTGACATTATCTGCCAGAGGTCTCGTCCGCTGCTTCTGCTGCTGCTGTCGGGAGTAGCTCCTGGAGCCTCTGCTGTTGCGCAAGCTTTGCTTGGAGCCTCTGCTGTTGCGCGAGCTGCGCTTGGAGCTGCTGCTGCACTTGCTGGTGAAACTTACTAAATCAAATGGTAGATTGCTTGATTGCAACAGGAGATATAAATGGCTTTTTTTCTTCATTCTTTTCTAGGAATAAGATCTGGAGGATAGTGCCTCTGTTGCCATTTGCATCCACTGGACATTCAAAGACCTCTGCCTTGTACTTGTCTTGAGATTGGTCCATTGGCTTTATGAATCAAAACAAGCCTTCAAAATAAACATAGCCATCATTGTCTTCCAAGTTCTTTGAGTTTTTCCCCATAGCGGTGTACACTTGGTGACCTTCTGCATAGTTTTCAATCGTGTTGCCATTTTGATCGGTACAAATATCCAATCCAGTCATAAACAGAGCATTTTGCATGAAAGCAGGCCACTTGAGCTTGATTTTCAATGTCTTTGGATCTACCCAATTCAAAGAATAGCCGGTTTCCTAGGTTCCACTATGAAGAAGCATCCTCATCAAACAGAATCCATTCAAGATCTTAAGGTTGTGATCCCATACCTCCCATCGACCAGAGAGCATTGGATACGGCAAGGATTCTGAAATCATTTGAACAGGTCTACTGATGGAGAGCCTCTTGAGATTGGAACTGATATCCGGGCTTCAAAGGGCTCAGAGGTTCTAATATTCGAACCAACTTCTTTGGCATGTCTTCTTCTTCTTGTTGTTGTTCTTGATACGATGACACGTCTGAAGATTCCACGTCTGAATCCTCTGGTGAAGGCTTGTTGCCTAAGATTGATGAGCAACGGTCTCGGTGGTGTTGTAAAGGATCAACTAGCTTGATTCCTCTCTTTTGAAGATCCTGTGCGAGGGTGGCCATAGCCTAATCGAAACGTGAGAGGTGATTCCGAACAGCCCAAACAATACCAAACAGCAGGAGGGGGATTCTTACCTTTCCAATCTTTGCCCAGCTTGATTCTTTGATGTTTTGCCTGATGTAGTTAGAGCTCCTATACTTCCAGATTGAGCCTAGCTTCTCAGTTGGCGACCAACCCTCTTCCCCTCAGTATTCAAATGGAACCAGAAGTTAAAACAAGCAAGGCGCTTCGAAAGTTCTAGATGGTTGTATACAATCTCTGGATGCTTCTCTTGGTCTAATTGCTTTGATTCTCCTCTCTTTCCAGCATTTCTTGCCATCGTCGGGGGAAAGAAAGGAGAAAAAATGATTTGCTGCCGGCTGTGACAATTCCAAAATGTGGGGAGTGCACAGGGAGTTAGTTGCAGCAGAGCTCACACATAAACCAAAGACATCAAAAATTTAATCCCAGATGGTTCCGGGACCAGAATAAATTTGAAAAGAGCTCGTGGCCGGCTACCAGAAAGCTACCAGAAAGTTACCAGAAAGTTACCAGAATTGCTACCAGAATTTCTGGTAGCAATTCTGGTAACTTTCTGGTAACTTTCTGGTAACTTTCTGGTAGCTTTCTGGTGAGTACGAGGTCCATAAAAAACCTGCCCAGGAACACGATTCAATTTCGCGACCGTTGAGAAGTGGCATGCGTGTAACAATGACAATTAAATAATAATATAATATCATACAGAACCGCATATTGAATCTATTGAAGCTCGCCAGCAGGGTTGCTGACTGAGAACTTTTCATTCAGTCAGTCGTGTTTGTTCATTGTACTAACTATTCACCAAAAATCACACGCGCGTGGGGTAAAAAAGCTGATTTGGAAGGGTCCGGGTCCAGGACCAGAATAATTCATTTGAAAAGAGCTCGTGGCCATAGATGACTACCAGAAAGTTACCAGAAAGTTACCAGGAAGCTACCAGAAAGCTACCAGAAAGTTTCCAGAAGTCTGGTAACAATTCTGGTTACTATCTGGTAACTTTCTGGTAGCATTCTGGTAGCATTCTGATGAGTACGAGGTCCATCAAAAACCTGTCCAGGAGGAACACGATTCAATTTTCGCAACCGTTGAGAAGTGGCATGCGTGTAACAAATGACACTTGTCATTTTAAATAGAATATCATATACAGAAGCGCATTTTTGAAAGTATCGAGGAAGCTTACCAACAGGGTCGACTGAGAACTTTTCATTAGGGTCCAGGGTCAATACCACAATTGCGGTATTTTCTACGTATGGCCTGTACTCGTATGAATCAGAGGTCATAATTTACTGGTTTGAATGACGTACCGGTACTGCTATCACGCACTACGTTTGTGATAGCTTCAGTAGCCAACCTACTTGTAGTACTGGATGTGAAAAGCTTGTAGCTTCATTGGTGGGTTGGTGGGTTAAGCAGTGCTAGAGGGGGATCCGGAACTCTGGTTGTATTGCCCAGAGGTTGGTCCCTTAGTTTGCTGTGCCCACACACACCGGCGTACAGTCGGGCTTAACAGCTTGGGCTGTTAAGCCTCTGGCTGTTAAGCCTTTTCTGCCATTGGGCCACAAGCCACCGGGTGGGAACGGCGTGGAGAGCGCGGGCGAAGGAGCATGGAGAGCTTGAGCTAGGAGCTGAGTGAGGGAGGGAAGAGGCATCAGGGAGGGCTCAAAGAGAGCTGCCAGCGGGAGTGGGGTCCGCAGCCGGCACCCATTCCTCAGGCAGGAAGGAGTATGTTCCATTGTTGAACATAACAGAGGCGAGATTCTTGAAGATGGGGAGGGACTGCTGATGTAAGTATCGCATCATGCAGTCGCTGTGCCATCTCGCGAGGAGCTTGATGACATTAGAGTCACATTTGCCCTGTAGCAGGGCCATAGCTCCGCCCGCGCGAAGGGAGCGGGCAGAGATGGCGGCAGGGGAGATGCCAGTGGTAGGGTAGAGGGTCTGGGCATAGACTCGCATGGAGGAAGTGACAGTTGCTGCTCGAACAAGGGTTAGCATCCCATTGTCAAAGTAACTGGCAAGCTTGAGGGAGGGACCAAAGGGAGAGCTGGGAGAGCAGCAGCTTCGGAGATGAAGGACTTGGCGCGCACAGGCTACAACCGGGCAGCATAGTGGATCACCACTCCTGGCATGAGCTACAACTTCCCCTTTATCCCCATTCTTCTGTGTGGTGAAGGTGAGGGTGAGGGTGACAGAGGTAGCAGCTTGGAGCTCATGAACAGGGCCATCGTGCTGGAGGAATTTGGAGTCCAGATAGAAGGAGGACGTTTTGGAGGAGGAAGGCTTGGTCATCCGTGGTAGTACCGGTGTACTCACCAGGGCGTCGACAGAAGAAGAAGGCTATGCAGATCATGTTGGCAATGGCCTGTTGGGTAGGGGAAGGGGATTCATGGTATGCAAAGTGGAGGGCATGCATGACCAGGGTGATGGGGACCTGCTTGACCCTGGAGGGGGCCGGGTCCAGCTTGGCATAGGCCTTGAACTGGGCAGTTAGCCGGAAGTCAAGACTGCCTGTGGAGTTGGTTCGAGGGTCTTTGGCCCCCAAGCGGGCGAGCATCTATCCCACTGACCTAGAGGGTGTCCGATACTGTGCGAGATCAGATGGTCTTGTGGCCATCATGGAGGCGTTTGGCAAAGACTTGAAGGATGGGGATTGGATCCTGAATGGACTGGAGTCGTGGGTCAAAGTCCTTGAGACAAACAGAATTGAACCCATTGGTCCCAATGGGCATCCTTGCGCTTAGCATAGAGCTCAGTGACTGAAGCTTGCATGATGTTCTGGATAGTGCCAAGGTCAGCGCGGAATGCATGGGAGGCCAAAGGTGGCATAAGGTCCAGGGCAAGTCCTGGGGAAAGTGGGTGTTAAAGTGATGGAGCAAGGCAGTGTCAGAGAGGTCAGAGCAAGAGAGGAGGTCAGCAAGGTGATTGGCGGGGCCTGGGATGTAATCCCTGAGGGGGACATATTGGTAGAGGCACTGGTGCAGAGACTGGATTTGGAGGAGGTAGGCAGCAGGTCCTGTGGTGCTAGTGGCGCCTTTTCGTTGCCAATAGACAGCTGCTGTGTTGTCATAGCAGTTGTGGGTGGTGCGGGCTTGGACACAGGCGGCCTGTGCCAGTATATCATTGTGGGCAATGGAACCGGCCAGCTCGAGGTCACTGTTGCTGATGGAGCCCTCAGGATTGTGGAAGGTGACCAGTTGGGTGGAGACCCACTTGGGGAACGCATGCCGCCACATGATGGTCTGCATGGCGCCATTGGGAAGGGGGACAAAATGGATGCCCCCCATGCCAAGGCCAGAGGCATCACAAGCGCCCAAGGTGGCCGGGAAGGGATTGGGGACTAGTTCAGCAAGGGAAGTAGGCCGGGTGGAGAGATCAGCGGCAAGCTATTGGAAGTCCCAAAGAAAGCGGTGGACGCGCTTGGTGAGCCAGGAGGCGCTGCCTGCCGGGGTCTTGGTGTCGAAAGGCCTCTTCAAGGATGGAGAAGAGGCCAAGGGAGCCCAGGATGGCAAGCGCCATTGACCAGAGTTCCCCAAGGACTTGGTGCCATTGTTTGATGGGGATCTGGCGCTGGGCGGGTGTAATGGAATGGAGAATCAGAGGAAGGCTGATGGTTTTAGTGATGGAATCGATGAGCCAGCCAAGGATGACCTTCTGGGTTGTCCAAGTGGCATCCCCTTTGAGCATCTTCTTCAAGGAAGCCGGCTCCTGTCGGAATGGGCTGTCAGCGGCATCCAGGGGCCGGAAGACTGTGTCCAGGGATTGGAAGAGCACCCGCTTGATGGCTCGGTGGGTCCATTGGTTGCCTTGGGCAAGGCCGCAGAAGTCATCCACATAGACATCCCAGTAGCGCACTGGCTTCTGGAGAGGGGGTCATGCTATGGGAAGACACCGGGGCCGTGACTGGGGAATGGTTGATGTCATCAGGATGGGCTTCCGAGAGCAGATCCAGCCGATGGGGCTGCCGCCAAGCCTCGGGCAAGGCCGGTGGAGAGAGTGTCATTGGCTAGGTCGGCAATGGTTTCCCTGAAGGCGCAGAAGTTGGGAGGGCTGAATTTCCACCCCATAGGGTTGGTGAGGGGGATGCCAATGAGAGGAGCTTCTCCGGGGCGAGAGGGGAACAGGACCCTAGCTGCATAGTGTCCTCTGGTTTCAACCGGACTCGGTAGAAGCCATCGGCGAGGTCAATTTTGGACATATACATGGGGCCAAATCGGTTGTTGGCGTGGTGCAGCTTGGTGAGGAGCCAGGGAAGCGCGCAGCCAAACTGCATGGCCTTGGTCGGGGCGAGGGGGAGAGTGTCTTGGTTCACTTCAGAGTAGGTGTAGTCAGAGATCATTTGGGGGCGCCAGCCTTGTTGGGGGACAAGGCCAAGGGGGCTCAGACGGAGTCCGGGAAGGTCTTGGATGAGGCTGGCTGGGAGAACAGTTCATTGTTGCTTGTCCATCATGTTGGCATAGTCCTCTTGGAGGAAGGCAATGCCTTGGTGGGAGGATTGGTGAGGACCCCCATTGGATGGCAGTCACAATCCGATGTTGGTCCCAAGGGGGCCCGGACATGGCGGCTGGGGTGTCCGTCCGTCCCGTAGCGGTCAAGGAGGCTCCCTGCTGGATGGGGGATGGTGGCTACATCAGGGTGGATGTCACCTGGGCCTCGGATGGTCCAGATGAAGTCACCCCAGCTAGTGCTGTGGTGGTAGGCAGTGACGGCGCGGGAGACGTGCGCATCCAGCCGGTCGGGAGGGTAGAGGGTCTTTGATGTAGGAGAAGGGGAAGGAACGCAGGGCTGGGACCGAGGCCTTGTGGGAGAGGGAGGGGAAGGAACGCGGGGCGCTGACCGAGGCCTTGTGGGGGAGGGGGGGGGGGGGGGGGGGGACTCGGGGCTCGGACCGATGCCAGGATTGGGTAGGGACGCGGGGCTTGGACCAAGGCCTTGTGGGAGAGGATTGGGAAGGGACGCGAGGCTTGGACCGAGGCCGTGTGGGGGTAGAAAGGGAAGGGGAAGGAACTCGGGGCTCGGACCAGGGGCCTTGGCATCGGTGCGGACATAGAGGGCAAATCGAAACGCACGCATTTGGGGAGCTTACCTAGTTCAGGGGTGATGTGTAAAGGTGATTGAGTAGAGGAGTGGTGAGGTGAGGTGAGGAAGTAGATAGTCGCCGTGTTGGCAGGGCCCCCTCGGTGGTGTAGAGGGTAGGGTCAAGGCGCCAAGGGGGCGCTTAGCCATTCTGTCAGACTCCATAGGCCTTCTTGGCACCATGTCCAGACTTGGTCCTGCTCACTGCTAGTGATGGCCCCATGGTCATGGATGTTCTTGCAGTTGGAGAAGCAGTTGCCCCGGAGGTGCCAGGCATGGCACCTGTCTCTGCCATCTGGGCAGGACAAGGGATTGGTACCTTTGTCTCTCATGGTAGCTATGACCTCCCTCAGCCGGGAGTGTTTCACTTTGTAGGTTACACCGGCGGCCTGAGGCTGGGGATCCAGGCTTGGGTTGGACACCCGGGGCCCCCCCTGAGGAGCCTTGGTTGGATCCTGGGGGTAGTTTTGCCCGGCTTGGTGGGGCCTGCTGCAGGGGGAGTAGGGCTTGCAGGCAGGGGCAGCCACGGCGGCTGCGCAGCGCAGGTGCCTCAGGGCCGCCACATTGGTGACATTGGGGAGCCAGTAGAGGTTCTGGGTGATTCTGAAGGCTTGGAAGTCCTTCCCAAAGCCGGGGGAAGGAACAGTGAAGGTTGATCCCCATTGTTCCTCAAGCCATCCGCGCACCCGGATCTGGAAGTAGTATACAACAATGGAGGGGGTGATGAGCTCTCCCAGTTCATCAGCAATTGCTCTGCGGAGGGGCATTTGCTGGAGCTTGTGGAGCTTGAGCTTGGCGAGTCCATTCTGGTAGCCCTGCACAACTGGGTGGTGCATGCCCAGAATGGTGGCCAGGACGGCCAGATAGCTTTCCAGTTGGGTGGTAGCTTCAGTCCAGTTGATTGGGAGGTAGGCCTTGGTCTTCTGGAGCTCAAGGGAATCTTTCAATGTGAGGGAGTTGCCTTCAGTAGAGATCATGGTGTCATAGGCCGCCACAGTGGCGGCTGCCTCCTGTTCCCTCTTCAAGGAGGCTGCTGATCCACCGGGTGGAGTGAAGGCCAAGGGAAGGATCCCATCTGCAAGGTCAAAGGGGTCGGTGCCATGGAAGTTGCCATCCTGGAACTTCTTGAGTGCAGGTGACCAAGGGTGCTTGGATGAGGAACTCTGCAGCGCATGTGGCCACTTGGCTCTGGAAGATCATGTGGGTCTTCTCGTGCTTGCCTTTTTGGGCCCAGGCTTGGTAGATGGGGGGCAGGTCGGCTTCCTTGAGCTTGCCACATAGCAGCAGCAAGCGCTGGGTGTACAAGGGGCCCCATGTGTTCTTGACAGTGGCTGGGGGGCGACGTTGGTCTAGGCCCTCACTGAGCTTAAGCTGTTGATTGGCAAGGGCGGTAAGGGTAGTTGCCAGCGTCGGATTTACCCCTGCTGGCTGCTGTCCTAGTGGCTGCCCGGGTGCCGGCTGCTGCCCTGGATGGAAGGGTGCTTCAAGCCCGGGAGGTCCCGGTATAGTACCTGATTTTGCATGTACAAGGTCAGGCTGGGCTCCCCCTGAAAGGGGGTGCCGGGTGTGGCGAAGTGGACACCCCCATCTGCTTTGGTTGGGTCGGTGCCTGCAGCTTGGAGGGTATTCAGCAGAGGGGTGCAGGTAAGTTCCAGGTTGAGTGTGTCGAGATAGGGGTGGATGATGTTCAAGGCTTGGATTGGACTAAGGCCCTTGCCTAGGAGTAGGGGCACCAATGCATAAGGGATGAAGCAGGCCTTGTAGGGGGTGATGACCTCCATGTGCAGGTCATCACCTAGCACCATGGGGATCATGTGGGAGTGGTGAGCGTGCCTTATGACATCAAGGTGGTGGTCTAGGGACAGCATTAGGGTCTCAGGCGCTTGTTCAAGCAGGGCAGCATCCACTAGAACTAGCTCCCCGACATTGCCTTCGATGTCATCCAGGTAGCCAAAGGCCTTGCCCTTGTTGGTACTTGGTGCTGTTAAGGGGCCCGGGTACTTCCTGAGGCCGTGCACAAGTCAGAGTTGCGCCCTTCCAAAGGTGTCAGTCAGGAATATGCCTAGGGCTCCCACAGCTTCTGGTTTGAAGAGGTCCAGGAGCTGGCCCAGGAGCATGGGGGTGGCTGTTTCCTCGGCAAAGTAGTCATAGATGGTTTGGTAGGCCAGGTCCCAGGCAGGTCCCACTCCAAGGGGACTGGTGGTGGTCTGGTAATACGCAGTGTAGGTCAGCATGTTGTAGCTGGGGCCGGTTGCAGCTGAAGCTTGGAGATGAGGATTATCACAGCCGGCGGTATCTTGGAGGGGGAGGGGGGGGGAATCGACTGGAGGTGCGGATCTGTCAGTCAACTGGAAGGAGCGAGTTGGCCGAGTCGGCGTCGTCGGAGTTGGCGTCCTCGTTGGTATCTTGGTGTAGCCGCAGTGTTGCAGTAGTGGATCGGCTGGAGGTGACGCTTGGAGGTGTGGACTATCGGAGAAGTCGGTATCTTAGGGGGAATCGACTGGCCTATTGGAGGCACGGATTATGGAGGAAGCGACTGGAGGTGATGTGTGAGTATAGATAAAAACTGGCGTCAGTGTCGCAGCAGTGGATCGGCTGGGGTGACGCTTGGAGGTGCGGACTATCAGAGAAGTCGGTATCTTAAGGGAAATCGACTGGCCTATTGGAGGCGCAGATTATGGAGGAAGCAACTGGAGGTGATGTGTGAGTATAGATAAAAACTGGCGTCACTAGGTTGTGGAGTCGATTGACCGGCTAGTAGGCCTGCTGTACGGGTACAATAGGTAAGGCTATGGGACCAGGACAGATAGGCTGCCGTACGGGTACAATAGGCTGCTATTGGACCAGGACGTGTTACCTATTTATTTACTTATTCTACTACTAATCGTTTAGGAGCAAAAAGAGTGAGCTGTGGGCTTGTATTCTGCTGGGGGAATCCTCTACAGGCTTGTTACCGCTTAGCCTGTATTTGCAGAGATTTTCAATGCTTGCAGAACTTGATGCTTGCGATGCCCGTAAGATTCGTACTGTACCTACGGGGAACGTTCCTGATATGGTATCGTACCGATGTTGCTGATTGCTGATACAGTGAGATCTTTCTTGTCATAGTACGTGCGCTGTATACTCAAGGTTGTTCCCCGGTCTGTACTTCACTACCATTCCTCTCATCCGGTTTGCTACATCAATTCAAGACCGGCACTGTGAACTACGCTGTGTATGAAATTGTGTGCTATTGAGTTTTAGTGTCTACTATGACTTTGAGATACTTCGAGAAGCTTCCCAGCTAGCTCAGTGATACAATTGGAAAAGAACTGGGTTCTTTGATAATCGGAATTCGGATGAGACTTCAAGGAGAAGGTTCTATTTGATGTTCGAATATGATTGAACAATGACAGATGATCGGGAATGATGTCATTGACTCATGACTGAGGGAGTGTGTCAACGACGCGTGACTGGACTGAAGGAGTGTGTCAGTGACTCATGACTGAAGTGTCTGTGCGCTGTTCATTCACCCTTACTATGGAAATTCGTGATGGTTTGGTAAGGTGGCGGATGCTGATACATTCATGTGTCTGTCCGCGGCGTATAGTGACTGTGTTGTTTGCATGTACTTGTAAGATTGGGTAGGGGCCTTCGCGGACAAGATTGAGTTTGTTGCGATCGTGTATGGTGACAAAAAGGCCTTGACCTACGGTGAATTTGTGTTTTGTGCATTTGCGGCTGGCGCGAAGGAGTTGGTTGTCAATTTGAGCTTGGCGATGTTTGGTTAAGGTGATGATGTCGGCATGGAGTGGAATGTTGAGAAGCATGTCACAGTTGAATACGAGGGCGCCTGGTGAGAAATTTCCAAGGGTGGAAACTGGATTGCAACGGAGGGCGTGCATTGCTGTTGATATTGCTTCGTCGACAAGATTATTGGCTTCTATTTTTGTTTTTGGCGGTTTAAGGTTGATCATGGTGCGTATGATTTGACCAATGGTCTTGTGTGAGGATTTGATGATTCCGTTGGCTGTGGGTGTGTGGGGGGAAATGTTGATTGGTTTTATACCTGCATAGTCGAGAGGGAATTGGAAGTCGTGTCCATTGAATTTGGGACCATGATCGTGTACCATGTGCAAGGGACAAGGGTAACGGGAGAGCCAGCAGTTTTTGAAGAGACGTCTGATGTTTTTGGCTGTCTTGGATTTGGGGATGCGGATGATTTCTAGGAGGTTGGTAACTGGGTCGATGCATGTGAGCGCGTCAAATTTGAGGTTGATTTTGTTGATTTTCGACGTTCCATGGGAACTTCAGACCAGGGCGTTATGGAAGCTGTGCGTGGTGCAAGTTGACCGGCTTGGCGGGTTCCTGTGCGTACTACTAGGGGGCAGATGAGACAGTTGGATATGACGTTACGACATACGGCTCGAAGGTCAGGGTGATGGAAGTGACGGCGGAGAAGAGCTTGGAGTCTGTCCATGCCTGTGGAGTGAACGGTTATTTCGTGGAACCATTTGATAAGGGGAGCGAGCATGTTGTTAGGAATGACAATTTTCCACTGGGAGTTAGGTGTTAGTTCGTCGTAGCAGCAAACAATATGGACGTTGTCTAGTTTTTGTTTGAAAAATTGTCTGGAGTCTTTTTGTGGGAGGGTGAGGACTTTGGGGTCATGTGATTGGTATTGTTGAATGGTTGTAAAATGGAATGGCAATCTGCCTTTTTGATCAAAACGTGGGTGAATTAGATAGCTGTCTTCAACAGGATGACAATCAGTCGATGCAGCGCATGATGGCAGCGCCATTAGGCTCGTGGCCATGGTTGTGAATGAAAATGAGTCATTATTCGAGACACCGTCAGTCGAAATTGGTAGTTGTGAAATAGGAGGTGAGAGTTGTCGGGGTTTGGCTGAGGGAGTCGGCGACTGTGGTTTTCGGGCCTTTGATGTAATGGTAAATGCGGTTGTATTCTTCTAAGATTAGTTTCCATCGTAAAACTCGTTGGGTGTTGTACGTGGAGAGCTTGTATGTAAGGTGTTTGTGATCGGTGTAGAGGCGAATGAGTGCACCGAAGGAGCATAGGTCGGTATTCTTTGAATGTTTTGACAATGGAGAGCAATTCCTTTCTGATGGTTGTATAGTTGGCTTGGGCTTGGTTGAGCTTGCGTGTGAAGTATGCAACGGGAATGTTGTTTTGTTTGATGACTGTGCCTAGCTGAAAATTGGATGCATCGGTATAGATGTGAAATGGTATGTTGTGATCTGGGTACGTGAGCATTGTTTCAACTGCAACGATCGATTTCATTTCTTTGAATGCTTTTTGGTAAGTGTCGTTCCATTGGAATGTACGAGGAGTCTTTAAGAGGTTGGTGAGTGGGGCGAGTATGTGAGAGCGGCGTGGCCACATGTCGCGATAGTATGTGACGAGGCCGAGGAAGGCTTGGAGTTGCTTAAGGTTTTTGGGTGGGAGCATTGCTAGGATTGCCTTGATTTTCTTGATGTATGGTTTAATTCCATTGGGCGTTAGCCAGTGACCAAGGAAATTAGGTTTCTTGGATGATCCATTCGCATTTGAGTGGATTGATTGTGAATCCTTTGTTCTGTAAATGGGTGAGTACGGTGTCGATGAGTTGTAGATGGTCTTCGAATGTGTTGCTGAAGCATGTGATGTCATTGATGTAAATTTTGAGATTTGGGATGTCGTGTAGTACACGTTCCATGATTTCTTGTGCTACGTCTGGGGATTGAGAAACTCCCATTGGTAGTCGATTAGTATTTGTAGAGACCAAATGGAGTTGTGATGGTGGATTAAATCTTTACTTTTGTCGTTGAGTACGAAGGTGTAATATTGCATCGATATGTTCATTTTGGTAAGGTATTTGTATCCGGAGCGTCTGGATGATATGTCTTGAATGCGCGGAATGGGATATACTTTGCGCTTGATGGCTTTGTTGAGGGCGCAAAATTCGGAGACCCATTGGATTTTTCCGTCTTTCTTGGGGATGGTGAATGTTGGAGAGATCCAATTGGAGCGACCTTGGCGAGAAAGAATGCCAATGTCCACAAGTCGATCAAGTTCCTTCTTGAAGAGTGGTAACTGTTTATGGGGCACAGGGGTTCGCGTGAGAACGATTGGGTTTGCTCGTTGGATCAATATCGAGGTGGATTTCTTTGTCGGGGTAGTGTTTTAGTGTTCCGTCAAAGATAGTTTGGTATTTGCATAGAACGGAGTGTAGTTGTTCACGTTGACCGTGTGTCAAATGTGTGCATTTGTCGCAGACTGTTGAAACGTCGTGTTGGTCATACGTGGATTCCTGAATGACGGTTTTGTTCATGGTAACAGCAAAAGAGTGGTCGGGGGTAATTTTGTCAATGTGTCTTGTGTGAATGTAAAGGGCTAGGGTGGCGGAGTCTGTGTGCATGCGTGGGAATTGCTGCATTGGTATGGTATGCGTGGCTGTTTTGATTTCGTTGTTGTGAAAGTTCAAAACAATCTGAAAATGGCGAAGGACATTGCATCCGATAATCATGTCATAGCGACATGGAGCTTGGAACACGCGAGAGTCAAGAGAGGGAAGAGTTATGTTGGGGGCAAGTTTGGGAAGTGTAAAATGCTGAAGTGAGATTTGCTGAGAGGAGTTGAATTCTCCAGCCATGGTGATGCCAGAAATAGGTGTAGTCGTGGTTGGTATGGTTGTGACCGGAAGAGCATGGTTACTGAACCAGGTTGTCTTGGAGCTGGAGTCACATAGGATGAGATAGGGGCGTGGGGAGGGACAGTTTTGGAGGAGGCGAGCTGTTGTTACTCTAAAAATCGACCGTAAGGTATTGGATAATTGAAATTTAAAGAGATGTGAGCTCTGAGAGACGCTCTTATTTTTACTGTATTGGGGCTCTCTGCTGTATTTTACATGGTAGAGATCTTCCCCGGTCTTTTCACTAGTAGGGGTTTCTTCGTACCGATACTTCTGTTGCTGTTGCTGTATTAGCGCCGTGTCGGTCTTGCTGTATCGGTCATTCTGTTGGTATCGGTCATTTGTGAGGTTAAGTGTTTTATCCGATGGGGCGTATGCTTGTTCGTTGTATTTAAGGTAGATGAGGCCCATTCGGAATCGGTACTGATTTTCTTGATTCTAATAAGTAGTTTCCTCACGGGATATTAAGTGCATCCTTTCGAATGTACTTAAGGATTCCAAGTGTTTACTTACTGTTCAGGTCTTTGGATATTTCTTGTTTCTAACCGATTATCCTCTTTTGTTTGTAGCCTTAGGTGATATCGTTTTTACCACTTAAGGATTTTAGGTAGTGGAGGTGCGTTTGGTTCTAACGCTTTATCAGCGGAATATTCGTATCTCGTATCGTCTTCCCGCACCTCGGTCGTTGTTTCGTTTTGTCGGCTTTTCCGATCAAATTTGATGCTGACAACAGTCCGTATTTTTCGCCGACAACACACCCCTTGATCCAACACGCTATCAATGTTGGATTACTGTCGGTGTACACCTTTTCTTTGAATCAATTCAAGCCGGTTATCGAATCAACGTCGAGTCGGCTGATTCAGATTGAATCTGAATGGCACTTGGATCGAATCGGAATGGTAATCAAAGTGATCCTTGACTTGTTCACGTAATTCGATTCGAACGTTCAATCGAGTCATTCAAGGTGAATTTAACCTGGGTAGTGTCCCATGATGTATCTTGCGTGTCGAGCGTGCAAGATCCATCCCAATGGTTTGGTTAGATCGTCAGCCGGGTTGATAACTCCAGGAATATGGATCATCTTGATTTCACCATTTTCTTTCCATGCTTGGATGGCAAAGAACCTGATTTCAATATGTCTGGTCCTTTCAGTTGGTTTCTGGGCATTGATGATTTCAATTGCTGATGCATTGTCTTCATAGATCGGAGTTGGACCAACTTGGGTGAATCCTAATTCCTTGAGTATAGATCTGAGATATCTGGCTGTTTTGGCTGCTGTTACTGCAGCGATGAACTCAGCTTCTGTAGAGCTTTGTGCAGTAAGTGACTGAGCTTTAGATTGGTAGACAATGGCTCCACCAGCGTACGTGAAAACATAGCCTGTGGTGGACCTACAATGTTTTGGATCATTGCCATATGCAGCATCAACAAAACACATCAGTTTGGCTTGTTTGATATCTTCAGGGAATTTTGGGAGTGATGTGTCTTGGACCACATCGTTGTATGGTTCTCCCGATGGCAAAGTTGGCTCAGCATTCGGTCTGTAGAATCTGATACCCCAAGATCTGGTTGTTCTGAGATAGCGGGCTATGTTCTTCAGACTGGAATAGTGGAAGGCAGTGGGATTGGAACTGTATTTTGACATTAGAGTCACTGCGTAGCCTATGTCTGGCCGGCAACTCACGTATGCAAACATCATTTCACCTAAGAGTGTCCTGTAGGAGAAGCCAGATGTGGATTGCAATTCAGCATGTTCCTTGGTGCCTTCTAATGGTCCATTCGTGTGTGATTGAAGTTGACTCAGTACTTCCGTTGATAATGGTGCTGAAGGCTTGGAGTGAGGTTTCATCTTAGAATCAGTCTCCCAACCATGGGATGTCATGATTCTGTCAATGTAATTTGCACATGACAGTTCAATGTAGTCAGTGGTCTGTTTGACATCAATTCCGTTGAAGTCTTCAAGCAATCCCATTTTTGTGAAGGGGACAGCATATTCTTTGGGAAGTTTCAGTTTTGCACCAATTATATCATAGATCTTGTCAGATATGGATTCTGATGTGCATGCCAGTGCAAAATCGTCAACCTGTCTCAGCATGTAGACTGTTTCTCCTTCAAAAACCGTCGTGTAAATTGTTCTGTCATGCGTGGTGGTCTTGAAGTTGAGATCAGGGCCTTTCAATATTTTGTTGATGTGGGTTTCCCAAAGTCGTCCAGATTCTGGATGGCCTTGGAGTGCTCGAAGAACAGGGAGCACCAATCTTCTATCTATGTCCTTGCCATGCTTGTGCCGGTACCATTCTGCGTATGCATCATCAATAGTCATGTATGTAGGAATGTTGGGCCCTGGACTATGCGCATAGGCGTCAGCCGCATCCCCCCCATAGACTTTGAGATTGAGACTTGCTGCAATGGCAAAGAACAGTCTTTGGATGGGGTGTTCAACACATGATGAGTATGACATGGCTATGGCATGCAGAGTTGGAGCTGCGTATTTGCTTCCATTACAACACTGTCTTGCGCGGCGGACACCATTTCTCTTGACACTGTACTGCCAATGGGGTCTGAGAATAATGGCATCTGGGTCCTTAGGGTATTGAATTGGTGATCCAAACATTTCCAAATCTTCAAACTGATCAAGCTGTTTTCGCTCACCAGCTTGCCATTCTGCCCATGTGGATAATGACTTGAGATTCCTTCGAGTAAAGTGCCCTAGTGCTTGTTCTTCAGGTGTAGTTGCCTTGGAATTGATGGCCTTGATTAAGAGTTCAATTTCTTCAGTTGGCAGTGAATCTGCATCTAGAGGTAATGCATGATTTCCTGGTTTATGGAGTTTAGTGATGGCTCTGAGCGATGCAATGTCAATGGTGGGAATGACAACCTCCATGTCATCTTCGAGTGGGGCCAAGTGTTTTTGGATGGGGACATGGAGTGTTTCAGTGCTATCAACCTGGTTGATTCTTGATTGTATCAGCTGCTTGTATTTGGTACCAATGCGCTGGATAGCCTTGATTGATGAAATCCGGTCCAAGAATGGTGGATCTTCTTCAGCAGTGGGTTCCTTCCAGGAGGTATTGGGAGCAAATAAACCATATTCATTTGAGTGTTTCCTGACCTCCTTCATAGATAATTTTTCTTCAAGTGCAAAGGTAATTGGTGTATCTATTGAAGAATCCCGCACCCCTCGATCGTGGGAGTCCTGCAAGGCTGTGGTAACATCAGCAGCAGTAAAGACACGATTGTGATTGATAGATACAATGTAAGCGCCTCGTAGCTTGGAGAGAGTCTTCTTACGGGAGGAGAAAAGCTTGGAGGCAGGACTATTTGGAATGATATCTGTGATGTAAGCTCGGCCAATCAGTGAGTCAGTGGCATATCGAAGACCAAAGGCTGGATCCGCACAAGATGAGGAGACAGTGAGTCGGAGATTTGTGAGATCTGCAAAGGGGGAGATGGAGAATTGGAATTCACTAGATGATACCTCACGGGGTCCTGCAGAAAGTGGAATGTTGTCATCAGTCCGGAGCAGGTGCTTGACATTAGTGGGGAGGTCTGCAAGTGGGAGATCATTCATTCCTTCATCAAACCTGACATGGGTGGCTATCTTGACGCGGTGGGTCTCAGTATCATACCAAAGGATGTTTCTGGTAGTGTATGGGACAAAACCCAGGAAGATGCCTTTGCAAGCATTAGGTTTGAGCTTGGTGGATAGCTTGCCTGGAGGTCTCACCCAAACTCTGCACCCAAAAGTGCGGAAGTCAGCAAGATTTTCCTTGTGACCTGTTGCCAATTCTATGGGTGAATGTTGTTGATTGCCTTCAGGAAATGCATTGGACAACAGTAGAGCGTGATAGAAAGCAAACGGCCAGAACTTGATGGCCAGATTTGCACCACTGAGCATGGTGCGCATGGAATTAGCCAGGGTGCGATGTGCTTGTTCAACTGTGCCATTCTGGTGAGATGCGTCGGCGCCAGTGGGAAAGATGGAGTATCCGAATGCAGAGAAGAGGTTTCTGATGTCAGGATTGTGATAGAGTTCTCCACCTTGATCAACTGAAACATACTTGTTGGCACAAGTTGGGTTGTGCTGGGCGAAGAAATGTTCCAACCAATGTAGTGGTGCTGCTTTAGAGATTCGTGTATCACCATATTTCATACCAGTGTAGTGATCTGTGATGAGAATCCAAGCTGTTTCTCCATGAATGCCTTCATAATCGCGCTTGCGTTTGCTGTTGGAGGATCTGGCACCTGAGAATGCAAAATCAATGGATAAACCTTGAAAAGGTTGTGTAGCCTTTCGTGTGGAATGTGAGCCAGCAGGTGTTTTGGTTTGCTTACATTGTATGCAAGTTGGGCATTGGTCAAGAATACTTGTTTGACGCTTGAACTTTGGTACTCCAACGATGTGCTTATGAGCCTGATACAGAAAGTCATCGCACGGGTGTCCCAATCGTTGATGCCACAGAAGTTTCGATGTCTTGGTTTTGATGGCGTGGATGGGGATACTTTTGTCCACGATCTTGGTGAAGAACAATTTAGCATCAAACTTTGGCACGTCGCTGGTATCCGACTGAGCTTGAGCTGCTTCTGTGCATTTTTGCAGTGTGACAAGATTGGTGTATACATCGTATCTGTAGTTGCTAATGGCTTCTTTGGAGGCCAGTTCACAAGCTTCCTTGAACTGCATGTCAGTCGCCAAAGCATAGGCTGACGATGTTGCACAATTGGCATATGGAGATGCAATATCAACGTCTGGGATCAGTACTGGGTGTGTATAGCATTGACCATCAATGATGCTTCCATGGAGGACAATGCTGCTGGCAGTGTTCTGCTTGTGATGACAGATAATTGTGAGGTTGCCGTTTTGTGGAGCAGATGAGTCATAGTCGTCAATGAATGATTTATGGATTGACTGCCCACTGAACTGACGTCGCATGCGAGATGTCATTCCACAGAGATCATTCTCACTCAGTAATGTCGTTGACAGGGAGGGAGAATAGTAGAAGAAAACTTTGAGATATCCTATGTGGTTTGGTGCTGGGATGTGCAAATATCCCGAGCCTTCAGGGATGCAGGTAGCTGCTTTTCCTCCTATTGCTGCCGTAAGCCTGACAGGACATTTCCTCATCCTGGTGTAAGGTTTGTAACCGTGCAGGATGTGTTTGAGATTGGTGCAGGAAACTTTTGCACCGGTGTCAATCTGAGCCCTGACACCATGTTGGAAGTAGGCTGTAGCTGCAATGGGGTCTGGTGGGACTAGAGATTGCACATTGTATGTATCAACTGGTGTAGGGTTGTCCCTATCAAAGTTGGGATCCTCATTGGTCTTCAGGTGTGATTCCAATGTAGGGGTCGTAGCCCCAAGTGATTCCATATCACAGTAGACATCAATTGGGATTGATGACTGGAGGCTGTCCTTGGGAAGGAGATTGACGGCACCAATTTTGACAGATTCGTAGGAGCTGACACTGCTGGAGTCCAAGGAGGGGCATAAGCTGTTCACTTGGGGCGCTGTGACGTTGTCAAATCCTTGGAGATCATCTTGAGGTGATGTCATAGAGTGGCTGCAAGAAAGACTTTTTATCCTTGGCCATCGCAAAAATTTTGTTCTTCTACTGCATCGTCAGGTGAAACCTCATCTTGATCTTCATTGCCAATGTTGATCTGAGAGATTTGTTGGGTGGAATCTAAGAGTTGTTGGGTCTGTTTATTGGATTTGTTCAGAAAAACAGCCGCAGCAATCCTATGTTTCTTCAGGGACTCAATATCCTGCAATGCAGGACAATTATCAAAATTGTGACCGGACATGTGGCAAACAATACATTTTCTGGATGTGTCAAAAAGACTAGGTTGCTTATCGAATGCCGTGATAGCATTGCAATATGCTTGGTGGAGGAAGGGATTGTCAGATTCTTCGTCCATCTCCGGGTATCCAAGTGATTCAATCAGGCTGATTGAGTGAGAGGTCAAAGTAGAGGGTGTTCTAACAGTACTGTTGCTAGCGCGCTTTGGAAACCTGTCATTGCGGCAGGAACCTGGTCTAGTGCCTGAGACAGGCAATTGCTTGGACTGGACCGGTTTGGAGGTGTTCCTCTTGTACTTTTGTTCAGCCTGGATCTCTTGCTCATATGTTTGTAGGGTTTGGAGAAGCCTACCTGCTTTGTACTTGTCCCGTTTGAATTGATCATCTGAGTCGCGTTCATCTTCAGTTTTCTCAAATAGTTCGTGACTGAGAGTGGTACCTGCAATCAAATTACTGACTTCTTCTGTTGAACTCAATGTGCTAGGTTGGTTTTGGAGGAAAACTCTAAGTCGCAAGTAATCCTTGTATCTGAAGTAGTATTCTTCAAGGGATTCATTTGCATCTTGGTTGGGAGGGTTCCTGACCATTCTGGCTGCATTGGATTCTCTCTTCGAGTTGGGATGTGTCTGAGCAATTACGGTGTACAGAGCTTCATAACCTTGTCCTCCTTCAAAGCTTTGAATTGTGGACTTCATTCTAACGCATGAGTCAGGGATGATCTTATCGGTTCTGAGTGCAGTGTAGATGAGATTACCCCATTCGTGAATTGCCAATTCATATCTTGCAGGTAGGTCGTGTGGTAGTTCATCACCAATGGTAAATCCTCTAAGATGGTCAGCTTCGCGTCTGTAGAGATAGTAAGGGTGAATGTAAATATGATGCTGCTGTGCATGTGCAGTGATCTCTCTGTACCACTTTCTGACCTGAGGGTGGCTGTCATCCTTAAGCTGTGGAAACCCCGAAAGGAAAAGTTTGTCTCTAGCTGCTTCCTTGGACTTGTCAGAAGCTCTAGTTAGATCAAAACAGTCACCACTTCTGGTGATCAGGCGCTGGTCATTTCTCCCACTGCCTAGGTTGTGTAGGTAGTAGTTTTGCCTGATGACCGTTTCATTTCCGGATGAGTTGGTGTAGGTGATTGGAAAGTCTTTCATATCATCTTTGGTGAGGAATTCATCTCGCCTGTAATATCGCTCTTTCACAGGTGGTGGTAATGTTGCTGGGTTCCATGGAAGGTCAAGAGCTTGGTGGTTGGCGCCGGTATTGTTGTTGGTGTTGTTGTTGCCGTTGTTGACCAATTGTTGGAGTAGGGTGGTTAACTGTCCCATCTCGGTAGGGGAGACGGTTGCAGCCGTTGCAGCATGTGGTGCCGTTGCGGCAGGTGTATCTGGAACGTCTACCTCATCATCTGATTGTGGGTCTCCAGTGTAGGCTTCCATGAATAGGTCTGGGCGCCAATTTTTCTTGAAACGCCAGTGGGTAATTGTGATTTCGATTAGAACAATTGGCTCATCATCTGTGTTCGTCCGAATGGCATGTTTTGCAGCAGCGTCAAATTCTGTTTTGTATCTCATGTGTTTTGTAGATCCACCATTTCTGACATGCTTGATAACACATTTGTCGAGGAGATTGGCAATGTGGCCTTTTATTATTTCATCCGGTGGTGGCTCTACTAGGTTGATGGCTATGGCCTTTACAATGCAATTGAGGATGTGGAGTTGTGGATCCGGAGCTATTTCTAGTGGTCCTTCTTCTTCTTCTTCATCCTCGCGGGTCACAAAGAATTCTGAGAGTTCATCTTTGCCAATGATTTCAGAGTAGGCTTTGTTTAGGGATGTGGCCGCAGTTGGGTTGCTAGCACTTGCAAATCGGAATTCGATTCCAAAAATTGGAGTCCAGTCAAATGGAGCTGTTGGCATGGTTCAATTTGTTTGTTGTTAACCGGCGAATAATCGTTGTTGATGTCGTCGTCGTAGAAAACCGTCGGAGAAACAATCGATCGTACGGTGTTCTCGCAATTAATAACGATCGATCGTTGGTAGAATTCTTTGGTGTTGTGTATCTACGTCGGGGTCGGCGTCGGAGTCGGCGTCGGCGTCCTTGTAGCTTGTTTGTCCGGAGACGGTGATAATTAACCTTGCGGGCCGGTCGCTGCTTGCCGGTCGTGATGTCCGGAACGTTCGTCGGAGAAACAATCGTCGGCGTTCTTGTATTAACGGGTGCCGTGCTTGGTCGTGGATTACAAAAGAAGATGCTGGTAGGAGCTGTATCACACCCCTTGATTCACGAGCAGGGAGGTGAAAAGGGAAAGAGAGAGAAAGAATGAGATGTGGGGAGGCCGAGAATGTGCCGCACAGGGAGCTAAGCACAGAATTTCCTCTGGATTTAACCGACAGTGGAGGTGCTGAACGGCCGGAGATAGGTAGCTTAAGGTAAACACTGGTGCTCTTGCGGGACACAAGTGTAAGTTATAAGGGCTCTATAACCTGTTGTTACTCTAAAAATCGACCGTAAGGTATTGGATAATTGAAATTTAAAGAGATGTGAGCTCTGAGAGACGCTCTTATTTTTACTGTATTGGGGCTCTCTGCTGTATTTTACATGGTAGAGATCTTCCCCGGTCTTTTCACTAGTAGGGGTTTCTTCGTACCGATACTTCTGTTGCTGTTGCTGTATTAGCGCCGTGTCGGTCTTGCTGTATCGGTCATTCTGTTGGTATCGGTCATTTGTGAGGTTAAGTGTTTTATCCGATGGGGCGTATGCTTGTTCGTTGTATTTAAGGTAGATGAGGCCCATTCGGAATCGGTACTGATTTTCTTGATTCTAATAAGTAGTTTCCTCACGGGATATTAAGTGCATCCTTTCGAATGTACTTAAGGATTCCAAGTGTTTACTTACTGTTCAGGTCTTTGGATATTTCTTGTTTCTAACCGATTATCCTCTTTTGTTTGTAGCCTTAGGTGATATCGTTTTTACCACTTAAGGATTTTAGGTAGTGGAGGTGCGTTTGGTTCTAACGCTTTATCAGCGGAATATTCGTATCTCGTATCGTCTTCCCGCACCTCGGTCGTTGTTTCGTTTTGTCGGCTTTTCCGATCGAATTTGATGCCGACAACAGTCCGTATTTTTCGCCGACAACACGAGCAATGGTGATGGTATAGGGAACAGATTCCGTGGGCGGTGGTTGTCAGTAATCTGGTTGACTGTCGTACTCGGGCTTGTCGTCTTGATGGTAGCAGTCGTCATTGTCGTCGTTGTATTCCTGTGTAAGTGGTGCGTCCGTTTGTGTTTGTTGGTCATGGAAGTAGTTATCTTCGTGACGTGCGTCGGTATCGGGATGCTCTCTGTCAAAGTGGTGGGTGTTGTGATCATAGTAGAAATCGTCACCCATTTCTAGATGGTGAGCATCATTGGCTGTGGCTGAGCGCGTTCTCTACGGACTGTTATGTGATTTATTTGCGGACTGCAAATGTGTAGTGCATCCGGAAGAAGATTGTTGGCCCGAGCGATTGGAACGGTCGGAGTGGTCAGAACGAGGGTTCTGATAAGGAGTGTACCAACGTGGGTTATACCCGTGGTTAGGACGACCTGTTTGAGTTGAATTGTCGCGAGTGCGCAGGGTTGTAGGACGGGCGACGAGACGCGGTGTTGTTGTTGCCATACGTATGCTGTGAGGACGAGGAGTATCGAGGGCGATTACTGGTATTTCCGTTGCGGCCATTGCATCCACCATTGGAGTAGGAGAATTGGCGATTGGAATGCAGAGAGACTTGACTTGCGTCATGGTGCAAACGTTGACGTCATCCAGTTGATTACCAGTTTCGTTGAATTTGAGTTGCCAGCTCAGTAGCATGAGACGAAAGAAAGTATTTTTCATGGTGGTCTTAGTGGGAAAGAGTCTCATTCCTCTGGAGCCTGACAAATGAACACTAAGAATGTTGATCAAGCGAAAGTTGCGTTGGGCATGTATTCCTGTTGAATAAGAAATGCGTTTGACGGAAGAAAGAGGGGAATGAATGCGTTTAGTAGGTTGTCAGTAAAATTGGCATCCTGAATGTGAGAACCTGCGTTGGAGACGATTTCGTCCCAGGTATGCTTGAGATCGCCACCCAGGACTTCGCGGACCTTGTAGTGTTTAGCATTGTTCTTGATGTTGAGATTGTGTGGTCCAACGGCGTTGATGAAGTCGACAATGAAGCCGACGAGAATGCAAATGAGACGTTCAGAGCTGCTGGAGTCGGGACAAAATGTGGTATCCTGCTTCTTGACGGTGGATGCCGTCGTGGGAGGAGGGGGAGGAGGAGGGAGGTTCGTGTTGTAACTCTAAAAATCGACCAAAGGTATATGATGTTAAAATTTGAAGAGATGTGAGCTCAGAGAGAGGCTCTAATTTTTACTACGTACTTTCACTGTGTATCGGGGCTCTCTGCTGTATTTTATGTGATAGAGATCTTCCCCAATTACTTGGTCTTCATCGTACCGATACTGCTGTTGCTGTTACTGTATCGGTCATTCGATGGTATTGGTCTTTACGAGGTTAAATGTTTTATCCGATGGGGCGTATGCTTGTTCATGGTATTTGAGATGGATGAGGAGGCCCATTCGGAAACGGTATTGATTTTTTTGATTGCAATAAGTAGTTTCCTCACGGGAAGCCGAGTATATTGATTTGAATATACTTAAGGATTCCAAGTGTTTACTTATCGATCAGGTCTTTGGAGATGTCTTGTTTCTAACTGATTAACCCCTTTTGTTTGTAGTCCTAAGTGATATCGTTTTTACCACTTAGGGATTCTTGAGTAGTGGAGATGCGTTTGATTCTAAGCTTCTTTCTTTGGAGTGTTCGTATCTCGTATCGTTTATCATCTTCCCGCACCTTGGTCATCGTTTCGTTTTGCCGGCTTTTCTGATCAAATTTGATGCCGACAAAGTCCGTATTTTTTCGCCGACAACACACCACTTGATCAAACATGTTCACCTGATGTTGGATTACTGTCAGAGTATAGTTAACCTTGGTTGAATCGTTCAATTGCTTCTATCAATAGCCGAATTACATCATTCAATCGCGTCCGAATTGTAAGAACGATTTCATGTTACAATCACGTTGATTCGATTGGATTCGATCGATCGATTTAACTTGGGTAGTGTCCCATGATGTATCTTGCGTGTCGGGCGTGCAAGATCCATCCCAATGGTTTGGTTAGATCATCAGCAGGGTTGATAACTCCAGGAATATGAATCATCTTGATTTCACCATTTTCTTTCCAAGCTTGAATCGCGAAGAATCTGATTTCAATATGTCGGGTTCTTTCAGTTGGCTTCTGGGCATTGATGATTTCAATTGCTGATGCATTGTCTTCATAGATTGTAGTTGGCCCAACCTGAATGAAGCCTAATTCCTTGAGTATGGACCTGAGATATCTCGCTGTTTTGGCCGCTGTGACTGCAGCGATGAATTCTGCTTCTGTAGAGCTCTGCACAGTAAGTGACTGAGCTTCAGATCTGTAAACAATTGCTCCACCAGCATAGGTAAAGACATATCCTGTGGTGGACCTGCAATGTTTCGGATCATTGCCATATGCAGCATCAACAAAACACATCAATTTGGCTTGTTTGATATCTTCAGGGAATTTCGGGAGTGATGCATCTTGGACTACATCGTCGTATGGTTCTCCTGAAGGTAGAGATGGTTCAGCATTAGGTCTGTAGAACCAAATACCCCAAGATCTTGTTGTTCTGAGGTATCGAGCTATGTTCTTCAGACTGGAATAGTGAAAAGCAGTGGGATTGGAGCTGTACTTTGACATCAGGGTCACAGCATACCCAATGTCTGGCCAGCAACTCACATATGCAAACATCATTTCACCCAAGAGCGTCCTGTAGAAGAAGCCAGATGTGGATTGTAATTCAGCATGTTCCTTGGTGCCTTCTAAAGGTCCATCAGTATGTGATTGTAGTTGACTCAGCACTTCAGTTGATAATGGCGCCGATGGCTTGGAATGAGGTTTCATCTTAGAATCAGTTTCCCAACTATGGGATGTCATAATCCTGTCAATGTAATTTGCACAGGACAGTTCAATGTAGTCAGCTGTCTGTTTGACATCAATTCCATTGAAGTCTTCAAGCAATCCCATTTTTGTGAAGGGGATTACATCTTCCTTAGGTAACTTGAGCTTTGCACCAATGATGTCATAGATCTTGTCCGATATGGGTTCTGATGTGCAAGCTAGTGCGAAGTCATCAACTTGTCTCAGCATGTAGACTGTTTCACCTTCAAAAACCGTCGTGTAGATTGTTCTGTCATGTGTGGTGGTCTTGAAGTTGAGATCAGGACCTTTCAAGATCTTGTTGATGTGCGTCTCCCATAATCTTCCGGATTCTGGATGGCCTTGGAGTGCTTGGAGGACAGGAAGCACCAATCTTCTGTCTATGTCTGTGCCATGCTTGTGTTTATACCAGTCTGCATATCCTTCATCTATAGTCATGAAGGTTGGAATCTCAGGTCCAGGACTGTGGCCGAAGGCATCTTGGGCATCCGCGCCATATATTTTGAGATTGAGGCTTGCAGCAATGGCAAAAAACAATCTTTGGATGGGATGTTCAACACATGATGAATATGACAAGGCGATGGCGTGCAGGGTTGGAGCTGCATATTTGCTTCCATTGCAGCACTGTCTTGCGCGGCAGACACCATTCCTTTTGACACTGTATTGCCAATGGGGTCTGAGAATAATAGATCCTGGATCCTTTGGATATGGAATTGGTGATCCAAACATTTCTAAGTCTTCAAACTGATCAAGTTGTTTGCGTTCTCCAGCTTCCCATTCAGTCCATGTGGATAATGACTTGAGGTTTCTGCGAGTGAAGTGCCCTAGTGCTTGTTCTTCAGGTGTAGTTGCTTTTGAATTGATAGCCTTGATTAAGAGTTCAATTTGTTCAGTTGGTAGTGAATCTGCATCTAGTGGTAGTTCATGGTTGCCTGCCTTATGGAGCTTGGTGATGGCTCGGAGTGAAGCAATATCAATAGTGGATATTGTGACATCCATGTCATCTTCAGTTGGTGCCAAGTGTTTCTGGATGGATGCATGGAGGGCTGCAGTGCTATCAACTTGGTTGATTCTGGATTGGATGATATTCTTGTATTTGGTGCCAATTCGCTTGATGGTTTTGATGGATGAAATCCTGTCCAGAAATGGTGGGTCTTCTTCATCGGAAGGTTCCTTCCAGGAAGTGATGGGAGCAAATAGTCCATATTCATTAGCATGTTTCCTGACGTCTTTCAGAGATAATTTCTCTTCAAGTGCAAAAGTGATAGGAGTATCTATGGAAGAATCCCGCACCCCTCGATCGTGTGAGGCATGCAGTGCTGTGGTGACATCAGCAGCAGTGAATACACGGTTGTGATTGATAGATACAATATAAGCGCCTCGTAGCTTGGAGAGAGATTTCTTATGGGAGGAGAAAAGCGGGAGGCAGGACTGCGTGGAAGTATATCTGTGACGTAGGCTCTGCCAAGCAGTGAATCATTTGCATATCGGAGGCCAAAGGCTTGGTCAGCACAGGAACGTGAGACAGTGAGCCTGAGGTTGGTGAGATTGGCAAAAGGTGAGATGGAGAATTGGAAATCACTGGATGACACCTCATGTGGTTCTGCGGGAAGTTGAATGTTGTCATCAGTCCGGAGCAAGTGTTTGACATTGGTAGGAAGGTCAGTAAGAGGTAAATCATTCATGCCTTCATCAAACCTGACATGGGTGGCTATCTTGACTCTGTGCGTTTCAGTATCATACCAAAGAATGTTTCTGGTAGTGTGTGGGACAAAACCCAGGAATATGCCCTTGCGAGCATTGGGTTTGAGCTTGATTGATCTCTTGCCTGGAGGTTGAACCCAAACTCTGCAGCCAAAGGTTCGGAAGTCAGCAAGATTTTCCTTATGTCCAGTGGCTAATTCCAATGGTGAATGCTGCTGGTTGCCTTCAGGGAATGCATTTGACAACCGAAGGGCATGATAGAATGTGAACGGCCAGAACTTGATGGGCAAATTTGCACCAGTGAGCATGGTCCTCATTGAGTTAGCTAGAGTTCAATGGGCTCTTTCAACTGTACCATTCTGGTGAGACGCATCAGCACCAGTTGGGAAAATGGAGTATCCAAACGTAGAGAAGAGGTTTCTGATATCAGGGTTGTGATAGAGTTCTCCACCTTGATCAACTGAGATATACTTGTTGGCACAAGCTGGGTTGTGCTGGGAGAAGAAATGTTCGAGCCAGTGGAGTGGTGCTGCTTTAGAAATTCTGGTATCACCATATTTCATACCAGTGTAGTGATCTGTGATGAGGATCCAAGCTGTCTCGCCATGAATGCCTTCGTAGTCACGCTTTCGTTTGCTGTTGGAGGATCTGGCGCCGGAGAAAGCAAAGTCAATAGATAAGCCCTGAAAGGGCTGTGTAGCCTTTCGTGTGGTATGGGATCCAGCAGGATGTTTTGTTTGCTTACACTGGATACAAGTTGGGCATTGGTCAAGAATACTGGTTTGCCGTTGGAACTTTGGTACGCCCAGAATGTGCTTGTGTGCGTTGTAGAGGAAGTCATCACATGGGTGTCCCAATCTCTGATGCCATAGAAGCTTTAATGTATTGGCTTTGATGGCTTGAATGGGGATATGTTTGTCCACAATCTTGGTGAAAAACAATTTTGCATCAAACAGAGGAGTGTTGCTGGTAGCAGGTTGCGTTCTGGCAGCTTCAGTGCATTTTTGTAGTGTAACAAGATTTGTGTAGGTATCATACCTGAAGTTGCTAATGGCTTCTTTAGAGGCCAGATCACAAGCTGTTTTGAACTCTAAGTCAGTGGCCAAGGCATATGCTGAGGAAGTCGCACAATTTGCATATGGGGATGTAAGGTCAAGGTCTGGAATCAGTACTGGGTGTGTGTAACACTGACCATCAATGATACTTCCATGTAGGATAATGCTTTTGGCGGTGCTCTGCTTGTGATGACAAATAATGGTGAGGTTGCCATGTTGTTGAACAGATGAGCCAAGGTTTTCAGTGAAGGCTTTGTTTATGGACTGCCCACTGAACTGATGTCGCATTCGAGATGTCATTCCACAAAGGTCATTCTCACTCAGTAATGTGGTCGAAAGGGAGGGAGAATAATAGAAGAAGACTTTGAGATACCCTATGTGATTGGGTGCTGGAATGTGCAAGTAGCCAGATCCTTCTGGAATGCAGGTCGCTGCCTTTCCGCCTATTGCTGCTGTGAGCCTGACCGGACATTTTCTCAGCTTGGTGTAAGGTTTGTAACCATGCAGGATATGCTTTAGGTTTGTACAGGAAACTTTGGCACCTGTATCAATCTGCGCTCTGATGCCATGTTGGAAATATGCTGCAGCTGCAATTGGATCTGGTGGGACAAGGTTTTGCACATTGTTGGTATCAACTGAGATAGGATTGTCTCGATCAAAGTTGGGATCTCCATTGGTTTCCAGATGTGATTCCAATACAGGGGCTGTAACCTCAGGTGATTCCATATCACAGTAGACATCAATTGGGATTGAATGCTGGAGGCTATCCCTAGGGAGAAGATTGACAGCACCAATCTGGACAGATTTGTAGGAGCTGACACTGCTGGAGTCCAAGGAGGGGCATAAGCTTTTCACTTGAAGGGCTGTGGCATTGTCAAATCCTTGAGGATCATCTTGAGGTGATGTCATATGGCTGCAAGAAAGACTGTCCATTCTTGGCCCTTGCAAAAATTCTGGTCTTCTACTGCATCATCTGGGGGGACCTCATCTTGATCTTCATCTTCAATGTTGATCTGGGAGATTTGTTGGGTAGAATCTAAGAGCTGTTGGGTTTCTCTACTGCATTTGCTTAGAAAAACAGCCGTGGCAATTCTATGTTTCCTAAGGGACTCAACATCTTGCAAGGCAGGACAATTTTCAAAACTATGACCGGATGTGTGACAAACAATGCATTTTCTGGAAGTGTCAAAGAGACTGGGTTGCTTGTCAAATGCAGTGATGGCATTGCAATGTGCTTGATGGAGGAAGGGATCGTCAGATTCTTCATCCATTTCAGGGTATCCTAGTGATTCAATGAGACTGATTGAGTGAGAAGTCAAAGTAGAAGGTGTCCTAACAGTATTGTTGCCAGCGTGCTTTTGAAACCTATCATTGCGGCGAGGACCTGGTCTTGTGCCTGTGACGGGCAATTGTTTGGACAGACTTGGTTTGGAGGTTTTTCCCTTGTACTTCTTTTAGGCCTTTATCTCTTGCTCATATGTTTGCAGGGTTTGTAGGAGCCTACCTGCTTTGTATTTGTCTCGTTTGAATTGGTCATCTAAGTTGCGTTCATCTTCTGTTTTCTCAAATAGTTCATGGGAGAGAGTGGTTCCTGCAATGAGGTTGCTGACTTCTTCTGTCGAACTCATGGTGCCAGGTTGATTCTGGAGGAAGACTCTAAGTCTCAAATAATTCTTGTAATGGAAGTAGTATTCTTCAAGTGAGTCATTCGCATCTTGATTTGGTGGATTTCTGACCATTCGGCTGGCATTGGATGGCCTTTTTGAGTTGGGATGTGTCTGAGCAATGACTGTGTACAGAGCTTTGTAACCTTGTCCCCCTTCAAAGCTTTGAATTGTGGACTTCATTCTTACACATGAGTCAGGGATGATCTTGTCAGTTCTGAGTGCAGTGTAGAGGAGTTTACCCCATTCGTGAATCGCCAATTCATGTCTTGCAGGTAGATCATGCGGGAGACCATCACCGAGGGTAAATCCTCTGAGATGGTCAGCTTCATGCCTGTAGAGGTAGTAAGGGTGGATGTATATGTGGTGTTGTTGTGCATGAGCAGTAATTTCTCTGTACCATTTTCTAACCTGAGGGTGGGATGAATCCTTTAGTTGTGGAAATCCTGAGAGAAATAGTTTGTCTCTAGCTGCTTCCTTCGACTTGTCAGAGACTCTGGTTAGACCAAAGCAGTCACCACTTCTAGTGATCAGGCGTTGGTCATTTCTACCACTGCCTAGGTTGTGTAGGTAGTAGTTTTGCCTGACAATTGTTTCATTTCCCAATGAGCCGGTGTAGGTGATTGGGAAGTCTTTCATATCATCTCTGGTGAGGAATTTGTCTCTCCTATAGTATCGCTCCTTAACTGGTGGTGGTAAGGTTGCTGGATTCCATGGTAAGTCGAGTGTCGCTTGGTGGTTGGCGCCAGTGTTGTTGTTGTTGTTGTTGTTGTTGTTGTTGCCATTGTTGACCAATTGCTGGAGTAGGGTGGTCAATTGTTGCATGTCAGTGCCTGCTGCCGCGGGCACTGGGGTTGGAGCTGTGGCATCTTCATCATTGTCATCTGTTTCAGGGAAGCTGTAGTATTATTTTCCTTCTGAATCCGATTTGTTGAGAGACTGATTCAAAGGCTTCTGAGGAACAGCAACGCTGCGTTAGTGTGTTAGTAGACGAACGATTGTACTCTACGCGTGATAAATGTGTTTGGATACTTTCGGCAACGGATAATCGGACTACAGGCGAAGCTAGGGAGACGCCAGATCTCTTCTTGCTGTGACTTATTCAGATTGCAGCGAGACAGACCTTAGTATGTAGATTACAAGTAGTTGGTGACAACTAGTGTGAATTTTGGGATTTAAATCAGTTGAATGTTAAAAGTATGAGATAAGAGAGTAATCTTGCTGGAGAGCATGATATCTCTTTTAGTGCAGTGATGAATACAGTACACCGCTATTTGTACAGCACTATACAGTACACTCCTAATCGTACAGCACTGTAGAAGGATGTGCTTATCATGAGAAGCTTCCTTCTCGATTAGAAGCTTCCTTCTAATCGTGATCATCGAAACAGCTGTTACAAGAAGCTTCTTCGAACCTCCCTGAGTATCGAAACACATGATCGGAAGTATCAAAATGGCTATACCGGAACCAGGCAATTTACTTTGGTTTGGTCATGAAAACAAAAGAACCTTGCTTCCGATCTTAAGTATCGAACTTTGATCGTGAAAGAACCTTGCTTCCGATCTTAAGTATCGAACTTTGGTCGTGAAAACAGAAAGGAAATGGGCCTTCCCGGTCATTCGGTCTTCGAGAAGAATATTCCAATCCTGTTTACAGAAAGTATGGGCCTTCCCGGTCATTCGGCCTTCGCGAAGAATATTCCAATCCTGCTTACAGAGGTGCATATGACTCGATCCTGCTTACAGAGATGCTCCAATCTTGCTTACAGAGGTGCATATGACTCGAACGGTATTATCGTACCACTCCAGCTGTAGTACTGTAAATTACGTAGAAATCTACGTAAGTTCAAGTACCGGCCTGTAGTTCCCTTTACATACGTACGAAAGGAATTTAATATGCCCCATCTTCTTGAACGTGATCAAGTGTATCACATAGCTCGAAAAGAAGAACAAGTAAATTTCGTGAGTACGTAGGTGGAAGCAATTTAATATGCCCCATCTTCTTGCACGTGATCAAGTGTATCACATACTTCGGAAAGAAGATCTTAGTGGAGCATTGATTCGGAGAAGGATTCAATCGTAGAATTGATTGCAGGCAAAATCATAGATGTCCCAGATGGGCATCAATTAATCGTAGATTTGGATCAATCGTAGAATCGAATCGTAGTAGATCGAATCGGAGAATCAAATCGTAGACGAATCGTAGTAGATTGATCAAATACAATCGTAACTGAGGCTGGAAGCGTAATTTGTAGAATTGATTCGAATTGAATCATACCAATAGGATTCAATCGTAGAATTGATTGCAGACAAATTCATACCAATCTAGAAATGAATCGAATCGTAGAATCGAATCGGATCGGAGGATGCGATCGATCAAATACAACCGTGTAGGAATCGATAGATCAAATTCAACCATAACGTCGGAGAATTGAAATCGATTATCGAGTTGTAGATGGTGCCAAAGGATAAGAATGCCCCAACCGTAGCCAATTGTAGCTTTGATCGTGAATCAAGAAGAGCAATCAAGTCGTAGAATTGAATCGTAGTAGAGCGAATCGTAGAATCGAATCGGGGGATGTGATTGATCAAATACCGAATCGTAGAATCGAATCGGTTGCTTGGATCAGAGAATCAAATCGTAGACGAATTCATAGAAAACGATTGTTGAGGCTTGGATCGGAGAATCGAATCGGTTGATGCGATTGATCAAATACATTCATAATCGAAGCATGATCGGGGAATCTAATTGGATATTGTGATGCCCCATGAATCGAATGCAAAACATTAGATTGAACGGTTGTAGATACCATAATTAATTCGTAGGAAATTGTCGAAGAATTGAATCAGGTCAATTGTAGAAACGTCAATCCTATCGTAGAAATCAATTGAGTGGAATCAAATCGGGGATTTGATGGATCAGACGAATCAAGGAAATTGATTGATTTGGGTAATCGAATCAAGGATAGATCGAATCGTAGAATCGAATCAAGAATGCGATTGATCAAATACAATCGTATCTGAGGCTTGAATCGAAAAAATCGAATTGGGTTGGAGGAACCCAAACATGCCCCATATCAAGCAATGTCATCGTAAACCCAATTAGCAACCAAGAGAGTAGCATGTAGGTGATACAGCTTGAGCTTGATAGCATCACGATGGCGTTTGGTGATGCACACGGCAGGCAAGTCATTTGTCAAAGAATGTGCCCCATGAAGAGGCTTCCGACCAGGGCAAGAGGATGCACCATGCTGTGGATAGGCATGACTTGTGCTTGGTACGATGGCATGATCTGAGCTTGGAACAACATTATCCTTAGAAAATGCCCCAGATGATGGAAGTTGCAACAAAGGAATGGAAGTACTAGGCTTGTGGGAAGGAAATTGCTTGGGTGAACGGTAGAATGTCACAATAGCAGATTTCGGATGAAATGTCCATCTTGAGTGAGTTGAAGGCTCAAGGGAAGGACGTGGGGAGTGACGCTTTGGAGTAGTATGAGAGGCATCACCAGATGGAGTGTCCGGGTGGACAGTAGGAATGGTTGAAGAGATTACTCGTTTGAATCAAACTGATTCAGTGCTGGGGAAGTAAGTCCAAGTGTAGGATGGAGTACTTGTGGAAGCAGGGACGAGATCAGTATTGGGAAGGGCTATCTTATGCGGTTCAGGAGATCCAAGCGGGTTCCCATTGTTGGCAATAGTAGTAGAGATGGCAGGCGTTTCACAAGCAGGTTTAGGTGCTTGAGATGGGAAGGAAGCAGATGCTTGAGGTGTAACAGAAACATGTGCTGGAGGCATGACGAGAACAGGTACTGGAGGCGTGACGGAAGCAGATACCGAAGATGACACCGGCAGTAAGACTGGTGGTTTTGTCGGGCAAGATTGAGCTTGTGCGCTGGGTTGTGACGCCAGAATAGCAGCATTAGCCTTGGTTGGAACAGCAGTCAGTTCAGGGTGCTGGTTGCGCACATTACAAAAGTCAAGGAAAGCATCCCGAGTGTATTGATTACAAAAGTCAAGGAAAGCATCCCGAGTGTACTGATTGTGGTCATACCAGTAACAGCCAACTTGGGGAATGATATCATTTATAAAATCAACAAATGAAGTTAATGTGTGTTGATCTTTTGCACTGGTAGAACGGGGGTCGATCTGAGCTTGGTATTCTTTCCCATCTAGGTCAACAATATAGGCATATTCATAAATGTCACAAATGAATCGGTTCCAGGTGGTTGCTCCTGTTATAATGAGAACTTCACAAATGTGGTTGCATGCTTCTTGAGGAACATCCAGTGTTGCATTTAGGACTTGTGCAAGTTTCGAGTCAAATGATGGAAACAGCAAACTGAGATCAGGATCGTAAATGGACATAGCGGCACTATGCTGTTGTTGCGGTTGTTGTTGATGTGGTGTCCTTCTTGTACTGAGAAAATTTGATATCTCTGTCAATATTGGGAGATAGAGGACCAGGATGGTACCGGTACGTCCGCAATAATGAGGAGAAGTCGTTTTCGATGTGATACGACGGGCAGGAGATGTGGCGAAGCAACGAAATGTTGACAAAGGATCGATCGTAGATTCGATTATTGTCGGTGGAGTGCGCGGCGGTGAAGCAACAGAATTCGTTGTTTCGCTGTCGTTGTAGAAACAATCGGTCGTCTGCAATAGCGATGGGAAGCTGTCATCGTTGGCGTTGGCGTCGGCAGCAAAGAATCGATCGTAAGAACGAGTTTGCGACAGGCAATACGATGGTGGTTTCTTCCTGTATTTGCTAGTAAGCGGTGAAATGGTGTCGTTGACGAAGGAATGATCGTAGATTCTGTTGTTCTTGTTTGCGCAACGAAAATTCGGTCAATCAGTGATCGTCAATCGTGGTAGATTCTTGTGTATCAAAAAAAGGGGTGATTGATCGTAGAATCAAATCGTAATCATAGTAGATCTGATAAGGCAATTATTGATAGGACAGCAATTGCAGTCGGTGGTTTATGGTGCTTAGCACAATCAAATGGGCGTCGACGGGTCCTGACGGAGTTGGTGTCACGAGGAGTGTAGACGCAGAAAAAAAAATATAATCCGGGGAACGTTGTTCTTGGATGGAGATATTGCTATTGGCGTGTCAAATGCAATGGGCTTCTAATAAAGACTTCGGCGTGTCCGATTGGTGTCTTTCTTGTGTGTAATCGGATCAGAGAACTATCGAATCGATGGGTCTTCTGTCGGATTGGTTGCGTTGTTCTTCTTATGCAAGCTGCCTGAGAGCTTGCGACTGTTAATCTATTATTTTCCTTCTGAATCCGATTCGTTGAGAGACTGATTCAAAGGCTTCTGAGGAACAGCAACGCTGCGTTAGTGTGTTAGTAGACAAACGATTGTACTCTACGCGTGATAAATGTGTTTGGATACTTTCGGCAACGGATAATCGGACTACAGGCGAAGCTAGGGAGACGCCAGATCTCTTCTTGCTGTGACTTATTCAGATTGCAGCGAGACAGACCTTAGTATGTAGATTACAAGTAGTTGGTGACAACTAGTGTGAATTTTGGGATTTAAATCAGTTGAATGTTAAAAGTATGAGATAAGAGAGTAATCTTGCTGGAGAGCATGATATCTCTTTTAGTGCAGTGATGAATACAGTACACCGCTATTCGTACAGCACTATACAGTACACTCCTAATCGTACAGCACTGTAGAAGGATGTGCTTATCATGAGAAGCTTCCTTCTCGATTAGAAGCTTCCTTCTAATCGTGATCATCGAAACAGCTGTTACAAGAAGCTTCTTCGAACCTCCCTGAGTATCGAAACACATGATCGGAAGTATCAAAATGGCTATACCGGAACCAGGCAATTTACTTTGGTTTGGTCATGAAAACAAAAGAACCTTGCTTCCGATCTTAAGTATCGAACTTTGATCGTGAAAGAACCTTGCTTCCGATCTTAAGTATCGAACTTTGGTCGTGAAAACAGAAAGGAAATGGGCCTTCCCGGTCATTCGGTCTTCGAGAAGAATATTCCAATCCTGTTTACAGAAAGTATGGGCCTTCCCGGTCATTCGGCCTTCGCGAAGAATATTCCAATCCTGCTTACAGAGGTGCATATGACTCGATCCTGCTTACAGAGATGCTCCAATCTTGCTTACAGAGGTGCATATGACTCGAACGGTATTATCGTACCACTCCAGCTGTAGTACTGTAAATTACGTAGAAATCTACGTAAGTTCAAGTACCGGCCTGTAGTTCCCTTTACATACGTACGAAAGGAATTTAATATGTAGATTTTCGAGTCATAGACCTCGTCAAAATGTACTGCATCCCAATTGGATTTGAAGCCCCAGTGTGTTGCCCTGATCTCTATGAGGAGGGTTTCTTGTCCTTGTGCGATAGCTAGTGCTCCTGCCTTGTCCATTGAGTGTTTATTTCTGATTCTCTTCGTCGTTTTGTCTGGAGCAACATACCAGAGACAAGCGTCTGCAAAAAGGGTGGATATGTGTCCCTTATTGATCTCAGTTTGTTCCTTGGGGGGGATGATATCCATGATTGCATTTACGATAATTTACTTGAGCATGGTAACGGGATCTGGAGCCAGCGTCTTGGGTCCTTTGGTGTCGGTGTCGGCATCTGTGAGGAACAGGCCAGCAGTGTCTTCTAGATCATGTCGAAATGAGTTGTTGAGGGCCTCATGTTTGTGGGCATTGCCTTTGGTGTTGAATGTCCCAAATCGGGTTGCAATTTCCTGGATTTGATTACAGTCAAATGGAGGTGCAGGCGGCATGATTTAGAGATTGTCGTTGTTGCGGCGTTCAGTCTTATTCAGCGGTTTGATTGTATTCGATGTAAGTTTCGAGAACGGCGTCGGTGTTATCGAATCGGTGGTCGTAATCATCCGATGATTTGATGGGAGTCTTGATGTGTTTGTGGATAGCCGTTCGATGTTAATGTAATTGTTTGAGCGTAGCAGCAACAAATTAACGAATTAACCTTGGGAACGATTCGTAACTGCGGCGATCGTCGAACGTTTATCTTGGTGGAATCGTTCGATCGTAATGGTCAAAACGAAACAATCGTTGAATCGTTGGAGCGTCTTTGTGTATTACAGAAGGAGATTCTTGGCAGAATGTTCTGTAGATACACCCCTTGATACGTATGCTTGGTCGTGTATTACAGAAGAAGATTCTTGGTAGAAGGATCTGTATACACCCCTTGATACGCGAGTAAGGAGGAGAAGAAAGAAGGAAAGAGAGAGGCGGGGGGGAGGTCTATTGATACAGCCCGGCGATGCGAGTCCCATACCAAGTATACTCTGGCTGTAACCGACAGCAGTGGAGGTGCTGTACGGGGCGGAGATAGGTAGCTTAAGGTATCCACTTGTTAGTGGAAGGTATAAGGGCTCTATAACCTGTTGTAACTCTAAAAATCGACCGAAAGGTATAGGATAATTGAAATTTAAAGAGATGTGAGCTCAGAGAGACGCTCTTATTTTGTTACTGTATCGGGGCTCTCTGCTGTATTTTACATGGTAGAGATCTTCCCCGGTCTTTTACACTAGTATGGATTTCATCGTACCAATACTGCTGTTGCTGTATTAGCATCTTGTCGGTCATTTGATGTAAGTATTCTGTTTGATGGGGTGTATGCTTGTTCGTGGTATATATGCTAGATATGAGGCCCATCTGGAATCGGTACTGATTTTCTTGATTGCAATAAGTAATTTCCTCACGGTATATCAAGTATATTCTTTTGATCATACTTAAGGGTTCCAAGTGTTCACTTATTGGTCAGGTCTTTGGATATGTCTTGTTTCTAACCGATTAACCCCTTTTGTTTGTAGCCCTAAGTGATATCATTTTTACCACTTAGGGATTTTCATGTAGTGGAGGTGCGTTTGATTCTAAGCCTAGATAGGCGGAATATTCGTATCTCGTATCATCTTCCCGCACCTCGGTCATTTCGTCGTTTCGTTTTGTCGGCTTTTTTGATCGAATTTGATGCCGACAATGGTCCGTATTTTTCGCCGACAACAACTTCGCTGTGTATGAAATTGTGTGCTATTGAGTTTTAGTGTCTACTATGACTTCGAGATACTTCGAGAAGCTTCCCAGCTAGTTCAGTGATACGATTGGAAAAGAACTGGGTTCTTTGATAATCGGAATTCGGATGAGACTTCAAGGAGAAGGTTCTATTTGATGTTCAAATACGATTGAACAATGACAGATGATCAGGAACGATGTCATTGACTCATGACTGAGGGAGTGTGTCAATGACGTGTGACTGGACTGAAGGAGTGTGTCAGTGACTCATGACTGAAGTGTCTGTGCGTTGTTAAACTGTAAGTACTCCGTACATAATACGAATGACTTCAGCAGACACGGCATGCACTGCACGGTACCTACCGTATGCGCCCCCGCGGATAAAAATTCGAAATCTTGTTGACAACTAAAAGTAGTTTTTGCTATTCGTAGTCGTGTCTACGAGTACTCGTACTCATAGTAGTCGTTTAGTACCGAGAATTTCATCGCCATAATTCTTTCATGTCAGAGCTATAATTACTCAATTCCATAGTCAAAAAATACTCGAATGTACCTAAGCTACGGTACCGGTACCTAAAAAGCTTCAGTACATATCCGATGAGAAACGTACAAGGCATGATCAAGTAAACGCTTTTTGTTCTCACTAAGAGTAACATGATTACCGGTACGTACGTGCGTACGTACTTATCCTTGCTCTTCTAAACTTCCGTTCAACGGACGACAACGGGTACAGTTCGTACCTACATCAAGAACCCGCATACCCACATGAACAAAGATGTAACTCTTTATACCGTGTCTCTATTATTGCCCCTTGTCAATTGGAGACATCACTCTTTCGCCTTTCTTTTCCTCGATTCGAATGCCCATTATTTTTTTACCTCTAGGTTATTGTTCGAACGAAATGCACCATCGTGTCAAAATTAGGTCACGAATCTACCGTTCGTATCGTATCGTATCGTATCGTACCGTACCGTACGAGTACGTACCGTACACCAAGAGAATCAAGAACCATCATCCATCAGAAAGATTCTCTCTTTCTACTCAGACCGTATTGTACGAGTACCGGTAGGAACAAGACTTGCCATCCCCAACGACCCGAACAAGACCCAAGACAAAAACCAAGTGTTTGACGAGGGTACACCTCAACTATCACTGACTTCTTAATGAGTACATTAAAAGAGGTCGACATAAGGACAAAACCGAAGCGATCAACACGATGGCGTCGGAAAATAACAAATCGACCGACGACTCGACAACAGCGATGCCAAATTCTGAGCGTTTCGGGTTGGCCGGGAAATCTTCGTCTTCACTTTCCTTTTTGGAGGGAGAACTCGACAATGACACTATGGATACCGTTTTGTCCTACTTGACGCAGGTGGACTATTCGAATCTGTCGTTGGTATCCAAACGGATGAATGAGGCTGTGTCCCTGTCCTCGCACTTGCGCATGGACGACTTTGGAATTTTTGGAAAGAATCCGTTGCGTGCATCGGTCGCCACGCATCGAGATTGCACCTCACACGAGACCGACCTAACGGCGCTGTCGTCGGATACTTTTGAACGATTGATGATGCGATTCAAGAACCTTAGTGTTCTCGATCTCCGGGGATTTGGAGCAGTCGGAGACGACCTGATCGATATGCTCAATCGATGCCCCTCGGCTCTCACGTTGAAATCGATTGCATTGCACGACTGCGAGCTCAGTGAGGGGTGCACCCATTCCATCCGACTCGAAAACCTCGCGAGTTTGACTCTGACCGCGACATCTTCTACACCCCGACTGACATCGTTACTGGAAAACTCGAGGAACCTGACATCCTTCACGTGCAAACACTCTTTGACGTTGACGGACAGAGACGTTGCGGGACTCGGTCGCATTCTAGGCACGAGTTTGGAAGAGCTCATCTTGAACTATACCAAGTTGACGAAACCAGTGGGTTCCTTTCCGAAACTAACCCATGCGAGCTTTGCCTTTGGGTCATCCTTGACCGGGCTCTCCAAGATGGATTGTCCAAACCTTACGGTATTGGATTTGACGTACTGCGTTCGGCTTTCGGACACCCAGATCGAAAAAGTAGTGTGCAACTCACCCGCGCTTGAAAAATTGGTCATCGTGGAGTGTTTGGGAGTCCACTCGTTGCACCTCGAATCGCCAAGTTTGCGCCATCTCGATGCTAGTTTCACACACAATCTGAGCGACTTGAGTCTGCAGTGTCCGGCCCTAGAACAGTTGAGCGTGAGTGAATTACATGAAAATGGATGATAGAATTGAATCGTTGATTCGTTGAATCGATGCAGGAACAATTCCCGCTATCGACTTGGGCACGGTTGATTCGTTCCCAAGCTCTCATCGACACTTCGTGTTTTTGTCCCGTAATTTCAAATCAAATCAAATCAAATCAACTCAAATCCTTTAGACGACTTGCTGTTTGAGCCTGAAATCGGTGTCCCTTGAGATTGCATGCAGCCTGCGAATGCTCAGTCTAGGGGGTCTGGTAGAACTGAGAGCATTGCGAATCACGCAAGCACGAAACCTAGTCCGACTGGATTTGAGGTGGTGCCGACGCCTCGATCACTGTCAGATTGATTGCCCGAATCTTCGAGCTGCAAATCTAGGGGGATGTAAAAAAGCGGTCCTTTCTTGTGTGCGAGCATCCGAGATGGCTCCAAACGATGAAATAATCGTCTGAGTTTTTGCAGTCGAAAGTGTAATTCCTTGTTCCTTCCAAAGTGACTCTGCCGAGAGGGGGGGGATCGAACGGTCGATCTCGGTTTTGGCTCATTGTTTCCCATTGCCTCTCGGGGGGTGTGTTCTACTAGTGTAATACTGTAATATGTTTGTTGCCACTAAGAATGTCATTATAGCATCTTCGAACTGCAACGCCATTCACATTTATTTTGTTTTGTTTTGTGATTTGTCAGAATTGGTTCGAAACTAGTGTAGTATTGAGACCGGGGGTTGACAACTTAAAATGGCCCCCGATCGAGACACCCGCTTGGCGCATTGATTCGTATTCCGTCTGTTACGAGTCGTGAGCAGAACGACCTCGCACGGTACAGGGACAAGGCTGATTTAGCCATCTGGAATGGAACGGTACGATTGTTTGTATTATGATTTTTTGGTACGTTTGCTTGCTTGCTTGTTTGCTTCCCGTTCTTGTTACGGTATTGTCACGAGAAGTACGAAGCCCATTGCACCGTGCGAAAGGTGCTGTCCATCGCCGCGTCCACAAAGTCGTCGATCGGGTGGATGATGAGGGGGATGCTCCCCAGTCCCACGGCCGTCGGCAGCCACGTCGCCACCACGGCCGGTGCCGCAGCAGCCACAACCGGGCTCTTGGAAACGACCAACCGGGATGCCTTGACGATCTGGTTGATGCAAAACCCGGGAATGGCGACGCTGGCCAGGGATTGCCACAGCAGCGTGTCCGCGGTCGACACCGCGGCGTCGACCGCCGCCGTCGGCGATCCCTCGTGGGTGGCAAAGCCGTATGCCTTTTGCCCCGAGGTGGCGGCGTCGGCGAGGCAGTAGCCAAAGGCGATCGCGTATGAGGGAGCCACGAGGCGTGGGAACTGGTACCGAAAGCTCTCGCCGACCTCGTTGGCGTATCCCAGATACCGGACGAGACCGTCGCGAAAGACGTTGTACTCCTTCGTCGAGGGGGGCGTGGTGGTGTTTGTCGCGGTCGTGGCTGTGGTGCACGAGTTCGTCGGGATGGTGGTCCCGGTGGGGCGTGTACTTGTCACGGGAGGGGTGCTGGGGCGGTTCCTGTTCCGCGGTCATGATCGGGTCAAGTCGGGTGCGCTTCGTCTGTGCTGTGCTGTGCTGTGCTGTGCTGTCGTGTCGTGTCGTGTCGTGTCGTGTCGTCAAAGATGTTACAGTTGCGTCTATGGTTCTCTTCCCTGATCTACCATACGTCGTACGCTACGGTAAAACTGTACTTCGAATCCGAGAGGGAGACAGTCAGATGACGAAATAATAATGCTACTCCAGAATTACAGTAGTTTGTTTTGGGCAGTGATCGATTCGGTTGTTCTTTTGCTTTCGATACGATTATTCAGGCCAATATTGAAGTGCCGGTTGGCGTGTCGATTTGACTGGCATCAGATTTAGGTTGCACAGAAATGTTAGTGTTCACCACCAACCAGTAAGATATTCAATAGTTAGTGAAATTTTTAATTGTTGTGATACGGTTGTTTGAGCAGGTTCTGAATGCTCATCCATTGAATAATGTTTTTTAAAGTGGAAGGAAACAGTCCCATTTGTATGAATTTTCCGGATGGTGTAGGGGTCTTTGTTTCTTGCTCCAAAAGCAGCTGGATTTTGCTTGCTGTTAAAAATCATAATTTGGTCTCCAACACACCACCAGCAGCAGTATTCGTGCAACTTCCTGTGGCTGTTTTCTTTCATAGCATTCTTGTCTATTTGAGCTTGGCCTTTGTTTCTCACCATGGCAAGATCTGTAATAGCTGGAATTGGAAGGAACGTGTCTTGGCCAAAAACAAGTGAACCAGGCGTCATTCTGAATGTTTTGTGGATTATTGAGCGGACAGCAAACTGAGCGGAAGCAAAATGCTATCAACAAGAATGCCGGTTGCTTGCTGAAGGGTTTGTGGAGGATTGGTGTTGAGCTCTATTCTCATTGCAGACTTCATTGTACCGTGTACTACACATTCAAGGGCTGTTTTTGCTTGTGGATTTCAAACTGAGCAATCCTTGACTTTGATTCCAAGATTCTCAAGATGGAGTCTGAAATCATTGCTCATAAAATCTGTTCCTTGATCGATAATGCAATGTACAGGTTTTGGATATCAAGAGAGTCATCCGTTATCAAGGGCGTGGACAGCCATGAGACCTGTTGGATTGACTTGTGGGGGTCGGATTATTTCCAAGAGATTGGTACACATGTCCATGCTGGTAAAGCCATTGAATTCAAGTGTTCCGTGGCTGGGTTGACTTTCCAAGGACCAATTTGATTGATTGCAACCGTATCCCAGGGGACATATTGATGTTCTTTGGTTGTAAGTTGACCATGGCTTTGGTGGCTATTCTTGTACCTTCAGCACGCATCATAGGTTTTGCAGAAGGCATTGATTTGGTCTTTCAAGTTTGGGGCGTATACAAATTTGTTGATTGTTTGATACAATCTTTTGGAGCTGACATGGCCAAGCACATGGTGGCAATATTTGATTGTGGCCTGGACTCTGTTTGGTGGGAGTAAAGTTTTCTTGCGGCCATTAGATTCAACAATTCTCAAGTTGGTATCATTGAAATTCTTGGTTGTGTACCTTGGATTGGTTGAGATATCTACGTTGGCAGCTTGGCCAGTGGCCAGTTGAGTGAAGGCTAATGGATACATTGGTGGAATATCTTTGGGGTAATTGATGAGTAAATCTGAAAGGGCAAAGGCGTTGTTGGTTGGGTCAGTTTCCAAATCCAATGGAGGGGTTGTACTTTCTGAATTCGTTGGAGTTGGAGATTCCTTCTTTTCTTCTGGGGATTGCCAAATAAGAAATCTTGAGAACGCGTTAGCAATCACATGGTCTTTGCCTTTGATATACTTGAATACGGGGGGAAATTCTTGAAGGATCATTATCCAAGTCATAATTCTGTGACTTGTCAGGTTTTGACAGGTAAGGTTGATGTGGCCAGTCCATATGATATTTTCTGCACCCCAAAGGATGGGTCTGAATTCTTTGAAGACTTCGACAACACACAACATTTCCTTGTTGACTGTTGGATACTTCTGTTGGGCTTCATTGAATTTTCAGGAGAAGCAAAGAATAATCTTCTTTTCTTGGATTATGACAGCTCCAAGCTGATAATCAGAGGTGTCAATAGATGTGGAAGGGCTTGTTTGGATCTGGGAAAGCAATGAGGATACCCTGTGCAATGAGGGCCTTGACTTTGTTGAAGGCTTGGATTAACTCTGGAGTTGGAGTGAGTTTTCCTTTTGATCAACTGGAGAGCGCAGTGAGTGGAGCAAGAACTTCAGAACATTTTGTATAGAAGTTGAGATAGAAGTTGATAATCCCAACAAAGGACCAAAGATGGGTAATTGTTAAGGGAAAAGCTGATTGCAGAATTGATTCTATCTTCTTTGGATTGGGTCTGATTCCATAGGTGGAGGTAATGCTGCCTAGCCATGGCGTTTGGGATTGGCACCAATGACACTTGGCCGGTTTGACAGCAAAGTTGTGTTCTTTGAGGAGAGACAAGACATTGGAGACAGATTTGCAGTGAGATTCAAGGGTGTCAGAGAAGGTCCCAATATCATTTATGTACACTTTGATCTCCTTCAAATGAAGGAGCATATGTTCCATGCAGCCTTGGACCCAGCTTGGAGAGTTGAGGAAGCCCATTGGAAGTCGGAGTACCCAAAATTTTCCAAAGGCAGTAACAAGGACACAGAGCCAAGTGGAAGCTTCATCTAGCTTGAAAGTGTGGAATTGCATACGGACATCAATGAGGGTGGCATATTTGAATCCGCATCAATGATGGAAGCCGTCTTGTATCTTTGGGAGTGGATTGACAATCTGGAAAGGAGCAGTTGGTTGCTTGTTAGTTGTTACTCGAGTGAAAGGGGTTGAGACAATTATTCAACTGTTTCAACAATGATGTATACCTCTAGTTGAAGGTAGCAATACAACGTGTTGGTATGTATGGATTTGAAAGTGAACTAAGCTTAAGCTTGCTTAAATAACTAAGTGTTGAAAACGAGCTTCAATTTGCTAAGCATTGGAAAGGCGTTGAACTCTTACTACTACTACAAAGTTCTTTGGATATATACTAGGATTTAAGATATGAGATTTATTTTATCCAGTCTTCAATATTGAAGTGCCCGCTCTTGTGTCAATTTGACTGACATCAAATTTAGGTTTTCATGAATCGTGGGAATTTAGTTGTGAGGGCATGAATACCACATACATTGTCGTATGTCTCTACAAAGAGATAACATGTGTGGTAATTTGAACTACGTCACACAAACGAGATTCAGGGTTATTTCAGAATCACGCGCATATTTGGGTCGAACTCCACTGGTCCCCCTTTGTAATTTCACCCTATTTATTAAAATTAATGTCGAACTCCTAATATTTTTATGCACATTTCATTTTCCTACCCCACTGGCATCTGTTTCCGAAGTAGTGGCATGTTACTGAATTTTATGCCTGAAACAAACAGTGCATGGTCGCAATTTTTCAATCTCAATCGTTTCTCCATTTTTATTGTTATTACTGGCTATCGTACGGCTTCAGCAGTAACGATGGTCCGCACTCCCAAATATCAGGTATATTGTTTACGTTGCTACCGTGACTCTCCTTTGATCACTACTGGTTACGGAAAGCAGAAGGTTACCAAGAAGAAGAAACCCCCCTTGTTTACAGCGCGACGAAGAAAGAAAACGGGAGTAGTTGTTTCTCCCGGTCTTCGGGACCATATTGTGAAAGACGCATCATGCTATTCTTATTTCACGCAATCTTCGGGGATAGTAGATTTTGCATCATGCATATTCATTAGAAAAAAGAGGAAGAAGCTTGAGGATGTTAGTCAACAATTAGGTCTAACGAACACCCGTAACGGTCCACAGAGTAGTGACGGCGCATTACCAGAGTTGCTCGACAATCAAGTTATGTATGACCCTTCTGTCGAATCGATTGGGCGTGCCTTGATTGGTCAGGAATTATCAAACATAGAGGATGACGATGATTCTGTCTCCGAAGACAATTTTTTCTTCCCTAACAATGACGATGAGGAAGAAGGAAGTGAGATCATAGAGGCCCCCCACTCTTCGATTGTCAATGATGAAGAAGGCATCAACATTGATGTTGACGATTCCCATCGTGCTTCAAACACGCTATTAATTACGACACCCAATGTAGGTAGGAACATATCTGACGAATTGAAGGTCAAGATCAAGTTAATGAAAATCATGCGGAATCATAGCATACCATTAGTTGCCGAGAAGGAATTGTATGAATGGGCTATTGAATCGGAGCGGCTTAATTTATTTTCATGGACTAAAGGCAATCTCATAAAGACCAGGGCAAGTGTTATGAAGGAGATTTCCGCAACTGTGCCTGAAATAAAAGGCGATGGGTTTGAACCTCATCTTATTGACTGGTGTTCTAAGAAATCACAGAATGCTGATGTTTCCAGTCGCAAACAAATCTACGTCCGGTCGTTCCAAAAAGCACTTCATTCCCTATTAACAAATGTGACTTTGGTGAAGGAAGATAATCTGTCATTCCCCCATGCTGAAGACCCCACCTTACCCGTCCGTTATCCAGAACTTGAAGGGAATATTGATATTGACGAACTGCATCACGGTGAATGGTGGATCAACACTTGGGAGAAGAGATGCAAATCTGGATCGAATGAAATTCTGGTTCCTATTATTCTCTACATGGATGGAATTGCAATTGACAATAGTGGTCAAACCACTCTTACCCCACTGAACATGACTCTTGGCATATTCAACACCCTAACTCGAAACTCCCGGCCGGATGCGTGGGAGGCTATATACTATCACCCAACATGTCCCGGTGATAAAGGTGCCGAATCAATTGACAATGTGAACAATCTTCACTCTGGCCTTCGTTTTGCTCTTTCATCTTTGAAAGATGCCTGCAACCAAACGGATGGTATTGAATGGTCTAATTTGCCGTGGAACAAGAAGAAATGGTCGGTTCGAATGAAATTTGCGGTTGCTTATTTCATAGGTGATACTCCCCAGCACGACCAACTTTGTGGTCATTATCAAACATCGAATTCAAAGATGATCTGTAGGCATTGCAATTGTCCCAGAGCACTTGGTATTAACGCTCGTGTTAATGTTTTGAAGGTTCCTGTTTCAGTTGAAACTGGTAACATGCAAGTGTCTAAGCACCAAAATGGGGAAGAGTACCAATCCATTCGGCTCTGGAACATATCTGATTTTACTGCTCCAATGGTTGGCGAAGGAGTGAATGTTGAACAGTATTTCAAAAACATTTCTCACCATGGTGTACATAACGGCAACGCTTTTTATGATCTTGATTTTGGGGAAAACCCACATAATATTCATCTAGCGTCTCCCGGAGAGAGACTCCATATGCACCAACTTGGTTGCGCAAAGCGTGCAGCAGAGACGTTCCGCGAGGACTTTTTAGGCAATAACCAGCGGCTTCTTGGTGAGATGGAAAGGTTAGCCAGTTACTACGGTGGTGCTGTCCAGAGGCAATCCGATCGTGACTTCCCACGAACCAATTTTTCAGAATCAATACATACAGCGAAGAAGGAGGGTAACCAGTACATTGGAATGCTTTATATTCAGATGCTGTCACTTCTGTCTGCTGGAGGTCGTCAATTGTTGTTGTCTCGAAAGACTCCTTCCAATCTCGAGAACAAGAGCAGAAAGTGTGAAGAGGAAATTGACCGACGTATTTACGCCATTGAGTTGTTGTTGGGTATGGAAGAGTTCCTAAAGTATGCTGGAACGTTCGACGAGGTTTTCAAACAAGACAAGAAAGGTGTTTTGAATGTGGACAAAATGGTTGTTCTTTTCATTAACTGTATAAATAACAATCTTCAACGAAGTAAGGGAGAGGGTAACAATCTTGTGAAGAATCACATGTATTTTCATTTATCACAGTACATGAGATTATTTGGTCCTCCAACTGGGTGGGACTCTGCCGCGAGTGAGAGCAATCATAAAACTGAAGTGAAGGGTCCTGCTAAGAGAACTCAACGAAACAAGTCCACACTTATCAAGCAAACTTGCAACCGAGTGATGGAGTATCGAACTATTGATCGACTTGACCGTGAATTCGATTTGTTCGAACATAGACCCATAACCGGACCAAATCATCCTAAGGAGGGTGGTTGGTCAGGTGGGTCTTCGTTTTGGATTGGTGTGATGAATGGTCTCCCTTACATGAAGTGGGATGAAAAAAAAAACTCAAGTTTACCCTGGTTTCCATCTGATGTTCTCAAATTTTGTTGTGACGTGGTCCTACCGGCTGTGGGCAGCAGCAAGGTTTTTGGAACCACGGAGCACAAGAGGTATGACCAATCTCGCGAGATGAAATTATTGTTTCGTGCCCACCCATCGTTTAAGTCTGATTCTGGACAATTGTCCAATGTATGGTACGATTGGGCTAATTTTCAACTCGACCTCCTTGATGGACGTGGACTGAAAGTTTATCCATGTCAGATTCTGTGCCTGCTTTACCTCGAAGGTCCGTTCCCCGTGGGTAGCTCCGTTAGTGGTTTCGAATTAGTGCACGATGGTTATTATGCCGTCGCTCGTTGCTTTGTTTCTGCAGACCCCATACCGAGCAAGAGGGACAAAGGAAAAAAACACCATCATGCGTTGGTAAAGCTAGGTGAGCTTCGGAACAAATTGTATTTGTTCGACTGCAACGCCATTGAGTCCGAAGCTGCCGTTGTTAGAAACCATGGTAGTCCTGACCAATATTTTGTGCTAGGTAATCGTGAACAATGGTTGTTTAATTTCCGCGAGACAATGGCTTCACTGGAAAAGAAGGATTTACAATCAATAGTACGAGATGGTGAAAACAGCACATGACTTCAATGAACAAGTTTATTATCTTTTCCCGTGTTTTGGATTGTATACTAGTATGGTACAATCATACCCCCCTTCTCAGATGTATTTTGCGTTTTTTTATTTTCTGTAACGGCGTTGCACCAAATGCCCTTTTCCCGTGTTTTGGATGGTATACTAGTATAATACAATCATACCCCCCTTTTCATGTGTATTTTGCGTTTTTCTATTTTCTGCAACGGCGTTGCACCAAATGCCCTTTTCCCGTGTTTTGGATGCTGGTTTTCCTGTATATTTTGTGTTGTTCTATTTTCTGCAACGGCGTTGCACAAAATGCCGTTTTCCCGTATTTTGGATGGTATACTAGTACAGTACAATCATACCCACCTTTTCATGTGTAATTTGCGTTTATCTATTTTCTGCAACGGCGTTGCACCAAATGCCCTTTTCCCGTTTTTTGGATTGTATACTAGTATGGTACAATCATACCCCCCTTCTCATGTTTATTTACCGTTTTTCTATATTCTGCAACGGCGTTGCACCAAATGCCCTTTTCCCGTTTTTTGGATTGTATACTAGTATGGTACAATCATACCCCCCTTCTCATGTTTATTTAGCGTTTTTCTATATTCTGCAACGGCGTTGCACCAAATGCCCTTTTCCTGTATTTTCGACGGTATAGTACTAGTACGGTACAGTCATAAATTTTTTGTCATGAGTATCAAGTTATTATTATAATGGATTACTTCTTAGTATAGTTTTGCGCGATACATAGGCGCTCATAATATAACACCCTTCGTATTTGGGATTCGAACAGCTATGAAACACTAACGGATTAAAGAGCAGAGTATCCCCAGAACGCAACGGCACTTTGATGCGGTACGTTGGGAAGACAAAATAATAAATCACTTCGTCAGCATGCACTCCCGACGGAGCTATGACTGTTAAACGAGTATAATACATGTCATCATCAACATGGCATCGAGAATGGTAATTTCGACCAATCGAAAAAGCTAATGCCTGTTTCCCAATGTCATTGAGCTGCGTACGAGTCAGAATCTGAGACAACACATCCATTTCATCCTCAACAAATGGTTCGATGTGTGTTAAACTATGATGCATATGCTTCACAATTCTCACTGTCGTGTGTTCCAGCTCCAGTTTCATGTTTGGTTTCACATGACTTTTGAACACGTACTCACCATTGTTGGAAGACAATCTTTCTGGTCTAACTCCAATGATAGCATAATCATCGTTGATACTGCCGCGCTTCTGACCTCTGGCAACTGTCGGTTTGGATCCAACAATTTCCGGAGCAAACTTTCTTAACAGTTTGATATTATTCTTCGTAGCAAGGTGTCGCTTGGCAAATTTTCTGGAAACTTTTGCGAAAATGCGCAACGACGGATTATTCTCGTCAAACGCAACAATATGCTCGTCGTTCCTACTATCCAATCTATCGAATTTATCTATCAACAAAGCCTGTTCCGGTTGATACTTTTTCTTTCCTCCTATTTTGCCACCCCAGTTTGTCTCCATGTATTTTCCTTTGACCACAGTTGTTCTGTCTTTGTTTTTCAACGCTATTGTACTGACACAATCTTTGCAAGTACTACGCCTATTTGTCCTTTCGTTCTTCATCGGTTTTATGTCGGACAACTTTGTATAAGTTTTATGGCTCGTTGACACCGGTGCTGCAATCCTAAGAAAGTTCGATGACATTCTCTGCTTTCTTGTGGCTGCCGATTGCCGCTCTGTTGCTCTCGCTGCTGCTTGGCGCTGTGGCTGTCGCTGCCGATTGCTTGCCGCTGCCGCTGTGTCTGTCGCTGCCAATTGCCGCTGTTGCTCTCGCTGCCGATTGCTTGCCGCTGCCGCTGTGTCTGTCGCTGCCGATTGCCGCTGTTGCTCTTGGCTGTCGCTGCCGATTGCTTGGCGCTGCCGCTGTGGCTGTTGCTGCCGATTGCCGCTGTTGCTCTCGCTGCCGATTGCTTGCCGCTGCCGCTGTGTCTGTCGCTGCCGATTGCCGCTGTGTCTGTCGCTGCTGCTTGGCGCTGCCGCTGCCGCTGTGGCTGCCGATTGTCGCTGTTGCTCTTGCTGCTGCCAATTGCCAACGAGTTGTTGACGTAGTCAAAGATTATATTCGAATATTTGGTATGATAATTGAACAGAATGGGTGAGTATCTATTGATGTAGTACAGTAAATAATAACAACAGAATAATATAATCTACATGCTACCAACGTACACCTTTTGCTTCCTTTTGTTGTTGTTGTTGATTGGTGGTGTTGCTGTGTTGTTGCCGTCGTTGTTTCCTTCGATTAGGTGTTTACTTCGATTCTGTGTCGCGGTCGATTCGTTTTATCCTTTTTTTTGGTGTTGCCAATCCCTTGTTTCCAATCCGTTGCTCCGATACGGTCCTATGACAACGAGAAGAAAAAGAGAAGTAAGGAAATACATTATCATGAATGAAGGAGGAAGTATTATCATTGTTGTTGATCTCTCTCATTCGTACCATTACGTGTTCCGATTTGTTTTACCGATACCACCGATACCTTGCAATTGATGCACATTTTGTGCTTTCAAGATTGCCAATCCCTTGTTTCCAATTCGTTGCTCCGATACTGTCCTATGATAATGAGAAGAAAAAGAGAAGTAAGGAAATACATTATCAGCCATGAAGGAGGAAGTATTATCATTGTTGTTGATCTCTCTCATTCGTACCGTTGCGTGTTCTGATTTGTTTTACCAATGCCACCGATACCTTGTTGCCGGCTTTGTTCTTTCTGCTGCTGTTGATTTGCAGACTTGTAGTAATTCCTATGTCACGAAAAACAGGGACTTGTTCCTGTTGATATATAGGCAATTGATGCAGATTTTGTGCTTTCAAGATGTTTATGTAAGGCGGCCGTCCAAACAAGAATATCTTTCCAGCAACTAATCCCTAATCGAATGCTTTCTACTTCTTTTGCAGTACAAGGCTGTTATATCGGACTGAAATATCTGAGAACGGATCGTTGTGCTCGTGACATCGTCGCCCTAAGGCATGTGACGAAGAGGGTCGGATCCCACGTTCTCGGACGGAGTGTTGTTGGAAAGAAACAACACTCTACTCAGATAAGTTGGAAATTGATGTTTGTCGGAAAGTGAAAAAAAGTGACCGAAGTTAGTGAGCAACATACTTTCATTGTAAGCTAACTACTACTCCGTACAAAGTAGTTATATCAAACTTCGAACGTAAGGACGACATCGGTTCGTGTGATAGATCAAGTATCAACATTCGAACGTAAGAATGACACCACCAGTTCCATACATTTTCTGCTAAGTAAACAACTTCGAACGTAAGAATGATATTGGTCCGTTAAGTATTATGTTCTTTTTTTTTTTGCAACGGCGTTGCAACAAATGGTCTTTTTGGTATTTAGCGTGATATGGATCATACTACAACAGTACAACAAACTTCGAACGTCAGAATGATATTGGTTCGTTAAGTATTATGTTCTTTTTTTTTTTTGCAACGGCGTTGCAACAAATGGTCTTTTTGGTATTTAGCAAGATATGGATCATACAACAGTACAACAAACTTCGAACGTAAGAATGATATTGGTTCGTTAAGTATTATGTTTTTTTTTTTTTTGCAACGGCGTTGCAACAAATGGTCTTTTTGGTATTTAGCGTGATATGGATCATACAACAGTACAACAAACTTCGAACGTCAGAATTACATTGGTCCGTTAAGTATTTTACTTTTTGTTTTTTTTGCAACGGCGTTGCAACAAATGGTATTTTTGTTATTTAGCGTGATATGGTTCATACGTAGTTAGCGTCATGGTTCATACGATAGTAGTAATGGTCATACCAAAGTACCTTTGTACCCCACAAAATGCACCAAATCATCGATCGGACCATTTTTTTTTTTTTGACAACGGCGTTGCAACAATAGCCCTTTTTAGTATTTAGCGTGAAAAGTTTCATACGACTGTACGTTTCTACACAAATTGCACCAATTCAGCGATCGGATCATTTGTTTTTTGGCAACGGAGTTACACCAACCAATGCCCTTTTCCCTATTTAGCGCTACTAGGTGTTCATACGACTGTACTTTTGTACACACAATGGAACAATTCAGCGATGGGGCCATTTTCCAAATTGGAAAATGTTCCTTTTTATCTTTTCTTCTTCTCACCTTTCATTCCACCCAAAAAACCCTTTTTTCCGTTTTTCGGGAACGGCGGTTCCAGTTACAAACAATGGTTTTTTGATCCCAACGGATTCACAGACAAATCCCCGCCCTTGCATTCGTCGTTGCAGGTTTTATTTGTCCAATTATTGTGACGATATTGTTTAACTATTTCTCAGGTTAGTGGTAGAACGTCTTTACGAGAACAAGGACACGTTTACGGGTACCTTCTACATAATCGATTTTTTGAGAAATGGTTTTTGAGACATGATTACCACCGTCGCGTCGCTACGTGAGTGGTGATATCTGGTGAAAGAAGTTTCAAGTTGTACTACTATCCTTCTTTCATTCAATGTTTGCTCGTAACTCGGGTAAACTAGATTCACACAACAGTGATTCTCAATGTTTTCAAACAATAAAAAGATTGTCTCAAATACTGATAACATTTTACATTGCCAATGACACCTACGACTAATAGTGCTCGCAAGCGCGGTGCCAACCCAAATTCAAATGAGAAAACGACAAGTTGTAAGAAGGGTAGATTGAAAGACCCACCAACCAATAGTCTTGACAAACATGATACCGATCAAAGAGATCATCGACAGGCAGTAATTAATAACCTTACAAAGGCTTTGAAGGGTGAGTCATATGGAACAGAGGAGTTTGTGAGGAACCTCAGTCTTGAGGTTACAACATGTTTCACTGCATTGTTGACGAGGGTTTACCTTGTATCAAAAATTATTGAATCCGAACCAACACCAGATTTCAGGAAGTCAATGTCTACTACTAACTCTGCGGAAAAGAAGAAGGGGAAGGGAAAGAAGAAAAAACCCGATACAACCTTAAGTGACTTAGGGCCTATTCCCCATCAAATAAACGTCATGGTGGATTTATTTTTGTTTGAAATTGACAACGGTATGACTGGAGTGTTGAAATTTTTGAGCAGGAAGCAATTCACCGATCGATTCAATGACTACGACATGGCGAAAAAGTGGGATAGGTTCGAGTCACTGTTGAAGAATGTTAATGACACATCAGGCGTGGATTCTATTTATGGGCGCAACGTCGTCAACTACGTTACAATGAAGAAGTACATGATAATGTACCGTGAGATATTGGTTTGGTACATGAAGAATGTGAAGTATCCACCTGGGTCGGATATTTCGTCTGAGGATTTGTGTTTCCATACCAAAGGCGACAATTGTTCTCCCAGTCAGTTGAAAGGATACGTCAGATCAATGAGGAACTTCTTGGACTGCCTTATGGCAAAGACCTCTCTACGTGTTTCAATGACTCATAGCTGCAATCAGGTGGACTTAGACAAACATTTCAAGAAGCAGCGTATTGAATGCTTAAAATCCTTACGAACAGAAAACATCGAGTTTAAAGAACTTATTGTGTCAAACAATAAGTTGATGAAGATAACGGAACGAGAAACTGCTTTTCAGGAGCTCATTCGTGAACATTGGTTACGCTTTCAAGGGAAGGCGAAAACCATTTGTACCATCATCGACATGAGACACGTCGACATCAAAGTTTTGACACACGAAGGTTTTTATCAGTATTACTTACCCGAATTAATTAACAATTCATTCGTCTTGGGCACAACGGTACTTTCTGGGGAGAAGTGGGTTCCAGTAGGATTTCATCGAAAAGGGGACACGAAAATTCCGGAAACGGGAAAAGTGTTATTACCACTCAATACTCAATTGGTTTTCCACTACGTCATCAACTACAAGCACACGGTCACAAAATATTACAACATACATTTCGATATCGATGAGGACCTTGTCACCCTGTCGCCATGCAAACATGGAACCGGAAAAATAGATCTGGCATATTTCAAGGTGCCGAAAGGAATCCTATATTTGGTGCGTCAATGGCTTATAACAAAATTTGTCCAAAACGGGAACAAGATTGGGGTAAACATGGTCGTTTCGTTGGAAACAGCATGTAATTTGTTCATTTCTCAAGTACTATGTGCATCAATGATTCGAGTCGACGGCGTTGGTTCGTCCTTTGATTGTTCAATTGACAATGTTTGTGAGAAAATGATACCAAAAGTCTTCAAAACCAATAACCAATCATTTGTCAGTTACGATCATGTGGTGGAAACCATTGAAGATTTGGTATTGACCGAGAGAAATTTTCTAAAACGAGCTATGGTCACCGAATCGACGGAGGGAAGTGTTCCGTATTTTCAAAGGAATGATCGATTGTACATTTTCCCGACGGCATGTGTTCTGAGTAAGACAAAATTTGCCCATGTCAATTTTGACGATAAACCAGAAGAACTTGTAACAGGTATTTTGGAACTGTCCGGATTGGAAGAACAACATAAGAATCAAACTTGTGTTACAAGATTCCTTCAATACGATGTTAACTCACAACAAGAGGTGCACCAACGAGTTTTTATGGAACACATTCCATACGTGTTCCGTGAGATATTCGTAATTGATCCAGAAGTTCTCCAACGTCATACTTGGGTGGAAGAATTCATTCAGTATAGCTACCTTCCAGAAATGGGTACCATATTTACCCCGTTGACAGAAAAACTAGCAATATATTTGTTGGAAAAGTCGGATGATCTATCATCGGCTAACCTTGTAGTTCAATTTTTGGACGATAAGGTTGTCAACAATTATGGAAAGGGAACGGGAGAATTGAATCTGGCATTCGAACACCTCCAGGGTCGTGACTTTGTTTTTTACGAACCATCGGACTTTCTAACTTGGGATTGCTTCAAAAGATCCAAGGTTCAAATAAATGAGTTCAACAAATCAAATAACACATACCGGGTAGGATGGGTTACTTTCAATCTCAATACGACAAATGATTCCAAGCGTGGATTCATCCCACCCTGGGATGATAACGTTGACGGTGGCAATGTTGGCAAGACGAACAATATCAACGATGGGAGAAAGAACATCAGTGGATCGAAAGTAACCAGTAACGGTTCGAAAAATAAGCCTAACGAATCTAAAGAATCGGGAATAGACACAAGTAAGGGTAATTCCAAGGATACTGGTTTGACTGACACAACGACTAAAACCTGTGAAAAAAAGGGTTCAAATGTAAGCGAAGAAATGATTATAGATGTTGCGAAAAATCATCTTAACGCCACTGTAACACTGCCAGTTTATCCTATCAAGATCAAGGAGAAGGAAACCAAACGTGAATTCCAATGTTTTGTGCTGTTGAAAGATCAGGATCCAGAGATATTGTTTCCTATTTACGAAATAAACGAACAAGTTCGTTATACTCCAGAAAAAAACCGACCAGTTGAAATTGGAGAAGTTTATAGGTACGTTTTCGGACACTACTACCAATATGAACGAGTGGCGGGTTATATATGTACTTTCCACAAACGTAAGGTGGGGGAGAAACGACAATTTTGCCCATACTTTCAGATTTCCGGCCTGAAAGAAACCAATCCTCGACGCATTAAAAAAGTATCGGATTTAGTAAAATGTTTCAGCAAGGATGTTGGGATTCGTGACACGACGGATGGAAGTGAGGAGGTATCCGATTCATCTAGTGAGGAGGTATCCGATTCATCTTCTGACACAACCACAACCGTGTCAGAGTACAGCACCAGTTCCACCAAATCATCCAAGATTGGATGAGTGAGGCATACTATGTTACACCAAATGCAAGCATCCGTTTGTAACTTATCCATTATCCTTCATAGTTCTTTATTCAATCAATATTATGCGAAATATTGATCATGAAATTGCAGCCTAATTCGCAAAATCATAAACATACTAACTAATATTACTAGGACTAATAAATTTTAAAACTGACTCAAGTATAAGTAGAAGATTTCTGGTCAATTCTGTTTCATGCAGCCAATGCCACACATTTGCACTCGAAAACTGCCTAGGAATCACTATTTGGGTACATGCAGCATTACCATAGGGGACTAAAATTGTTCTAAATCTCATACTGACTAAAGTATCAGCCTGTTTCTTGTCCAGTTTGTTTCATAGTCAACCCCATCCATAGTATGAGCAATATTCATCCTGAAATTGCAGTCAATGCCACTCATTTGCACTCTAAAACTGACTAGGACTCAATATTTTGGTACATGCATGTCCAGGGACAAACATTATTCTAAAATTCACACTGACTAGAGTATCAACCTGTTTCTTGTCCAGTTTGTTTCATAGTCTCCCCAATCCATAGTATGAGCAATATTGATCCTGAAATTGCAGTCAATGCCACACATTTGCACTCAAAACTGACTAGGACTCAGTATTTTGGTACATGCATGTCCAGGGACAAACATTATTCTAAAATTCATACTGACTAAAGTATCAGCCTGTTTCTTGTCCGGTTTGTTTCATAGTCTCCCCAATCCATAGTATGAGCAATATTCATCCTGAAATTGCAGTCAATGCCACACATTTGCACTCAAAACTGACTAGGACTCAGTATTTTGGTACATGCATGTCCAGGGACAACATTATTCTAAAATTCACACTGACTAAAGTATCAACCTGTTTCTTGTCCAGTTTGTTTCATAGTCTCCCCCATCCATAGTATGAGCAATATTCATCCTGAAATAGCAGTCAATGCCAGTCATTTGCACTCTAAACTGACTAGCCTAGGACTCACTATTTTGGTACATGCATGTCCAGGGACAACCATTATTCTAAAATTCATACTGACTAAAGTATCAGCCTGTTTCTTGTCCAGTTTGTTTCATAGTCTACCCCATCCATAGTATGAACACTATTCATCCTGAAATTGCAGTCAATGACACTCATTTGCACTCTAAACTGACTAGCCTAGGACTCACTATTTTGGTACATGCATGTCCAGGGACAAACATTATTCTAAAATTCACACTGACTAAAGTATCAGCCTGTTTCTTGTCCAGTTTGTTTCATAGTCTCCCCAATCCATAGTATGAGCAATATTCATCCTGAAATTGCAGTCAATGCCACTCATTTGCACTCAAAACTGACTAGGACTCAGTATTTTGGTACATGCATGTCCAGGGACAAACATTATTCTAAAATTCATACTGACTAAAGTATCAGCCTGTTTCTTGTCCGGTTTGTTTCATAGTCTCCCCAATCCATAGTATGAGCAATATTCATCCTGAAATTGCAGTCAATGCCACACATTTGCACTCAAAACTGACTAGGACTCAATATTTTGGTACATGCATGATGTCCAGGGACAAACATTATTCAAAAATTCACACTGACTAAAGTATCAACCTGTTTCTTGTCCAGTTTGTTTCATAGTCTCCCCAATCCATAGTATGAGCAATATTCATCCTGAAATTGCAGTCAATGCCACACATTTGCACTCTAAAAATAAGTACTAGTAGGACTCACTATTTTGGTACATGCATGGCCAGGGACAAACATTATAAGAAAATTCATAATGACTAAAATATAAGGCTGTGACTTCTCAATATGGTTTCATAGTCTCCCCAATCCATAGTATGAGCAATATTCATCCAAACATTTCAGAAAATAACACACTTTGACACTCAAAAAGTAAATGAGAAACACTAATTTGGTTACTTGTTCATACAAAAATCAAAAAATTTATACAAAAATAATACGTAGGACACACCTCGGACATATGTCTACGGGGGAATCGATCCAATGGACACGTTCACCTCTACCGGTATATCAAGAACCAATCTTATCCAAAGGGGAAAAGTTACACTACTTAACGCTGGTCTGTTTATGAGTCAGACAATTTATGTGCGTCGTACCAATACCATATTAAAAAAATAGTACCAACGAAGTACGAAGAATACATCTTGTACAAATCTCTATGGAGGTATCGATCCACCGGACACGTTCATCTCAACGATATATCAAGAACCAATCGCATGCAGATGAGGAAAGTTACATTACTTAAAGAAGCTTGTCTGTTTTTGAATCAGACTATTTGCGTGCACCGTCGTAGTGTTGATACGGGTACGTAAAAATAGTAAGAATTATGCGTGAACGGGAAAAAGCAGCCACAACCAAAAACTGCAAGTTACAACGCCTGGAGAAAACAACAAATACCAACTTTATGATGCGGCGTGGGAGTACGAACGTTAGGTGTACTGTGGTACAAATAGGTGCATGACTGCGTTACAAATGGGAAATAACAGGATAATGAAAAGCAAAACACCGAAACCGACACACAGAACAACAGTTGTGCCAACCCGGGGTACTGTCTTCTCCAAGGATTACAACAAACAGATGCACGAGCTAAACCACGATGATGTAAACAACGACGGAAACCCGTTTCTATATCATTTCGAAACAGGATTTGATGCCTTGTGTGCCAAAAACGGACACTTGGTTAACACAATCCTTAGTGGATGCCAGAAGATAGAAGAAGTGCGACAAAGACTCAACAGCAAAAAAGGACATTTCGAGGAGGACGAAGCTTTGAACATTTGGGAACAATGCTTCAAGTACATAACCGAGGAAGTATTTCCCGACTACAAAGAAGGGAACACTGACGGAATGGACCATGTATGGGCAATGGGAGTCATTCTTGCATACATTACATGTGGTTATCCCGCATTGAAAACATCGGAAGACATTAAGTGCTACGACAACGTGGGTATTGGACCGGAAGTAAAATCAATAGAACGAGAGAGAATGATACAAGACGGTCGTACTTTCCCGGCAAAAAAATGGAGTAATCTGACACCGGAGGCAAGAGAACACATAAAAGACTGTATACATTACCACCCTGGGAACCGTCCTTGTATGACGTACATTTGGTTCAACAACTGGCGCAAAATGACGAATGAGGCAATCATCGAAACTGACAGATTGGAATGGTATTGCAGATCAAAAGACGATAACGAGTGGTACTCAACACAAGAAATATTGCCGCCAATTAAAGAAGAGAACATAAATAACAAAAACACGGAAAAAAAATGTAACAAACATAAGTGGGATTCGTTCATGAACAAAGCAAGAAAACAGTCAAAAAAGACAAAACGGAAGGTAAAAGAAGTGACAAACAGGGGGGGAAAGAGCGAACAAGACGAAAACGAGTGGAAAATTGAGAAATGGCTAAGTCTTTACGAAAAACGTTGGAATTCGCCGGAAGATTTAGAGGAATATAACAACTATCCCGTTCCTTGTGGAGCATGGGGACGGGTGAAACACTAACTCTGCAACTCTGTAAGGATTCCATTACAAAAAAAACAATGACAATATCGAAGGTATCGCCGGTACAAATTAAGTGCAAAAAATAGAACGGAAATTATGTAAAATATCACCTAAAAAAAATATACATTCAAAAAAATACTCATCAGAAAGCAACAAAACAACACCAACAAAATTCCCTCCGTTGAACCTACAAATTGTGATCCAATCCATAATTAATTAAGGGGGGAGTGTCAACCACCCAAAATATAGAATTTACTGCAACGCCGTTGCAGAAAATTGAAAAACAATAAGTAGATAAATAAATATGGAATGATATGGTACCGTAGGGTAAGTACGGTAGGGTAGGGAAGAACAAAATGTTCGGGTCCGCGCCAAAATTTTGAGGACTCCACATTCCAGAATATCACGGCACGCTCGAAAATAAGATAGGCCGGCGACAGTACAAGAACAACACTCACAGATAGTACAATTAGTTGAAATACAGCTATTCCTTGGAGACAGTAAATCAAGAGCTTACAGTGTGTACAGTAGGAATGAAAAAAAATTACCAAACGATGCCTACAAACAACATTATTATCATAAAAATAGCGCGCCACATCAATCAAAGGTAAAAACGGTAAGTTTATGTGCACGAGTTAACAAAAAAATTATGGTGGAACTGAGTACTATTTGCAGTCCGGTGACAGGTAGAACCATTGTTACCAATAACACAAACAGCCCAAACAGCAGTGTATCGGGAAGTGACCGAACAAACACAAACGATAGCCAAACATATACAACCACCAACAGTAGCAACAGAAATATTCTACAGACAACAAAACAATACGATAACGATAACTTGGAAAACAACATTGTCAAACACGTCAAAGAAAAAGCATTCAGGAAATTAAAATTCCCGCCAGAGATTACATTCGTGAAGGCGACGATATTCAAAATTGTAAAACAAGCGAATAACAATGAAATACCAAATACGATTGATATAAAAGACCAAAAGTGGAGTGGAATTTATTGCCGTGCAGTGACTGCGTGTAGGCACAATGCTCAAACTCTTGCCAGGAAAAACTACAAAGGTACGCAACCAACAAGAAAATGATTGCCGGCATGCAATCGTTCATAAGCCATTCTAACATTTTGGTCCTATGAACACTGACACGTAGACGATAAAAGAAACAACCTGATACCAGATAGTTTCCCAGGAACGGTTCTAATCACGGACACACAAGACGTTAACTCAGAAAATAGGTACCAATTGCACGAAGACTATCGGCGGAAAAATTCACCAGAATTCAAATACTTCATGAAAAGAATTCTTGGAGCGGTGTCACCAAAACAGACAGACTTCAAAAGAAAATCAGTCAGAATGACAATCAGTAACATTTTCACCCCAAGCGATGAAGCTTTTGCATTGCTTTTCCTTTACAACGACTACGACTCGTGGATAAACACAACAAAGGGCACGAGGTTGAGAAAAAAATTCACTGACGGTAAGTCTGGAAATAAGGAGGGGTGGAGTAACGAGGGACAAGATCTTTACGAATACCTAGTAAGCGAATTAGAAGAACGAAGGGAGGAACAACAGTCAAAAGAATTAGAGACGGAAATACTTAAAATGTACCAAAAGCAAAATGGCAATCGTAAACAACAAGATAAGGAGGAGAACAAAGAGGGAAAAACACGGAAGCGAAAACGTACCTTGGTTGAGATTCTAGGCGAAGATGATGAGGACTACAAATTTTTCATGGAATACAATAAAACGAACAAGAGTAATGGATGATATCAACATCAATAGTAGAACGGCTAGTTCATTATTATTTTATGGTTAGCACAATATTGTTCCGGGTCTTCTGTTCGAATATAATACAATAAACAAGATAATTTCAAAGGCTAATAAAATACTTTCGTATTTGTTACAAAATATGTTTGTTGTATTTCCGTATTTGATAAGCGTATCGTGAATATTGTAAAATGTCGGAGAGTATTGCAAATGCGGATAAAATATTTTCTTATTAGTACAAAAATATGGTTGTTGGAATTTGATATTCGATAAATGTAGTGTGAGTATTGTGAAAGCAACATAACAGAATACATTGCTGGTTATCAAGAAGCTCCTATATTTGTTCAGAAAATGGTATCAACGCTACGACAATATCAGTGTACATAGAGGATATTATTACAAAAGATGAGTTTCGTGTGGAAAATAACAAAAATTAAATGGCGAGTAAATATTAACGGGGTAAGCATGAAACAAAATTGTAGAATAGAAAGATTCTTAAGCAACCATGAAACAGGGGGTGAAAATATGGATAGGAAAATAGTCCTACTTGAAATTGTTGCGTGCAAAAATAGGTAGAGAATTATTTATTGTGCGCGCAACAAAATGTTTCGGAATATTTTAAAATATCGCACGAATTTTACGAAAGCACGAGCATCGTTTATGTGACGTAGTAATTGTTTAGGATTACGAGATAATAAATCTGAAGAGAGTAAGTGACCAAATTTTTGGATACTTTTGTATTCAATCGTATTTGGATTGGGAGAAGCTTCTCATATACAAAAGTAAGGTGTTCTTGGAATTGGATCATGTGATTGAAAGTCTCATTCCAATTCAATTGTATAATGGATGATGGATAGATGTGTAATGGACGACAGAGTGACGGGATAGGACATACACTGCATTCATGAACGAGACAAATGTCGTATGCCTCTAAATGAAGGTACTAAATTAATGCTTATATATTGGTTAAAAACTAAGATTGTGAGCTAGCTCTGCCAACCTACAAACTTGTCATATAATCTTGGACCTGTAGTTAGATTGAGGGTCCTCTTGGATTGCATGAACTCGTTGATGGTGAAAAGAATTTGTAGTTTGGTTGATCCTGCAGTAATCAAGGGAATCTTGAGCTTGGTTACTTCATGAACTCCATTGACTTCATGTGTGTTCTTGAATTCTATTTTGTCAATGGTTTCTTGATCGAAGTCAAATTTGAAAGGTACTATAGAGTAGTAGCTTGACATTGTATTCCTCTTGTTCTTACTCGACAATTGGTAGCATCAGTTGGTTGCTTGTTGGCAGTTGTGGTAGTGTTTACTCGAGTAGTTGAAGTAGTCATAGTAGTTGTAGTTGTAGATCGAAGCAGTTTTTCGACTGTTTAAACAGTGTCGTATGCCTCTAAATGAAGGTACTAAATTAATGCTTATATATTGGTTAAAAACTAAGATTGTGAGCTAGCTCTGCCAACTACTCCGAGGAGGCATTGGAAAGCTTGTAACAGTACTAAAAAGCCGTTGAATTAAAATTCAACGTACATTGCACATAGAGAGTTTAGATATGTTCTTCATGCAGTCTTCAATATTGAAGCCCGGCTGGTGTGGCATTGGTGCTGATGTCAGATTTCAGATTTTCTTGAATCGTGGGTAATTTCAATCGTGAGGGTTTGAATACCACAACAAAAACGTCTCACATTGTGGACATCATTGATTGATGTTCAGGATATTGAGTGATTCCTACCTAAGGAAAGTGAATAGAATCGAACGTTAACAAAAAGTATATAGAATGAATACTTTTTTATCATGCCCAACCGAGGAATACTTTTATTAAATGCCAAATTTGGAATTCGGAATCCCTGAAGAAGAAAAAACAGTAAATGTCTGTTTAATGACTACCTGCGCCACCTACCGGCCTATTTTGTTGGCCGGCAGGCCTAATTTAAAGATTCCGTTGAAATCTATTTGGTGTCAGTTAAGTGAATAAAAACTGTCAGTCGGACACATGTCGACTGACAAATTTTATTACGAAGTGAATACATCTAGGGTACGAACCGTAGGTACCGGTATATAAAACACATACTTTTTATGTGTTTTTTTATTAATTATTCGTTTTCGTTAGGTGGGAATCACTCATTGGTACTGTACGGTATGTACTCGTACAGTATTCTCAGAACTCAGAACTCAGAACATACCGTACCGGTACAACATACCGGTGCTCGTACTCGTACCTACCGGTATTTAGGTACAGGTACGAGTATCGTACTATCTCTCGCATTCTTACCTCGGATACGAAGGAAAGTACGTACTCGCATGTATGGTACCGGTACGAGTTAAAAGTCGTACGTACTGGTGCCGGGTACAATCATACGGTACCGTACCGTACTTCACGAAAATGCGAAAGATTTCGTAGACCCATCAAACGGGGACACGTCTGACACATCGGAGTGGAGACACGAATAGTTGTTTTCCAATTTTAGAACCGGATTTAATTTAGTCAAGGATTCCTTTCTGAGGTGAAAGATCTAGAGGAATTTAGAATCTTATATTGAGCCACGAATTAGAACTAGATTCCGGATCTTTGGCCCGTCGTGGTTGAGTGAATCGTCGTCACACGATGAAAGTTCAGGATGATCCAGAAACAATTTTCGACGTGAACGTGTGAAATGTTAGAGAAAAGGCGCAAGAACCTCCATAACCGCTCTCAATCGAACACGAATTGCTATCGAACCGCTGTTGTCGTCTCGCGTTTCGATTCCCTGCCTACATATCCGTCGAATCCAATCGAGTCACAACTTCTATTCGATAAATCTCTATACGTACCGTACCTGTATAGTGTACTACTCGATACTTCTGCAACCATGGCCGAATCCAAACCCAAGCTTGTCCTAGCCTACTCCGGTGGTCTCGATACCTCTGTCATCCTCAAGTGGTTGTGCGAAAAGGGATTCGACGTCGTCGCCTTCTGCGCTAACGTCGGACAATTCGAGGAAGATTTTGCCGCCGTCGAAGCCAAGGCACTCGCTGTCGGCGCCGTCAAGTGTGTCATCACCGATCTGCGAAAAGAATTCGTCACCGATTACGTCTTTGACTGCATCAAATCCAACGCCATCTACGAAGGACGATACCTCCTCGGTACCTCGATTGCCCGACCCTGCATCGCCAAGGAAATGATCCGAATCGCCACCGAGGAAGGCGCCACATACATCGCCCACGGTGCCACCGGAAAGGGAAACGACCAGGTCCGATTCGAAATGTGCGCCCAGGCTCTTTCCCCCACCATCAAATGCGTTGCCCCCTGGCGTGATGCCGAATTCATCGAATCCTTCAAGGGACGAAAGGATTTGTTGGCCTATTGCGAAAAGCACTCCATCCCCGTCGATGCCAAGCCCAAGTCTAACTACTCCATCGACGAGAATCTTTTCCACACTTCCTACGAATCCGGATGCCTCGAGGACGCCGCGTGTGGTCCCGAAGAATCCATGTTCAAGATGACCGTCTCGCCACAGGCCGCCCCCGAAACCGGCGAGACCGTGGTCATTCAATTCGACAAGGGAGTTCCCGTCAAGATCACCAACAAGTCCGACGGAACCACCAAGACCGATCCCCTCGACATTTTCTTGTACTGCAACATGATTGCCGGAAAGCACGGAATCGGCCGCATCGACATTGTCGAAAACCGATTCGTCGGAATCAAGTCTCGCGGGGTCTATGAGACGCCGGGAGGAACCCTCTTGCGGGCCGCGCACATGGACCTGGAGGGCATTTGCATGGACCGTGAGGTCAAGCGCATCACCGAGGGCATGTCCAACGAATTCGCCCGGTTGTGCTACAACGGATTCTGGTTCGCACCCGAGATGGAACTGATCCGCAACTCGCTGGATTTTGCCCAGCGAGACGTCATCGGAGAGGTCGAGATCGAGCTCTACAAGGGCAACTGTACCATTAAGGGACGATCCAGTCCCAAGGCCCTCTACAACGCCGATTTGGCATCGATGGACATCGAGGGTGGAGGTGATGCCTTTGATTACAACCCCGCAGATGCCCAGGGATTCATCCGCATCAACGCCGTCCGCCTCAAGACCTACGCTGCCCTCCGAGCAAAGGATAGCGAGTAAACACAACACAAACAACAACACGAAAACCAAAAAAACACTAATACGTGTACTGTAAATAACCGAATCGATTATTATTGTGCAAAAAACTGCTAAACGTATAGTTTTGTCTTCGGAACCACCATTTGTCACTGTAGAATCTGATTATGTTGGGAATTGGAAGGAAAAAAGACTATTGTGTTGTACGAAGCATTGTATTACAGTAATTATTAAAGAGTCATAAGCTGTATTCTGTGAAAACGTCAACGGGTGAAAATGGACTGAGATATCATTTGTCTGGTGACTCGTTCGGCTTACTTCAAACAATTGTTGCCATGGATTGAAAATCAACAAGTAGGCTCATTCGTTTGACTCCTTCTCACTTTTGGACTGTACTTGTACGTACCGTATGCTCTAACGAAATACGATATTTATTTTGAGAGGCCAAACATGATGCTACAACAGCAATGGTGTTCCATCTAAGGATCTTCTATGGAAATGAAATTGCATTAGTCTACAGAGAAAAATAAATAAAACCCGGAATAATCCGTTCGTTCGTTCGTTTATCGGGTTGTTGTCGTTCTCGATCCCAGAGGTCCCCGGGACAGCCGTTCGCTTGCCCAATTGAGGCTTCGCTGGAGGTTCTTTTCCGTCAGACGGGCGATCAACAGCTTTCCAAAGTCTTGCAGGGGCACCCGGTATTCCCGTACGATTGGGATCAGTGCCCGGAGGCGTGCTGTTGTGGCGGTTCCACCGTTCTCGACGTTGCTATTGTTGTTGTTGTTGTTGTTGCTGCTGCTGTTTCCTCCCCCGATGACACCGTCGTAGTCTCCGCCCAAAAACTGCACCAGCTTGGTGATTTGCTGGACCATCCGCTTGTCGTTATCGCTCAGTTCGGGATTGAGCGCACGGAAGAAGGAAGGCGTGGGAATGTTGGAGAGGCCGACCCGTCGGATGATTTCCTGTGTCGCTTCTCGGCTGGAGGCGTCCTACCACTGTGACGATTTCCTCCAGCATGAACTCACGGAAGGGTTCACCCTCCTTGCTGAAGAAGAACCGGAGTCCCTCTCGAACCGTCTCCTGGTCTTCCTCGGTTTGGGCCTGGAAGTTTGTTCCGCCAATATTATTATTGTTGTTGCTGTTGGACACCCGGAATCGTCCCCCGTCGATATCGGTGTCGCGTTCGGACGTGTCGACCACCTGGGATCCGAGAAAGTCACCGGCGCTTCCCACCACCTTGTTTCCCCTGACGCCGTCGACCTTGTAGGCCGTTCCGTCCCCGTCGTCGCGGATCGCCTTGAACTTCTCCAGTGCCTCTAGGAGGTCGATGAGGCGCTCGGCATCGAACTGTCCCTCGCGTCCGTAGACCATGTAGCGGAGTGCGGCGCGCAGGCGTGGCGAGTCGTCCGTCATCAACCGGCGGGCGATGTAGGGGTAGGCCTCGTCGATGATGGCGAATTCGGGGTTTCCCACCAGAGCGATGCCCTCCAGGACCGAGATGGCGCGGATGACGAGGGCAAAGTAGGGCGGGATGCGAAATGGGAATTCGTAGGTGATGACGGCGAGATCGGCGGCCAGTTCCTGGAAGTTGATCGACTTGGCGCCTCCCCCGGCGAGTGCGACGTCAAATACCGTGGTGAGGGCCGGCACGATGGGGGAGGTGTCGGTTCCCTCCGGGATGAAATCGAGGTTGATAAAATCCTGTCCGATTTCGGTGTAGTCGCGGTTGATGAGGTGGGCGATGGCTTCGACCATTCCATATTTTTGGTTGTCGGTGATTTCGGTCATCAATCCGAAATCCAGAATGGCGAGCTTGCCGTCGTCCGTGCGCATCATGTTTCCGGGGTGAGGATCTGCGAGCGAAAGAGTTAAAAAAAAATATAGAACGGAAACAGTCCGAAACCAAACAAGAACAAAAGACAGTGAGCGGATACAACATAACGATAAAGTAGATAACGCAGATTTATTTGTACACACACACACACACACACACACCGAACAACGACGACACAAATAAAATTAATATTGATAATACTAATACTATCGAATACGATGCGATAGTTGAGATACGCACCGGCGTGAAAGAATCCCTTGTCCAAGAGCTGCGTCATGTAGGTGATGACCCCCAGGTTGACGAGTGCCCCGACGTCGTCCGCCTTGGACTGGCTGAGTTTTTCTCCGTCGATCCATTCCGCCACGTGCACCCTCCGTGAGGTATAATCGGGATAGTTCTTGGGAATGACGACCATCGGCAGCACCTTCATGTCCTCCTTGATCCGCAATCCGTTCTCGCACTCGAGGTTGTAGTCCAGTTCCTGGTAGAACCGAAAGGCAAACTCGTCGAGCAGCGCCACCGCGTCTAGCCGGTCCGAGAGCTGCGGGAAGTTCCGGGCGATCAACCCGATTTCCCTGGCCAGAAAGAGATCGAGCGAGACGGTTTCCAGCACGGCCGGCCGCTGTACCTTGACGGCGACGGTCTCCCCCGTCGCTCTGAGCTTTGCCTTGTAGACCTGTCCGAGGGACGCGGCGGCGACCGGCTCGGGTGTGATCTCGCTAAAGAGCTCGTCGACCGGCTTTCCCAGTTCCCGCTCGATGGTCGCAAAGGCCACCTTGGAATCGTAACTCGGAACCTTGTCGCACAGTTTCTGCAGCTCTACCATGGACCGGGGCGACAAAATGTCGGGACGGATCGACAACGCCTGCCCGATCTTGATGTAGAAGGGTCCGAGGCTGGTGATGGTGTCCCGGAGTTCCCCGGCCCGCTTGATCTCGAGGTCGGGGTTGTTCTTGAGGCGTCCCAGGGCGGCGTCGAGCGCCAGCTGGAGGGCCAGTCCTCCCCCCACGCTCGTCAGCTGCACGATCCGCTGGAGGATGGTCAGAGGCCGCTTCTTGAAAAAGTTCTGGAGCGCGACCGGATCGTACTCGTACGGCAATCCGGTGCCGGGATCGGTGTCGCTCCCGCTTCCACCGATGTTGACGTCGACCAGTCGCATCTGCAGACCGTCCAGCGCCGAGTCGTCGTCGTTCAGGTTTTTTCCGCGGAGAGCGTCCATGACCATCCGGGCGTCATCGTTTTCGTTGAGCTGTTTCTGAACGTCCTTCATCATGGCGCTCGTCTCGGAAACGGTGGTGGCGGAGAGCGTTGTCGTCGTCGTCGTCGTCGCAGCAGTTGTTGTTGTTGTTGTTGTTGTTGTAGACACGGATGACGACGACAACAACGCCGCCGTGTTCCGCGATGGAACCGCGAAGGATTCTCCAACGTCCACGAGGGCGGAACCCAGCGCCAGAGACAGTAGCACGGAAGAAATTCGAATGTTCATTGCGGCGGTGTTCCGATATCGTCGGGTATAACGATAATGATAATGATGCTATGATGTGTCGTGTTGTGCCGATTACGAATACAGGAACTATTCCGTGTTGTCGTGTGCACTTGGGTTGGAGTCTATTGAGTTGCTCCTTTGATGGACGGTTGTTGCGTTATTGTCTCGTTGTTTGCTGTCGTTATGGTTACTGTGTATGTCTTCTGGGATGTGTCATACAACCACGGAACTGAATCTTTTGTGCGCATGGAAAATCGTTACCAAGAACACCCAAAGAAAAGAGAAGGAAAGTACGAGTACTTGTACTTCCAATTAGCGTTCAGAGAGAGCTACCGTACCGGTACGGTAGAATACTCAATACGCTCGTAATCTTAGGGATTTCGACCCGATGATGACGCAGTATTTACAGCGTCGATGGTTTCTACGTGGTCTCAGAGGAATTACTTATTGGAACAATGGTGGAACCGTGCGAATCGTGCTTTGTGATTGATCGATGATTAAAAAAAATCGAGTCGAGTCATTCGGGTCTTCATCCTCACCCAATGAAAGGACGAGGAAATAGTGAGATGTGATACGTAAGATGAGAGCGAAACTCCCTATCTACCTACTTATTTTCAATACCTATAAGTATGTACTATGTATGATACTATACTACAATACGGTAATTACTCTTCTTCTCTTCTGTCTTCCCCCGGTCGTTTTTTGGTTCGCGCCCATTTTTTGCGCGCGCCAAACGGCACGGAATTAATCAAAATCCATATCCTACCGTACCGTACCGTAAGATCTTGCTCGTACTCGTACTCGTACTCGCACCGGTACCGCCGACGAGCGTCTGGTTGATCCTCTCCGCAGGAATTGTACGGAACTTGTACGGCAGGCAACCGAGAACCCACACCTCTCGCCGTTCGAACGCTTGGTACCGTATTGTATGTACCGGTACCGGTACGGTAATTACTACCGCATGTCATTGCGACAATACCGGTAACTTACCAATGATGATATCGTACGGCATCACGCAATCGTTGACAAAAAATAATAATAATATGTACTCCGTACGGTACTCGTAATTTACTCGTACTCGTACTACCGTACGAGTACCGCGGAATCCACCGAGAGACGTTTCGGCACGAATATTGTTATTATTTTTGCACACCAATACTTTCGAAAGCATATCGCACCACACGGAAAGATTTACTACAGTATTCTACCCCTGCCCTATACCGTACGGTACCTGCCACCGAACATAATATAACATAACCGAAAACAACACAACCGAACACAACCAACCAACAATCAATGCCCAAGCAACAATCGAGCCTCGACTCCTTTTTTGGGGCGTCCAGCAACAGCAAGATGAAGAAACAGAAGACGCTGACCTCCTTCTTCAAACGAAACAAGGAAAACGACGACAACGACAACGACAACGACAACGGGGTCAAGGCGGAAGATAAAGATCCGGTTGCTACGGATCCGGACGACGAGGAGGACGATGACGAGGCATTGCAAAAGAAAAAGCCCAAGCGAATCCGCAAGAACAGTAACAGTAACTGTAACAAAACCAACACCAACACCAACACCAAGAACAACACCAAGAACAACACCAAGAACAACACCAAGAACAACACCAAGAAGCGAGACTCTCCGGATGGAAAAAACGACACAAAGTCATCCTCCGGCCGCACAAAGCGTCGGCTTGTGATCGACGACGACAGCGACAGTGATGACAACAATGATAACGATGAAAAGACAGACGGCGGCGATGACGATGGTGACGACGACGACGACGACGACAACAACAACAACAACAAAGACAACGACAACGACAACAACGATGAAATAATGAAGGATGCTCCGTCGACAAGCCTCCGGCAACAAACCCAAACCGAAAACAAAAGTCACCGACATCAAACAAGAAGACACGGAAACCAAACCCAAACCGAAACCCAAGCCGAAAGCCTCCGTTGCCCCCTCGTCCTTTTTTGGGAAAGCGAACACGAACGCGAAAGCGAAATCCAAGTCCAAATCAGCCATCAAAACCGAACCAAAGGGCGATGCACCGAAACCAACCCCCGACGATCCTGTTCCGACTACCGATGCCGCAGAAGCAGAAAACGAAGACGAAAATGAAAATGAAAACGAAAACGAAAACGACAGCCCCGCCAAGCGAAAACTCATCCGCCGGGCCAAAAAGATTGCCAAGGCCTACAAGGTGGAGGTCGAGATCGAGGAAGACTTTCCGCGGCCCAAGCCATCCTCCTCCGGGAAGTTCCAGTCCGGTTCCAAATGCAAATCCAAATGTAAATCGAAATCCTCCGACACGAACGCAAACGCAAACGCAAACATACCACCACCACCACCCGAGGGCATCGTCCGCTACACCGACCTGGTGTCGGTACTGGACACCATCGAGGGTATCTCCGGCCGCCTCGAGATCCAGGCCGTCCTCACCCGGTTTTTTCGCCGGATCCTCGCCTTCGGGAACCTCCCGACGGACCTGGCGGCCGCCGTCTACCTCTCCTGCAACTCGGTAGCACCCGCCTACGAGTGCGTCGAGCTGGGCATCGGCGATTCCCTCCTCGTCAAGGCCATCTCGGAGGCCTACGGGTCCAAGCCGGCCACCGTCAGGGAGGAACTCACCAGGATGGGAGACCTCGGATCGGTCGCCCGGGCCTGCAAGTCCAAGCAGCGGACGCTGGGGTTCGGTGCCAAGCCGAAACCGCTCACCCTCGAGGCCGTCCTGGCGGTCTTTCGGGAGATTGCGGGCATCTCGGGGAGCTCCTCGCAAAAACTCAAGGTCGACAAGATCAAGCGGTTGCTGGTGGCCGTCCAGGATTCGGCCGAGACCAAATTCATCGTCCGGGGACTCCAGGGAAAGCTACGGATCGGGTTGGCGCAGTCGACGGTGCTGGTGTCCCTGGCCCACGCGCTGGCCATGACGATTCCGGTCACGGTCAGGGTTGGGGAAGACAACAACGATAACAATAACAATAACGACGACGATAATGACGATGATAATGACGACAGTGATGATGATAACGACAAGGACGAGGACGAGGACGACGAGACGGGTGCATCCTCCTCCAACAACAACAACAACAACGAGACCGTCCGCAGGGATCCCATCGTCACCGCCCTGAACGACGAATCGCTCCCCGTCGAAAAGACCCTCGAGGCGGCCGCCAACATGATCCGAAAGGTATACTCGGAGGTCCCCTCCTACGACGCACTGCTGGAGGCGGCCCTCACGGTACCCCTCACAAAACTCAACGAGCACTGCCACTTCCAGCCGGGGATTCCCGTCGAACCGATGCTCGCCAAACCGACCAAGTCCATACAGGAGGTTCTCAAGCGACTCGACGGACAGGAATTCACCTGCGAATACAAGTACGACGGCGAGCGGGCGCAGATCCACAAGACCGCCGACGGGACCCTCAAGGTCTTTTCGCGGAATCTGCTGGAAACCTCCGGGAAGTACCCGGAGGTCCCGCTCTTTGTCCAGGAGGCCGCCCGAGCCGCGGCAGCGCAACAACAACAACAGCAACAGCAACAGCAACAACAACAGCAACAAGAAAAGGGGGACGGCGACGGCGAATCACCACCACCGGTGGTGGTCGTCGATTCCTTTGTCCTCGATGCCGAGGTCGTGGCGTACGATCACGAAAAGGGACAGCTGGTGCCCTTCCAGATCTTGTCCACCCGCAAGAAAACGGTGGACGAGGGAGAAACATCCAAGGTGCAGGTCATCGTCCAGGCATTTGACCTCATGTACCTCAACGGCAAATCCCTCCTGGGCAACACCCTCAAGGAACGACGGAATCTCCTCCGGACACACTTTGCACCCGTCGAGGGAAAATTCCAGTTCGCCAAGGCTCTGGACGCGAGGGAAGACGGCGACACGACGGTCCTGGAACAATTCCTCGACGCGGCCGTCAAGGGACAGTGCGAGGGACTCATGGTCAAGACGATGGTGGACATCTACGAGCCCTCCCGGAGGAGTCTCAACTGGCTCAAACTCAAGAAGGACTACCTCGACGGGGTCGGGGACAGCTTCGACCTGGTCCCGCTCGGCGCGTATTGCGGACGCGGGAAGCGCACGGGAGTGTATGGCGCCTACCTCCTGGCCTGCTACGATCCCGACACGGAGGAATTCCAGAGCGTGTGCAAGATCGGAACGGGGTTTTCCGACGAGGACCTGCAGTCCCTGTCGGCCTCGCTGAACGAACACAAGCTACCAAAGAAGTCCTCCCAGTACGTCGTGTCCGACAGTCTCGAACCCGACGTCTGGTTCGATGCCGTGCAGGTGTGGGAAATCAAGGCCGCGGACCTGTCCAAGTCGTCCACCCACCGTGGTGCTTTCGGCAAGCTGGAGGAGGGACGCGGAATCGGACTGCGGTTTCCCCGATTCGAGCGGGTCCGGGACGACAAGCGGCCGGACCAGGCCACCAACAGCGACCAGGTCCTGGAGATGTATTACAACCAGGATTCCGTCAAGGGACAGGGTGGTGGTGGAGACGCCTACAACGACGACTACGATGGAATCTAAGACGCCAAGGTGAGCGTCGGCATCGGCACCGCACCGCACTGCGCTGCGCTGCGCTGCACTACTGTACAATGCACTACAATGCAATAGGATTGCATGCGGCAAAACACGAAGGGGATAGAAAGTCTAGAATTTTTCATGTTAAATGAAATTGAAGCGCAACACGAGTTTTTTGTTGTTGTTAGCGTTTTTAGATCGGATATTATCAATGGAATCGCTTGGTTGATCGGCGTGAATGAATATCGTTCAATGAAGTACAATGATGACTTTGCGTGTGACACGCAGGGAAAGGTACAAAATAGAAGTAATTAATAGAAGTAATCATTGCTCTAATGGTATTAATGTATACGGTACCGGTACGTGTGTGTAGGTTGGTTATCGAGATCGGTTTGTGATTGGTTTTGGTTCGGTTCGGTTCGGTTGTTCGGTTCCTCGAGAAGAAATTTGCTCTGCTCTCAAATGTTTCGTTCTGCGGTGGCAAAAGCGGAGTATTCCTCCGCCTTTCCCGCGACCAGCGATACGTGGCCGAGGTCATCGTATTGAAAGAATTCCGAGCGCTCGTGGAAGATCGAGGAATACAGGAATTTTGCGTGGGAGAGTGGAACATTCACGTCCGATCCTCCCTGAAAGATACCCACGGCCGGAAGATCCGTTCGATCGCCGTTGCTGCTGTTGCTGTTGCTGTTGCTATTGCTGTAATGCTCACGAATAATCTCTTCGTGCCGAGGCCCGGGCGCGAAAATGATCATCATGTCGTCGTAGATGCCGGGATACCCGCCCTGCACAGCCATCGGTTCCAGCACGGAAAGAAACGAACCCAGGTTGTTCTCGTCGGACATCCATGCTCGGTCGGCAGCCGGCATGTCCTTGGTGCCAAACGAGTTCAGGTACATTACCCACGATGTGGGCAGCATCGGAACCATCAGGTTGAACATCGCACCCGTCGATACCGACATGGCTCTTAGCCCGAACCGACTCAACCGAGACGTCGGTGCGCTCTCGACCGTGGCTATGAGTGACTCGGCTCCGGTTTTGATCCCCTCCGATCCGGCGGAAACGCAGAGTGCACCGACCAGGGACACGTTTCGGAGCCGGGCGGGGCAACAACAAGCGGATCGTTTTCCCGTTCCCGTTCCTCCCGTGCCCGTTGTTGTTGTTGTTGTTGTTGTTGTACCCCGATTCCTTTTTCGTTGGAGGTAGGAAGCGATCATTGCGAGTGCGTACGGGCCACCCCCGCTCACACCAATGATCGAAAATTCGGTCCAGCCTTGGTTTTCGACGAGCTCCCAGACACTTTCGACAAAGATTTCGATGTTGCTGCTGCTACTACTACTACTACTAGTTGTCTTCGAATCGTTGTTGTTGAGAGCTGCACTTACAGTAGGATCGACGGAATCTTCCGACGATTTCGATTTCGATTTCGATTGCTTCTCGGGAGACACAGACACAGACACATTGCTGTCGCGATCGGCGTAGGGGCTCGATAGTTTTTCCCATACCGGGTCGATCAATTCCATACAGCCGACCTCCCTCACGGGCTACAGCAAGGGCACAAGAGAAACCCCCCTCGAGACCGCATCCCGGAAATCCATGGAAATACAGCACCGGGTGCCGTTGTTGCTCTTCGTTTTTGTTTTGATCCCTGCTGTTTTCGCTCGGCTGTGGTTGTGGTTGTGGTTGCGGTTGTGGATGTGATTGCGTTTCATCTGTCTTCTCCTCGGTGGGATTTTCGGAATCGTCTTCTTCCGCCTTTGGGAAGGTGTGGTAGGCGAGGAATCTTCCGTCCTTCAATTCCAAGCAATTTTCTACGGATTCCATTACGATGATGTATTTGCACTTCTATTTCTTGTATTGGCTACGTGTATGTACACACTGCTTTCCGGCACGATGCACGTTTATGACTTATGCTTTGTGGCGTGGACCTTGTCTGTCGATGCATATACAAACATCGCTTACTATTGAACTATGGTACGAGTACAGTACGTACTCGTACCGGATATGCATTTTTTGATCATTGCAATTCAAATTCATTCACAATAATTGTATCTGTGACGGTTCATATTGTACGGTACAAGTACCGTACGATAGGAATAGTACGTACTCGTAATTTTACTTCGTGCAACATCATGAACGGGATAGATCCAAAAGATAATGGGGACAGCAATAAATATCCTTTCGCCATCGCGTATCGGATTGAAGATTTTTTATCAACTGGGTTCCTTCAACTGGGGACGAAGATGACATAAAACAAAAAAAGAACGCACACGGCACGTACCGGTATTTTTTAGTGTTACATTCAAATCGAAAGACATGTCTGACAACGAAGCCACAGAACAGAAAATCGAAAAAATGCACCGGTCTCATAAAAAAATACTCCAAAGTAACACAGTAATCCCATGGCCTCTGAGGACGAGCACGTGACTCGCTCCTAAGTACCAAGAAAAATGAGGGTTTTGACACTGGCTTAATTGTTAGTACCGTACGTACCCAGAGGGGAAATACTGTAGTATTTTCGAAAATACTCTGGGCCGTCCGGGGCTATCACGCACTACGTTCCTACGTTTCTTGTGATAGCCTCAGTAGCCTACCGGTACCTACTTTTAGTACTGGATGTGCAGTGCTTGTAGTTCATAGGTGTGTTGGTGGATTAAGCAATGCTAGAGGGGGATCTGGGAATTGCCAGCCTGTGGCTAGTTTGTGCAGGCTGGGTCCGGTCCCGTGTTGCTTTGCCCACACACTGTTGTTACTCTAAAAATCGACCAAAGGTATATGATGTTAAAATTTAAAGAGATGTGAGCTCAGAGATACGCTCTTATTTTCACTATGTATTTTGTACTGTTTTGGGGCTCTCTGCTGTATTTTACGTGATAGAGATCTTGCCCGGTTATTTGTTACTATCTTCATCGTACCGATATTGTCGCTGATGTTGCTGTCTTAGCGTCTTGTCGTATCGGTCATTTGATGGTATTGGTCATTTACGAGGTTAAGTGTTTTATCCGATGGGACGTATGCTTGTTCGTGGTATTAGAGATAGATGAGGCCCATTTGGAATCGGTATTGATTTACTTGATTGCAATAAGTAATTTCCCCACGGGATATCAAGTATATTCTTCTGAATTTACTTAAGCATTTCAAGTGTTCACTTATTGATCAGGTCTATGGATATGTCTTGTTTCTAACCGCTATATCCCTTTTGTTTGTAGTCCTAAGTGATATCGTTTTTACCACTTAGGGATTTTCAAGTAGTGGAGGTGTGTTTGATTCTAAGCCTCAATCGGCAGAATATTCGTATCTTGTATTCCGCACCTCGGTTGTTGTTTTGTTTGTTATCGGCTTTTCCAATCAAATTTGATGCCGACAAAGTCCGTATTTTTCGCCGACAACACACACACCGGCGCACAGCTTTGGCTGTTAAGCCTTTTCTGCGGGCAGGCGTGGCGGGCCAAGTTATTCTACTACTAATCGTTGTAGGAGCAAAAAGAGTGAGCTGTACTAGGCTTGGTTCTTGTTGGAGGGAACCTTTACAGGCTTGTTACTGCTTAGCCTGTAATTCGATTGCTGCTTACAGTTGATTGCTGCTTGTGAGCAGATTTTGTACTGTCGTACCTATGTTGGTGATACAGTGAGATCTTTCATACTCAAGAGTGTTCTCTGGAGTTTGTACTTCGTACGGCTTCCACGTGGCACTACCATTCCTTACATTAGGTTCGCTACATCAACTATCACGCACTACGTTCCTACGTTTGTGATAGCCTCAGTAGCCTACCTACTTGTAGTACTGGATGTGCAGTGCTTGTAGTTCATAGGTGTGTTGGTGGATTAAGCAATGCTAGAGGGGGATCTGGGAATTGCCAGCCTGTGGCTAGTTTGTGCAGGCTGGGTCCGGTCCCATATTGCTTTGCCCACACACACCGGCGCACAGCTTTGGCTGTTAAGCCTTTTCTGCCATTAGGCCATGGGCCACAGGGTGGGAGCTGGCTGTAGATGAATGTGGAGGGGACAAGGAGGACAGCGAGGGTGGGTAGAAGCATCATGGATGATTCAGCAAGGAAGATTCACCAGAGGGGGATCAGAGGGAGCTGCCAGGGGGAGTTGGGGCCGCAGCCGGGACCCACTCCTCTGGCAGGAAGGAGTATGTTCCATTGTTGAACATGACAGAGGCAAGATTCTTGAAGATGGGTAGGGACTGCTGATGCAAGTACCTCATCATGCAATCACTCTGCCACCAAGCAAGGAGCTTGACGACATTAGAGTCACATTTGCCCTGTAGAAGGGCCATAGCCCCACCCGGTCGAAGGGAGCAGGCAGAGATTGCAGAAGGGGAGATGCCCGTGGTGTGGTAGAGGGTCTGGGCATAGACCCGCATGGAGGAAGTGACAGTTGCTGCTCAAACTAGGGTGAGCGCCCCGTTGTCAAAGTAACTGGCAAGCTTGAGGGTTGGGCTGAAGGGAGAGCTGCTATTAGGGCAGCAGCGCCTGAGGTGAAGGACTTGGCGTGCGCACGCTGCCACAGGGCAGCAGAGGGAGTCACCACTCCTGGCATGAGCCACCACTTCCCCTTTATCCCCATTCTTCTGAGTGGTGAGGGTGAGGGTGATAGAGGTAGCAGCAAGGAGCGCATGCGCAGGGCCATCATGGTGGACCAAGTTGGAGCCAAGATAGAAGGAGACATCCTGGAGGAGGAAGGCTTGGTCATCCCTGGTAGTACCGGTGTACTCCCCAGGTCTGAGACAGAAGAAGAAGGCTATGCAAATCATGTTTGTGAGGGCTTGGCGGGAGGGGGAGTCAATGTATGCAAAGCAGAGTGCGTGCATGGCAAGGGTGATTGGGACTGGTTTGACCCTGCAAGGTGCTGGGTCGAGTTTGGCGTAGCCCTTGAACTGGGTCGTTAGCCTGAAGTCAAGACTGCCGGTGGAATTGGTAAGGGGGTCTTTGGCCCCCAAGCGGGCCAGCGTCTGACCGACTGACCGGATGATGTCTGATACTGTGCAAGATCTGATGGGCTTGCGGCTACAGGAGAGTCTGCCATCATGAAGTTGGTGCGCAAAGACTTGGAGGAGGGGGATGGGATCTTGGATGGAGTGGAGGTGTGGGTCAAAGCCTTGAGACAAACAGAAGTGAACCCATTGATTCCAATGAGCATCCTTGTGCCTGGCATAGAGCTCAGTGACTGAAGTGTGCATGGTCTGCTGGATAGAGCCAAGGTCAGAGCAGAAAGCATGGGAGGTCTGAGGGGGCAGCAAATCCAGGGCAAGTCCTGTGGATAGGTGGTGTTGAAATGATGGAGCAGGGCAGTGTCAGAAAGGGGAGAGCGAGAGAGCAGATCAGCAAGATGATTCACCAGGCCAGGGATGTAATCCCTGAGGGGTACATATTGGTGGAGCCGCTGGTGTAGGGACTGAATACGAAGGAGGTAAGCTGCAGGCCCGGTGGTAGTGGTGGCGCCTTTCCTTTGCCAGTAGACAGCTACTGTGTTGTCATAGCAGTTGTGGGTGGTTCTGGACTGGATGCAGGCAGCCTGTGCAAGGATGTCATTGTGAGTGATGGAGCCAGCGAGCTCAAGGTCACTGTTGTTGATGGTGCCATTGGGGTTGTCAAAGGTGATTAACTGGGAGGAGATCCACGTGGGGAATGGCTCCTGACGCCACATGATGGGTTGGACGGCGCCATTGGGGAGGGGCACAAAATGAATCCCTCCCATGCCAGACCCGGAGGCATCACAAGCGCCCATGGTGACAGGGAAGGGATCCGGAACGAGCTCAGCAATGGAGGTAGGCTGGTCGTGCGAGAGATCGTTGGCAAGCCATTGGAAGTCTCGAAGGAAGCTGTGGACCCGTTTGGTGAGCCGGATCCGCTGCCTGCCTGGATCCTGGTGGCGAAAGGCTTCCTGGAGGATGGAGAAGAGGCCAATGGAGTCAGGGATGGCAGGCGCCATGGACCTGAGTTCGCCGAGGACTTGGTGCCATTGTTTTATGGGGACATGGCGCTGGGTGGGGTCAATGGAATGAAGGATCTCTTGTAGGCAGGCGGCTCATTGGGGAGGAAGGCTGATGGTTTTGTTGATGGAATCAATGAGCCAGCCAAGGATAACTTTCTTGGTGGTCCAAGTGGCATCGCCTTGGCGCATCTTCTTTAGGGAGGCTGGTTCCTGTCAAAATGGGGTGTCAGTGGCATCCAGGGGTTGGAAGACTGTGTCCAGAGATTGGAAGAGCACACGCTTGACTGCGCATCTGGTCCATTGGTTGCCCTGAGCAAGGCCACAGAAGTCATCGACATAGACATCCCAGTAGCGCACTGGTACGTTGCTGGGATTGGTACTGGTAGGGATTGGGTGAGTGGTGGCCGACCGAGGAGTGGCAAGCGTCAAAGGAGATGCTGCATCAGAGGGGGTGGGAGTGGGTACGGCTTCTGAGGGAATATCCAGCCGGTGAGGCGTGCGCCTGGCCGTGGCCAGCCCTGTGGGGAGAGTGGCATTGGCTAGGTCCGCAATGGTTTCGGTGAAGGCACAGAAGTTTGGGGGACTGGATTTCCATCCCATGGGGCTGGTGAGGGGGATGCCCACAAGAGGATCTTGGGAGGACTAGATTTCGTGAGGGGGATGCCAATGAGGGGAGGTTTGCCCTTCCTGGAAGGGAACAGGACTCCGAGCTTCATGGTGTCTGCCAGGTTCAACTGGACGCCATAGAAGCCATCCGCAAGGTCAATCTTGGACATGTAGACGGGACCAAACCAGTTGTTCGCCCTGTGCAGTTTGGTGAGGAGTCGTGGAAGTGTCCAGCCAAACTGCATGGCGTCTACAGGGGCTAGAGGGATGGTGTCTTGGTTAACGCCGGAGTAGGAGTAATCCGAGATTGCTGGGTGGAGGAGGAAGAGGACTCAGCGCGTCGCTGGGTGGAGGGGGAAGAGGTCTCAGCAAGTCGCTGGGGGAGGAAGAGGGGGCAGCGCGTTGCTGGGTGGAGGAGGAAGAGGACGCAGCGCGGCGCTGGGTGGAGGGGGAAGAGGTCTCAGCGCGTCGCTGGGTGGAGGACTCAGCGTGTCGCTGGGTGGATGGCCCAGCGAGGCGCCGGGCGGAGGCCCTGGCACGGCGCTGGGTAGAGTGCCCAGAACGTCGCTGGTTGAATGGCCCCGCGAGGCGCCGGGCGGAGGCCCTGGTACGGCGCTGGGTAGAGTGGTGCCCAGAACGTCGCTGGGTGGATGGCCCCGCGAGGCGCCGGGCGGAGGCCCAAGCACGGCGCTGGGTGGAGTGCCCAGGGGGAGCGGGCAAGGAGCGTCCATCGTAGGATGGAGCGGGGGAAAGGGAGAGGAAGGTGCATACACTGGCCGAGCGACAACGCCTGTTAGGGTCTTACCTAAGTCCAGTGGGAGGGGGAAGGGCAGGGGGCCGGGTAATGGCAGGGGTCTGGGGTCTGGCGGGGAAGGGAACGGGCCGGGAGGGGATTGGGGGATAGATGGGAGGATACTGGTGGCCTATTGGGCGAGGGGCGGTGACGTGGGAGGAGACGTGGTAGGAGATGGGGGGGCGAGGCGGGGGGTGCTTTGGATGGGAGGATACCGATGCCCCCCGGGGCGAGTGGTGTGAAAGAAGGGGGGGGCTCGGCGCCAAGTCGCGGGTTAAGGCGATGGCGCTTGCCTGGGAATCAAGCAGCATAGGCATCCTGGCACCATTCCCAGAGCCGGTCTTTCTCTGCTGGAGTGATGGCAGAGTGGTCATGGAGGTGGCGGTAGCCGGTGAAGCAGCGACCACGGATGTGCCAGGAATGGCAGCTTTCTTTGCTGTCTGGGCGTTTAAGAGGTGGTTTGCCTTTGGCTTTCATGGAGGAAATGACAGTTCTCCTTTGCTTTTTTTTTGGGGGGGGGGGGTTCTGTTCATCGGACCTCTTCGAACAAACAAATTGATGATGAAGACAATGACAATGACAATGACATCACCAAATCAAACAAAACAGCCTAAACAGGAGCTCCCCCCCAAAAAAAAAATCAAATAATAAGGGACAGGCTTTCACTAACAGTGCATACAGTGCAAATACAATGATTTTCTTGCTGTTGCTGTTGTAGAATAACCCATTCCTCCTTATCCTCTTCCTCACAGTTTCCAGGGGAGGAGACTTCTTTAGGCTGCTTCTTTTCCTCAGCCGGTAGCCATATTTGGTTGGCACATGTCCTCCCCTATGTATTGAAAAGTCCTTGGCACGAGCACCCAAAACCAGAGGGGGGGGGGGGGGGGGGGTTATTACTTACAGTAATAATGATTCTAAAAACATTTAATTCCAATATTTACATATCGTCATTTATCACACACCTTTGACCTCTTGTATTATACTGTAATGACTGTAACCCCCAAAGTTGCAAGTGGGATGACATGCAAGGCATCTGGAAGGGCACTCGCAAGGAGGCTCCCTAGTCCCCTTGCAAGTGGGAAGAGTATGCCCTCTAGTTGTGTATTCACATCGTACTAATAGCACGGAACAACTTGCAAGTGCATGGGTCGCACCCCATTTTGAGAACATTGTGCCCCCACAGCTGCATGACACTTTACTTGTGCCCCCAACTGATGCACTGCGCCCTGAACTGGTGCAAGGCATGATGTTCTTGGTCTCCATTCTAGTGCCTGTGATATGCTTCATTCCAATGCCTATGACTGTGTCTTGACAGTTCTTAACAGTGTTCTCTACTAGCATGTCTGCCAGGTGTGTGTCCTTTGGTTCCAATGGGACACACAAAATCTGACGACACATGCATATTATTTCATCGCCACTCCACCAGATCATTTTTCGTAGTACTCATTTCTGCAGGGCTCAAATAGAGCAACTCCCAGGCAACAACTCCTGTAGAAATAATAATAATAATAATCTATCTAATTCAACATAAAATTGTTCCCAATTACATTTGTTCCGGGACCCCCTTGTTGCTCACCAGCAGTGGAGAGGCATGTTTGCACTTCTGCAGCAATAAAAGCAAAGAGAAGGACATTACAATGTCCCATACAGCCACCAAGAAAATGAAAAAAGCTTGGGCATTGGTTGATGGACAATGACTTGGTGCAAAGATAAGATGAAAGAAGCACCACTAGTAGACATGATCAGCAGAATGAACCTTTTGGTGTTGTGTGGTGGAATGCCCTTGCTGCTTATTAGTGTGAAGGCATGTTTGCACTTCTGGAGCCACCAGCAAGAACAAGATCAGAAAAATCTTGGACGATGGTTGAATAAGCAGCAGCAGCTCCAAAACAGCACATAAACCAGCTCTCAATGCAAGGATGAGATGAATGTACATGTAGATAACATGGCTACTACAACAAGTGTTTCCAATTGCTTCTGATTCAATCACGATGGGCATGAGGGTTTGAAGGGTATTTATTGCAATGAAACCTGTGGCTGGACAAAAACCAGCACTACTTTCAGGAACTGGGCCAAATGCCAATTCTGGGAGTCATGCCAATTCCTGGGGGTCAGGGAATCACTGGCAAGTGTAAAGCCAGTGAGAGAAAGCACAAAGGAACTGCTGGTGAATAGAATCGTTTCCCCGGTAATTATTGTTCATAGCGGTAATTTAGCACATAGCAAAAATATCATCGAGACCCGTGAACAAAGGAATCACCGGTAATCATGAGTTTAATGAAAATACCTGTGATCATGATTATCCCTTAATTGGATAAGGTGCGTATATGCACCTTATTTACCGATTTTCAGAGGGTTTTTGGTAATCTTAAAATCAATTTCTAGATGAAACCAATAGCATATTCGTTATCTACGTAAAATTTTGGTCTAGAATGAACTATCCCATAGGTCCTACCAGCTGAAACTTGGTCAGCAGTGAGCTCCGAAAGTTCCCTAAAGCCGAAAATTCAACACCATGCACCTTATGAACACCCAAAATCGACCATGGTGAAATCATATACCCAGCCTTCCACAGAGCCTCCGACTGCAATCCAAGCATACCAACCTCTTCCCCTACCACCTGCGGATAATCCACAAGAAGTCCGGACTGATTTGTCCAATATTCAAGGAAATAAGGACACATCTTGTAATTTGGCATCGTTCCCTGAGGATGATTCCCTTCCTGACCTGAGTAAAATTGGAGAGGTGACCACTGTGAGTGCTCCGACAGCAGGGGAATGGTCCGGATCTCTCCCTACTAGTATTAGGGAGGATCAGCAAGAAGAACGGATCGATTCCTCCAAGGGGGAAGGAAAAAACAAGGATCATGGTAAGGGACGATTTTCCTCAAAAAAAGAGAAAAATCATGCTGCGGATGGCGCACACTCTACACCCCAGTCTGTCCCCACCCAGGTCCATTTAAAGCCCACAGGAAGCCCTAAGCTTTGAAAGCTTGTTGGATTCACTAGGAGAAGCGAGTCCACCATTGAAAATCGATTTGAATCTGGATACGATACTGATGACGAAATTGGTCCATTTTACGATGCTGTACAGGGTGAGGAGGAAGACCATGAGGAAGTCTTGATTATCCCTGAGTGGACAGCAGCCACCACTACCGCTGCTACAGGGGATACAGTTCCCTCCCCAGGTATCAAACCTGTTGAGAGCGCCAGCACTCCAGCTCCGGTTGAACAAAAGCATGTCCCCATCGATGATAGTGCCATTGATAGGATGCCAAGGAAAGATTTGCACGCAGAGCTCAAATCTAGAGGATGCCCTGTCTATGGAATCAAATCAGTGCTACAAGAGCGGCTACGGACTGCTCTACTGAAGCGGCTTCCTGTGGGACCTTTGGCTGCAGCAGGGGAGGGACGATTGAAGCAGGCGCCGAGTAAGGGGGGAAAGAAGAGGAGTACTACAACAAGAAGGAAAGCAGCCAACTCGACCCTCCCCATTGGCGCCTGCTGGAGGGAGCTTCTTCCACTAGCCACAGCAGTGTCAGAGCCAGCAAATCCTTCATTCAGTGCAAAAGCAAGAGCTCCAACTGTCCCTGAAGAGTTTGCAGACTTCATCCCTATCAAGTACAATTTTGCAGAACAATTTGATGTCCCTGTGTTCCCAGGAAAAATCTCATCCTACACCTTCGATCGGAAGGGCAACCTAAAGAGAGACCAACAAGGCAACCCATTGGCAGAGCAGCGAGTACGAGAGAAGGGCACTGTTGATCCAGAGTTTGCAAGGAAGCACAACCTTTCTTCTAGTACCAAGCCGTATGAGTTCATTGAGCTGTTCTTTCCTTTGAAGAAGCAAGGGGGGGCAAATTCCTTCAGCTTTCAAGATATGTCGACATGGACAAACCTCAAGGCGGGTGTAGCTGAAGCAGGATCTGGTGGTAGTCAGTACAAGGACTACAAGAACTTCACTGCAAGTGAACTGCGGCAACACTTTGGCTTGTACATCTTCCATGGACTATCCCCCTCCCCTAGGATTGAAATGAAGTTCCGGCCACAAATTGTTGATCCGGTTAATGGCAATGACTTCATTTATCAGAGCTTTGGCGCCAATGCAGAGCGCCGTCACAGGCACTTCAAAGCCTTTCTTGCTTGCCAGGATCCAAGGATACTTCCACCCCCTAGGACACAGTATCCTAACTGGAAGGTATGGCCGTTGCTCAAGTTTATGAATCACATGTTCCCCCAGTGCTGGCAACTTGGACCTGGCGTTTCAGTGGATGAAATGACTATGGGGTTCCAAGGCAAACACCCAGACAAGAAGCGGATCACTTACAAGAATGCTGGGGATGGCTTCCAAGCTGACGCGTTGTGCGATGCTGGTTATTGCTATCAATTCTACATGAGGAATGATCCACCACCAGCCAGATACACTAATAAAGGCTTGTCTGCGCTTCATTCACGGACGATGGCTCTGTTTGATACGCTGAAGGATTGCTATCACAGGGTCCGCATGGATAACCTGTACAACTCTGTTCCATTCTGCCGCGCGGCATTCAATCACTCTTACAAGGTCCTGTGCCATGGAGTAACAAGGAAGGGTGGACGTGGATTGCCTGGATGTGTGCTGCAGGAAGAAGTGACAAATCCAAAGCAGGCCCATGCTGTTTGGGGTACGGTGAAGGCTGCTATTCTTGAAGGTGACCCACTGTCCAAGAATATGATTGCTTCAAGTGTGTATGACACAAAGCCAGTCCACTACTTAAGCATGGTAGCATCAGTGATCAGGTGGATAGTGAAGGAAAAGCCTGTCTACAATGTGGACACAGGAAGGGTTGAAAACCTCAGATTCCTTCGCATGAATTTTATTGATAAGTATAACAATGAAATGGGTGGTGTTGACATTGCAGATCAATTACGCGAGTCATATCAAGTTCAAACCTGGTTGCGCAACAGGAAATGGTGGTGGTCGCTCATGTTTTGGGGGCTTGGAGTGTGTCTCACGAATGCCTATGTGTTATACCGGTCTGTAAATGAAGCAGAAGGAATCCCCCGAAAGAATTTGATGTCTCAGTATGAATTCCGCAAGTCAATTGCTTTGTATTGGATCAATCCAGAGTCTGCTGCATCAAAAGCCACCAACAGCAGCACCTTCCACATCTCCAGGAAGCGCAAGCTTGAATCAATGGAGTCATCGTCCTCTACAGTCTCTAGCTTGTCATTTTCTTCAGGATCAGGTGACTCGTCATCTGCTGGTAGGTTTGCAAAGATGAATGACAAGTCCCTTTCACCAGGCGGCTGCTTTGCAATCCGTTGTAATACAGCGCTATCACACTTGCCAGCTGCACCTACTGGCAACCGACCCAAGTGTGCAATGCATTGGTGGGCTGCTGGAGTGCAAAGACAACGCGATGTAGTACTCTGCAAGACCTGCAATGTCAATCTTTGCTTAGATTGTTACACCCCATTTCATACCAATGTTGATCTTATTGCAAGCAAAAAAAAACTCTCTAAACACTATAAAAGGGAGGCGTCCTCCAAGTAATGTATCAATTAGCAGGTTCGATGTTATTTCCACTCTTTACTTTAGTGTCGTCGTTGCGGCAGCGGCGTTGTTGTCATTGTTGTTGTTGTTGTTGTTGTTTTGGTTTTCGAATAATAATTTTTTACTAGTAATTTTTACGTACAAAATAAGGTGCGTATATGCACCTTATTTTAAATAATTTTTTACTAGTAATTTTTACGTACAAAATAAGGTGCGTATATGCACCTTATTTTACTCCAATTAAGGGATAATGAAAATACCGGTAAGCATATCAGGGATGAAAATATCAATGATATGGTTAAGAATACCAGGAATTATGATCACACTGGGAACAAGGGCACATGTTGCTCCCCCTTGAGCATGTCTCACATGATGTAGTACCCCTCCATGATACAAAAGACAAAGACAGTTCCCTCCAGCCAAGCATCAAGGATGATGAAACCACCATACATGAATAAGAAGGTGAGGTTCAATATAGCAAATCAGAATTGGGCAAAAAGGAAGGATTGACACGAGAATTGCTGCACGAGTGTTATCACAAGGATTAACACAGGAGACATGATAAAATGATGCGACGGATGAAATATACAGGTTTCGAGAGGATATGATGGTTGGCAGAGGACTTTAGGCTCGTGCTTGTAATAACTCTACTACTTTAACTTCAAGATACAAACCAGCGCAAATTGAGCTGAGATTTTAATAACAACAATAGTATTTAGTACTACATGTCAAAACACTCTTAGTGCACCAAGTGCATTGCATCATAGTTTGACATTGGAGGTCTGGTCACACCACACAACTGACCAATTTTTCAACTAGTACAAGGGGAAATTTTAACTATGAAGGAAATGGACTCCGGCAAAGAAGTCAAAATCATCCAATTCTTAAATTGCAAACAAGGCACTGACTTAATTGTGTACAATCAAGGAGTGATTTGATCGAAGAAAAAGCTCGTTCATGGTTTGGGAGCAAAGGAGAGCTCTGTTCTGTTACTTGAGGTAGGGGGAGCAGATAGCCAGCATGATGCTTGTTGATAGGCCATTCAGAAGACATTGGACACAATGGGAGCTGCTGTTTTGCTGTGAGATGTGACCAAAAGTCTGAGTAGGTAGACTCTCTGAGATGTAAATTGGTATCAAAATGGAAAGGGAGAGAAGGAATACCTCCTCCCTTGGAATGAATCTACAAATACTACTATAACATGTCTACACTGTACTGTACTTATGTAATATATGATAGGACATAGTACGCACTATGAGTGTACTACTTACAACTTATTGATATCAATAATCTCTATCAATAATCCCAATAACAGCAATAATCATTTTAAATCTGTCTGAAATTGATGTCTCCCGAATCCTAACTTGGCCCCACTATTGCAATATGCTCCCAATGGCTGAAAAAGATGCAAACAAGTGATGAGGTGAAGAACTATGGATATGAACTGGTGTTGGTATTTTAGTTATGTAAGGCCTCTTGTTTGTCCAACAAAAATGAAGTGGATATATTTTTAAAAATTCTCTGTTGTAACAATATCCATTGGTGATGAGGACATACTAGAACAGAACAATAAAATTCAATTCTGGTTTGGTGTGTATCATTGAATGAAATTGATTTGATTTGAATTACAAATACTTTGTATAAAGCAACATATTTTAGAACGGGTATTACAACAATAACTCCGTCTCATCACCATTGTTGAACTTGAAAGGAAATACAAACAAGATTGGTGCTTTCAAGTACAGAGTACCATTTATGCAAGGATGAACTGAAACACGAAAAGATATACTAGTAGTACAACTCTAGAGGACAATCTGGACCCAATCACACACATTGCCGGCATATTACTATTATGAGAAGGTACTAGTGGTATTTGCTGTGTCAAACCATGATCAAGATATGTGCAATGTTTACTCAAAGTTGTACGTCGGTAGGGTTCCATTGATTTTTCGATCAAATAAAGAATTTTGTAAGCATTCAAAAGTACGTACTGTAGTATTGCAATCAGTTGGTAGATAGCTGTGAATGAAAAAGTCTCCGTGCTTTGTGACAACTGCACCTTCCTCTGGACCAAGAGTAGAGGGCGGCGTCACGGGGAGGAATACCAGATGATCACTGGAGAATTCCACCTGCCGTGCATTCAATCAATTATTCTATTTTTAAAATACATCGATTGGTAGTGACTTCATAATTTTCATACGAAACCCTGGTACCTAGGAGGACTACCCCTGGATAAGATGCGATCACGACTATCTTCTAGATGTCTATTAGTACGTGAAGGTTTGCAAATCTTGCATTTCGTAGTGCTCCATACTTTCTGCAACACGTGAATTCCCAACGTTAGCGTTCTTATTGTACATGCTTTGTTGCAATCGATTGTCCGCATCTCTTTCCCAGCTGATTGGGTTTATTTCTTTTCTTCGCAAGGAAAGACCATTGAAAGTCAACACCATCCCTTTCCTGGAATCAATTCCAACAATCCCCGAAGGACTTGGTCCCTGGTCTTCTTGGTCAGCTTGTGCACCTCAACTCCTTCTCGTTCCGCAACCTCGTCACAAAACGGTACTCTGTGGCCATAGATCGGCGAAGTGATGGCGCCAACCAATCGGTTGTTTTCCTCTTTTGACAGTAGCGCGCGAACAAGGTCCGAAAATGCCGTGGAATGCAGCTCCATTCGACCAATTTCGTCCAATACCAGAATTTCGTCATCTTCCTTTGACCCGTGATTCTGTTTTACGCCACCATTGTAGTCCAGCTTCCGCTTTTGCCCCGCTTTCGTGTCTGTTTCTTTTTTTTTGAGACAGGTTCTCGCTTGTAGACTCGGAATCGCGATCGCCTCGAACGATGCGACGTCGACGAAATACTGTCCCGTTTTGTACCTGTTGGACACCACCCCGTGTCCCGCCTTCCTGGACAGGATTCCCCGCTTCCCATCCGGAACGCTCACGACGTCGAAACCGATTCTGCTCTTGGTTTTTGGATCCAACACTTCGTCCGTGTAGAATCCTCGGCAGTTTCGCCCCCGACCTTGCAAAAATTCGACCATCTTTTTGACCGCTGTGGTTTTTCCGCACCCGGGTTGTCCGGTCACCAAAATCCATTCCGGACGGGCCGTCACGGTCGCCGCACACCGGCTCGGACTCGTGTTTGGTGCGTTCATAGAGGAAGTAAATTTGTTCGAATTGGATGCCTTCGATGCGGCTGCTTTTCTCGACTTTTTATTTGGTGTGTGTCTCCGGTGCATTCGAGATGATTCGTTCAGTCATGAAGATTGAACTACTTCAGTACGAGTAAGAGTACGGTACGGTACCGTACGGTAAGACATCATGTTGTGATGGTTGTAATCGGCATCAGCTTCTACCTACGGTACGGTAGCTTCGATTCGCCATCCCAGTACATGACTCATCATACTCGTACCGTACCGTACTACGGTACGACTCGTGACGTCGCGAAACCAAACTGCCCGATTTTGAAGTCGAGTGAAATGTTCGCGCCATATTTTTTCGAGTTTAGTCGAACTGATCAGATTTGAGATTTTAATTGTTGAAGATTCTCCAATCAAATCTATTTTCGATTTGGAGGGTACGTCAGCACCGACTGATAATTTTCAGCAGATGGTTTCCCCCAAATAGCTAAATCTCATCAATTTTGGCAAAACGATGACGTGAGAGAATCTTTTTTCGGCACAAATGCAAAATGTTCAAATGTCAGCTTTTTGCGAATCGAATGGATCGTGATGCTTTCATCCGACGAAAGTGGCGATAGTCGCGTCGTCCCTCGTACTCGTAATTACTCGTACCGGTGCGAACCGGTACCGTATTCTTTGGCGTGTGTGTTTGTTCGCTCTTCTGTCACCTGTCTCCTACCGTACCGGTATGGTTGACGCAAGGTATCTATCCTTGCTCCAAGCTCGTACGGTACCGTAAGACTCGTTGTGCTACCGGTTCGATCAGGAGAGCAAATGTTCCCCTAGCAGCTGCGAAGTTTCTCATATTCTATTTCCTTCGGAATCGACGCATAGAATATTACGAAGTAGTTTGCTTGAACACTAAAAGATGAAGTTCGTCGTTGCCATTCTATCCTTGGGAGCCTCTCTCTTGGTGCAAACGGAAAATGTGGTCGCCTTTTCCTCCTTCACCCCGCAGGCCTCCTTCGGCTTGAAGAGCAGCTCCAACAGTGGATCGTCTCTCTCCATGAATGTTGAAACCAACGATGATGCTAAAATCGTCAAGGTCGGTGTCATCGGTATGGGACGTATCGGTCTGGTTCACTTGGAGGCCATCACAAAGGCCCCCGGTGTTGTTCCGGTCATCGTTTCCAACCCCACCGTCTCCAAGGCAGAGGCTGCCGCAAGTCAGTACAACATCCCCAAATTCAGCGACGACGCCATGGACGTTATCAACGACCCCGAGGTTGACGCCGTTTGGATCTGCTCTCCTTCCCAGTACCACGCCGATCAAATCAAGGCCTGCGCCGCTGCCAAGAAGCACGTCTTCTGCGAAAAGCCCATTGCCACCGACCTCGCCGAGACCGTCGAGGCTATTAATGCCTGTAACGAGGCCGGTGTCAAGCTCATGATTGGTTTGCAACGCCGATTCGACCAGAACTTCGAGCGTGTCAAGCAGGCCGTCATCGACAAGGAAGTTGGAGAGCCTATCATGGTATGTCTTCTTCGGATGGATGGATGGATTGATTGGGAGTGAGCCGTATTTTATTTAACGTTTGCAGACGGGAATGTGGAACGAAGTCATTGCTACGCTGCGTGCACGTGTCCTCGGAGCCAACCCCTTTCTTTTTTCCCTGATGATTATTATTTCTTGCCTGTGCTGTGCTGTGCCGTGCCGTGCCGTGTTTTCGTGTCAATTTGCTTGCCTGCTGCCTGCCTTCCTTCCTTCGTCGTCGTGTAGGTCAAGTTGTGCTCCCGTGACCCCGCTCCCCCACCGGCCTCCTACGTCAAGGGTGGCGGTGGCATTTTCGCCGACATGGCCGTCCACGATCTCGATATGTCCCGTTTCTTGGCCGGTTCTGACCCCATCGACATCCTCGCCATCGGATCGACCCATATCGACATGGAGATCGCCGAATACGATGGTTCCGAAAAGTACGACACCGCCTCGTGCATCGTCCGGTACCCCAACGGCGTCCAGGCCATGATCGATGTCTGCCGTCAATCCTCCTTCGGATACGATCAGCGTGCCGAGGTCTTGGGAACCAAGGGAATGATCCAGACCGACAACGTCTACCCCAACACCGCCAAGATCTACCGACAGGATTACACCGGAAACGCCGACATGCCCTTTGACTTTTTCCTCTCCCGATACAACGAGGCCTACGTCACGGAAACCATTGCCTTTTGCGATTCCCTCGTCAACGACAAGCCCGTTCCGTGCACCGGTACCGATGGTTTGATCGCCCTCATCATGGCGATTGCCGCCGACAAGTCCGCCGCCGAGGACCGCTGGGTCAAATTCAGTGAGATCGTCCAGGAGGTGTACTGCACCTCCCCAACCGAGTGCATGTTGGTCGCCCAGGACGAGATGTTCCCCCAGGGTTTCCGACCCACCGAAAACGCGGCGGATTTGTTGGTTCCCGATGTCGACAACCGAAAGGACGGAGAACCCACCGGAAGCTTCAGCGATCGATTCAAGGCTTTGTTCCGATAGACTGACCGACCAACCGACTCACTGTATAGAGTGGAGTGGAATGGAATGGAGTAAGCAAGCAAGCAAGCAATAATCAATCACTAAGTCAAGCTGCCACGCAAACGCCTGCCGTTCGGAGTTGTGACGGCTATGGCCATGGCTCTGTGACTAGCGAGAGGAACGATTTATTCGTTTACTCGTTTACGTTTGAATAGTCTGTCTGTATTATAAACTACTAAAGCAGACTTGCAAGCCACAAACCAACAAAAAACGAGCTATATTATTATAACTTTGAGTTAGTTCTTCGAATTGTTTTAGAGAAGTTCCATGTCGTTGTCTGAATTCTCGTCATCGGCGTTGTCTCCTCCACCCGAACTCTCCGACGTGGTCCTGCTGCGGTCAATGCGATCGCCTTTGTCGATAACAATACCACCGTCCTCATCATTGCCGCTGCTGCCGTACGGTATGTCAGCTGCATTATATTCATACTCATCGTTTGTTTCGAATTGGTCTTCGTCGTGGCTCTCACCACTATCGAAACTGTTATTGTTACCGTTGCCGAAGCCATCGTCGACGTAAGAAGAATCGGACGTTCCTCGTTGTCCATCGAAGCCATCGTCGTATTGCGAGGCTACGACAGATGCCGTTCCGGGCATGTGATACAATCCGGCTTTGCCGCCAGAGCTGCCACCACGTTTCTTTCGTCTCTTCCCCGTTCGACGTCCCCGACTGCGATTGCTCACGATCTGACCAACGTCGGACACAAAATCTCTGATCCCTAATCCGGGTGTGTGCATCTGACGGGGTTCGTATCCTGGCTCCCACTCTGCTCGACAAATCCAGAACATAGAATGATAGTACGACAGGGTTTCACAACATGCCAGAACAGATAAAAAGACACACAGAACAGATTTAAAGACACACAAATGATTAGGAAATAATTGTTGCCAACGGAAAGTTCCATGAACACAAAACAAAACAAAACAAGACACAGAAAAAGAAACGTACCGACTGCTGGGAAGACACACTGCCGGCAAAACATTATTTTTCATTTTTTGATAAAATGGAATGGAATGGAGTGAAGATTTGGGTGGGTGAGCATGGAAACATCTAGAAGAAAGCAAGCAGTGTTCATCAACAAACAAACAAAAAACAAAGCAGGAGTCGGCGCTTCGTGCAAACGATTGCGAAGTATTATAGTTCAACGCGGTGACAATGCAATACAACAATGCAATGCAACAATGCAATGCAATAATGCAATAGACACACACTCACCCATTGGCTAATGGCGACCAGCAGCATCTCCACGCAAATCAAGAGGTTTTGGTACTTGCGGGCCTGCAGGTAGGCCTCCTCTTTTTCTTCGGGTGCCGCGGCGAGAACCAGCGACAGCAAGATGGCCAGTCCCTGCCAAAAGGTCAGAAAGACTACCGCCTTGATGGTGAGGAATTTTGGAAACGGGCGGCACCACATGAGATCCTCCCGGACGGCGTGGTAGAGTTTGAGCAATCCGCTAAAGGCAAAAAATATGGAAACGTTGACCACCATAGCCACGGCAAAGCCGGGGCTCTTGAGGTAGTTTTTCGTTTGGTGCACAAGCATTCCCGAATCAAAGGTGGTCTGGTTGGTTTCGGTCGGCAGAGAGGGAGCCAAAGTAGGAAAATCCGAAGCATTTTGGAAAATTGTCGAGTCGTTGCCGTTGCCGTCAAAGATGGTATTGGATGTGTTGTAGTCGGCACCGAAACCGAGACCGGAACCGGACGGTACCGTGCTGTTTTCTAAGCCGGGAATGGCCGCCGCAATGGATTTCAATGGATTTTCCATGCTCGAAACGAAACTGGGAGGAAAGGTGCGAGCATCCATGAAGTCGCCGTCCACGGGTGTCCCAAACGTCGGGTAGTCATCTCCCACAGTAGGAAAAGCTGGATCGTCGAACTCTCCTCCGATGGGCGCGATCGACGGGAATTCCATGGTCGGAGCATCGTCGTAATCATTGACTTCCGCGATACTATCACTTGTTGTGTCCCCTATTGCTTTCCCGTCGTCCAATGCTCGGGTCTCGGAATCGTCGTGTGGCATGTGTGACATGTGTGGCAAGCGTTCATCCGGTTGGTTTTTTCTTCGGTCTTGCAGCTTGCGCAGTGATTTCTGTCTATCGCCACCCGATTGTTCATCATCGTTCGCATTGCCACCGTCATCCTTGTCGTTGTCGTTGTCGTTGTTATTGTTATTGTTATTGTCGTTGATTCCAGCAGCGGCAACAGAAACTGTATCGGTTGAACCGTCCAGTGACGAAGTGGGAATAGCTGTAGGTGATGATTGGTCGGTTCCGTTTGTGTCGTCGGTTGTAGGTGATTCATCATCGTTCTGGCTGCTGCCGCTGCCGCTGCCGCTGCTATCGTTGTTGTTGCCGCCATCACCGCTGCCCTTGTCTTTCGACTGATCGTTTCCATTCTCGGTGGCACTGTCACCGCCGCCATTATTCTCACTGTCAGCATCAGTGTCAGCATCAGTGTCAGCATCAGTGTCAGCATCAGTGTCAGCATCAGTGTCATTTTCGTTTTCACTGTGGGCGTTACCGTTACCGTCATTGTCACCACCCACGGCATTTCCATTTCCATTTCCATTTCCATTTCCATCGCCATCGCCATCATTTTTGTCGTCACTCAGATCGTCGTTGTTTTCAAACATCTCATCGTCGAATTGTTTGTTGAACTCGTAAGTAAAGTCGTCATCGTTGTCATTCTCCTCGCCCTCGTCTCCGCTGTTCCTCTCCTTTCGATGCAACACAAAGACGGAAAAAATCGTCGTCAGGGGTCGAACCAACGTGAATTGCAAACAGTAGATCTGGCATTGTGTCATGACGGCGTTTCTGCGAGGAGATGAGAACGGACGAATGAATGTTGTGGTAAACGTGGTATGACAAAACGTGCAACAAAGAAGCGACCGTGGTGAGTTGCATCCGATCGAGTGCATGGGTTGCATTGCTTTGCTTTGGATTGTATTACAGCATTGTGTTCGGTTCGGTTCGGTTCGGTTCGGTTCGGTTCGGTTCGGCACACACACCGATACAGCAAAAGCAACAGGAACAGCAACACAAGTGCATACACACAAGTGCATACACACAAGTGCATACACACAAGTGCATACACACAAGTGCATACACACACACACACACACACACACACACGTACGCTTTGGCATGATCACTGGCATCCGGCGGGGGCTCGTACAAACAAGCGAGGCACCGGGTGGGTCGATCCAGGTGGCTCGCGTGTTTCGCCAGTACGTCCACCGCCTTGTCCCGGGATCCCTCGCCCAGAACGGCAATCAAAAAGGACAAAAACGTGTAGATGCAATAGGACTCGTAGAAATCCTTGACGATCGCCATCCATCCCTCCAGGTAGGGAAATAGGAGCGTCAGGAAACTCGTGACGCTGTAGATGGGAGACATCCACAATATGGCAATGATTTTTCGTTGTATCTTTGGCTGGTTCATCTTGTGGACGTGGGTCGTCATGTGGAACACGGAAATCAGGCACGTCAGCAGCGTGAAAAATCCCGCAAGCGACAGGAAATTGAACTGCTGTTGCTGCTGGACCTCCTTGTGCAGGTCCTGGATCTGGATTTCCTGTTTTTCCCGGACCTCCTCCTCGAGGGCCGCGATTTCTTTCTTGTCTTCCTCCACCTGCGCCTCCAGCGCCTCGATCTTGGGATATTCCTTCACGGCCAGGTAGATCAGAGCGCAGACGAGGCCGCAATTGACCAGCTGGACGATGTAACAAAAGTGCTGGAAGGTACAGCACCAGCGAACGAACGAACACAGGTACGACGATCGCGATCGCGATGTCGATCGGGAGGGATAGGAATAACCGTCGTCGCAATTGGAGTTGTAATTGGAGTTGTAGTTGGAGCTGTAGTTGGAGTTATCGCCGTCGTTCGAGTGGGAGGTGGAGTTCGAATTCCCGAGGGCCGCCGGGTGGGGAGCGCGTTCGTGTTCGTGTTCGTGTTTGTGTTCGTGTTTGTGTTTGTCCTCGTCGGTCGTGGAAGCGTTCGCTCGGTGCCGCATCATCACCATTGTGTTGGATTGTTGCTGCTGATGATGATGCTGCTGATGCTGATACATCATTGACCGAAAATCGGAGCCGGAATTCATGGCAGAATTGGTGCTCGTGTTGATGTTATCCCTCGCACTCGTTGTTGTGTTGCCGTGCGAGTTCCCGGCATCGTCGTCGTGGTACGAAGAAGGAGATTTCAGCATCGTGTCGGAAATCGATTGTATTGTATAGTATAGTATAGTATAGTATACCGTAGTATTGGATTGGATTGGATTGGATTGGATTCTATAACAGAGCGAGTGTATTGGAAAGCAAGTTATAGGCAAGTTCGTAAAGGATGGTTTGCTCGTGTTGTATCACTATGTCTGGTCTTGTCGTGTTGTGTTTTCCGAATTCATTCATCCGGTTCTTGTTCCGTTCGTACCGTAATCTTACCGATAGAGGGTTAGCACGAATAAGATGATGCGAGGTACGAACCGTTAAGTTACGTACGAGTACCTACGGTACGCGAGTGATTGTCGATTCTATCTCCAGTTTGTTAGGCCGTTTCCGCTTATTTCTTGTTTCCATACCGTACCGGTACGGTAGCAGAAAAGGGGGTTCAATAATTGAAGTACGGTACGGAGTATTATTGTTGAATCCCGTTTTCGGCTGGTACGGTAAGCTTCGTACCGGTATTGTATCGCTCGTGCAATATACCGGTAGGTACGTGTGGTCCAGTATTATTGTAATCCTATGGCTTCGGCGGACGAGCACGTGTACTCACTCCTAAGTACCAAGAAAAATGAGGGTTTAAAACTCGCTCAACGGGCGGGAGAAGGGAGTGGTACTCCGGTAGCAGATGGTGGTACTCTGGTACCAAAAGTGGTACTCCGGTACCACACTTTATTCTGGTACTATTTTCTACGTGATTTACAGTAGAACGTACTGGTGTGCAATTTCCACGTCCGCAGTCGTATTTTGAGCACTGTTCTCTTACGACTAGTTTTGATACTCCCAGAACAGACTAATACACAGCAGACTAGGGACCAGAGTATATGCCAAAAAAAGAGCTAGTAGAATTAGTCTGTAGACCTATTTCTTGCTAGAGAGCACACCATGATGAATATTGAGGCTGTTGGGGCCAAAATCAGAGCTGCTTCTTGTTGTAGCTCGTGCGCTTGTAGTTTGGATGCTGGAGCGAAAAATATGGTCGTCCCGTAAACGAAGCAGCGCTTGTAGTTTGGGCGCCGTGGATACGCCAGTCCCCCAGAGCAGCACACCAGTGCTTGTAGTTCAGACACCGGAGCAAGAATACACAGTTTCCTAGACTGGAGCAGGCAATGCTTGTAATTTGGACGCCGGGTCAGACGGGCGCGCTTCTTCCTCTTTCCAGCAGTGGCAGTTGGAGATCCAGAAAGAGGAAGGGGGGTTCTTCTTCTTGTAGGGGTTGCTCAATGAAGAATTCCTGGCTGCTACAGACTGACGTTGGGTTGTTGTTCTTGTTGTTGCTGTTGCATCGGTAGAGGATGACCGAGTCCAAGACCAAAGATCTTGAGCATTAGACCGAGGAGTCGGAGGAGCAGCGTTGCTTGCTCTTTCAGGGTGGAATAGTTCGAACCATGGTTGCTGGAAGGGGCTATTCCCATGGCCAAAAGCAAAAAAGTAGCATCGTCATGAGGAGTGATACTATGAATAAACAAAGTGACAACAACTTCAACAACAACAACAACAACAACGATGACGACGCGCTGACAGCTCCAAATCAAACCAAAACAGACTGAACATCTCCCCCCCCCCCAACAAACACAGAACCGACAGTCACTTACAGTGCTTGTTGTTGCTGCTATTCCCATGGTCAAAGAAGCAAAGAGAAGCAGAGCATCGTGAGTGATACTAGTAGGAATAAACAAATGACAACAACACGACGATGACGATGACAACGAATCAAACCGCAGCAGCCTTAACAGCTCCCCCCCCAAGCAAACAAAGGACCGGCAATGGCTTACAGTGTGATAGGATGGATTTCTTGTTGTTGTAATAGGAAAGAAAGCAGTGAAAATGGTCTATTCCCATGGTCGGGGAGCAATTTGCTTTTGAAAGTGGTTGATTTCAAAATTATGAATTACGATTGGGGAAAAACAGCAAAAATCCAGCTTGTAGTAGGGATTCTACTAGATTCTACACAGGTCGTGGTGTCAAGAAGGAATCAACCAAATCCTGCTGCTGCTGTGAATCCCGCGCGTTTGCTCCCTCTTTATGCTTGAGTATACCTAAAAACAGGTGCAATGCGTTGAAAAAAATATTACTTAACAAAGTGAGTGGTACTCCGGTACCACCAAAATGGTACCACTGATCCCTAGTACCGTACATCTTGTACTTGTTCCTACGAGTACTCAGTGGTACCACCAATCGTTGGTACCGGTTTAGCCTTGTCCCCCCCCTGTAGCAGCATTGAAACACTACTACTCCCCCTGTAGCAGCATCGAAACGCTACGCCGGTAGCTACCGTAGCAAGGAACCCCTCCTCCTCCTCCTCCTCCATTGTACTCGTCCTTCTGAAGCCATAGAGATTACCATGTCAACACCCCTTTCCTCCTTTACCTCCTCCTCGTATTATCAGTGGGGAGGAGGTAAAGGAGGAAAGGGGTGTTACCTATAGTACTGAACAACGCACGGACACTTCAATCATGTGTCACTGACACACTATCTCAGTCCAGTCACGAGTCATGGACACACTCTTTCAGTCATGAGTCACTGACACACTCCTCCAGTCCAGTCATGCGTCATTGACACATTCCCTCAGTCATGAGTCAATGACATCGTTCCCGATCCTCTGTCATTGTTCAATCGTATTCGAACATCAAATAGAACCTTCTCCTTGAAGTCTCATCCGAATTCCGATTATCAAAGAACACAGCTCTTTTCCAATCGTATCACTGAACTAGCTGGGAAGCTTCTCGAACTATCTCGAAGTCATAGTAGACACTAAAACTCAATAGCACACAATTTCATACACAGCGTAGTTCATATTGAATTCAATCACAATATCGCTTTGAAATTTTTTTTATCGATAAAAATATCTAAAAACTAACCGTAACCTCTAACTCACCATGTCTGCTGTCGCTCAACTTCAAGCTGCTAAGCAGGCCCCCTTCTTTTTCAAACCCAATCTTCGCTATGAAGATTATCCCACCGTTCGTCTTGTACACAGTGTCACTCAGTACACCACGCGTCCCTCTCCTTCGGTTACAACCACACCTGGCACCCCAGGCACGAACCTCCCTCCTCCCCCTCCTCCGGTGACGACTTCGTCGTCATCCGTCAAGAAACAGGATACCACCTTTTGCCCCGACTCCAGCGACTCCGAACGTCTCATTCGCGTTCTCGTCGATTTTATCGACGCCGTTGGACCGCACAATCTTAACATCAAGGACGATGCCAAACATTACAAACTTCGTGAAGTCCTTGGTGGCGACCTCAAGCACACCTGGGACGAAATCGTTACCAACACCGGCTCTCGCATTCAAGATGCTGATTTTACCAACAATCTCAACGCATTCATCTCCCTCTTTCTTCCGTCCAACGCGTTTCTCATTCAGCAAGAATACATATCCAACGCAACTAAGACGTACCACATGAATTGCTTCGCAGCAGCCGGTCGCCTTTGCTTAATCAACATTCTTAGCGTTCACCTACCAGGATCCGGAGGAATGTGACTCTTTCCCACTAAGACAACCATGAAGAATGCCTTCTTTCGCCTCATGCTTCCGGCTTGGCAACTCAAATTCAACGAGACTGGAAATCAACTCGATGATCAGAATTTTCCTCTTCATCGTCTCGTCGCGTTCATGGAACAACAACGTTTGCATCATGACGCTGGTCAAGTCTCTCGTCAATCGACTCGACACTCCTCCTCTTCCAATGGATACCGCAACAACCGCAACGGCAACGGCAATGGTAACGGCCACACCAATCGCCCTCGTTACTCTTTTTCATCTCAGCATACGTATGGCAACAACACCACGTATCGCCGTCCGGCATACACTCCCCGCACCACCCGCGACAACTCAACCCAGACCAGTCGCTCGAATCACGGATATGCCCCACGCCGATACAGTCCTTATCCTCGCTCCGAACGTGCTAATCGCTCCGACCAACCATCCTCGGCTAGTCGTACTACTCGTTCGCAATCTGCCAGCAAAACGCGTACCAGTCCATACAGAACCCGCTCAACGGCTGCCAACGATGCTCATCATTTAGAAATGGGTGATGATTTCTACTACGATCACGACCAACAGTTCGACCACGCGCATCCCGATTCCAGGCCACGTCATGACGACAATTATTTTCACGACCAAAACACACAAACGGACGCTCCTCTCACACAGGAGTATGACGACGAACACGACGAATGTTATCATCAGGACGATGAGCCCGACTACGACAGTCAATCCGACTACTGACAACCACCTTCGGAATCTGTTCCCTATACTATAGCAATTGCCCGCCTTCTCCAAAACTGCCCCTCCCCACGTCCCTTCCTCATTCTTTGTGACTCCGGTTCCAAAACAAATTGGTTTAGCCATCACGCGCTTCCGGTCACAATCGTACCTACCACCACTACTCCTATTTCTGGCATCACGATGGCTGGAGAATTCAACTCATCTCAACAGATTTCTCTTCAGCATTTCACACTTCCGGAACTTGCCCCCAAAATAATCCTTCCCACCCTCGACGCTTGCGTGTTCCAAGCTCCTTGTCGTTACGACATGATTATCGGACGCGACGTCCTCCGTCATTTTCAGATCGTTTTGAACTTTCACAACAACGAAATGAAAACAGCCACACATTCCATCCCGATGCGGCAATTCCCCCACATGCACGCCAACTCTGCGGCACTCGCTCTTCATATTCACGCAAGCCACGTTGACAACAATACCCCTAACGATTCGTTCGCACTTACAACAAACAAAACCAACATTCAGGAATCCACTTATGATCAGCACGACGTTCGCACGGTATCTGACAACTGCAAACACTTGTCACAAGATCAACGTGACCGCCTACACTCAGTTCTCTGCAAATATCAAACAATCTTCGATGGAACCCTTAAACATTATCCAGACGAAGAAATCCATCTCGACATTGATCCAACTGTCAAGCCCAATCGTTCTCGCGCTTACCCCGTACCCCACAAACAATTACCCCTATTTAAGAAAGAGCTCGATCGCCTGGTCAACATTGGCGTTCTTTCTCGCCAAGGTCGCTCCAATTGGATCTCCCCAACTTTCATCATTCCCAAGAAAGACGGAAAAATTCGATGGGTTTCCAATTTTCGCGCTCTCAACAAAGCCATCAAACGCAAAGTTTACCCAATTCCCCGTATTCAAGACATTTTATCCCGCCGCTCTGGATACAAATACCTCACCAAAATGGACATTTCAATGCAATACTACACCTTTGTCCTAGACGACGAAAGCAAAGACTTAACCACTATCACAACTCCATTTGGCCTTTACAAGTACAATCGCTTACCAATGGGAGTTTCTCAATCCCCAGACGTAGCACAAGAAATCATGTAACGAGTACTCCACGACATTCCAAATCTCGAAATTTACATCGATGACATTGCTTGCTTCAGCAACACATTGGAAGACCATTTGCAACTCATCGACACAGTACTCACCCGTTTACAGGACAAAGGCTTCGCAATCAATCCACTCAAATGCAAATGGATCATACAAGAAACTGATTTTCTCGGACACTGGCTCACTCCCAACGGAATCAAGCCATACATCAAGAAAATTAAGGCAATCTTAGCAATGCTCCCACCCAAAAACCTTAAACAACTTCGAGCCTTCCTCGGTCTCGTCACATACTACCGCGACATGTGGCCATGCCGTTCTCACATCCTTGCCCCGCTCACTGATCTTTTGAAAACTCCTCGCACATTCCAATGGAACGACACTTGCCAAAAAGCCTTAGAAGAAATGAAATCCATTGTCTCAGTTGAAACAATGCTCGCTTACCCAGATCACAATATACCGTTTCACATCTATACCGACGCATCCAACTTTCAACTAGGCGCAGTTATCAAACAGAACAACATTCCCGTCGCATACTTCACGCGCAAGCTCAACCAAGCACAAGCCAACTACACCACCATCGAAAAGGAACTGCTTTCCATTGTTGAAACATTCAAGGAATACCGGCCCATGCTCCTCGGTGCACTCATTCACCTCTACACCGATCACAAAAATCTAACCTACAAGCTTTCTACGTACAACACCCAACGAGTTCTACAATGGAAACTAATCTTAGAAGAATACAACCCCATTTACCATTACATCAAAGGCCCAGAAAACACAGTCGCCGACTCCCTCAGCCGAACCCCAACAACCCTCACCTCATATTTCACAACTACCAATTTCGACGACGATGTCTCCAACGATGACTCTTTCTCATTTAAACACATGGCCGAGAGCCTAATGGCGCTGCCATCATGCGCTGCATCGACTGATTGTCATCCTGTCGAAGACAGCTATCTGATTCACCCCCGTTTCGACCAAAAAGGCAGATTGCCATTCCATTTTACGACCATTCACCAATATCAATCACATGACCCAAAAGTTCTCACCCTGCCACAAAAAGACCCCAGACGATTTTTCAAACAAAAGCTAGACAACGTCGACATCATTTGCCGATACGACAAACTAACACCTAACTCCCAGTGGAAAATTGTCATCCCTAACGACATGCTTGCTCCTCTCGTCAAATGGTACCACGAAATAACCGTTCACTCCACAGGCATGGACAGACTCGAAGCCATCCTCCGCCGTCACTTCCATCATCCCGACCTTCGCGCCGTATGTCCCAACGTCATATCCAACTGTCTCATCTGCCCCCTCGTTCGTACAGGAACCCGCCAAGCCGGTCAACTTGCACCACGCACAGCTCCCATAACTCCCTGGTCTGAAGTCCACGTCAACTGCATTGGCCCATGGAACGTCGAAATAAACAAAATCAACCTCAAATTTGATGCGCTCACATGCATCGACCCAGTTACCAACCTTATCGAAATCATCCACATCCCCGAAGCCAAGACAGCCGAAAACATCAGACAACTCTTCGAAAACTGCTGGCTCTCCCGTTACCCTCGTCCCTCACGCATCGTACACGATCACGGTCCCGAATTCAACGGACACGACTTTCAATTCCCGTTAGACTATGCAGGCATCAAACCAATAAATATTTCCCCACACACACCCACCGCCAACGGAATTATCGAATCCACCCACAAGACCATCGGTCAAATCATACGCACCATGATCAACCTGAAACCCCCCAAAACCAAAATAGAAGCCAATAACCTTGTCGACGAAGCAATATCAACAGCAATGCACGCCCTTCGTTGCAATCCAGTTTCAACACTAGGAAACTTCTCGCCCGGTGCCCTCGTCTTCAACCGTGACATGCTTCTCAACATTCCGCTCCACGCCGACATCATTACCTTAACCAAACATCGCCAAGCTCAAATTGACAACCGCCTCCTTCGCGCCAACCGCAAACGCACAAAACACGAATTTGTCGTAGGTCAAGGCGTTTTCGTCTCCATACATGATCGCAACAAACTCGATCTCGTCCGCGAAGGCCCCTATCCCATCTTACAAGTACACACAAACAACACAGTCACTATACGCCGCGGACAAACACATGAACGCATCAGCATCCGCCACCTTACCCCAGCCAAACCATCATAAATTTTCATGGTAAGGGAGACTGAACAACGCACGGACACTTCAATCATGTGTCACTGACACACTATCTCAGTCCAGTCACGAGTCATGGACACACTCTTTCAGTCATGAGTCACTGACACACTCCTCCAGTCCAGTCATGCGTCATTGACACATTCCCTCAGTCATGAGTCAATGACATCGTTCCCGATCCTCTGTCATTGTTCAATCGTATTCGAACATCAAATAGAACCTTCTCCTTGAAGTCTCATCCGAACTCCGATTATCAAAGAACACAGTTCTTTTCCAATCGTATCACTGAACTAGCTGGGAAGCTTCTCGAACTATCTCGAAGTCATAGTAGACACTAAAACTCAATAGCACACAATTTCATACACAGCGTAGTTCAGTACGTCACGATTGGAAAAGAGACTCATGACTGAAGTGTCTGTGCGTTGTTCATTCTCCCTTACTATGAAAATTTATGATTGTGTGACAGGCTGGGATAAGGTGGCGGATGCTGATGCGTTCATGTTTGTTGTGTCCACGTTGGATGGTAACTGTGTTGTTTGTGTGGACTTGTAAGATTGGGTACTAGTAGGGACCTTTGCGAACGAGATCGAGTTTGTTTTGGCTGTGCTGGTGTATGTTGACAAAAACGCCTTCGTGACCTACAATGAATTCGTGTTTTGTGCGTTTGCGGTTGGTGCGAAGGAGCCGGTTGCCGATTTGAACTTGGCGATGTTTGGTCAAAGTGATAATATTGGCGTGGAGTGGAATGTTTAGGAGCATGTCCCAATTGAACACGAGGGCGCCGGGTGAAAAATTTCCTAGGGTGGAAACGGGATTATAGTAGTAGCGGAGAGCGTGAGGTGCATTTCTGTAGAGACGGCTTCATCTACAAGGTTGTTTGCTTCTATTTCTGTTGTTGGTGGCTTGAGATTGATCATTGTGTGCGTATGATCTGGCCAATGGTCTTGTGCGATGATTTGATGATTCCGTTGGCTGTAGGGGTGTGAGTGTTAATTTCCTTTTGAAACTGGCTGTTGAGCTGAATCAATCCAAAGGCAAAGAAGAGCAACAGAAGCTATAGCTGCAGGCCGGTTGAGGTGCCGGTCTGTTATGTTCTAATATTTCTCTGATATCCACTACGACTGGATGCTAATCCAATCAGATCTATTCTGACTACCGACAAATGACGCAATCAGTTAGATCTTAGGCTTGTAGTTCTACAGTAGGACGCAAGGGCGTCCGGTGCAAGGTTTAAGGTTGAATAATCAAATAATCTAAAAGTACTATAAGCGCATAGGCTTGCTAGAGAGCAAGCTATCACTTTAAAGATCGCGTGCCGCTAATGCACGCGATATATTGTGTTGCTGCTAATGCAGCACATAAATTTAGTATGGTGGAATATCGTGTTACCGATAATACAACGCAATACGTCGTGTTATCGACAGTACAACACAATATACCGTGTTTCACAGCAGACAAACAAGTTTGTGAGCAAACGTCCGAACCTCTGCTGTTCTTTCTTGAAAACAGAACACTTAACAGAAGATAGCATATGCTAGTTTCTGATGTGTGTTCTTCTTTTGGCCACTAAGTACCAAGCTTCGATTGAATGAGTGACGATCGATGGTCCATAATTCGTTAAGTATTGAATCTCGATCGTAAGAATGAGTCAATCCATTCAGAAGATGAGCATTTCCGTTTGTAATGATGAGCCTCGTATCATGTGTATGAATCATACATATCCTTCTGAGGTCTCATTATTTTTGTTTTGTACCTCTACCAACCTAGACACGAAAGGAATTTAATACTCCCCATGTGTCCATGCGAAAGCATCCTCTAAGATCCAATGCAGTCATCCTGCAACAAATCACCGGTGTTTCCACAGTAGTGAAAGATGGGCTTGAGTAAAGGATACACTACTGAGTGTCCCCAATGATTGGTGAGGATATCGGCACAGTTATCCTTGCCTGCAAGATGCTGCATAAGAATAAATCCTCTTGCAATCATGCTCTGGACATAATGGTATGAGAGAATGTGATGTCTCTTTGGAGTTGTGCATATGGGAATGTAGACGTTTGGATCATCTTTTCATTGTCTCCCCATGTGTAGGATGTGTCGTGCACTCTAGTACCAAGATACCTGAATGACTGTCGGATGTCAACAATTTGCTCGATGCAGGTTCTAGCAGATACAAATTCAGCGCCAAAGGTGGCTGTTTCAGATGTTGCTTGCTTCTTGGAGAACCACATGATGGGGGTATTGTTGGCAAAGTGCAGAATACCAGTTACAGCTTTGCCGCTTAGAATGTCATGCATTAAGTTGGCATTGTAGAAATGGGACAGCACAACTACCTTGCCTAGGGGTTTAGGAGCATCACTTGGTAGATCTTCAGAGTGCTCCCCATATATGGTATTGGACCAGTCTGTATTGGTACCTTCAGCGAGTACAAAATTGGGTACGCCCACTCTGAATCTGATTTTCAAGTGCCGGAACTTGGAAATGTAGCCATAGATTCGTTTGGCTCGATTGAGATGTCCTTCCCTAGGTTACACTTGGAAGCTTGACAAGGTCATGACAGCAGTCTGCACATCAAAACGTCCAATAGCTATGACCCATTGAAGTGAGCCAATCATGCTTTGATACGTTTGGATATCAGTATCACCTAGGAATGATGACGAGTCTAGCTCTGGGTGATCATTCTCAGCAAGGGGCGAATGGAATCTGGTGGTAGGTTTGCAACCAAACATTTGTTCGTATGAAGCCTCCATCTTCTCAATGAACTTGATAGGGTTCATACATAGTACACCATGTTCATCCCTTTCGAAACCACATCCCAAATGAAAGTTCATTGGTCCAGAACCCTTTAATTTGAAATTATAAGGTTCAGACTGTAGGATGACCAGAAAGGTTTCAGGGTTTGCCATACATAAGCAGAGGTCGTCAACATATGTGCATATGAGCTCATATACTGGCTCCCCATGTTTGTTGTTGCCAGGTTTGATAAAGATCTCAGGCTCTGCCTTGGATCTTTCAAAACCTAGTTCAACGAGGCAGGCGGCAAGTAGGTCCCCAAAACATTTTCCAGACTATCGCAGCCCATATAGCGCCTTGTAAATCACTAGAAGGTGTCCTTCGAGTGATCCAAATTCAGCACCAGCCTTGATACATACTTTCTCGCATGTGACAGCTTCGAGGTATGCATTACCAATGTCAGTTCCCCATGCTTCTAAGTTGTTCAGCTCAGCAAGGAATAGGCACATTCGCAGGCCTTGGAGAGAAACAACTCCAGCATATACACTGTGAACGGGAGCTTCAGTGAGATTACCATTCGCAACTAGCCGGGCTTTGTGTCGACCATCATGCTTCACTGCATAAATCATGTGGACCTTGATCTGTTGAAAACCAGATGGTATATTGCTAGCCTTGTAGATACCTTTGTCAATAAAGGTGTCATATTCTTGGAGTCGTGACATCTCAAGAGCTATGGCATCTTGCCATTTGGTGTTGCCATTGGCTCCATCAAACAGGACGGCTTCTTCATGGTTGCGAGGTACCTTGAATCCATACTGGTATTGAGGAGCAGTGCGAAAGGATTGGAGCTTGGCTTGGTGGATTAGCCTGTCTAGTTTCTTGGTTCTTCGGGCAAGGGAAACAATGCGTTTGAGATGTTTCCAACCAGGTTTGTCGAGCATGTCATTGTCCTTGGCATATTGGGCCACAGTAACAGGGTCGTCTGCAGCTACATTGGATAGTGGCTCATAGGTACGTTCCATATTTTCCCATTCAATCCATAGGTTGTATTTGGAACCTTTGTATTGAGGATGCTTGTTGTCAAGGGGACCTTGATGACCAAGGATGCATCTGAATGACCAGAGCTTGCCATCTTCTTGAGTGACATCCCTGTGGATATAATCCATGACATCATTGTAGGCAATGAGATCTTCAAGCTCATCATCTGTATGCTTGCACTTGAACTTGATGAAGTCCTTGTTTTGCTCAAGGCTGTTTTCGACGTCAACACCTGTCATTCTTTTCTGGGTGCCATCAGGGAGGGCCATTAGAAAGGAACGACCTTGCAAGTCGGCAACAGTGATAGCAGGGATGGTGATGGGTTTGCCATCAGCGTCAAATTGGGCATTGCCTTCTTCATTGGTAACAACTACTTCGGATGGGCCAACAGATGGGGTAGCAGGATTGGTGGGTGGAGGTGTGGCTTCACTAACATCAAAATATGCTAGCTCCGGGGGGCCAAAATCATCTTCAGTGACAGGGACGCCGGCAGGGGTTTTGCTGAAAATGTGAGGTGTTGGAGGACCATCCAGAATCTCCCCATAGTTGTTGGGGATTGGAGAAGGTGCGTAGCTTGGGGTATTAGGAACCTTGGAATAAAGAAAGGTAGGCAAAGATGGCTGTGGAAGACGCGGAGATGATGTGGGCAAAGGATCAGCCGGTGGAGGAGGGCGATAGGAGGGACTGTCACCAAAGGACTTGGGGGTGTGAGAAGCATCTTTGGCATTGCGCCATGCAAGAAAACCATCATCAGTGAACAAGCCAGTACGCTTGTTCTGATGCTCAGGGTTTAAAGCAGTGCGGACACCAGAGCGATCAAGGAGCTTATTGGTGATGGGATCCCAGATCTTAAAACAGAGACTATTGTCAACGCGCTCAGCAATACCGACAAAATGGCCAAGGCATTCAGTAGTCTGGGAGCCAAATTGGGTATCAGGAGTCTTGTAATAGACAGGTTCAAACCAAAAGAAACTGAGGTAGGAACTGACGTCACCGAGGGTACCAGTGGCTATGTAGAAAGGCTGTTGTCCAAGAGAGTGGGCTCAGACAAGTGGTTCAGGAGACTTGCAATGTAGGTCAGGCATAATAGCCAGAGGTGGGGTGGTGTTCCTGTACGGTCCATAATCCTGTTAACAACCCGCTTGAAGGTCTGGTACCGCCGTTCAAATAGATTCTGATGTTGGTGATAGGGTTCACTTCGCCATAAGCCAATCCACAGCATCTTGAGGTAGTCAAGAACATTCTTGCTAGATTGGTAAGAGCCGTGATCACAAAGGAGCCTGAGAGGTCTATCCCATTGTCAAAGAAAATTTTGGAGACAGGGCAAGAAATCAGCAGTACTTCTCATTTCTTCCACATGAATGATATGAGATTTCTGACCAAAGAAAACTTGTGCAAGCTTGGAACCACCATTGATGGCAGGGGTATCTGAGTATATGACATCAGATAGGACATCGTCATTGAAAGGGCGGACATTCATGGCAGGCTGTGGGGACTGAAACCTTTTAAAGATGTTTCCATCTGGGCTAATGGATAGGGAGCCATATTGTGTGGAATCGTTAAAAGTAGCCTTGATGCAATCAAGGGAGACCCATCCAAAGAAAGGCTTCAAAGACAAGTAGTCCATATCAGTGGGTGATTGAATATGTGGTGCGGCAGTGATGCAATTGGAAGGGGATCGTATGGAGCATCGACTGAGGACCTCTTGGTGGATATAATCAGTTCGGACTGAGCCAAAAGGATGTATCAGAAGTATCCAATGCCTGGAGGACTGAGGTGGCGCTGCTCGACATGAATGAGGTGACTGCAGGAGAGGTGCCAAGGTTGGCATCGCGGAGCATGCCAAATTCATCATAATCCTGATACGGAAGCAATGTGGTAAGGGGTGGATATTTTTGAATGAAGGTGTCATCTTGGGGGGTATAGGCGCCATCAAGTACAGATGGGTTCCACTGGTGATCACTCGTCATAACAACGTGGGGAAGCTAGGCATATTCTTCACTGGTATATTTGCGCATTGCTAGGTATGGTAACCCATGGCGTATACTAAGTGGAAACACATGGCCATCAGTGGTGGTGATGACTTGGGTGCCACCAGCCTTGATGGATGTATCATCAACGAGCAAGAAGTATGCTTCCATTTGGGGGAGGATAAAATGGATGGGTGTTGCCCAGTATAAGCACATTCATGAAAGATGATGACGACTGGTCCTCTGTTGGAAACAGAGTAGGCGCCACATGTTGCAATAGGGATGTTCTGGATCTGGTGATTGTTGATGCCAGCAACATTGACATAGCGAGGGGGAATATCCTTAGAGATGAGGCATGCATCATTTCCTATGATGCAACCATTTGCGCCTCTGTCAACCATAGCATAACCAGGTGTGGAGACATTAGTTTTGCTAGAGTGATATACAGCAACTGGGGTTGCTGGTAAAACAGGAGGTTCACAGTCTGGTGGGGACCAATGGTGGAATTTTGCAGACAGTGAAGGCTGTCCGACAGGAACATAAACATTGCCTTCTTTCTTATAGAGGACATCAGGATTGTCGGCAAGGAATCGAGCTGGGTGTGCAGGGGAAACAGATGACTTGAGTGGCCGGTTATCAGATTGAGAAGATGCCTTGTAGACACCAAGGGATTCGTAAAACGCAGATTGTGCTGATGCTTCTTCTTCAGGTGAAAGGATCTGCTCATTAGTATGATGTTCGTAAGCGCGGCGTGTGATTGGCTTGCTGGAATTGGGGTCTGGTGGAAGTCCAGCATCAAGAAGCTCAGGATCTGAGACATGCAACAAGTTTCTTCTTGTCATCAGCTGTGAAGCCAAGCCAATGTTTCATACCAGGCTTAGAGAGGGTTTGCCAAACTGCAGATGGTAGTTGTGTGCTAGGATCTGGTGTTTGTCCAGCCTTGTATACAGCATAGTCTTGGTAGTCACCATCAAATTCTATAGGAGGCAAATATGAGGTAACAGTCATCAGTGATGGCAGAATATGTGGATTGTGTCATAGATGAGAAGTCAGTGAGCATTCGCCTTGACAGATGTACGACTACTGGGTTGAGACAGGGATGCTTGGGAATCCAGCCGGGTTGCTTCAAGGAGGAGAGTATTTTTCAATTCACTAATAGCAATGGCCTCATGCTTGTCGGAATCGAATCATATCCTGAGCTGCAGGGGGATCATCGACTTTGCAGAATTGCTCACTGAGTTGGAAGTTGCTACTGCAGGCCTTACAGAGGTGGGTTTTGACAGTATTCGTAGTCAAGTGGCCTTTGAGGATCGCGTAGTGTGTTGAGGTGCTCCAGCTGAGCAAACCACTGGGTGATGAACTTGACTTTGGTGTCCTTCCATGACCTCAAATCGATGTCCAATAGATGCTGCATCACAATAGAGGTGTCATATACCTTGGATTTGGACTTGTCGTGCAGTGTGACAAAATCGAAGAAGGCTTGTACGGCCGTCCCTTGTGATAGTATGGCTGAGTACACATGAGGAGGAGAGGTCACTTTGGAAGACATGGAGAACAAGAGTCCAGAAGAAGGCGCGCTGTTTGTCATGCAAGGCCTTCGTTTACCCTGTGAGTGATGTGTTGGGCCAGTTGGGATCAAGAAAGGTGCTGGTATCTATATCAGATGTCTCCAGCTTGGCCTTGAATTTGACGAGCCAATGTTCAAATCTTGCGTCATTTTGTAGGGCTGGAAATGTGGTTTCATCCCTTGACTTCCTGATCCATGACTCGTATTTGAGTTGTTCAATGGGTTTTACGGATCTGCCGGGGCCATCTGTTGACGTTGCAGTGCGGTCCACTACTCCAACTTCAACTGCGGATTCTCTTCTGGCCTTAACAATCCCTCTACAGTAATCCTTGAAGGTGTTCTTGGTGTAATATTTTCTATCTTTCCAGTCCAGTCCTTGTTCAGTAAGATGTTGTCCAAAATCAATGACCCTTTGTAGGTTCAGCTGTACATGTTGAGAAAGTGGTGTTCAAACTCCCCTCTCCAGGCATGCGAGATCACTAATGTTCTCAATATATAGAAAGTCCAACCATGTCTTGTATTGGCTGGCAATGAGCGCCTCACACAAAATGCTGTTGGCTTCCTTTGGGACGTCAAAGGAGTCGTGCAGGAAGGTGGCTAGCGCTTGATCAAATGATGGGAAGAGGTCGTGGATAGATGTACTATCCTCCTCCTCACTTTGGGTCGGGTTACCCTGTTGGTCGGGTGCCATGTCGGTTGTTGGCAGGAGAGATGTGGTTGCAGCACTTCCGGGTTGGAGTGTTTGGAATCCTGAGGACCTGCTTCGTGTTCTGCTGGCAATAGGGACGTTGGACATGTAGGTTTTGGACACTTCAGGAATGTCGGATTAGGATGTTGTTGGTGTGTGTAACCGTGGGGTCACCAGGGATGGATCACGACGCGGAAGAGAATGAACCCAGGAAGCTTGTGGGTCTTGAATGAATGGATTGCTATTGGCGTGTCCAATGCAACGTCTTTGTCGTGTGATCGAATCAGAGAACTATCAATTCGTCGGCCGTAGTCGAGTCAATCGATGATCTGATGTTGGATCGGGCGTCGATATGTCCATTGTTGTGTCGACGAAAAGGTGTAAGACAGCTATCGTTGGAATAGCTGTAGTCGATGGTTTGTGGTGCTTCAGCACAAGTCAAATGATAGGCGTTCGGTGTGTCCTTGACAAGATGGTGTCACGAGGAGTGTAGACGTGGAAAATGAGATCTGGAGAACTTGTGATGCGGTCCTTGGATGGAGAGATTGCTATTGGCGTGTCCAATGCAATGGGCTTCTATTAAAGACCTTGACTTGTTCGATTTGTGTCTTTGTTATGTAATCGGATCAGAGAACTATTGATCCGTCGTCCAGTAGTCAAGTCGATCGATGATCTGCTGCCGGATTGTTTCTTCGTCAGTCGAGTGCTTCTACTGTCTTCTTCTTTTGCAAGCTTCAACAAGCTTGCGACTGTTAATCTGTTAATTTCCTTTTGAAACTGGCTGTTGAGCTGAATCAATCCAAAGGCAAAGAAGAGCAACAGAAGCTATAGCTGCAGGCCGGTTGAGGTGCCGGTCTGTTATGTTCTAATATTTCTCTGATATCCACTACGACTGGATGCTAATCCAATCAGATCTATTCTGACTATCAACAAACAACGCAATCAGTTAGATCTTAGGCTTGTAGTTCTACAGTAGGACGCAAGGGCGTCCGGTGCAAGGTTTAAGGTTGAATAATCAAATAATCTAAAAGTACTATAAGCGCATAGGACTTGCTAGAGAGCAAGCTATCACTTTAAAGATCGCGTGCCGCTAATACACGCGATATATTGTGTTGCTAGCTAATGCAGCACATAAATTTAGTATGGTGGAATATCGTGTTACCGATAATACAACGCGATACGTCGTGTTATCGACAGTACAACACGATATACCGTGTTTCACAGCAGACAAACAAGTTCGTGAGCAAACGTCTGAACCTCTGCTGTTCTTTCTTGAAAACAGAACACTTAACAGAAGATAGCATATGCTAGTTTCTGACTGTGTGTTCTTCTTTTGGCCACTAAGTACCAAGCTTCGATCGCATGAGTGACGATCGATTGTCCATAGTAATTCGTTAAGTATTGAATCTCGATCGTAAGAATGAGTCAATCCATTCAGAAGATGAGCATTTCTGTTTGTAATGATGAGCCTCGTATCATGTGTATGAATCATACATATCCTTCTGAGGTCTCATTATTTTTGTTTTGTACCTCTACCAATCTAGACACGAAAGGAATTTAATAGTGAGGGGAGATATTGATGTGCTTAATGCCTGCATAGTTGAGCGGGAATTGAAAGTCGTGTCCGTTGAATTTGGGACCATGATCTGTGTACTATGCGCATGGGGCAAGGGTATACGGGAGAGTCAGCAGTTCTTGAAGAGGCACCTGATGTTGTCGGCTGTTTTGGATCCTGGGATACAAATGATTTCGAGGAGATTAGTAACTGGGTCGATGTATGTGAGGGCGCTGAAGCGGAGGTTGATTTTGTTGATTTTGACGTTCCATGGTCCAATGCAGCCGGCATGGACTTCTGACTGAAGAAACTGTGCCGTAACAAACCGCGTTGTTATGGTAATAAACAAAGAATTGTAAGTATTGGTTGTATGCGATCGATCAGAGATCGATAGGTTAATTACTTTCGTTGTGTCCGATTCTTTCATTGAGAATCGATTATTGGCATATTACCGTGTAATTTGCCACAATAATGTTCATAATCATAAGACACAAAACACACATAAACCGGCCATCGTCGGTCGGTCTTTTACCGTATCGTATAATTCGCCGTGATATTCTTATCGGAATATCACATGTAAAATTGTATCTTATCGTGTAGAATTAGTACTAGAGTGTACGTAAATTAGGGCATGATAGTGTTTTAGAGTTGTTAATTCTTCGAAGAGTGAGCTGATGGGGAAATCCGGTAAAGAGACAATCCACATGAAAGCACCGACAATTATTCACTGAGAAATAACCTTATGAATAAGGTTATTTGCCCTTATGACTTTTCGTGTGTTACGCCCGTGATTAGTACGTACGAATACGCGTTTATTTACACGGTGAATTCTTTTTAGTCCCCTTCAGTCGTAAATCCAATCGTTAAGCGTTTGGATCTTTTGACTTAATCTATTCATCGTGATTCATTGTCGTGTGTTGAATACCAAACTAGTATCCAGTCTACCATCAGAGGCCCTATCAAAAAATGGGGAGGCATTTTGCCATTCATTCTGGCTTGTACCATGGCATTTTGCCCTGATCCTTGCCGGTTCGATATATTGTATTCATGGATCAAATTATCCATTTTCGAAATGCTCATTGCAGATCGATTTGTTTCCATGATCAAACTTAGTAAAATCAACTTGTCACTTCGATCGAACGGTCGATCGAACATTCCATCAAATGATTGATTTACTTATCCTGTTGTTTTGGTCGAACGCACGAAACAAACTTACTTACTTACCACATGCACCGAGAACAATGTTCCTGAAAAACAGCGCCACTCATAAGCTTGGTAAACAAAATCGGCGATGTTTGTTGAACCTGGTTCCTTTGCAACTCTGATGATTCCTGCTGCAATAGATTCCCGGGCCTTGTGGTACGCTATGCTGTTGTGTTTCTTGTTGCATGGGCTTTCAGGTCGTGTAACATTTGTGACAACTGAATCATTATCACAATACACATTGGGGCTCCCATCAATTGGAACACTCATCATTCTCAACCTGTATCTTAGACCTTCAACCAATTTGATTGCAATTTTCAATGCAATGATTTCAGATCCAAAAGTTGATGTTTCAACTGTTGTTTGTCGTTTGGAAAACCAAATAATTGGCGCATTATTGATGAAGATAATAACACCAGTATGTGATCTTCTTGTTGCTTTATATCCAGCATGATCCACGTCAACAAAACAACTCATCGTTACATGTTTTCCCAAAGCTTCAGGCATATCTGCTGGTAAAACTTCGGTGGCGCCAGGATAAAATTCAGACCAGTCACATTTTTGAAATTTACTCTGATCAACGCTTGGTACTGAATCATCAAAAACCAATTTTGACCTGTTATACTTCTTCAAATATACAAATATGTGAAATAACTGGTTCAAATGCCCCATTCTTGCTTGAGCCAGATATCTTGACATGAGAGAAACTGGCATTACAATGTCAAGCCTTCCAAGTTCACAAATCCATCGGAGAACTCCAATTAAACCTTGATAGTAGTTTTGTAATTCGGGATTTAGTTCCTCTGATATATCAATCTCCGGTCTGTAATCATGTGACAGTGGACTGGATGCGGACTTTGGTAAATATTTATAACCATACTTCTCAGTTCCAAGCTCTTGTTCAACAGCCGCGACAGCTTTTGCAGTATATTTGGTGCTTGATAATGATCATCTTGGTTTTGAATCACCTTCAAAGTAAAACTTTCCAATATCAGCTCCCAAATACAGAGTTGGTTCTTCAATGGTATCATCTTTCAACTTGAACTTTCGTTCAATATTTTCTAGCTGAAACTTAGGATCTTCACCAGAACTATAAGATATCATCAACATAAGCAATCAGCATTGCCCAGTATCTGGATCCGTCTTTCCTGGTTTCAATTCGTAAGTGCACATCTGGATCCGCTTTACATGGAGAATAACCAAGATCTCTCAAGTGTTTTGTGAGATATAACCTGAATGACGCACCCTGCGACTGGTAATCCATACAGCAGCTCTTACTATTTTGCAAGGGCGACCTGCAAGGTGTGGAGGGAAGCCATCTTCAGCTCTTGCCCGCAGAAAGTATTTCTCCTTTATTGGAGCTGTCAAATATGCATTTTGAATATCTGCTGATAGAACCTTCAAATCATTCAGCGCTGCCAGCAAGAAGAATCTTCTCACTGAATCTCGACTGGGGACAGATGAGTAAGTATTTTCCTTTGCTACAGCAGGAACTTTGTGACCATCTTCTACCAACCTAGCCTTCCTTGTTAGGGATCCAAGCTTGATATCAAATATCATTTGCGTTGTGATCTCCTTATGACCAACTGGGATAACATCATCATCAGAAAATTCGAAAGCTGCCATGTTGTTTGTCATTTCCTCATGAATTGCGCGTTCCCAGTGGTCAGTACCTGTTTTCTTATCAATTGCCAGTGCTTGTGTAATTGAATGTGGTAATTCAACACCATATTTGTGACTTTTCAACCAATACTTGGCTGTTTTCGCGGCCTTAAGGATGCGTTCCTTTCTTCTCAATATCTTGTGCACCCACCATCTGAAGGCTGGTAGCTTTTCAAGCTTGTTGTTGACTGCATACTCTGCTAGCTGCACTGGGAATGATTCTTTGACATCACTAAGCTTGCACCAGGATCCGGTTCCATCTTTCCAACTGGCCAAAATTCTCCAGCCCCTAGTTGTTGGCTTATGGGTTTTTCCTACCATTTTTTGCAATGATTGTGGCCTCCTCTTCACTTAAAGCAGTGTTGTTGCATTTGTGATCAATTAGCTCGTCCAGCAGAGTGAACATTCGTCCATCATCATCAACAGAACTGTGTATTCTTCACGGTGCCGTCAGGTAGTTGCAATTTGTATAACCTCGTGTCAAGTATTGGATTCTCATTTCTTACTCCAATCGGTCGGTTTTGCAGATCGCGTACCCTATCCTTGACAATGCACCTGAGCCTTTCATCATTTCTTTCAATGATTACTTCATTCCCCAGATACTCATCTGGTTCATCAATATCTTCGAACCGATGCCTCTGGCTCAGCCATTTCAAGTTTCAGATCAGATGATCTCACTGGTTGTTCATCAAATAGCTCTTGTTGAGGTTCTGGGTAATTTTCTTGGAAAAAGGATGCGCTGTCCTTGACTTCATCACCAATCTTGGATTCAATTGATTTATCAATCGCTTCCATTCTTCGCAGATCATCACGATCCCTCCATTCAAATTCCTTTACTGGCCTTATTGAATTTGTAGAGATTGGTATTGCTGATTCAGTCAGGATCCAAAAACAATCACCTCCACCCACCTTGCTGCCGCAAGGTCCAAGCCATTGTCCCAGTCTTTCAACTCCTTGAGTTGAAGAATCACCTTTATCAAAATAAAATATAAAATCATACCATTCCGATGATGTGTATAACGTTATATCAGGCCTATAGCCATGCACCAATTCAAATGGAGTTCTTCCCATTGAAGAAGGGTTGCTTGATGCAGTCCTCTGCCTGATATTTGCGCATAGCTCACCACAAAATGACCATAGCCTTCTTGGTAGCTTCTTCTTTGCTGTCTTGGTTATGATTGTATTACCAAGGTGGCCTATTGCTTGCTCTGCTCGATTTTGGAAAGGGCAATGTGGTTGGATGAACGTTTGGTGTATATGGTTGCGTTTCACAATTGAATTCCAGTGGGTCATTGTAAGTCCTTGGTGAGCCCTGTTCTGGTGCACCATCAGAAATCAAATGTTCAGGGATTCCAACCTCATGAATGAATATTTTCAATCCTTGATGAGCTTGCAACTTGTTTTGTATTGGTATGAATACTTCAAACCCATTTCCATTTGTGAAAACCTGAGCACATTTTTCTTGTCTCATAATGCTTGTGGTTTTTGCATGCCAAGTATCAGTATACCAGGTTCCCTGAGCTACTCTCTTGTTTCTAAAGCGCTGTGTTGGCAGACGCTTCATCAAAGGTAATTGCAAATTTCTCAGGGCTTTCTGAGTCGTGGCCTTCAATGTCTGTTCTGCCTTTTTGAAACTGATATTCCAAGTCTTGGCTAGGCGTTCGCAATCCACTTTGTTTGGACCTTCAATAGTTGTCACTGATGGTCCCCATTGATTTCTTCTATCAAGGGATCTCCTTTAAGTGTACTATTGTCAATTTCTTGCAAGCTAGGGATTTGTTTTGATTCATCCTCAGGGGCTTCTGTGAAGTCAAATTCTGTGTCATCAAATAAAAACTGGTCTATCCTTCTCGCGCTTGAAATATTTGTCACTGAAGAAATCCTATGAGAAATATTGCCATCTGTTGCAATTTGACATTCAGTCAGCATTCCTCTGGTTGATACCTGGTGCAATTTCATCAGCTTGCAGCGTTCCATGAGACTTGTATGGTTGGGCCCTCTGCTAGTCTTGGAGAGCATGTCGGTAATGTTGCTCGTTGGTTCTGTTACCACTGAACTTGCATCTTCAGTTGACATAGCTTGAACGCTGAATTGGTCCCCTGAAATTGGATCACCATTGTCAATTGCTAACTCAGCCATCCTAAAATTCAGTGAGTGGGGATCCCAGGGGGTGTCATTTGTTGCAATCAGATGTTGACATTCATCAAGCTCCAATCTTGTTGGCTTCCTTGTTGGAAAATATGAAATCACATTTCTCATACTCAGTTTTATGAAAACTTTCTTGGGGTCATCATCCTCCATTGGTGTTTGGATTGTGATTCCATGCTTGGACCTGGGATCAAATTGACGAGGTGTTTCTTCAACAGAATTGAAATTGCAATCCCTCACTTGATTTGAGCATATCAAGCTGTTCTTCAGTTTGTTTCCAAAGTACAGCGCTTGGTGGAACACAATAATGTAGACTTGACCTGATGTTGGACTTGTCCAAGCAGTCGCGCAGCTTCCAATTGGGATTTTCTTGATTGGCTTGTACTCTTCAGAAAAAGGGGCAACATCAACATGTGTTGTGATCTGATCAAGATTAAGCAATATCATGTTGCTTCCAGCTGCCGTGGTGTCAGCATGTGAGTCTAACTCACAGTATCCATCTTCATTTTCACCATCATCAAAATCTAGTGGAATATTCATCTTATATAATGACCGGCTCACCATTGTTAAACATTTGTTTTCTAGTGTCCGGTTATGATGTCATTTCTTAGATTTTGAGCCAAAGCTGTCACCTGCACCTTCCTTTTCAGCTTCTTTTGCCTTTTTGGTCTCAGCAGCCTTGAGAGCCCTCTTTTTCTTACTTGCCTGTCTCATCTGGTAAAATTCCCGACACTGTTCTTTTGACATTGTTTTATAAACGCTTGTTGGATAGGTCTTATTCTCAAGTTTTCCTGTGAATGTTCCAGTTGTTTTCTGCCTTTTATTGCTTGATGTGCCTACTGAATATACACTTCTGGAACCCCTTTTATGCTTTCCATTTGCAAGCTTCTTCAATCCAAGCCAATTGGTGAATAAAATCAAACATTCATTGAAGTTGTCTCAATAGTCTTTGCTCTCATCAATCGCGCCGGCTTTGGCAGCGTCAAGTCGCTCATCACTGATTGAATTGATAAAGTCCCAAACAAATCTCCTTTCATTATGATTCTTTTCAAATCTCAGAATTGTTCCATGGAATGCAGTCCAATTTCTTTTGTGCTTGTTCCAATCATAATTCTTATGGTCACCCTTGTAATGTGATTCTTTCATTTCCTGGTAGGTTTTGTTCAGGACCATAGTGATATTGGTATCAGTGTAAGCATGTTGCATCAATGAAATGAACGCGTTTCTTGCATGCCCTGAGTTCAATTCAGTATTTTGGAAATGTGCCACATATTCCCATCCTGGCCCTTTCCTTGTTGCATCACACAACAACCTCCACACAACATTGTTGTCTTCATCATACTGATGGCCCGACAAAACGCCGCATTGTTCATTGTAGTCACTCCAAGTTGGATATGCATCTGTTGGATTTTGCCCAACTGTGCCAGACCTGGCTTCATCATCAACGTCTTCCTTTTCTTGGGGTCTTATGACATATAAGATTGGGAATCCTTCAGAGTTGAATCTGTATCTCAAATTTTGACAAAAACCTTCCTCCCATTCTCTGAATTTTGTAAGGTCCTTTAACTCAGGTGGCGTCACTTTTTTCGTGTGATTTCACACTTGATTCCATCATCTTGATCCTGAATTGTTGCAGTTCTAGGTTGTTTGGATTCGCGTTCCAGTCAATAGCTCAAGGTTTGACTCCAATCAATGGTTGGTAGCGTGCCCAATTTTCCCATGTGCGAAGCCTTGACGGCAGCCTGTTACCATCATGGATGCTTTTATGATTAGAACAGTCTGGGCTGACCGATTTCAATCCGTGCATGAATGATTTGATGCTTTCCTTGTTGAGGTCTGTAATTTCACGAATATTAGACATTCCTCCCCTCATAATTTCTTCAGTTGATTCGTAGTTGATACCAAAATCCATCAAGCTGCTTCTGAAAGCGAGCTGTTCTGGATTCAGTAATCTTCCATTGTTGAATCCCCTGATTGTTATTTTGAGTTGGGATGACCTCAGTAAAGAAACCGTGTCGTAACGTTCAGACCTTGAGTTGCCATCTTGTTGGTTTTCACTATCATTGCTGCTGGTTTCATCACTGCTATCATCATCTGGATTCCTACCCCTTCTTGCAGCGTCTTGTAATGCTCTGATCCTTTTCTTTACTTCTTGGTCAATGACTTGCTTCCAAGTTGAGTTCATTTGTGGATCAGTTATAGCCTTTTCCATTACACGCATGATTCTTTCCTCATCAGATTTGTCCTCTTCTTTCTCTAATTCCATATCCTTCTGACTCTGATCGTTGCTATCAAATTCTGGTGGATTCTGTCCCACATCCACTTTTGACTCCTCTTCATTGGGGTCATAGTCATCATCATCTTTTGGCTTTGCTTTTGTTCTTGTCTTTCTTTTCGCTGGAGCCATGATGGGGACGAGATTTCAATATTTTATTGGAGTAATCAATGATTGTTTCGGATGAAGTTTCTTCGTTTGAAATATTCGATGGACGTTTGGATGGAAGTTGCGATCAAATATTTAATCGAAGGTGGTATGTGGAAAGAGAGTGTAATCAAATCGGAGGATTGGGAGTGAGATGGTTGGTTAAATGTTGGGGACTGTTGTGTGTGATTTGCTTATCTGTTTGTGTATTCGTATATGTATATTCGGATCAAATTTTCATTCCGGTTAATTTATGTTTGTGTTTGTGTGAGCTTTTGTTGTTTGTCGCAATTTAAGATTGTGAGCGTTTCTATCCAGTCTCAGGATTTGCTCATTCTGTATTTCTGTGGTGTAGGACCGATGAATATTTCATCATTTCGTTTTTCTGAGAATTTAGTGTTCTCTTTTCTCTTGGATCTTTGGATCTCCAAGTGCGTTTGAGATTTAGTGTTCTCATTTATATCTTTGGATTTTCCTTGCGCGCAGATGCTTGCAATCTGTTCGATCCAATCTGTTTCACCATTATCAGAATACTTGAGGCTCAATCTTCTGGCTCACGTCATTCTTGTTTTCAGTGAAAGATCAGTGTTCTTGGATTGATTCCTTTCAGCTGATGCCAACCTGGGTGATTTTTCAATTGTCCAGCCCTTTTCCCTTGCTTGTTTTGTTGTTGGATCTCGAGACCCGGTGGAGCCACCACCTTGATCCGTGTCTTCGGCCTCTTCTTTCAAGGTAGACCTGCCCTGGTGTTGGTCTGTTCCAGGGCTCCACAAGCAACTGCCCCTTTTACATCCTTGAGGGTTGATGCCGGTTGCTGATCAGGCTAATCCGGATTCTTTGTCTTCGAGCTCAACTGCGTTTCTCGATGGGAAACGCCATTTGGTCCTCAGCATTGTAGGATGCTGGGTCTGATAAACTAAACTGTGCCGTAACAAACCGCGTTGTTATGGTAATAAACAAAAGAATTGTAAGTATTGGTCGTATGCGATCGATCAGAGATTGATAAGTTAATTACTTTCGTTGTGTCCGATTCTTTCATTGAGAATCGATTATTGGCATATTACCGTGTAATTTGCCACAATAATGTTCGTAATCATAAGACACAAAACACACGTAAACCGGCCATCGTCGGTCGGTCTTTTACCATATCGTATAATTCGCCTGTGATATTCTTATCGGAATATCACATGTAAAAGTGTATCTTATCGTGTAGAATTAGTACTAGAGTGTACGTAAATTTAGGGCATGATAGTGTTTTAGAGTTGTTAATTCTTCGAAGAGTGAGCTGATGGGGAAATCCGGTAAAGAGACAATCCACATGAAAGCACCGACGATTATTCACTGAGAAATAACCTTATGAATAAGGTTATTTGCCCTTATGACTTTTTGTGCGTTACACCCGTGATTAGTACGTACGAATACGCGTTTATTTACACGGTGAATTCTTTTTATGACCAAGGTGTTATGGGTGCTGTTTGGGGTGCGAGTTGGCCAGCTTGATGAGTACCGGTGCGTATGAGTGGGCATGATGAGGCAGTTTGAGATGACGTTACGGCAAATGGCTCTGAGGCCGGGATGATGGAAGTGACGTTGGAGAAGGGTTTCAAGTCTGTCCATGCCTGTGGAGTGAACTGTTATTTTGTGGTACCATTTTACAAGAGGCACGAGCATGCTGTTAGGAATGACAATTTTCAATTGGGAGTGAGGTGTGAGTTTGTCGAGTTGGCAGACAATGTCTACATTGTCAAGTTTTTGTATGAAAAATTGCCGTGGGTCTTTTTGGGGCAGTGTTAGGACTTTGGGATCATGTATTTGGTATTGGTGAATGGTTGCAAAGTGAAATGGCAACCTGCCTTTTTGGTCAAATCATGGGTGAATCAAGTAGTTATCTTCAACAGGATGACTATCACTTGATGCATCGCACGATGGTAGCGCCATAGGCTCTCAGCCATGGTTGAGAATGAGAAGGAATCATTATTCAAGACATCATTGTCAGAATTGGTTCTGGTGAAATATGAAGTTAGGGTAGTTGGTGTACGGCTGAGGGAAGTCTGCGACTGTGTTTTCTGGGCCTTTGATGTAGTGGTAAATGGGGTTGTATTCTTCTAGGATCAGTTTCCATTGGAGGATGCATTGTGTGTTGTACGTTGAGAGTTTGTACATCAGGTTTTTATGGCTGGTGTAGAGATGAATGAGTGCACTGAGGAGCATGGGGCGGTATTCTTTGAACGTTTCGACAATGGAGAGGAGTTCTTTTTCTATTGTTGTGTAGTTGGCTTGAGCTTTGTTGAGCTTTTGTGTGAAGTAGGCAACGGGAATGTTGTTCTGTTTGATGACTGCTCCGAGCTGGAAGTCGGATGCATTGGAGTAGATGTGAAATGGAATGTTGTGATCAAGGTAGGTGAGCATCGTTTCAACAGTGACAATTGATTTCATTTCTTTGAATGCTTTTTGGCAAGTGTCGTTTCATTTCAACTTGCAAGGGGTCTTTTAGAGATTGGTAAGCGGGGCAAGAATATGAGAGTGCCGTGGCCACATGTCGCAATAATATGTGACTAGGCCAAGAAAGGCTCTGAGTTGTTTTAGGGCTTTGGGTGGAAGCATTGCTAGGATTGCCTTGACTTTTTTGATGTACGGCTTAATGCCATTTGGTGTTAGCCAGTGGCCAAGGAAATCCGTTTCTTGGATGATCCATTCACATTTGAGTGGGTTGATTGCAAAGCCTTTGTCTTGTAGGCGAGTGAGGACAGTGTCAATGAGATGCAGATGTTTGTCAAAGCTGTTGCTGAAGCATGCGATGTCATTGATGTATATTTTGAGATTTGGTATATCTTGGAGCACTCTTTCCAGTTATTTCTTGTGCTCAGTCTGGTGATTGAGAAACTCCTATGGGTAGGCAATTGTATTTGTAGAGACCAAAGGGAGTCGTGATGGTGGTTAGATCTTTACTTTTGTTGCCAAGAACAAACATATAATATTGCATGGAGATGTCCATCTTGGTGAGGTATTTGTAGCCGGAGCGACGGGATAGTATGTCTTGAATGTGTGGGATGGGATAAACTTTGTGTTTGATGGCTTTATTGAGAGCGCAGAAATTGGAGACCCATCTGATTTTTCCGTCTTTCTTGGGAATGATGAATGTTGGTGAGATCCAGGTGGAGTGACATCGACATGACAGTACGCCAATTTCAACAAGGCCGTCAAGTTCTTTCTTGAAAAGAGTAAGTTGTGTTTTTGGTACAGGATATGGCAGGAGCGATTTGGTTTGACTGTTGAGTTGATGTTGAGGTGTATTTCTTTGTCGGGATAGTGTTTGAGCGTTCTGTTGAAGATTGTTTCATATTTGCACAGTACGGTGTATGATTGTGCTTGTTGATCCTGTGTCAAATGTGTGCGTTCAATATGAACTACGCTGTATATGAAATTGTGTGCTATTGAGTTTTAGTGTCTACTATGACTTCAAGATAAGTTGAGAAGCTTCCCAGCTAGTTCAGTGATACGATTGGAAAAGAACTGGGTTCTTTGATAATTCGAATTTGGATGAGACTTCAAGGAGAAGGTTTTATTTGATGTTCAAATACGATTGAACACTGACAGATGATTGGGAACGGTGTCATTGACTCATGACTGTTGGAGTGTGTCAATGACGTGTGACTGGACTGAAGGAGTGTGTTAGTGACTCATGACTGAAGTGTCTGTGCATTGTTCAACTTCACTTCACGTACCGGTATGTTGTGCACGACACGGGAGAAACCAAAGCAGGATACCTGGAAGGCATCCCCCCCCCCCCCCTTGTAGGCTCCAGGGCGTTATAGTACCGTACTGGGTGATTCCCAAAATAGTCTGGGTAGTAGAGAGGACCCAGATTCGATTCTTGGTAGGGACCCAGATTCGATTCTGTACCATTTTGACCCAGAAACTGGTCAATATGAGCTCACGTTGACCAGTTTCTGGGTCACTACCCAGATTTGCTTGAAATCGCGCATGGAATCTTGCGCACATGTTAAGTATTTAACCGAACACATGTTTCCAAACAATGTTTCGCGCATGTTTGTGTATACGCTTATTGAAATTCTCATTATTTAAACTCCTTATTCCAAAAATGAGATGTTACACACTGGCCCGCCAAAATCTGGGTATGGTGATTTTCATTCCAGAAATACAAAAATCTGGGTCCATACCTAGACTATTTCGGGAATCTCCCATTACTAGCACCAGTCCTGCTTGTCATCATATGTGCCGAGTGCCGAGACAAAGTACCTAGGTATGGTAGTATGATGATGTGCTGGTTCCAACAATGATAGTAGGTAGTAGGTATGAGACAGCAGACAAGACACCAGACAGAGCCTGCCCGCCCAGACCCCTGCTGCAAGTAGGATCCAGTCAAACAGGTTCTGTCCAGCAAACGAGCCTGGTGGTGCTTAGGTAGTAGTGGGATATACTAGTGATGCCGTGGGGCACACTGCATTTTACCAGTAAGAAGGCCCAGCACCAACACGAGCCTTAGCACCAATGAAGAGGAGGACGATGCACCCTGGAGCAAAATTACAACAAAGCTAGTAATGCTATACAATAGGCAGCAGCATAGTGTACTGACAGAGTGTAGGCATTGTTGTGCTATGTGAGCACAGAGTACTGCATGCACTCCACCATAGTAGTGAACACCCGAGATAGCGCCAGGGTATCCCACGTATTCATGGCTCGCGACCACTGTTTTTGCGTAAGTGTGGGAATGATTCAAAGTACTGCTCCCTGACTGCACCTTACGTAGGTATACAAGCCCAAATTGTATTGTCTTGAGATTTGAGATTATCATGAATTGTGACAAGCTAGTAATGCTGACTCAAGGCAGAGAACAAGAACAACTCGGTAAATGAGTGTTAATTTGATTCCAAAGTGGTGGATGCAAGCTGATCAGATCCAAAGGCTTGGAAGAACATAACGAGTACTGGTAACCAGCTATTTTTGGAATGCATTGTACTTGTCCTTGTTCTTGTTCACACTTGCTTTGGCTGCAAGCTGCAACAACAAAGCCTTACAGTAGCACCGGCAGGTCTACTACTAGGCCTGCACTGAAGTTATATCATTGATTGTAAGGGGGGGGAAGGGGGGGGGGGGTTGCACGCATATATATATATATATATATGTCTGTGTTGTCTGTCTGGAAATGACCCAAAACCATCTCCATCTTCTTCCCTATTCTGTGTATCAATAAATGAATTCTGATGTTGTTGTATCAAAATCAAATTGATTCTATCTGATATCATTGCAAAATGGATGGACTTTGTACACTACTGATAGATCCCATTATTGCATACTTGTTCAACCTAAACCTGATGTTGACAACACTCATTTCTAAATTTTATCCTATCCTATTGTTGGTTTATTCTAGTGTGTACACACAGAGAAAGATGGCATTTGTACTTAATCTATTTGACACCATAAGAAAATGTATACCTACTGCGATATGGTGGATGTGTGTCTCCTGTCTACCTGACCACAAACTACCTGACCACAAAGTGATAAGATGAAATGTTCCAGTTCTATTTTCTTTTCTTTTCCTTTCTTTTCTTTTCTTTCAGGCTCTACTAGTTTGTCTTTTTGAAGCAAGTGTTGTCGGCGAAAAATACGGACTTTGTCGGCATCAAATTCGATTGGAAAAGCCGATAACAAACAAAACAACGACCGAGGTCTGGAATACGAGATATGAATATTCCGCCGATCGAGGCTTAGAATCAAACGCACCTCCACTACTTGAAAATCCCTAAGTGGTAAAAACGATATCACTTAGGACTACAAACAAAAGGGATTAATCGGTTAGAAACAAGACATATCCAAAGACCTGATCAATAAGTGAACACTTGGAACTCTTAAGTAAATTCATAAGAATATACTTGATATCCGGTGGGGAAATTACTTATTGCAATCAAGTAAATCAATACCGATACCGAATGGGCCTCATCTATCTCAAATACCACGAACAAGCATACGCCCCATCAGGATAAAACACTTAACCCCGTAAATGACCAATACCATCGAAATGACCGATACAGTAAGACCGACACGACGCTAATACAGCAACAGCAACAATGGTATCGGTACAATGAAGACCAAATAACCGGGGAAGATCTCTACCATGTAAAATACAGCAGAGAGCCCCGATACAGTAAAAATACACAGTAAAAATAAGAGCCTCTCTCTGAGCTCACATCTCTTTAAAATTCGATTATCCTATACCTTTCAGGTCGATTTTTAGAGTTACAACAGCAAGAAGATTGTAGTAACAAGAAGAAGATTGTAGTAGAAATAACAACAATGTGAATTGTTGTTTTGCAGCATTTCAAATTCAATCACTGTAATTGGTGTCTTGACTATCATGCCCGTAGTAACAGCAATTCTAAAAGATGCTTTGCTTGTTCATATCTGACCCATGTACTACTACTTCTTCATGGTTACAAGGGAATACAATGGTTGATGATAAACTGTTCCAGGAAGTTATGTTGGTTTCTTTTCTGTCCTTCTACCTATGCATGTTGTATCAGAGAGCATTGTTTTAAGACACCCCCCATTCTTGTATCTTTGCAAATAATATGATACACTGAGACAAAGAAATCATGGCAACTTTCCAGTAATTGCAGTCAGAAAGGCTCGGAGGAGATTCATCTCTGGGCCATTTCAGTGAGTGAAAAGAAAACAGGACTTTTAATCTATTGGGTACTAGAGTTTCGTTACAGTATTCCGACAAATCTTTTCCTTCCCTTCTCTTCGAAACCTCAGCATTCAGGTCGAGCTTCACTCCAACACTAATACTACCCCCACCAACAGAATGGTTCAATGCCACCAAGAACTTTGATGCCAACGAATGCTCTCTAGTTCTTGCGGTAGTTTCCCCGCAACTATTTGGCACTTCTACATGATATTTTGTTTACGACACAGAAAGTGAAAGAATGGGGGGGGGGGGGGGGGGGAGGTTCTATGGACTGTGCTCTATGGATTATGGTTATTTTTTAGATGTTGGTATGCTCTGCTGAAAGGCGGTGTGGTCCCCATCTAATACCGTTTGTAGTTTCCGAGCGCGAAATCGGAGAGCACTTTGATGGTTTGGTCCTGTTCTTTGATGCAGGTCTTTACCAGATCCTTGATGGACACCATTCCCAGTAATTCCCCGTGATCGACCAGTGGCAAGTGTCGAATGTCCGACGCCAACATTTTCTCCATGCAGCCCTGCACCGATTCGTCACGACTCGCGGTGACGAGTTTGCTGCTCGGGGTGAATATGTCTTTTACCTTGGTGTCCTCGGGTTTCCTGCCGAGCAAATCCACCTTCGAGATGTAGTCGCGCTCGCTGATGATTCCCGTCAGGTCGCCTGGTGTGTGTGTGTGTGTGTGTGTGTGTGTGTGGAGAGAGCATTGAAAGAGACAAGCAGAGAAATCAAGAATGAGACTACGGTTCGCACCGGACCGCAACAAAGACAATCCGCTTTGCACGCACACCGCAATCAGGGAGAACCAATCCCCCGGATACAACCACGAACTACGATATACTACGCACCGGTACTGTTGGTCGCTACCAGACAACCAATGTTGTTGGCCACAAACACTTTCACGGCTTCGAGCACGCTCGCGTTTTCGTCGATGGAAAAATCGATGCATTTATACCCACTCAATTCCGCGGCATCCCCGGCCGTAAAGGCGGTTCCAACGGTGCTGAAGGCCCGGGGAGCAGAGGAAGCGTGGATGGTTGCGGCAACGCGTACGCGTGCAATAGTCGGTGCAAGGCGGAACATTGTTGTTTGTTGGTAGTATTGTTGTGCAAACACTGTATTACGAAGTATATTACTATGCGATGTGCTTGGTGCGAATTCTGATTTGTGTTACTAACAGCAATAAAAAAATGCATCAATAAATGATGAATGAATCAATCAATCAGGATCCCCACACGATGCTCCGGAAGCAGATGAATGGTCGATCGATTGTTCGTGTAGAATTGCTGTGCGAAACGGTTTTCATCGTAGGACCGACAGTTCTGACACCCGAAAATACGAGTGCATACTTCTTTGTGAGTATCAAGTGATGGATCTTCTTGGATCGTAGACAGACGGTGTCACATAGAGTGATGGCAACGATACGGGGCTATGCAACTGTATCTTCCACAACCTGCGAAGACGTTTTTTGTTGATGGTGACAGATGGATATGTTCTTCGTTTAAAAACATGTTTTTGGGGCATATCAATTTTGCGCGCCCCGGGAGAGTTTAAAAAATATGTCTAGTTCTCATTGTGTATTACCGCAACAATAATCAAAAGTTTCAAAGAAAAATCATGTTGTTCGTTGTACACGTTGTTTCCCTACCGTACGAGTTACCGGTTGACGGTACAGATACAGTGCTACAGTAAGCACAGACCATGTCGTTACTGGTATAGTACCAACCAGCGAAGAACCATTGCTTCGCTCTCGAACTTTGGATGTTTGCTCATAAAAGATACATACCAGGTCAATAACGTATGTGTGCCCACTCAATGATTTTGTGACTGGAAAACTGGGAGCCATTGATGCTCTCAGAATCCCCTACACGTACATGTTAGTTGTGCATTGAAATCTAGAATGCATCCATCGAAGAACTATGATATGCCATCACGTTGGTATTCAAATCGTTGACCAACTGTTTACAGCAATATTCTAGCATGACGCACACATGCAACATGACACAGACGAAAAAATATACTGTCGACGATTCAATCAAAAATAAGAATAAAAAGAGTCACCCTAACGTCGATTGCAACGGCATACTACTATACATTTGTCGTTTGCCCTACGGCATCCCAAGCTCAAAACTTGAGTAAATCGTCAAACGGATCCTGGCTGGTTTTGTCGCTTTGTGTTGTGCCGGGCCCACCCGTCCCGTCGTCGGCGTGCGTGGCGATTGGGGCAAAGAAATCGATCTCTTCGATGCCGTTACCATTTTGGTCGTCGCTTGCGGGCACCGCCGAAGCCTTCGTCGTCGAAGGAAATTCCATGCTGCCGCTGAGCAAATCGATTGCCGAACCGGTCTTCGCCGGTGTTCCCGTCTCCGAGGAATTGTCGCTGAATCCTCCACCGTTCGTGGGTGGCAGGTTGGTGGGCGTTGCGCTCGCGCCCGGTGCTTTCCCCCATATCTGTGTCCGGGCTTCCACCAGCCGGTGCGCGTAGCTCTCCCGACCGTTGTTGTTGTTGTTGTTGTTGCTGCTGCTATTGCCCTCCTTCCCGTGCTGTTCTTCGATGGCGGTATTCCACATCCGCCGGTGATCGCTCTCCATGACGTAGAATCGCTCGTCGATTTGCTGAATGTCGCTCAGCAGTTTCCCCTGGTTGGCGTTTTCCGGGTGCAGGTCCGAGATCCATTCCTCGTAGGTCCCCTCCGGATGCTCCTCCAAGAACCCGTCTAGGTGGTCGGTGATCACCCGGAGGGACAGCTCCTCCGCCTCCCTCCGGACTTGATGCCGCTCTACCTCTTCCTTCATGCGCGAGTTGAGCGCGTCCAGCGAATCCGCCAGTCCCTGGTCCTGCTCCATCTGATCGATGAGCTTGCCCAGGTTGATCTTGTTCAGCTGGCTTCCTAGATTCTTGAAGGCCTTTCCGGCCTTCTGGGTTCGTTTCCGGAGCTGCTCCTGGGAAGGAATCGAAATCTGGGACTGGATCGTGTTGCGGAAAAACGTGGCCCGGTTGCCGAGGCTGCCGCCGATGCGGGGAAGCCGCAGAGGCTCGCCGCGGTCCGTGTCGCTGGCGCGATGCTGCGTGGCGGAGGAACCGATGGTGGAACCGGTGGCGGCGAGATTTCCCGAGGACCGCGAGGGATCCGTTTCCCAGAGATCTCCAAAGGCATTCGGTGTCGTCCCCGTGTCCGAAAAATCGATTTCTTCCATCATGGTTGCTGTGCTGTGCTGTGCTGTGCTGTGGTTCGATGATAGTAATATTGTACCGGTATGGCACTCGATGCGGGTACTGGATGATGTTGCAGGTGTTTGAGCCTGTCCTGCTGCGATGCTATCCAATAATACCAGTATGATGTGTGCTACCTTCAGGGTGTTCGCCGTTCGCAATAAATATTGTATGGAATGGCAATTACTTTTCCGTTTGTCGTTTGTTCCATCGTATTTTTGGTTACAGTTCGTGCCGTAGTGTTATTACATAATGTTGGGTCTTCCATCCACTCTTCTCATAAAACCATAAGAAAAGGGAGACGAAGGGAAACACGGTACGAGTAATACCTACTACTCCGTACTTCGTAGTTACTACAAGTAATTATGGATGCGAGATACGAATAGGAATATGAAAACGGTACGAGTACGAGTACTCGTAGTTACTTGTACTTCGTACGAGTACGTAAGTTGATGTAGCGAACCGAATGTAAGGAATGGTAGTGCCACGTGGAACGTACGACGCACGTACGAACCAAAGAACACCCTTGAGTATGCAAGATCTCACTGTATCACCAACGTAGGTACGAACTCTACGATCACTCACTGCATGCAGCAATCAAACTGTAAGCAGCGAAATTACAGGCAAAGCACTAACAAGCCTGCAAAGGATTCCTCCAGCAAGAACCAAGCCTACAGCTCACTCTTTTGCTCCTAAAACGATTAGTAGTAGAATAAGTAAAAGGCTTATACGTCCAGGTCCAATAGTCTTCCCTATTGTACCCGTACAAGCCTACCTTGGTCCGATAGTCATCTATTGTATCGCCGAACCCTTCCAACGTGAGGATCACCGGAAGGCCCAACGCGCGTACCGCGTACTCACCGACCGACCAAAGGCCCGATAGGATCCTCCACCAGAGAGGCCCAACACGTCTCTCTAATCTCATTGATTTAGTAGTAGGCAAACGCCTACATCGCCGACCATCCCCCGCAGGCCAGGTTCGACCTTAGCGACACGACAATAGTCTTCCCTCTTGTACCCGTACAAGCCTGGTCCGATAGTTATCTATCGCGACGCGTCGGTTTCGCCCTACGCGAGGATCCTCCCCCAGAGAAGCCCAACGCGTCTCTCTAATCTGACCGACTTAGTAGGTAAACGCTTACACCGCCGACCTCCGCAGGCCAGGAATCTGGCTCGACCTTAGCTACACGACAATGAACTACAGGGAGTTCTTCCAAGGGGAAGGGCCCTTTGGGGAAGCGCCTGCGAGGCATGACATCTACCAAGCCATCTACACCCTCTTCAATGAAGCTGATGGGGACCGGCTTCTCCCCCTCCTCCTGGATATCTTCAATGCACAAGCTATTGGCGGCTTGGGCATCTTCCAAGAAGATGCAGCGGGGGTGGACCGGCTCCGGGTCATCCATGGCCTCCGACGCTATCCAGGAACCATCACCGAGCCCTCAGCCAACCGGGGCCGAGCCTTTGGATACATTGATGATGTGGAAGGACAAGAGGTGGAGCTGGTGCGGGTGGACGCAGCCCTGCTGTCAAGGGCGGCAGCAAGCCGGGTGTACCTTCTAGTTCACCATGAAGCCAACGTATCACAACACCCCGAGAGAGATTACATCCCGGCCATTCCTGAAGGGACTGCCCACACCGAAATGCTCCAGGCTCACAAGGTGTGTTTCCTACCCTTCGAATTCATCCCACTGGTGTTGTGCAGGGGCCTCGCCCCAAAGCAGGCCTTCCAAGTTCTCCAACCCCACATCCACCAGCAAGGATTGGGGGACATCTGCAAACCCTTATTAGATACACTCCGGGCCGTGGGGACACAACCTACCACTCTTCTGGGCGCCATCCGGCTCCTAGAACCCGGACCTGCCTTCAGAGCTGAAGCCAACCTCCGCGCCTACATGAAGAAGAATGTCCTCCTCCGAGACCTCCCAGGCCTAGCAGGCCCAGCGCCGGCAGACCCTACCCTCACAGCAGCCTTCTCAGCGCTCACTGACCAGCAACTAAGACTGAGTGAGTCTCTGGACCAAAGACGACAAGAATCCTCTAAGCTGCACTCTGTAAGAGAAGTGTGGGGGAACCTTTACACTGAAAGACTCCTACTACTCTGTGGGAAAACAACTGAAGCCGATCTTCCCCCCATCTACACAGCCTGGGCCAAGAAGAGCAAGCATGAAAAGACCCACATGGTCCTCCAAAGTCAAGTGGCCACAGATGCCTACAACCTTGGCATCCAGGCGCCACTCATCACCACAGCAGTACTCAAGAGGTTCCAAGATTGCAACTTCTATGGGACCGACCCCTTTGATGTAGCAGACGGCATACTCCCCCTAGCCTTCACCCCCCCAGGAGGATCCGCCGCTACCCTAAAGCGGGAACATGAAGCGGCCGCTAATGTAGCAGCGTATGACACCATGATCTCCACCCATGGCAACTCCCTCTCACTCAAGGACTCCCTCGACTTACAAAAGACCAAGGCCTACATCCCCCTCGATTGGACTGAGGCTACCACTCAGCTGAAAAGCTACCTGGCGGCACTAGCCACCCTCCTAGGCGCCACACATAATGTGGTGAAGGCTTACCAACGTGGTCTCTCCAGGTTAGAGTGGCAACAAATGCCCCTCAGAAGGGCCATTGCAGATGAACTAGGCGGCCGGATCACTCCTGCAATTGTGGTGTACTACTTCCAGGTCCGCATCCGAGGTTGGCTAGAAGAACAATGGGAAGCAGACACCACCCTCCCTTCCCCAGACTTTGGGGAAGACATCCACAGGTTCAGAATGACCCAGAACCTCAACTGGCTCCCAAATGTGTCCAATGTCGATGCATTGCGAGCACTCCAGCAACCTAGCCCCCCGATCGCCCCTTCAACGGGCGCCCCTCCCTCTCAATCAGGAGGCGCCCCCCCCTCTCAATCGGGAGGCGCCCCTCCCTCTCAACCAGGAGGGAGAGGCAACGGTCCGCGCCAAGACCAGCTGTACAACCCCACCAGAGACTCCCAATTCTCCGATCCCTCCGATCCCATCAGCGCCAGAATCACGAAGAACACCATGAGGTCTGTCATCGCAGCCATGAAAACCAAAGGCAAAACCCCTGTCAAACGCCCCGATGGCCGGGAACGCTGCCATTCTTGGCACATCCGGGGCAACTGTTTCACTGGATGCAGACACCTCTATGACCACTCCCCCATCACATCCAGGGAGCAAGACCAGCTCTGGGAGTGGTGCCAAGAGGCATATGCAGCCTGATTCACCGGCAAGCGCCACCACATCCAAGGCGCCGCGCCCCCTCTCAAGCTATTTGCCACAGGGGACCTCACCACACCCCATCCCAATACCCACCCCTCCCCACTCCACAATACTCAACGCCTTCCCTTACGCTTACGCCTTCCCTTACCCCAATCCCCCATCCCCCCTCGATGCATCCATCTAGCTTCGCCGCACTCAGAAGTTTCGCCACAATCCGAACCCCCCCTCCCACCTGACTTAGGTAAGCCACACCCTCGCGTAGTTGTTTCTGACCCCCCCCCCCCCACCACAGCTCCCAGCCCGCCTTGCAGCGCGCTGGTAGCTCCACTCGGCTCCGCGCCGCGTCCTCCACCCGGCTCCGCGCCGCGTCCTCCTCTCCTACCACGCCCACCCAGCCCGCCTTGCAGCGCGCTGGTAGCTCCACCCCTCGGCCCACCCAGCTCTGCGCCGCGTCCTCCTCTCCTACCACGCCCATACCCCAACGCCGGTCTGGGTCCACGCCCATACCCCAACGCCGGTCTGGGCCATCCTCCTCCCTCCAGCACCCCCAAGCTGGGCCCCAGCCCGACGCTGAGGCGCCCATCCCCCATACGGGGGCCTCCTCCAACCTGCCCACCTCCCAGTTACCCCATTGACCGGCTGGACGTGCACATCACCAAAGCCATCCACGCCTACAACAACAGCACTAGCTGGGGGGACTTCATCCGGACCATCCGAGGAAGCGGTGACATCCACCTGAATGTGGGTGCTATCCCCCATCCAGCTGGTCACCTCTTAGCCCACTTTGGGCAGGAAGGAACCCCAGTCTCCATGAATGACCCCCCTTGGACCACTGCCCGGATAGCTGGGGCCCTAGCCAGGGGCCCCCACCAATCCTCCCGGCAGGGCATCGACTTCCTTCGCGAAGAATATGCCGACATGATGGACAAACAACAATGGACTGTCCTCCCAGCCAGCCTCATCCAAGACCTTCCAAACCTCCGGCTGAGTCCACTGGGGCTAGTCCCCCAGCAAGGCCGGCGCCCCCGAATGATCTCAGATTACACCTACTCTGAAGTTAACCAAGACACCATCCCTCTAGCCCCAGCAGAAACCATGAAATTTGGCCACACCCTTCCCCGGCTCCTCACCAAGCTTCACCGCGCCAACGACAGGTTCGGTCCAGTGTACATGTCCAAGATAGACCTAGCTGATGGATTCTACCGGGTCCAGTTGAACCCAGACGACACCATGAAGCTCGAAGTGCTGTTCCCTTCCAGAAAGGGCGAGCCACCCCTCATTGGAATCCCCCTCACCAACCCAATGGGGTGGACATCCAGCCCACCAAACTTCTGTGCCTGTACAGAAACCATTGCAGACTTGGCCAATGCCACCCTCTCCACGGGGCTGGCAGCGGCCAGGCTCACCCCCCATCGCCTGGATCTCCCATCTGAAGCCCCATCTCCGAGCGCCCCCTTTGCAATCCCACCGAATCCCCCTCCCGCGGCCACCCGACGCACCCCCCATAGCACCACCCCCAGCAAGCAGCCTGTTCGCTACTGGGATGTCTATGTGGATGACTTCTGTGGCCTAGCTCAGGGCAACACATGGACCCGCCGCGCCATCAAGCGAGTGCTCTTCCAATCCCTAGACAAGGTTTTCCGGCCCCTTGAGGCCACGGACACCCCATTCAGACAGGAACCCGCCTCCCTCAAGAAAATGCTCCAAAGAGATGTCACCTGGACCACTACAAAAGTTATCCTTGGCTGGCTCATTGATTCCATCAACAAAACCATCAGCCTCCCTCCCCATCGCGTAACACGGCTACAGGAGATCTTGCACTCCATCACACGCAACCAACGCCATGTCCCCACCCAACAGTGGCACCAAGTGCTGGGAGAACTACGATCCATGGCTATTGCCATTCCTGGCTCCATGGGACTCTTCTCCATCCTCCAAGAAGCCTTGCGACACCAAGATCCAGGCCGGCAGCGCATCCGGCTCACCAAACGAGTACACAGCTTCCTTCAAGACTTCCAATGGCTAGCCACTGATCTATCCAACCGCCCAACTTCTATTGCTGAACTGGTGCCGGACACCTTCCCTGCCACCTTGGGCGCCTGTGATGCCTCTGGGGATGGTATGGGGGGCATTCATTTTGTTCCATGCCCTGATGGTAAAATTCAACCCCTCCTGTGGAGACATGCCTTCCCAAAGTGGGTCTCCTCCCAGTTAGTCACCTTTGACAACCCCAAGGGCACCATCACCAACAGTGACCTGGAGCTCGCTGGTTCCATTGCACACAATGACATCCTTGCCCATGCTGCCTGTGTCCAATACAGAACCACCCACAACTGCTATGACAACACGGCAGCTGTCTATTGGCAACGGAAAGGCGCCACTACCACCACTGGGCCTGCCGCTTACCTCCTTCGAATTCAGTCCCTTCACCAGCGCCTCCACCAATATGTCCCTCTCAGGGATTACATCCCTGGCCCTGTGAATCACCTGGCTGATTTGCTCTCTCGATCACCCCTCTCTGACGCTGCCTTGCTCCTTCATTTCAACACCACCTACCCACAGGACTTGCCCTGGATCTTATGTCCCCTGAAACCTGCCATGCATTCTGCTCTGACCTTGGCTCTATCCAGAAGACCATGCGCGCTTCAGTCACTGAACTCTATGCCAAGCGCAAGGATGCCCATTGGAATCAATGGGTTCAATTCTGTTTGTCTCAAGGCTTTGAACCAACCCTCCAATCTGTGCGAGATCCAATCCCCGTCCTCCAAGTCTTTGCCCAGCGCCTCCATGACGGCAGGCTCTCCTGTAGCCGCAAGCCCATCAGATCTCGCACAGTATCGGACACCCTCCGGTCAGTGGGCCAGACGCTGGCCCGCATGGGGGCCAAAGACCCCAGAACCAACTCAACTGGCAGTCTTGACTTCAGGCTAACTGCCCAGTTCAAAGCCTATGCCAAACTTGACCCCGCCCCTTGCAGGGTCAAACCAGTCCCAATCACCCTTGTCATGCATGCACTTCGATTTGCATACCATGACTACCCTTCCCCAGCCAGGCAGGCCATTGCTAACATGATCTGCATAGCCTTCTTCTTTTGCCTCCGTCCTGGTGAGTACACTGGTACTACCAGGGATGATCAAGCCTTCCACCTCAAGGAGGTCTCCTTCTACCTGGGCTCCAAAATGGTCCACCATGACGGTCCTGCGCATGAGCTTCTTGCTGCTACCTCTGTTACCCTCACCTTCACTACACAGAAGAATGGCGACAAAGGTGAAGTAGTGGCTCATGCACAAAGTGGGGACTCCCTCTGCTGCCCTGTGGCAGCATGCGCTCGCCAGATACTCCATCTCAAGCGCTGCTGCACTAACCACCATCCCTTCAGCCCAGACCTCAAGCTGGCCAGTTACTTTGACAATGGAGTTCTCACCCTCGTTCGCGCGGCAACTGTCACCTCCTCCATGTCAGTCTATGCCCAGACCCTATTCCATACCACAGGCATCTCCCCTGCAGCAATCTCTGCCCGCTCCCTTCGAGCGGGAGGGGCTATGGCACTGCTCCAGGGCAAATGTGATTCTAATGTCATCAAGCTCCTCGCCAGATGGCACAGTGATTGCATGATGAGGTACCTCCATCAACAATCCCTCCCCATCTTCAAGAACCTTGCCTCCGTAATGTTCAATAATGGAACATACTCCTTCCTGCCAGAGGAATGGGTGCCGGCCTCGGCCCCCACTCCCCCTGGCAGCTCTCTCTGATGCCCCTCCGGGGACCCCTCCTTTCTGAATCTTCAATGATGATTCTCCCACCCTCGCTGTCCTCCCCAAGACCCTCCCGGTTCCTCTCCCTCCAGCTCCCACCCTGTGGCCTATGGCCTACTGGCAGAAAAGGCTTAACAGCCAAAGCTGTGCGCCGGTGTGTGGGCAAAGCAACTCGGGACCGGACCAGCCTGCAAAAACTAGCCACAGGCTGGCACTTCCCGGATCCCCCTCTAGCATTGCTTAACCCACCAACACACGTATGAACTATAAACACTGCACATCCAGTACTACAAGTAGGTAGGCTACTGAGGCTATCACAAACGTATGTGAGTGATAGTACTTCGTATTTCAAATTCCACAAGACTCATACCGTACGGTACTCGTACAATTTAAACGAATGGACGACAGACTAAAGTTCCATGCCTGTCATATGCCTCTAAAAAGAGATAACGTGTGTGGTAGTTTGAAATAGTAAATATTTAGAATTGTGAGATAATAGGTGATTCCCGGCAGTGATAAAGTAATAAAAGTTTGCGACCAGAGTAATAAATTTATTCTCTAAGTAATAGATTTATTCCATTTTTGTTCCATATTCAATAGAATTTGGCAGTCGAGGCAGCCTCGACTGCCAGATTCTATAACAGAGAATAAACTCCAACGGAATCTTAGAATCATATCGTACGGTACTAAAATCAAAGTTTTTCGTCCCCAACGCACGAATGAATCATGTGCACCTCTTTTGCCGGGCATGCTTGCATGCTATTTTCGGTGATCATCGCCAATTTTGCTGAGCTCAAAAATTGCAGTCGGAAAAGAAAAAAATTGCAGTCCGGAAAGAAAAACTAACAGCAACAACAACAGTACAACTTGTTGCTTGTCTCTCCATCACATTAGACAGGGCATTGGCACAACCCATGTTGTCCTACACTAATGTTGCTGCGCTTCTCGCGCTTGCTACGATATTAGTAGACGATTTGTCCAAAAATGAATTGAGTTCACATAAGAAGTCCAAAGAACAAAAACCAATACCATCGATCATAACAATCAACAACATGCCCTTGACAGCTGGAGGCAGGAAACCCGGTGTCGGTAACTACACTAAGGCCAAGTTGGAGCACATGTTTGCCGCCATTAGATCTATCATACCCACTGGAGGAGAAGAGTGGGATGATGTTGCAGACCTACATGCTAAAAAATATCCTGGAAGGGATGCTGAATCCATTCGCAATAAATACAATTGATTGAACCGAATGATGGCGCCAACTGGCAATCCAAACATGAAATGGGACATTAGGGAGTCAAAGGAAATCAAGGATCTCATTGGTGAAAAGGCGCGGGTTGTACAAGGAGAAGATAGGTACCATGTGGAAACAAATGAGTTTACTCCTCCTGCTGCTGCTGCCACCACAACTCAACCGGTACCACTTCTACTCGGTCAACCAACACAACCTGAACAAGTCACCCAACAGTCAGAAGTAGCAGAGCTAACAACAACGACCAAGCCGATGCCTGCCAGTACCATTACTAGTAACAAGATGAAGAGACACTACAATCGCAAAGCCGACAATGAGGCAAAGATGATGAATGTGATTGCTACTGTATTGAAAGAGGGAAGAGAGGATAGAAAGCTTCAGCAGCAAGCATTAGAACTTCAGCCAGCACAAAGACAGGAGAGGGCAGATGAAGAGAGGAAGCAGGAAGATCAAGAGAGGAAAGGTGATATTGCAGGCACTCCTTGTTCAACTTACTGATCGTACTACTAGCGGCCCTCCTAGTGGTGCCAGCGTTGGTCATCTGAATATTACTACTCCCCAGGTTTCTACTCCCCAAGTTACTAGTAACCTCAAAAGAAAGAAAGTGAACACTCTCCAGCAGCGTCGCAATTACAGCAGCAGTGACAACAGCAGTGTCAGCAGCAACAGCGACGATGACTTAGACTTGTTTGACAAGTAACAAGTGAATCGATTGATAATGAATCGAATCGATACTCTAATCGATACTCTAATCAAATCGATACTTGTAGAATCAACGAATTATTAGTTAAACTCAACAACAACACCATCATTGCTCCAGACAGAAACTTAGGCCACAAAGCAAGTAGAAAACCTCTATTGCAACACCTTAAAAGAGGGATCGAAAACCACTAGAGGTGCGCTGGAGCAAAATTATTTGAACGTGTTGTTGACTGCTCTAAATATGACTAATTGATTGATCGGTCAATCAATCCAAAACCACTACTAGTGGAGGTGCGCCGGAGCAAAAATATGAGTAATCGATCTAATCGATCAGACGATCGGACGTGATACGACGAGTAATCGATCGGACGTGATACTACTTGACTTCTCTAAGTAAATTTATCTAAGTTGCTGACGTAATGGAAGGATCGATCGATTCCACGACTCTAAAATACGTCGTTTGCGGTTTCAGTTGGTACCAATCCATAGGAGAAGAAGCCTTCAGTCTGGCTCATGTAGGTGTTGAGTATGGTGTTGATTCCAACCTTAGCTGTCTGGAAGTTGTACAACAACACGACAAGCTTCAGAACGATCCTCCTGTCTCCCGTTTCTTCCAGCAACATGTTATCTTTGAGGCGAGGGAACCCACCTTGGATCTGTCTCATCCCCCATTCAGACATCTGTATAACACTAGTTACGTCTCTGTTCACTGTAATAGCCTTGCAAATGGCGCGTTGTTTCATCGCTGCGGCCTCTTCAGTAGGTGTACCCTCAGGTATTTCTACAGGAGCTGTTAGAGTGTCATATTGACTACTTCGAACAAGGTAGTTGTTTGTAGATAACTTAAACGCCGAATCGACAACAACCTTTACCATGTACAGCTGATACATAAGCTGCATCTTTTCATAGAGCCCATAGTCAGCTTGGCTGAGTACTATCATGCCAAGATCCAGGACAGTTCAAGACACAAGCCCGGATCCTCCCATCTGAGCAGAAAAGAAAGACGCTGTTGACATATGTAGCGGATGTCCAACCGTTGTAGTATGGGTTCTGTTTGGTCCAGTCACCAGACTGCTGGATATGGAGTTTAAGCCCGTCGCAAGCGGCCCACATCCGGTGTGGACCAAGCGCTGGATACTTTGCAGCAATAGCATTGACATATTGTTGAGTCTCTTGTTTGTTCGGCAAGCAAACCTTGGCAGCAGGATGGTCTTGTAATGCAGAAAGAAGGAGCTTGCGTCCGAATTTCAGCCATCTGTACATAGGAGAAGCTGTAATTCCAAATGCTATGGCAACTGCTCTTGCTGCTGATCCTCTGGTTCGAAACCAGAATAAAATAAGAGCAAGACATCCAGTTGCATCAAACTCTCGGCGACGACTATAATTATATTCTTCCCTAAACTTCCGGATCGATCCAGTCTTTTTGTCATACGTGTATTGATCGTAGAAAGGCTTGAATAAATCTAGGAGCTCTCTGAATACTACATGATCAACTCCACAGCAGTTGAGAAGGGCTTGATCATTGCCCAATTGATAGAGATACATAAAAGCAGATTGGCTGTATCGCTTAATTGCAATCCTAGGAGTTCTACGATCCCTTCTTTTCTTATCTTCCTCGCCAAGCAGTGGATTGTTGTAATCGGGGGTTAAGTAGTTTTCATAGTAGTATCCAAGTAGTATTAACTCCAGGGCCATGGTGATTGTCGATTGTGTCGTTTTGCGAAAGAGAGTGTTTCACCAAAGAAAGAGTGCTTCGCAAAAGAGTGCGGTTTCTTCTTGCTGGAGAGCAATATGAGTGTTTTAGCGAGGATAGCTACTAGGCTAGTAATTTGTATCAGCAAAGCCAATCGATACGGTACATAGAAAATTCTGAAAATTTCAACTGCCGGCCAGTCTTGAATATTTAACAGGCTTGCTTGCCAAAATTAGGCCGGTAGGTGGCGCGGATAGTGATTCAACAGACGTAAACAGACAGTTACTGTTTCTTATTTAGAGATTCCAAATTCCAAATTTGCTCTGAGTGATAGTTAATAAAAAATATTCGTGCGTTGAATCTATTCAATCTATTCACTCGCGAATATTTTTTTATTACTCTGGTCGTTTATTACTTTATCACTGCCGGGAATCACTCAATAGGTGATTCCCGAAATACTTTTCTGGCTACTACACAGATTTCTGTTTTTAGTATTTCGGGAATGAAAATTAGCATACCCAGATTTTTGGCTGGCTAGTGTACTAAAAATCTCATTTTGGAATGTGGAATCTCATTTTGAATTCTTCGTATGGATAACAAGTATAAACAAGCATGCGCGAAACATGTGGAAACGCGCATGGATTCCAAAAAAATCTGTGTATTACGCATATCCTTGTCGAACGTGAGCTCATGTTGACAAGATCTATGTAAGAAAAGACTGGTCAAGAAAAAAATTCCGGTCTGTGTACTACGCAGAAGTATTTCGGGAGTCACCCAATAAATTGTAAGAGAGAAAATATGTTTTTGGATACTTTTGTATTCAATCGTATTTGGATTGGGAGAAGCTTCTCATATACAAAAGTGAGGTGTTCTCTAAATTTGATCATGTGATTGAAATTCCGATTCCTATTGAGTTGTATAACGGAAGATGGAGAGATGTGTAACGGACGACGGAGTGACAGGATACGACACTCTTCTCCTTCTTGTAAAAGAAGTCAGAGAGTAGGATGGTAAGGCTTGGTATGATGGATGTTGATTCATTCAATGAGGAGCTCAGTTTTCCAGTAGGAAATGGTGCCGTTTGTATACTTGGTGAATAGTGATGTTGTCGGATAAAAATGCCACAATGAAACACCGTGCAAAATACGGGTAATACACTAACACAAAACAACGCATACTAACTTTGGTACGAATATTTGACTTGAAACCAAACGCACCTCCACTACATTGAGATCATTAAGTGGTAAAAAAAATTCCTCCACTTAACACCACAAAGAAACAGCTTAAAAGGTACGAACAAAGATATCATTAAAAACTGAATCGATAAGTAAACACTTGGAAGCCCTATGTGAATTCAAAAAGAATAAACATAACTGCCCAATGCCGGTTTGGAATGGGTCTCATTTATTCCATTTAAAAACACAAAGATACCGTCAAGCAAAAGACCCATCAAATTAATTACTTAACCTCATAAAAGACAAACGCGATTGATACCAAAAGACCGACACGATACTTATACAGCAATACAGCAAGGACTGGTACGGTTGTAACAAATAACCGGGGAAGATCTCTTACATATTAAAATACAGAGAGCCCCGGTACACAGTGGAAAATACATACATTAGGTAGCAAAACTAAGAGTTTCACTATGAGCTCACATCTCCTTTAATTTAAAACATCAATATACCTATCCAGTTGATTTTTTTTTAATCTTACAACAGTTTCCGAGATAGTGATACTCTCCTGCCCTGCACCACAGACTAGGGTAGTATCGCTGTGATGCATTACTTTATGATGCTCACAAATATATTGAGGGAGTCCCCAAATTCCAATGCTAGACCAGCATCCTAGATCAGTGCCCCACCTGTTTTCAATGCAAACAGACCAAATCCCCTGCAGGTTCCAACTCTACAAGAAAAGCAACAGAACCCTTCCAAGGTTTCTCCATTGACTTTGCTTTCTCCAGAGTAAAATCCTCCAACACCAAACAAAAAGCTGATTTTGAAGGCATACTTGGTGAAACGGCTTGGATTCTGATCACCGATCACTATACAGGAATGAAGTGCGGGGGCACATGAATCTCCAAAGCTGCTCCCCTCCATTGGCTTGAACATTTCTTCTCATCACCTCTTGGAAGGAACCTACTGACAATGAAGATCCCACATTCTTGGACCATATTGCATCCATCAATACAATCAAGCGCATTAGAACCAAATACGAGAAGCTGATACAATCCAGGCTTAGCCATGTTGATTCCACTGAAGCTCTTCATGCCGCCATCTAGAAACACCTCACACCAACTGAAGATGACATGGCCGTTTCTGTTCCTATCATTGACATGGCGTCACTCAGAGCTATCCACTAAACTTCATAAAGCTGGTAACTCCAAATAACCCCTGAATGAGGAATCTCTATCAACTGAAACAATTGAACTCTTAATCAAGACAATCAATTCCAAGGCAACCACTCCTGAAGAGCAAACTCTGGGTCACTTTACAAGAACGAATCTGAAGCCATTATCTACTTGGAAAGATTGGGAAGCTGGTGAATGAAAACAGTTGGATCAGTTTGAAGACCTGTAGATGTTTGGTGCCCCAATACCATATCCAAGGGATTTGTACTTCTATAATTCTAAGACCGCATTGGCAATACTCCGTGAAAAGGAATGGTGTAAGAAAAACAAGACAATGTCGCAATAGTAGCAAGTACGCTGCTCCAACTCTACACGCCATTGCCATGTCCTATTCTTCATGTGTTGAGCATCTGATCCAAAGACTATTTTTTGCTATTGCTGCAACCCTCAATCTCAAGGTGTCCGGTGCAGACGCCCAAGATGCATTTGGACACAGTCCTGGGCCTGAAATTCCCAACCTTCATGACCATCGGCAATGCATATGCAGAATGGTATGAACACAAATACGGCAGGGACATTGATAGAAGAATGGTACTCCCAGTCCTATGTGTACTTCAAGGCCACCCAGAGTCCGGGAGACTATGGGAAAATCACATCAACAGGATCCTTAGCTCCCCTGAACTCAACTTCAAATCCACCACTCATGATAGGACCATCTATACAACTTTATTCGAAGACGAAACTGTTCATCTGCTGAGACAAGTGGATTTTGCCCTAGCATGCACCAAGGAATCTGTCTCTGATAAAATCTATGACATCATTATGCCAAGTTGAAGCTGCCAAAAGAAGATACAATTCCATTCACCACAATGGAATTGCTCGAGTATTTCAATGGAATTGATATTAACCAAACAGCTGATTACATTGAATTATCCTGTGCAAATTACATTGATAGAATTCATACAATCCCATGGTTGGGAAACAGATGCTAAAATGAAGCCACACTCCAAGCCATCAGTACCTCTGTCCACTGAATTGTTAAATCAATTGCTATCTCACACCAACTGCCCCATGGAAGGAACCAAGGAGCATGCTGAATTACAATCCATGTCTGATTTCTCATATCGGACCCTCCTAGGGAAAATGATGTTTGCATATGTTAGCTGCAGGCCAGATATTGGATATGCTTTCACCCTGATGTCCAAGTACAGCTCCAATCCCCACTGCAGTCCACTATTTAAGTCTGAATAACATTGCTCAGTACTTAAGAACAACAAGATCTTGGGGTATTTGATTCTACTAGACAGAATTCGGAGTCATTCCTACCACCTAGAACTCCATACGATGATTCAATCCAAGATGCGTCACTTCCAAAGTACCCTGAAGACATCAAAAAAAGTTGATGTGCTTTGTAGATGCAGCATACGGAAATGGTCCCAAACACCAAAGATCCACCACAGGATATGTATTCATTTATGCTGGTGGAGTAACTGCTTACAGATCCAAAGTGCAGTCACTCACAGTGCGAACTTCTACAGAAGCTGAGTTTATTGCTGCAGTTACAGCAGCTAAAACAGCTAGGTACCTTTGATCTATACTCAAGGAACTAGGTTTTGTCCAAGTTGGACTAACTATAATCTATGAAGACAACGCGTCAGCAATAGAAATCATTAATGCCCAAAAGCCTACTGAAAGGACAAGGCACATTGACATGCGGTTCTTTGCAATCCAAGCATGGAAGAAAAATGGAGAAATCAAGATGATCCATTCCAGGAGTTATCAGCCCAGCAGATGACTTAACCAAACCCTTGAGATGGATCTTGCACACTCGACACGCGAGAGGTTGAATTCGGTATCAAATGGATGGATCGGTATTAAAGAAAGGAACGAACGTCAAACGTCCATATTGAATCTACAAAATAGCGTTCGTCAATTGCGATGAAAGACCAAAGACCGATCGATTCGAATACGCTTTGTTAAATCAAATGCTCAACAATTCGGAAGCCAAGCTTCTGCTTCCGCCGCGGAGGCCATCATGTTCTTGATGATCTTTGTTAAGACGAGAATTGCCCTGTTGAATAGGTTGTCTATATTGTTTCCGAGATAGTAGTGATATCCTCTGGCTCAACTTCTGGCTTCTGGGCATACTAAACACGCGGCTATCGCTGTCAACTCGTAGGATCATATCCCTGGCTCTGTATATGATTGTTGCGTTGGGGTTACACACCGCATAGCTGAGGATGCATTTTGTCGTGGCCTGCGTTGTGAGGTTGTCCTTTGCTGAGGCAATTTCGTTGAGCGTGTGTAACATCGTGTTGTCCACGGCTCATGCGTAGAACAGGAATTTTCCCGTGACTTTCTGTATGAGCTTTATTTTGGATTTGGACTAATGTGGACGTATCTTCAATCTTTGCATACTGTATTTTTTCTCCGTCAGCAGATACGTCGGCGCGTGATGTTGCTGCATAGTGCTTTGTGGGCGTTACGTGCTCAAATTCTTTTAATGCTTGTTCCACGTAACCATCCATAGATAACTGTACTTCACGCACGTTGTAGTCCCATCATAGGGAAATCCCAATTTATTGTTTTCCCAACCAGTTGACCTTAAACAGGTACTTGGCTCTGACTGCCTCTACCAAGTGATCCACATCTGCCTGCTGTATATATTTGATACCAAAATCATCTACGACCAGGGTGAAGGAGATGTCTCTGTGGGCGTGTAAGAATAGGCACTCAGTATGTGGCGCCTTGGTGTATTCATACTTTTGGAGGTGTTCAACTAGGTCGTCATGTGCTATTTTTCCGCTTTGTTTTAACCCGTGCCATGCCTTATTGATGCGGGCATGCACATAATCACCCTGTTTGAGTGCTTGTAGGTTATAGGCCATTCTGATTTGGGATGGGATCATGTCCCATCAGAACTTTACAAACTCAGGCTCATCCAGCTTGGAGCATAGTTACATGTTGGATATGTCCCCGGTGCAGTATCTTACCCCAGGGGTGGATATGACGCTGTTCCAGTGGCTCTTGATTGTTTCCATACTTGCTGTGCGGGTCGATGCATTGCCATGATATTCCAGTTGGTTGCCCCCTGCTGTAATTCTGGTTCTGTAGGGATTGGCCTTCTCTAGGGGCGTATGGCTACTGTGTATCGTGGATATGTAACTTTCTTATGTATCGGCACCTTGTGGCGGTGTATCCAATCCAACACATCCATCCCCTCTATATTGTTGGGCTTGAAGCCTTGGAATAGTCTGCCAAATTCGTCTTCCCCAGACTTGAGCCATAATTCCTGGACTTGAACCTTGGGATGTTTGATGAGGTCCCGGTAGGCGGCCCATTTGTTCAGGTCATCATCCCATATGGACCCCCCACACGCCACCTGTGGCTTATATGTTGTGCTGCGTGTCACCTGGGCCTGCTTTGGTACCGGGTAAAAGACTGGATTCGCGTTGGAACATTCCCATAAGTGCTTTGGGCCTAACCTTGGGTTTGGAATATAACTGATCTGATTTGTATTATTGGGAAATTTCACCATGTGTGTAATCTGCCTTATCCCTGTCTAGTGTACTGGACTTGGTAATACTGATTTGTTTGGTCATAACTAGTCACCTTGCCCTCATACCATCGAGAGTTGAACTTCTTTTGGACAATTGTGCCTATAGCCCAGGGATGCCTGCATCGAGCACTCCGTTGTTGTGTACTACTAGTACCCGTCACCCTTGGAGGTGTGCGGGCATTAGTGACCGGTTCGTTTTCAGGCTTATGTTGGGATTTCCCAGTTGGGCCCGGTAGATGTTCTTTTGGGCGTGTCATCTTCACTTATGGGGGAGTGAGCCCCTAAGCATAGTAGGTCTTGTTCATTCCATAGGGTCTTATTGCTTTGTGTTCCCTGTTCAGCATATGGTATCGGGGGGTGGGGCTTACTTGTCACCTCCTTTAAGTTCTGTAAGATCATAGTAAGTAGTCTGTCTGTGGATGATGTTTGGGGCATACCCGGTTTGGGGAAGAAGGCTACTGTGCTGCTCACTCAGGTCAACTGGCTGGTTTCCCTGATGCAAGTGTAATTTCTGTAGTGTTTCATTGCTGGACCAACATAGAACCATCTTGTCCCATGGTCCTGCCATGCTCCCCTCTCCTGGGTTCTATAGTGTATGATCACGTGACAGCCCAAGGGGGCTAGTGGGTGCTTGTTGTAGTCATACACCCCATGCCGTAATTTGTATGCCAACAGTTTGGGTTGTGTTCGAGATGCGCGTACCAGGTTGAGCGTGATGAGGGCTTCTTGTTGTATCAATAGGTCCCAGTTGTCTATCGGGTATGCTTCATCCACCCCATTTAATCCTGCTATGAAGTGGTTCTTGAAAGTATGGATCCTGCATTTGGCATGATTAAGCCGATGGTCCCCTGGTGATGCCAACTGGTAGTCTAGGTTGTTTTTGGTGATATAGGCAATTAACTTCTTGGAGGCCTCGTTGTCCATACGTACTATCTTCTTGGAGCTCACTTTGTTTTCTTTCATCCATGCGTAGCACACCACCGCGAACCCACGCAATATGTCTTCATTTTTGCGTGACTTGATGGGTTCCACGTCAATGTAGTTTGAGTCGTAGCCATACATGAGGAACACGTACTGGTGCCCTCTGTGTGATGTGACTGGGTATCTGCCCGGTAGGTCCCACGCCACTAGTTCCTTGGGCTCGGTGTCCATGCGTGGGTCTATGTGATCTCCCGGTTGTATCTCGGATGTGGATATCACGTCCACGCATACATCATGGATCTTCTTCTGGCCTGTCTTGTGCTGTTTGTTGCCAGCGTCTACGTTGACCTTTTTCTCGCGTGTGCTTTGGATGCCTTGTCGGACCATTTGCATGTGGTTCATTGTTGTTTCTTCCAAGTCCTCGAGGTACCGGTTGACTCTTTGAGTCCTTAGACCCGGCCATATAACAAAGGATCCTCTGTCTATGGCCCTTACCCACATGTCTTTGGTGGGGTATCCCGCTGCGGTGTGGTAGAACTCGATTAGTTTGGGGATGGCTTGAATTTGGTATGCCCCCGCACCCGTGTGTATCTGATATTCGGTGTTATTATCTGTGTTTGGAATATATATATATATATATATATATATATATATATGCGTGTGCGTGCGTGTGTGTGTGTGTGTGTGGGGGGGGGGGGGGGGGGGGGTCGCCTCCCTTGGAGATTTGGCCGGCACCCTTGGAGAGTGGGCGGCATTGTCGGGTTTGGCTGTGGCGTTTTGGCTGTATCTGTATCTGTGGCGTCGCGTACATGGTTTCCTGTATCTGTTGTCGTTGCGGCGCGTTTGTTTCGTCCTGTGGTCGTGTCGGCTGTCTGTGCTGAGTTAGATTTTTGTTTTGTCTGTTCTGTCTGGTACAGGGGAACCATGTACAGGTTCTGGAGGGGGTCGCGGGTCCCTTCCAAGATTGTGTTATTGGAGGGGCCGGTGACTGCGACGTTGTTTCTTGTGAAGGTGACTTGGCACCCATTGTTGCATAATTTTGGGACCAAGACGAGGGGCAACTCCACCTCATCGAATTTATGGCACCTGCGTGCCGCATTGGGCAGTTGGGGTAGGTCCAAGACGTCAGTGACTGTCAACTGCACCGTGCTCTTGTTTACACACCTCACGGTGAGCGCCCCCCGTGTGTCAAGGTGCGCGCCTCCATGGTATGAATTGGGTATGAAGTGGCTGGTGGTAGCGGCCAAGTCGTGCACTCCGTAACCCAGCGTTGTTGTTGGCTTGGTCATTATCATCGCAAATTTGGCGTGTTTGGTGTTTTTTGGTCGTTGGTTGTGCCACGGAGGTGCACGTACTAGGATACTGAGTAATGGCTTTGAATCATGACTACTATAGTTAGATATGCTAGTGTGCTCCTCCCCACGCCATCAGGGGGGAGCGTCGTGTGTTTCACGGGTGATGGGATGACTCCATTTCATCCACCGTTCCTCACACTGAACAAACCCACCCATCTTGTTGGCAAAGGTGGCTCCGACTTGGTGGTTGGGTTTGAATCGGATACAGTCCCCACCATGGTGGGAGAGGCTAACGCCGCAGAAATGGCAATAGTGCTTGTATTGTTTCCACTTGGGGACATAGGGGGTACTACTACCGGTTTGTTGATAGCGCCCACCTTGTTGAGGCTGCTGTGACCGCGTCTGCGGCCGTGGCTGCGTCTGCGCCCCCGTTAGCGGCTGCTGGTTGGCCACGAGCAAGTTTACTTTTGATGTTAGCGCGGACAGGGCCGTCTCCAAGTGGTGAGTGAACATGGGGAGCATAGACGCGGCTGCAGCCATTTCCGCTTGAGACCTCAGTTCTTGGCACACACTGACGAGTTCCTTCTGGGTATCTTCAATGTCGGCAATGCATTGGTCGGTCCTGACATCAACCATGTTGGCAGAGTCGGACTTGGCATGGTAACTGCTGTATAATTCCTAGAGCCAGCGTCCCCAAAACTTCCTGTATTGCGTGAACTCCGCTTTGTTGCTGTTGGTCCCAATCAACGCTTGGTGGACCTTCCAGTTGTCCTCCACTTGATGGAGCTTTATGGAATCGTGTTTGCTCTGTTTGAACACTAGGTGTGAGTAGTTGATCATCTGCACAGCCGTCATGTTGGCTGTGGCCGGTAGGAGGTTGATCTGGTGTTGGTATTTGGTGAGGATCCTGAAGTAAGATGCTTCAGGCTCAGCCATACTAAGTACCTCGTCCTCACCATCATATTTGCCGTCACACAGGCCCAATGGTGGCTCTCCTAGCTCGTTTTCTAGATAAGTATCTGAAGGTTTAACCTTGTCACCGCTCTTTTTGTTAAGCAATTTGTTGTGTTCTTCCAACTGTAGGATAGTATCTGGTGGGTGTTTCCACTCAACTTCAGATGTAGTCCTTGTGCCATTTGTTATGCGAACTTTGCCGGTCTTATATAATACATAATGACAGTCTCCACCACCATAAGTATCCCCACATGGGCCCAGCCATCGTCCATATTTCTCTGACTTATCCTGTAGGTTGTACCATTGGATGAAATCATACCAGTCGTGGATCATATACAGGGTTATATCGGGCATATATCCATGTACCAGTTCAAACCCTGTTCTGCCCATAGCAGATGGGTCCCCGGATGTGGTATTGTTACTTAACCGGCCAGCAGCCAGCATACCACAAAAGGCCCAACATCTTCTTGGGCTTCCTTTCTTAGAAGTCATCAAATGGATTGATCTCCTTAGATCCCCTGCGTTGTGCTCGGCTGTGTTTTGCCACCAGCAATGGGGCTGTATATAGGTTTGGCAAATCCAGTACTCAGACCAAAGCCTAGTCCATCCGGTACTGTGCATCTCATGATTTCCTTGGGCCTTTGCCCCATCAGTGATGAGATGTTCCGGGATTCCTACCTCATTTATGAAACCAGATAGTCTGTCATTACACTGATATTCCCCTCTTACTGGGTAGAATGCTACATATCCTTTGCCATCTGCAAAGATCTGTGCGTTGGTATCATTCCAAATAATACTTGGTACCTTGAGCTTCATAGTATCAGCAAATCACTGACCCTTTTTTACTTTTCTGTTTCTCCATCTTTGGGTCTTTAGCCTTCGGGTAATAGGCTGGGTAAGGTTTCTTATGCCTTCCTGGGCAGTGACCTTAATAGTTTCCTTGGCCCTCTTAACACTGATGTTCCACATCTTTGCAATAGCCTCGGAATCATATTGGTCCACTTTCCCCAGAATTCTTATTGGAGGTCCCCATTGTCCGTGCCGGATAAATGATCTCTTTTCAAGGGAAGTGTCCTTATCTATCACATCCTGCTGGCGCCAGAGTAACTTTCTTTCTTTTGTCTGAGCTTTTGCTTCCTTTTGGATGGCAAGCTCTTCCTCCGTTAGTGAAATTGAAGTTTTAATCAAAGTTTTTGTGGAATTAGCCAATATTTGGAGTATCTCCGAGCTTTCCAGTAACTTCAAGCTTTCCTTGTCCCTGGTACTTCCAACATAAGCTGAGTGTAACCGGTCACCGATATCTTGTTGAGTGTACCCCAACTGTTGAGTGCAAGTAGTGAAAATCTTTTGTAGGTAGCTGAGTCGATACTCAGTGTGCTTAACACCAATATATGTTGGATTGTCCTTTGACTGTATCCAAGGCCCGGTCTCTTGCATCGGTATTCCCCCTGAGAGAGTGGCAACGACGCGCGGGAAAGAAGCAGTAGCTGCCTCTTCATCTTCTTCAAAGTGGGAGGCGTATGGGTCCCACATATGTGTATCTGTTGCAAGCACATGGTCACATGTATCAAGCTTGCGTTTAGTAGGCCGGCGCGTATCAAAGTAGGAGATAACGCCGCCGGCTTGGAGTGGAACCATCAGTTCAAAGCTATCGGACCAAAAATAAGACTGTGACTGGAGGAACTGTTGTAGCGCTTTGGTGTGTCTTCAACCACATTCAAATTGCAGTCCCGTATCTGGTTAAGAGAAGGATGAAGATGAACTCCCTCCTATCTATCCAGCTTGGGCCAAGAAAGGCAAACACGAGAAGACTCACATGATCTTCCAGAGCCAGGTCGCCTCAAGACCCGACGAGCTAGGGATCCAACCTCCCCTGGTCACTACAGTCACGCTCAAGAGGTTGCAAGACTGCAACTTCCACAGGACCGACACCTTTGATGTAGCAGATGGAATACCCCCCCTAGCCTTCACCCCTCCAGGTGGATCAGCCGACACACTGAAGCGAGACCAAGAACAAGCAGCTGCCAATGTGGCAGCCTACAACACCATGATCTCCACAGAAGGCAACTCCTTGAACCTAAAGGACTCACTAGAGCTGCAGAAGACTAAAGTCTATGTTCCCATGGACTGGACTGAAGCCTCCACCCAGCTGGAGATCTACTTGGCTGTCCTGGCAACCATGCTGGGAGCTACCCATGCTGTGGTGGAAGGCTACCAACGGGGGACTCCTAAGGCTGAAGAAGCAACAGATGCCCCTTTGAAGAGCAATTGCGAATGAATTGGGCGAGATGATTACACCCACAATTGTGATCTACTATTTCCAGATAAAGGTGAGAGGCTGGCTGGAAGAACGGCAATGGGAATCTGACTTCACCATCCCCTCCCCCGACTTTGGGGATGGCATACTACAGCGATTTTGTATGACCCAAAACCTCAACTGGCTTCCCAACGTTTCTAATGTGGGCATCCTGAGAGCCCTACGAAAACCCGATCCCCACTGGACCAAAGCGGGGGCCAGCCTCAACAACAACAACAGCAACAACAACTCCGGCAACGCCGGTGGGAACAACTCCAGCAGTGCCGGTGCACAGGCACGCTTGGATAACCACGACCGGGACTCGCGCCTCAAGGACAGGAGCCAACCCATTGTCACAAAAATAGAAGCATTAAAGATGAGAGAGGCAATTCAATCTATGAAAGACAAGGGCAAAGGTCCCCTCCTTCGACCTGATGGGAAAGAACCGAATGTGGTGAGTGATAGCAACAAGCCCGACGACCAAAATGGGGATCTACAGATATTCTTTTGACCAGGAGAGAGAGAGAGAGAGAGAGAGAGAGAGAATCGACAAGCCACAGAAATCCTGCGGCAGGGGACGGCTCGGGCTATTCTGCCTCGTCGTCGCAGCAACTGCAACCCTCGCTCCGCCGTTGCTCCGGAAAGGGTGTGATTCTTTCTGGGTCCACCAAGACAGTACGCGGGCGACTCTCTCTGGATTTGAAAACCGTAAAGTCGCTGATTGCAGTATTGTCCATTATCAAGATTGCTGTATTTTTATATTATTTATAGTTCATTAGTATTATTATTGTTGCTGTTGTTGTTTATTTCTTGGAAAAAATATATATTGGATACAATGTGTGGTGAGTGACTAACGATGAGGACCGAAAGCTTGCAACTCCTCGGGGGACTACGGTAGGATCGATCGAACACCAACGATTGCGGGCGATCTTCCTCTTCTATTGATTTATAGTCGGTAGGTGGTGCATGGCATGGCATGGCATGGCATGGCATGGCACACCATTCCGTGGGGTTTCCATTACAGCACGCCCCACGACACGACGATCCCCGCCGCCAGCGCCGCCAGGAGCGCGTTGCCGGTGGGGGCGGAAACCGCACCGCTGCCCACCGTTGTGGTGTCGCTTCCACACGTGGTGGAACCCATGTACTTGGCCTTCTTGCAGGGCTCGCAGGGGACGTCGTTCGATTGTCGCCCCAGGCTGTTCCAGGTTCCAATCGGACAGAGAATGCCGCTGCATCCGTAGGACATGGCGTCAAAGTCGTTCACACCGTTCGTGGCACAGATCTGTGCATCGATTCCGATGATCTCGTTCTCCTCCAGGTGGATCGACAATCGGGACAGCCTGGAGATCTCTCCGGGAACGACCCCGTTGACCTTGTTGTAGGAAAGATCGACGACGACCTTGTCGTCGGGTGGAGATCCCGCCAGGAGCGTGGGTGGAATGGTTCCCTTGAACTGGTTGTGTGACAAATCCAGGTAGGTTATCTTGGTCAGGCTGGCAAAATCGGGAAGGGGTCCCCCGATCTTGTTGTCGTAGACCGAGAAGCTCTTCAGGGCCGCCAAATTCTTGAGCCAAAAGGGGAGTTCGCCGGTGAACTTGTTGGACGAGAGATCGAGGCTCTCGAGGTTGACCAGCCGGGACAATTCCTGCGGGAGGTTTCCGGCGAGGTTGTTCTTGGCGAGATTGAGACTGGTGAGGGAACGGGCTCGTCCGAGGCCCTCGAGGGATCGCATGCCAGTGTCGCCTAGTCGCAGGGTCTTGAGCTTTTTCGCGAATTCGATGCCCCCGAATTCGACATTGACAGTCGTTGCCGTAGATCTTGAGGTGGACGAGGTTCGGAAGGGTCCAGACGAGCGACGGGACGGTTCCCTTCAATCCGTTGTGATCCAACTGAATGGAGACCACGGAACCGTTTTCGTCGCAGTCGATTCCGTACCAGTTGCAAAAGTTGTCGTCCGTCTTCCATCTGGTGGAAGTCCCCCAGCCCCCTGTCGGCTCCACCGGTCTGTTGGTAGAGTGCCTCCAGGACGCCGCGCTCCATCGATTGGGCGGCGGCCACGGTTGCCGCGGATCCGGACGCCTCACTCGAGGCAGTATCCGCGGCATCCGCGCCTTCCGCGGAGACGGGAGAAGCAGCAGCAGCGGCGGCACCCGCGATGCCGCAGGTGCTCCGGCCCAGAATCGATTCGTCCGTGCTGGACGACATTTCTTTCTTGTCGCAGGGAAGACAGGAATCGTCCGTGTACATGCGGCGACCTCCCTGGTTGTAGGTCCCGGCCTGGACAAAGGATGGCCTCGCACCCGTACGCGCCAACGTCCCCGGACATCCACAGGGGGTTGTTGCAGAGTCGCTCGTCGATTTCCGAGATGAGGTTGCCGCCGAGCAACAAATCCATCTGGTTGAATCGCTCGTAGGTTCCGTGAACAGGTTCCGGTGATCTTGTTGTTGGTTAGGTCGACCAAAAAGTATTCTTCTCCGGCTTCCGATGCCAGCAACAGGTCCTCGGGGAGGGTTCCGTCCAGTCGGTTCTCGCTGGCAATGATCTTTCGGAGGCTTCGGGACTTGCCAAAGGACGGGAGGGATCCCGAGAAACCGCCTCCCTTGGATACCTGGTCCTTGAGCGTGAGAGCCCGGAGACTGGGAGCGTTCCCGAGCGAATGTGGAATGTTGCCCCGAAAGGCGTTCTGGGCCAGGGACAGGACCTCGAGGTTTTTGAGCGCAGACCAGCGATCGGGAACGAATCCCTGAAAGTTGTTCTGTGCCAGGTAGAGTCTCTCCAGAGAGGACATGGCAAATATGCCCACGGGAAGCTCCCCGTTGAGGTCACAGCCCTGCAACGAGAGGACCTCCAGGTTGTGGATGCGGGTGATCTCGGACGGGATGGTCCCGGAAATGGGCGTGTTGTCGGCGTACAGTTGCTTGAAAAAGTCGTTTGCGTGCTGGATGCCGTCAAAGTCCTTGGTCTGGGTTCCGCCGACGTTGACGCTGTAGAGGTGATCGGCCCGGCCGACGTTGCGAAAGCCCATCACCAGGTCGGGATTGTTCGAGACGTCGAGGGTGGTCATGTGCTCGAGGCTGAAAATGATTTCCGGCATGGTTCCCTTGACGTTGTTCGCTCCGAGTTGGATCTTGCGGATGCGTCCGTCCTTGGCGTCTCCCAGGTCCCAGCACTCGATTCCGTACCAGCCACAGTAATCGTTCCATTCTTCCGACCAGTCGTCGTCGGCAACGGTGCGAGGAGCCGTCGCCCATCCGTCGTTGTGGGTCCACTCGTCCCCGCCCAGTTTCTTGTACAGTTCCAGGAGCACGGCGCGATCGTCGTAGTCGAAGCACTCAAAGGTTCCGTAGTACTCGGCCGTCGAGCAGGGCTCGCAGGGATTCTCGATCGTGTGAAAGCCCTCCTCGGAATAGGTTCCCGGCGGGCAGACGAGTCCCCGGCAGGAAAAGCGCGTCACGCCGCCGTTGTTCCAGTTGCGGTTGTCACAGAGCTCGTCGGAAATGTCCGTCCAGGCGTTTCCGCCGAACCGCCAGGTGATGGGCAGGATGCTCAACCGGTCCAGGCTGGCGGGAATAGTTCCGGTAAACTCGTTCTTGCCCAGGTTTATCATGAGGGTGCTTCCGGAGGCGGCAAATCCCTCGGGTCCGGCAACGGCCGCGTCCAAAAAGGTGTCGGGGATCGATCCCGTGAAGGAGTTTCCGTTCAGGTAGAGTTTTTGGATGGCCGGTTGCTTGTCAAAGGCGGGAATGGTTCCCGTAAAATCGTTGAAGTTGATCCAGAACTGTTCCAAGAGGACCAGGTCGTCGTTGACGAATTGTGGAAGTTTTCCGTGGAACTGGTTCTTGGCGAGAATGAGGGATCGCAGGTGGACCAGACCGGAGAGTGCCTCCGGCAGGGTTCCCGTCAGATCGTTGTTGTAGAGATCGAGGTATCGCAATTGGCTGAGCTGATCGATTCCCTTTCCGTCGTCGTCCGGCAGTCCTCCCCGGAGGAAGCAGTCGGCACAACTGAGACTGGTTAGCTTTCGCAGCTCCAGGAGATCGGGTGGAAATTGGGACTCGAACTTGTTCTCCGACAGGGTCAACTCGGTGAGGGTCTCGCTCAGTGCGTGGACTCCCTTGACGCTGGTGGTGGCCGTTTGCCGGACCGAAATGCCCTCGATTGGCGGAACCTTGTCGGCGGAGGAATCCGCCAGGGATCCAAAGTCCACGTCCAGGGCCGGGTTGAATCCTAGATCCAGCCACTTGAGCGCGGGGAGTTTCCACAGGCTGGCCGGGGTTCGGCCGCTCAAAAAGTTGTCCGTGAGGTAGATTCCGATCACGGGATTTCGGCCGGACACCAGAGAACTTCCCGCGGCGGCAATGTCGGCCGGGCTCAGTTGGCACTCGACGCCCATCCAGGAGCAAACGTCGGGAAGATTGTGGGCCCATCCGTAGTCCTCGTTCCAGGAATGGCCGTTGGTGGCCTCGTAGAATTCCAGAAGAATCGATCGTTCGAGCTCTTCTGGGGATAGTTCCTTCTTCGCAAAAGCGGTGCTGCCGGATGCGGCTGCGAGGGCCAGCGCCAGAAAGGATCCCGCTGCGGTCAGCCTCATGGTTCTGTTCTGTTCTGTTCTGTTATTTTATTTTCTGTTATGATCTGCTCTATTCTCTTGTACCGTATTCTATCTATTCTGTTCTGGTTTCTTGGCTGTGTTTGTGTTTGTAATTGTTGCTCACTCCGTCAATTCCGAGCTTTCGATTGATGTTATTTGATTCCGTTGTCTCGCTCTTCCTATCACTATCCAGATCTACCACACTATAAATCGCGTCTGGAATTCTTTGATCCGTTTTTTGTTGTCGTTGTCGTTTTTGTTGTCGTTTTTGTCGTCGTTGGGCTGTCACTCTGTTTGTCAGAGATAGGAATAGGCAGTGCTACGGTACCGTACCGTACCCGAATGTGTGGATTACTCTTGTTCGAATCGATAGATACCGTACGCTGGAGTTAGCGACCGGTACGTACTGTAGACATTCTTCTCCGCCGGCTAGTTGACCTACAGGGGACCGACCCCTCGACACTACTCTTACCGGTACATCGGGATGCAACGTTATGCAAAGCGACGCGCGCAACGCAACGCATTCGTGTAAACACACCGGAGTCCACTACGAGTACGAACCGTGAGAGGAGGAATCAACGCACAATTTCAGGGGAGTCGTGGGATCAATCCCACGACACACTTGAACACCAATGCTATTTTGGCACGCAAACCGCTCCATCCTCGGCATTCGACGAAAACCGGGACCGCACAAACGAACCAATCGGATGATTCATTCGACTCGATTCATTCATTCTGGATCGGGTGGCGATGTACATTGAGGTACTTCGTATTTATTTTTTGTACGGTGCGCCTACTGAAATAGGAACTCGACCGGTGGCCTCCGATGTCGCTTTCTGCATCGCCTGCCTGGCACCACAAAAGTAATCAAGCACCGAGTCTCGCAAAGAACGCCATAAAAGTGTCATCAGTCGAAGTAGTCGGATCAGGTGTGGATCGCTGGCCTACGGTACGGTATTTCGGTCTAGTCCCTTACGTACCGGGTGTCGTATCTCGTCTCTGGAAAGACTACACCAAAAATCCATTCGTAACAACAACAATACCAACAATCAAAACAACAACAAAAACAACAACCGCCGCAACAACAAAAACAATTACAACAATCGCCGAAACAACAACAACAATGGCAATCGAAACAACAATTCAAACAACAGCAACCAACGTAACAACAATAACAACAACAAACAAAGACTACAATCTTTGGACCCTTGTCCCATACATCCAGCATCGAACCACACATGGGGACAATGCTTTCAGAACGCAAGCAATCCTAACAGAAACAGCTGCAATAATAACAACAACAACAATCAAAACAACAATAACAACGACTCATATGTCAACGATCGTTCCAATGATAACAACAACAACACTCCACCTACTCCTCCTGATACAGAACAACACATGTGCGTTGTTATTCAAGAACACTCCGAGTCCCCAGAAGAAATTTGGCATGATCTCTTTCATGTCAACATTGAAGCCGACTCCAAATATTACGATAAAGACATTCAACGGTTCCCGTCATACAACAACGATTCGTGCCTTGAGATTCCAATGGAAGAATCAATCTATATCAACAACAAGCCTAACAAGGAACCATTCACTGACTCTTATGTCATATCTCCTAGCCCACCTAACGGCTACACCAAAAACTTCACTGCTCTCTCCAAACCAAAGGAGCCTCAAGATCCTGCTCCAACTGCCATCACTACTTGCAATCAAGTAAATGAACACAAAGGAAAATACTACTTCAAGACACTCTTCGATTCAGGATCAACCAACAACCTTATTCTTCAATCATCCCTTCCACCAACAGTTGTCCTCCATGATCTCGAAACTTCGGTCAACATGATTACCACCAATGGCAAAGCCAGCTGCTCCAAGTATGTAACTCTTCACAACCTCATGCTTCCCGAGCTATCCTTCTCACTCGTCCTCATCAACAAGGTCAAGTGCTATGTAGTTGACGCCAAGATGAATTACCATTTCATCCTTGGTCAAAAGACTATGAAGGATATTGGAATCTAAATGGATTTCGAAAACTCAACCATGACCTGGTACAAGAAAACAATGCCATTCCATCCACCCCGTTACTTTCATGACAAGACTATCATCCAAAGAGTCATGTCCAACAAACCATACATCGTTGCCGAATGCTACATGAACCAAGCCAACCAACAAGCTTACGTTGATGGAGCAACCAAATAAGAGAAGACTGACCTACCTAAACTAGTCTCTGAACAAACTCATCTCAGTTCATACAAACAAGAGCGTCTCCTCAAGATCCTCAGCCCACATGCCAAGCTCTTCGAAGGTCTCACCGGCCGCGAACTAGGAATCTTTCCGGACAAAGAATTCCACATCAACCTTCAACCCGATGCAGTTCCGTTTCATATAAAGCAACCATACTCCATTCCCATCCACCAGCAACAAGCCGTCAAAACCGAACTCCTTTGACAGGCCAACAAAAGGGTAAACTTGCTCCCAATCCAGCACTAATCGAAGCTTTTACACGTGCAAAAGCTATGATAGCTGAAGATATACTTCTCAGTTATCCTGACCCGAACAAACCATTTCATGTCTACACTGACGCCTCTGATTATCAGTTAGGCGCTGTAATTGTCCAAGACAATTGAATTATCGTCTGTTATTCTCAAAAACTCACCAAGGCTCAACTCAAGTATCCTACCATCGACAAAGAAATGCTCTGTGTAGTCAAAGTCTTCAAAGAATTTGACCTATCCTCTGGGGCGCGGAAATCATTGTATGGACCGACCATATCAATCTCACTCGTCAAACTATCACTTCCAATCGAATCATGACCTGGCGAATGCTCCTTGAAGAATTCTCTCCAGTTTTCACATACATCAAGGGCAAAGAAAATGTCATTGCAGACGCACTCTCGCGACTCCCCATGCAAGAAGACACCAAGGAACACGACCTTGAAGATTCTCCTCCTCTCGATCTCTTCGATCTCTTCATCAACTATCTGGAAACAATCCCTGAATACCCACTAGCCCTTCCACACCTTGCGCAAGCACAACTTGCTGATGAAAGTATCACCCAAAACAACAAGTATACAATTCAAAATTTCAATGGTACAGATATATTTGTATTCACTAACCACAATAACCAAACCAAAATTGTTCTCCCTGCAATCCTCAGAGCCAACACCATCAAATGGTATCACCATGTCCTCAGGCATGCTGGAGCTGATCAACTCACCAGCACAATCAATTGATTCATCTACTCTCCTGGTCTCAAGGATGCAGTTCTTCAATTCTGCTGTACTTGCGATGCTTGTCAAAGATACAAGTTAGATCATCACCACCATGGTCAACTCGCCACTCGACAAGAATTGCACGTACCCTGGGATACCATCGCCATCGACGCAATTGGTCCATGGTCTATTGAACTCCCTGGTCATCCTCTACCTATCCAATTCAATGGTTTTACTATCATGGATATGTCAACAAATCTCTTGGAAATCATTTGATCTCCTCAAGTCAATCCTACCAGCCTAATGGCAGTCCATGCACTCAACAATGCCTGGCTATCTCAATACCCTTGACCCAACAATTGTCAATTCGACAGAGGACCTTGCTTCATTGGCCATGATTTTCAATTCCACCTTGAATATCTCGGTATCAAACCCAAGATGTCCACAACCAAGAACCCACAATCAAATGCTGTTCTTGAGCGCGCCCATGATACTATCAAATCAGCCATGCACATTGAACTGAACACCAATCCTCCTTAAGATCTACAACAAGCTCATGATCTTATTGACAACATCTTTGTATCCACGCAATTTGCTCTTCGATGCACTGTCCACAAGACTTTTGGCATCTCCCCAGGTGCCCTTGTATTCAACCGCGATATGTTTCTCCCCATCCCTATCATCTCTGATATCAACATCATTCGAAACAAATGCCAAAACATTATCAACAAAGATGCCCTCCGTGAAAACTCTCATTGCAAACAACATGACTTCGCTGTCAATGAACAAATCATGATCACCAAACCAAATGCAGATGCTCTTCATGCCAAGAACATTGGTCCATTCACCATTGACCAAATCTTCACCAATGGCACCATTGCCTACTGGAAAACTCCACACCTCAAAGAAAGAATCAACATTTGTCACATCAAGCCTTATCACCCTACTCTTTGACTCATTCTGCGAGAAGGAGAAGAGTGTCATATCTTGTCTCTCCTTCTCCCGATACACATCCAACCGTCGTCCCAAATACAATTGATCGGAATTCGAACTTCAATCACACGATTCAATTCCGAGAACACGTCACTTTTGTATATGAGAAGCTTCTCCCAATCTAATACGATTGAATACAAAAGTATCCAAAAACATGTTTCTTTCTTCAGATTTATCCTTCCCACAATTCTAAACTCTTACTAAATCAAAGTACTACTATTACACGTTCTCTTTTTAGAGGCTTACGACACCGGGTACCGGAACGAGTACGAACCTACTAGTGCTGTACTGCCGTATTGTATGGTAAGGTAAGGTATCACATTGCCTACTTTCCATACCATCTACCAAATGTGGATCGTGGTACGTACCGTACCGTATCTACCGATGAACAACGCAAAGACACTTCAGTCATGATTGAGATTGACACACTTCATCAGTCCAGTCACGTGTCATTGACACACTCCAACAGTCATGAGTCAATGACACCTGTCCCAATCATCTGTCATTGTTCAATCATATTCGAACATCAATAGAAGCAACCTTCTCCTTGAAGTCTCATCTGAATTCCGATTATCAAAGAACCCAGTTCTTTTCCAATGGTATCACTGAACTAGCTGGGAAGCTTCTTGAATCATCTCGAGGTCATAGTAGACACTAAAACTCAATAGCACACAATTTCATACACAGCGTAGTAGTTCATATTGAATTCAATCACAATATAGCTTTGAATTTTTTTTTATCGATAAAAATATCTAAAAACTAGCCGTAACCTCTAACCCACCATGTCTGCTGTTGCCCAACTTCAAGCTGCAAAGCAGGCTCCCTTCCTCTTCAAACCCGTAATTTGTTATCAGGATTATCCAACCATTCGTCTCGTGCATAGTGTCACCAGGTTCAACACCACCGCTCCTGCCGCATCTGCCACTCCGGCAACCCTAGGAACAGGCGCCAGCATGCTCACTTTACCACCTCCACCTCCGCCGCTTATCCTCAAGAAACAGGACACTACATTCTGTCCCGATTCAAGCGATGATGAACGTCTCATTTGTGTCATCGTCAACTTAATCGATGCCGTCAGACAACACAATTTGAACATCAATAATGATGCCAAACACTATAAAGTTTGCAAAGTACTCGTCCCATGCTCCTTGGTGCACTCATTCATCTGTACACCGACCATAAATACCTTATGTACAAACTCTCAACGTACAACACCCAATGTTTCCTCCAATGAAAACTGATCTTAGAAGAATATACCCTATTTACCACTATATCAAAGGCCCAGAAAACACAGTCACAGACTCCCTCAGCGGTACACCAACTACCCTAACTTCATATTTCACCACAACAAATTTTGACGATGATATCTCTAATAATGATTCCTTCTCTTTTCCTAACATGGCTGAGAGCCTGACGGCGCTGCCATCATGCGAAGTATTGACTGATAGTCCTCCTGTTGAAGACAGTTACCTAATTCACCCACGATTTGACCAAAAAGGCATGTTGCCATTTCACTTTGCAAGCATTTATCAATACCAAATGCATGATCCCAAAGTTGTATCACTCCCACACAAAGATCCACAACAATTTTTCATACAAAACCTTGACAGCGTAGACATTGTTTGCCAACTCAACAAATTAACACCAAATTCCCAATGGAAAATTTTCATTCCTAATGACATGCTCGCTCCCCTTGTGAAATGGTATCACGAAATCCTCACAGTTCACTCCACAGGCATGGGCAGACTGGAAGCTCCTCTCTGACGTCACTTTCATCACCCAGACCTCAGAGCAGTTTGCTGCAATGTCATATCAAATTGTCTCATCTGTTCACTTATACACACCGGTACTCGTCAAGCTGGCTAACTCGCACCCCACATGGCACCCATAACACCTTGGTCAGAAGTACACATCAACTGCATTGGACCATGGAATGTCAAAATCAACAAAACCAACCTCTGATTTGACGCCCTCACATGCATCGACCCAGTTACCAATCTACTGGAAATAATTTGTATCCCAAGTTCCAAAACAGCAGAAAACGTGCAAGAACGCCTCTTCAAAAATTGCTGATTCTTGCGTTACCCTCGACCCATTTGAATCGTACATGATCATGATCCCAAATTCAATGGCCACGACTTTCAATTTCCATTAGATTACGCAAGTATAAAACCAATCAACATCTCTCCTCACACCCCTACAGCCAACGGAATCATCAAATCATCACACAAGACCATTGGCCAGATCATACGCACAATGATCCATCTCAAACCCCCGAAAATAGAAAAAAAAGCAAACAACCTCGTTAACGAAGCCATATCAACAGCAATGCTCGCTCTCCGCTGCAATCCTGTTTCCACACTCAGAAACTTTTCACCCAGCATGCTTGTGTTCAATCATGACATGCTCCTAAACATTCCACTTCACGCCGACATTATCACATTAACCAAACACCGACAAGCCCAAATTGACAAAACTCCTTCGCGCAAACCGCAAACGCACAAAACACGAATTCATCATAGGCCAAGGCGTCTTCGTCAACATACACGACTGAAACAAACTAGATCTTGTTTACGAAGGCCAATATCCAATACTACAAGTCCACACTAACAACTCAATTACTAACTGACATGGATGCGAACACAAACGCATTAACATCCGCCACCGTACCCCAGCCAAACCATAATAAATTTTCATAGTAAGGGAGAATTAACAACACACAGACACTTCAGTCATGAGTCAATGACACACTCCATCAGTCCAGTCACGCGTCATTGACACACTCCAACAGTCATGACTCAATGACACCTGTCCCAATCATCTGTCATTGTTCAATCGTATTCAAACATCAATAGAAGCAACCTTCTCCTTGAAGTCTCATCCGAATTCCGATTATCAAAGAACCCAGTTCTTTTCCAATTGTATCACTGAACTAGCTGGGAAGCTTCTTGAATTATCTTGAGGTCATAGTAGACACTAAAACTCAATAGCATACAATTTCATACACAGCGTAGTTCACCAACATACCGGTACAGGTATGGATCAGTCGGATCCTTTTGGTCTAGTATCGTACGGTACGGTACGTACGAGTGCTCGTAGTTGATGATTCAATCTCGATTTGTCAGGAAAGCACTGCCTGGTTAATCAACCGCGTCACACAAATGAGATTTGGGCTTCTTTGGGAATCACACGCATATTTGGGCCAAACTCCATTGGTCCCCCTTTGCAATTTCACTCTATTTATTGAAATTAATGTCAAACTCCTAATATTTTGATGCAGACTACATTTTCCGACCCCACTGGCATCTGTTTCCAAATTCGTGGCATGTTACTGAGTTTGATGCCTGAAACAAACAGGAGTGCATGGTCGCAATTTCTCAATCTCAATTGGTTCCTCATTTTTATTGTTATTACTGGTTATTGTAAGATGTTAGTAGTAATGATGGTCTGCACTCCTAAATATCAGATTTATTGTAAACATTGCGACTTGGACTATTTCTCCTTGGACCACTAAAGGTAGGGGAAAGAAGAAGGTCACCAAGAAGAAGAAACCAACCTTGTTTACAGCGCGACTAAGAAAGAATAGTGGAGTAGTTGTTTCTCCCTGTCTTCTGAACCATATTTTGAATGACGCATCATGCAATTCTTATTATAAGCAATCTTTGGGTGTAGTCAATTCTGCCTCTTGCGTATTCATTCGAAAATCACAGAAGTCACAGGATGCTAGTGATAAATTAGGTCTAACAAACATCCATAACGGTCCACTAAGTAGTGGCCTAGTACCAGAGGTACTCAACAAACAAGTTATGTATGGCCCTTCTGTCAAACCAATGGGGCGTGCCTTGATTGGTTGGGAATTAACAAACATTGAGGATGACGATGATTCTGTTTCCGATGATAATTTGCTTTTTCCTAACAATGGCGATGAGGATGAAGAAAATGAGAGCCCAGAGGTCCCCCACTCTTTGAGTGTCAATGATGAAGAAGACAATGGCATTGATGTTGATGATTCTCATTGTGATACAAACATGGCAAATGTGATGCCCAATGCTGGGAGGCATGTATCAGATGAACTGATGGTAAAGATCAAGCTAATGAAAATTATGCGGAATCATAGCATACCACTAGTTGCAGAGAAGGAATTGTATGAATGGGCTATCAAGTTGGAGCATCTCCATTTATTTTCATGGATTAAAGGCAACCTCATACAGACAAGTCAAGAGTTATGAGGGAGATTTCCGCAACTGTGCCTGAAATAAAAGGTGATGGGTTTGAACCTCATCTTATTGACTGGTGTTCTAAGAAATCAACGACTAGTGATGCTCCCGTTTGTAAAGAAATCTACGTGCGGTCATTTTGAAAAGCACTTCATTCCCTATTAACAAACGTCACGTTGGTAAATGAAGAAAACCTGTCTTTCCCCCATGCTGAAAAACCCAACATTACCAGTCCGTTTTCCAGAACTACAAGGCAATATTGATATAGACGAACTCCATCACAGTGAATGGTGGATCAATACTTGGGAAAAGAGATGCAAAAGAGATTCAAATGAAACTTTGGTGCCTATTATTCTCTACATGGATGGAATTGCAATTGACAGTAGCAGCCAAACCACTCTTACCCCACTGAACACGACTCTTGGCATATTCAACACCTTAACTTGGAACTGTCGGTCGGATGCTTGGGAAACTATATATTTTCTTCCAATGGGTTTACGTGATAAAGGTAACAAATCAATTGACAATGTGAACAATCTTCACTCTGGCCTTTTTTGCGCTCTTCCGTCTTTGAAAGAAGCCTGTAACCTAACAGATGGTATTGAGTGGTCTAATTTGCCTTGGAACAAGAAGAAATGGTCCGTTTGAATGAAATTTGCAGTCACGTGTTTCATAGACAATACTCCCCAGCATGACCAACTTTGTGGACATTATCAAATGGCCAATACAAAGATGATCTGTAGGCATTGAAATTTTCCAAGAGCACACGGTAACAACTCTCGTGTGAATGTTCTGAAGGTTCCTGTTTCAATTGAAAGTGGGAACATGCAGGTGTCAAATCATGAAAATGGGGAAGAGTATCAATCTGTTTGGCTATGGAAGATGTCTGATTTTACTTCCCCAGCTCTGGAGGAAGGAGTGAATGTTGAACGGTATTTCAAGAATGTCTCCCACCACCATGTTTATAACGGTAACGTATTTTATGATCTTGATTTTGGAGAAAACCTACATAATATTCATCTAGCGTCACCAGGAGAGAGACTCCATATGCACCAACTTGGTTGTGCGAAGCAAGCTGCAGAGACTTTCTGTGAGGATTGTTTAGGTAATAACACGCGGCTACTAGGTAAAATGGACCGTATAGCAAGTTACTATGGTGGTGCTCCTGTTCAGAGGCAATCCGATTGCATTTTTCTGCAAACCAATTTTTCTGAGTCGATACATACAGCAAAGAAGGAGGGCAACCAGTACATTGGCATGCTTTATATTCAGATGCTCGCACTTTTGTCTGCTGAAGATCGTCAATTGTTGTTGTCCCCAAGAACAACAACAAATCTTGAGAATAGGAGCCGAAAGTGTGAGGAAGAAATTGACGGACATATTTACGCCCTTGAGTTGTTGTTGGGTATGGAAGAGTTCCTTAAATACGCTGGAACATTTGATGAGGTTTTCAAAGAAGACAACAAGGGTGTTAACGTGGTTCTTCCGGCTGTGGGGACGGACATGCTTCGTGGATCCACGGAGCACAAAAGGTATGACAATTATCGTTGTATGGGGTTACTTTTTTGCGCTCATCCATCATTTAAGTCTGATTCTGGACAGTTGTCCAACATATGGTACGACTGGGCAAACTTTCAACTAGACCTCCACAGTGAAATACACAGTAAAAATAAGAGCGTCTCTCTGAGCTCACATCTCTTTAAATTTCAATTATCCTATACCTTTCGGTCGATTTTTAGAGTTACAACACCCCGGTTGGTCCTACATCCAGGGGCTTGGCTCTAAAGGGGGCGTTCGAGCCAATGGGAGGAAGGCATACTTCACCCTATATGCCCAAGCCTACAAGTCAACAAACATCTGGCTCCTCGTGGAGGAGAAGAGGGCTTTTCTACAGAGCTCCACCTACCCCGGTGACACAAAGAATCACAGCTTTGATAAGTACAAAAGGAAGTGGTATGGTGTCAAGGAATTCCTGTTGCGGCACAAGGCATTCCCTCTGGAGGACCAGATTGTCACCAATTTCTGTCACTCTCTCTCGGACCCGAGGCTTGAAATTGCGGTCCAGTTAGTTCTGAATGAGGGGAGGAGCATGTACAACAACTTCAACAAAGCTGTGGCCCACTTCACCCAGGCACTTGGCATCAAGACAATCCGGGCTAGCTGCAAGGGGGAGGGGGGGGGGGAGAAATGTGTCCACATTTAGAGGGGAAAGGGGGAACAAATGCAACAACAGTAGTAACTCCTCCTCTGGTGACAACAACGGCAACGGCAACAAGAAGCAGAAGGCTTCAAACACTCCTATATACACCGGATCCCTAGAGGGCAAGATTTACCCAAAGGAGGTATGGGTCATGATTTCTGAAGCCCAGAAGGCTCAGGTCCAATTACTTTGACTAGCAAATAAATCTCCAGCAAAGTCCGCAAAGGTCTCTTTTGTTGAGGCTAAGAGTGAGGACTCTACTAAGGGGTTGTTGGCAGGCGACCAGTTTGGGAGCCACACCCACAAGAAAAAGGACCAGGATTGATTTGCCAGCCAGGGCCTGTCGATTATGTCCCGGGTAGGCCGGTCGGTTGTATATATCAAGAGTCTTGGCTTGACATCCTCTGCCCAAGATCAGTGTGAGATGGATAGTCATGCCGACACAACGGCTGCAGGGTCCAATATGATATTACTTGATCCGTTGGATTCTATTTTGACGTATGTGGATGTTGCCCCGTTTTTGGATTCTTACTCACCCCTTAAGAATGTCCCTATTGCTTGTTGTGCTACAGCATTGACTGATCCAACGGATGGAATCACATATATTTTGGTATTTGGGCAAGCTCTCTACTTTGGCAACAAGGTACAGCACAGTTTGATTTGTCCAAACCAAGTTCAGGATTGCAACTCCAACAAGGTTGAAGATATTCCTAGAAGATATGACTCCTCCTCAACGCATGGAATTACTCTTCAGTCCAATGACACTGAGCTATTTATTCCCCTATGAGTGGATGGAGTTATATCCTACTTTGACTCCCGGAAGCCCACTAAGAAGGAACTGGCCAACTGTGAGCACGTGCTGGCTACTGATACCCACATATGGGATCCCTACGCTTCACACTCTGCTGAAGAAGAAGACACAACAAATGCTTCTTTCCCACGAGTCGCTGCTGCCCTCTCAGGGTGCTTGCCAGCTTGTGGGACTCCGGTTACCTATTCATCCACGGTTCATCCTGATCCACTTGACACAAAAATAACAGCAGAGATATGATTATCTCGATGATCGAGTCTTAGAATCAAACGCACCTCCACTACTTGGAAATCCTTCAAGTGGTAAAAACGATATCACCTAAGGCTACAAACAAAAAGAGGATAATCAGTTAGAAACAAGACATCTCCAAAGACCTGACCAATAAGTGAACACTTGGAATCCTTAAGTATATTCATAAGAATGTACTTGATATCCTGTGAGGAAATTACTTATTGCAATCAAGAAAATCAATACCGATTCCAAATGGGCCTCATTTATCTACCTACTCTAAGAACCAGCATACACCCCATTGGATAAGAAACACATAACCTCGTAAAGACCAATACCATCAAATGACCGATACAGTAAGACCGACACGACGCTAATACAGAAACAGCAGAGATAGTATCAGTATGACGATGAAAATGACAGTAACAGATAACCGAGGAAGATATCTACCATGTAAAAATACCGCAGAGAGCCCTGATACAGTACAAAATACATAGCGAAAATAAGAGCCTCTCTCGGAGCTCACATCTCTTTAAATTTTAATTATCCTATCCTTTCGGTTGATTTTTAGAGTTACAACAGGTGATAGAGCCCTTATAACTTACACTAACAAGTGTATACCTTAAGCTACCTATCTCCGCCCCGTACAGCACCTCCACTGTCAGTTACAGCCAGAGTATACTTGGTACGGGACTCGCATTGCCGGGCTGGTGTATCAATAGACCTCCCCCTTGCCTCTCTCTTTCTTTCTTCTTTTCTCCTCCTTGCCCGCGTATCAAGGGGTGTATCTACAGATCCTTCTACCAAGAATCTTCTTCTGTAATACACGACCAAGCATACGTATCAAGGGGCATATCTACAGAACATTCTACCAAGAATCTCCTTCTGTAATACACATCCAAGGACGATCGACGATTCGAATGCGATCGAACGTCCCCTCCGACATCGCTACTAATTGACGTTTTGATACACGACCGATCAACGGACGATCGCACAAACACTCGAATAACACCAACACCATCGACAGTGATTCGCCAATCGGACGATTCCTCCAACATTGTCGGTTAATTACATCCAAGGCCGGTACATTAACGACGACACACACCATCGCCAGTTAATTGAGTGATTCCCACCTAAGGAAAGTGAATAGAATCGAAAGTGAATAAAAAGTATTCGGAAGTGAATAGAATGAATATTTTTTTATCACCCCCAACGGACGAATACTTTTATTAAGTGACAAATTTGGAATTTGGAATCCCTAAAGAAGAAACAGTAGTACCCGCCTATTTTGGCAAGCAAGGCTGGCCGGGGAGGTTAAGTAGTTTATTCAATGGGCCTTTTGTTTGATTGTGATATAAGAAATAATGAGGTCCATTCCGAACTGGCATTGCTTTTCATGATCTTTTCTTAAGTAGTTTCCTCACTGGCAATTACATTTATTCTTTTCAATACACATAGGGTCTTTTCAGTGTTTACTTATCGATCTGTTTTTAAATGATATCTTGGTTCGTACCTTTTAACCTGTTTATTCATGGTGTAGAGTGGGACCGTTTTTGCCATTTAACAAAAAACAAAAAAAACATGCCCGGCAAAATAGGTGCAAGAGGTGCAATGTTTGATTTTAAGATTCCGTTGAAATCTATTCAGTGTTAGTTAAGTGAATAAAAACTGTCAGTCGAGAGCCCCTCGACTGACAAATTTTATTAAGAAGTGAATACATCTATATAGAAAACACATACTTTTTATGTGTTTTTTTATTAATTATATTCGTTTTCCTTAGGTGGGAATCACTCATTACATCCCAAGACCAAATGCCGGAACGGACGACGACTTAAACCATGCCGCCAGCACCTCCATTTGACTGGAATCAAATCCAGAAAATTGCAATCCAATTTGGGACATTCAACACCAAGGGCAATGCCCACAAACATGAGGCCCTCAACAACTCATTCCACCATGATCTAGAAGACACTGCAGGCCTGTTCCTCACAGACGACGCCGCCAACACCGAAGGACCCAAGACGCTGGCTCCAGATCTGGTTACCATGCTCAAGGAAATCATTGTCAATGCAATCATGGATATCATCCCCCCCAAGGAACAAACTGAGATCAATAAAGGACACATATCCACCCTTTTTGTGGACGCTTGTTTCTGGTATGTCGCTCCAAACAAATTGACAAAAAGACTCAGCAGCAAACACTCAATGGACAAGGCAAGAGCACTAGCCATCGAACAAGGACAAGACACCCTTCTCATAGAAATCAGAGCAGCACACTGGGGCTTCAAACCAAATTGGGATGCGGTACACTTTGACGAGGTCTACGACACGAAAGTCTACAGTTTTCCTGAAACAAATGACGACGTCAAAGACACACCCACTGCTCCCTTGGAAGGCACCGACATGAGTCAACTGACCAATCTATTACAGCAATTGGTCAACAATGGCAACAACAACAACAACAATGCCGGTGCCAACAACCCAAGTGATCTACCATGGAACCCAACAACCTTACCACCACCGGTTAAGAAGAGATACAATAGCAGAGATGAATTCCTCACCAGTGATGACATGAAAGACTTTGAAATCACTTACACAGGCGCATCAGGAAATGAAACGATTGTCAGACAAAACTACTACCTTCACAACCTAGGCAGTGGTAGAAATGAGCAGCGCCTGATCACCAGAAGTGGTGACTGCTTTGATCTAACCAGAGCCTCTGACAAATCCAAGGAAGCCGCTAGAGACAAATTGTTCCTCTCAGGATTTCCACAACTAAAGGATTCAACGCATCCTCAAGTTAGAAAATGATACAGAGAAAGCACAGCTCATGCGCAACAACACCACATCTACATCCATCCATATTACCTCTACAGGCGCGAAGCCGATCACCTCAGAGGATTCACCATTGGAGATAGCCTCCCACATGACCTACCTACAAGATATGAATTGTCCATCAATGAATGGGGAAACCTCATTTACACTGCACTCAGAACTGATAAAATCATCCCTGATTCATGTGCAAGTATGAAGGCCACCATTCAAAGCTTTGAAGGGGGACAAGGATACAAAGCTCTGTACACAGTCATTGCACAGACACATCCCAACTCCAAAAGGCCATCCAATGCGGGTCAAATGGTCAGGAACCCTCCAAATCAAGATGCAAATTAATCACTTGAAGAATACTACTTCCGTTACAAGGATTATTTGAGACTTAGAGCCTTCCTCCACAACCAATCAAGCGCAATCAGTTCAACAGAAGAAGTCAGCAACCTTATTGAAGGAACCACTCTCTCGCAAGAACTCTTTAAGAAAACAGAAGATGAACGCGAGTCAGATGACCAATTCAAACGAGACAAATACAAAGCAGGCAGGCTGCTACAAACTCTCCAAACATATGAGCAAGAGATCAAGGCTGAAAAGAAGTACAAGGACAAAACCTCCAAATCAAGTCTGCTCAAGCACTTACCCACCACAGGGACCAGACCAGGTTCTCACCACAGTGAAGGGTTCCAAAAACGTGCTGGCAACAATACTGTTAGAACACCTTCTACTTTGACTTCTCACTCAATCAGTCTAACTCCCTTGGATACCCTGAAATGGATGAAGCATCTGACAATCCCTTCCTCCATCAAGCATATTGCAATGCCATCACTGCATTCGACAAAGAGCCCAGTCTCTTTGACACCTCCAGGCAATGTATTGTTTGTCACACCTCTGGACACAACTTTGACAACTGCCCTGCCCTGCAAGATGTTGAGTCACTCAGGAAACATAGAATCGCAACCGCAGTTTATATCAGTAAAAGCAAGAGAGAAACACAAAACTTTTGGATTCTACTCAATGCATCTCCCAAATCCACATTGAAGATGAGGAGCAGGATGAGACCTCCCCAAATGATGAACTAGAAGACCAAAAATTTTGCAAAGGCCAAGAATAGACAGTCTTTCTTGCAGCCACACGACGTCACCACAAGATGATCCTCAAGGATTTGACAATGTCACAGCCCCTCAAGTGAAAATCTTATGCCCCTCCTTGGACTCCAGTAGTGTCAGTTCCTACAAACCCGTCCAAATTGGTGCTGTCAATCTTCTCCCTAGGGATAACCTCCAGCCTTCAATCCCAACTGACGTCTACTGTGATATGGAATCATTTGAGGTTACAGCCCCTGCATTGGAATCACATTTGGAAACCAATGGAGATCCCAACTTTGACTGCGACAATCCTATCTCAGTTGATACCAACAATGTAAAAAATCTTGTCCCTTCAGATCCTATTGCAGCTGCAGCATATTTCCAACAGGGTGTCAGAGCACAGATTGATACCGGTGCCAAAGTTTTGTGCACAAACCTACGGCATATCCTCCATGACTACAAACCTTACACCAAGCTGAGAAAATGTCCAGTCAGGCTCACAGCGGCGATTGGAGGCAAGGCAGCCAGCTGCATTCCTGAAGGATCAGGCTATGTCCATATACCAGCCTCCAATCACATAGGGTATATTAGAGTCTTCTTCTCTTATTCTCCCTCACTGTCAACAACATTGCTGAGTGAGAATGACCTCTGTGGGATAGCATCGCGCATGAGACAACAATTCAGTGGACAGTCCATACACAAAGCCTTCACTGACATCCATGACCCATCTGTTCAACAGAATGGCAACCTCACCATTATTTGTCATCACAAACATAGCACTGCAAAAAGCATTGTCCTCCATGGAGGCATCATTGATGGCCAGTGTTTCACACACCCAGTATTGATACCAGATGTTGATTTTGCATCCCCATATGCAAATTGTGCAACATCCTCAGCATACGCTTTAGCCACTGACATGGAGTTCAAGCAAGCTTGCGAACTAGCCTCCAAAGAAGCCATTAGCAACTTCAGGTATGATATCTACACAAATCTTGTGACACTACAAAATTGCACTGAAGCTGCCAGAGCTCAGCCTGATACCAGCAGCACACCAAGGTTTGATGCAAAAGTGTTTTTCACTAAGATTGTCGACAGACAAACATATCCCTATTCAAGCCATCAAAGCCAAAACATCCAAACTTCTCTGGCATCAGAGACTGGGACACCCATGTGATGACTTCCTATACCAAGCGCATAAGCACATTCTTGGAGTACCAAAGTTCAAGCGTCAAACAAGTATTCTTGATCAATGTCCAACTTGTATCCAATGTAAGCAAACCAGGACCCCTGCTAACTCCCATTCTACAAGGAAGGCTACACAGCCTTTTCAGGGCTTGTCTATTGGCTTTGAATTTTCAGGAGCCAAATCCTCCAACAGTAAACGAAAGCGTGATTATGAAGGTATCCACGGTGAGACAGCTTGGATACTCATCACAGATCACCACACCGGAATGAAGTATGGTGATACCAGAATCTCCAAGGCAGCACCACTCCATTGGCTCGAACATTTCTTCTCACAGCACAACCCAGCTTGTGCCAACAAGTATGTTTCAGTAGATCAAGGTGGCGAGCTATATCACAATCGGGACATCAGCAACCTCTTCTCTGCTTTTGGGTACTCCATTTTTCCAACTGGTGCTGATGCTTCCCATCAAAATGTTACAGTTGAAAGAGCGCACCGAACTCTAGCTAACTCAATGAGGACCATGCTCAGTGGTGCCAACTTGCCCATCAAGTTCTGGCCTTTTGCATTCTACCACGCCCTGCGTTTGTCAAATGCATTCCCTGAAGGTCACCAGCACCATTCACCCTTAGAATTGGCAACTGGTCATAAGGAAACTCTCGCTGACTTCAGAACCTTTGGATGCCGCGTTTGGGTTCGACCTCCAGGCAAGAGATCAATCAAGCTCAAACCTAATGCGCGCAAAGGAATCTTCCTGGGTTTTGTACCATACACTACCAGAAACATTCTTTGGTATGATACTGAGACACACAGAGTCAAGATTGCAACTCATGTCCGGTTTGATGAGGGCATGAACGACTTGTCACTTGCTGACCTTCCCACCAATGTCAAGCACCTGCTAAGGACTGATGACAACCTTCCTCTCCCACCGGAGCCAAATGAGGTATCATCCAGTGATTTCCAATTCTCCATCTCACCATTTGCAGACCTCACCAATCTCAGGCTCACTGTTTCCAGCTCCTGTACTGATCAAGCATTTGGTCTCAGGTATGCAAATGATTCACTCCTTGGGCGCGCATATGTCACTGATATCCTTTCAGCAAGTCCTGCCTCCAGGCTTTTTTGCTCTCATAAGAAGTCTTTTACCAAGCTCCGAGGTGCATATTGTATCTATCAATCACAATTGTGTGTTTACTGCTGCTGATGTTACCACAGCACTGCATGAATCACACCATCGATGGGTGAGGGATTCCATAGATACACCTATTACCTTTGCACTTGAAGCGAAGTTATCTTTGAAAGAAGTCAGGAAACATGCTAATGAATATGGACTATTTGCTCCCAACACTTCTTGGAAGGAGCCTACCGATGCAGAAGATCCACCATTTTTGGACTGGATTTCATCCATCAAAACCATCAAGCGAATTGGCACCAAATACAAGAACATCATCCAATCCAGAATCAACCAGGTTGATAGCACTGAAGCACTCTATGCATCCATCCAGAAACACTTGGCACCAACTGAAGATGACATGGATGTTGCCATCCCCACGATTGACATTGCTTCGCTCAGAGCCATCACCAAGCTTCATAAGGCAGCCAATCATGCATTACCACTAGACGCAGATTCACTACCAACTGAACAAATTGAACTCTTAATCAAGGCCATCAATTCAAAAGCAACTACACCAGAAGAACAAGCACTAGGGCGCTTCACGCGCAGAAACCTCAAGTCATTATCAACATGGACTGAATGGAAAGCTGGGGAGCGCAAACAACTTGACCAGTTTGAAGACTTAGAAATGTTTGGATCACCAATTCCATATCCCAAGGATCCAGAGGCCATTATTCTCCGACCCCATTGGCAATACAGTGTCAAAAGGAATGGTGTCAGACGAGCAAGACAGTGCTGCAATGGAAGCAAATATGCAGCCCCAACTCTGCACGCCATTGCATGTCATATTCATCATGTGTTGAACACCCCATCCAAAGATTGTTCTTTGCCATTGCAGCTAGCCTCAGCCTCAAAGTATATGCAGGAGATGCTGCTGACGCATATGTGCATAGTCCAGGACCAAACATCCCTACTTGCATGACTATTGATGATGCGTATGCAGAATGGTATAAACACAAGCATGGCACAGACATAGACAGAAGATTGGTGCTTCCTGTCCTTTGAGCGCTCCAAGGCCATCCAGAATCTGGAAGACTTTGGGAGACCCACATCAACAAGATTTTGAAAGGCCCTGATCTCAACTTCAAGACCACCACGCATGACAGGACAATCTACACGACAGTCTTTGAGGGCAAAACAGTATACATGTTGAGACAAGTTGATGATTTCGCGCTAGCGTGCACATCAGAATCCATATCTGACAAGATCTATGACATCATTGGTGAGAAACTGAAGCTACCTAAAGAAGATGTTATCCCCTTCACAAAAATGTGATTGCTTGAAGATTTCAATGGGATTGATGTCAAACAGACAGCTGATTACATTGAACTGTCCTGTGCCAATTACATTGACAGAATCATGAGATCTCATGGTTGGGAAACTGATTCTAAGATGAAGCCGCACTCAAAACCATCAGCGCCTTTGTCAACTGAAGTGCTGAGCCAACTGCAATCACATACGGATGGACCACTAGAAGGCACCAAGGAACATACTGAATTACAATCCACATCTGGTTTCTCCTACAGGACACTCTTGGTGAAATGATGTTTGCATATGTCAGCTGCCGGCCAGACATTGGGTATGCAGTGACCCTGATGTCAAAATACAGCTCCAATCCCACCCCTTTCCACTATTCCAGTCTGAAGAACATAGCCCGCTACCTCAGAACAACCAGATCACCTAAGGCTACAAACAAAAAGAGGATAATCAGTTAGAAACAAGACATCTCCAAAGACCTGACCAATAAGTGAACACTTGGAATCCTTAAGTATATTCATAAGAATGTACTTGATATCCCGTGAGGAAATTACTTATTGCAATCAAGAAAATCAATACCGATTCCAAATGGGCCTCATTTATCTACCTACTCTAAGAACCAGCATACATCCCATCAGATAAGAAACACTTAACCTCGTAAAGACCAATACTATCAAATGACCAATACAGTAAGACCAACTCAACGCTAATACAGAAACAGCAGAGATAGTATCAGTATGACAATGAAAATGACAGTAACAGATAACCGAGGAAGATCTCTACCATGTAAAATACCGCAGAGAGCCCCGATACAGTACAAAATACATAGCGAAAATAAGAGCCTCTCTCAGAGCTCACATCTCTTTAAATTTTAATTATCCTATCCTTTCGGTCGATTTTTAGAGTTACAACACAAACAAGCGTTCAAGTGGTGGGCCTATCGAATACTTCGAAAGAAGGACCGGATAATATCCGGCACTAAGAAAACCAAATATTGGACGACCAAGTCTCATAAGTATGTGGTCCGGCTCCCTAAATCAATTGCTGAGGCACCAAAGGCCATTGATGAACAAACAGGGACCGATCATTGGACTTTGGCTATTGCGAAAGAAATGAAGAACAGTTCTATTGCCTTCGAATTCAACAAAGAGTTCAAAACGCTGGTGGGGCACAATACTCAAATTACAATGCACATGGTCTTCCATGTCAAGATCAATTTGACTCGTAAATCCCGGCTGGTTGGTGATGGTCACAGAGTACCTGAAATCTCCAAGGAATATACCTACTACTCAAGTGTACCCAGCAGTGATTTGGTCCGATTGTTCTTTTTAGTGGCAGCACTTAACAACCTCGAAGTCCTCAGTGCGGATATACAGAACGCTTATTGAACAGCTCCTATCAAGGAAAAATATTATACATTCGCTACAGAGGACCAGGGCTTTGCACCAGAGTTACATGGAAGGCCCTGCAAGATTGTGAGGGCTCTATATGGACTCCTGGTTGCAGGGGCATCATTCAGGTCCCACTTGGCAAGCCATTTAAGGGATCTTGGATACGTCTCTTGCAAAGCAGACCCTGATGTGCACGTAAGGTGTGCATTTAAGGAGGAGGGTATAGGGTACTATGAATACTGTGTGGTGTATGTGGATGATATCCTTGTATGTTGCATGGATCCCAAGTTTCAAATGGATGCAATTGAACGGCAATTGAACGGCAATTCAAGCTGAAGGATGGAACTGTCGAAGAACCTTCTTTCTACTTAGGGGCTGATATTGGAAGACTTACATCAGTGGTACTCCATATTGGTCCATGGCTTCCTCCAAGTACACTCAAAAGCTATCAAGCTGGTTGAAGAGGAACTATTAACCGGAAAATATGCATTTAAGGTGTTGCCAAAGACCTCCTCTGAGCGCTGAATATAGGCCTGAGATCGATGCATCTCCGGAGCTTGATCCGCAGAAACAGAGCTACTATCAAGGTTTGATTGGAATACTCTGGTGGATATGCAAACTTGGCCGGCTGGATATTATTATGCCTGTGTCGCTTATGTCTCCATATCTTGCACAAGCGCGAGAAGGTCATCTCAACCAATTTTTTCATCTGTTTGCATACTTAAAGAATTACAGCAAGTCAAAGTTGGTATTTGATGAGTCAGTCCCGGAAGTGGACATGTTTTGTGGACGCGGACCATGCCGGGTGCAAGGCTACTAGGAGGTCGCATACGGGAATCATTATTTTTGTTAATAGGGCACCTATTTTGTGGTTCTCTAAGAGACAAACAACAGTTGAGACGTCTAAATTCGGATTGGAGATTGTTGCCCTCTGAATAGCAATTGAGATGGTAGAGGGGCTAAGATATAAGCTCCGGATGATGGGCATACTTATAGAAGGCCCTACCAATATCTACTCTGACAACGAATCAGTTGTAAAGAATACCACACAACCAGAAAGCCCTTGTAAGAAGAAGCATAATAGTGTTGCTTATCATAAGGCAAGAGAGTGTATAGCAGCAGGAAGTATCCGGATTGTATTAAATTCCTTTCGTGACCAGAAGTACCAAAGTTACCAAAGGGTAGATTTCCTATGCGCATGAATCAATGAGTCCTGTATCCATCTAAGTAATCGATTCCCACGGCATATCGATTCCCACGGCGCATCGATTCCCATCGCGCATAAACGGTGAGCAATCCCTGTCTTACGATATTGCCATTGTTCTTCGGTGAGCAAACTCTGATTTCATAAAATATCACACGAGCTACGGGAGCAATTCCTGACCTTAATGATAAACATTTCATGGAGTCTTCCTAACGGAACAAGAGAAGAAAACCGTTGGCATGTGATTCTCACACAATACATATACATGCATACAAATATATATGGTCAACGACTAATACATGTACGGAAATAATCAGCGAGTAATCTCAGCACTACGCAACAGCAGTTGCAACGTATTCATCTCAATAAAAGAGATATCTTGCATTTCGGCAAGATTTCACTTTATCTCATACTTTTAACATTCAACTGATTTATATCCCAAAATTCACACTAGTTGCTACCAACTACCTGTAATCTACATACTAAGGTCTGTCTCGCTGCAATCTGAATAAGTCACAGCAAGAGGAGATCTGGCGTTTCCCTAGTTTCGCCTGTAGTCCGATTATCCGTTGCCGAAAGTATCCAACCACAATTGTCACGCGTAGAGTACAATCGTTCGTCTACTAACACACTAACACAGCGTTGCTGTTTGTCAGAAGCCCTTGAATCAGACTCTCAACGAATCGGATTCAGAAGGAAAATAATAGATTAACAGTCGCAAGCTCTAAGAAGGCTTGCACACAAGAAGGAACAGGAACGGAATTGAACATAATCCCTACGCTGGCATATGCACGTCGCACATCGCACAAGAAGCAGTTCCCATTCTCAGTTACCACGCACTTCTTTCCAAGGCTCCGAACCACCACAGATGCCGAACATACCGGTAATGCCCGTCAATGCACTCGGAGGCGAAGAGAAGAATGACGCCGAAGTCACCACTATCGAACGCTTTCCCAGCTTCGATGCTGATATGAGAAAGATACTCATATCATTACTCAACGTAACAAGTGAGATTACTAGCAAGTTGTGCCTAGCTCTCAAAGAAGGCGGATTATGCGAGTGGAAGTCGTTCCTCGACGCACTTATCGAACCGGATTTTGCACGCGAACTTACCTATATGGAGCAAGGATTGGCAACGCATATCCCTCGATCCATCCAAAGGAGCATAGAAGCACTTGCGGATTTCGCTATCGATCTACAAGAAGAAGGTGTCGACCTAGGAGAAGACGAGAAGGACTGGAAAGATGTAAAGTCATATACATACAGGGAATTCCAGGCATTCCGCGGAGAGCGTGCCCAACGCTTACGTAACGAATCTGTTCTGAACCCACCACCTCCTCCGGCGGGAAGTAACAAAAAGTCCCCTCAGCAGGTAAAGTACGAATCATGGTGCCGAAAAGCACGAGATGAAAAGTCCTTTACACCCCTCACGAATGACTCGAGATTCGAACACTGGCTCGTCGGTTTCAAAGCTAAACTCGAGGCATACGACATCGATACAAAGACATTCCTCGATGAAACTTGGCCTCCAGCCACGCTTGTGGGTTACACCCGTGATCTCTACGTCAAACAATGTGCCTTCTTCTGGGTACTAATGTTGGAAGTCTTCAAGAGTGACCTTTCTGCATCATGTGTACACAGTCATTCTACCACTCGTGATGGACGCAAGGCCTACTTCGACTTTGTAAACCTTCATAGCCAATCAAAAGCAAAGGTATACGACAACTCGACCCAGCTACAAGCGTTGCTCAAGTTGAACCTCAACAATTGGAAGGAATCCAAAGTGAAATTCATCACACATTGGTTTGATGAATTGAATCACCTCAACAAGCTCCGTCCTCCCAACAAGCCCCTCGAGTATCACACTGTAAAATCAGCATTGTGTCAGGCATGTTATTCCAGCTTCCAGCTAAGCGAACAGTTTGCCAAAGTCAAGGATCCAGGTGGGACGAATAGCACCGTAACGGATGCAGTTGCCGAAGCCGCTGCTATCCACGATCTTAAAATCACGCTTTTACTCGAAGCAACTCGACTTGATTCCCAGTCTGCGATGTCTGCTCCTCGGTCGACCGTACGTGCACACGTTCATGATTTCTCTTCTGACTTGATCCAAAACCATGAGGACTATGCTCTCCCCATCGAATTTGAAGGAGACTATCAAGATTATGCTGTGTTCAAGGCTGGACGTACCCCTGACCCTACCACAAGGTTGCCTACAAACATATGGAAGGCCTTGTCACGTCAGGACATGAAGAGTTGGCTCAGTTTTTCTACGGAAGGCAAGAAAATCGTGGTTGCCTCATTGCGACACGACTTACTTAACACTAACCAACCTGACCCCAACAGTGTCAAACCCATTACCCGAAAGGCATACCAACATGAACACTCGGTATCTTTTCAAGAAGACGATACTTCGACTAAGGATGAGCATGCCAATTCCGCAGCAGACCTACATCCTGCTGTAGAGAATGATCGTAGAGGCGTTTTCCATGCATCTCTAGGTGTATACAAATCCACGACCTCCTCGTCTAAGGACCAGCGACCTCTCAAGTCTTCCGTGTCACCCGCGCATCCAGCTCGATTCCTTTCAAACAACCCTGACATTCAGTACAAAAAGGACGGTGACACCCAAATACCTGTCGGAACACCATCGTATTCCGCCAATTTTCACCAGTGGTATACTCCCGAGGATGATCTCACCTTTCCTAATGATGGTCCCGTAACGTCATACACATACCGTATACACAAAACTACGGTTACTAGCCCTGGTTTTGCCATGGTCGATCGCGGCGCAAATGGCTGCATCATCGGTAATGATGCATGTCTCATCTCCAAGGATATTCCACCACGATATGTTAACGTCACCGGCATTAACAATCATCAGGTACAAAACATTCCCATTGCTACATGCGGAGCATATTCCATGTCGAACAGAGGCCCCGTCATTCTTATTTTCAATGAATGTGCCTATACAGGACGACATCCTTCTATATTGTCATCCGGCCAGATGGAAGCATATTTTTCCACTGTAGACGACACGTCCATCAAAGCAGGCGGAGGACAGGTCATCACCACCTCCGATGGCTATGCACTGCCTCTTAGCATACGACACGGCTTACCATACCTTGCGATGCGAAAGTATACGACTGTCGAATTTGACACGCTACCACATGTTATCATGACGTCCGATAAACATTGGGACCCATCTGTTCTCGATACCACGATCAGTGCAAAGGATGAACAATTTCTCCAGAAATATCCTCCCCAACCACAGCAACTCCCTTATGCCGATTACGACGAATATGGGAACCCACGCTGCCTTGAAGGATTCGATATATCTGTTTCTCCCGGGTCCTCCACGGTCACATCCCTCAGCTCGTATTCCAGCCATTCCACCCGATCTCCCTTTCTTCCAATTGGTGGAGTTGTTAGTTGAACGTTAAACACTAACCCTAATCCTAAGAGTTGACAACGTAACCTTCTAGACGGAGTTTATGTGGGGGGGGTTTGGGGGGGGGAAAATACGTAGAAATATTAAAAAAATCTGTTTTTAACAAGTAGACTTGGTACAAACGCTACGACTAAAAATCATTAAAAACAGTACCCAAATAATTATTTACGGAAATGAGATGCTTCTTCTAAAAGCAATAGTAATATCTAGTGGCGCGCGCTCATTTTTATGGTAGCAAACTCTCATTTTTTTGGTTGCAAGTAACCATAAGATTTAACCTGAATAAAGAAAAAAATCATACGATTAAAATCTGTCTTAGATCAAGTTGGTCGTCACGTCATTGTCATTGTCGTCAAATTAATTTTCGTTTCTCCCCTAAGCTACGAACGCAAAGCCGTTCAACAAAATCGATACCGCCTCCTCATTGCGGACATTTTGGTACCAGTTTGGTCTCCTAGCTCCCAATATTCAGGGAGATATCAATTTTTTACTGTCACCATTCTTGGTTTCATTGACGATGACGACGGCAATGACAACGACGACTGAAATTAATTTTCGTTGCTCCCCTAAGCTACGAACGCAAAGCCGTTTGACATAATCGATACCACCTTGTCATTGCGGATATTTTGGTACCAGTTTGGTCTACTATCTCCCAATACTCAGGGAGATATCAAGTTTTTACTGTCACCATTGTTCTTGTTCTTGGTTCATTGTTGTTGATTCTTTGTTTGCTTGCTTCTTTTGTTTGAAGTCGATCGAACGAGCGCGCGCGAATGCACGAATGAGACACGAGTGAATGAATGAGACACGAATGAGACGCGAGTGAATGAATGAGACGCGAATGAGTCTCGGGACCGATCGTACGAGTCATATTGCTTCTGCAGGAATGGACTAACATGATTGGAGATGGGAATGGAAGTGGGAATGAGAATTTACCACTTACCGATTCCGGTTCTCCTTCTTACTAAAAATAGGGCTTTATGTACCGGACATACAGGGCGCAAGGTAATCTATACAGCCCATTGGTACAAAGGACACGTGCAGCATCGAAGTATTAGCGGGTCGATGCCGATTATTAGTGATTTAGTGTGTGCATTGGAGTATTAGCAGTCCGATGCACCAATATGGTGATTTTAGTAAAAGAGCAATTTTTCTGCTCACAATTTCAAGTAACAATTTCATGTAATAACCAAACAAGTTAAACTACCAAATACCGACTGTTCACCTCCATATTTTCAGAGCCCTCCAAACATCTTTTTCCATTACCGGTACGAAAACAAAAAGTGGAAAAAGAAGCAAGCAAGAGATCTAATCGTGAGATGGAGACTCAAATAATATTACTTTTGAAAACTCCTGCAAAAAAAAGAGGCTTATCTAAACACCCCAAAAAAAACCTTGGAGAACCAGATGTTTTTAATGGAATTAAAATAACAGCTTTTTACCTGATTCTTCTGGCTATGCCTGCGCGCGCACGCGCGCGCATGCCAGCCGCGGATAAGGGACAGATAATAAAAACAAAAATAGGGGTAAAGGACGGACCAAAAAACGGAAAAAGGACAGACCATAAAAAAGGAAAAAGGACAGACCATAAAAACGGAAAAAGGACAGACCATAAAAACGGAAAAAGCACAGACCATAAAAACGGAAAAAGGACAGACCATCAAGTACATGCCAAGCAGTACAAGTACTACTACAGGTACGGTACTACTACCAGTAGTAATGCAAGTACCACATAGACAGTACACACTAATTTGCAATTAACAAATAGAAATTCAGATATTTTGTGTGATTGAACCATGAATATTGTTCCTGTTATGGATGAGATGAATCATGAAAGAAACAGAAGTGAGTTATCTGTCATAGTTTGTCTGTCACCACCTAATTAGTGCATTGAGGAACTGGATTTGGAGGGAAAATACACACTAATTTGCAATTAACAAATAGAAATTCAGATATTTAGTGTGATTGAACCATGAATATTGTTCCTGTTATGGATGAGATGAATCATGAAAGAAACAGAAGTGAGTTATCTGTCATAGTTTGTGTGTCACCACCTAATTAGTGCATTGGGGTACTGGATTTGGAGAAAAAATACACACTAATTTGCAATTAAAAAATAGAAATTCAGATATTTTGTGTGATTGAACCATGAATATTGTTCCTGTTATGGACGAGATGAATCATGAAAGAAACAGAAGTGAGTTATTTGTCATAGTTTGTGTGTCACCACCTAATCAGTGCATTGGGGTACTGGATTTGGAGAAAAAATACACACTAATTTGCAATTAAAAAATAGAAATTCAGATATTTAGTGTGATTGAACCATGAATATTGTTCCTGTTATGGACGAGATGAATCATGAAAGAAACAGAAGTGAGTTATCTGTCATAGTTTGTGTGTCACCACCTAATCAGTGCATTGGGGTACTGGATTTGGAGAAAAAATACACACTAATTTGCAATTAACAAATAGAAATTCAGATATTTTGTGTGATTGAACCATGAATATTGTTCCTGTTATGGATGAGATGAATCATGAAAGAAACAGAAGTGAGTTATCTGTCATAGTTTGTGTGTCACCACCTAATTAGTGCATTGGGGTACTGGATTTGGAGAAAAAATACACACTAATTTGCAATTAAAAAATAGAAATTCAGATATTTAGTGTGATTGAACCATGAATATTGTTCCTGTTATGGATGAGATGAATCATGAAAGAAACAGAAGTGAGTTATCTGTCATAGTTTGTGTGTCACCACCTAATTAGTGCATTGGGGTACTGGATTTGGAGAAAAAATACACACTAATTTGCAATTAAAAAGTAGAAATTCAGATATTTTGTGTGATTGAACCATGAATATTGTTCCTGTTATGGATGAGATGAATCATGAAAGAAACAGAAGTGAGTTATCTGTCATAGTTTGTCTGTCACCACCTAATCAGTGCATTGGAGTACTGGATTTGGAGAAAAAATACACACTAATTTGCAATTAAAAAATAGAAATTCAGATATTTAGTGTGATTGAACCATGAATATTGTTCCTGTTATGGACGAGATGAATCATGAAAGAAACAGAAGTGAGTTATCTGTCATAGTTTGTGTGTCACCACCTAATTAGTGCATTGGGGTACTGGATTTGGAGAAAAAATACACACTAATTTGCAATTAAATAGTAGAAATTCAGATATTTTGTGTGATTGAACCATGAATATTGTTCCTGTTGTGGATGAGATGAATCATGAAAGAAACAGAAGTGAGTTATCTGTCATAGTTTGTGTGTCACCACCTAATCAGTGCATTGGGGTACTGGATTTGGAGAAAAAATACACACTAATTTGCAATTAAAAAATAGAAAATCAGATATTTTGTGTGATTGAACCATGAATATTGTTCCTGTTATGGATGAGATGAATCATGAAAGAAACAGAAGTGAGTTATCTGTCATAGTTTGTCTGTCACCACCTAATTAGTGCATTTGGGTACTAAGAATTTTCAACACCAAAAAGGTTACATGGGGAGACCAATCTTGCTACTGCGATAACTTTGCTTCCAGAGGGAGTTAGAAGGTTCTACAGGTACCAGCGCCCATCTACATGCATTGTTGTCGACGTTTGAGCTATCTATCGATTCAAACGATTGGCAGGGGGGCTCTCGCTAGCAAAATTCGTGTAAATTGTGTAAGCATTTTCAACAACAAAATGTCGCCTGGGAATACCAAGCTTCACTTGATTCGTAGTATAGATCACTTGGTAAGATCGGTATGAACGTATGTAGCTTGCTTGCTTGTACTAGTTTTCAACTGCGCATTTTAAAGGAAAATCTCGCGCGAATGACGTCACTTGATTGGTAGTATAGATTGATTGGTAAAATAAGTATGAAGGTAGCTAACTACAGTATGAGTGTGTACTGGATTGGGGGGCGGGGGGGGGGGGGGGGGACTAATATTTTAAAAAAAGTTTCCTTAACATTCACCCCCTCAAAAGTGAAGTATGACTCAAGCATGGTATGTAGTATGAGTATGTACTGGATCTAAGAACAAATCTTTTGAAACTGAGTTATATTTTGGTCGGGGATTGGCAGGATTTGCACTGTCTTCAAATCTGGTGGGTTTTTTGATTGATGATTGAGTTAATTTTAGGTTGGGGATTGGCAGGATTTATACAGTCTTCAAATCTGGTGGGTTTTTTGATTGACGATTGAGTTAATTTAAGGTTGGGGATGGGCAGGATTTGCACCGTCTTCAAATCTGGTGGGTTTTTTTATTGATGATTGAGTTAATTTAAGGTTGGGGATGGGCAGGATCTGCACTGTCTTCGAATCTGGTGGGTTTTTGGGTTGATGACAGAGTTAATTTAAGGTTGGGGATTGGCAGGATTTGCACTGTCTTCAAATCTGGTGGGTTTTTTGATTGATGATTGAGTTAATTTAAGGTTGGGGATTGGCAGGATTTACACTGTCTTCAAATCTGGTGGGTTTTTTGATTGATGATTGAGTTAATTTAAGGTTGGGGATGGGCATGAGTTGCACTGTCTTCAAATCTGGTGGGTTTTTGGGTTGATGGCTGAGTTTTAATTTCCTTGGGGATTGGCGAAATTTGCACTGTCCTCAATTCTGGTGAGTTTTTGGGTTGATGACTGAGTTATAGTTTGGTCGGGGATTGGCAGGATTTGCACTGTCTCCAAATCTGGTGGGTTTTTTGATTGATGATTGAGTTAATTTTAGGTTGGGGATTGGCAGGATTTGCACTGTCTTCAAATCTGGTGGGTTTTTTGATTGATGATTGAGTTAATTTAAGGTTGGGGATGGGCAGGATTTGCACTGTGTTCAAATCTGGTGGGTTTCTTTATTGATGATTGAGTTAATTTAAGGTTGGGGATGGGCATGATTTGCGCTGTCTTCAAATCTGGTCGGTTTTTGGGTTGATGACTGAGTTATAGTTTAGTCAAGGATTAGCAGGATTTACACTGTCTTCAAATCTGGTGGGTTTTTTTATTGATGATTGAGTTAATTTAAGGTTGGGGATTGGCAGGATTTACACTGTCTTCAAATCTGGTGGGTTTTTGGGTTGATGATTGAGTTAATTTAAGGTTGGGGATTGGCAGGATTTGCACTGTCTTCAAATCTGGTGGGTTTTTTGATTGATGATTGAGTTAATTTAAGGTTGGGGATGGGCATGATTTGCGCTGTCTTCAAATCTGGTCGGTTTTTGGGTTGATGACTGAGTTATAGTTTAGTCGGGGATTGGCAGGATTTACACTGTCTTCAAATCTGGTAGGTTTTTGGGTTGATGATTGAGTTAATTTAAGGTTGGGGATGGGCAGGATTTGCACTGTCTTCAAATCTGGTGGGTTTTTTGATTGATGATTGAGTTCATTTTAGGTTGGGGATTGGCAGGATTTGCACTGTCTTCAAATATGGTGGGTTTTTTGATTGATGATTGAGTTAATTTAAGGTTGGGGATGGGCAGGATTTGCACCGTCTTCAAATCTGGTGGGTTTTTTGATTGATGATTGAGTTAATTTAAGGTTGGGGATGGGCAGGATCTGCACTGTCTTCAAATCTGGTGGGTTTTTGGGTTGATGACAGAGTTAATTTAAGGTTGGGGATTGGCAGGATTTGCACTGTCTTCAAATCTGGTGGGTTTTTTGATTGATGATTGAGTTAATTTAAGGTTGGGGATTGGCAGGATTTACACTGTCTTCAAATCTGGTGGGTTTTTTGATTGATGATTGAGTTAATTTAAGGTTGGGGATGGGCATGATTTGCGCTGTCTTCAAATCTGGTCGGTTTTTGGGTTGATGACTGAGTTATAGTTTAGTCGGGGATTGGCAGGATTTACACTGTCTTCAAATCTGGTGTGTTTTTGGGTTGATGATTGAGTTAATTTAAGGTTGGGGATTGGCAGGATTTTCACTGTCTTCAAATCTGGTGGGTTTTTTGATTGATGATTGAGTTAATTTTAGGTTGGGGATTGGCAGGATTTATACTGTCTTCAAATCTGGTGGGTTATTTGATTGATGATTGAGTTAATTTAAGGTTGGGGATGGGCAGGATTTGCACTGTCTTCAAGTTTGGTGGGTCTTTGGGTTGACGATTGAGTTAATTTAAGGTTGGGGATGGGCATGATTTGCGCTGTCTTCAAATCTGGTGGGTTTTTGGGTTGATGACAGAGTTAATTTAATGTTGGGGATTGGCAGGATTTGCACTGTCTTCAAATCTGGTGGGTTTTTTGATTGATGATTGAGTTAATTTTAGGTTGGGGATTGGCAGGATCTGCACTGTCTTCAAATCTGGTGGGTTTTTTGATTGATGATTGAGTAAATTTAAGGTTGGGGATGGGCAGGATTTGCACTGTCTTCAAATCTGGTGGGTTTATGGGTTGATGACAGTGTTTCAATTTGCTTGGGGATTGGCAAAATTTGCACTGTTTTCAATTCTGGTGAGTTTTTGGGTTGATGACTGAGTTATAGTTTGGTCAGGGATTGACATGATTTGCACTGTCTTCAAATCTGGTGGGTTTTTGGGTTGATGGTTGAGTAAATTTTAGGTTGGGGATGGGCAGGATCTGCACTGTCTTCAAATCTGGTGGGTTTTTGGGTTGATGACAGAGTTAATTTAAGGTTGGGGATTGGCAGGATTTGCACTGTCTTCAAATCTGGTGGGTTTTTTGATTGATGATTGAGTTAATTTTAGGTTGGGGATTGGCAGGATCTGCACTGTCTTCAAATCTGGTGGGTTTTTTGATTGATGATTGTGTTAATTTAAGGTTGGGGATTGGCAGGATTTACACTGTCTTCAAATCTGGTGGGTTTTTTGATTGATGATTCAGTAAATTTAAGGTTGGGGATGGGCAGGATTTGCACCGATTTCAAATCTGGTGGGTTTATGGGTTGATGACAGTGTTTCAATTTGCTTGGGGATTGGCAAAATTTGCACTGTCTTCAATTCTGGTGAGTTTTTGGGTTGATGACTGAGTTATAGTTTGGTCAGGGATTGGCATGATTTGCACTGTCTTCAAATCTGGTGGGTTTTTGGGTTGATGGTTGAGTAAATTTTAGGTTGGGGATGGGCAGGATTTGCACTGTCTTCAAATCTGGTGGGTTCATGGGTTGATGACCGAGTTATAGTTTGGTTGGGGATTGGCAAGATTTTCACTGTCTTCAAATCTGCTGGGTTTTTGGATTGATGACTGACTTATATGTTGGTCGGGGATTGGCATGATTTGCACTGTCTTCAAATCTGGTGAGTTTTTGGGTTGATGACTGAGTTATAGTTTGGTTGGGGATTGGCAGGATTTGCACTGTCTTCAAGTCTTGTGAGTTTTTGGGTTGATGACTGAGTTATAGTTTGGTCGGGGATTGGAATGATTTGTACTCTCTTCAAATCTGGTGGGTTATTTGATTGATGATTGAGTTAATTTCAGGTTGGGGATGGGCAGGATTTGCACTGTCTTCAAGTTTGGTGGGTGTTTGGGTTGACGATTGAGTAAATTTAAGGTTGGGGATGGGCAGGATTTGCACTGTCTTCAAATCTGGTGGGTTTTTTGATTGATGATTGAGTTAATTTAAGGTCGGGGATGGGCATGATTTGCACTGTGTTCAAATCTGTTGGGTTTTTGGGTTGATGGCTGAGTTTTAATTTGCTTGGGGATTGGCAAAATTTGCACTGTCCTCAATTCTGGTGAGTTTTTGGGTTGATGACTGAGTTATAGTTTGGTCAGGGACTGGCATGATTTGCACTGCCTTCAAATCTGGTGAGTTTTTGGGTTGATGACTGAGTTATAGTTTGGTCGAGGAATTGCAGAGTTTGCACTGTCTTCAAATCTGGTGAGTTTTTGGATTGATGATTGAGTTAATTTTAGGTTGGGGATGGGCAGGATTTGCACTGTCTTCAAATTTGGTGGGTCTTTGGGTTGATGATTGAGTTAATTTAAGGTTGGGGATGGGCAGGATTTGCACTGTGTTCAAATCTGGTGGGTTTTTGGGTTGATGACTGAGTTATTGTTTTGTTGGGGATTGGCAAGATGTGCACTGTCTTCAAATCTGGTGGGTTTTTGAGTTGATGACAGAGTAATAGTTTGGTCTGGGATTGGCAGGTTTTGCACCGTCTTCAAATCTGGTGAGTTTTTTGGTTGATGAATGAGTTATAGTTTGGTAAGGGATTGGCAAGATTTACACTGTCTTCAAATCTTGTGAGTTTTTTGGTTGATGACTGAGTTATAGTTTGGTAAGGGATTGGCAAGATTTGCACTGTCTTCAAATCTTGTGAGTTTTTGGGTTGATGACTGAATTATAGTTTGGTCAGGGATTGGCAGGATTTGCACTGTCTTCAAGTCTTGTGAGTTTTTGGGTTGATGACTGAGTTATAGTTTGGTCGGGTATTGGCATGATTTGTAATCTCTTCAAATCTGGTGGGTTTTTTGATTGATGATTGAGTTAATTTCAGGTTGGGGATGGGCAGGATTTGCACTGTCTTCAAGTTTGGTGGGTGTTTGGGTTGACGATTGAGTTAATTTAAGGTTGGGGATGGGCAGGATTTGCACTGTCTTCAAGTCTTGTGAGTTTTTGGGTTGATGACTGAGTTATAGTTTGGTCGGGGATTGGAATGATTTGTACTCTCTTCAAATCTGGTGGGTTATTTGATTGATGATTGAGTTAATTTCAGGTTGGGGATGGGCAGGATTTGCACTGTCTTCAAGTTTGGTGGGTGTTTGGGTTGACGATTGAGTAAATTTAAGGTTGGGGATGGGCAGGATTTGCACTGTCTTCAAATCTGGTGGGTTATTTGATTGATGATTGAGTTAATTTAAGGTTGGGGATGGGCAGGATTTGCACTGTCTTCAAGTTTGGTGGGTGTTTGGGTTGACGATTGAGTAAATTTAAGGTTGGGGATGGGCAGGATTTGCACTGTCTTCAAATCTGGTGGGTTTTTTGATTGATGATTGAGTTAATTTAAGGTTGGGGATGGGCATGATTTGCGCTGTCTTCAAATCTGGTCGGTTTTTGGGTTGATGACTGAGTTATAGTTTAGTCGGGGATTGGCAGGATTTACACTGTCTTCAAATCTGGTGTGTTTTTGGGTTGATGATTGAGTTAATTTAAGGTTGGGGATTGGCAGGATTTTCACTGTCTTCAAATCTGGTGGGTTTTTTGATTGATGATTGAGTTAATTTTAGGTTGGGGATTGGCAGGATTTATACTGTCTTCAAATCTGGTGGGTTATTTGATTGATGATTGAGTTAATTTAAGGTTGGGGATGGGCAGGATTTGCACTGTCTTCAAGTTTGGTGGGTCTTTGGGTTGACGATTGAGTTAATTTAAGGTTGGGGATGGGCATGATTTGCGCTGTCTTCAAATCTGGTGGGTTTTTGGGTTGATGACAGAGTTAATTTAATGTTGGGGATTGGCAGGATTTGCACTGTCTTCAAATCTGGTGGGTTTTTTGATTGATGATTGAGTTAATTTTAGGTTGGGGATTGGCAGGATCTGCACTGTCTTCAAATCTGGTGGGTTTTTTGATTGATGATTGAGTAAATTTAAGGTTGGGGATGGGCAGGATTTGCACTGTCTTCAAATCTGGTGGGTTTATGGGTTGATGACAGTGTTTCAATTTGCTTGGGGATTGGCAAAATTTGCACTGTTTTCAATTCTGGTGAGTTTTTGGGTTGATGACTGAGTTATAGTTTGGTCAGGGATTGACATGATTTGCACTGTCTTCAAATCTGGTGGGTTTTTGGGTTGATGGTTGAGTAAATTTTAGGTTGGGGATGGGCAGGATCTGCACTGTCTTCAAATCTGGTGGGTTTTTGGGTTGATGACAGAGTTAATTTAAGGTTGGGGATTGGCAGGATTTGCACTGTCTTCAAATCTGGTGGGTTTTTTGATTGATGATTGAGTTAATTTTAGGTTGGGGATTGGCAGGATCTGCACTGTCTTCAAATCTGGTGGGTTTTTTGATTGATGATTGTGTTAATTTAAGGTTGGGGATTGGCAGGATTTACACTGTCTTCAAATCTGGTGGGTTTTTTGATTGATGATTCAGTAAATTTAAGGTTGGGGATGGGCAGGATTTGCACCGATTTCAAATCTGGTGGGTTTATGGGTTGATGACAGTGTTTCAATTTGCTTGGGGATTGGCAAAATTTGCACTGTCTTCAATTCTGGTGAGTTTTTGGGTTGATGACTGAGTTATAGTTTGGTCAGGGATTGGCATGATTTGCACTGTCTTCAAATCTGGTGGGTTTTTGGGTTGATGGTTGAGTAAATTTTAGGTTGGGGATGGGCAGGATTTGCACTGTCTTCAAATCTGGTGGGTTCATGGGTTGATGACCGAGTTATAGTTTGGTTGGGGATTGGCAAGATTTTCACTGTCTTCAAATCTGCTGGGTTTTTGGATTGATGACTGACTTATATGTTGGTCGGGGATTGGCATGATTTGCACTGTCTTCAAATCTGGTGAGTTTTTGGGTTGATGACTGAGTTATAGTTTGGTTGGGGATTGGCAGGATTTGCACTGTCTTCAAGTCTTGTGAGTTTTTGGGTTGATGACTGAGTTATAGTTTGGTCGGGGATTGGAATGATTTGTACTCTCTTCAAATCTGGTGGGTTATTTGATTGATGATTGAGTTAATTTCAGGTTGGGGATGGGCAGGATTTGCACTGTCTTCAAGTTTGGTGGGTGTTTGGGTTGACGATTGAGTAAATTTAAGGTTGGGGATGGGCAGGATTTGCACTGTCTTCAAATCTGGTGGGTTTTTTGATTGATGATTGAGTTAATTTAAGGTCGGGGATGGGCATGATTTGCACTGTGTTCAAATCTGTTGGGTTTTTGGGTTGATGGCTGAGTTTTAATTTGCTTGGGGATTGGCAAAATTTGCACTGTCCTCAATTCTGGTGAGTTTTTGGGTTGATGACTGAGTTATAGTTTGGTCAGGGACTGGCATGATTTGCACTGCCTTCAAATCTGGTGAGTTTTTGGGTTGATGACTGAGTTATAGTTTGGTCGAGGAATTGCAGAGTTTGCACTGTCTTCAAATCTGGTGAGTTTTTGGATTGATGATTGAGTTAATTTTAGGTTGGGGATGGGCAGGATTTGCACTGTCTTCAAATTTGGTGGGTCTTTGGGTTGATGATTGAGTTAATTTAAGGTTGGGGATGGGCAGGATTTGCACTGTGTTCAAATCTGGTGGGTTTTTGGGTTGATGACTGAGTTATTGTTTTGTTGGGGATTGGCAAGATGTGCACTGTCTTCAAATCTGGTGGGTTTTTGAGTTGATGACAGAGTAATAGTTTGGTCTGGGATTGGCAGGTTTTGCACCGTCTTCAAATCTGGTGAGTTTTTTGGTTGATGAATGAGTTATAGTTTGGTAAGGGATTGGCAAGATTTACACTGTCTTCAAATCTTGTGAGTTTTTTGGTTGATGACTGAGTTATAGTTTGGTAAGGGATTGGCAAGATTTGCACTGTCTTCAAATCTTGTGAGTTTTTGGGTTGATGACTGAATTATAGTTTGGTCAGGGATTGGCAGGATTTGCACTGTCTTCAAGTCTTGTGAGTTTTTGGGTTGATGACTGAGTTATAGTTTGGTCGGGTATTGGCATGATTTGTAATCTCTTCAAATCTGGTGGGTTTTTTGATTGATGATTGAGTTAATTTTAGGTTGGGGATGGGCAGGATTTGCACTGTCTTCAAGTTTGGTGAGTCTTTGGGTTGATGATTGAGTTAATTTAAGGTTGGGGATGGGCAGGATTTGCACTGTCTTCAAATCTGGTGGGTTTATGGGTTGATGACTGCGTTATAGTTTGGTTGAGGATTGGCAAGATTTTCACTGTCTTCAAATCTGCTGGGTTTTTGGATTGATGACTGAGTTATATGTTGGTCAGGGATTGGCAAGATTTGCACTGTCTTCAAATCTGGTGAGTTTTTGGGTTGATGACTGAGTTATAGTTTGGTTGAGGATTGGCAAGATTTTCACTGTCTTCAAATCTGCTGGGTTTTTGGATTGATGACTGAGTTATATGTTGGTCAGGGATTGGCAAGATTTGCACTGTCTTCAAATCTGGTGAGTTTTTGGGTTGATGACTGAGTTATAGTTTGGTTGGGGATTGGCAGGATTTGCACTGTCTTCAAGTTTGTTGGGTTTTTGGGTTGATGATTGAGTTCATTTTAGGTTGGGGATGGGCAGGATTTGCACTGCCTCCAAATCTGGTGAGTTTTTGGGTTGATGACTGAGATAGTTTGGTCAAGGATTGGCAGAATTTGCAAAGTCTTCAAATCTGGTGGGTTTTTGGGTTGATGACTGAGTTATAGTTTGGTAAGGGATTGGCATGATTTGCACTGTCTTCAAATCTGGTGGGTTTTTTGATTGATGATTGAGTTAATTTAAGGTTGGGGATGGGCAGGATTTGCACTGTCTTCAAATCTGGTGGGTTTATGGGTTGATGACCGAATTAGTTTGGTTAAGGATTTGCAAGATTTTCACTGTCTTCAAATCTGGTGGGTTTTTGGATTGATGACTGAGTTATATGTTGGTCGGGGATTGGCATGATTTGCACTCTCTTCAAATCTGGTGAGTTTTTGGGTTGATGAGTGAGTTAATATTAGGTTGGGGATGGTCAGGATTTGCACTGTCTTCAAATAATTGGTATGATTGAGAAGAACATAGACAGCTTGCTTGTAGATCTGGTAGCTCGTAATTACCGGTAGCTCCTACAACTTGCTTGTTCGAATGTAACCCCACCCCTATGAATGTAGATACCTTGCTGATAGCTTACACATAAATTTGGTTGGTTGGCTAATTGTAGAATTGGTTCTGGTAAGAATTGGTGGTACAGATCAGAACACCTTTGGTAAATCTGATCTTACTTGATGCACACGCGTTATCGTACGAGTACTTCTTACCATAACTTTACTGACACATACTTACAATACATACAGTAACTACCTATTCAACAACTCCACAGGGCCCCTGCAAAGCACTAATTGATGATCATAAGAACAACGATCGCTCCTTTTGGCTTACTTCCACTGACTACGCTCATCAAGAACGTCTCGCATGCTGCGCGCCAACCGCAGTCTCTGGAACAGTCACTGCGTTTCCGACAGATTGTACAGCCAGTGACACTACACGCATTGCAGCTACGCCCCGCGAAAGATACCCCAATGAACATGACTACTTATCCCTCAAACCTTTCTTTTGTTGGGTTTCCACCGATCGCATCAAAGCTACTTTTGAAAACTCAACCCAATACGGTTCGTTAGCGGTTAGCCCTGATGGTAACATTTTCAAACGGTTTCATTCCCCTCAACCGGCCATGAACGTTCGCCCCTTCAATGACGATGTTATGTCCGATGCAGTCTATTCAGATGTCCCAGCAATTGATGGTGGATCCAAGATTGCTCAGATCTTCTTTGGCCGCAAATCACATATTATTCACGTTGAAGAAATGCGTACCACCGGCGATTTCTTACCCTGCTTTCAGAACTTTGTTCGAAAATGGGGCAGGCCCATCCGCCTCCTTTGTGACCACGGTAACTATCAATCAAGTAAGAAAGTCATGGATTACCTCAAAATGTTATGGATTGGACTCTGGCAAAGTGAACCGTACCATCAACACCAGAATCAATTCGAACGACGATACCAAACGTTCAAACGCATTGTCAATCGCGTCATGGATCGTACCGGCACACCACCACACATGTGGTTACTGTGCATGACATACGTCGCGGGTCTCCTCAATGTTGTCTCTGACCCTACGCTGTCCGATAAACAACCGATCTTCATTGCCACGGGTACAATTGGCGACATCAGCGCATACACCAGTTTCTTCTGGTTTGAACCTGTGTATTTCAAGACTAATGACTCTCCTTTCGGTACCAAATCTACCGAACGCCTAGGTCATTTCGTCGGCATCGCCAAACATGTTGGCAATGGACTCTGCTTTCGAATCTGGGATCCAGTTACCAACAAGTTACTAGACCGGTCCGGTGTTCGATCTGCTCTTACACCTGAGTCACGTAACAAACGCGCGGGCTTATTTACTGATGATGGTTTCATAAAATGGCGTAATGCAAAGGATTCCTTACCCCGTATATACGCCACTGGAGAAGCTCCAGCTTTCAAACATGGGGAGCATACCAATCAGAATAAACTCATTGACGAGTCTACTAAACCAAACAGCTCAGTTTCCCCTAACGGTTCACCTGCTGATTCTGACACCGCCGATGACACCGTTCCATCTGCACCCAACAAACAAACAGATACCACGCCCCACGTATCTGGCACTCAACCAATTCTTCAACCACCCGCCCACCCCTCGTTACCGAGCTTTCTTTATAAGAAGGTCGATGACAGCCCAAGCTGGTCACCTTCTCCACTCCCTAACAACTATGGGGAGAGTCTTGATGGTCCTCCTACGACACACATCTTCAGCAAGACATCCGACGGCGTCCTCCTTACTGAAGATGATTTTGACCCACCGGAATTAGCATACTTTGATGTTAGTGACGTCGCAACCCCACACACAAACCCAGCTACTCCTTCCGTAGACCCATCACAGGTAGTTGTTACCGACGAAGAAGGTAACGCACAGTTTGACGATGACGGTAAACCTATTACCATTCCTACGATCCCGATTGCCGATCTACAAGGACGTTCCTTCCTTGTAACCAATCTCGATGGCACCCGGAAACGTCTTACCATCGTCGACGTTGAAGACAGTCTTGAACGCAATAAAGACTTCATCAAGTTCAAGTGCAAACACTCCGATGACGAACTCGATGATATCATTGCATACAATGACGTCATGAATTACATACATCGTGATTCAACACAAGAAGACGGCAAACTCTGGTCGTTTCGCCGCATCCTAGGACACCAAGGTCCACTGGATAACAAGCACCCTCAATACAAAGGTTCCAAGTATAACCTCTGGATTGAATGGGAGAATATGGAACGCACATATGAACCTCTGGCCAACATTGCAGCCGACGACCCGGTCACCGTTGCAAAATATGGGAAAGACAACAACTTGCTTGATCTCCCGGGTTGGAAACGTCTCAGAAGAATCACCAACCTAGCCCGACGAACCAAGAAACTTGATCGACTCGTGCACCAAGCCAAACTACGTTCCTTCCGTACCACTCCGCAGTATCAATATGGATTCAAAGTTCCTCGTAGCCACGAAGAAGCCCTCCGATTTGATCAAGCCAACGGAAACACCAAATGGGAAGATGCCACCACTCTGGAAATGGCACAACTCAATGAATATAATACATTCATTGATAAAGGCGTATACAAGACAAGCTCCATTCCCACGGGATTCCAACAAATCAAGGTACACATGATATACGCTGTCAAACACGACGGAAGACACAAGGCTCGCCTCGTTGCTAATGGTAATCTCACTGAGGCCCCTATCCACAGTGTTTACGCAGGCGTCGTATCTCTCCGCGGCCTACGTATGTGCCTATTCCTAGCTGAACTCAACGATCTAGAAGCATGGGGCACCGACATAGGTAACGCCTACTTAGAAGCAGTCACCTGCGAGAAAGTATGCATCAAGGCAGGTCCCGAATTCGGATCGTTGGAGGGTCACCTGTTGGTCATTTACAAAGCCCTATATGGTCTCAGGTCTTCGGGCAAGTGTTTTGGAGACTTACTCGCGGCTTGTCTCATCGAACTCGGCTTCGAAAGATCCCGCGCAGAACCGGAAATATTCCTCAAACCCGGAACGAACAAGCATGGTGAACGTGTATATGAGCTTATATGCACATATGTTGATGACCTATGTCTCTGCATGGCAGATCCCAATTCCTTCTTGAAGATATTGCAATCGTCACCATATAACTTCAAATTGAAGGGATCCGGACCTATGAACTTTCATTTAGGATGTGGATTTGAGCGCGACGAACATGGTGTTCTGTGCATGAATCCCATAAAGTTCATCGAAAAGATGGAAGCATCTTACGAACAAATGTTCGGATGCAAACCTAGCACTAGGTTCCGATCACCCATCGCGGAGAACGATCATCCTGAATTGGACTCTTCAGCCTTTCTTGAAGAAACCGGTATACAGAAATATCAAAGTATGATCGGTTCACTGCAATGGATCATCGCTATTGGGCGTTTCGATGTACAAACAGCCGTGATGACGCTCTCAAGTTTCAGAGCTCAGCCACGAGATGGGCATCTCGAACGTGCTAAACGTATCTATGGATATATCTCCAAGTTTAGACATTTTAAAATCAGATTCCGCGTGGAACCGCCCGATTTTATATTGACTAAACCCAACACCATCGACTGGTCCAACACCGTCTATGGGGAGCATTCTGAAGAGCTACCCGACGACGCTCCTGCACCGCTTGGAAAGACAGTAGTGTTAACACACTTCTATGATGCCAACCTCATGCATGATATTCTCAGTGGCAAGGCAGTTACCGGCATTCTTCATTTCGCGAACAAGACTCCCATGATGTGGTTCTCGAAGAAGCAGTCTACTACGGAAACAGCCACCTTTGGAGCTGAATTTGTTGCAGGAAGAACTTGCATCGAACAGATTGTCGATCTACGCCACTCTTTCCGATACCTTGGAACACGAGTCCATGATATCTCATACTCCTGGGGCGACAACGAAAAGATGATCCAAACGTCGACATTTCCTTACGCAAGGTTACATAAGCGTCATAACATTCTATCGTTTCACTACGTACGGAGCATGATAGCGAGAGGATTCATTTTAATGATGCACGTCCCAGGTAAGGATAACTGTGCAGACATTCTCACCAAGCATTGGAGTCACTCAGTCGTGTATCCACTGCTCAGGCCCATATTCCACTTCTGTGGTAATACTGGCGACCTTCTCCAAGATGATGGAAGCATCATGTAGAGCGTGATGACCCTTCACAAGGAGACATGGGGAGTATTAAATTCCTTTCGTGACCAGAAGTACCAAAGTTACCAAAGGGTAGATTTCCTATGCGCATGAATCAATGAGTCCCGTATCCATCTAAGTAATCGATTCCCACGGCATATCGATTCCCACGGCGCATCGATTCCCATCGCGCATAAACGGTGAGCAATCCCTGTCTTACGATATTGCCATTGTTCTTCGGTGAGCAAACTCTGATTTCATAAAATATCACACGAGCTACGGGAGCAATTCCTGACCTTAATGATAAACATTTCATGGAGTCTTCCTAACGGAACAAGAGAAGAAAACCGTTGGCATGTGATTCTCACACAATACATATACATGCATACAAATATATATGGTCAACGACTAATACATGTACGGAAATAATCAGCGAGTAATCTCAGCACTACGCAACAGCAGTTGCAACGTATTCATCTCAATAAAAGAGATATCTTGCATTTCGGCAAGATTTCACTTTATCTCATACTTTTAACATTCAACTGATTTATATCCCAAAATTCACACTAGTTGCTACCAACTACCTGTAATCTACATACTAAGGTCTGTCTCGCTGCAATCTGAATAAGTCACAGCAAGAGGAGATCTGGCGTTTCCCTAGTCTCGCCTGTAGTCCGATTATCCGTTGCCGAAAGTATCCAACCACAATTGTCACGCGTAGAGTACAATCGTTCGTCTACTAACACACTAACACAGCGTTGCTGTTTGTCAGAAGCCCTTGAATCAGACTCTCAACGAATCGGATTCAGAAGGAAAATAATAGATTGCAAAGGAGCCAGGCAAGTCAAATATTGCTGATTTGCTCACCAAGCTACTAATGAGTGGAGCAAGGTTAATCACACTAGCTATGAGATGTATGGTCTGGCGTGATGGTGTCGACGAGAAAAGAAAGGAAAAATGAGATCCGCGGGATAGGTATCTTCTACTAGTATAGTATGATACTACCACAAAGACACGGGGACTCTAGAAATCACGCGGTTAGGATGTACAGACAGATAAGTAGCGTACGACTGACAGGCTAAATGGATCGTGGCAACTGCCAAGATAATAACCGTTTATGATTCATTTCAACGCGCATACGGTACAACTAATAAAGCGAGGTTGATAGAGGTGCGATCCGGAGATCACTACCTTATTCCTAATGCTCAGTATTTTAGAATCTACTTGAATATATCACCAATCTTCTCACCACTACTAATACTTCATAGCGACGCATGTGAGACGATACGGTGTAGAAATGAGATTCGGAAACGAATAACTCGAAAACACCACAATATATAGAATTGACGGGCTCGATGGGATTTTTTTGGCTGCTCTGTTCTTTTCCGTTGTGGCAGTGGCAGTGGGAGGGCAGGGCAAGCTACGACACGACACGTTGCAAGAGATAGTACAGGAGTGTGAAATCGTGGCGACCCGTTGGAGGTATGGCTGGGCAGTGCAGTTTCGGTCCGATATAAACACACAACAAGCGCGGTAATAGACAGAACTCTTGAGGTTGGGTTGTGGAGAGTCACAAGTGTTTGGCATGAATGAATGACGAACACTCGTTTGCAAGTCTACCAAGAACCGCTTTCTTTGACTGCAGTCGACGCACTATGCCAATCTCCACAAAAAAGAGGGGTACGAAGTCGACCCAACTCAACCCAGCATACAGGCCTCGGCAACGCTGTGCAAGTTGTAACGCGCAGGCTCCGAGTACCGTTGATGCGACACCGGCAAGAACCGCGCAAAGCAGGACACTATGGATTGTCATTTAATCCAAGTCATTGTTACAGAAAGGTTGCTTCTTTTCGTTTACTTTTCTATTCTCCGGGAGAAATTGAGAGCGATGGCATATCACACGTTTTCCTATTTTCTTCTTCTTATTTTTCCCTTTCCAAATGTATTGCCCGAAACTCATGGAGTTCCAATTTGTCATGTTTGGCGTACCTCACAAACCAATGGTCACAACGACGACTTTGTGTTCGTTTCCCAACCTCTAGTCACAATCCCAACCAACGCATTGTTTTCTACTTCGTACTTTCCACGAATCTCTTCACCCAACTTCATCTCGTGTCGACAAAAAAATTCTCCCTAAAAGTCTGGGACGACCGTCACTACCGTACGTACTAGCAAATCATCATCTATGGTGGTTGTTGCGTGAACCAAACCGAACAAAATTATGATTGTTTGATAGCGTGTTCCGAATATTTCATTCGTGGTGCAAAGGGTCTGTTTCCCGGTATGTCCGAGTAGGGGTGCGGGCGCAGCGTTCCGATGGGTGGAACAAAGAATGCCACGACAAAGCCAATCCCTACGATGATCAATTGCTCGTTCTTGTACTCCGGATAGAGGTACAATCCAAACGGGACGATGAAAAACAAAAACGTCGCCAGGTTGATAGCGAGCGATTTAATGTCGTGGCCGGCTGCAGTAAGGGTGTAGTAGGTAGCAAATGTGCGAAAGTCGCAAGCGAATGCGGATGTGTGAGATGCGAAAATTCCATGGCGTCGTCTCGATTGTAAATAATAATAATGATCCTTTGCAGATGGTACGCCGCGGCTACCGCTCTATATCTGTATCGTCTCGTGTGTGTGTGTGTGTGTGTGTGTGTCGAAGTGCGATTACTCACAATGGTAAATTTCCTTGGAAGGCATCTTGATGATCGGTCTACGGGTTTGATTTGCGGGATGGAGTGCGAATACCGGCAAGTTGCTATTATTTAGACGCCTCTCGACTATTAGTTTGCATCATATGCTGCAGAAAACGAGGCCAACACAAAATGTGTTGGAGTATCAGAGCGACTAACCGTAAGTTACGAGTACAATATACGGTACTAACAACCAAAACAACCCAGAATTCAAAAGCGAACACGAAAGACGAACGACGGCGAATAGCAAGAAAGTGATGTGTCTCTAAGATTAACTTTATGACGTACCTCGCAGTTTGAAGCGGCATCATCTCGAAAGCATCAAGATAGAGCGACGGACAGGCGGTTAGGCGGTCCGTCGGAGAGGATAGGGAAAATTGGGTCATTGAGTGCTGATTCCCACCTAAGGAAAGTGAATAGAATGAAAAGCTAATAAAAAGTATTCGGAAGTGAATAGAATGAATACTTTTTTAGCACACCCAACCGACCAATACTTTTATTAAGTGACAAATTTGGAACTTGGAATACACCTCGAATAGTGAATGAGTGATTCCCGACAGTGATAAAGTAATTGTTCAGTAATAAAAGTTTGCGACCAGAGTAATAAATTTATTCTCTAAGTAATAGATTTATTCCATTTTTATTCCATATTCAATAGAATTTGGCAGTTGAGGCAGCCTCGACTGCCAGACTTTATAACAGAGAATAAACTCCAACGGAATCTTAGAATCATACGTCCGAGAACTGTTTCTCTACCCCCCGCGGGCTATCGCGCGGTATTTTTAAAATTCTCGACCCTATTTTTAAAATTTCCTATCGTTTTAGGTCGCGTGTCTACTAAAAAACCTCGCGCGTCGCACACCTTTACTTTCGAGACAATATCTCGTCACTCCTCAAATAAAATTTCTATTTTAGGGTTAAGGATATCATATTCTTTTCGTGACAAGCACTATTTTGTGTACATCTTGTGCACGAATGACTTCTTTCATTTTCTCAACTTTTCTGTTGCCTGTACTGTGCACTACTAAACATATTGTATGAGGAATGTTGCAATCATCACTAAGTAGTAATGCATTTACTTTACGGACCATTTTTGCAATCGAAGTATGGTAGTAAGGAAATCTACCGTGCAAGAAAACACATCACACACAAAATAATACATTTAATTTTTTCCTTTCAACGATTCATCTTTCTGACCTCCGTAAATACTTTTGACCCATTCTACTGATATTTTCCTTCAAACAACTCCGCAACATCATGCCTCCTGTTATCAAAACCCCTCTTCTATTCTACTGCCATTGTTGCGCGCAGAATGGCAAAAACTCCAAGTTTTTAGGATATAAATCCACGGCAAACAAGCAGGGTACTTTGAAATACGTCTCTCGTGGCCTAAGGAGACATCTTTATTGTCTTGATGAGTGCCGCAATTTTTACCATAGTCAGGGTCTAATTAAACAAAAGATCTATAACTTCTCCACCTCTATCAAAGTGCAGCCTACCTTGCCGTCTGTTCAACATTCTCCGTCAGATTTTGGGATGACTATGACACAAAACGGTCCATCTGTTCCCCCTTCCCATCTCTCCCAGCACCACACCGTCACAAGTCAATCAGCCACGGGTCTTCATTCTGTTCTAAACCAACAGATTGTACATGATGTCTTTTTACTGCCAATGGATCGGAACGCCATTGAATCTTACATGGCTGTTTCTGCTGTTCAAGATGAAGATGCATTCCCGCTGAATAATAACAGATATCGACAATTCCGATGACAAGGATGACAATGACGATGACGTAAATGAAAATAACGACAATAATTCTACCAACAACATAGATTGTGGAGACAACAAAGAAGATCACACTAATGGTTCTGATGTTAACGCCGCTACTGCTCAGCCAGCCCCTCCACCACCATCTTTTCATGAAATCATTAATCTGAACGAAAGAGAAGATGCATTTCAAAGCCACACAAAACTACCGCCGCCCCATCATCTTCTTGCAGAATTGGAACTCATGAATTTAATGGCCAGACATAAATTGCCACTGAACACATTCAAATCAATTTTCCAGTGGGCAAAGAAAAGTCAAATGAGACCGGGTTTTGATTTTTGCGATGCCAAAATTAGATCTCGGAAAGCAATTTTTGACAATCTCCAATCCAATCTGGGTCTCTCAGATATGAAATTTCATCCTCATATACTGAATTGGTTACCTGATAATAAGCCCACTCAGGTGTATGTCCATTCTTTTAAGGATGCCATTTATTCTCTTCTTTCTGACCAGCAGCTAATGATAGAAGAAAATCTCTCATTTCTCGACTATTCCACCCCTCTATCTCCCAACAATAATCCTGAGTTGAATCCCCATTCTGTAATCTCAGAATTGCATCACGGCTTGTGGTGGAAATCTTCTTGGAAACAAATTTGCAATCCCAATTCGCAAGAAATTCTTGTTCCTATTATATTTTACATGGATGGCATCTCTTTGGATGCGCACGGACGACTTACGTTAACACCATTGAACATGACACTCGGTATCTTTAATGTGGAGACCTGTTCTCGACCTGAAGCATGGACAACTATATACTTCCATCCCGACCCTGAATGGGAGTCAACCAGACACTCTTGTCCTGCCACTTCGAAGGAAAAAATTCAGAATCTTCACAATGGTTTGGAAGTAGCGTTTCGTTCCTTCAAAGCCGCATGTAACGAAGACGGTGGTATTGAATGGAATTATCTTCCGTACGCAAATCAACAGTGGAAGGTAAAAATGAAATTTGCCATTGCCTATGTTATTGGCGACACAGAACTTCACGATAAATTGTGTGGAAAATACGGCTCCTTCAATAAGGGTGTCATGCGGATGTGCCATCACTGCAACTGTTATTCTCCAAACATAAACATTCCTTCTGTTCAACCTGCAACAAAGAAGTGGTCACCTGTTGATTTTCATTGTTTTCCTGGCACAGATCTAAACGATATCAATAAGAACTTCAAAAAGAACTCTCATCACAACATAAGGAATGTATTTCATGATTTATGCTTTGGTACAAATCAGAACAACATTCATTTTGCAACTCTGGGTGAATGTTTGCACATGCACCAGCTTAGCACTGCCAAACGGGCCGTCAAGTCAATTGAATTGTTGCTCCGCGGAAGTGTTCCATGTGTTTATGCCCCCAATTTGAATCACGGCGTGGCTGTTGCTAGCAGTATTGGCCATTTAGCACAACGGTACGGTGGTTTGTTATCACTCCAGTCTGATAGAGATTTTCCTCGCACCAAATTTGGGACTCAGCTTTTATCAACCACGAAGAAAGAAGGGCATGATTTCTCTGGAATGCCTATTTCTCTTCTGATCGCTATGGTTTCCAAACATGGATCTGACATTATTGGTGACCATTGTTTTGTAAAGAAACAGATAGAGGTAATTCAGCTCATTCTATCAATGGAAGAATTTCTTAAACACGGTTGGATGAAATATGCTTCCTTAAAGAATCTCCCAAAAACAATTGTTCACTTTATTAATTGTATAAACTCAACATGTCACAGGAAAGGAATGGGAACAAAACTAATCAAGAATCACCTGTACTTTCACCTACCAGATTATATCTCTTTATGGGGAAGCCCTGCAGGCTGGGATAGTGTTCCCAATGAGTCTCACCACAAAACTGAGATTAAAGCTCCTTCCAAGAACACGCAAGGTAATGCTGCATCACTAATCGGTCAAACGGCCAAGCGAAAGTCAGAGAAAATGATGCTAAGCCAGGCAACATATCACTACAACTTGAATCCGCCTGACCCTCCTCCAATTGAATGCCCTGATGGTGGCGGTTCTCATTTTCAAATAATGAGAACCGAGAATGGGGAATCAACAATGAAGTGGCTTTGTTCTACGAACAAAATCAAACCATTTTTTCCTTCTGACATACTTGACTTTGTTTGTGATTCTGTGCTACCTTTAGTGGAGAATCCTTCGCACATTTGTGGAGTTACAGAGCACAATTGTTTTGATGTGGGTTGTGGTTCTAATTTTATATTTCGCTTGCATCCTTCATATAGATCGGACAGTTCTCTGCTGAACTCCGTATGGATGGATTGGTGTTTGATGAAATTGGACTTTGATTTCAATTTCTTTCCTGTTCTTTGTATGCAAGCCACCTTGGAGCTTGCGACTGTTAATCTATTATTTTCCTTCTGAATCCGGTCTGCTGAGAGTCTGATTCAAAGGCTTCTGAAGAACAGCAACGCTGCGTTAGTGTGTTAGTAGACAAACAATTGTACTCTATGCGTGACAATTGTGGTTGGATAATTTCGACAACGGATAATCGGACTACAGGCGAGACTATGGAAACGCCAGATCTCTTCTTACTGTGAACTTGTTCAGATACAGCAAGACAGACCTTAGTAATGTAGATTACAGGTAGTTGGTAGCAACTAGTGTGAATTTTGGGATATAAATCAGTTGAATGTTAAAAGTATGAGATAAAGTGAAATCTTGCCAAAATGCAAGATATCTCTTTTATTGAGATGAATATGTTGCAACTGCTGTTGCGTAGTGATGAGATTACTCGCTGATTATTTCCGTACATGCATTGGTCGTTGACCGTATATATCTGTATGTATATATATATATTGTGTGAGAAGCACACACCAACGGTTTTCTTCTCTTGTTCCGTTAGGAAGATCCTATGATATGTTTATCATTATGATCAGGAATTGCTCATGTAGCTCGTGTGATACTTTACGAAATCAAAGTTTGCTCACCAAAGAACAAGGGCAATACTATAAAACAGAGATTGCACACCGCCAATGCGCGATGGGAATCGATGCGCCATGGGAATCGATATGCCATTGGGAATCGATTACTTTGGTTGATATGGGACTCATTGACTCGTACAAATGGAATAGCTACCGTTGTGTAGCTTTGGTACTTCTGGACACGGAAGGAATTTAATAACCAACCCCGAGAAGGACACGAACCTCCAGATTTTATATTGACTGAACCGGACACCATCGATTGGTCCAACACTGTCTATGGGGAGCATTCTGAAGAGCTACCCAACGGCGCTCCTCCACCACTTGGGAAGACAGTAGTGCTGACACACTTCTATGATGCAAATCTCATGCATGACATTCTCAGTGGGAAGGCGGTAACCGGCATACTCCACTTTGCGAACAAAACTCCTATGATGTGGTTCTCAAAGAAACAAGCCACTACAGAAACAGCCACATTTGGGGCCAAGTTTGTCGCAGGAAGAACCTGCATCAAGCAAATCGTTGACTTACGTCACTCGTTCCGATACCTCGGAACACAAGTACACGATATCTCCTATTCATGGGGAGACAACAAGAAGATGATTCAAATGTCGACCTTCCCTTACGCGAGGTTGCATAAGCGTCACCATATCCTATCGTTTCACTACATACGAAGTATGATAGCGAAAGGCTTCATTCTAATGCTGCACATTCCTGGTAAAGATAATTGTGCAGATATCCTCACCAAGCATTGGGGACACTCAGTTGTGTATCCACTGCTCAAGCCCATCTTCCACTTCTGTGGAAATACCGGTGACCTCCTCCAAGATGATGGAAGCATCATGTAAACGTGATGACCTTTCACAAGGAAACATGGGGAGTATTAAATTCCTTTTGTGTCCAAAAGTACCAAAGCTACACGACACCAGTTATTCTATTCATATGAATCAATGAGTCCCATATCAACCAAGTAATCGATTCCCACGGCATATTGATTCCCACGGCGCATCAATTCCCATCACACATTAGGGGTGAGCAATCTCTATTTTCTAATATTGCCCTTGTTCTTTGGTGAGCAAACTTTGATTTCGGAAAGTATCACATGAGCTACGGGAGCAATTCCTGATCCTAATGATAAACATATCATAGGATCTTCCTATAATAGAACCAAAGATCGCTATGTCGTTATTAATTGTTGTTTTATCTGTTACTGTTACTATTGCGATGTTGGAAAGAGTTATTGATAAGATTATGATCGGATTGTTTCTGGACCATATCTCCCAATTGCTAATTTGTTGTCACTTTTTGTGGGGGAACTCGTACCAATCGGGTTTTGTCGTAAGTTCAATTCCCATATTGTGTACCTCTGTTCAGCGCTTTAAGTATCAATCGATACTCACCAGAGCTTATGTGTAATTTACTTATGGTTCTCATTCCATTGGTCGCGTCTCGTTTTTACTTATTGTGCGCACCTTGGAATCGTATCATTGTATATTATTCTTCTCATCGGTACATTGATAATCGTATATGCCACTTGCTGGATAGCAACACCGGCATATGATCGTGGTAACATTCATGGTCGATTTAGTAATTCAATACACCCTTGGATGGTCCTCGGACTGTCTGATCCATACAGATATATTGGTCTTACCTTTTTATGGTGGCTGCCCGGATGGTGTTTGGTGGGGTAATCAGCTAGATTATGTTTTCCCGGTTCCCAGAAAATATTGAATTGCCCTTGTTCAGCCCTGTCTTTCAACCAATAGAATCTCATATCTATAGCCTTCTTGGACCGTTTCTGTTTAATTGTGCCATTCAATATGCCCTCTGCTGTATTATTGTCTGTTTTCAACGGGGTACCCGGTTGTGGGTGGCCTAGTTCAATTAGACACTGTCGAATTGGTAATGCCTCCCTCGCATTCAGGAATAACAATGCCACTTCTGCCTCTGCCGCTGATGCCATTACATTCTTGATGATCTTGGCTAACATCAGTATTGGTCCATTTAACGTATTGTTGGTGGTGTCCCCGAGGTAGTGATATCCCCCGGCTTGGCTCTTGGCTCCCAGACTCACTAGGTACGCTGCGTCGCTATCTATCCAGAGTATCATGTCGCTGGCTCTGTAGATGATAGTGGCGTCGGGGTTACATGCCGCATAGTTGAGAAAGTATTTCGTGGCTGCCAATGCTGTGTGGTTGTTCTGGGTTGATGCAATATCATTGAGCGCATGTAGCATTGTGTTATCGACTGCTCGCGAGTAGAATAGGAATTTTCCAGTGACTTGTTGTATGAATTTTATCTCCTCGTCCGATAGCGTGGTCGTGTCCTCGAGTTTTGCGTATTGTATTTTTTTGCCGTAGGCTGGTACGTCCGCGCGTGATGGTCCTATGTACGTGCGTGTGGGCCTCACATGTTTGAATTCCTTTAATGCTTGTTCCACGTAAGCATCCATGGACAGTTGTACTTCACGTTTGTCGTAGTCCCAATGCAGGTGGACCCCCACGTATTGCTGTCCCGTCCAGTCGACCTTGAAGGTGTACTTGGCGCCGACGGCCTCGACCAGATGATCCACGTCATCCTGTGTGTGTATTTTATACCGAAGTCATCCACAACTAGGGTGAAGCTGATGTCCATCTCGTCGTGGAGGAATAGCCCCTCAGTATGGGGCGCCTTCCGGTAACCATAGAGTTGTAGGTGCGCCACCAGGTCATCATGTGCTATCTTGCCGCTTTGTTTTAGTCCATACCATGCCTTTTTGATGCGGGCGTAGACATAGTCTCCTTGTTTGAGCCCCTCTAGTTTGTATGCTACCCTGATACGCGGGGGAATCATGTCCCACTAATAGAATCAAGAAAACGCCCTGTCGTTATTATCTGTTATTTTATCTGTTACTGTTACATTATTGGAAAGAGTTATTGATAAGACTATGATCGGAGTGCTTCTGGACCATACTGATCTCTCAATTACTAATCTGTTACTTCTTTTCGTGGGGGCCAGGGCCTCGAACGTTCAATCGATTGTCGTCTTTAGTACCTCTGCTCAGTGCTTTAAGTATCAATAGATATCCATCGTGGCATATGTAGGATACACATATGGTCTTGGGTTTGCATGTGCCCAAATTAATACTTAGTGCTCGCACCCCAGGATCGTACTACCGAATGTTCGGATCCACGGCATATATATTCAGTGCATACGCGTGCTTATTTTGGGTCGTGGATTCTCATGTTCAGCTTAGTAATTCAATACACCCTTGGATGGTTCTCGGACTATCCGACTCATACAAGTAAATTGGCCTTACCTTCTTATGGTGACTTCCATCATGATGTTTGGTGGGGTAATCAGCCAGGTTATGTTTTCCCCGTTCCCAGAAGATATTAAATTGCCCTTGTTCAGCCCTGTCTTTTAACCAATAGAAACGCATGTCGATGGCCTTAGACCTCTTCTGTTTGATGGTACCATTTAATATGCCTTCTGCCGTGTTATTGTCTGTTTTCATTGGGGTAGCTGGTTGCGGATTGCCCAATTCAATGAGACACTGTCGGACTGGCAACGCCTCTCTTGCATTCAAGAACCAAGACGCTACTTTGGCTTCGGCTGCTGATGCCATTACATTTTTGATTACTTTTGCCAACACGAGTATCGGTCCGTTGAATGTGTTACCCATCACGTCCCCTAGGTAGTGATATCCCCCAGCTCGGCTCTTGGCTCCAGGGCACACCAGATACGCTGCGTCGCTGTCCACTCGGAGTATCATGTCACTGGCTCTGTAGACTATGGTGGCGTTTGGATTGCATGCTGTGTAATTGAGGAAATACTTTGTTGCCGTGAGTGTCGTTTGGTTGTCCTTGGCTGATGCAATGCCATTGAGTGCGTGTAGCATTGTGTTGTCGACTGCCCACGCATAGAATAGGAATTTTCCCGTGACCTGCTGTATGAATTTGATTTCCTCGTTGATCAACCTGGATGTATCCTCAAGCTTTGCATATTGTATTTTTGCGCCGTAGGCCAGTACGTCTGCGCGCGACCGTCCCGCGTACGTATGTGATGGTCTCATGTGCTCAAATTCCTTTAGTGCTTGCACCACGTAACCATCCATAGACAATTTCACTTCACGTTTATCGTAGTCCCAATTTAGGTGGACCCCTACGTATTGTTTCCCCGACCAGTCGGCTTTGAAGGTGTATTTGGTCCCGGCGGCCTTGACTAGGTGATCTACGTCTTCCTGTTGTGTGTACTTGATACCAAAGTCGTCTACGACTAGGGTGAAGCTGATGTCCCTTTCGTCGTGAAGAAATAGTCCCTCAGTGTGGGGTGCCTTACGGTAGCCATATTGTTGGAGGTGGCCTACTAGGTCATCGTGTGCAATTTTGCCACTCTGCTTTAGTCCGTACCATGCCTTTTTGATACGGGCATATACATAGTCCCCCTGCTTCAGTTCCACCAGGTCGTAGGCTACCCAAATCCGTGGGGGAATCATATCCCATCTGAATTTCACGAACTCGGGCTCATCAAGCGTGGAGCATAAATACATGTTTGAAATGTTACCGGTACAGTACTTCGCTCCAGGGGTGGATATCACGCTGTTCCAATGGGTCTTGATGGTTTCCATACTCGCCGTACGGGTCAATACGTTGCCATGGTACTCCAATTGGTCTCCGCCCGCCATTATTCTCGTCCTATATGGGTCGGCCTTTTCTGGGCGGATGGCAACTGTGTATCAGGGGTAAGTTACTTTCTTGTGTATGGGTACTTCCTGTCTATGTATCCAATCCAGCACGTCCATCCCCTCTATTTGGTTGCTCTGGAAGCCCTGGAATAAGCGCCCAAATTCATCTTCACCTGATTTGAGCCATAATTCCTGTATGTGCGTTTTCGGGTGCTCGATGAGGTCTCGATAGGCAGCCCACTTGTGTAAGTCCTCGTCCCATATGGAGCCCCCACATGCAAGCTGGGGTTTGTAAGCTGGCTCGGGCTGCCTGCCGTGCACCTGTTTCGGTACTGGGAAACACATTGGGTCGCGCGAGAGCGTCCCCATAAGGGCCTTGGGCTTAGTTTTGGGCCTTGAGTAGTATTGGTCTGACTTGTAAAATCGGGATACTTCACCATGGGTGTAATCAGCCTTGTCCCCATCAGTGAATTGGACCTTGTAGTACTGGTTGGTTTGGTCATAGCTGGTTACCTCTCCTTCATACCACCCAGAATTGAACTGTTTCCTAATGATAAGGCCTATCGCCCACGGGTGTCCCCGCCGGGCGCTGAGTTGTTTGTTTGAAGTCGGTCGAACGAGCGCGCGCTACGGAACAAATGAGACGTGAATGAGACACAAATGAGATAGGAGTGGATGAATGAGATGCGAATGAGCCTCGCGATCGATCAATGGAGTCATCTTGCTTCTACAGGAATGGACCAACATGAATGGAGATGGGAATGGAAGTGGGAATGAGAATTTACCACTTACCGATTCCGGTTCTCCTTCTTACTAAAAATAGGTCCTTATGTACCAAATCTACTGGGCACAAGGTAAATCCCTACAGCCCGTGGTACGAGGGCACGTGCAGCACATCAGAGTATTAGCGGGTCGATGTGATTATTAGTGATTTAGTGTGTGCATTGGAGTATTAGCGGGCCGATGCACCAATATGATGATTTTAGTAAAAGAGCAATTTTTCTGCTCACAATTTCAAGTAACAATTTCATGTAATAACCAACAAGTTAATCTATCAAATACCGACAGTTCTCCTCATTTTCAGAGCCCTCCAAACATTCTTCGAAGAATTACGGTTGGAACTTGGTCGAAGAGAGAGATATTTGTACAGTTGACGACGAAATACTCTGTACCTCAAGAAGAAGAAAGAGATATCCGCGTGTTTCAGCGGAATACTCTGTGTCCACCAAGAACGGACTGCAGGCTGGCTAACAACAATCGGAGTCAGCAACTTATCTACTTTTGTCCACCAAGATCAGACTGCAGGCTGGCTAACAATCGGAGTCAGCGACATATCTATTTTTGTCCACCAAGATCGGACTGCGGGCTGGCTAACAACAATCGGAGTCAGCAACATATTTACTTTTGTCCACCAAGATTGGACTGCAGGCTGGCTAACAATCGGAGTCAGCAACTTTCTACTTTTGTCCACCAAGATTGGACGGCAGGCTGGCTAACAACAATTGGAGTCAGCGACATATCGACAACAGTAGGATTGGTATCGACGAATCGATAGGGCCAATTATCAATTATTTGTTGTCAATTTACGTGTGAGGACGACGCAAACCGTGTGGAGTATCAGGATATCCACCCACTACTAGCGACCCACCAAGTACAACAGCAGGATTGGTATCGACGGATTGATAGGGCCAATTACAATTATTTGTTGTCAATTTACGAAAATACATTACAGCAGGATTGGTATCAACAGAACAAATCGATAGGGCCAATTACAATTAACAATTTACATCGGAATCGGGCATCCGGACATATCGGAATACGACAATTTACTTTGGATCGGAATACGACAATTTACTTCTTTGTCTGTTAACGAATGGAGGAGGATCCACCAACCCGGAATCAAGAGATAGAAATCGCTTTTTCTGCAGAATCGACGTCGGAAGAAGAAGAGAGCAGCGTACTGTCAAGTTCAGAGAGCAGTGCAGCATCGAGTAGCAGCAAAAGTCGCGCAAGCGCAAGCACAAGCAGCGCAAGCACCGAAGGCTCCACGAAGAAGAAATACAAATACAAGATGGTGGAGTACGTGGATAGCCAAGTGCCCAAGTTAGCCAAGGGCGATGCAGGCAAGTTTGAAGACTAGTACACCCAGTTCCAAGCATACGCTGATAACCACAAGTACCGGGATATGTTAACCACCAAGCCACACAAGGATCTACCTCCAGATGGTCAACTTACACCTCGAGAGGATATGAGTACGGCACAGAAAAGGGCTTACAAGTACCACAATAAAGCTCTAAATGATCTGTACAAGGCTTTTGCCGACAACAGGACAGGACCAGCCATCATGGAGAAGTCCAAGATTGATCAGGGTGCATCAGCTGAAACAAATGAAGAGCTCCAGTCACAGTGGCCTCGAGGTAGGGTACATCGGGTGATTGAAGAACTCATGAAGGAATACAGGAAAGTAAACAAATCTCACGACCAAGAACAATTGGACATTGATCTGTGAAGTTTGAAGCTAACGATTGGAGCCCCTCCACAGGATTTGGTTGAAGATATCTATGATTTGCGAAGGAAATACCAGTACAAGTCAGTCAGGCCCACTTTGACACAACTTGTCGTGGCATTCAAAGCCGCACTGCCTGCCTACCTACTGATGCAACTTACCCCCCTCATGGATGCACTGCAAGATACAGGTACCTCTGAATTGGAATTTTGGGAGGCGATCAACCTCCAGTCTGCCAGTCTGTATGAGTCGGCACGAAGTATACAAAGCAGGGGTGGAAAAGTCAAGGAAATGAGTCTGTTTGGTGCTGAGATGACTGATTTTGCCAATCCGGATACCTGAGACAAGTGGTCTACTAATGCAGTTTGCTATTGGTGCAAAGAGAAAGGCCACAAAGCATTCAACTGTGCTAAACGCCAAGCAGGCCACCCGCGTGTCGGCAAGAAGACTGAAAACGACAACGACAACGGCAACAATAACAACAACAACAACAACAACAACGGCAACAATAACAACTGCAACAACAACAACGGCGGCAATGGCAATTGCAACAACAGGTCCAATGGCCAGCGGGGACGACGCCGCAAATGTGGGATATGTGGTGGGAATCATGGAACTGCTGTCTGTTTTGAGGACGAAAAGAATGCTGCCAGACGACCAGCTGGTTGGAAATCCAAGTTGAAGGATGTCCAGGGAGCAACAATTGACTACAATTTCTGTCTCTCAGCAATGCAAACTTCTACCACGTCACTCCAACTTCTCAATGCCCAAAAGCGAGCTACCAAAGGAGATGTTGTGCCCGAAGGATTTGATCTGCTGTATGATGACAATGCCTTTGTTTTTGATACAGGCGCCACAAGTCACAGTTCCAACAGTATGAGATGTGCCACCAATTTGAGAGCTAGTGGTGCCACCATTACCACCCAAAGTGGAGACAAACTGAAAGGATGTCAGGTTGGGGATACTCCCTGTCAGAAGATTGACAAGGATGGAAACAAGGAGTTTCAGACGCTGTTGCAGGGTGTGAATTTCAATCCAAATTTTGCATTCAATCTGTTCTCAGCCAACTTGGCTTTACAGAATGGTTGGATAGCCACCGGAAGCAACAAAACCGGATGGTCGCTCAGGAAAGGGAAGATCCAAGTGAATTTTGATATTCAAATCCCCACCTACACAAGCTGTGTGTGGGTTGGCTATTTCGATTGCATTGCCAATCCTACCAACAACATTGACATCAATGCGGCAACTGCTACCACTATACCGATGAAGGAACCAAGATGAACATCAACAAAGCCCACCAACTCCTGGGCCACATGGATGAGATCAAGACACGCCAAACAGATGAAACACTTGGCTGGACCATCACTCGTGGTCCGATGGTCCCTTGTGAAGATTGCGCCAAAGCTAAAGCCAAACGAAACGTGATTCCTACAGAGAGTGAACACGTCGCCGCCACCAAGCCTGGAGAAAGACTCTTTGTGGATATGTCCTCAGTAAAGGCACCCAAAGATGCCAAAAGTAACAAGTTGACTGCCCCATTCATTACCAAGCCCCATTTTTGCATGATTGTTGATGAATATTCCTCATGCCGGTTTGTCAATTTCTTTGCCACCAAAGATGGAATGGTCGAACCCACTTGCGCATTGCTCAACCAATGGAGATCCAAAGGCCAAGATTTGAAGTACATTTGATGCGATAAAGCCGGGGAAAACACCGCACTTGATGCTTGGCTGGCCTCAGCAGATTGGAAATTTTCTTGCAAATTTGAGTATACCTCTTTGGATACTCCCCAGCAGAACAGTGTGGTTGAAACAGCAATCTATCGGTCAGTTTGTCGAGCCATGGCTCTTTGCTCTCAAGCAAATGTGCCTAGAGAATACCGGTTTAGATTCTTCCCATTAGCAATGAGATGCGGTGTTCAGTTGGACTGGTTGGAGGCTGTCACCGTGAATGGAATCACTATGCCCAAGATCCAACATTTCTCTGGCACGGTCCCTGCTTTTAGTGCCCATCTCAGAACTTTTGGAGAGGCTGGAGTAGTTCAAGTCAAGCGTACCACAAGTCCCAAACTCAATTATTGCGGGAATCCAGCTTTCTTTGCTGGATATTGCACTGACCGGCCAGGCGATTGCTATGTGATGTATGATCCATTGAAGAACACTTTTACAGCTACCCGTGATATCTACTGGCTGAAGAGGATGTATTTTCCCCCCAATGCACCAGCGGGTGAAGCTATTAATTTTCATGCTGATTTTCTTGAAGGTGGCCACATGGATCTCCCAATCAATGACCCCCCTACACACCCTGTCTCAATCTTGCGCACCACCACCAGACCTCAGAATCCGCGCGTGCAGTTTCAGGATGAAAGTGGGGGAGCCACAGTACCAGCAATTCCCTTACAACCTGAATCTGAACTCCCTGATGCAGATGCTCCCTCTGAACATGAATACTATGACGATGATATTGAAGAAACCAAGATTGAATATGAGAGCGACAAATATGATAGCAATGAAGATACAGAAGAAGAAGATCCACATGTTGTAACCACTACCCGATATGGCCGAGTAGTAAGGAACTCTCATCTCAATCCGGATATACGCTATGGAGATATGGCCAGCTATGCAGCACAATTCACTAATGCTGAAATCCAGTTCCACAAGGCAATGAGGGAGTTGAAAGAATTCAATCTTCTGTCAGTATCTATTCCATCTCAGGAAGGCGCTATGAGTGATCTAAGTCTGGTTGGCACAGCTGGGAGTGCTTTTAACAACACCAATGAGTTAAAGACAATGAACTACAAGGAATCTATGGCCAGTCCCATGAGGGACAAGTTTACAGAGGGTATAGACGCTGAACATGAGAAGATGATCAAATATGGAGTTTTTGAAGAGATTGATGAAGCCAACGTCCCACCAGGCACCAAACTCATGGATACCACTTGGGCCAACAAGATGAAACCTGATGGCACAGTAAGATGCAGGAATGCCAACCGAGGATTCAAGCAGCTAGATGGCAAGCACTTTGATGGCCAAGACAAATCTTCACCGGTTGTCAGTGATATCTCCATTCGCATTGCAATGATATTGATGGTCATGGCGAATTTTATGGCTTATATTGTGGATGTGGAAGGAGCTTTTCTGAATGGCAAATTTTAGAATGGAGAGAAAATATTCACCAAGATTCCAGAGGGATATCAGAAGTTCTACCCATCATACGTACTCCTCCAATTGCAGAAAACACTTTATGGCACAATTCAAGCGGCAATACAATTCTGGAGAGAAGCCTGACAAGCGATGCATACCATGCAGATGGAGAGATGCAAGGCTGACCCATGTCCATTTTTCAGGTGGATCAACAACAAGCTACTTTTGATGTTGCTGTGGGTTGATGACTTTTGCATCATAGGTGAAGAAGCAGAAGTCCTGAAGCACAAAGAGCAACTCAAGTCCCTATTTGAATGCAAGGATGTTGGAGAGATGGATGAATATGTCGGATGTCACATCGAGCGGGACAAGAAGAACAGAACTCTGAGAATGACCCAACCAGTCAAGATCAAAAGATTCGTCGATGAGTTCGAGCTTGATGAATGCAGAGGAAACCCCACCACTCCAGCAGAGCCAGGATCAGTGTTGAAGAAAGAAGGTGAAGGACCATCTGATAGTGTTCTCACCAAGGAAGCCCAAACTAAGTACAGGTCTGGAACAGCCATCCTATTGCATATGATGAGATGGTCATGAATTGAAACACAGAATGCTGTCCGGGAGCTATCTAGGTTCATGAATGAAGCAAGGAAGTCCCACATGAAGGCACTAAAGCGAGTGATGAAGTATTGTGCTGGAACACCCAAGCGAGGTCTCACGTTAACCCCAAATGCAGTGTGGGATGGTACCAGGAATTTCATTTTTGAGCTGATTGGATTCAGCGACTCTGAGTATGCCAAAGATGAGTCTCGGCACAGTGTCAATGGCTGGTCGACTTGGCTGAATGGTGCCAATGTCACAGCAAGATCAAGGATGATGCCAATCATTGCTCTGTCAGTGATGGAAGCCAAATTGTATGCAGCTGTACTGTGTGTACAAGACATGCTGTACATCTGGAGAGTCATGATGTGTCTCGGATTGCAAATCAAGCTACCCATGGTGATATATGTGGACAACAAGGGTGCAGTTGATTTTTGCAACAATTGTCCATAGCAGGTCGCACCAGGCATATTGAAGTGAAACAGTATTTCCTAAGAGAACTGAAGGAAATGGGCATCATCAAGGTGACGTGGAAGACAGGAGATGAGATGACGAGTGATATCTTTACCAAGAATCTTACTGGAGCCCTATTTGAAAAGCATGGTTCCAAGTTCTATGGAAAAGACAAATACTCCACGAAGGCCAAAGGCAGCAAGGACATGAACTTCTCAACTGTAGACTCCAAGGCAGAGGAAGCTCATGAAGCCTACAACAAGTTCTGGAGCAGTAACATCGATTGAGTCTATTATCCTTTGAAGCAGGGGAGTGTGTTTGACGTCGGTCGAATGAGCGCGCGCTACGGAACAAATGAGACGTGAATGAGACGTGAATGAGACACGAGTGGATGAATGAGACGTGAATGAGCCTCGCGATCGATCAATGGAGTCATCTTGCTTCTACAGGAATGGACCAACATGAATGGAGATGGGAATGGAAGTGGGAATGAGAATTTACCACTTACCGATTCCGGTTCTCCTTCTTACTAAAAATAGGTCCTTATGTACCAAATCTACTGGGCACAAGGTAAATCCCTACAGCCCGTGGTACGAGGGCACGTGCAGCACATCGGAGTATTAGCGGGCCGATGTGATTATTAGTGATTTAGTGTGTGCATTGGAGTATTAGCGGGCCGATGCACCAATATGGTGATTTTAGTAAAAGAGCAATTTTTCTGCTCACAATTTCAAGTAACAATTTCATGTAATAACCAACAAGTTAATCTATCAAATACCGACAGTTCTCCTCATTTTCAGAGCCCTCCAAACATTGTTGAGTAGCCTGCGGATGTGTCGATTTGGGATTGTGTCCAATTGGCACCCTTGGAGGTTCGCGTGCATTCCTGGTTGTGTCGGGCACCTTTGGAGGTACGTGCGAGTTTGTGGCGGGCACCCTTGGAGGTACGTGCGCATTCCCGGTTGTACTGGTTGATTTTGTACTGGGCCCGATTATGTTCTCTTGGGGAGCCGGCTCTCCACTTATGTGTAGTAGTTCTTGGATACTTTGTAGGGCCTCATTGATTTGTGTCCCTTCTTCCACATAGGGAACCGGCGGGTGGGGCTTACTGGTTACTTCCTTTAAGTCTTGTAGGATCATAATCAGTCAATTGGTGGATGATGTTTGTGGCATCTGGGCTTTTGGAAAGAATGCCACCGTATTGCTTATTCTGGTGGCCCGACTCATTCCTCCAATACATGTGTAATTCCGGTAGTGTTTTAACAATGGACCTACATAAAATCCTCTCGTCCCATGGTCCTGCCATGCTCCTTGCTCTTGGGTTCTGTCATGGATGATAATCCTACAGCCTAAGGGAGCCATTGGGTGTTTGTTGTAGTCATAAATCCCATGTCGTAAGCTGACAGCTTGGGCTGTGTACGGGACGCTCGTACAAGGTTGAGGGTGATGAGTGCTTGTGGTATCAGTAGATCCCAATCATCTATGGGGAAGGTCTCGTCCACCCCATTTAACCCGGCAATGAAGTGGTTCTTGAATGTCTGTATTGCTCGTTTGGCGTAGTTGAGCATGTGGTCCCCTCGTGACGCCAATTGGTAGTCTAAATTGTTCCTCGTGATATAGGCGATTAACTTCTTGGATGTGTCATTGTCCATCCATACGATCTTGGCGCTTACGTTGTTCTCCTTCATCCGCGCATAGCACGCTGTGAAGCCATGCAGTATGTCTTCACTCCTACCTGATTTGATGGGTTCCACGTCGATGTAGTTGGAGTCGTAATCATACATCAGGAACACGTATTGGTGTACCCGACGTGACGTGACTGGGTACCTGCCTAGTAGGTCCCATGCTATGAGTTCTTTTGGTTCGTCGTTGGTGTGTGGGCCTACGGGGTTGGCTGGTTGTATTTCTGTAGTGGACACCACGTCTACGCAGACTTCATGTGTCTTCTTTTGGTGGATTTGGGATTGTGTTGCATTGTTCACAACCGCGTGTTTCGCCTTTGGTGTGTTCTTCTTTGGTTTGCGCGTACTCTGTACCCCTTGTTGGACCATTTAGAGGTGGCCCATCATGGTTTCTTCTGATGCCTGTAGGAATCGATTGACTCGCTGGACAGTCAGTCAGGGCCAGGTGGCAAAAGAATCTTGTTTGATAGCTCGTACCCATGTTTCCTTGGTGGGATAGCCTGCGGCCGCATGGTAGAATGCTATGAGTTTGGGAATGGCTTGAATCTGATATGCTCCCGCCCCAGTGTGTATCTGTATCTGGTTTGTTGAAAATGGTGGTGGTGGGGGGGGGGGGGGGGTTCGTCACCCTTGGAGATTGAGCCGGCACTCTTGTGGAAATGTCTGTATCTGGAATTGGGGAGGTATTTGGCATGGTAGTTGGGGTTTGTTTGGGTTGATGGAGGGGGACCATGTAGAGATCCCGGAGGGAATCGCGTGTGCCAAGTAATACCGTGTGGTTGGAGGGGCCCACGACCTCCACCTTATGCTTGGCGAAGGTCACTCTGCAACCATTGTTGCATAGTTTGGGAACCGAGACGAGGGGGAGGTCCACCTCGTCAAACTTATGGCATCCCCGCGCGGCAGGTGGTATCATTGGTAGGTCCAATACATCAGTAGCTTTGGACGCCATGGTACTGCCATTAGCACAGCCCACAATGAGGGCGCCTGGTGTGTCGCGATGGGCGCCCCCCTGGTATGTTGTGGGCACGAAATGGTCCGTGGCTGCGGAATCTAGTGCACCAAAACCCGGTGCTGGGGCGGATGCGGCCATGGCGAATGTGACGCGTTTGTTTTTGCTGGGCTGTTGGTCTGAGTGACTCGAAGGGGCACGTAATATACTTAGTAATGAGGTTGACTCGGGGCTATTACTACTATGATTAGGTATGTTACGGTGCTCCTCCCCACGCCGTCAGGAGGGGGTGTTGTGGGTTTCCCGGGTGACTGGGTGGCTCCACTTCATCCATCTGTCCTCGCGTTGGGTCGATCCTCCCATTTTGTTGGCAAACATGGCCCCTACTTGGTGGTTGGGCTTGAACCGGAAGCAATCTCCCCCATCGTGTGAGAGATTGACACCGCACAAGTGACAGTAGTGTTTGTATTGCTTCCACTGTGATGGCGGCTTGTTGGTAGCTTGTTGCGGGCGACGTCGCCCGTGTTGTTGTTGTTGTTGGCGATGTTGGACCTGTGGAGGTGGCCCCGCTTTGGTTTGTTGACTGGCCATTAACAGCCCCATTTGTCTCGTGAGGGTGGACAGGGCGGATTCCAATTGGTGGTTCGACATGGTGAGGGTGGAAGCTGCTGTTGCTGACTCCGCTTGGGACTTGAGATCCTGGCAGACACTGACGAGAGCGCGTTGGTTGTCCTCAATGATAGCAAGGCGCTGGTTGTTCTGGATTTCCACCTTGTTGGCTGACCCGGTTGTGGCGTGGTAGCTGCTATATAGTTCCTTGAGTCGCTGTCCCCAAAACCGCTTGTAGTGCATGAGTTCCTGTTCTTCATCGGTCGCGTTGACCGCTGCCCGGTGTTCTTTCCACGCGTCCTCCACTCGATGGAGTGTTATGGGGTCATGTTTGCTCCTCTTGAATGCCATGTGTGCGTAGTCTATCATCTGTGCTGCAGTCGCCTTGGCGGTAGCCGGCAGGAGGTTGATCTGGTGTTGGTACTTGGTGAGGAGCCGGAAGTACTCTTTGGGGCCCAATGGGCTGGGTGTGTAGTCCAATTCTCTCATTTTCTTAGCAATCTCCGCCCTCAACTCCTGTTGTACGTCCGTTGTGCACAGTTTGGTCTCCATCTGTTGAAAGGCCTCAAGGGCCGTGGTCCCTCTGGGGAATGCTTCCGACCCTGGGTCTTTCAACTCATGTAGCATTCTGGGAAACTTCTTGTCGGTCAACAGGAGGGCCTCCCGATTGTACTTGTTCCATTCCACAAACAGTGCCCTGCGTCGTTTCCACAGCTTGTAAGTATCAGATGTGAGCTCCACTGTGCTGTCTAGCTCGGTCGGCTTGGTGGGCGCTGTGGGATACACCGCGTTTGGGTTCCTCTCCCGCGTCCGATACTGTGCCTCTGTTTCCAAGAGGAATGCATATCCTCCCCCTTGTATGTACTTTGTCGACGTCACTTTGGCCAGCGCGTTTGTAAGGGCTTTCTTGAACTCATACACATCGATGCTGGTTGGTATTTGGATCGGCTTTAGTTGTGTGGGCTCCATCAGATCCTTCAGTGCGTCGTAGTCTCCTCTTTTCTTGGACATGGTGTCCTCGCTGTCTTCGCTGTCACTATCCTCCGCGTATTCTCTTAACAATTGGTTCTGTGTCTGTAGTTGGCTGGTTTGGTTGAGTGTATATTCCCGTAGGTCGTAGTTGTCTTCAGTCAGGTCATCTAAGCGCCCTTGCAGGTATCGAATTTCGTGTTCAGTGTCGATGCTTGTGTCTGGAGTGACTCCTCGGTGGGCTGGTGGTGAGCTGGTCCCTGTGGTGTTCCCTTCTGGCATTGGCTGGGTGAATTTCTGTTATAATCTTATCAATAACTAATAGAACCAAGAAAACGCCCTGTCGTTATTATCTGTTATTTTATCTGTTACTGTTACGTTATTGGAAAGAGTTATTGATAAGATTATGATCGGAGTGTTTCTGGACCATACTGATCTCTCAATTACTAATCTGTTACTTCTTTTCGTGGGAGCCGGGGCCTCGAACGTTCAATGGATCATCGTCTTTAGTACCTCTGCTCAGTGCTTTAAGTATCAATAGATATCCATCGTGGCATATGTAGGATACACATATGGTCTTGGGTTTGCATGTGCCCAAATTAATACTTAGTGCTCGCACCCCAGGATCGTACTACCGAATGTTCGGATCCACGGCATATATATTCAGCGCATACGCGTGCTTATTTTGGGTCGTGGATTCTCATGTTCAGCTTAGTAATTCAATACCCACCTGAACTTTACGAATTCGGGTTCATCGAGTGTGGAGCATAAGTACATGTTGGATATGTCACCAGTACAGTACTTAGCCTCTGGGGTGGATACTACACTGTTCCAATGGGTTTTTATGGTTTCCATGCTTGCCGTTCGCGTGGACACCTCACCGTGGTACTCCAGTTGGTCTCCCCCAGCTGTGATTCTTGTCCGGTAGGGATCGGCCTTTTTGGGGCGTATTGCTACTATGTACCGGGGGTATGTGACCTTCTTATGTATGGGCACATCACATCTCTTGATCCAATCCAATACATCCATCCCTTCGATGTGGTTGGGCTGGAAGCCTTGGAACAGCCGGCCAAACTCGTCTTCCCCTGACTTAAGCCACAATTCTTGTATTGTAGCTTTGGGGTGCTTGATGAGGTCGCGATAAGCTGCCCATTTGTTCAAGTCATCATCCCATATGGATCCCCCACACGCTAGTTGGGGTCTATATGGGGCGACCGTTATGTGTTGGGCCTGTTTTGGTACCGGGAAACGCACCGTGGCCCGTCGGTACATCCCCATAAGTGCTTTGGGCTTATCTTTTGGTTTGGAGTAGTATTGGTCCGATTTGTAATCCCGTGAGATTTCGCCGTGAGTGTAGTCAGCTAGGTCTCCATCTGCGAACTTTACTTGGTAGTACTGGTTGTTATGGTCATAGCTCACTACTTCTCCTTCGAACCACCCCCTGTTGAACTTCTTCCTGATTATGGTTCCTATGGCCCAGGGGTGTCCTCGGCGCGCGCTACGCTGTTGGGGCGCTGGCACCCTTGGAGGTTCGCGTACGTTCTGGGGCTTAACGGTGGATTTTGTATTGGGCCTGTTTGGCATCCTTGACGGCGTGTGTTCCCTGGTATTTTATCACCTGGGGTAGTCCTTGTATCGGGCTTAACATGGGTTCTACGTGACTCCATATTTAAGGGTTCCTGCGCTCCTATCCGTAGTAGGTCTTGTATATTTTGTAGGGCCTCATTTATTTGTGTTCCTTGCTCCACATACGGGATCGGTGGATGGGGCTTATTGGTGACGTCCTTTAGATCTTGTAGAATCATCAGTAGTCGGTCTGTTGAGGAGGTTTCCGGCATATCTGCTTTGGGAAAGAAGGCCACTGTGTTGCTTACTCTGGCAGCACGACTGGACTCCCCAATGCATGTGTAATTTCTGTAGTTTTTTAAAGGGCCGGACAGATGTAAAAACCAGGAGTGCCGTGATCTTGCCATGCGCCTCGTTCTTGGGCTCTATCGTGGATGATAACCCGACAACCCATAGGGGCTAAAGGGTGCTTGTTGTAGTCATATACCCCTCTTCGTAGCTCATAAGCTGATAATCTTGGTTGTGTGTGGGACACCTGTGACAAATTGAGGGTAATGAGCGCTTGTGGTATTAACAGATCCCAATCATCCACAGGGAAGTCGTCGTCTACCCCGTTTAATCCGGTTATTAAGTGGTTCTTGAATGTCTGTATAGCTCTTTCAGCATGGTTGAGGCGGTGGTCACCTGGCGACGCTAGTTGGTAATCCAGGTTGTTCTTTGTGATGTAGGTGATCAGTTTCTTGGAGGTCTCATTATCCATGCGCACTATTTTTGCTTGTATGTTGTCTTCCTTCATTCGCGTGTAGCACGCCGTGAACCCACGTAGTATATCCTCGCTTTTGTGTGACTGGATAGGCTCCACGTCAATATAGTTTGAGCCGTAGTCGTACATGAGGAATACGTACTGGTGTCCACGCCATGACGTGACTGGATATCTGCCCGGTAGGTCCCACGCAATGAGCTCCTTGGGTTCGTTGTTAGACCCTGTATTAACGTGGTTGGCTGGTTGCATCTCAGTCGTGGACACCACGTCTACGCTGATGTTATGTATCTTTTTTAGGCTGCCTTGGGACCGCGCGGAGTTGGTCCCCGCGTTCCTCGTTTCCGTTGTTTTTGCTTTTGTCTTCGGACGCCTTGTACTCTGTACCCCCTGCTATACCATATGGAGGTGCCCCATAGTGGTTTCCTCTGATGCTCGTAGGAATCGGTTGACTCGTTGGGACGTCAGTCCTGGCCAGGTGGCGTAGGAGCAGCGGTCGATGGCTCGTACCCATGTTTCTTTGGTGGGGTAGCCTGCTGCTGCATGGTAAAATGCGATGAGTTTGGGGATGGCTTGAATCTGATATGCCCCCGCCCCCGTGTGTGTCTGTTTGTCTGAAATTGGTGGGGGGGGGTCTGTCACCCTTGGAGATTTAGCCGGCACCCTTGGAGGCTTGTCTGTATCTGCGTCTGTGGGAGTGTGCGTGGCCGCGTTTGCTGTATCTGTATTGGATTGATGTAGTGGGACCATGTAGAGGTCTAGGAGGGGGTCGCGAGCGCCCATTAAGACTGTCTGGTTGGTGGGTCCGGTGACTGTTACATCTTGTTTTGTGAAGGTGACTCGGCAGCCATTGTTGCATAATTTTGGTACCGAGACTAGTGGGAGTTCTACCTTGTCAAATTTATGGCAGCCACGCGCTGCGTGTGGGATCAACAGCATGTCGAGGGTATCGGTGGCCGTGGAGTGCATTGTGCTGCCGTTCGCGCAGCCCATGACGAGGGCTCCTGGGGTATCTTGGTGTGCTCCACCCTGATATGATGTGGGCATGAAGTGATCTGTAGCGCCCGAATCAAGGGCGCCGTACCCTGGGGACGGCGCGGGAGCGGTTAGCAAGGCGAAGGTAACGCGCTTGGCATTAGGTTTGGACCTGGGTTCGTAGTTGCTCGGAGGGGAACGTAAGATACTTAGTAATGACTTTGACTGGTCACTATTACTATGATTATGTATGTTATGTTGCTCCTCCCCATGCCGTCAGGAGGGAGCGTCGTGGGTCTCCCGGGTGACTGGGTGGCTCCACTTCATCCATCGGTCCTCACGTTGGGTGGAGCCGCCCATTTTGTTGGCAAAGGTGGCCCCAACTTGGTGATTGGGCTTGAAGCGGAAGCAGTCCACGCCATTGTGTGAGAGATTCACCCTGCATGAGTGGCAATAGTGCTTGTACTGTTTCCATTTTGCTGGCGGCTTGTGCGCCGCCTGATGCTGCTGGCGCCGTTCCCCACTCGCTGGTTGGTCGCGTGTTTGGTGTGTCCCCGGCTGTGACTGTTGTTGGCTGGCAACTAGTAGTCCCATTTGTTTTGTGAGAGTGGATAGGGCCGTTTCCAATTGGTGGTTGGACATGATGAGTGTGGATGCCACCGTGGCTGACTCTGCCTGGGATTTCAGGTCCTGGCATACACTGACGAGTGCACGTTGATTGTCTTCGACGAGAGCAAGCCGCCGGCTGTTCTGGGTATCAGCCAAGTTGGCTGTCCCAGATGTGGCATGGTAACTGCTGTATAATTCCTTGAGCCTGCGTCTAGAGGGTTAGTTCCTGTTTGTCGTCATCAATGTCCACAGTTGTCCTGTGTACCTTCCATGCATCTTCTACTCGGTGCAGTGTCATGGGGTCATGTTTGCTCCGCTTGAAAGCCAGGTGCGCGTAGTCTATCATTTGAGCAGCGGTCATCCTGGCAGTGGCTGGTAGGAGATTGATCTGGTGTTGGTATTTGGTGAGGAGCCGGAAGTACTCCTTGGGTCCCAATGGGTTGGGGGTGTAGTTTAGCTCTCGTATTTTCTTGGTGAGGGATATAGTTAGGTCGCGTTGAACACCCGGCGTACACAGCTCGTTTTCCATGTGTTGGAATGCTGCGAGGGCCGTAATCCCTCGGGTGAAGGCTTCCGAAATGGGGTCTTTCAATTCGTGTAGCATGTTGGGGAACTTCTTGTCTGTTAGCAGCAATGCCTCCCTGTTGTACCGGTTCCATTCTACAAATAGGGCCCGTTGTCTCTTCCATAGTTTGTATGTATCCCATGACAGTTCGACTGTGCTGTCAAGTTCCGCCGGTTCGGTGTGGACCTGTAGGGTATGCTGCTTCTGGGTTCCTCTCCCGGAGTCGATATTGTGTCTCCGTTTCCAATAGGAACGCATATCCTCCTCCCTGTATGTACTTGGTGGATGTCACTTCCGCTAGTGCGTTTGTGAGGGCCTTCTTGTATTCATAAACGTCAATGCTGGTCGGTATTTGGATGGGCTTCAATTGCGTGGGCTCCATTAGGTCCTTCACTATGGAGTAGTCTTTCTTCTTGCTCATGGTGTTGTCGCTGCCTTCACTGTCACTATCGTCGTCTGTGTATTCCGATAGTAGCTGTTGTTGTGTCTGTATTTGGGCAGTTTGACTGTGAGTGTACTCTCGTAGGTCAAAGTTGTCCTCGGTTAGGTCCTCTAGTCGACCGCGGAGGTATCTGATTTCGTGTCTGGCGTCGATGCTAGTGTCTGGAGTGACTCCTCTATGAGTCGGCAAATTGTTGATGTCTGTTGTATTCTCTGCTGGCATTGGCGGGTTGAGTTGTTGCTGTTATAATCTTATCAATAACTAATAGAACCAAAGATCGCCATGTCGTTATTAATTGTTGTTTTATCTGTTACTGTTACTATTGCGATGTTGGAAAGAGTCATTGATAAGATTATGATCGGATTGTTTCTGGACCATATCTCCCAATTGCTAATTTGTTGTCACTTTTTGTGGGGGAACTCGTACCGATCGGGTTTTGTTGTAAGTTCGATTCCCATATTGTGTACCTCTGTTCAGCGCTTTAAGTATCGATCGATACTCACCAGAGCTTATGTGTAATTTACTTATGGTCCTCATTCCATTGGTCACGCCTCGTTTTTACTTATTGTGTGCACCTTGGAATCGTATCATTGTATATTATTATTCTCATTGGTACATTGATAATCGTATATGCCACTTGCTGGATAGCAACACCGGCATATGATCGTGGTAACATTCATGGTCGATTCAGCTATTCAATACGAGAGAAGAAAACTGTTGTTTTGTGCTTCTCACACACAATATATATATATATACATACAGATATATACGGTCAACAATCAATACATGCACGGAAATAATCAGCGAGTAATCTCATCACTACGCAACAGCAGTTGCACCGTATTTCATCTCAATAAAAGAGATATCTTGCATTGTGGCAAGATTTCACTTTATCTCATACTTTTAACATTCAACTGATTTATATCCCAAAATTCACACTAGTTGCTACCAACTACCTGTAATCTACATTACTAAGGTCTGTCTCGCAGTATCTGAACAAGTTCACAGTAAGAAGAGATCTGGTGTTTCCATAGTCTCGCCTGTAGTCCAATTATCCGTTGTCAAAAGTATCCAACCACATTTGTCATGCGTAGAGTACAATCGTTTGTCTACTAACACACTAACGCAGTGTTGCTGTTCTTCAGAAGCCTTTGAATCAGACTCTCAGCAGACCGGATTCAGAAGGAAAATAATAAAAGACCATGAACTACAAGGAATCTATGGCTAGTCCTATGCGAGACAAGTTTACAGAAGGTATCGACGCTGAACATGAGAAGATGGTCAAATATGAAGTCTTTGAGGAGATTGATGAAGCCAATATCCCACCGGGCACCAAAATCATGGATACAGCTTGAGCTAGCAAGATGAAACCAGATGGGACAGTTTGATGCAGAAATGCAGTGCGAGGATTCAAGCAGCTGGATGGTAAACATTATGATGGCCAAGACAAGTCTTCGCTGGTTGTCAGCGACACTTCTATTCAAATTGCAATGATATTGATGGTCATGGCGAATTTTATGGCTTATATTGTGGATGTTGAAGGAGCTTTCCTGAATGGCAAATTTCAGAATGGAGAGCAAATATTCACCAAGATTCCAGAGGGCTATCAGAAATTCTATCCCTCATATGTGCTTCTACGATTGCAGAAAACCCTCTATGGTACCATTCAAGCAGCTCTACAGTTCTGGAGAGAAGCTCGGCGTGTAATGCATACCATGCAGATGGAAAGATGCAAGGCTGATCCCTGTCTATTTTCCAAATGGATAAACGGCAAGATATTTCTAATGCTGCTATGGGTGGATGATTTCTGCATCATGGGTGAAGCAAAGGAGGTCCTGAAACACAAGGAAGAACTCAGGTCCCTTTTTGATTGCAAGGATGTTGGAGAGATGGATGAATATGCTGGATGTCACATCGAGCGGGACAAGAAGAACAGAACCCTTCAGATGACCCAACCAGTCAAGATCAAGAAATTCATCAATGAATTTGAGCTTGATGAATGCAGAGGCAATCCTACAACTCCAGCAGAGCCAGGATCAGTGTTGAAGAAGGAAGGTACTGAGCCAAACGACAGTACTCTCACCAAGGAAGCTCAGACCAAATACAGGTCCGGAACAGCCATCCTACTGCACATGATGAGATGGTCTCGAATCGAAACACAAAACGCTGTTCGGGAGCTGTCTAGGTTCATGACTGAAGCAAAGAAGTCCCATATGAAGGCACTAAAGCGAGTGATGAAATACTGCGCGGGAACACCCAAGAGGGGTCTCACATTGGCTCCAAATGCAATATGGGATGGCACCAAGAAATTTATCTTCGAACTGATTGGATTCAGTGACTCAGAGTATGCCAAGGATGAGTCTCGACACAGTGTCAACGGATGGTCCACTTGGTTGAATGGCGCCAATGTGACAGCAAGATCAAGAATGATGCCCATTATTGCCCTATCGATTATGGAGGCAGAGTTGTATTCCGCCGTGTTATGTATGCAGGACATGCTATATATTTGGAGAGTGATGATGTGTCTAGGGTTGGAAATCAAGCTACCCATGGTGATCTCTGTGGACAACAAAGGAGCAGTTGATTTCTGCAACAATTGGTCCACAGCAGGCCGCATGAAGCATATTGAAGTGAAACAATATTTTCTTCGAGAGCTGAAGGAAATGGGCCTGATCAAAGTGATGTGGAAAACAGGTGATGAAATGATAAGCGACATCTTCACCAAGAACCTATGTCTTCCTAACGGAACAAGAGAAGAAAACCGTTGGTGTGTGATTCTCACACACAATATATATATATATATATACATACAGATATATACGGTCAACAATCAATACATGCACGGAAATAATCAGCGAGTAATCTCATCACTACGCAACAACAGTTGCAACGTATTCATCTCAATAAAAGAGATATCTTGCATTTTGGCAAGATTTCACTTTATCTCATACTTTTAACATTCAACTGATTTATATCCCAAAATTCACACTAGTTGCTACCAACTACCTGTAATCTACATTACTAAGGTCTGTCTTGCTGTATCTGAATATGTTCACAGCAAGAAGAGATCTGGCGTTTCCATAGTCTTGCCTGTAGTCCGATTATCCGTTGTCAAAAGTATCCAACCACAATTGTGACGCGTAGAGTACAATCGTTCGTCTACTAACACACTAACACAGCGTTGCTGTTCTTCAGAAGCCTTTGAATCAGACTCTCAATGGATCGGATTCAGAAGGAAAATAATAGATTAACAGTCGCAAGCTCCAAGGTGGCTTGCACACAAAGAACAGGAAAGAAATTGAACACAATCCCTACGCTGGCATATGCCAATTGCAAATCGTCTACGGAGCAGTTTCCTTTCACCACGCGATTCCTCCGACGAATTGGAATCATCACCAAGATCGAATATGCCTGCCAATCCATTTGGTGGTGGGAATAGCACTGGAGATGGCACCGCCGCTACCGCAACCAGCTTCCCTAGTTTTGGTTCCCATATGAAGTTGATACTCATAACCATATTCTGTCTTGCAAAGGAAGAAAATAGCTATCTGTGTGAGGCTCTCCGAGAGGGAGGATTACGCGAGTGGCCGATTTTTCTTGATGCACTCATCGAGCCTGATTTTGCCCGCGAGCTTACCTACATGGAAACTACAAGTGGATTACCAACCCAGCTCCATCGGTCCATCCAACCAACCATAGAAGTACTTGTGGAATTCTCAAATGATCTGCGCAAGGACGAGAAGAATTGGAAAGATGTAACGTCATATATGTACGACAGCTTCAGAACCTTCCGTATGGCACGCGCGCTGTGCCTTCAGAGTGAATCTGTTCTGAATCCCCCAGCTCCTCCACCGGAACCAATAAAAAGTCACCTCAGCAAGTGAAGTACGAATCTTGGTGCCAAAAATCACGGGATGAAAAGTCTTTCACGCCCCTCACAAATGACTCAAGATTTGAACATTGTCTCGTGGGGTTCAAGGCTAAACTCAAGGCATACGACATTGACACCAAAACATTCCTCAATGAAACTTGGCCTCCTGCTGCACTACAAGGCTATACACGTGACCTCTTTGTCAAACAGTGTGCCTTCTTCTGGGTTCTTATGTTGGAAGTCTTCAAAAGTGACTTACCCGCGTCATGCGTTCACAGCCATTCCCTCACACGCAATGGACGTCAAGCATATTTTGATTTTGTGAGTCTTCACAGCGAATCAAAAGCCAAAGTATATGACAACTCGACTCAATTGCAAGCTTTGTTGAAGTTGAATCTCAGCAACTGGAAAGAATCTAAAGTGAAGTTTATCACACATTGGTTTGAAGAATTGAATCACCTCAACAAGCTTCGTCCTCCCAACAAACCCCTTGAGTACCATACTGCAAAGTCAGCATTATGTCAGGCATGCTATTCCAGCTTTCAGCTAAGTGAACAGTTTGCCAAAGTCAAGGATCCAGGCGGCACAAATAGTACCGTGACAGATGCAGTTGCTGAGGCAGCTGCTATCCACAAACTCAAAATCATGCTCCTACTTGAAGCAACTTGACTCGATTCTCAGTCCGCAATGTCGGCTCCAAAGTCCACAATACAGGCACATGTACACGACTTCTCACCTGAACAAGGCCAAAACTCTGACGACTATGCTCTCCCTATCAAATTCGAAGGTGACTACCAAGACTATGCAGTATTCAAGGCTGGACGTTCACCTGACCCTACCACACGCTTGCCCACTGGCATATGGAAGGCCCTATCACGTCAAGACATGAAGAGTTGGCTGAATTTTTTCCCCGAAGGCAAGAAAATAGTGGTCACATCATTACGACGCAAATTGCTCCCTGGTGGTCAACCGGATCCCAATGCCGTCAAACCCATCACCCAGAAGGCCTATACACATGGGCATTCCGTCTCATTCCTTGAAGATGATACCTCAAGCGGTGATACACATACCAATGCCTCTGCAGACCTCCATCCCGCTGTGGAAAATGACTGTGGAGGCGTCTTCCATGCATCTCTTGGTGTATACAAGTCTCAGACTTCTTCCCTCAAGGATCAACAATCCCTCAAGTCTTCCGTGTCGCCTGCACATCCTGTAAGATTCCTCTCTGAGAATCCTGACATTCGGTACAAAAAGGACGGTGATACTCAGATACCTGTGGGAAAACCCTCTTATTCCGTCAATTTTCATCAATGGTATAACCCTGACGATAATCTGACCTTCCCACATGATAATCAGGTACCTTCGTACACCTACCATGCTCACAAAGCTACGGTCACCAATCCCGGCTTCGCTATGGTCGACCGCAGTGCAAATGGTTGTATCATTGGTAATGATGCATGCCTTATCTCCAAAGATATTCCGCCCCAATATGTCAATGTCACAGGCATCAACAATCACCAAGTGCAGAATATTCCCATTGCAACATGCGGAGCCTATTCCGTATCCAATAGAGGTCCCATCATCCTCATTTTCAATGAATGTGCGTACACGGGACGACACCCCTCTATTTTGTCCTCCGGCCAGATGGAAGCATATTTCTCCAATGTAGATGACACATCCATCAAAGCGGACGGTGGACAGGTAATCACCACCTCCGATGGATATGCACTGCCTCTCAGCATTCGACATGGTTTACCATACCTTGCCATGCAAAAGTATACGACTGTTGAATTCGACACGCTCCCACATGTTATCATGACATCTGATAAGCACTGGGACCCATCCGTTCTTGATACCACAATTACTGCTAAAGATGAAACCTTTCTTCAGAAATATCCTCCTCAGTCGCGGCAACTTCCATATCCCGAATACGACGAATACGGAAATCCACGTTGTCTCGAAGGATTAGATATCTCTGTATCTCCTGGCTCATCCACGGTTACGTCTGTTAATTTCCTTTTGAAACTGGCTGTTGAACTGATCAATCCAAAGGCAAAGAAGTGCAACAGGAGCTGTAGCTGCAGGCCGGTTGAGGTGCCGGTCTGTTTGGGGTCTAATATTTCTCTGATATCCACTACGATTGAACGCTAGTCCAATCAGATCTATTCTGACTATCGACACCGACGCAATCAGATAGATCTTAGGCTTGTAGTTCTACAGTAGGACGCAAGAACGTCCAGTGCAAGGTTTAAGGTTGAATAATCAAATAATCTAAAAGAATAAGCGATTGATCTTGCTGGAGAGCAAGATAGCGCTTTAAAGGTCGTACTGCCGCTAATACAGCACGAGATATGGTAAAATACCGTGTTGCCGCTAATACAACGCGGTATATCATGTAATTTTGTGTGTTGTACAGCAGAAAAGGATTCGTGAGCATCGCTTCGAACCTCTGCTGTCTTTTCTTGAAAACAGAACACTTAACAGAAGATACCAGATGCCAGTATCTGACGCGTGTTCTTTCTTCAGTCTCTAAGTATCGAATAATTCGATCGTACGAGTGACGATCGTTGTGGCTCGCAAGACTGAGCCATTTGGTCAATAATGAGATACTTGGCTCGCAAGATCGAGCCATATGGTTAATAATGAGATACTCAGCTCGCAAGATTGAGCCATTTGGTCACCAAAATGAGATATTTGGCTCACAGATTGAGCCATTTGGTCCATAACGTTAAACATTATGATTCGCGTGCAACCAAGCTGGACGCGTGTGGGTAAAGAATGAGATACCATTGTACCATTGTTACATACGGCTACGCCGGACATGAAAGGAATTAAATAACGTCTCTCAGTTCCTACTCCAGTCATTGTACTCGATCACCCTTTCTCCCTATCAATGATCATGGAACCAACAACCGCTCCTTCTGGCTTACACCTACCCACTATGCTCATCAGGAGTGCCTCGCATGCTGCATTTCCCCTCCAACCTCTAAAACGGTCACTGCCTTTCCCACGGATTGTACTGCTAGTGATGATACACGTATCGCAACTACATCTTGTGAACGCTATCCCAACGAACATGATTACTTATCTCTGAAACCTTTCTTTTGCTAGGTTTCTACAGATCGCATCAAAGCTACCTTTGACAATTCAACGCAATATGGTTCGTTAGCGGTTAGCCCTGATGGTAACATTTTCAAACGTTTTCATTCCCCCCAGCCGGCTATGAACGTTCGACCGTTCAATGACGACGTCCTGTCTGACGCTGTCTATTCCAATGTCCCGGCGATTGATGGCGGTTCCAAACTTGCTCAGATCTTCTTTGGTCGGAAATCTCATATCATACATGTTGAAGAAATGCGCACCACTGGCGACTTCCTATCATGCTTTCAGAACTTCGTTCGAAAATGGGGCAGGCCTCTTCGCCTCTTATGTGATCATGGGAACTACCAATCTAGTAAGAGGGTCACCAATTATCTCAAAATGTTATGGATTGGACTCTGGCAAAGTGAACCCTATCACCAACACCAGAATCAATTTGAACGGCGATATCAAACGTTTAAGCGTATTGTTAATCGCGTCATGGACCGTACAGGCACACCACCACATCTCTGGCTGTTGTGCATGACATACGTCGCCGGACTCCTCAATGTTATTGCTGATCCTACGCTGTCAGACAAACAACCGGTCTTCATTGCTACCGGTACACTTGGCAATATAAGCGCGTATACCAGTTTCTTCTGGTTTGAACCTGTTTATTTCAAGACCAATGACTCCCCTTTTGACACTCAGTCTACCGAACGCCTCGGTCAGTTTGTAGGCATTGCCGAACATGTTGGCAATGGACTTTGTTTACGAATCTGGGATCCAGTCACCAACAAATTGCTTGACTGTTCTGGTGTACGCTCTGCTCTTACACCTGAGTCACGCAACAAACGAGCTGGCCTCTTTACAGATGACGGCTTCATCAAATGGCGTAAAGCCAAGGATTCATTACCTTGATTGTACACCACTGGTGACGCTCCTACACTCACGAAACATGGGGAGCATACCACCACGGATAGTCCCAATGCAGATTCTAAACCACAGGACGCCCCAGCTCCTCCTACTCTTGGCATCTCAACTACTGACTCCGACACCGATCGAAGCCTCGCCAATCCTGCGGAACATGACGACCCCGCGCCGTCTGTACCTACTGAGCAACAAGGTACAACACCTCCTGTTCAGATGCCCAACCATAGTCAACCTCCCGCATCTGGTAGTCAGGTTATTATCCAACCACCCTCCCACCCCTCGTTACCCAGCTTTCTTTATAAGAAGGTTGATGACAGCCCAAGCTGGTCCCCTTCTCCACTCCCTAACAAGTATGGGGAGAGTTTTGATGGTCCTCCTACGACACACATCTTCAGCAAGACACCCGATGACGTTCTCCTTACTGAAGATGATTTTGATCCACCGAGCTAGCATATTTTGATGTTAGTGACGTCACGACTTCACACACCAATAATAAGACCAAAGCTGTAAGACGGCGTTGGGTTAAATTGGTTACTTTTAGTATTTACAGTTATTTTGCTCTTTTTACGGTGTTGGAAAGAGTTATCGATAAGATTATGATCAGATTGTTTCTGGACCATATTGCTCTCTCATTTACTAATTTGTCTTTCCTTTGTGTGGAGATACGCGTATCGAGAGTTTGATCCCCATATTGTGCACCTCTGTACAGTGCTTTAAGTATCTCTTGATACTTACCAGCGCTTATGTATAATTTACTTATGGTGCGCATCACATTGGTCGCGTTTCACTTTTACTTATCGCGCTCAGCTTGTGAGCTCTTGGAATCGTACGGTATACGTAAATTATACGTTACGTTTTACGTATACGTATAATTTATACGTTACGTTTTACGTATACGTATTGTATTCACTTTACGTATTACGTATATTGTATTTACGTTACGTATTACGTAAACGTAAATTATACGTTACGTGTTACATACGTAAATCGTACGGTTCACGCTTGATTTAGTATTCCAATACACCCTTGGATGGTCCTTGGACTATCTGGCTCATAGAGATATATCAGTCTTACCTTTTTATGGTGGCTTCCTGGATGGTGCTTGGTGGGGTTATCAGCCAGATTATGTTTTCCCGGTTCCCAGAAAATGTTGAATTGGCCTTGTTGTGCCCTGTCTTTTAACCAATAGAATTGCATATCAATGGCCTTTGACTGTTTTTGTTTGATCGAGCCGTTGAGTATGCCCTCTGCTGTATTATTGTTGGTTTTCAGTGGAGTGGCTGGTTGCGGGTGGCCTAATTCAATCAGACATTGTCGGATGGGTAACGCTTCCCGCGCATTCAGGAATAATGATGCAACTTCGGCTTCTGCTGCGGACGCCATCACATTTTTGATGACCTTGGCTAACACTAGGATCGGTCCATTGAAGGCATCGGCCTTGGCGTCGCCTAGGAAATGGTATCCGCCCATGCGACTCTTGGCGTCCGGACACACAAGGTAGGCTGCGTCACTGTCAACACGGAGAATCATGTCGCTGGCCCGGTAAATGATGGTGGCGTCAGGATTGCATGCTGCGTAGTTGAGGAAGTACTTTGTGGCAGTTAACGCGGTTTGGTTGTTCTTGGCTGACGCTATATTGTTGAGTGCGTGTAACATTGTGCTGTCGATTGCCTGTGCGTAGAATAGAAATTTTCCGGTAACTTGTTGTATGAATTTGATCTCTTTGTCGGATAGAGTGGTCATATCCTCTAGTTTCGCGTATTGTATCTTCGCGCCGTACGCGGGCATGTCAGCGCGTGATGGTCCCGCGTACGTACCTGAGGGCTGCACGTGTTCAAATTCCTTTAAGGCTTGTTCCACGTAACCCTCCATGGACAATTGGACCTCGCGCTTGTCGTAGTCCCAACGTAGGTGGACCCCCACGTATTGTTTTCCTGTCCAGTCAACCTTAAAGGTGTATTTGGCCCCGACCGCCTTGACTAGATGATCCACGTCGTCCTGATTGATGTATTTGATCCCAAAGTCATCCACGACTAGGGTGAAGCTTATGTCTCTCTCGTCGTGTAGGAATAGCCCCTCGGTGTGGGGTGCCTTTTGGTATCCATGTGATTGTAGGTGCGCAACTAAGTCATCGTGTGCTATTTTGCCGCTTTGTTTGAGTCCATACCATGCCTTTTTGATCCTGGCATAGACGTATTCGCCTCTCTTGAGTCCATCTAGGCTGTAGGTCGCTCTGATATGGGGGGGGATCATGTCCCATCGAAATTTTACGTATTCGGGTTCATCAAGCGAGGAGCATAAGTACATGTTAGAAATGTCGCCGGTACAATACCTGGCCCCTGGAGTGGATACTACACTGTTCCAATGGGTTTTTATGGTTTCCATGCTTGCGGTTCTGGTGGACACGTCACCGTGGTACTCCAGTTGGTCACCTCCTGCTGTGATGCGCGTTCTGTACGGATCGGATTTCTCGGGGCGTATGGCCACTGTGTATCGTGGATAAGTGACCTTCTTATGTACTGGCACCGCGTGTCTATCGATCCAATCCAATACATCCATCCCCTCCACTCCGTTGGGTTGGAACCCTTGGAATAAGCGGCTGAACTCGTCTTCACCTGATTTGAGCCATAATTCTTGTACCTGTGCTTTGGGGTGCTTGATTAGATCGCGGTATGCTGCCCACTTGTTCAAGTCATCATCCCATATGGAACCCCCACATGCTAACTGGGGCCTATACGTTAAATTGTTTATTTGTAGGGCCTGTTTTGGGACGGGAAGACGAACCGGGTCGCGCGGGTAAATTCCCATTAGTGCCTTGGGTTTAGCCTTGGGTTTGGAGTAGTATTGGTCGGATTTATAGTATCGGGACACTTCACCATGCGTGTAGTCGGCCATGTCCCCATCAGTGAATCTTACCCTGTAGTATTGGTTGGTCTGATCATAGTTTACGACTTCACCTTCATACCACCCTGAGTTGAACTTCTTCCTAATGATGGTGCCCACGGCCCAGGGGTGTCCCCGGCGGGCGCTGCGTTGTTGTGTAGGCGGCACCCTTGGAGGTTCGTGCGCATTCACTGGCTCATCGATTGATTTTGTATTGGGCCTGTTGGACACCCTTGGAGGTTCGCGTGATTCTATGGCGGTATCTCTAAGTGTGGCTTTGGGCCCATTTTGTTTTTGTCGTGTACTCATATGCAAAAGATCCCGTATACTCCGTAGGGCCTCATTTACTTGGGTCCCCTGTTCCATATAAGGGATTGGTGGATGGGGCTTACTGGTAACTTCCTTTAGGTCTTGGAGGATCATGAGCAGTCGGTCCGTAGATGAGGTATGGGACATATCGGTCTTGGGAAAAAACGCCACTGTGTTGCTGATTTGGTTAGCGCGGCTGGCCTCCCCGACGCACATGTAATTCCTGTAGTGTTTTAAGACCGGTCCAATGTAGAAACCCCTTGTCCCATGATCCTGCCATGCACCGCGTTCTTGAGCTCTGCCGTGAATGATCACCCGACAGCCCATAGGGGCGAGGGGGTGTTTGTTGTAGTCATAGATCCCGCGTCTGAGCTCATATGCCGATAGCTTTGGCTGGATACGTGAAGCGCGTAGCAAGTTGAGGGTAATGAGGGCCTGTGGGATCAGTAGGTCCCAGTCGTCCACCGGGAACTTGTCATCCACCCCATTCAATCCTGCTATAAAGTGGTTCTTGAAAGTCTGTATTGCCCTTTCTGCATGGTTGAGCCGGTGGTCCCCGGGTGACGCTAGTTGGTAATTGAGGTTGTTCTTTGTGATGTACGCAATTAGTTTCTTGGAGGTTTCGTTGTCCATTCGTACTATTTTTGCGCTCACGTTGTCCTCTTTCATCCGCGCGTAGCATGCCGTGAATCCCTGTAGGAGGTCTTCGCTCTTGCGTGACTGGATGGGCTCCACGTCAATGTAGTTGGAATCGTAGTCGTACATGAGGAATATGTACTGGTGCCCACAGCGTGACGTGACGGGGTATCTCCCCTGGAGGTCCCACGCGATGAGTTCCTTCGATTCGTCTTTGGTGCGTGGCCCTGCTTGGTTAGTTGGTTGCATTTCATTCGTGGATACTATGTCTATGCAGACGTTATGTATCTTCTTTTGGTCGCCGCGGGGCGGCTCTGTATCGGTCATTGGCTTGTTTTGTTTGGCTTCTTGTGTGTGCTTTGGATGCCTTGTCGAACCATCTGTAGGTGACCCAAAGTCATTTCTTCGGTGAGTGGGAGGTATCGGTTGACGCGTTGTACAGTGAGACCCGGCCATGTGGCAAACGAGCCACGCTCAATTGCGCAGACCCACGTTTCCTTAGTGGGGTATCCTGCCGCTGCGTGGTAGAATCGGATCAGTTTGGGGATGGCTTGAATCTGGTATGCCCCTGCCCCCGTGTGTATTGAATATTTGTTTTCGTTGTTATTGTTTTGGATGGTGCTGCTGGTTGTGCTGCGTTCGTTTTCGTTTTGCGGGGGGTCTGTCACCCTTGGAGATTTAGCCGTCTCCCGTTTGTCGGGCTGATGGAGGGGAACCATGTATAGATTCCTTAGGGGGTCACGTAGACCAGTGAGTATGACGTGTTGAGTGGGGCCGAGTACCGTCACGTCATCCTTCGAGAACTCTACGTGGCACCCGGCACTGCATAGTTTAGGCACTGAGACTAATGGCAGTTCCACCTCATCGAATTTGTGGCACCCGCGTGCCTCGTGGGGGAGCCGGGGGAGATCTAACAGGTCAGTTGCTGTACAGAGCATCTTGCTCCCATTCGCGCAACCGACAGTCAGTGCTCCCGGTGTGTCTTGATGCGCCCCCCCTTGATAAGTAGACCAGACAAAATGGTCTGTAGCCGCCGAGTCCAGGGCCCCAAATCCAGGCGGGGCATGGATATGGAAAGCGACGTCTGGTGCAAAGGTAACCGCATGCTGGGTTGGCCGGGGTAGGATATCACGCGAGGGATCACGTAGGATACTGAGTAATTGAGAATCGTGATTACTAGGTTTATGTATGCTACTACTGTGGTCCCCCCCACACCGTCAAGATCTCGGGGGTACATCAACAATCATGGTCCGGCCGTTGCCGTTGGGGTTGGGACCATTCCACTTCAACCACCGGTCTGTGTTCCTGGTGGCCCCGCCCATCTGATTGTCGTAGGTGGCGCCTTCCTGGTGGTCGGTCTTGTTACGGCGGTTGTAACAACTCCGGCCGTCGTGGGTGAGATTTACGCCACAAGAGTGGCAGTAGTATTTGTACTGCTTCCACACATGAAGCGCGGGCTGGCGTGTGGTTGACCCATTGGTGCGGCTTGCGCCGGCTGACTTGAGTCGGTTCACATGGGCTTGGAGGATGGCCATCGCCGTTTCCCATTGGTTTGACATGGTCATGGTCAAAGCCGCCGTCGCTGTTTCAGTGACCTGGGAGTAGATTTCTTGGCATACATGGGCCAACTCACGTTGTTTGTTTTCAAGCTCGGTGAAGCGCTGTGCAGCCTGAATGTCTGCTAGGTTTGCTGTATTTGTTGTGTTGTGGTAGCTGCTGTACAGTTCCTTCAAGCGTTGTCCCCAGAACTTTTTGTATTGGGTGAATCCACTCGTAACCAATGTGTCCCGGTGTTTCTTCCAATCCTCGTCTACTCGGTGCAGTGTGATGGGGTCGTGTTTGCTGCGTGCGAACGCCTCTCGTGAGTAATCGATCATCTGTGCGCCGGTCACATTTGCCGTCTCTGGGAGCAAGTTGATTTGATGTTGGTATTTAGTGAGTTGTCCGAAGTATTCCTTGGGTCCGATCGGGTTTGGTGTATATGCTAATGTATTCATTTTCTTGGTGAGCTCGTGAGCGAGCTGATGCTGAGCGTCGGTAGTACAAAGGTCCTCCTCCATGGCTTGGAAGGCTGCGAGCACAGTGGTACCCCGGGGGAAGGCTTCCGGCCCCGGGTCCTTCAGATCCCCAAGCATGTTGGGGAACTTTCGGTCTGTGATTAGTAGGGCCTCCCTGTCATATTTGTTCCATTCTACATATAGGGCCCGACTCCGCTTCCACAGCTTGTATGCGTCTGATGTGAGCGCGATCGTACTATCGAGTTCTTGTGGTTCCGTCGGCGCCTTGGGGAATAGCGCTTGGGGGTCCCTCGCGTGGTATTGTGCTTCTGTTTCCAGTAGGAAGGCGTAACCCCCTCCCTGAATGTACTTGATGGAGGGTACTTCAGCTAATGCATTTGCTAGTGCCTTCTTGAACTGGTATACGTCTATGCTCGATGGTACGGTTACCGGCTTCATTTGAGTCTCATCCAAGAAGTGGTCCTTGAGAGTCGCGTAGTCCTTCTTCTTGGTCATCTCGTCGCCGGTATCACTATCCTCACTGTCCTCGGTATAGTCATATAGCAGTCTGTTCTGAGTCTGTAATTGAGAGTTTTGTTCTTTGGTGTACTCGTGTATATCCCAGTTGTACTGTTCGAGCTCTACCAGTTGGTCTCTCAGATCATGAATTGCGGTTGAGCCTATGTTTCTGGAATTGTCGATGCTGGTGTCGGGGGTAACTCCTCTTGTTGTGGGACTTTGTATTCCTTCGGTTTGTGTTCCTTCTGGCATTGGGTGTGTTAATCTTATCGATAACTAATAAGACCAAAGCTGTAAGACGGCGTTGGGTTAAATTGGTTACTTTTAGTATTTACGTTATTTTGCTCTTTTTACGGTGTTGGAAAGAGTTATCGATAAGATTATGATCAGATTGTTTCTGGACCATATTGCTCTCTCATTTACTAATTTGTCTTTCCTTTGTGTGGAGATACGCGTATCGAGAGTTTGATCCCCATATTGTGCACCTCTGTACAGTGCTTTAAGTATCTCTTGATACTTACCAGCGCTTATGTATAATTTACTTATGGTGCGCATCACATTGGTCGCGTTTCACTTTTACTTATCGCGCTCAGCTTGTGAGCTCTTGGAATCGTACGGTATACGTAAATTATACGTTACGTTTTACGTATTATTAAATTCCTTTCGTGTCTAAGTTGGTAGAGGTACGAGATCGAAAATAATGAGACCTCGAAAAATTACTGTTCGATACTTAACTGGAGGAGAAGAATCGATCGTCAATACCGAGCTCATTCTTACGATCGAGTCCGATACTTAGTGATCCAAGGAAGAACACACGACAGATGTTAACATATGTTACCTTCTGTTAAGTGTCTTGTTTTCAAGAAAAGACAGCTGAGGTTTGAAACTCTGCTCACGAATATACGTGTTGTATTAGCGGCAACACGATATTCACCGTAATACGGTAATTTACCGTACAAAATACATGTAAATTCACGTGCTGTATTAGCGGCAGCACTGACCTTTAAAAGAGATACTTGCTCTCCAGCAAGAAACATCTCTTCATCTTATTCTTTTAGATTATTTGATTATTCAACCTTAAACCTTGCACTGGACGTTCTTGCGTCCCTTTTGTAGAACTACAAGCCTAAGATCTAACTGATTGCGTCGATTGGTCGATAGTCAGATTAGATCTGATTGGATCCGCATCCAATCGTAGTGGATATCAAAGAAATATTAGAAACAACGGACCGGCACCTCAACCGGCCCGCAGCTAAAGCTCCTGTTGCTCCTCTTTGCCTTTGGATTGGATCAGCTCAACAGCCAGTTTCAGAAGGAAATTAACAGATTAACAGTCGCAAGCTTGTTGAAGCTTGCAAAAGAAGAAAGAGCAACTGCCGAGGAGCAATCGTCGACGACAACGGCCGACGATCGATAGTTCTCCGTATCGATTACACAACAAGGACCGCATTCACGCCATATCTCATCGAAAGACTGGAGACGATAGCAGCGTTACAGTCATTGGACCCACCCTCTCATGCCGGACATCCCCGTCGCCGCCAGAACGCGAAGCAGGTCGGCGGGACGAGGCAGGTCCACGGGATTCCAAACACTCCAACCTGGAAGCGCTGCAACCACATCCCTACTGCCTGCAACCGACATCATGGCCGACCCGCAGGACAGGTTGCATGACGATGACGAAGAAAGCACACCTATCGAACACCTCTTCCCATCATTTGACCAACCACTAGCCACCTTCTTGCACGATATCTTTGACATACCGAAGGAACGAAATGACGCCCTGTGCGAGGCTCTCATTGCTGCAAGGATCAAGACATGGCTAGCCTTCTTGTACATCGAAAACATTGGCGACCTAGTTTTCCTCGAAGGGGGAGTAAGGACCCCAATTTATCGACATGTACAGACGTCCATACAGCAAGTCATTGACTATGGCGAGCATCTCACAGCACGAGGACTAGACCCAGAGGATAGAACCCAGTATACCAAAGACAACTTTCAAAGCTACTGTTTTAGTGCTGTCAGAGCCAGAAGAGCATCTGGAACGAATATTGCAATCACTAGCACCGGCACGCCTCGACGACAACAGGAAAGATCCTCCAAGCCCATCGAACAGCTTAGATATGAATCCTGGACCAAGAAATCAAGGGATGAATCCACCTTTCCCATCCTGCAGAATGATGCAAGGTTTGAACGCTGGCTTGTCAAATTCAAGGCAAAGCTGGAAACGTCTGACATAGATACTCGCACATTCCTTGACCCAAGCTGGCCTGATACACCACTCGTCGGGTATGAAAAAGCTCTCCATGACAAGCAATGTGCTTTCTTCTGGACCCTTGTCCTACATGCTCTTCAGAGTGATCTCTCCTACTCCTGCGTGCTCAGCCATACCTCCTCCAGAGATGGTAGACAAGCCTTCTTTGACTTTGTTTCATTGCACGATCGGTCCAAATCCAAAGTATATGACACCTCCATCGTGATGCAACAACTATTGGATATTGATCTGAGGACATGGAAAGATACCAAGGTCAAGTTCATCACCCAGTGGTTTGCACAGTTGGAACATCTCAATACACTACGCGATCCACAGAGGCCACTTGATTTTGATACTGTCAAAACGCACCTTTGCAAGGCCTGCAGTAGCAGCTTCCAGCTCAGTGAACAGTTCTATAAGGTTGATGATCCTCCTGCAGCACAGGACTTGATTAAGTTTAGGCAGCATGAAGCCGTTGCTATCAGTGAATTGAAAAATACCCTCCTCCTTGAAGCCACCAGACTGGATTCCCAAGCTTCCCTGTCCCAACCTCGAAGTCGGATGTCTGTCAAAGCCAACACCCATGATTTCTCTTCTGTGACGCAGTCCACATATTCTGGCATAACTGATGACTCGGCATCATATTTACCTCCTATTGATTTTGATGGCGACTATCAGGACTACGCTGTTTACAAGGCTGGAAGAACCCCAGACCCAACCACAAGACTACCATCTGCAGTTTGGAAAACTCTCTCTAAGCAAGGTATGAAGCATTGGCTTGGCTTTACCGCTGATGACAAGAAGCGACTAGTTGCTTGTCTCCGGCCTGAGCTCCTTGATGCCGCATTACCACCGGACCCCAATTCCAGCAAGCCTATCACACGTCGGGCTTATGAGCACCATACTGATGAGCAGGTCCCCTCACCCGCTACTGAGCAAGTCCTATCGCCTGCTGACGAGAGCTCCGCCAGATCTGCATTCCATGCATCACTTGGTGTATACAAATCATCTTCCCAATCAGACACCAGGCCTCTCAGGTCTTCTGTTTCTCCTGCACACCCAGCCCGATTCCTTGCAGACAACCCTGATATACTTTACAAGAAAGAAGGCAATGTCTATATCCCTGTTGAACAAACCTCACGATCAGTGAACTTTCACTATTGGGCACCTATGGAATGTGAATCTCCTGTTTCATCAGCAAACCCCATCGCTACTTATCACTCAAGCAAAACTGCTGTATCCACACCTGGTTCTGCTATGGTTGACAGAGGTGCAAATGGGTGTATCATCGGAAATGACGCATGTCTCATCTCTAAAGATATTCCCCCAAGATATGTCAACGTAACTGGTATAAACAACCACCAAATCCAGAACATCCCTATTGCAACATGCGGCGCCTACTCTGTCTCCAACAGAGGTCCTGTCATTATCATCTTTCATGAGAGTGCATACACCGGACAACACCCATCTATCCTGTCTTCCCCCCAGATGGAAGCATACCACTCAATCGTGGATGATTCCTCTATCAAGACAGGCGGCTCCCAAGTCATTACCACTACTGATGGTCATGTCTTTCCACTCAGTATATGCCATGGCTTACCTTATCTTGCTATGCGCAAGTATACCAGTGCAGAATTCGCTAGTCTTCCCCACGTCATAATGACAAGTGATCAGCATTGGAACCCATCTGTACTGGATAACGCATATACCCCACAGGATGATACATTCATTCAGAAATACCCGCCTGTTTCCACATCACTTCCATATCAAGATTATGATGAATTTGGCGCGATTAGGGATATCAACATTGGCACCTCCTCCACAGTCACCTCATTCTTGTCCAATAGGACTACCTCCTCCCTACAGGCATTGGATGTTTCTGATACTTCATTTTGGCTTAGCCCCACTGATTACATTCATCAAGACATCCTTAGTAGGTGCTCTAATCAATCTCCTTCCACCTTTACCACTGCTGCAGCCCATGTTCAATCGCCCACCGATATTGATTACCTGTCCCTGAAACCCTTCTTTGGATGGATCTCCCTTGACCGTATCAAGGCCACTTTCAACAATTCCACACAATATGGCTCACTGTCACTTAGTCCCGATGGTAACATCTTCAAAAGGTTCCAATCACCACAGCCTGCCATGAATGTCCGACCTTTCAATGATGATGTCCTCTCTGATGTCGTATATTCAGACACCCCTGCCATCAATGGTGGTTCCAAGATTGCTCAAGTTTTCTTTGGTCGCAAATCCCATATCATTCATGTTGAAGAAATGAGGACTACTGCTGATTTTCTCCCTTGCCTACAAAATTTTGTTCGGCAATGGGGTAGACCACTCAGATTGCTCTGTGATCATGGCTCTTACCAGTCCAGCAAATCTGTTCTTGACTACCTCAAGATGATGTGGATTGGCTTATGGCAAAGTGAACCATACCATCAACACCAAAATCTCTTTGAACGGAGATACCAGACCTTCAAACGCATTGTCAATAGAATCATGGATCGAACGGGCACTCCACCACATCTCTGGCTTCTTTGCATGCAATATGTTGGCCGCCTCATGAATCATTTGTCTGATCCCACTCTCTCTGACAAACAGCCTTTCTTTATTGCTACTGGTATCATTGGTGACATCAGTCCCTACCTTAGTTTCTTCTGGTTTGAGCCCGTCTACTACAAGACTCCTGATAACCAGTTTGGCTCACAGACCACTGAATGTCTTGGTCACTTTGTTGGCATTGCTGCGCATGTTGGTAATAGCCTATGTTTCACCATCTGGGATCCCATCACCAATAAACTCCTTGATCGCTCTGGTGTACGCACTGCTTTAACTCCTGAGCATCGTAACAAGCGCGCTGGCTTGTTCACTGATGATGGCTTTCTTGCATGGCGCAAGGCTAAGGATGCTTCCCTCACTCCTAAGTCTTCTGGTGATAGTCCCTCCTTCCAACATCCTACACCAACCCGTTCCGTCACAGCATCACCTCCTCTGCACATCACAAAGCCATCCTTGCCTACATTCCTTTATTCCAAGGTTCCTAATACACGAAGCTACGTCCCTTCTCCACTCCCTCACAACTATGGGGAGATTATTGATGGCCCCCCAACCTCTCACATCTACAGCAAGACCCCTACCGGTACCCCTGTTACTGAAGATGATTTTGGTCCCCCTGAGCTAGCATATTTTGATGTTAGTGAAGTCACACCTACACTCATCAATCCTGCTACCCCTTCTGTAGGCCCATCTGAGGTAGTTGTTACTGATGAAGAAGGCAATGCACAATTTCACGCTGATGGCAAACCCATCACCATCCCTGCCATCCCCGCTGCTGACTTGCAAGGTCGATCCTTTCTAATGGCCCTACCAGATGGCACACAGAAAAGAATGACAGTTGTTGATGTTGAAAACAGCATTGAGCAAAACAAAGACTTCATCAAGTTCAAGTGCAAGCATACAGATGACGAACTAGAAGATATCATCGCCTACAATGATGTCATGAATTATATCCACAGAGATATCACTCAAGAAGATGGCAAACTTTGGTCCTTTCGACGCATACTTGGTCATCAAGGTCCCCTTGACAACAAGCACCCCCAATACAAAGGTTCCAAATACAACCTATGGATTGAGTGGGAAAACATGGAACGTACCTATGAACCTCTCTCCAATGTAGCTGCAGACGACCCTGTTACTGTAGCCAAATATGCAAAGGACAACAACATGCTTGATCAACCTGGTTGGAAACATCTCAAACGCATTGTTTCCCTTGCCCGAAGAACCAAGAAACTAGACCGGTTAATCCACCAAGCCAAGCTCCGCTCCTTTCGAACTGCTCCACAGTACCAGTATGGATTCAAGGTACCTCGAAATCATGACGAGGCCATCCAGTTTGATACAGCAAATGGCAACACCAAATGGCAGGATGCCATAGCGCTGGAAATGTCACAGCTCCAAGAATATGACACCTTTATTGACAAAGGTATCTACAAGGCTAGCAATATACCCATTGGCTTCCAACAGATCAAGGTCCACATGATTTATGCAGTCAAGCATGATGGCCGACACAAAGCCCGGCTAGTTGCAAATGGCAATCTCACTGAAGCTCCCATTCACAGTGTGTATGCAGGGGTTGTTTCCCTTCGTGGCTTGCGCATGTGCCTATTCCTTGCTGAGCTGAATAGCTTAGAAGCATGGGGAACTGACATTGGTAATGCATACCTTGAAGCTGTTACCTGCGAAAAAGTATGCATCAAGGCTGGCGCTGAATTTGGATCACTAGAAGGTCACCTCCTATTGATTTACAAGGCCCTATATGGCCTTCGATCATCTGGCAAGTGCTTTGGTGATCTACTTGCTGCCTGCCTCGTTGAACTAGGTTTTGAAAGATCCAAGGCAGAGCCCGAAATCTTTATCAAGCCTGGCAACAACAAACATGGGGAGCCAGTATATGAGCTCATATGCACATATGTTGATGACCTCTGCTTATGTATGGCCAATCCCGAAGCCTTTCTGATAATCCTACAGTCTGAACCTTATAATTTCAAATTAAAGGGTTCTGGGCCAATGAACTTTCATTTGGGATGTGGATTCGAAAGAGATGAACATGGTGTGCTCTGCATGAACCCCATCAAGTTCATCGAGAAAATGGAGGCCTCGTATGTACAAATGTTTGGCTGCAAACCTACCACCAGATTCCATTCACCACTTGCTGAGAACGACCACCCAGAGCTAGACTCAACATCCTTCCTAAGTGATACTGATATCCAAAAGTATCAAAGCATGATTGGTTCACTTCAATGGGTCATAGCTATTGGACGTTTTGACGTGCAGACTGCTGTTATGACATTGTCAAGCTTCCGAGTCCAACCTAGGGAAGGCCATCTCAACAGAGCCAAAAGAATCTATGGTTACATCTCTAAGTTTCGACACTTCAAAATCCGATTCAGAGTGGGCATACCAGATTTTGTACTCACTGAAGGTACCAGCACAGACTGGTCCAATACAGTGTATGGGGAGCACTCCGAGGACCTCCCTAGTGATGCTCCTAAACCCCTGGGTAAGGTGGTTGTGTTGTCTCATTTCTATGATGCAAACTTAATGCATGACATCCTAAGTGGTAAAGCTGTCACTGGTATACTGCACTTTGCAAACAAGACCCCCATCATGTGGTTCTCCAAGAAGCAAGCAACCTCTGAAACAGCCACCTTTGGCGCCGAATTTGTGTCTGCTAGAACATGTATTGAGCAGATTGTTGACATTCGACAGTCATTCAGGTATCTAGGTACTAGAGTACACGACACATCCTACACATGGGGAGACAATGAAAAGATGATCCAAACCTCTACATTCCCATATGCGAGGCTCCACAAGAGGCATCACATTCTATCATATCACTATGTTAGAAGCATGATCGCAAGAGGTTTCATCCTCATGCAACATCTTGCAGGTAAGGATAACTGCGCTGACATCCTCACCAAGCATTGGGGACACTCGGTGGTGTATCCTTTACTCAAGCCCATCTTTTACTACTGTGGAAACACCGGTGATCTATTGCAGGATGACTGCACCAGATACTAGAGGATGCTTTCATGTGGACACATGGGGAGTATTAAATTCCTTTCGTGTCTAAGTTGGTAGAGGTACGAGATCGAAAATAATGAGACCTCGAAAAATTACTGTTCGATACTTAACTGGAGGAGAAGAATCGATCGTCAATACCGAGCTCATTCTTACGATCGAGTCCGATACTTAGTGATCCAAGGAAGAACACACGACAGATGTTAACATATGTTACCTTCTGTTAAGTGTCTTGTTTTCAAGAAAAGACAGCTGAGGTTTGAAACTCTGCTCACGAATATACGTGTTGTATTAGCGGCAACACGATATTCACCGTAATACGGTAATTTACCGTACAAAATACATGTAAATTCACGTGCTGTATTAGCGGCAGCACCGACCTTTAAAAGAGATACTTGCTCTCCAGCAAGAAACATCTCTTCATCTTATTCTTTTAGATTATTTGATTATTCAACCTTAAACCTTGCACTGGACGTTCTTGCGTCCCTTTTGTAGAACTACAAGCCTAAGATCTAACTGATTGCGTCGATTGGTCGATAGTCAGATTAGATCTGATTGGATCCGCATCCAATCGTAGTGGATATCAAAGAAATATTAGAAACAACGGACCGGCACCTCAACCGGCCCGCAGCTAAAGCTCCTGTTGCTCCTCTTTGCCTTTGGATTGGATCAGCTCAACAGCCAGTTTCAGAAGGAAATTAACACGTATACGTATAATTTATACGTTACGTTTTACGTATACGTATTGTATTCACTTTACGTATTACGTATATTGTATTTACGTTACGTATTACGTAAACGTAAATTATACGTTACGTGTTACATACGTAAATCGTACGGTTCACGCTTGATTTAGTATTCCAATAACCAATCCTGCTACTCCTATAATAGACCCATCACAGGTAGTTGTTACCGATGAAGAAGGCAACGCACAATTTGACAATGATGGTAAACCCCTTACCATTCCGACGATCCCAATTGCCAATCTACAAGGAAGATCTTTCCTTGTAACCAACCCCAATGGTACTCGAAAACGTCTTACCATCGTCGATGTAGAAGATAGTCTTGAACGCAATAACAACTTCATCAAGTTCAAGTGCAAGCACTCTGATGACAAACTTGACAATATCATTGCATACAATGATGTCATGAATTACATCCACTGTGATTCGACCCAAGAAGATGGAAAACTTTGGTCGTTTCGCCGAATCTTGGGACACCAAGGTCCATTGGATAACAAGCACCCTCAGTACAAAGGCTCCAAGTATAACCTTTGGATTGAATGAGAAAACATGGAACGGACATATGAACCATTAGCCAACATTGCGGCTGATGATCCTGTTACCGTTGCCAAATATGGAAAGGACAACAACTTGCTTGACCTCCCAGGTTGGAAACGTCTCAAACAAATCAACAATCTAGCATGACGAACCAAGAAACTTGATCAACTCGTGCATCAAGCCAAACTTCGATCTTTCTGTACCACCCCACAGTACCAATATGGGTTCAAGGTACCCCGTAACCACGAGGAAGCCCTCCAATTTGATCAAGCCAACAGAAACCACAAATGGGAAGACGCCACCACTCTGGAAATGGAACAGCTAAATGAATACAATACATTCATTGATAAAGGCGTGTACAAGACAAGCTCCATCCCACCCGGGTTCCAACAGATCAAGGTACACATGATATATGCTGTCAAGCACGACGGCAGACACAAAGCTTGTCTTGTTGCAAATCGCAATCTCACTGAGGCCCCCATCCACAGTGTTTATGCCGGTGTCGTATCCCTCTGCGGCCTACGTATGTGTCTGTTCCTAGCCAAACTGAACAGCCTAGAAGCATGGGGTACCAATATAGGTAATGCCTACCTCGAAGCCATTACCTGCGAGAAAGTCTGCATCAAGGCAGGTCCCAAATTCGGACCACTGGAAGGTCACCTATTGATCATCTACAAGGCCCTATATGGCCTCAGATCTTCGGGCAAGTGCTTTGGTGATTCACTAGCAGCTTGCCTTATTGAACTAGGCTTCGAAAGATCCCGCGCTGAACCGGAAATCTTTCTCAAGCCTGGAATGAACAAGCACGGAGACTGCGTATATGAACTCATATGCACATATGTCGATGATCTATGTCTTTGCATGGCAGATCCCAATTCTTTCCTGGAAATATTACAGTCCGAGCCATACAACTTCAAACTGAAGGGATCCGGACCTATGAACTTTCATCTGGGTTGTGGATTTGAGCGTGACGCGCATGGTGTTCTTTGTATGAATCCCATGAAGTTCATCAAAAAGATGGAAGCATCTTATGAACAAATGTTTGGATGCAAACCTAGCACCAAGTTCCAGTCACCCATTGCAGAAAATGACCATCCCGAATTGGACTCCTCAGCTTTTCTCCAGAAAACTGGTATACAGAAATACCAAAGCATGATCGGTTCACTCCAATGGATCATTGCCATTGGACGATTTGATATTCAAACAGCCATGATGACGCTCTCGAGTTTCAGAGTCCAACCACAAGATGGACACCTTGACCGTGCCAAACGTATCTACGGATATATCTCCAAGTTTAGACATTTTAAAATCAGGTTCTGCGTGGAACCCCCAGATTTTATACTGACTAAACCGGACACCATCGATTGGTCCAACACCGTCTATGGGGAGCATTCTGAAGAGCTACCCGACAACGCTCCTGCACCACTTCGGAAGACAGTAGTGTTAACACACTTCTATGATGCCAACCTCATGCATGATATTCTCAGAGGTAAGGCTGTAACCGGCATCCTTCACTTTGCGAACAAGACTCCCATGATGTGGTTCTCAAAGAAACAAGCTACTACGGAGACAGCCACCTTTGGAGCTGAATTCGTTGCAGGAAGAACTTGCATCGAGCAAATCGTTGATCTACGTCACTCATTCCGATACCTCGGAACACGAGTCCATGACATCTCCTATTCATGGGGAGACAACGAGAAGATGATTCAAACGTCAACCTTTCCTTACGCAAGGTTGCATGAGCGTCACAACATCCTATCTTTTCACTACGTACAAAGCATGATAGCGAAAGGCTTCATTCTAATGCTACACATCCCTGGTAAAGATAACTGTGCAGATTTTCTCACCAAGCATTGGGGACACTCAGTTGTGTATCCACTGCTCAAGCCCATCTTCCACTTCTGCGGGAATACCGGCGACCTCCTCCAAGACAATGGAAGCATCATGTAAAACGTGATGACCTTTCACAAGGAAACATGGGGAGTATTAAATTCCTTTTGTGTCCAGAAGTACCAAAGCTACCCGATGGTAGATATTCTATTTGTACAAATCAATGAGTCCCGTATCAACTAAAGTAATCGATTCCCACGGCATATCGATTCCCACGGAGCATCGATTCCCATCGCGCATTGACGGTGAGCAATCTCTGTTTTATAATATTGCCATTGTTCTTCGGTGAGCAAACTCTGATTTCATAAAGTATCACACGAGCTACGGGAGCAATTCCTGATCATAATGATAAACATATCATAGGATCTTCCTAACGGAACAAGAGAAGAAAACCGTTGTTTTGTGCTTCTCACACAATATATATATACATATGGATATATACGGTCAACGACCAATGCATGTACGGAAATAATCAGCAAGTAATCTCATCACTACGCAACAGCAGTTGCAACGTATTCATCTCAATAAAAGAGATATCTTGCATTTCGACAAGATTTCACTTTATCTCATACTTTTAACATTCAACTGATTTATATCCCAAAATTCACACTAGTTGCTACCAACTACCTGTAACCTACATTACTAAGGTCTGTCTCGCTGTATCTGAATAAGTTCACAGTAAGAAGAGATCTGGCGTTTCCATAGTCTCGCCTGTAGTCCGATTATCTGTTGCCGAAAGTATCCAAACACAATTGTCATGCGTAGAGTACAATCGTTTGTCTACTAACACACTAACGCAGCGTTGCTGTTCTTCAGAAGCCTTTGAATCAGACTCTCAACGGATCAGATTCAGAAGGAAAATAATAGTGCACATGATTGATTCGTGGGTTGGGTGACTGAAATATTTGATTTTAGTATGATTCTAAGATTCCGTTGGAGTTTATTCTCTGTTAGGAAATCTGGCAGTCGAGGCTGCCTCGACTGCCAAATTATATTGAATATGGAATAAAAATGGAATAAATCTATTACTTAGAGAATAAATTTATTACTCTGGTCGCAAACTTTTATTACTTTATCACTGCCGGGAATCATTCATTATTGAAATCACTGGTAATTGTAATGAAGATAGCGGTAATTATGATGATAGTGAAAAAATATCACTCAGATCGGTAATCATGAAGGAATCACAGACTTTGTTGTCACAACCCCAAACCACCGTTTACCCGTTAAATTGGTTGGTCGCAGTCCTCCAAATGGGCGATTCCCAAAAACACAGAATATCTGTGTCACATGGCATCGATGTGTGTATTCAGGAATGAAAATTGTTGACACAGATATCTGTGCGCTAAAAAACTCTTCCAATATTCATGCTCATTTTTGGAATAAGGAATTCGGCGATACCTATGATACAACCAAAGAAAAATTGGTATCTGCCTCTTTCTCCGACTAAAAAAGGTACACACGACGGACTAAAAAAGGTATCTTTCTCCCTGGTGATAGTAATTTCGTCAGCGTAATTTGAAATTTTTGATGTTAATTTCCCTCTCTTCCGATCGATTCCCTCCTCTTGTTCTTGTCCTCGCCCTCTTAACAATCATACTTAGCAAAATTCCACTATCATGGCAACACTTGAGATCCTTTCCATCTTCTGTACCAGTATGATAGACGACGGTGATTCTGAAGATGAAGATCCTTCCGACAGGCGTCTAAAAGACAGAAGAACACCAAGAATAGCCATTCGCCGGCACTGCCAATCCTCCTTCATTTACCTATTCAACTCTGGCAATGAACAGGCTTTTCTCAACTGCTGTGGTGTAGACCACAAGGTCTTTCGTGATCTCCCACACCTCTTCCAATCTGTATTTGATATTTACACGATCGATTAAAAACCCGAGCGTATCTGCAAGCTAACCTCAACAAAGAATGGAGTACCAAAAGGAAGAAAACAAGAGGCAAATGCAACATGTTGTCTTGGGTTAGTCCTTTTTTGGTTCTGCACAAGAGGATCTGTTGCAAGAATCTCCTCAATGGCTTTTGGACTTACGTCTACTGTCATGTACAAATAGATTAAGTTTTGGCGGAAAGTTCTTTTGTGTGTATTACAGAACCATCCGAATGTAAGGATTACACTTCCAAACAAAGTAGAAATAGAGGAATGCATTAGTAGCGCAATTGGTACAAAATATCCAGCACTTCGTGAAAAACAAGTATGGGGCACTGCCGATGGTCTGAAACTCTTAATACAGCACTCCGATAATTGGTTAATACAGAGCCAGTACTACAACGGTTGGACATGCAACACTTATGTGAGTAGTGTTTTTGTTTTTGCACCTGATGGGAGAATCCGCATAACTGCTTTCAACTGTCCTGGGTCTTGGCATGACAGCACCGTTGCAGATTACGGCGTTTATGACCAGATGCAGGAAATGTTTGATGAGTATGGCGCAATGCTTACGGTTGACGTGGCTTTCAAAGTAAGACTTTCAAACTATCTTAACCAGAGTTCGCAAGTGGATCAAGTTGGTGCTGAAGCTCTCATGTTGAATTGTGAAGCAACCTTGCTTTGGCAGTTATCAGAGTGGGGGATGCGAATGATCCAGGGGTAATTCCCGCGATTGAAAGACAGGCTTCTTTGAGAAGACTTTGGAGATCAAAAGGTCATACTTAACGTGATGATGCTTCTGTACAACTACCAAACCAGTACTGTTGGCCACAACCAGATCCTGAATGTTTTCATGCATAAGAAGGACGGATACTTCTCTTATGACACCAAGCCAACTGAAGATGCCACCTGGCATGTTCGAGTAGCCAGCCAATTGTTGAACCGTTGAGGAGCTGTGCCAAGCCGTTGAGCTGGTGATTGGGTGCGCCATTGGACTTGGATGGATGTGTTGTTACTCTAAAAATCGACCGAAAGGATAGGATAATTAAAATTTAAAGAGATGTGAGCTCATGGAGACGCTCTTATATTTACTGCATTTTTACGTGTCGGGGCTCTCTGTATTTTACCTAGTAGAGATCTTGCCCGGTTATTTGTTAGTACCATTCTCGTACCAATACTGTTGTTGCTGTTGCTGTATTAGCGTCGTGTCGGTCTTACTGTATCGGTCATTTGATGGTATCAGTCATTTTGGGGTTAAGTATTCTGTTCGATGGGGCGTATGCTTATTCGTGGTATATATGCTGGATATGATCGGGCCCATCTGGAATCAGTATTGATTTTCTTGATTGCAATAAGTAATTTCCTCACGGGATATCAAGTATATTCTTTTGAATGTACTTATGGGTTCCAAGTGTTTACTTACTGTTCAGGTCTTTGGATATTTCTTGTTTCTAACCAATTATCCTTATTTGTTTGTAGCCTTAGGTGATATCGTTTTTACCACTTAAGGATTCCAAGTAGTGGAGGTGCGTTTGGTTCTAATGATCAGCGGAATATTCGTATCTCGTACTCTGCACCTCGGTCGTCGTTTCGTCGGCTTTTTCGATCGAATTTGATGCCGACAAAGTCCGTATTTTTCGCCGACAACAGGATGGACTTAAGGTATTCGAAAACTGGACTTAAGGACTGATGGAAGTTTCACCTTCTAATTTCGCTTTGGGTAGTTGCGTAGATTGCTGGTTCCAAGTATGGATTCTCCATGGTCGATTGATCATGGTCAATTGATCCATTGGTTGAGTAGAAGTAGATTGTTGAGATCCCCCATGGTAGTGGTAATTAGTAGTAGCTTGTTATATTTGGACATAGCTTTCGCTGTTGCTAGGTTTTTGAATTATGAGCTTAGAGCTTGTTGCTGCTTGTTGCTGGGAGGAAAGCTGGAAGGATACGAGTAGTTTCGATGGAGTAGTTTTGCGTTTGGTGTTCGGGTTCATAAAAACCGCACAACTCCTCAAGAGGGGTTCAACTCCTTAAGAGGGGTTCAATCCCATCCGTTTTTCCATACACATGGAAATGGGAATGGAAATGGGAATCGTTGGTCAGTGCGTTGATTCCCATCAAGTTCAGACTTTCATGTAACAACTTCACCAACTTCACTATTTTGCAGGAGTTACTAGTAGTTACTAGTAGTTCATTCCTTTGCAACTTGCAAAGCTCATAATTTGTTTTCTTGCAAAACCAAAAGCAACTAGTACTACTAATCGTTAATCTACTAAGGTAATTTTCATAGAACAAGAAAAGAAACAGATTCTTCAGGCTCTTATAGCCAAAGTCAAACAAGAACACCAAGCCAAAATTGAACGAACAACAGCAGCAACAGCTTGTTTGTCATCAGCAAGAGATTGCTCAACACCGACAACAGATTCGTAAGAGTCTTGCACGGACCAATCTTCCACAGACCAATCCAGTTGTTCCTGAATGGAACCAACAATCCACCAGTTGTTCCGGAATCAAGTCGTCTTTCCCAACCCATCTAATGATTGGTTATTTGGGGATTCAGATTCCGATTCCGATTTATTTGATTCCGATTCTGAAACTACTCTGAATCTTCCTGCTATTAAACAGGAACCAAATCCTTAAGTGGAATCGCCGATTCTTACTCCAACTCATCGCTCCAGTCAACAGATTTTGTGGAAGAATGGAAATCGGAGTTGTCTTTGGCGAAATTGTGCCTGTCTTGTTTCGCTTTTGGATTGGCTTTTGGATTCTTGTTGAAATCCAAGTCGGAATCGGAATCTGAATCTACATCCCGTTTGTTCTTTTTGCTTGCACTCTTCTTGGTATTATTTGCAAAGAGGCTGGCAATATCCACAGCAACCTTGGATATGATGGTGACAAATGCCTGTCTTTCTTCCCTGTTCATCTCAGCGTGCTTCTCCATGTCTTTCCTGTTCATATCAGCTTGCTTCCCCAAGAATGACATCAGTTCTTTGTTCATGAGTTCTTGTCTACTGACTCTGTCGCTGATGTGGAATCTGTACGATCTCTTTGCTGGTGACGCTGTCATCGACACACCAGGTAAGGTTTCTCCTTGCGTTGATGGGTCTTGCATTGGTTCTTGCGTTGGTTCTTGCGTTGGTTGAGTAGGTTGACCAAGAGGAAGAATGGGAAAGCTGGCATCGTCTTTGCCAAAAAGGTCTTCCTCTTCCATAGAAAGAAATGTATTCTCCTCATAACCTTGTGTCATGTCATACTCCTCATGTCCATCGCCCCCATTTGCCTTCCAAAACATCCTTGCCTTGATTGCCTTTGCAGCCCCTACTTGCCAGGGACATATTGGATCACCAGTTGGAATTTTTTTGTGATAGAGATTGCTTAGTTTGCGGCGAATGGATTGTCCTTCCCTTTGGGAATTAGGATAAGCATTTCTATGAGCTTCTATAACAAAATTCCATTCCTCGCTAGAGACAGGCTTAACATGAGATATCTTCTTCAACAGAGACCTGAGTTTGTCTGAGGTGTAGTTCGTTGGACCCCTCTTTGGTGGCGGCATGATGAATGTATTGGGAACTGGCGATATGGCCTCCTCTTTATCGTGGAGAAAACAATAATTACTTCATAAAATGTTGTTGTTCCGACTTTTCAATTTTTGTACGTATGATTGAAATTGGTGAGTTGGACTGCTGTGACTGGACATTTTTGTTCTTTTACGTGACTCGTCCGTTGGATTACTAACAAGGGAATGAAAAAGGTGCAGTCATGGATTCCAAATGGAGACACAGAATTGTGTGTAAATCAGTGTTTACGAGGGGGTCTCGTAAACACTTAAAAACAGTAATGTGAGTAAAAAAGAAGAAAACTGAGTAACAAATGACACACAATCGTGCATGACCTAAATTACACAGATATTCTGTGTTTTCGGGAATCGCCCAATGAGTGATTCCCACCTGAGGAAAGTGAATAGAATGAAAAGTTAATAAAAAGTATTCGGAAGTGAATAGAATGAATACTTTTTTAGCACACCCAGCCGACCAATACTTTTATTAAGTGACAAATTTGGAACTTGGAATTCCCTGAAGAAGAAACAGTAACTGTCTGTTTCATCACTACCCGCGCCACCTAGTACCCGCCTATTTTGGCAAGCAAGGCTGGCCGGGGAGGTTAAGTAGTTTATTCAATGGGTTTTTTTGTTTGATTGTGATATATGGAATAAATGAGGTCCATTCCGAACTGGCATTGCTTTTCATGATCTCTATAAGTAGTTTCCTCACGGGCAATTACATTTATTCTTTTCAATACACATAGGGTCTTCTAAGTGTTTACTTATCGATCTGTTTTTAAATGATATCTTGGTTCGTACCTTTTCACCTGTTTATTCATGGTGTTAAGTGGGACCGTTTTTGCCATTTAACAACAAACAAAAAAAGCATGCCCGGCAAAAGAGGTGCAAGAGGTGCAATGTTTGATTTTAAGATTCCGTTGAAATCTACTATTCAGTGTTAGTTAAGTGAATAAAAACTGTCAGTCGAGAGCCCCTAGACTGACAAATTTTATTAAGAAGTGAATACATCTATATAGAAAACACATACTTTTTATGTGTTTTTTTATTAATTATATTCGTTTTCCTTAGGTGGGAATCACTCAATACCGGTAAGGTTTCCACAAGTTTATTACAATCTGTCCGTCTATCACGCAGTCTGTCCGTTTAACCGCGTATTTCCAATTAATGACAACGTCAATCGGAATGACATATCTTAAATGCGAGTCACATCATGCCCATCTCTATCTACCGGTACGTACGAGTACCGTAAGATTACTCTCCTGACTATTACGTCATGTTCTTGCAATTCTTTCAAAGGAGAGGTAATTTTTTTCAACTCTGTATGGAAGGATTGCTTGCAAGGTAGTTTGAATACTGACGCCATGAAGAACATTCGAGCGATAGCAATACTCGTGGCGTTGCAGTTCGTAACGACGGCCGCTTTTTCGTTTCGAGATGGGCTTTTCGGAAGCACCGGAAGGAGAGAGCAGATCAAACGCCGTCTGATGCTGGCATCGACACGAAACGACGCCGTGGATCACGAGAAAAATAGCGTTCATGAATCATCGTCCTCTTTGAAGGTGGGAGTTGCGGGTGCCGGGGCTGTTGCTTTCGGAATGGCTTCCATTCTTTCCAAGAGCGGACACCACAGTTTGTTGTGGTCTCCGTCGGGGAAAGGAACAATCGAGTTAATGGATGAGGAGGATAGCGACAGCGACGGCAGAGAACGACAATCAATCACATCAACCGGAGCATTGGACCACGAATTTTCCCCCAAGATTGTCTCGAGCGCGCAGCAATTAGCCATGGAGTCCGATGTGCTGATTATTGCTCTGCCCGCCAATGGACACAAACAAGTATTCGATGCCCTGGCACCCCACTTGTCGACCTCGTCACCATCTTCGTCTGCTGCACCGAAGAAGCACATCATTATTTCTTCTCATGCCTCCTTCGGCGCTCTTTACCTTTCCCAATTCTTGCACGAGCTCGGAAATCATCACCACACGATCACATCCTGGGGCACCACCGTCTGCACGGCTCGCCGTACATCGGGACGCACCGTAGACATAAAGACCATACGAAAGTCGGTGGATACGAGTTGCGTTCCGGAGAGCCACTTGGCGTCGTCTCTCGAGCTTTGCAATCGCCTATTTCCTGATATTAATTTTCGACCCCGAGAGGGACTGTTGGCAATCACGCTCTCCAACTTGAATCCGCAAAATCACCTCGCCATAGCATTGGGTAACATCAGTCGAATGGACAAAGGGGAAGAATGGTACCAGTTTCAAAATATTACACCAAGAATAGGAGGATTTCTAGAAGCATTGGACAAAGAGCGGCTGGCGATAGCTTCGGCTTTAGGATTGGATGTCAAGACAGTCTACGAACACTTCAACCTATCGTTCCACGTTCCGATCCCCGAATCTGGATCCCTGTCCGAAATGTGTCAAGGTATTTATGAAAAAGGAAACGACGTCTACGGTCCTATTGTAGCTGATTCTAGATACATTACAGAGGATGTCCCCTTTGGTTTGGCACCGGTGGTTGCGCTCGGAAAACTCGTCGGTCGACCCGCCGTTCTCCACGAATCGGGCATGGCGATATGCAACGCCATGTATGGGCGTGATTTTTCCGCCGAAAACGACTTGCTGGAGGCGATCGGTCTGGACCAGATTGAACTCGGCGAGCTCCAGGAAGCCGCGCGGACCGGACAACTCTCGAAACCGCTGTTTGAGCCCGCAACTCAACATGGGTGAGATCTCGAGACGAGACACCGATATTCCACACGATTCAACATATCGAAGAAAAAAAAAAAAGTCTTTCCTCAGGTGCACATTCATAAAATATTCAGGTTTCTTCTTGGTTGTCCCACCCAAGGGTTTTTGGAAGGAACCCTTGCAGAGCAACTCGCTTGGCAATCCAGCGCAGGTACAAAGCCTCATCCTCGGTAGGCAGCGGTTGTGCATCTCCCGAGAGTTGCATCATTCTGGAGTGATTGAATAACTCGGTTGTGAAACGACTCGATGCGGGAGGCAGCCGATTAAAAATTGTGGCATAAATAACGCATCCAGCGAGGTATGTGCCGTGGGGGCTTGGATGGTACAAGTCTTCACCAAACAAACGGTCCCAGAACGACACATTTTCCTCCCAAAGGACAAGAAATGCTGACAGAGTTTTACACCACACAAAAACACACCATTATTTGGATGAGGGAAGATTTTGATGATAGAACAACTTTTTCCGATGCTCGACGGCTGACATGAATTGCAGTTCGATCACGCCGTCGGTCAGAGTATAAATAACGTAAAGCCACAACAACCACCACCACCACCACCACGATATAAAGCAACGCAATTATTTTTGTTACTCCAAAAAATACGAACAATCCGTTACTCACCCAATCCTACGGGTGCAATCCTCGGTTTCAAATGACTCGGCAATTCCTCCTCTAGAATTTCTAAATAGTACTCGTAGCCTTCTTTCAGCATTGTTGTGAATGTTGGAATGTCCACAAAATCTGTCATGTCGATATCTTCCCTCCAGTAAGCCCACGTTTGATAGAGGATTGGAATCGAGTTCGAGGCATTCAGCATTGGGACATAAGCCTCCTGCAGTGTAGACGCGCTTTTCATCCGTTTGTAGTAATCGGCGGGAAACATGGATTGGTCGTTGATGACAACATAGTCCCAGCGCGACGTCGAATATTCGTTGCCGTTCTCGTTGTCCTCCGGCAATCGTGTCGCAATGGAATAATACTCCAGGTAATCGGGATCTTGAAAACACGGATTCAATCCGTCGTTCGGTATAGTAATCCTCGTAGTTGTTGTCGTTGTCGTTGTTGGTTTCGGCAACAAGCGTTTCGTCGTAGCCCAAAAGCAACTGAGGAACGGTGCATGCTCCAAAATCGGGAAATCCGTCGTCGTCTGCGTCTCCGCGGTCGGAATTGCCAGAATCCCCCCAAAAAATGTACATTCCGTTGCCCTTTTGCAACAGAGAGGTAACCGTGAGCGATCCGTGCAAACACGAATCCTGCCGTGCAATTTTGCCGTCGCTCATGGCTTCCACAACTCGCGGCAGGTCGTTCACAAACGTGAAAGAGTTGCCAACAAAGGCGACCGAAATCGACTGGTTGCTGTTGCTGTAGGTCCCATTGTCGGAAGTCAAGAGAAGAGAGGAAAACACCAATGTTACAACAACGCCTCCCAGAAATTTCGATCCCGGGACCACGAGAGGCATTCTTTGTAAAGGTATTGTACTCTCCAATACTATGCGTCGCGACTGAGGTGTGATCTGTAGGAATTACTACCGGAGTTTCCGAATAATCTTGTTTAATTCCCCCTTTTTATCCTCAAACAATCGGCGGTTTTAATTTCAGATGTTCGTCTAAATAAATGTAGTGATTACGACTACAGTTTCTATCATTACTATCGGTTTCAGCTCCAGTTGCAGACGTGTGTATCAATCGACTAAGGGAATACACGAAACGTTTTTGGAAATCGATATTGCTTGAAGTTACGAAGTATCCGTTGCTGATTCCACATATGCCTTACACAGGGGAAGTTTTAAAACTAATCATTCCCGTCGTTAATTATTACTTCGTACGTATAAAATCAAAAAGAATGCTTTGAATGTAGGAGATAAAATTAAAAAGAATGAGAGATTATTATTAGTATGTCAGAGCAGTGTCCGACCCCTCTTAGCAAAAGGAGCGTGATTTAACCGTAACGGTCGAAATCTCTGACACTCTAAGATAACCACTTTACAGTAAAACCAACCAATCACATTCAACCGGATTCAACCATGGGCGAACCTTCTGCGCGACCAAAAGACCAAGCCAGACGCAATTCTTCAGCCAATCAGATTAAAGGTGTCACTTTGCACTTCCCCCAGCCCGAGCAGCAGCAAAACGCAAACGCAAACACAAACACAACAAACACATACACTTCAATCCTGACAAACAAACCGGAAAGTACATAAAGACACACAAAAAGACGAAAACGTCGAAAACCCCAAACGATGAAAACAACAAAGAAACTACCAATACTATCAATATTCACCCAAAATAACACTACTATCCTCAACAAAACACTCCCCTTTGTCTCCAGCCAACAAAAATGTCCTACACAAGCGGCCTATTTGCCAGAGCAGCAAGACATGTTCAACAGGATGACCTCGATGGCGTCCCAACGAATACCCAACTTGCCTACGGTCGCAAAGGGGCAGAGTTCCTTGAGTTTTGCACTACCATATTTGGCTACCTCGATTATCCGCAAACAGTAACTGAAGAGAAGGTGTTTGGCTTCCTTTTCTATCAGGCATATCGATCCCATAGGAGAAGAGGTCGGAAGCCCAAGAGGGAGGTGGGAACACCATAAATATTTGACGCCACCGGCTATGGCGCCGTGATGGCCAAATACAACAATAGTAGTAGTAACAACATGAATCGCGAAATCACTGTTGGAGCTGGAGGAGATAGACCAGCATGATCCTGTAGGCTATGACACTGTGAATCAATACTTGTGTTCCATTCTCAAAATATTGCGGCATCAGCGAAGTCAAAATGCCAACAATCTTACAAAGGAACACATCAGATCTGAAAGAGTCACCCAACTGCTGCGAGTTGTTCAAGTTCGAAAGAAGAAGATCACAAGAATGAGATTTGATGAGAAGATAGATCATGCCCTTTCACCATACATGAATGTGCAAAACATCAATAAGAATTGTTACAAACCAAATTATCATGTGGCATCCTTGAGAGACAGATTCTGTTTTCTTATGACACATGGAGGCGTTCTCCTGCGGCGAGTCCTTATTCAAATCCGAGCTGTCTGATCTGTGTGATCTTATCAAATACGATGAAGGCACACACGCCTGCCAGATCCTAATTATGCAAATAATAACACTCAAAACGAACGGTCAGAAAACTTTATATGGACGCGTTATGAGACATCAAAATGTTAACATGTGCCCGATTGGTGCGTTGGGCTTCTATTTGATGGCACGATTCCATTCAATGCGCGAGCTTGCTCACTATGACTTTGCAAGTAATGCCAATTGGTTCGACGTCAAATTACTCACAGATTGTACTAATAACTCTGACAATCGAGACTCAATCACAGGACCAAGCGTTTGCCAATACAATGAAAGACGCATGCGAATGCCTTGGGTATTGCTTCGAAAGCACTTTGTTCACTTTGGATGAGGAACCAGGTGTGGTTGCATGTGAGATGCAAGAGGTTGATCCCCAATACATCAAAATGATTGGCAATTGGAATGTTGATGTCAGAGAGGACCAATACTCTTCCAAACTCCCTTTGAAGGCTATGAGGGACATTGGCTGGGCATTTGCAAGATAAAGGGGAGTTATTCTTGCCAAGAAGTACTATCGATCCACCTCCGGAGCTTCAGTCGACAAGTCTTCCCCTTCCTTGACAAGGCAATAAGCACCATTGATAACATCCCAAAACCGGCTGCTCAAGCTTTCTTTGAGCTCCTCCTCAATTTACAATGCGTGGTACTGCAGGACGCGGCCATCTTGATACACCAAGGTAGAAAAAACCGGCTCTTCTCCTTGCCTGCCTTCCAAACCAAACTGTTCAAGACTTATCAAGCAACACTCATTGACAAGGTCATTGCCGAAGCAACAATGGGAGCCGCTACTACTACCTCAATCAAAAGGAGTATCGATGTTGCCCTTCCATGGGGCTCGCGACCAGCTGCACAACATTCATTCGGAAGTACACAATGTTTGGAAGGATGTTGGGAGGGTTAAGGCTTCAGTTACTGGCTTCAGACAAAAACAAGGTGTTGTCAACACCCAAGTTCAGCCACTTCCTGCAGCACATGCATGCGTATCAACTGCCGACAACACCGACAACCCCAACAGAACCATTAATCGACGACCCACCAGATACTCGTCCAACAATAGGGTTGTTCCGGAACCACAAGTCGGTTTCGTCGATGTGGAATGAGTGGTTCAGACTTGGGGAATTTGTTGGCAGTTGACTTCCCTGCTGGGGGTATTGAAGACCTTGAAAAGAGTGCTGGCAGTGGATGGAGAAAGCATTACAACTCAGCGGACCAGAAGCATTTCTCCAGACTCAAGTGCATTATCGATTATGTGAAGAGTAGAGTTGTTGCTGGCGAATCCTTAGAGGCAGTACTGGAAGAAGGTGACAACTTAATGAAGGCAACGAGGACCCTTTCAACAATCCACACCCATCTTCAAAAGGCCAAGTCCTTTAGACTTGATAGTCCCACCCCCAACAATGGATTGACATGCTGGGGAGCACCAGCAGCAGCACCACCCCCGCCACCACCAGCAAACACGTTGTTGCAAAGCGTTTGAGAGGAGTCGATTTCGATTGGAGAGGAGTCGATTCCATTGGAGAGGAGGAGCCGATTCGATTGGAGAGGAGGAGTCGATTCGATAGGAGAGGAGAGGAGAGGAGGAGTCGATTCGATTCGATTGGAGAGGAGAGGAGGAGCCGATTCGATTGGAAAGGAGAGGAGGAGTCGATTCGATTGGAGAGGAGGAGAGGAGAGTCGATTGTTGATTGGAGAGAAGAGCCAAGTCGATTGCTGAATGGAGAGGAGAGGAGAGTTGATTGTTGATTGGAGAGAAGAGTGAGTTGATTGTTGATTGTGGAGACAAATCCCATGGTCGATTCGATTCCAAGATTGTTTTGCTTAGCATCAGTTTAGGATGAATCCCATGGTCGATTCAGTTTCCAAGATGATTTTGCTTAGCCAAGTTTACAGCAGAGCCAGAAAAGATGCAGAGTTTAGTTCCAAATTTGAAATTATGAGCTCTTTGTTGCAAAAGTAGAAATTATGAAGTGGAATAACTTGTTATCTAGTAATATCACTGTGTTACGTAGTGGAATCACGTGCTTTCTATTTTCCAAATTCGAAATTAGAGTTTCCTTTTGCAAATCACTCCAACCAATCGTGTCAACGGTCGATCGTGGAAATGGATCCCATTTAGTTGAGTATCGAAGAACGCGTCGTGTTTAGTTGAATATCAAAAAACAGAAATCAATTCGAAAAAGTTATGGGATTTACCTTCGGCCAGGCGCGTTTAGTCCGCAGCAGGTAGGACTGTCTTAATTTATGTTTGATCTTCAGTTCTTCATATCACGAGTGGGAATCAATTCGAGTTTGGGTTTGACTTTGGTCATCTGTTGAGTTAGTATAAGTTAGTACAAAAGCTACGCTGACTGAAAAAGTAATAACTAGGGTTATTATTTATTTTTAGTATAAAATAACTGCGTTATTATATACTACTTTCTAAAATTGCGCGCGCAGGTCTGTCAGACAGTCTGACAACTGACGGATTCTGGTAAAAATAATGAGCATTCTCAATTTACATACTGATTCTGCTATTGTATCATGTGTTTGTGTCTTGCAGCGTTATTTATTTATTGAGTGATTCCCACCATATAAAAGCAAATAGAATGCAAAGTGAATAAAAAGTAGATAGAATGAATACTTTTTTATCACACCCAACCAATGAATACTTTTATTAACTGCCAAATTTGGAATTCGGGATCCCTGAAGAAGAAACAGTAACTGTCTGTTTAATCACTACCCGCACCACCTAGTACCCGCCTATTTTGGCAAGCAAGGCTGGCTGAGGCTAAGTAGTGTATTCGATGGGCCTTTTGTTTGATCGTGATATATGGAATAAATGAGGTCCATTCTGAACCGGCATTGATTTTCATGATTGCAATAAGTAATTTACTCACGGGCTTTTACACGTACTCTTTTAAATGCACACATGGGTTCCAAGTGTTTAATTATCGATTCGGTCTTTAGTTGGTGTATTTGACCAAATCGATTAACCTGTTTCATTTGTAGCCTTAAGTGTAATCATTTTTACCATTTAAGGATTTTGAAGTAGTGGAGGTGCATTTGATTCTAAGCGAAGATATTCGTACGTGCAATGTTTGATTTTTAGATTCCGTTGAAATCTATTCAGTGTTCGTTAAGTGAATAAAAACTGTCAGCCGGACACACCTCGAGCGACAAATTTTACTAAGAAGTGGATACATCTATATAGAAAACACATTCTTTTTATGTGTTTTAATATTAATTTTATTCGTTTTCATCTGGTGGGAATCACTCATTCTGATACGATATTTCTGTTTCCTGCTACCATCGCCAATTGGGTAGCATAAATGATCATATATGTGGCATTGACATATCATGATAATTCACATAGTGCCCATGATTATTTGTATAAAAATAAGTAATTTGATACCTCGATTGATAAGTGTACGCTGTGGCTGTTGCAAGTCTCCCCTCAACAAGAAACTCCTATGAGCTCATCCAACAGCAGGTTGTTGCTGTTAATGTTGCTGTTGCTGTTGCTGTTGCTGTCGGGGGAGATCATCCTTTGCTGCTTTCTCCACTCTGAATGTGCTGGCATACTCCTTGTTTATCCAACCTCGTTGCTTGCAACTATCAGCACAGCCCCGTCCTTTGATCTCACCACATTCTTTCTCGTTGAGGAGCATAAGATATGCCAGTCAGAGCCTTGTGTTGTTGCTCCCTTGTGAGCTTCTCACCATCTACAGGCTTGACAACTCCTCTACTTGCTTGATGTGCTTGACGCAGTTTGCTTAGAGTCATTCCTGTGATAATGGCACAACAACTCATTATTGCTGATGCTCCTGACTCCTTTGGGACAGAGTTCCCCCACAGGACTTGGCTGGTTACCAATTTAATTGCTGGCCTTGATGGTAGCTTTCAAAATGGCAGTGTGCACTACACCCCTCTTCCTCTTTTTTTGATGGTTCATATGTACCATTTGATCTCTGGAACATGCTTGTCATTGATTACAGAATTTGGTGCTATACCCAATCCCTGCCTTGATGTGATGCCCAGTGGGTTCAAATTGCTTGTTCCATTCTCACTGTGGATATGGTGAAGCCTCTCTTAGGATAGCTATCCTTTACATTCTGCATGCACTGGGCCAGGGTCTCTGCCTTTGCGTTTTTGATTATCCCCACTGTGGCAAACTGTATGTGCCGTGATAATGTCACAAAGAATTGAATCTTATTTACAAACGAGATATTAGCTGCGGGCATCTCTGGTGGTAGAGCTGCAATGGATACTGGTTGGGCGTGCGCTTCTCAGCGTTGAACTGCCTTGTCTTTTAGCCCCGTGAAAGACCGGTTGAAGATCTTGTCTGCCGTAATCAGATTGGCTCTCATTACTGGGCAGTTTGGGATAAGGTTGTTGTCCACAAGCCTGGTCAGTTCCTTGGTAGCAATATTTAATGTGTCCTGAAGCTTCCTCGCCCTAATTGCCTTTCAATGGTTGAGGTCCAAGTTCACCTTGTTTCCTTTGACTGTCTTGTCTATAGAGAAGGCCATTGCCTGATATCTTAGTGAACTCGTGGAATGTGGTGCTGTCAATACTACTACTCTGTATATCCTAAACACGTTGTCAATAGAGCTGTCACAGGATACTTGGTGCTGTTCTTTATCTTGGAGACTGAAAGGGTGTTTGTGATTATATTGCTGTCATACCACACAGTGCCGGCTCCCTCAAGTTCTCTGACCCAGTCTGTAGTGGTCACTCCTGCATTGCAGTAGTTATTCATCTACCGGTCAATCTACCGTATGTTGGTGAGTAGTGTGGGGTTACAGATCACATTCACAGTCAACTGGTTGTTGTCCAGTAATAAGCAGTATTTTTCTATCTTTCCTCTATGTTGACTGAGCACCACATCACAGTTAACATTGGCCTGGTCCATGGCCTTGCGATGATCAAAGACCCAGGTTGTGTCCTGTGGGAGTGTGCCTGCTACACTCCTGGCATATATGCAAAATATCATTTGGTATGGTGAGTCAGTGATATCATCCAATGTCCCCATATTTAGCTGGGCAATCCCAACTGTTGGTGCAGGTGTGTTCCGTTCCATTTGTAGCCAGGATTCCCCAGCTGGCTGGAATGTCGTTGTAGGGGGCTTGCTGTCTTTCTTGATAACAAGTCTTAATGTCTGCTTTCGATACATTTATCTTCTCATGAGTATTAGTGGTGTCCTTTCTGAACACATTGGTAGCATGTGATGTGTGCCTTTGCCGTCTTGTCTGGGTTGCTGCTTGCCTGTGTTCTGTGCTGAATGTCACACTGCCGTTTCCTGGTGTCCGTCTGTTTGCATTGTCGACAAAAGTTGATTAGGATGCGGTGAGCCTCTGCTTGTTGTGTATCAGGGTAGTACTAGTTATTCTGTCCCACCAAGAAGTCATTCTCAAGTTTCTGTTTGATGGCAGCATGCCTTCCGTGGATGGAGTTTTTGATATCTAGTGTGGCCATTGCCATGTCGCCAACCTTCTCTTTCACAGCTTTCTGACCGTCTGCTGATACGGGTGGAAGTCCCCTAGGCTAAGATGTACTTGTCCACACCGGGGAGATAGAGCACCAATTTGCATGCTTTGGTCGCGGTTACGAGGTTTTCAAATTGGTCATGCCAGTCGAAATCAGTTGTGAGATCTGCTGTAACACAGATTGCTGCTAGTGGTGGAAACTTTTGGGGCTCATACTTGTAGCAGATCTTCTTAATGAACTTGAGCATTGCCACAGTGTTGGCGCTATCCAGTACTTTCTCAAAGGACGGGATCTGCATTGAGCTTCTGCAACATTACATCGCTGCCTGGTTAGGGGACTTAACGGCCAAATCCGACATGCATGATTGTCTCCAATCTACAAAAGAGGACGAGGCAAACACAGTTGGGAAGGATCTAACACTCCCAGACAGGCTAACGGCCATGTCCAGGTTCCGGGAATTTGACAAGAACCTTTGCAAGTATCTACAGCATAAAAGAGGAGTCACCAAAACTTCTCTACTCTATATGATAAGACAGCTATCTGCCATTGAGGATCTTGATAGGGAAGGAACTGCCGGATCGAACCCCAGAGACTGTTTATGCCAACTAAACTGAATATGCAATTAGATACACCATCCATGTCGGCTCACATTGGTCTAAAGACAACAATACGCTTTGGGTATACTCTTCAAATTGGATGGATCCGGTCCTGGTTGGTCCTATATTCAAAAAAGTTACGGGGCTCAGGGTGGGGTAGAGGTGATGGCCGTAAGGTATACTTTGCTCTCTACTCTCAAGCCTATGAGGAAACCAACCTCAAATTGATTATCAAGACAAAGAGACAATTCATCCAGGGAATTGATCTACATAGGCGACTCCAAACACTACAACTTTGATAGGCACAAACACTTGTGGCATGAGGCTAAGCAAACTTTGCTAAGACACAATGCATTCCCGCCTGAAGATCAGTTTGTATATGACTTCTGTCACTCCCTCCACGACATACGGCTGGAACACTCCGTTCCTATATTCATAACAGAAGGCTTGGAGTATTATGCAAACTTTGAGAAGGCTTCAGCAAATCTTACCCAAACACTCAGAGTAAAGAAAATGCAGAGCCAATGGAAAAGAGGAATGAATGTATCAGCTTTCAGCCAACAATAAAAAGAAGAAAAATCGAAACAAGGGCTCCCCTCAAAAGTCCAACGACAACAATAACAACACTAATAGTAACCCAATGGACGGAGTCATATACTACATCAGTGGTGTTTGAAAAAGCTCTCTATTTTGGCAACTCACTCCAGCACAGTTTCATCTCTCCTAACCAAATACAGGACTGCAACTTGAATGTGGTTGAAGACACATCAAAGCATTACAACAGTTCCTCCAGTCACAGTATCATCTTTCGGTCTGATAGCTTTGAACTGATGATCCCACTCCAAGTCGATGGTGTTATCTCCTACTTTGATACACGCCTGGCCTACCAAACAGGAGCTAGATACATGTGATCATGTTCTAGCAACAGACACACATACATGGGATTCCATATGCCTCTCACTTTGCTGAAGGATGAAGAAAGAGTGAACGCCTCATTCCCGCGAGTGGTTGCAGCCCTCTCAGGAGGAGGACCAGTGCGAGAGACTGAACCTTGGATCCACTCAACGGATGATCCAGAGAACAAGCTCATAGGGGTTAAGCTCAATGAGTATTGACTCAGCTATCTAGTACAGAAGATCTGTATGACTTAAACTCATTGGTTAGGGTATACTCAACAAGATATTGCCTCTTGGCTTCACTCAGCTTATGTTGGAAGTACCGGGGACGAGGAAAACTCGGAGAATCTCCGGATTTTGGCTGATTCCACCAAAACTTCTTCATTAACCAAGGAAGAGCTTACAATCCAAAAGGAAGCAAAAGCTCAGACAAAAGAAGGAAAGATACTACATTGCCAGCAGGATGTGATAGATAAGGAAACTTCCCTTGAAAAGACATCATTTATCCGGCGCAGACAATGGGAACCTCCAATAAGAATTCCAGAGAACGTTGACAGATATGATTCCAAGGCTAGTGCAAAGATGTGGAACATGTGTGTGAAGATGGCCAAGGAAACTATTAAGGTCACTACCCAGGAAGGCATAAGAAAGCTTACCCAGCCTATCACTTGCAGGCTAAAGACCCAAAAGTGGAGGAATTGCAAAGTACTTAAGGGCCGGTGGTTTGCTGATACTATGAAGTTCAAAGTATCAAGTATCATTCAGAATGATACGAATGCACAAATCTTTACCAATGGCAAAGGATATGTGGCGCTCTACCCAGTAAGAGGGGAATCAGGATGCCATGGTGGACTATCTTGCTTCATAAGTGAGGTAGGAATCCCAGAGCATTTTGTCACTGATGGGGCAAAGGCCCAAGGAAATCATGAGACACACATTACTGGATGGACTACGCTTCGGTTGGAGTATCAAATCTGTCAAACATATATACATCCCAATTGCTGGTGGCAAAATACAGTCAAGCATAGTGCAGGGGACCTAAGGAGATCTATTAGATTGATGACTTCTAAGAAACGAAGCCCAAGAAGATGTTTGTGTTATGCTGGCTGGTGGCCGGTTAAGTAATACCGCATCTGAGGACCCAGCATCTGCTATGGACAGGACAGGATTGGAACTGGTGCATGGATACACTCCCGATATAACTCTGTATATGATCCACAACTGGTATGACTTCATCCAATAGTATGATCTACATGACAAGTCAGAGAAATGTGGACGATGGCTGGGCCCATGTGGAAATACTTATGGTTGTGGAGACTGCCATTATGTATTGTATAAGACCATCAAATTTCACATGACGAATGGCGCACGGCTTATATCTGAAGTTGAGTGGAAGCACCCAGATACTATCCTACAGTTGGAAGAACACAGCAAGCTACTTAATGAAAAGATCTGTGATGAGGTTAAACTGGCTGGCATATACCTTGAGAATGAGTTAGGAGAACCACCGTTGGGCCTATTTGATGGCAAATATGAGGGTGATGACGAGATACTTATGACCGAGCCCAAAGCATCTTCCCTGGACAGTCAATGATTCAACTGACAATGATCTTGATAAGTATCTTGGTAGCCAAGTGTTACTGCAGATAGGGGACCAACGGATTTGCAATATAGTTAAGAGTTGGTATAGAGACGCAAGTGGCATCCTAGTTGGTGAAAAGAACAACAATCCACTCTTAGACTCAATGTCCTAGTATGAGGTATCTATGCCTGATGGATCAATCAAAATCTACACAGCAAATATGCTAGCGGAGAATCTCTATTCTTCTGTGGATGATAACAACCAGTATTGGAGTCATTAAGTAACAAATGAAATAAATGAGACAATATGACGTGAAAACAGGACATGCGCAAAACAAAGAAGCGTGTACGGTCCATACACCTTATTATGTGTAAGCCAGCCACCAAGAGTAAGACACACAGATATTACATGTACAGGTCTAATGCTCGGATAACAGTTAGTATCTGGAATACACAAGGACACACACAAATCATGTGTGTACGGTTCGCGAATCTAAACACAATTCACATGTTAGAATATATGACCAGATACTTAACCAAGCACATGAAATACAAAAGGTGCACCAAAACATGGTAAAAACAGGCATGAGTATAGTGTTTCCACGATCATAAATAAAGGACAGCTAGCCACAAGTATGAGCTGACACAGTCACTACAAAGGGATTGTCATTATGATTAACAGGAAAGATATTAATCGTAGTGATGACTACTAATGCCCCAAAGAGATAATGACTTGTAGAGTTGCTTGTCTGCTGGACAAGCTCCTTGACTATGAAAAGGATGAGGAGGCTCTAACCACAGAGCAAGTGGCACTATTTGCCAAAGAACACGGCATAATAGAAGAACCAGTGATTAAGTGGTGGGCCTATAGAGTTATTTGGAAGAAAGATCGGATAGTCTGTGGCGCTAAAACCAAATACTGGACCAAATCCTCATAAGTATGGGGTTTGCCTACCAAAGTCAATTGCTGAAGCAAGAAAGATTGACAAGGAATCAGAAGGCGATTATTGGGCTCAGGCTATTGCAAAGGGAAATGAAGAACAATTTCATAGCTTTTGAGTTCAATGATGAAGACAAAGTGCCAGTGGGGCATACCAAAATTACTATGCACATGGTATTTGATGTGAAAATCGATTAACCCTAAAAACAGGACTTGTTGGGGATGGGCATAAGGTTCCAGAAATATCATGGGAGTATACATACTCAAGCGTGTCCATCAGGGATTTGGCTCAGATGTTCTTTCTGGTTGCCGCATTTAATGACCTTGAAGTCTTAAGTGCTGATATACAAAATGCATACTTAACTACGCCAATCAAAGAGAGCTACTACACTGTGGCTATGTTGGAACAAGGGTTTCGTACTGAAGTTATGTGGAAGGCCCTGAAAAATTGTAAGGGCTGCTGTATGGACTACCAGTTGCAGGTGCATCATTCCGGTCTCATTTGTCCAAGTACTTAAGGGGACTTGGATATAGTCATGTAAATCCAATCTGAATGTATATATGCGGCCAGCGGTTAAGAAAGATGGCACAGAGTACTACAAGTACTACTGCATGGCATATGTGGATGATATCCTTGTATCTGGGATGGATCCAAAGTTTCAGATGGACACAAACAAAGGTCAATTCAAATTAAAGAGTAGGACCATTGAGCAACCTTCTTTCTATCTTGGGGCAGATATTGGAATTAATTTTGTCGATGGGACTAAGTATTAGTCCATGTCTTTGACTAAGTATACCTCCAAGGCTGTTAAGGCTGTTGAAGAGAATTTGGCAAAGGATAAACATGCTTCAAGATACTTCCAAAACCGCAAAATCACCATTGGTGACTGGATATAGACCCAAAATTGATGCTTCTCCAGAACTTGATCCAGAGAAACAGAACTATTGCCAAGGTTTAATAGGTATACTCCATTGGATATGCAAGCTTGGTAGATTGGATATTGTTATGCCTGTGTCACTTATGTCTCGATATCTTGCACAAGCCTGTGAAAGGCATCTAAATCAACTGTTTCATCTGTTTGCATACTTAAAGAATTTCAGCAAATCAAAATTGGCATTTGACTGTTCCTTACCAGAACTGCATGAGCCGGTATTCCATAAGTGCGATTGGGAAAAATTTCATCCGGACGCGGGAGAACTATTGCCTCCAGATATGCCCAATCCACGAGGAAAAGCTGTTATGACTACATGCTTTGTGGATGCGGATCATGCCGGATGCAAGACTACTAGAAGATATCATACAGGAATCATCATCTTTGTGAACAGGGCACCTATTCTGTGGTTCTCTAAGAGACAAACAACGGTCACAACATCTACATTTGGCCCGGAGATAGTGGCTCTCAATATTGCAATTGGAATGATAGAAGGCCTATAATATAAGGTCAGAATGATGGGCATACCTATAGAAGGGCCGACCAACATGTACTTACCAAGCTTATGGCTGGAGTAAAGCTATTTTCCCTATGTAAAAGATGCATGTGGAGGTGCAAATGAGAGGACCATGATCGCTTAAGGTTTCTTCTACAAGTACCTAATACTACTAGTAGTACAAAGACACGGGGACTCTAGAAAACCGCCGGTAGCAACGTATGGGCCTGGACGTACGAACGTACGAATATTTGGACATACAGACATACGCACGTACTACTAACAGAGGAGTGAATAAAATGAACGGTTAACTTGTGCTGGCTTGCTGAATTGCTTAATAGTAACTGAGGATGCGCTAATAGTGCACAAAGGAGGAGGTGCGATCTGAATAATCATCTTACATTATAATACTCACAAATTAAAAGAAGAACTACTTGAAATCACTGAATAATAATACTGGGTAGTTACACCACGAATAATCCTGTTAGTGATGTAGACTTGACGAGAGTAAAACTACACACACGGGTGTTTTAAAAGGGCTAGAGCCTCAGAATAGATTTTTCAAATCTTTGGGAGCCTTGTAGTACCTAAAATCCCACCAAATTCTCCGTACTACACAACCTGACCGTGTGTGTTTTACCTGCTGTTTATGTTCCGCTGGACCTCAGCGTTGGTTTAAAAATTTAGTATCCGTACCTTATGAGCCTGGTGATAGGTTCCCTTGCCTACCTTCTTACGCAATCATCTCCATCATTGTTTTGCGCTTATATTTGTTCCACCCATGTATTTTATTCTTGTAACAATTTTATCGCTTTCATTATTTTGGGTCAAATCTAGTTTTAATTTGGTTGTATGATGAAGAGCCCATCTCCTGATGACACTTCCCAAAAACTTATGTGTTCTTGGTTTCTAGTATCTGGTCTCACCTCCACTTCCAAACCAAGGCAGGTTAAAAAGATGCTAAGGCAATCTCAAAATGCCTGTTTTAAATACATGCTCAAATCTTTACCCAATCAACAATCATGCACCCACTCAACATGGATGCAGGCTTTTGCCTTCAAGAATCCTGAAGCCACCGTTACTCTTCAGACCAACACTGATAATTGGTTCTTTAGATGTTTTGTTGTTACCCCAATTGCTTTCGCAAAATATTTTGGGAAATTAACTACTCCCATTTTTGCCGTTGATTGCTTCCATTACAAAGAACATAATTATGGTAGTGTATGTTTTGTTCTTGTAACCAAGACCAGTTACAACGGTACATACCTCTTGCATGGGCTATCATTCCTGCCGAAAAAAATGGAAAATTATCGTGGGTTATACAATGTTGTTGGAAACATGGCACCCACTTTGACTTGTATACTTTTTCCACTGACCAAGGTCCATTAGTAGCTACATTCAAAGCCTTCTTTCATCAATATGGAATCTCCTTTTTGGTATCATTGTGTCTCCAACATCTCACAAGGTCTGTTAGATTAGAAAATGACCGTTTATTTACAAACTACAAATCTGGTGGTAGTGAAAGCACAGAATCCTACAACAGTTGGGCCGTGTCCTGTCAACAAATAATTACTCGATACATTCTTGCTTTGTCCAATTCTACGTCAAGCGTTTCCTTCTTTCAAAATTTTCTCAGTCTATATTCCGCCCTTCTCAATCTCAACAATAGTCCTCTTACTAAACATTGTGCATATGTCATTTTGTTCCTATTGAAGTATGATTCAAAGCTTTGGACTGTTTTTGCCAACAGCAAGAGCTTGGACAAAGGTATACACCGAGCCAACTCCTGTATTGTTGCTGGGCAATTTTTCCTTAAAAGAGCTTCATACTCTTTTCCAATTGAATTCCGATGTAAACCAATCAATGATCAACGGCGCTTCTTCGATTGCTAAAGATTTAGCGGTCAACTTTTGTTATCAGAAACTTTCTCCATTGAAACCAAGTAAAAGATCTCTCTGCAAGGGGTTGAAACCCACCAATTTAGCCAAAACTGTTGCCAGTCAACTCCTAGCCTCCAACAAACGTAGGAACCCCCTCACTGGACTAATGTCACCATTGTTTCTCTGTATAACGAGTCTGTTTCCAAGCTTATGTCAAAGGCCAGTATCGAATCTGCTGCAAAAGCTACTGAGCCATCATCTACCTTAATTCTCCATTGGAAAAATGATTAATCATTTCAATAGCAAAGAATCAGATGAGGTTACATAAGTTCCTGATGGCCAACATACGTTTGTTGAAAATCATTATGGAGTGGATCGTGTTTCTGGTGTACTGAAGCGTGAAGACGGCTTGACAACCCGTTGGATTGTTTTCAAATGGAATCATTGTTCCAATTACAAATATCCAGATAGAAACAGGCATGAGTTTGAGCAAGATATTATGTCCGTACGCAATCACGCTTGTTTCATCACTTCCTGCCGTCAACATGTTGAATTCACTCTGATGAAGTCTTCTATTTGCGCGTGTTTTCCCATCATATTTGACCTTGCCAAAAAACACCCCTATTGGCCTTTACCTACAACTATTCCCATACCTGGGCTGGTGGAAGGATTAGTGTATCCACAAGTCCTGTTTGTCCCTATGTTTCGCGCCAGCTCATCACCAAGGCCATCCTGCCACGTACGCAGTTCGACCCATTCACTTCCACTTCTACATCATTGGAATTGCATTTACTAATAACCATTGACACACAGAACCTTTATTGTCTGATACACATGCTGCCCGCACCTTGCTATTCAGATTCCACCAATTCCAAAAGAAAACGTATAACTTCCAAAGGCAAGCTAACAACTTTCCCTAACTCCCATTGGCGTCCTTGCAATAGGAGACGCTCAATCTATTCTTCTGATGCGCAAATCAATTGTCTTTTCATCTCAAGAAACAGAATAAAATTGACCAGGAACATATCAAACACCAAAATACAGTTGACGGTAATCTGGATACTTCCGGTATCAAAACATTGGACAACCTAATGAATGGCAACCCCTATTTGTCTGGATTAAGGAATCAAGAAATATCTGACTTTTGCTCATTATCGGTTATTAAGCCTGGTGAATTCATTATTTATCATCTCAGCAATACAGCCAAAGAACTACGCTACTCTCCTAATCACAAGTCTTTTCCTTTTGATATCCAACGCTTATCCCTAAAGACAAATTCCACCAGCCGGTCTAATGGCTTGCATGACAGAATTCTGCTGAGCAAATACAACCAATGCTTCTTTGATGAAACTAGTTTTGGCAGCTCTTTGGATGGTGGTGGTGTTATTCTCCACAACCAAGAATGTCTTACTTTTTCACTGAACAGTATCACAGACAGATTTGCCGCAAAGCTACTTGGTGTTGATTTTATCTTCTTTCAATGTTGACTTTGGATTTCACAAAAAGCCGGATTTAAACTTGCCGTCCAATCTCAGAAAAGGATGTCCATGTCCAGACAAACCCAGAACCAACACCCTAACACGTTGGTTGTATGGTTTGGGTAATTTATTGGTTTCTGCGCACTCGCCAACGTTAGATGAGATCCGTATGGGTGCCAGATCGACTGATGTTGGTTTGGGTAATTTATTGGTTGCTGCGCATTTGCAAACATTAGATGAAATCTGTGCTGGATGTAGTACTGATGTTGGCTCGGTCAATTTATTGATTTCTACGCACTTGCAAACGTTAGATGAAATCCATATGGGTGCCAGATTTACTGATGTTGGTTCGGTCAGTTCTTCTGCCGATGCATATGATATCCATAGGGCAGTCAAATTCCTTCTTGGAATAAAACCACACAAAGATTGTACTCCTTCCATTGACCAGGCTAGACCAAACCTTTCCCAACCAGTAGGAACAAATCTCACTCAGACATCACTACTGGGCCCGCATGAATCCAATCTCTCTCAATCTACCGCTGAAGCTCTGCTCAAAACAATGGGAGGTGATTCTCATGATAGTAAGCCACCTGCAACAATCCCATCCAAACCACCAGGCGCAAAATCTGGTACCTCATCCTGACTCACCTTTGGATAGTAAGGATAGCGATGTTGTCGGCGAAAAATACGGACATTTTGTCGGCATCAAATTTCGATCAGGAAAAGCCGACAACGAAACAAACCGAGGTGCGAAATACGAGATACGAATATTCCGCTGATCAAGCCTTAAAATCAAACGCACCTCCACTACTCAAAAAAACCCTAAGTGGTAAAAACGATCCCACTTAGGACTACAAACAAAAGAGGATAATCGGTTAGAAACAAGACACATCCAAAGATCTGACCAATAAGTGAACACTTGGAATCCTTAAGTATATTCTAAAGAATATACTTGATATCCCGTGAGGAAATTACTTATTGCAATCAAGAAAAGCAATACCGATTCTGAATGGGCCTCATTTATACTACCTACACTACGAACAAGCATACGCTCAATCGAACGAAACACTTAACCTCAGTAAATGACCAATACCATCGAATGACCGATACAGTAAGACCGACACGATGCTAATACAGCAACAGCACGTCCGATAACTGTCACGCGACCCTTTTTTTTTGTCGCAAGGTACTGTCGCAACCCCTTTTTGTGTGTAATTGTGATTTTAACACGAGTCCCCCTTGTGATTCACTAGGTCAGTATCAAGCCCGCCCTCGTAATTCTCAATCCCTGGTTCGCGATTATTTTTTTCCTTGGGTCATGAATAATTACTATTAATTTTTAATCTCACCTACCCGTACGTTCGTGAATTGCACGTACTGAAAATTAAATACACATGGTCATGACTCACACCCAAGCCCCCCTGTAATTCACTGGGTCAGTATCAAGCCCGCCCTCAAAACTTTCAATACCTGGTCCGCGATAATTTTTTCCCTTGGGTCATGAATAATTATTATTAAAGTTTAATATCACCTACCTGTATGTTTGCGAATCACACCTACAAAAATGAAATACGGAAGGTCACGTCTCACAACCAGTATAATTTAACATTAGTGCTCGCGGCACATAATTTTTAAAATGTATCTCCATTGCTCGTGACACATTACCCCTATAACTTATTAATTAGGCTCGTGACACTTTACGCTTTAAAACGTATCTTCTATGCTTGCGACACACAACCGTTACAATTTAAGCATTAGTGCTCTTGACACACTACCCTTATAATTTAATATTTGTTCTCGCGACACCCAACCCTTAAAATTTAATATCATCGCTTGCGACTACCTACCACTACAGTTGAATTATTCGGGTCAAGAATTTGCCTAGTACTATCATATTCAAAATATGTATGATATGTATGAGTACTCCTTTCCATACATTTTAATCGGTTGTGTCACACAATGTACGATGTATTGCAATGGTATGCAATGTATGTAGAATATGTACCTTTTACCCTAATCACTTTCCCCAAAGATTTTCCCGTGTCGTAGGTGTGAACCATCCCGCGTCAAATTAGTGAATGGACTGACACAATGAACAGTATCGATTCTGAAAACAAGGCCTAAACTTCCTCCATTTCGTCAAGCAATCGCATCCATGCCGGATCAATATAGTTGTCATCCTCACTTTCCTCTTCAGCAAGACTACTGGCAACAGTGCCACCATTTTTCGATACAGTACTGGTAGGATTGCTTTCCGAGTTGAATCTTTCCAGCATCATTTTCTCCAAATTTTTACCCGTTTTGTGATTTTCTCTCAACGTTTGTACCTTCTTGCACAATTTAGTGAACACTTTCCGTCCTTCTTTGTCCCATCCATTTGCACTTCCACTTTTTGAATCGCAATATTTTTTTCATGTATTTTGTTTTCTTTTGTGTCGTGTATGTTCCATCAAGTTTCATTTGCTTCTGTTTTTCCCAATTGCTGTACTCGTTGTCAATTATCATTAGGGCAAAAGCCTCATCCGTAACAGTAAAGATGGTACTAATAAGATCCTTTGTCTTCCTCAGCCTAAAGTTTGTCTTTCCCGGATTAACGGCAGACAGGATTCTTGTCACAAAATAATAAAACTCTTCATTATCCTGCATTTCCGTATCGCCCGTACTCTTTTGCCAGAATTGCCATCGAGTCCATATTTAGAGCTACAGTACCAGGGAATGATGCCGGTACTTTTGCCATTTCACTATCAGCTGCGGTGATGACAACAAATGGCAGGATGATATCATAGTATGATGGGGTTAGTTGTACGCCGGTCGTAGGCACATATGGAAGAACGTCCAAAGCACCATAATTTCCAGATGATTCAACGATTACGCCGTCACTTACCAAACAAATTTCTTCTAGCCAATGTTTGATTATTGTGCCTCAATTTTGCCAGAGCTTTTGGTACTGCATTATCAAAGTAGGCACAGAATTTCTTAATGGGTATATTTTTTGGAACGGATATTACACACGCATTGATTCCTTGCACAATTATTTTATTGGAGAGTGTGTTTGTTGTCATAAATTTCAGGCCACCATACCATTCCTTCTTCACATAGGCCCTCACTTGTCCTTCAATTGTATCTTTATGTGTTTTCAATAGTTTCACAGTTTCCATTTTCATACTATGTATAGTTCCACAACTCAACGTACTCACTTTATCAACGCTATCGCCGCCCTGCACTGTTTTCAATGGAACCGTGCCGGTAGTTTTTGCAGCATCCTCTTTAGAATTCTCTCCCTTCTTAGCAGCTCTCACCCTTTTCAGGATATCCTCTATTAGATCTGGGTTCTCATTCACTATTTCTGTTAATGTTTTCACCATTTGGTTCACGTTTTTCTTTTTGTGTTGTCCGCCCTCCGTAGTTTTTTGTTTTGTTGTCTCTTTGGTATTTTCTCTAGTATCCTTATTCTTGTTGGAGCTCCCATCATTGTCTTCACTAACCAAACTCGAATCAGTGTCACTGTCAGTGTCACTTTCACTTTCACTGTCGCTGCTGTCCATCATGCTAATGTTTTCAGCTTTTCTTTTTAGCGGTGTCTCTCTTTCTGCTGTAGTGGTGCCTTTTTGTGTTGCTGCAATTGTTGTGTTCTTCTCTGTGGACATGGTAGTAATGCTTGTATTTTTGGTATTATCTCTATTGTCTCCGTCCCTGGCTGCGTTTGCCATATCTGCTATTTTCTTTTCTTGGAGACGTGTTATTTTTGCCTTGGGTAGTAGGTTGGACCATTTTTGTTTCGGCATCTTGTATTTATATTTTATCAATTGTCTGTGTTTTTGGCAATTTTGTGAATTTTTATGCTGCCTTGTTTTGTGATCGATTGTACAAAGTCATCAATTTGCAATACATTTCTCTTTGTGGAAGCGGGCTTGTGAGCGTGGGCCAACCAAAAAGAACTGTCTGCCTAGCCACGCCATTTTTTCCCCTACATTCGCTTCTTATTTCCACACAAGTAGTACTACCTGTACTAGATTGTATGATACCAATTTATTTTGATGTTCCCCATCCTACCGTATCACACCACTGCATATTGAAATCTGTAGAACCGAAAACAGGCATATTAGTATGGAACTGTGTTGGAGATGACAATTCTCTGTTAGGGAAAATCCGCACAACGTATGTATTTTTGTTTTAGGGTTAAGTTTCTGTAACGGCGTTTCCGATTGAGTTGTCTGGAACCACAATTCTGACTTCTTCATGAGCCTGTAATGGAAAATAAGCACGGATATCTGCAACAGCGTTTCTGTGTTATGTGTCTGGAACAGGTGTTGTAGATAACAATTCACTGTTAGGGAAAATCCACAGAACGTCTTTATTTGCGTTTCAGGGTTAAATTTCTGGAACGGCGTTTTAGATTGAGTTTTCTGGAACAGCAATTCTGACTTTTTCATTTGTAACTAACGTTTTTCACAGTAGTTAATTTTTATATTTACGTATTTAACGAGGACAGGATCGTGCACGTATTCGTAAGTAGGGGTAAGTTTTGCCGTAGTAAAGCTTGTTACTAGCACTATTTCACATGTCCCCACACACCACAAGGAACGGGAGAGTTATTGTACTCCTCTAAATCTTCCGGTGAATTCCAACGTTTTTCGTAAAGTTGTAGCCAGTGCACAATGTTTCTCTCCTTTCTATCCTCTTCCTCCCTTTTCTCTTTGTTTGCAAACTGTTTTAGTTTTCTTTTTTTCCTCTTAGACTGCTTTTTTGCTTTGTTCATGAATGAATTCCAATTGTCTTTATTCTTGTTGTTTTTCTCTGTTTCTTTGTTTCGTTCCTTTCCGTCCTCGGTTTCTTCAATGTACATTATACTGTACTTTTCAATGATTGCCTCTTCAGTCATTGTGCGCCATTTGTTGAACCAAAGGGTTGTCAGACAGGGACGGTTACCCGGGTGAAAATGTATGCATTGCTTTATGTGTTTTCCTGGCTTCTGGCGTCAGGTTACACCATTTTTTGGGTGGAAATGTATGACCATTGAGTTCGAGCCTCTCTCGTTCTCCTGATTGTACTGGTCGTCCAATACCCACGTTCTTGTAGCACTGTATGTCCTCCGTTCCTTTCAATGCTGGATGACCGCATAAAATGTGTGCCATAATGATACCCAAAGCCCACACGTGGTCAACGGCATCAGTGTCGCCTTCCTCGTAGAAAGGAAATATGTCCTCAGTTACGTACTTCAAGCATTGTTCCCAAATTTCTAAAGCTTCTTCTTCATCAAAATGCCCTTATGGGCTGTTGAGTCTATCTCTAGCGCCGTCTATCTTGTTGCGTCCATTAAGTATTGTGAGTACCAAGTTGCCGTTTTTGGCACATAGCACATCGAACCCAGTTTCAAAATGATATAAGAATGGATTTCTCTCGTTGTTTTCGTCACCGTCATTTAGCTCATTCCTTCTTGCACAGTACTCCGCCCAATCCAAAAGATACCTAGGCTTCAAAACCTTCCTCTTGTACGCTGATTGTGGTGTTGTGTTCTCCATTTTGCTCTTCCTTGTAATAATGATTTACGTTGGGCAAATACTGAGGTATTTTTGTTCAATTACTCGTTGTAAACTGTTAAGGAATAATTCTAACCGCACTTATTTAAGTAATGTAAATTTTGTCATCTTGCAAGGATTGGGTTATATTGAAGTCACTGTGTCTTGTGGTTTGACTCCCCCTTAGAACGGTCCATACGTAGTACTTTCCTCATTACTTTTTGTTCCTACTAGTTCTATTTCTTTATTTTTGTATGAAGTAACCTAAATAGTGATTGCTACTAAGTTTTTGAGTGCAAAAGTTTGTTAGTTTCTGTAGTTTTAAGGATGAATACTGTTCATTCTATGGATTGGGTAGAGTATGAAAGTATATTGACAATTCTAAGGCTGATACTTTAGTCTGTATGAATGTTTTAATAGTTTTGGTCACTGGTCATTTTTCCTCCAAAACCAGTACCCAAATGCACTAATTAGGTTGTGACACACAAACCACCATGACAGATAAGTCACTTCTGTTTCTTTCATTATTCATCTTATCCATTACAGTAACATTATTCATTTTTCAATCACACCAAATATCTGATTTTGGAATTTTTAATTGCAAATTAGTGTGTATTTTTCTTCCCAATCCAGTAACCAAATGCACTAATTAGGTGGTGATACCCAAACCACGACAGATAACTCACTTCTGTTTCTTTCATGATTCATCTCACCCATAACAGGAACAATATTCATTGTTCAATCACACGAAATAGTCTTTTTTTTGTTTTTTTACTTGCAAATTAGTGTGTATTTTTCTTCCCAATCCAGTAACCAAATGCACTAATTAGGTGGTGATACCCAAACCATGACATATAACTCACTTCTGTTTCTTTCATGATTCATCTTACCCATAACAGGAACAATATTCATTGTTCAATCACACGAAATATCTTTTTTTTGTTTTTCTACTTGCAAATTAGTGTTTATTTTTCCTCCAAATCCTGTACCCAAATGCCCTAATTAGGTGGTGACACACAATTCAAGACTGATAACTCACTTCTGTTTCTTTCATGATTCATCATTACCCATAACAGGAACAATATTTATTGTTAAATCACACAAAATATCTGATTTTGGAATTCTACTGCATAAATGCCTAGTGCATAAATGCCTTCGTCGGCAGTTTGGTACTCAGAAACAAATGAGTAAGGCTGCTTCAGATTGTAGAGTTCAAGGAAACACATAATATGGCAGGGTATTTCACATGCGTCGACATCAAACAAGGCCCAATCATACCAGGCAGAGTTCAGTTGGCCACCGACGGAACGATATGAAGGGTGCCTCCGAAACAAGTAATTTTGCTGTGTGCATTCGTCAAACCTGTTATGTTCAGTAAATCCTTTCACAAAGGTAGAGTCCTGCAAAAGTGGAAGAACATTCTGACATACAAAAGACAACACGATGGGAGAAATATAGGGTTTTGTTTTGTTCGATGACCTGACCCATCTCACAGTACTTGCCCCATTGTCGTTAATGAAAACGTGAAATTTTGAACCAGAAACTTCAGGAGGGACTCGATTACCAGAAACATCTTCTGCCGTCACTAAATTGAACTTTGAAGTAGCTACTCGTAGCAGCATTTTTTCTTCCTGTCGCTTTGCCGTTTGCATTATCAATGTCAAAGCATTCTGTTGAGTGTTCTTCGACGGTGCTTTGATTTCAGTTTTGTGGTGTGATTCAGAATAAGAAGAATCCCATCCGCATGGAATTCCCCAAAGCTTTATGTAGTCAACAAGGTGAAAGTATAGATGGTTTTTGATCAGTTTTGTACCCATTCCCTCTCTAAGGCAGGTAGAATTAATACAATTGATAAAATGAATTATCATCTTAGGGAGATTTTCCAATCCAGAAATGGTTATATTCCCATGCTTCAAGAATTCTTCCATGGAGAGGATCAGGTTGAATGACCTCTACTTGATTCTTAATAAATGTCGCGTCCTTGATGACGTTTATTGCCACATCGGAACAAAGGGTGATCAGAATGGAAATGAGCATTCCCGAATAATCATTACCCTCCTTTTTGGTAATGGAGAGAAGCTGACTGGAAAACTTGGTTCTAGGGAAATCTCTGTCCAATTGCCTTGACAAAAGACCACCGTATAACTGCGCAAGTGAACCAATAGTAGCTGATGTGCCATTCGTGTTTAAATCAGGGGCATACCAACACTTAGAGGACTACCTTTTAACAAAGAATCGAGTGATTCTACTGCACGACGTGCTACACCCAGTTGATGCATATGCAAACACTCACCGGGAGTAGCAAAGTGAATGTTGTTCACATTACTACCAAAATTGAGGCTGTGAAAAACATTTTTTATGGGATGGTGGGAAATGCTTTTAAAGTACTCCTTGTATTCCCTTACAGAAATGTTTGGGGGGGGGGGGGTCCAAATCTTCTGGAACCCAGAGCCGAGTCACTTCCTCCACTTGGGCTTTTGGTTTATGGATGACACGTGTAGGACATGTACAGTGCCGGCACAATTTCTTCACCTTTTGCGTGTAGGATCCATACTTTCCACATAGTTTGTTGTGAAGTTCTGTATCACCAACAACATAAGCAATCGCAAATTTCATTTTCACTTTGAACACTTTTCCTGCATACGGAAGATAATCCCACTCCAACCCGCCCTGCATTTCACATACTTCCTTGAAAGATTGCAAAGCCAATGCCAGTGCGGTGTGTAGATTTTGAATATTATCTTTCGCCGTGGTTTTTTTTCGTGTGTCTTATGCTCTCAATTTCAGTGTCGGGATGAAAATAAATTGTGGTCCAAGCGTCAGGTCGTTTTCTTGTTTCAGTATTGAAAATACCAAGGGTCATGTTGAGAGGAGTGAGTGACAGACAGCCATGTGCATCCAAGCTGATTCCATCCATGTAGAAAATGATTGGAACAAGGATTTCGTCATTTTCATTGCAGATCTGCTTCCACGATTCCGTCCACCAAGACCCGTGGTGTAGTTCTGTTATGTATGATTCATTGGTGATTGGTGGGTTGTTTTCGGGGGAAAGAGGAGTCTCGGCATTTGGAAATGACAAATTGGTTTCTTGCATCAATTCCTTATTGGTCAGAAGGGAATGAAGTGCGTCTGGGAAGGATCGAACAAATATTTGGGTGGGTAAATTGCCAGGTAACCAGTTAATTATGTGTGGCTCGAACTTGGTCTCAGAAATACCCAAATTAGACTTGATTTCACTAAATATGGCTTCTCAATGACGGGGGAAGGTAGAGGTAAAGTCAACACCATGAATAGTTTGACATTCATTTGCCCATTCAAAAATAGATTTGAATGTGATTAGAGGTAACTTGTGTTTTGTCATTAGATTCATGAGCTTTATTTCAGCAATGAGCCTATTGGTAGTAGGTGAAAAAGCAACACAGGATCAGAATCAATTGCTCTCTTTCATTGATGTTTGGTTGGGATGCGGTGGGTTCCTCAGCATCAATACCATTATCGTTCTGAATAGGAAGGCAAATTTCTTCATGAATAACCATGTCATTGTTGTTGCTGTTGTCTTCTGAAGGAAACAACTGTGATTCCGTTACATTTCGATCAATTGGTGGAACAAATAAGTTGTGTACTACCTGACTGTTTAGAACAGAGTTGAACGTTTCATTAGAGGATGCCTTGTTAGTGTGAGCGGCAGCAACAGAAGCGGAAGGAACAATTGGACCATTCTCCGTCAATGTCAGGCCATATTGTGAAGGGGAATGACAAACTGTAGTAGTGGGTTCTTCTTTGGCAGATGATGAAAATTCCATTAGATTGTGGTTTAAATAGAAAGAACGGCAAACAGCTATTGAATCAAGGTGACGTGACAGGCCTCGTGATACATATCGGTATGATTGGTGTGAAGTGGAATCTTGTCTGCTTCCGATGAATGTCTTAGACTTGCCCTTATGGGACAAGCAGCTACGACAGATAAATGATTTGGGTATTTTTGTATAACAACCACTCTTGAAGTGACGACTGACTTTTACTAGGTTGTGACATATTCTTCTATTGGAAGAAGGGAGGGGAAGAAATGGTTGCAATGGTGGTGTTAAATGAACATGACGAAAACGAGCATGATGCTATCGGAGTAAGCATGAGAAGGCATGATGGTATGAAAGAAGACACGACGTGACATAGAAACAACGCGGAAACATAGTACAAAGTAGCAAACAAACACTTTGGAATTTTTTTTAATATCTTGGGTTAAGGTTAGGAAGTTTGGCAGCAAGATTACAAATTTAAACATTATTCGAAAACAAAAGCCTGAAACGCCGTTCCGGGTAGAGAATTCTGAAACGCCGTTCCAGGATTGTTGACATAAATTGTACAAAAAATGTTTCACAACCCAAAAAGAAGTCATTACTATCATACCTACATTACTACTACTACTACTACTACTACCATAAAACACCAGGACACATATGTACAAAAAGTGCATTTTTTGGAACGCCATTCCAAAAAAAGGAAAAAAGGGATAATGGTTGTGAAGTCGTGTACGAAGGTAGTGCTGTAGATTTCTACGAAAATTCCTTAAAACGAGCATGATGCTATCGGAGCGAGCAGTAAAAGGCAGGATGGTATGAAAGAAGACACAACGTGACATACCGGTACCATAGAAAACAACGCGGGAACATAGCAAACAAACACTTCTGAAAATTATTTTTTTTCATATCTTGGGTTAAGGTTAGAAAGTTTGGTAGTGAGAAATAGATTTTTTAAATCAATTACGAAATTGAGAAATCAATGGACATTTTGAGTCATAAGGGAGAATTTCGGTCGCAACCTGAGGGGGGTCGAAACTATTCACCACAAAAATTGTGAATTATTCTTGCTGGAGGGCAAGTATCTCTTTTAAAGAGCGTGTTGCCGCTAATACAACACGATACGTACTGCCGCTAATACAGCACGTTACGAATATTACGATAAAATATCGCGTTGCTGGTAATACAACGCGTATTGTCGCGTTGCCGCTAATACAACGCGTATTCTGTGCAGCAGAAAGCAGGTTCGTGAGCAGCGCTTTGAACCTCTGCTGTCCTTTCTTGAAAACAGAACACTTAGCAGAAGATAGCATATGCTAGCATCTGACTGTGTTCTTTCTTGGATCACTAAGTATCGAACGCGAATGACGATTGATTCTTCTTCTCCAGTTAAGTATCGATTCTCGATCGTAAGAATGAGCTATCGATCCTTTTCCTTCCAGTTAAGTATCAAACTCGATCGTAAGAATGAGCCCAGTATTTGCGAGGTCTCATTATTTCCAATCTCGTACCTCTACCAACCTAGACACGAAAGGAATTTAATAAAAAAATTCCCTCGCGCATAACAAAGACAGGGTCAATTTTCTGAAAATAGGGCTCGCGAGGGGTCGTGTTGGGTCGCGTGACAGTTATCCGACGCACCAGTATCGGTACGATGAAGATCAAATAACCCGGGAAGATCTCTACCATGTAAAATGCAGAGAGCCCCGATACAGTACAAAATACTTAGTAAAAATAAGAGCGTCTCTCTGAGCTCACTTCTCTTTAAATTTTGACATCATATACCTTTTGGTCGATTTTTAGAGTAACAACAAGCGATTCAGATGATAATTTGCCACCCCCTAGATTTCCATCCAACCCACCCGCACAAATTCACGATCTTCCCACTAATGTACCTGTCTCCCGTACATTCCAATCACCCGCCTCTGCACCCAATCTTGTTGCGCCCGAGCCTACAATAAGTCAATCTGCTCTACCTCCATGATACACAGTATTGCATTTTTACTCGCTCAATCTTACGCTATAGAAAAGACTGAAATGAAGCAAGTTTTGGAAAACATTGTCGTTGGCAATTGACCTGTTTCCAATCAAGAGATACCCAACTTATCAAGACTGTTCATGCTTTATTCAATAACCACAAAGGTCTTAATGACACCTACTGCTCTGAATGTTATTGTTGATTTGTTCAATCATCAGAGTATTCTGCCGGGTCATATTAGACCCTGTTTCTTTTCACACAATGCTCTGTTTTCTGGTGTTGTGAGACCATGCTACAAGATTGACTATGGGTTTGATTGTGATGGCAAATCATTGTGTCGGAACGTAATCTATTTCCCAGGTCTTCACATATTCCGATAGTTCTTGTACGAGGTTTCTGTGGAATTTCATAACGGTGTATCTAAGGAACCGAAACCTCTGTACCAATCTACCATCCAAACAAGTGTACTGAGAATGATATCAAGATACTCAATGATTTCACAGCGTCTCATTATTCACGTTCTTGACCCTGTCAACTACACAACCACATGTCCATGGACAAAGTCGGATAGTAAAACCATATAACTTATCAAGTCTGTATTCAGAACTTGACTCAAGTACATGTGTATTTGATTAAATGAACAGACTTTCCTTCTCCTCTATGATTACTAATTCTAAAGAGGAGGATCCCTCCTTTGAAGGTTTGCCACAAAGTGTCCTTGTCACTGTCTATTATACTTGAGAAAAGCATTACTCCATTGAGTATCCATGAGTTTATTGCTGACTATTACACGGGCACAACCTCTACCAACAAGCCTAACACACACAAAAACAAAAGGTGTTATATGGCCAACAAGTAAAAGAAATAGTATGAAATTACCTGTACGCAACCCAAAGAAAATAGTCTTGCCATGCCATCCATACGTATTGCGTACTACATAACTATATTACTACATTACCTTTAACAACTAGCGCGACTGACAGAAATAGGACCTGACAATAGGTTCCAAATAGCACGACTGACAGAAATGGACCTCACCATATGTTCCGAATAGCACGACTGACAGAAATAGACTTCACAATATGTTCCAAATAGCACGACTGACAGAAATGGACCTCACAATATGTTCCAAATAGCACGACTGAAAATTATGTCAAAAACAATTGTCCGACAAAATGTTTGTTATGGCCATGCCATCCATATGTATTGTGTAACACATTAATACTGCAATGCTGCATTACCTGTAACAACTAGCGCGAACTGACAGAAATGGACCTGACAATAGGTTCCAAATAGCGTGACTGACAGAAATGGAGGTGACAATAGGTTCCAAATAGCACAAGGGACAGAAATGGACCTGAGAATAGGTTCTGAATAGCACAACGGACAGAAATGGACCTGACAATAGGAGGTTCCAAATAGCACGAGGGACAGAAATGGACCTGAAAATAGGTTCTGAATAGCACAACGGACAGAAATGGAGCCTGACAATAGGTTCCAAATAGCACGACTGACAGAAATGGACCTGACAATAGGTTCTGAATAACACAAATGACAGGTACAAGTACTTGTACTCGTACCGTAAACACACATTTTGCAACTTATTTTCTAAACATATTATTAGGGTTTAAGATTTAGGTTATTTAACAGTAAAAATTATGTAATAATTGTGTTATGTTAAGATTACTGAAAACATCCAAATCACAATCATTGGCTGTAGAGTATGGGCAGTGTCTCCATTCAAAAGGAATCATGAGTAATAGATCAGAAAACACTTATCGGGAAGATAATTAGGTCCTTATGAAAACAAATAACCACAAATAATAACACAACAAGTTTTGTCAGTCAATGTCTGGGAAGATATATTTAAATCTGTTGATAACACAGAGAGGAGGCTTTGGACAACCACAAAATCACCCATTTGATTGAATTGCAAATTTGACAAGGTAGCACCAAATTTCCTATGTTGCCTATTTGTATGAAAACCCCTCCAGGAACCTCCAAAGACACAATCAATGTTTTCCAAAATAATATGATTGTTCAGAGACCATAGACAATAATCTTGGTAACAGAGACAACACTCTATTTTTTGCTTCACGAACAACATCAGTCAGTTTTTCTTTCCACCGGAATATAAATTATTATTTATTGCCGAATCAATACATTTGGTAGTCATCCAATAGAATATAATCAACCTGATGTTCTGGTGGAGTTCTTGCTGCAAAACATCGTTGCGCACATCTGGTCAAAATGGGAATATACAGGCAATATCATTCCAATTGGTCACCTCTAAATCTGCTACATAAGATAATTGGAATTCACCAATTTTGGGCACTAACTGAGCTGTCTTGTGGTACCTGTGTTGTCCAGCAGCCAGGTTGTATAGAAGGCAAAAGTCGGACGTGTTTTGTTTTATCTTGTCTTTGACTTTTGTTTTGAGGGTGTTGTAGTGGTCACATGACATGAAAGATTTACAATTACTGACGTTCCATACGTAGTCGTGATACAAACATACACCAGAGACAGATATGGTCCTCTCGGTAACTAAGCCGGTTTTCCGACATTGGTACAAAGGTTGGCACATATCAGAAAGAATGTAAGGAGCAATGGACCGGAGATGACCTGAAGATAAACAAGAAGGATTGACTGTTATTTTGGCAGTTACATCCAGGAACGCTTTGTTTGTTGAGAAAATGTACCACAATTTATATGCCGGCTTGGAGATCTCGATGTTGTAGGCGAAGTCAGTGAATAATCGAGTAAAGGTTAACCCATTGCTGTGGAATGTGTTGTGGTAAAAAGAATTATTGCTACCATCCTGGCTGTACTGGTTGTCAAACAAAAAACGAAAATGAAACGTAGAGGACTTCTTTGCTAAAAAATATCCCGACGTAAACTAATTCCAGTGAGTATTGTCGTTGGGGATGTGACGTGCCCACTGAAATGATGATAATGACCTACTTGACAAAAAAATAATGATTGATATTGATGCGATGAGAAAGCAAAAAATACATGGAGTACAGGCACAAAGGGCCAATTTATTGGAAGAGGCGGTAGGCGATACAATTGCTAACAATGATGATACTACCATACAACGGTCATACATCACTACATAAAAGGAAAGGTAATCAACCAGCGGACGTACTAAAAATAAATCCCGTAATTAATTGAAAAGGAATAAGAATAGCTAGTGCCAGTCGGACATGCTTGTGATAAAAATGAGATAACAAAATATAGAATTTGCTAAAGTTAAACATTGAACGGCCAGAAGGAAACAGTGACTTAACCCAATGATAATATTAATCTTAATTCTGATATAAATCATAACATAAAAAAGAGGGGGAGAGCAAGAAGTAAGTAAACACTAACGTAAAAGCATAGAAAGTATAAAATAAGAGCAGGAGGAAAAATAACTCAAACAAATATTAAAACAGGAGAAAAACCAGAACAATACAAGAATAGTTTGTTGAAACCAACCAAAAAAAATAGATAATAAAGTAACAGAATCATCAATTCATTCGGTGAAGAAAAAGTAATATGACAAAACTCCAAAGATTGATAAGGAAGCAAATTGACAGACTGTGTTTAACCCCCAAAAAAAATCATTATACATGACGGGTCAAAGAGAAAAACAGATATTTGACAAACAGGGTAAAGCTGGTATTACTCTTGCAGAAGTACTCCGATTTGACAAATCAACTAGGCTGAAGAATCTTGAAATAGGAGAATCATGGGGAAAAATGGCTACTCAGAACCAACAACCTTCAGAGCTGGAGGATTATTTTCAAACAGACAACATGATGAAAAGCATTGAAGAAATGAACAATCGTAAGAAAAAATTTATAACCTCCATGATAGCTTATAATTCAGCAAACAAATATATCCCGCGAGCAAATGGAGCAGAATCTATCTTCGAAGTATTGGAAACTTATTTCGAATACGTGAGATTGAAGCATCAGTATCAATTGCCGACGGAAATTATGATGAAGATTGCAGTAAAAGTTTTTTAACTCCAAACATGAACAAAACAAAATGTATGCCATACATCAGGATTAGGTGAGGAGCGAAAGTAATCACTATTATGATTATAGTCCGAAGGAGCAAAAATGGATTGATTTTATACAGCATTTGAATACCCTTTTAAAAGATTGTACCCGGTGATGACGTTGAACGGAATTGATGATGGCATGGACAATATAATGGTATATCACCAACAATTGGAGAAACAGGATAAAGCAAGAAAAGGGGATGATTCAGTTAGTGCAAAGTCTTTGGCATATTCGGATACCATCCCCCATGAAATATTCATGAGTGAAATAAAGGATGGAGAGCAAAAGCAACTGATTGAAGAAATGCTGAAAAATATTTCTAATTTGACTTATCTTCCGAGAGGTGACTGTACATGTTCGGAGTACTACTTCAAGCAATTCAATAATGTATTGAGGGGAAGTGAAAAGAAGTGTGGCTATGAATTACCAAAAGCAGTTTGGATGTAGAGAGCAATACAAGCGTTTTTTAAGGTAAATCTGCCAAAAGAAGATATGAATAAAGCATATGCGGAGTGGGTAGAAATTGCCAGAACTCTAGAAGAGAAGATGGTGTGGACCTATTTTAGACTTCATTGGACTTGTCGACTAGCAGCCATGTACAGAAAAGCGGTATAGCACCATTCGGATAGTGAATCCTATGACACATGGTTGGATAATTCACGAGCCAAAAGACAATTTAGTGAGAGGAATTGGAAGCAAGCTCCGAAGGATAATTTTGACACATCAGATATGTATGATGGAATTAAAAAAAATGCCCTATGAAGAGAATAGGGAGGCAATCCACGCTGTCCTGAAATACATAGAAGACCATGAATATAAACAGATGACTAATGGAGTAGAATATAACTTCGCACACATGGAGACCTTATTGGATGGTGTGAAGCACATTGATAATTACAATATGCCAATTGAAATAAGGATGTGAGTTGCAGTAACACAGTTTTGTAACTGTGAGCATGAGGGAAGCAAAATGTATGCCATACATAAGAATTGGGTAATAAAGCATGCTTCTGACGATGATAGTATAAGGGAGCAAGACTAGATAGAATTTAAACAGCATTGGAATGAAAGTCTACGAGACATGTATCATGAAAACAAATGGCTTAAAGAAAAGACAGTAGCCGGTGATAAATCAGTAAAAGAGATGGCTGAAGAATATATGAATACAGAACACCATATAAGTAACCTGAGTGAAATGGCGAGTGGAAAACAAAAGCAAAAGCTCAAATAATTGCTGGATCAAATTTGGAATCTAAAATTCAGTCCAAAGGGTGCAGAGAATTACTTCAGACAATTCGATACTCTATTGGAAGCAACACTTTCAACATGTGGTTCTGCCGTACCCCCTGAGTTTTGTATGCAGAAAGCAACATGCGCAATTATGATAGCTGATCTACAGTGGAACGTGACTAATAAAGCAAATTTGGACTTGTGGAACATCATTGGTACCATATAGAGAGAAAATTTGTGGGACTTTTTTAAACTTCATTGGACTTGCCGTCTAGAAGATATTGATGTTGAGGATAACACAAAAGATTTGCCCGACGAGGTGGTCAGGGATAAAACAGGAGATGAGAACAAAGATGAGAACAATCCGGTTTTCAATGCTGATGGGAAAGATTCCTACAATGACTATAATGACAAAGATAATGACAAGAACAATAATGGGAGGGAGGGAATAAAAGCACTGCAAGGATGAAATAAAGTGTTTGAGAGGTGTGCCAACAAAAAGTCCAGAAAGAAATGTGAACAGTGTCAGGAAACATGCAGTAAATGTTGTTTGAGGTCGATCGAACAAGGCCTTCGATCATACTAGTTTTCTTGCTTCTACAGGAATCTTCTCGTACGAATGAATGAATGAGACACAAATGAATGAATGAGACACGAATGAATTGAATGAATGAGACACGAATGAACGAATGAGACGCGCGGTCGATCGTACGAGTCATCTTGTTTCTACAGGAACAGGGAATGGAAGTGGGAATGAGATTTTACCACTTACCGGTTCCGATTCTCCTCCTTACTAAAAATAGACCCTTATGTACTAGAATCTACAGGGCACAAGGTAGATCCCTACAGCCCCTGGTAATAAAGGTACAGGGCATGTGAGAATAGCGCCGGAGTATTAGCGGGCCGGTGCGAATATTAGTGATTTAGTGTGTGTATTGGAGTGTTAACAGACCGATGCACCAATTTTAGTGATCTTAGGAAAGAGTGGATTCATCCACTCACAATCTCAGTAACAGAATAATTCAATGTAACAAACAAACAACCAATTCAATAGCCAGAAACGCCAATCTTCTCCTGCAAATTTCAGACCCCTTCAAACAAATGTATGGGGGAATCATGTACCTTGTGCAGCAAAAAGAAGGAGAAGTGTGTCAGGGAACCGGCGAAAAAGAGAGGAAGACCTTCTATTGAATTACTAAATCCCATGAACGCTTGATCACGGGTGCGAACATGGACATGAGAGCTGTGGAGGTATGAATGTAGTTACAGGAAGACGAGGTGGAAAGTGAGGGGGAATAATGTGCATGTTTGAGCTGGATGCAACATCAGGAATATCATTAGAGAAGGAGATGGAGGATTTAGTCGTACCATATGTGGCAATAGTTTGTTGAGGTAGAGGATGAGTTGGTAGAAATCCATTTCTACTCAGGATGGAAGGAAAATTGCAATATTGACAAACAAACTCAGAAACACATGGTAACCATTGTGATTTGCATTGAGGACATGTATCGAAGTCATGGTAATTGTGAGAATAATGAGAAACGGAGTAACAAATGTTGCAGATAATCAAACAAGAGAGAAATGGTGATTGTTGACATTTGTGCACCCAATGTTGCCACATAAGGGAAAGGCAAAGCTTGACAGTGTAAGAGTTGAGAGATGACTCATAGGTCCTTAAGCGGAGTTTAAGAAGTGGTAGGGATATTGTTTGCAGGCCTGTAGAAACTGGGATTTTTAGATCAGTGAGTGAAAACAATATGTGTCTGCATACTGGATGGGTATCAGGACACAAACAGATAATAGTTTTGCTAGAAGCAAGTATGGTATAGGCATTGCCGGAAGAACCAATGACAAAAAGTGAGAAGGAGGATGCTTTGGAGCTGTGTTGGAGAATATAAAATGATTCTGAAACTGAATTGCTTAAACGCTGTTTGTTGACAAACAGTCAAACTGTGCAGAGAAGGAAAAGGAGAAAATGAGCGAGTTGTTTGGGGGTGAGCAAGACTGTAAGAAGTGTAACTGGAAACAAAGATAAACAGAAAATATAATATGGAGGAACCTATGGCAGCCATTGCATTTGGAAGAAGGCATTGTCAAACACAAAGAAAAAGGAATGTTGGGGTAAAGAGTGAGAGCGATGCAACACAATGAGAAGTAATGAAAGTGATTGTAAGCGTAAGTGTTATCATGAAGTGATGGGTTGTCGGGAAATATTTCGGGGGATAAACTAAAACAAAATAAGGAAAATAAATGGAGGAATGACAATCAGAGCGTTATTTTTGGGTCAGATAAATGACCGCCAAAGGTACAGGGAATATAAAGTATTGGCATATGTAGGGAATTGCATATAGATATAACAATCAATTAAAGACAGTTAAGTTTACGTAGGAAAGGAACTGATTAGGAGGCTCATTCAAATATCAGTAGATAGAAAAGACTCAATAACAAGGCCCTGTAGCACTAATGGCCAAATTTGCGCCAGGCACCGAGGCTACCATAGATTTGAAAAACCTAGTCTGAGGCTCTAGCCCGTTTTAAAACGAGGAATCATTCCCGTTGTTAACTGGATAAAGTTAAAAAGAATGAGCATTCTCACTTTACGTACTAATTGTGCTGTTGTATCATGGGGATAACTCCATTCTACCTCCAACTTGTGAACCGGTCTTCGTTCAAATTGGAGGAACAATCTATCAATTGGTTCCCTATATGGAAGGCTTCAATCACCCATTTCAAAGAGATTGGATAGGACAAGAAGATCATTCTCTCCCATCCTCCCAAAAGAAATGTCACTACTACTGGATGGGACCCAGGTATCTTCCATAAATCACAGTAGTCTGGAGCCTGAGTACAAATGGCCAACTTTCAACTGCTCACGGGAATCCCATTTGCACCCAAAGGTTTTTGATACTACAAAGAAGCAGTGAGGCATTTAGAATGGTGGGATCCTCAGACCAACCCCAATCCAAACCCAACACACAGACCACCTCCTCAGACATTCCCTCCTTATCCGGAATATGGACCCAATTCCCATCTCTGGGGAGGGCCCATGTCACCGTTGCCAAGTTCAGCAATACCTCTACCAGCACTCCAAGGGAACAGGACACTGCATCCACTGCATTTGAGTCATCAGCATGGTTCCTCAGTATGGGAACCACGCCCAGCATGGGGCCGACCCAGCTGACCTCAAGCAAATGAACGCAACCTCCACCATTCGCGAAGCTACTGAAATGCTCCACGCCATGACGTCGCTACTAGTCGCCTCCGAAGAACATACTTTTGACTCTTACTATAGTAGAGAGGGTCTAGCCAATGAATTGACTGACAAATGTCCGACCCTGGGAAAGACCCCTACATATATTCAACCTGCCAACTGGCAACTTTGGGTAAAGGCACACCTCAGTCATGACCACTGGCTGGTAGATGGAGATGTTATCACCAATATGAATGTTGCACCTGATATGTCAAAACCTTCCAAGTGTGGAGGTGGAAACTCCGTCGCATCCTCACTCAACTGATTGACAATGACCATAGCAATATTTTGGTACGATATGAATCGCTCATCGCCAAACGCAAGGGAGTCACCTTGTATACGGCTATCTAGCCTCGGCAGTGACAGCTCTGCAGTTGGGGACTATCACAAATTCGCCCAGCATGTTCAACAGAATAGTGAATCAATACAGGCCTTAGGCGTAACCTCCACTTTTCATTACTCTTGTTTGGTACAGCAGCTCGGTTACGACCTCGGCAAGAGAGTCCTCACAGTTCAGGGGGCTCCTCTTGTCATTGCCGATGACAACTGGTTCAGAGTAACCAGCATCACTGAGTTAGACATTTCAGGGACCTTCTACTAACTAACTAAATGCCCCTTGTGCCGAATCCCACAAGGTCATGCCAAAGAGCATTGGTTAACCAACTGTCCTATGTTGAAACAAAGGGGGTATATGATTACATATGACCGCACGCAGGACAAGAGTAGGGCCACTAGAAGCCAAACTGATACTTTTCAACACGGCTGGCAGCCAGGCACTGGGACAACTGGGACCGGAACCGCACGCGGGAGCCAAGCCACCACCAGCATGACAGGAGACGGTACATCCTCTGACCACGAGGCCACTTCCCCTGACACAGACACGGTCTCCTGTGCCCGGCAGGTGATGGTGGCAGTGGAATGCAGTCACGAAAGAGGCGCCTGCGGCCAAAGGTGAGGTGACTGGCACCATGAAGAAAGCAGAAGAAGTAGCTCCCACTGGTTGGCGAGTGGTCACACATGATCGATTCACCCCATTCATGGATTACACACAGATAATAATGATGATGACAATGACTCTGCGTACACGAAGTTTTATACAAAGCTACATAGACTTAAAGATGTGGACAAGGCCAGAGCCATATATTCAACCCCACAAATATACCAGGCATCAGCTGGAATTGTTCTTTGGTGGGTGACAATTGAGTGATTTCAAAGTACTATCCCAACTTGGAACCGGGTTACACATCCTGGATAATTGCAACGATGTCGCTACAGTGGGCCAGTTGGTGAATAGGAAATGTGAACGTCGCAATTGTTGAACATCCTGCGGTGTTCAACCTCTCAACACTGTTTGAATGGGCATTGAATACGGCCCCTCGACATCCCCAGGTGGCTATAAACTTGCCTTTGTACTACATTCACTTGGGTATATGGGATGAACAGGACCTCCAGAGCCAATGTCCAAGAGAGTGCGGGTTTCCCCGGTAAGGTTCGATGCATCTTCGACACTCGGTTCTTGGGGATTAAAGCAATTGCACGCCTTTGTGCTCATGGCTGCAGAGTGCGCGTAGCGCCCAAGGACAGCAGGCAGAGCCAGAGTGGTCTGGTCGATCACTGATGGCAGATCCTTGAAGGAATGGCTCGTAGCTTCCTAGTGGAAGCCCTTGACTTCCTAAAAAAATTGGTACGTGTCATTACGAGTTAATATACTCCCCAAATCGTTTAGCCCTAATCCTCCCAATGACCTCCAGGCCACCACCGGACCGAGCATTTAACCACTCGTTTTGAGGCCATCTACGGGAGTCTTCTGGACTATTGTGTCCTCTTCCCATTTGGGTGCGTGGGTAGCTTCCGCCCCATCAAAGATGGGACTTCCCTCCTGGAGCAAGTTTGATTCCCAAGGAATGCTTGGTATAGCACTAGGGCGCAGCGAATTCACCAGTGGTACGATGTTCTACAATTGAATCCTAGACAGCTTCTCCGCCTCTACCAACTACTTCCCTGATCGCAATTGACTCATGGCCGCCAAGTTCCCTCCCTCCAGTACAATGGGGGCTTACAACTTCCAGGTTGTCTGACACCCCTCCCTCTTTTTTTTACGTGTGTGCATATGCGCGCTTGTTTGCTTGTGTGTGTACCTTATGCACGCTTGCATGCGTGTGCTTGGTTGAGTCATATGTATGTATGCTTGCTTGAGTCATATCTTGATTTTTTATATGTGCATACATATGTATGCTTGCTTGAGTCATACTACCCACGTACTACATTTGCTGGAGTCGTATCTTACTTGCTTGAGTCAAAAAATATTATGCAAGAAAATTATATCAAAGGATGTACTTACAACCATCTTCTGTTGTAAAACTCATACTATTTAAGTCACTACTTGCACATTTTATAGGAGCTAGCTAGCATAGGATTGCATAGGATTTAGTATGGCTCATATGAGTTAGCATGGCTTTTTTGCAGGAAATGTAACTAGCAGGAACACAGTCAGCTCGCAGGAACACAGAGTTAGCAGGGCTCTGTGCCCTAGCACAGCTCGTACAATAAGTTAGCATAGGAGCTAGTGCAGCTTGTATGAGTTAGTATGACTTGTATGAGTTATCACAGCTAGTATGTTTAAGCAGGGTTTGTATGAAATATCACGTCTTGTAGAAGATGGCATCACTCATAGGAGTTAGTATGACTTGTATGAATGTCTTAGTAGGAGTTAGCACTGTTTGTAGGAGTTAGCATGACTCGTCAAAGAAGCTAGTAGCATGTCTCGTATAAACTACCTCTGCTACTAGAGTCTAGCACAACTGGTAGAAATTAGCACAGCTGGAAAAAGTTGACATGACCCTTATGTTAGCATGACTGGCATGGGTCAATACAGTCCATAGGAAGCTAACGCAGCTCATATGAGAAAGCACAATAGTTAGCACAGCTTGTATGAGTTACCATGGTTCAAAGAAGCTAGTTGCATAGCAGTTTGTAGGAGTTATCATGACTCATATGAAAAAGATAGTAGTAGTGCAGCTTGGAGTTAGCACAGGAGCTAGCACAGCTCAGAATTAGATGAGATGTGAACACTACCACAAGAGTCACTTATAATGTATCGATCCGGTCTCCCGTTTTGGGGACGATTCATCGCGGGGGGAGGAACTCGAACGATGTTTTGGAATCCTTCGAGCCGGATGACATCGAGGAGTTCATGGTTCTGATGGAAGCAACGGCCTCGGAAGAGGAATGGGAGCGTGCTCGTCGTCACAAAGAGTTTGTGATGGAATTGGAATATCTGAAAATCATTAACCAAAAGCCACGGGGGGCTTTCTACTGATCCAATAAACGTTCATTTTAAACAAATGGATCGGCCGCTGTCGAGCATCGTTATCCATAGTAAAATATTTTAATATGAATAGATCTACCTCTTTCCGATTTAGAATTGGCAATCATTGATATATCATAATTTATTTATGAAACATACATAACATACAGGGTAAACCAATTTTATGGATCTTACAACAAGAACAAGGGGTCGTTCTCATCTGCAGTACCCATGTTCGGTTGCACTTGGCTGTTGCCTTGAACATTCATTGGGATGCCACCTTGACCCAGTTGCAAAGGTTGCTGTGCAAACTGCTGTTGTCCCATCTGTGGAAAGAACTGAGGATTTGGCCGCATAGCTTGCTGCTGCATTTGGCCGTAGTTCACATTTTGTTGATTTGGGTGTTGCTGGTGGTGCTGTGGATGATGCTGCTGATGGTGAGGTTGCTGCTGCTGCTGCTGCTGTATCATACGGAATTGATTCATTTGAGGGGTATTTTGAAACTGATTGAAAGATCCTCTGTGAGCAGGTTGTTGTTGCGGCGCCACCGGGGATGGCATTGCATTCATAAACTGATTGTTGTATGGATTTTGTTGTTGTTGCTGTATTTGCTGTTGCAGGAACGGAGCTTGAGGCTGAGTCGCTTGTTGTTGCTGCTGTTGATGTTGTGGTTGGTGGTGTTGGTGATGCTGTTGCTGTTGTTGCTGCTGCTGTTGCTTGTGCTGTTGTGGATGTTGCTTGCTGTTGGTGGTGCTGTTGGTGATGCTGTTGTTGAAGGTGATGCTGCTGATGTGGTTGCTGCTGCTGCTGCTGCTGCTGCTGTGGTTGCTGCGTTTGGAGTTGTTGTTGTTGTTGTTGGATTTGCTGCGCTTGAAGATGAAGCTGCTGGTTTTGTTGCTGGTACTGCTGCTGATGCTGCTGTTGCTGTGGCTTTGGCTGTTGTGGCTGGGTCATAATAGGCCTAGGTTGAAATGCTGCATCGTCCAGAGCAATCTTCGCCGGCGGTTCGTTTCTTGGTCTTTGCGCAACACGAGCTGCAGACGAAGGTTCTGATTGGGTTACACTCTTTCTTTTCTTGCTTTTATCCACCTTTGTCGAGCTCGGATTCGAAATCACAGGTGGTTTGGGAACAAGCCATCTCGGAAGAAGTACTAGTGACAGACTGCTGCCTTTTCTTCGTGGCTTTTGTGGACGGCGACGATGTTGCAACATCCTTTGTAGACGAGGACTTTCGTCGCGCCAACATGGGTTTAGCAGCTTGCACCTTGCTTACACTGAAAGCATAGCCAAGCTTCAGTGAGTCGCGTGTCATTCTCAGAGGATCGTTACTGGAAAGAATCGCTACACACGGGAAGAAAAGCACAATCGAATGTTAGTAAATATTTGCAACTTTTTGCAAAATTATCATAGAAAGTGAGTGACTATACAAGACTTTCGAAACTTACGGTCTGCAGATTTAGCCAAGGCGGGGTCCGTTTCGGCCAGGCTCGTCGCTGTCGCGACAGCCGAGAGAGGAGTCTCGAGCGATCTCAAATGAGTGCTGTTGATCATTGAAGCCGCTTGGCTTCCGGGAGCGGAGTAGAGCTCGGAGAGATTCTGCTGAACCAGTGGCTGCCGAGGAGCACACGGAAGAATCCTGTCACTCACATCTTCTTTGTTTACGCCGAGTTTCAAATGCCAACCTGTGCACGTACACAAAGGGCAGTTGTAAGTCTCGTGTTTCGTTTTGTTCTTTTTTGAAAATGCCAATACAAACGCAATACGCACCTGGTTCGGCCCATACCGAAGACGATGGAACCGAAGGAATATTCTCCTCGATTGTTTCAACGGGATGAGTCACAAGCAAATAAGCCTGTTCGGCTTTGATAAGCTCGTCCTCGAGTCCAGTCTTCGTAATTCCGTACATCGCTTTCGACACACGACAACGAAAGTTTCGACTCTATTTCGTTTTGCATGCTGGTCACCATAGATGTAAATGTAGGTCGCAATACAATTTGCTGCCGACGACGGTGCATCTTGTACCAAAGACTTCGTCGGAGCGGTGCCGGAACATCGGGTAAGCTATGTATCCAATTACTGGAAGTATTGCTCGTTCGCTTTTGGTTCAACAGACCCCTTCTCATATCCGCGGTTAATCCCAGTATGTGGATAGTGTCTTTGACCCTTGTGGTTGGGTTTTGAGCCAATTTCGTATGCACGAGGTTCACTCGACCCGATCGGACGTCGTTGATAAGACTTTTCTTCGCCTTTATGGCAGCATTCAAATTTGCACTCGCCCGTTGAACCTGTTTTAGAGCTTCTTCCCTTTTTTGAAGCGAGTTTTGGATTTCGGAAAGTTTGGACCGGATAGCTATGTTTCTCTTGTCTGCGTTGTCGATCGCGTGCATATATTTCTGGTTTGCTTGTGTCAACTTTCTGATGTCGTTTGGATTATTCGTCGCGAGTGGCTTTCCATCTGAAAAAAAAAACACGTTGTTAGAGGAAAAGTTCTTTTCAAAATGGAATGGTTGGCGTCGTTCCATTCCATCGGAACAAGAAAAGACAGACAAAGACAACGCGATGTAACGTAACGTACCTGGACCAAAATATCTGCCAAACTTGGTTCGGAATTCTTGATGTCCTTGTCTTGCTCGTTCTTTTTCTTTCACGGATTCTTGGTATTTCAACCCCAGGTCGTTTTTCTGTTTTTTCATGACCTCCATTTGCTTCTCCGTCTCCGCGATATTGGATGCACACAGCGCTTCCTTCGCTTCGTACGCTTTTAGTTCGTCTACCTCCTTTTTCATAATGGCCTCCGCGCGTTGAGAGGATGCGGTTGCATCACTGGTCCTCAGATCGGTCATGACGCACCGAATGTGCCCCCCGTTAACGGCCGCCGTGTCGTGGAAGTTGAGTTTCAGGGATTCGCACACGTGGGGAACCTCTCCGCAGACGATGGATTCCAGGATTTTTCGTGCCTTGACACCCCACGAGAAGAAATGTTTATTGCCGTTGTCATTATCGCTGCCGGAAGAAGAATCCTTTTTCTTGCTCGGATCGGTTTTGTTTTCAGACAACTCGGAAAGCCAGATTCCCTCGTTGTGAATTTCGACCGATAGTTGTCGGTTGATTTGGCTCAGCACACTCTTTCTGTGCTTGTGACGATTCGCGGCCCCCGATGGCTCGTAGATTGATTCTTTTCGCCAATCCGCGGCCGTCTTGATTGGCGAAACGGGTTGCAGCGCCGTGTTTTCCTCTGAATGAGCATCATTTTTTGGTGGTTTGCCGTTTGCGGCGGATTGATGATTATTCGCCGTGGTCTTCGTTGCATTTACATTTACATTTACATTTGCATCGGTCGGTTTATCGCTCGGCGGTGTTGGATCCCGAACAACGGCAGCAAGCTCGGTTTTTAGTTCCTGGCGTCTCTTGGCTATGGCTTGGGAGTGCCGTTTGACGTGGCGGTGTCTGAGTTGATTGAAGCTGGAATGAATCCTGGCGCGTATGTTCTGGCGTTGCGCATTCAATTCCTGGATTCGCTTGTCGTACACTCCCTTCAATCGTGCCTGGTCCCGTTCGACCTCGACCTGGCATTTTTTAATGACCTCCTTTCCCCGCCTCGAAAACTCTTCCATCTGGCGGACGTGTTTTGCATTGAGTCGCTGCGCGATCTGTTCCCATTCGGCGCGAGCCACCGGCTGCGACACCCGCCGGGTCTGGACCTGTTGCTGATGCTGGTGGTGGTACTTTTGGTTTTCCTCGTTGTGTTTTTTCTGCAACACCGCTATCCCGTTGTCGATCTTCGCCTGGTTGCTGCGAGACCGTGCCGTATAGTTCTGTTGCAGCCGTGTCAGGTCTCGCTTGTGATCGCTGGCCTGCTTCTGCCGGTGCTTTTCGATGTGTTGCTCCGTGCTGTCCTGTTTTTCCTTCATCTGCTGGGCGACGATCTCCACGATAGATTCGGTCCCGGATTTTTCTTCGGCGTCGAGCTGCTGTAGGGCCAGCGCAATCCTCTGCTTCGCTTCGGCCCGGCAAAAGTTTGTGTAAACGGGATCCTGGTCTTCGTGGGGCGCCTCGAAAAATTTCAGCGAATCCTCGAGCTCCCTCTCGGCGGCGGCATCCGGATCCAACGACGACAAGGCGGACGGTGACACAGACGCGGACACGGACACGGACCACTCGTCGCCGGAAACCGGAACGGGAGCGTATTGCTCCATCGCGGGAATCGCAGTCGTAGGGATTTGTTTCGCCGACGACGCCCCCGATGCATGGACATCGGCCCCAGGGTGTCTTCGCAGAATTCGAATTCGTATTCGTAGACGTGGACGTGGCCTTGGCCTTGGCCTTGGCGGTGGGGTCTAGCAGTACAGTGGACATGCCCGCAATCTTGATCGTGATGGATCGCCGCCGCTTTTTGGATTTTTTGTTGTTGTGTTTCGCCGTGGGTCGTTGGACCCGAAAGGCACCGAACGCATCACCGTAATCGTTGTCGTCACCATTCTCGACGTCATTCTCGCAGTCTTCCTCTTCTGCTCGATTACCGCTCGGAACCGATTTCGTGGGATCCTCGGTTCGTGTGTTACATACATCGTTGTTGTCAGTATTTTTCTCTGGACCCGAAACAACCGTGGCATCCGCCGGTTGCGCCATGATCGCCGAGACCGCGACCGCAGCTGCAGCCACCGCAGTCGTATTCGCCGCCTCGTCGTTTTTGACGCCGGGAGGAGGCGTTGTTGGTTTCTCGCTCGAATC